>OX122895.1:12833333-14250000 GCA_944738655.2 Andrena hattorfiana
CGAATATATAATGCCCCTATACAAGTAAAACAGTCAGTCAAATATCTGGGTGTAACACTCGACTCGAGGCTCACCTACAGGGGACACATAAAAACAATAATAATGAAAGGCTATGCAACACCTAAAAATCTTTATTCATTAATGGTACGCAACTCTCGTCTCAGTATACATAATAAGACGTTAATATATAAAATGATAATAAGACCAATTCTATTGTACGCATCATCTATACGGAGAAGCACGGCTAAAACTAACATGTTGCCCTTACAACGATACCAAAACAAGTGCCTTAGGTTAATATTAAATAAAGGAAGATATGTTAAGATTAGCGATTTACACGAAGAAGCTGATATTTCACTTGAAAGCCTAAATTAGGGCTAACAGAAGAAAGCAAATAAATATGTCAGAAGTGGGTTTGAACCATACATAAGTAATAACTACTCAAGACTGGAAACAGAAAACACAATATATTATATAAATGTTTATTGTAAATTTTTTTCACTATATATTGTACAAAAATAGTTAATAAATTTATTAAGGACTTCCGGTTTGCGACGTGGCCGAGCAAGACGTAAGCTCGGAGCTCCTCACGCTTTTTCAAAATTATTACCGATATGTTGGTATTACAGAGTGTGTTTGAGCAAGTGTAGTATTAACAATAGAATCAGTGATTGTGATACGTCATTATTCGATCCTGTTTGACGCGGCGGGGAGAATGTCGAAACAGATAATGACACCGCCAGCATATGGCGCGAAAGTAGTAAGGCTAGGGGGATTCCAACCCTGGTCCTCTGAGGGGAGCGCGGCAGAGGGAAACCTGGGCGCGGGGCCTGCGGGGAGTGGAAGAGCAGTTGCGCGCGCACGAGCCGCGGAGTGGGAGAAGCCGCAACCGTGGAGGGGATCAGTCCGGGCCGAGCAGCCGCGGAGGCCTGGCCCACCGTCGGAAATTTTTCAGAGGGAGAGGCCCACCCCCGAAAAGTCTTTTTTAGACCTTGACACACCCCGAAAAATTTTTCAGACCTAACCCAGGGAGGGGACGGCCCCCGAAATTTTTTTTTTCCAAACCAATATGCAGCAGAAATTTTCCCCCAACGCGGAGAAATAATAATTTTTAATCAGTGATCTACAGAACCATTATGTAGAAATATTATTTCAAGCAGATATGTAGCATGCATTCTGAAGCTAACAGTATTCTAAAGCGTTCCGATTTAACGTCGCAGCGTATCGCGCGATCTCGCGTAATTCGAATCCTCTGGAGCAGTCGCGCGGGATGACGCCATTTGATGGCGCGTAGAACGCTCGAACGAAATAGAATTATGCGACGTCAGCAAATCTTAAAATTATGTGGCGAGGAGGAGGATGGGTGAATAAAATTGATAAATAATATATGTTTAAGGTATATATATTGTTACAAAAAAATTAAAGAATGATACAAATATAAATATAAAAATATAAAAATACAATAGAATATAAAAAAAAGAAAATATAAATGAATATAAAAATATAAAACAATATAAATATAAAAGAAAAGAAAATACAATTAAATAATAAATATAATATAAAAAGAATATAATATAAAAAAGAAAATAAAATAATAAAATAAAAGACAATATAAAAGGAATATAAAATAAAAAAGAATATAAAATAAAAAAGAAAAAATATAAAAATACAATATAAAAAGAAAAAAAATATAAATATAAAACTAGAATATAAAAATATAAAAATGGAAAAAATAGGGAAAAAATATAAAACTATTCTAAGGGGGTGGCGGTGAGGGCGATGATGGTGGTGAGGGCGATGGCGATATGGCCATCCGCTCTGGGGGTGGCGACGGCAGCTGCGGCAGCGGTTGCCGTAACCGTCGCACGTCGATCCATGGTGGCGACGGTGGCGATGGGGACCGCGGCCGCCTCAACCGCAGGGACCTCACTCGCCGATACGGCACCCAAGGGTGCCGCAGCCGAGCCACCATCGCCCGACCAACCGCGATCCGTGGCGCGGGGGGCGCCACCTCCTCCTCCACCAGCCGCGCATTCATGAAAAATATGTCTTAGAACACAGATACAAACGTCGGTGTAATAATGACACATTAAACATAATAAACATCAAACATACATAACAATGCAATGTATTACATACCACTGGAGGCGGCGGCGGTGACGATGGCGGCGACGGCGACGGCTGCGGCGACCCCCAATCGGAAGACCAATTGGGGGAACGCGGAGGCGGCGGCTGTAGCGGTGGCGAGTGGGGCCCCTGCGGTTGAGGCGAGGGGGGCGACGGTGGTGGCGAGTCCTGCGAACATTGCATTTTTTAAATCATTGGGATTCCTTGTGCGCATTTAAGTTGAAAAAATGTTGGACATTCTAAGCATTAGAGGGAAGTCGACGTTTGACCATCGCATCGTCAAGCTCGAGACTCACACATACAATCCATACGTCAACACGACGTTTGGATACAGCGATGAGATAAGAATACCCATACAGCAGCAGGATTTATACACATTGCCGTGTGAAAGTTTCCTCTACTTGGAGGGGAAATTGAAGATAAATAAGCCAAGCGATACATTAACGGTGACGTTGGGAAATAATTGCGTGGCGTTCTTGTTTGGTGAGATTCGATACGAGCTGAATGGCGTGGAGATTGATCGCAACAGAAACGTTGAGATAACTAGCACGCTTAAAAACTATGTATCGCTGACATCTGGCGAAGACAAAAGTATGGAGAATGCCGGATGGGGCTTGAAACGTCGCGATGGGCTAATAGTGAAAAATCATTTCAATTTTTGCATCCCGCGATATAATATTTACACAAACGTCTGATCTCACTGGATAACAAAGGTTAAACGCGATAAATGTTAAAATATTTAAAAGTACATACCTCTGAACTGTCTCTACACTCCGGCGCTATCCGCAATAATCCCATTATTTTCCAAATTTTCACAGAAAAATAAAAAATGTCAAAATTCAACTGATGTCTGTCGCGATTGAAAGGCAACTGGTCTCGCTGCATCTCCTGGCTCTTGGATGTAACCCCCTGTCATGAAATCGAGAAGTGCATAGCTTTGCAAAGTAGGATGCCTTTGTTCTTCACCATCTTCATTACAGGCCACCTGCATTTTCGCTGACCATCCTCCTCCATGTACTTATCTTCTTCTTCTTCTTCACTGACCACCCTCTCCTTCTATGTACTCCACTTGCATTTTCGCTGACCATCAGCACCTTCTATGCATCTTCTTCGAATTACTCACTGGCCATCCTCTCCTTTATCTTCTTCGCGTGTATCATTTGGCTGAATCGTTTCTCCTTCTTTGACACATCATTCGACTAGATCACACCACTTTCAACGTGAATCGAACGAGTATTGAACGGCTTTGATCGGGTATCGAACGTGAATCATATCGCATTGATCGTGTGTCGAACGGGTATTGAACGGGTATCGAACGGGTATCGAACGGGTATTGAACGGCTTTGATCGGGTATCGAACGGGTATCGAACGGCTTTGATCGGGTATCGAACGTGAATCATATCGCATTGATCGTGTGTCGAACGGGTATTGAACGGGTATTGAACGGGTATCGAACGGGTATTGAACGGCTTTGACCGGGTATCGAACGGCTTTGATCGGGTATCGAACGTGAATCATATCGCATTGGTCGTGTGTCGAACGGGTATTGAACGGGTATTGAACAGGTATTGAACGGCTTTGACCGGGTATCGAACGGGTATTGAACGGCTTTGATCGGGTATCGAACGGGTATCGAACGGGTATTGAACGGCTTTGATCGGGTATTGAACGGGTATTGAACGTGAATCATACCACTCTGAACGTGAATCGAACATGAATCATACCGCTTCTGCATAACTATCGTCTTAATCTAGCGTACATTACATGCAGGAGGTTGGGGAGGGTGAAGAAAAAACATTTCATACATTAAAAAATTGATTTTATTTATTTATAAATTTCTCTCTGGCGTTTAGACCACCAGTTGATTATTTTAATTACATTTTGCATGACACAGTGCTTTGCGTGTCTACCACATCGCAGAGTATTAACTACATTTAGCTTATTTAGAGATTTGATATCCTCGTAGTCAATGTCCAGAGTCTCGATGACCACGACCATTCTCGTATCTTCATCGAGGAAATCCGCAAGCCAGTCGCGTTTCTGCAGCCCTTTAACGTATACGATATGGGATGCGTCATCTTGTTCGTCGATCGCATCAGCTACAGCTTTCGTAATTAGCTGTTTAGCCATACTGTACGGGACGTCTCCATCGTCCCACCGTAGCCCATGATGTTTTGCCACCAACCATCGGATGCTTGATTTGTCGGATTTCGTAAGAAGATATTGTGGCATCGAACTCCCAAAAATATAGTGCGAGAGAATTGTTCCCTTTCGCAGGATAGCCACTTCCTTGAGGAAAATCTTCCATCGACGATGAACCCTTGCAGGTTAACAAATGTTGGTACGACCATTATCGATACGATTTAGAGGTCCGCTCGCTTCCAAGACAGACGAGAGAATGGGGTCTTTCTCGTAAGACATCTCGATTTTCACGATGAAATATTTGTATGAATTTGACACAGGAGAGGGCGGGGCAAGTAGTATGGTAATTTAATTTATTTTGCGCACCACGTTTGTCAGCGGATTGTATTCAACCACACGATCATGCAGAATCAGACAGTAGGCCGTAGTATTTGCAGGCACATTCTCTTTACACTCGAATTCTATGCGCACGTCCACGGTGCCATTCTTGATCGACTCATTTTGTCGCGAGCAATCAATCACCACGAGGGGACCAAATTGTAAAAATTCGGCCACGGTGAATAATGCCTCGTTGCAACTATGTCCATAATACGATTTACGGAATTGCGTATACATGTGGTACAAGATGGCATGCTTATTTTTGTCAAATTCCAAATTCAGATCATCATATGGGTAAAATTCCGAGTTGAGAAAAAATTTTACATTGGCCAATTTGCAGTTGTTGAACTTAGTAACATCTTCGCTCATCACATTCTTTCGATCAGTCTGTAGAACAAGGATAATAACTCGCGGCTTCTCCAGCTGTGCGGATGCCTTCACGGCCCACGAATGCTTGGTCGTGCTCTGTAAGAGAGGATATTCGTACAGATCCCACGAGTGAAAACAAATGCTCAGGTTTTTTCCACTTTCCAAAGCATGTAGCAACGATAGCTTATTAACGTCGTTCAGCGTCACATGAGGCATCCGCTATTGCACTTCAAGTAATTCAATTTCTGGTTCCAACATCGGCGATCCTATTAGAGAATTGTTATCGTTGCGCGATCGTATTAAAATCAATTCGTGACGCGCATTAATAATCATGCGTTTGTAGTCCTCGCAAAATCCCAGCATATATTTAAGCGGGATGCATAAATTGAAATGGTTTTTCACTATTAGCCCATCGCGTCGTTTCAAGCCCCATCCGGCATTCTCCATACTTTTGTCTTCGCCAGATGTCAGCGATACATAGTTTTTAAGCGTGCTAGTTATCTCAACGTTTCTGTTGCGATCAATCTCCACGCCATTCCGCTCGTATCGAATCTCATCAAATAAGAACGCCACGCAATTATTTCCCAACGTCACCGTTAATGTATCGCTTGGCTTATTTATCTTCAATTTCCCCTCCAAGTAGAGGAAACTTTCACACGGCAATGTGTATAAATCCTGCTGCTGTATGGGTATTCTTATCTCATCGCTGTATCCAAACGTCGTGTTGACGTATGGATTGTATGTGTGAGTCTCGAGCTTGACGATGCGATCGTCAAACGTCGGCTTCCCTCTAATGCTTAGAATGTCTAACATTTTTTCAACTTAAATGCGCACAAGGAATCCCAATGATTTCAAAAATTCAATGTTCGCAGGACTGAGCCTTTTCTTTTTAGTGTAATCAGAGCTGTTGCAGGTTTTGCAGTTGCTGTTGTTGTTGTTGTTGTTGCAAACAATTTCACTTGGAAGAAACGAGTTTCTGGAGTCGTTCAACACAAGCACCTCTTTCGTTTGCACCACACGTATTATCGTCGTCGCCGTCGTACGTGCAATCTGATGGTAATCTCTTCACCTCGAAAATCGAGCAACCGTCCGTCTTGATCCACAACACGTATCGTTAGATCCGTAATGACCTGTGCGGTGATAGGAAGGTAAATGATCTGCGCGGGCGTTTCCGATATCTTATATCCTGGTGGGACTCTCGGAGAAAATTCATGTATCGTATGTACGCGCTTCCCATTGTTGTACGCGCCAGCGGTCACGCTACATTCTATGCGAATAATGTTCACGTTCATGATATTAATTGGATCGTCCGATTCATGCCACCGTCCAGGTTCTAATACCCGATTCATCGAGAATCCCAGTATCGATCCAATGTTATTGGGTTTCGTAAAGTCTATGGCGAACGAGCAGTACAGCTCGCTTTTCATGGTGTTGTTGTTGGGACGCAACACTATTGGATACACATCATTGTCACCGTCATCGGTGCCGCCGAGATTTTGCGGATACCGCTCGAGTAATCGCTGCTTCAAATACTTGGCAATGGCGTCTAGTTCGTAGGAGCCGTGGGGAATCGTAATGTATTCATGAGTGGTGTCGATGCTATTGTTGATGTCATAGCTTGCGGTGAAGTAGAATTTATCGTTGCTCGAGTCGATGTTCGGTAATGTATGATAAGTTTCAAAGGTTGCTAGACCAAGCTCATAATCATCGTCACTCAAATCTATAGGTGGAAAGTAGCTTACCGCGAGGGTGCTACTCTTGCCGGTTAGAGTGAATGTTAACGACATATTCCGAGCTGTACGACTCGACTAGTATTGAATCAGAGTGGTGGGAAGTCAATCCTTAAATTTGGTGCCAATCGTTTGTAGAAAGCGTAGACATAGTTGTCCACAATTGCTCTGTTCGTACTTCTGATAAGCCATTCGATTGTATTCGATTTTCACAGCATCTTTATCCAGATATTGTACCAATTCCTTAGGCGGTCGAAGATTCCCAAAACTATCGAAATATATAGCTCGACACTCTCTCTTCGCGTACGCTACCCAATGAGTCCCCGACCCCTCGACATTGTCCAAATTTACGATACCGCTCTCGTTTCGACGTACTCCTCCGGCAGGTAGTGCATTGCGCAATAAAACACCTCTAAAGAATGGAATACGCATACGTTTTGCAAACTCCTCCAATTGCGCGTCGGTAGTTACGCCGACAGGCATTTTTATTTTCTTTTCGGTGTTTTTTTTTTTCGTTTCGATATTCCCTGTCCGCGCTTGTATGGTGCGAGATAAAGTCCACGACCTTCCATGGAGCGATTATGGCGTTGCATTTCCTGCAGCTGATGTTGCGCCGCCTTATTATCGTTTACCGCCTTGGCGATCCCCGCCGCTCCACCAGCTAATGATCCGAGAACACCTAGCAGCGGGAGAAGTGGTAATATACCACCCCGTTTTGCCACTGGGAGAATTCGCTTTTTCGAAGCTCTCTTTGGAGTCCTTTTGCGCAATTTTGTTTTCATCCCCATTCCGATTTTCGTTTTGGCCTTCATAGCTGCCTAAACAGCTAGCAGCACCTCTTTCACCTAGAGTCGAGTCACGCGCAAGAATGCGTTTTCGCGCTTTGTCAGCGAGTACGTTATCTGCCGCGTGCCTTTCGCCGAGGTTGTTACTGCGCGAATACGCAATATCGTGTTCGCGACACGCTGCGTCCAACGGATTGATGCCTTGATCACCTCTAGCCAATCGTTTTGCTAGATGTGTTCCTGGACCGCAAAACTGGTATCCCGGGATATGTAATTCGATAGGTAGCGCGTTTATCGCCCGATTTAACAAACCATTACCTTTCTTTACTCCCGTTGGCGACATTCGCCACAGTTTTTAATCAATGGTGCCGGACCGTCGATATGCCAAGGGCGATTATAATGTTCCAGACACCGACGATACTGCTGAACCTCAGAATCAGCTTTTATATGCTCGGGGAGTCTGTCCCACAACTGATCAATGTGTCTGCCAAACTCTCGCAGTAGAATAATCTTTGGTATATATTTCAACTGCTCAGAGGTTAAGTCTCGAATATCACAATTATCCGACAGGATCAGAAGCATTTTGAATACTGAGATGTTTTACTTCAGCGTGGACCTATAAATAGGGCGCGTCGCCGCTTCGACATATCAAAATCATTTTTCACAGTTCGCGGAGAGGATGCGATTCGTGCGACAACCTGTGACGATACGCGTAACAAATTTTGACGATAAATCGCAAATGATGTCCTCGAAAACAAGACGCAAACATGGAAGCATGCTACCAAACACTATACGCTGTCTGATTTGCGGCCCATCAAATTGCGGAAAGACCAACGTGTTGGTGAGCTTGTTGGAAAGTCCTCACGGTGTTCGCTTCGAGAACGTGTACGTGTATTCCAAGTCGTTGCAACAGCCGAAATATCAGTATTTGGAGAATTTATTGACCCCGATAGATGAAATTGGCTACTTTACGTTTTCAAATAACAATGACGTCATCCCACCGACCGAATCGCTCCCGAATTCAATTTTATCTTTGATGACGTGGCATGCGACAAGCAAGATACGATACGAGAATACTTTGCAATGGGGCGCCACTCGAACGTTGACTGCTTCTATCTCTGTCAGACGTATGCAAAAATTCCCAAACATCTTATACGCGACAATGCGAATCTGTTGATTCTGTTTAAGCAGGATGGTACCAACTTGAAACATGTGTACAACGATCATGTAAACACTGATATGTCTTACGAGGATTTCTGCACTTTGTGTCGTAATTGTTGGCAACGGGAATATGGTTTGGTGGTAATAAACAGGGATAGCGCGATGTCCAATGGACGTTATAGAAAGGGATTTAACGAGTTTGCCATACCGTGAGATGGTCAATTGTCGTCAACACGTCGGTGGGAAAGCAACGTCTGCGGTACAACGATGATTGATATCGATAGTCTGGAGATTATGGATCGCGAGAGAATAGCGAAGGAAATTACCAAAACCAGCGAATCCATTCGTAAGAAACATCAGGCTTTGAAGGCTGGCAAGATGGAGGAAGATATCGCGTTGGAGAGATACTTCAAACCTGTCGTCGAACCCTTAAAACATATGAAAAATACCACAGCAGCAGAAGCTGACGCATCACCGTCGATGAGCACAGACGTTGGAGGGAATGAAACATTAAAGTCTAAAACAAAAATTCAGTCGAAAGGGAACACATCGCGCAAGACAAAGAGGAAACCACACATGTCATCGGAATATTCACCCATAACCTCCACACCAGTTCAATCGAAGCGGAAACGACAGAATGCCACGTCAAACGATTCCCCCATTCCTCCCACACCAATAAATACTGGTATACAATCGCTCACAACCATTGATGACAACGTTTTCGAAACTAGTCCTGATGAATCGTTTGCAACATCTATTAGACATCAACTCCAAACATCCGAGGGACAAGAAACGTTTCGCCGCCATTTCGGTCCGCTAGGGCAAAAATACATGGGCGCAATCCTAAGTGGTGATAGGGATACAACAATGGACTATGTGTATGGTGTATACTTTGGCAATAGTGGAACAATGCTTGGAGATAAGGCTTTCGACATAGACAAGGGTGATAATATAATCATTGATGGTGTAAGATATAGAGGAACGTCCGGTCTTTACGAACTGATTTTCAAGAGAATTCCCGACGATACCCTGTACACCGATGCCGACAAACAAAAATACAAAAGTATACTGCTGACGACGAATGCCCACAGACGCAGTCATAACGCTAAATATCCCATATTAAGCAATAAGGGATACAAGTACAAACATGTAATTGCACCTCTACTCCCCCGTGTATCGGCTAGTAGGGCAGGGAAAGGTCTAAGAACACCGCTAGCTATGATGGTAAACGACAACAAGATCGATTACGTGCATTGGGATGATCCCAACGAGCTGGTGGATCGATTGCGTTTGCTGGAAGCGTCGCGTTAGTCTGGTAACAACTCTCATGATCCTGAAAGTCTATCGATTATCGAGGAACTCCGCGAGGTAGGCCTTATTATAAATTAAACCACACGTCGATGATTTGCACTGTATGCATCGAGATGCCGATCAACAAATTTGGAGTATCGCTCGAGAAGAGTGGAGCAGCTAGAATGGACTATTACAAATGGAGCGGCATGCTTCGAAATTGTATGCGAGATAACGCTCTGGACGATGCCGACTTTGATGCAAAATCACGCAAGATACGACGCGTAGCTCAGCCGGTGGCTGACAGCGATGCCGTCAATAAACTATACATGGAAAAGAGCATTAAACTTTTGAGAGAGCAGCAGGAAGAATTAGAGAGGAAGCTGGTCGTGTTTCAGAGAGATATGCTGACGTTGCAAAATAGCGTTAAAAAGATATCGCAGGCGTCAAATTCAATCCCACAGCAGCGCTGCGAAGGAGAATCATGCGAGACGGTTGAACTTTGGGATTGAATTTCCTCGGATCGATGGGGAGCACATAATACACATACATGATAATTATCATATCATTCGTGTCAAAGACACCTCTGCGATCAAACATGCAACCATTATCGAAATCCAAAAGTAAAAAAAACCATGACCCCCAAGAAGCGGCAACTTGTTGAGGAATTGCATGCTACAGCTCGAAGACATTTCCCACGGAGGCGCGTCATAGTGCATGGATACGACGATCTGTGGCAAGCTGACGTTGTAGAAATGCGTCCATACTCGCGATTCAACCAAGGTCACCACTACATACTCACCGTCATCGATGTGTTGAGCAAGTATGCATGGGCGGTGCCGCTCAATACTAAAAATTTGCAAACCGATCAAGGAAAAGAATTTTACAACGCCGATGTGCAGAAACTCTTGTCAAAGCATGGCATTAATCATTATTCGACGTATTCGGTGATGAAGGCCTCCGTCGTAGAACGTTTCAATCGAACTTTGAAGAACAATATGTGGAAAATGTTTACGCTCAATGGAACCTACAGATGGATCGATTCGCTATCGCGTCTTCTCGCAGAGTATAACGCGCGAAAACATAGAACCATCAGAATGTGTCCTTGCGATGTTACCCCTGCGATCGCCGACAAGCTGCTAGCCACCGTATACAGCAACATAAAGATCGCTGCTCCGGCGAGATTCAAGTTGGGCGAGTTTGTGCGCGTGAGCAAATTTAAAACCATCTTCGATAAAGGCTATACGCCGAATTGGACAACGGAGGTGTTCAAGATAGCCAAAGTACAGGCAACTAATCCCGCGACGTATCTGCTCCTCGATTCCTGTGGAAAACCTGTTGCCGGAGGATTCTATGAACACGAGCTGCAACGCGTCACCGATCCTGATGTGTATCTAGTGGAAAAAGTGTTGCGTAGGAAGGGGGATAAGGTATACGTCAAGTGGTTGGGATTTGATAAACCACACAATTCTTGGATAAATAAAAATAATGTATTGTAACATAATAATATATGATTCAATAAAAATACAATGATATATGATTCAATAAAAATACAATGATATATGATTCAATAAAAATACAATGATATATACATGGGTGAACAATTTTTTTATACAATAATTCAACCATTTATATGAAGTAGTTAATAAATACAATAATTTCTATTTTACATCAATTTTTTTTTACAACGGAATTTTATAATGGTATTTTATAATGTCCCCAGGGCAGAGTGTCGATCGAATCAGGTACGATATGCCGCTTGTCGTCGTACGGACTTAGAGCGATTTTGGATTCCGAAATGGTGTACACTTTGTGCAATTTAGACCGTATACATGATTGCCTGCGAACCATTTCGATCTCCCTGTGCACACACTGCGCGTAGTCGTCGAAAGTTATCGTTCTGGCTATGACGATGGTCTTGACGCCTTTCGCCTTTTTAGTGTCTTTTTTACCGTCTACGCGAAGTGCATACATTTTCGCTCTAAGACCTACGAATTCGGTCATTATCGCGCCATTATTTTCGTCCTTCATCAGCCCTGGAACCTTCTTATTTACACACGGCATATTATATGAATTGTCGATACGATAATCGCTTGTGTCGAATCTATCGATATTGCGTTTCATGGACTCGTAGATATCTTCGCATCGAATGTGATAAATGAGGCTGTCTGTATCTGTGTATAGAATTTTACAATTTTGCCCGTGCAGGGGAGACATGTACTCGTGATGAAATTTGTACAAACAAATTTTTGATAAGTCCAGAATGCACATACCCACGTATATCGGTTTGTTGAATTTCACCTCGAGTTTTCGCAATTCAACAGCTATTAAATTTTCCGAAAAAACACTTCGGCTGTGGAAATTCGGTTTCGCGATCATTGCCTCCGCGCCATATCGCCCTTCCCAATGTGTCAAAAGTTTTACATCCACATGATTTCGTACATTTTCCATAGTTTTACCAAATACCGCGTTGTTCATCAATTTGTACAAATTTTTTTCAAAGTCGTTTGTCGCGCTTGTTCTAAACCGTGTATTGAGTTCGATGTAATCGCGGAGCCAGGGGGATTGAGCGAATTGAAGCACGCGGTGTATCTTTGTAATACGAAGACCGTGACGCGTGCACTGCTGCAGGTTGCGATAATGAATAACGTAACGCTGCTTATTGTATACCGTCGCGAGTAACTTGTCCTGCCTGCTGCCAGGTGGTTTGGCACGCGTCGGGCAGAACGGTAGATCGGCGTGAGCGTCGTGCAGACGTTGCGGATATTCCAGATCTACCTCGAGAATGTACCCCGTGGGCAAATCCACCGCGATTGTAGACATGTCAAAATTTGCAACATCTTCGACCCATTGAAATTTGGCGTGTGGTAGGGGTTGACACATTGCCCATCCATACAAATTATTTACATCAAAGTACGTCAAGTACGATGACTGTTCCGATGCGTCGTAAGATGGCATGTACTTGTTATTGGCATGTGCGTATCTTCCGGAACATTGACTTAAACCCGCGCGTATACCGCGTTCGATAAACATAACCATATCGACGTCGGTGAGCAATTCGAATGTAATTTTGGTATGTTTTAGCATGGCATCCCAGGTGAAACCGGGTAGAGTATAATAATGCGCTGAATCTAATCCGTAACTTTTGATACAACTTTCGCGAAAATTTTCAAAAATATCTGCCAATAACAAGACATCTGTTTTCAAATACAAATCGCTGTATTCGCCCAAGGTTCTAATCCTGAAACGCTGCCAGGCAGTCTCGGCGTGTGCATAATCGCTCACGGATACAGTCTCACCCGTTAACGAACTGTAGAATGATTCGCGCGGCGGTAAGCATGGGTCCTGCAGCTTGTTCGCGGAATCAAGGTATTCGTACGGAAAGACACCCTTTCGCGTCAATAAATTGAAATCCTCGGCGGATAATGTTTCAAATTTGGATCGTAAAATTTTTAATTGATCTGTGCTAAGAAAAGATGCTAATTTGTCGAGACTGGTGTTGAGAAATTTGTACGAATCGATGAATCGCAATTTAATATAATTTCGCGAGTCTGAGTTAGCCGCATCTTCGACATTTTTTGTGAATGAAATATATTTTTCTTTCGTTATAGGCAATACGTCAACGCTGCCTTCGAAAGCGGTAGCTATTTCCTCGATAATGAAATGTGAATCATAGCCGGATAAATTATGAAAAACTATGGGGATGTAAAACGCGTTTTTATAATTTAAATTGCACTCCGAATGTGCTGGACCTCTAAACCGTCCGGATAGATGACAATGATCGCGGACTCGTATATCGATAGCCTTGAATGGTTCTTCGCAAATATGACAGTGTGTTGCATCGCGAAATGCCGCCAACTTTTCGGCGGTTAAATTAAGCATGAGAAAATTGCTGGTCAAGATGGGTTTGGCGAAATTTGCAAAATTTTTAAGTTCATCGACGAACCATGAAACGCAATCCGCGTCGCGGCGACATCGATACGTCGATAGCGATGTATCATACGAACAATGCATATAATAGGCTATACTATGTACATTGTGATGCTGGTACATATGTAATTTATTGTCACCCATTCGGTGACTATCCTCTGTTTTTTCAATGATACATTCCAGATCGGCATATACCACGAAGGGGAGCCGCTCCTTCCTGTCGTGGTTGTTGAAGCTGAGCAAATTTTTGCCTTCGCTGGGCAGCAGGATGGCGCAGTCGTTCATTTGCCCACAGTCCAGCGAATGAAGCTCCAACTTTTCGGTAGATCTGAAGTAGTGCATGCATCTGTAATAAAACAAAAAAAAATTTTATTTAATTTGTTTCGCGAGACATTTCATCATTTCATAAGCTTATATACATACCGGTCACAGATGAATTTCTTTGCCTTGTGCCTGCTCAGCTGCATGCCCACCAGCCGGGACAAGTTCTTAATCAGCACAAAGTGCCCTACATCGCCATCATTCGGTATGTAGAGCAGGTTGACGTGCCGATCCCTCTTGTGGCTGGTGAGACGCAACGGAAAGACGGCCTTCGTCTTCTCCGCCTCGAAGGCGTACACGTTGACGGAGCTTTCGTTCTGCCGCTCAAACTTCCCAATTTGCTCCAGGGACATTGGGAACTCAATGCCCTGGAGATTTAATACGGAAACATATGGCGGATATGAACTTGGGCGATCAGGATGTCTTTCCGCAGGATGAAGAGCGGCGACCACTGCCCACGCGAAACACGCATTGTCCGGGGATTGTACACTGATCGTTGCATTCTTCAGCGATATTTCCCGCGGTAACTTGTGATGGCACCCTGCGCGCAGCGGATTATATTTGTTGACATTGACGGTTAGGTTGAGGATTCTCGTCAATGCCCATCCGCTGTCACGTTCCTGGAACTCTTCCAGCGATGCCAGGGTGGGTTCGACGACGCATCGCTGGTACCACTCCTGCAGATCGGATGTGCCGAAGAGTTCGCAGTTCCGGGTGTTGATGCTTTTGCAAGCATGTTTATCACCCGCCACAAATTCGCCGTTGAATACAGTGTTGAATTTGAGGTTTCGACGTTTCCTCAAAGTGCCCCGCACGAGCTCCAACACAATGGTCGCCGCATCTTGGAGGAAGTTGCGCGGCTCGATATAGTTCGAATTGAGCACGGCACCAGTTAACACGCGGCTATCGAACGCAGTGTCTATTTCGCGCCACAAAAGTCTTGCGCTCGAATGTCCTGCACCTTCACGCACGAAACGGCCGCGTAACGAATGTTTCAGTCCTTCGAGTCGCGCGATTCGAGCAATCAGCGATTGTTGAACATCGATCGATAATCGCGGGCGTTTCACTCGGCTGTGTTCTTCCAACGATTCGATACACTCGTTGCACCGTTCTTCTCACGCGAGGAATTCTTCCCGCGAAATCAATCGTTCAGATTGATCCAATAATTGGCTTTCTACTTGCGCGAATTCCATGATTGTAAATGGAATGTAATGGCTTTTCCTCGCAACACGTTGCAACAATTTGAGGCTTTGTGTAGTTTACAGCGCGCTTTTAAGACTGATACCATGGTTTGGTATCTCTGTCTAACTCTTTTGGCGTACCCCCTCCCTCGAATGCACCGCATGCAAAAACGACGATCCGTCCCAACATGGTTCTGTGCAGTTTCTGGCGATACAGCATAATTCTTTCTATGATTCACGCATATGACGAATTAACGCGCAAAATCAGCCTACACAGTTTCTGCTGACGTGTCGAGACTTTTATCCTTGAGGATGAGGCTCAAGTTACATGCGATCGTGCGATATGCTGCGACGTTAAGATTGAAACACATTATGGAAAAATTGGTAGCTTTAGAATAAAATGCGGTGGTGGGGGAAGCAATTGCACCTCTATTTAAGCCAATCTCCCGAATGCTATTCCATCAATCGCTCAGTAGCCTCAGTGACTTTCGACGGAACAAATAGTGCTCTGAAAAAAAATGTACAGTACCAGTGCCGAAGGAAATGTCGAACGTATGAATTATTACGTTCCGATCGTGCGAGATGATGGCATAGCTCAATGTGGGGAGATTACAGTTTATTGGTAAGGCTTAATTTTCACATATTCTCAAAATTGTATTCCTAATACGAGCAGGCAATTTCATAGCTTTGATTGTTCTGTTAGCCCGCGCCGAACATCGCGTATCATGGTCAGAAGATACGCATTAACATCTATGGGCAGCAAGTATTTGGAAATTGGAATCCACGTACGGCCTACGGCCGATGTAGAAATGGTTCTCGGTGACAATCGTGGGAATCATCTGATATTACCATCGTATACATGGCATGTGCTATGCAACAGTCGTACAGCCATCGAAGAACGTTCACGATTACCTGGATCACCTTCGATGCAGATGGATAAATTAACAATGGATTTTTGTGAGATCTATAATTCTCCGATTGTAAAGATGATGCTACATGATAAGCCACTGGATTTCAAACCGGATACAGTAACATTTTTATTTAATCTTGAACCATGTATAGATTATGTGTATGCGCAGCTGCATCAAAATGTAAGAGATGTGCAGACGAAATTTGAAACTTTTGTCAACGTGCTACAGCAGGGCCATGTTGCCTGCGAAACATTAGATACGCGTCGTGCTGCTAAAATCATAGGTGATAGAGAACATTACTGTGAAGATTATCATATAGATTGCGAACTGGTAGCATGCGCCATCAATGATATTCTAGCTGATGCTCGTAAGAAAAAATGTTAAATTATATTCTTTTAATTTTAAATAAAATTTCTTAAACGTATATTATTTCTCCATTTTATTTACCCGTCCTCCTTCTCTCCTCGCCACGTAATTCTAAGATTTGCTGACGTCGCATAATTCTATTTCGTTCGAGCGTTCTTCACGCCGTAAATCAGATCTCAAAATGCTACTGCAGCGGTCAAGACATATGTTACCAAGAGAAACGTTTTTTAAGAATTTATCGTATCTATGTCGAGCGCCTTAAGTGCAATTGCTTCAAAGTGAATCGCTTTTTGAAGTGGATCGTTTTTGAAGGAGATTGCTTTCCAAGGATATCGTCAGTCGTTCGACGCATGGAAATACAATCAATTAATACCATAAGTTTCCATTATCATATTTTTTAGTGAATCGTTGTATTAGTAACTTTGAGAATTATAAGAAAAATCGGTTTCAGATTATGTCATTGCCCATAAATTTGAAACGTCCAGCTACCGCTACGATCACCGCTGCTGCGACAGTTATTCATTCACACAGTCCGAAAGTGTATGTGGCGTTTCGAAATGTTGCGGTTCAAACCGAAGAAATTCGATACGCAGAACTTTATGAGGCGGAAGCTAATCAGGATGGTGACATTTATTTAAAAGTATTTCACAACCTAACGAATGACCATGCGTATGAGTACCTCGATGATGAGCAATATTGGTTGCGTCGATATGCGGACCAAATGTTTTTAGACTGCGATGATGTGTATAGGAACATATCTCTGCGGAATCGTACGCATGCTCCAAAGAGTATGGTTTGGCGAAACGTGAAAACAGAGATTGATTATGATAACGTTTCCGCGAATAAAATATCGGGGCTTCGGGCTGGCGTTGCTGGAGTTCAAACTGACCCTGCGCAAGTTCCTGTAGATTTATTATTAAGTGAACTATTTGCTGATGACCCTATCGAGTGGGATACGTGGACGCCTTCGTCGCCTTCGCCACCTTCGCCGCCTTCATCGCCACCATCCCCCTTCTTAGAATAGTTTGATATTTTTTCCTATTTTTCTATTTTTATATTTTTATATTCTAGTTTTATATTTATATTTTTTCTTTTTATATTGTATTTTATTTTTCTATTTTCTATTTCAATTGTATTTTCTTTTATTTTATTATTTTATTTTCTTTTTTTATATTCTATTGTATTTTTATATTTTTATATTTATACTTGTATTATTCTTTAATTTTTTTTGTAACAATATATATACCTTAAACATATATTATTTATCAATTTTATTCACCCATCATCCTCCTCGCCACATAATTTTAAGATTTGCTGACGTCGCATAATTCTATTTCGTTCGAGCGTTCTACGCGTCATCAAATGACGTCATCCCGCGCGACTGCTCCAGAGGATTCGATTTACGCGAGATCGCGCGATACGCTGCGACGTTAAATCGGAACGCTTTAGAATACTGTTAGCTTCCGAATGCATGCTACATATCTGCTTGAAATAATATTTCTACATAATGGTTCTGTAGATCGCTGATTAAAAATTATTATTTCTCCGCGTTGGGGGAAAATTTCTGCTGCATATTGGTTTGGAAAAAAAAAATTTCGGGGGCCGTCCCCTCCCTGGGTTAGGTCTGAAATATTTTTCGGGGTGGGTCAAGGTCTGAAAAAGACTTTTCGGGGGTGGCCCTTTCCCTCTGAAAAATTTCCGACGTTGGGCCAGGCCTCCGCGGCTGCTCGGCCCGGACTGATCCCCTCCACGGTTGCGGCTTCCCCCACTCCGCGGCTCGTGCGCGCGCAACCGCTCTTCCATTCCCCGCAGGCCCCGCGCCCAGGTTTCCCTCTCCCGCGCTCCCCCGCGCGCCCTCACTTCCCCCCGCCCCCGCGCTCCCCTCAGAGGACCTGGGTTGGAATCCCCCTAGCCTTACTACTCGCGAAGCGTCGCTTTCCGCTGGATGGAGATGGTAAAGAGAATGTTTCGCCGGAAGCCCTCTCGAGACACAGGCAAGTCAAGACGCCCAAACTGCACTCGCTGCAGCTGGATAAAATATATAAGCAGCTGTGCAAAAATAGCAACTGTGGCACCATATCGCAGGTTAGGCCTAACTTTAACGCTGCTGGCAAGCATGCACCGTTGCCTCTTACTACTTCCTCCCAGCAGAGGAAGGGCACATCGCCACCCACAGCACTTCGCAGAACGATGGTTGGGAATTGCCCAAGAAAACCTCCAGGCCTGTCGGTAAAAATATAGAGACAGCAACGTCTGAATCAAACAATAATAGATTTAATTTGCTCTCAGGTGAAGAAACAATGGATATGGATGGCAATGAACAAGTAGGTGCGCCAACTAATAATGCGAAAAGGAGGGTACGAAAACAGCCCCCAGTATACACTATTAATACAAACATCAATTCCTTGATCAAAGACATACTAGATCTGAATGTCCCTAAGACCATGTTCCGTGTAAAAGAAGTTGATGTGAACGATCACATTGTACACATGGATGGAGGCAGTAACTACTCAACAATAGTTGATAAACTACTTGACCGTAAAACGCAATACTTTACGTACACACCTAAAGAACAGAAGCCCAAATCTGTCGTCCTAAAAGGTATCAGAGACGATTTCAACGAAGAGTATATCAAACAAGAAATCCTAGATCTTAAAATTCCAGAATTGGAAATTATCAAAATAACGAAGTTCATATTCAATAAGGACCAACCCGAGAGATTCCACCATCTCCTTCACCTGACACATAACAGCAAGACTGCGGAACTCTTCAAAGTAAAGACATTGGCGTACCAAAAGATTAGTTGGGAACATTTCAGAAAACCTATGATTTTCCAATGCAAAAAATGCCAAAGAATAGGTCATGCCAGTAAGAATTGCCAATTGCAATTCAGATGTGTTAAGTGCGCAGAATCACATGAACCGGGTGAATGCCAAATCAAGAAGGAAGATGGAAGATCGCAGTTAAAGTGTGCTAACTGTGGTCAGATTGGTCATCCAGCTTCGTACAAGGGCTGTCCATATATGAAATTTGCTTTGGAACAAAAAAGATCTCCCACAACAGTGAAGAGACAGTCTACGATGCAGCGAATCAACAGAATCTCTGCCTCGGTCAGGGAGAATATCTCCTACGCTCAGGCGACTACCAGATTGAGTCAACACAACATCATAGCATCAAGAAAGGAGCAGATACCCGCCACAACAGGTCAGGATATCGCAGAGCTGGTATCATCTCAAAATCAATCCCAAGATCAGGACAGACACCAGACGGCAAGACCCCCAATCTGGGTAGCAGATCTGAAAAACGAATTAGCTGCACATAGTAACATCGCACATCTAACATAGAAAACAGGCATAAGATCGATTATATACTTAGTAACATGCATAAATAAGAAAAAATGTCCACACA
The DNA here is from genome assembly GCA_944738655.2 of Andrena hattorfiana. NCBI lineage: Eukaryota > Metazoa > Arthropoda > Insecta > Hymenoptera > Andrenidae > Andrena > Andrena hattorfiana. The sequence continues at coordinate 12,853,434 of OX122895.1, forward strand.
GGTAATCAGTAATAGTCAATTAAAAATTGCATCTACCAATGTTAACTCATTGATAGCGAACTATCGGAGGTTATAGTTATTGCAGTTCCTTGAATTGCATAACCACGCCATTGTTTTTTTATCAGAGAGCAAAATTAACAGCACACATGTTGTCTCTTTTAAAGATTATAACATCGTTCGAAAGGATAGGCCCAATTCAATTCAGGGAGGTGGTACGGCGATTTTGATCAGAAAGGGATTGGCATTCGAGGAAGTTGATTACCCATCCTCAACCTCGGATGAGATCTTAGAGTATGCAATAGACAAAGTGAATATGAGTGGCAATGTAAAAATGTACATGGTTAGCATACGCGAGAAATAACAATAGGAGATTATTCGTGGACGAAATTAACGATCTTTTTACTAGAGTTAGGTCAGGTGATAATAATAATTATTATATAATGGCTGGCGACCTCAATGCCAGATGCATGGCATGGGGCGACCGGGCTGAAAATCAACGGGGTAAATATATGCGACAATGGGAATATGGGCATGATATTAATTATAAGCTGCGGATTATTGCAGCGGCCTTCCCCACGTTCAAGCCAGCTCAAACATTTCTCGATGTCTGCCTAGCGGATTCCAGACTAGACTGGCTCAATGACCTGGATAGTAGATCAAGGGTTCTTCCATATGATAGCGACCGCACGGCCCTGTCCCTTGTTTTCGGGATTCAAAATGATTACTTTCTCTGGGATGGGCTGGCATCAATAAAGCACACATATAATTACAAAGCCTTGAAATGGTGTAGATTCACAAGAAAGTTGTCAGAGTCATATATGAATCACATACCGTTCAATAATAACCTGTCGTTAGCAGAAATTGACGCGCACTTACAAACAATTACCAACGCAATCCTCGGCTGCATTGCCGACACTATCCCCGCATATAAACGCAGTAATAGTGTAAGTAAGTACCTAAACCAAAAGATAAAAAATTACAAAAAGACAAAAGCTATATAGTATCCCTATTGCATAAATTGCACATACTAGATCCATGCTCGCGTCTTCTAATAACAAGAAAGGCCAAAGCCACACTGAAAAGTTAACTAAAGCCCTGAAATGTAAATTCAAATCGGTTATAGAAAAATACTGGACTAATGTAATAAATAATATCGATTATAAAAAAACCCGATAGTTTCTTCCCAAAGATCAACGTGATATTCAGACCTAAGCAATTTGAGAACATCAAAGACATTCACATAGACTCTGACAACATTTCCATCCTCACTAGAAGTGGTTGTAATTTACAGAACGTACCAATAATGGAAAACAGGTATGTTTTCTCGGAATACGCTGATAAACTAAACGTTATTGGAGCTCATTACGAAGCCATAAATTCACCGCGATATCTCAACAATCATACTAGGTTGAAAGAAATGGTTGACACCTCGGCGGATTCGCTGAAGGTGGAATTCAATTCTGCTAGAGAACTTGGTGTGACACTTGTTCAATTCTGTAACGTAAATACGGCGGTCCGCCCAAATTTAACAGACGATGCGGTGCACCCTTTCTGTGATCCCGAGACAATAGTTTATACACTAAAACATCTGCCTAATAAGACGTCGTGCGGGATTGACGGAATCCCCCCGATTATTTTAAAACATCTACCCGGGGAAAAAATACTAAATCTTATGATTATTTTCAATAATGCTATTAATAGGTGTTATTTCCCCAAGACATGGAAATGTGCTAAGGTCCTGCTCATCCTAAAAAAGAGTAAAGACCCTAACGATCCGACTAGCTATCGTCCAATTAGCCTGACACCGTGCCTCAGCAAAGTGTATGAGGCAATTATAAACGATAAGTTATTGGATCATTGCTCCCTGAAGAAGATAATCCCTGACAGCCAGTTTGGTTTTAAACATCGACATTCTACCACTCATGCCATCCATAAGCTGTTCGCAGACGTTAATGCGTATGCGGACAGAAGTCGGCTGGTGGGCACTGCCCTGCTTGATATCGAGAAGGCGTTTGATTTGGTGTGGCTGAACGGTTTGTTGCACAAACTTAAAAATAAAATGTTCCCACAATGGTTGATATACCTTGTGTGGGACATGATCTGTAATAAAACTTAAATTCGTTACCTGGGATGGGAAAAATTTATCTTCGAAGACGATTAAAATAGAAGAGGGTTTGCAACAGGGTACCATTAACTTTCCAATTCTTTTCAAAATATATATAAGTGACCTGCCTAGATTATTTAGTTTTAACCAGCCTGGATCTCCCAGCCTGCTCATGTTCGCAGATAATAGTAGGGTTAGGACAGTTCTAACTCGGGTGTCTCCCCGAGACGACGGGTTCTCCCCTTCGGGGTGGGAGGCGCACCGTACCGTCGGATCGTTGTGGGGTTGACTCGGCTTCCGTGCGCGGGTGGCAGACTGCCAGACCACCGGGTGCGGACAGCGCTGAACCACCGGGTGGGGCGAACCGTTGGGGGTATAGATGGATGGTCCCCCGAGGTGACGGGTTCTCTCCTTCGGGATGGGAGGCGCACCGTACCGTCGGATCACCGCGGGGTGTACCCGGCTTCCGCGCGCGGGTGGCAGACTATCAAACGCTCGTTGTGCGAATGTGCTGAACCACCGGGGGGTGGGGCGTTCCGTTGGGCGCAATGGGGTGAGGGGTTGGCCGGGGTGCTAGGGGTGGGAATTGGGCTTGGTTTGGGAGGGAGGACTGGGCCGCGGGGTGAGGCGACAGTCCCCTAGAGACGACGGGTTCTCTCCTTCGGGATGGGAGGCGCACCGTACCGCCGGATCGTCGCTAGAGGGACTCGGCTTCCGCGCGCGGGTGGCAGACTCCCAAACAGCCGTGTGCGGGTTATGCTGAACCACCGGAGGGTGGGCGTTTCGCTGGGCGTTACTGGGCGTCGCGGGTTGATACGACAGTCCTCTAGAGACGACGGGTTCTCTCCTTCGGGATGGGAGGCGCACCGTACCGCCGGATCGTCGCTAGAAGGACTCGGCTTCTGCGCGCGGGTGGCAGACTGCCAAACCATCGGGTGCGGACAGCGCTGAACCACTGGGGGTGGGCGTTGCGCTACGTGGGAAGGGGTTGAATCGCGCTTAGACACTCGGCTCCCCTGCAGGGAGCCAGCCAACTAGGGGGGAATTATTTTCAGGTATTACATCTTTCAGGAGGTGTTGTAAACGGGATGATGCGGGCGTAGGCACCAGTAGTGCGGCTTCGTGCCGGGGCTTGGGCCGTGGCCGATTCCGGGGGCGCGTGGTGCTCGGTGAGGGCGCCTGAGTAGCGCGACCAAGGGCCGTGAAAACGCGCCCCGGTCCGACGACATTGCGCGTGGCTCCGCGTCGCTGGCGGTGCCGGCCCCGCGTGGGCCCTCTGGTCCCTCGTCCGCGCACTGGGAAGTAGCTAGGGATGGGGGTAAGAAAGCTAAGATTTAGCGTAGGGCCGGGGCAGGGTACCAGAATAGAAGTTGCCCGCGGGGCGCTCGGTGCAGGGGCCCGAGCGTCGCCAGCTGAAGGGCGGAGGGGATTGGGGGGGGGGGGGTGTACGCGTGTGTGTGGCCGCACCGGCACCTTGTGTAGTGTGCCTGTTGGGGGACTCGCTCCCTTCAGGCAGGGAAACTTTGGCGCGGGACATGGGATCTGGCTCGAGTAGTCGTCTGGGTTCGCCTGGGCAGACCGGAGATGCACCGGCAGACCATGATCTCGAGCTTGCCTATACTCCTGTGCTGCTGGTCACCGTGGAGGTTTTGTGGGGGGGTTTGTACCCAACCATCCCAAAACTCCCAGACCTTCCCCGAGGTCGGGGGTGTCCAAGCCCAAGGACTTCCTCCACGTTAAAATAAAAAAATACGGGAGCGTTGGGGAATTGGTCAGTCGGTCCGTGTGCGGTACGTTGCCGGTCACGGTGGTCCCCGACTGGTCCAGCTATATTCCCCCCCTGCTCTGGAAGAGCGCTCCATCAGCCGTCGGCTTGCCGGCACATGGCTGATGGGGAACTCCGATGGGTTCCATGTTCCCTCAACTGGGTCGTCGACTCCGGTGGTACCCCCGGGCCTTATGGTCGCGTGGGGAGGATCCGAAGTCAGCCCAGGGCGGGGAACTTGGACGAAGTTGGAGGCTCGACCGGGGTAAGACCATGCACCGCACCTCCTCGTGGTGCTCCTGGGGCCCCTGCACGACATAGTCGGGTTCACCTGCCCTGGCGGAAGCTTTCCGCCTACAGGGTGGACGGCAGTCTCGGAACGGTCTCCGGGGCTGCGGTGCCCCCCCCCGCCTTAGAGGGGAAGCCGGAAGTCTCCCGAGGGTATGCGAAGCCACACGGACCGATGATCTTGCCTTAACCGGCCGGATCGCGAGGTAAGGAAAAACCTCTATAATAAAACCCCCTAACCCTGAGCCCCATTGGTGGTGCCAGGGCAGGTGTTCCCTCCCGAAGGGGCACCTGGGTGGAGCGGGTATGCTCCACCTAACCAAGATCCGTCCGGGGAACAGTCACCCCCCGGACGTAGCCCGCGCCCTTAGGGGCCCGGGCACTTGACTTCACCGCGGCAGGCCGCCTCTACCGCTGTGTGACCTCCCCAAAGCGGCTCCTCGTGGGACACATATGGAGACCCCCCAGGGCGGTGCCCTACATACACCACCGGGTGACGACCCGGCAACAACGTCCCCGACCAACGACCGGGTTATGTCGCTGGAGCCATACGAGGACCGGTGTTCGATCGCTTCGTGCGGGTCACCGGCCTCAAACCAGGACCGGTCTACGATCGCGGTTTCGCTGGTGTCCGGCCTGGCAGGGAGGGAGGAAGAAGAGCAGGCGTGGATCGACGTCAGCGGGGGTGGCAATCCAGCCACACCCCGCGGCGCTCAAGGCTGCGGCGCTTTTTCACGTGGCGGTCAAGGCAGCTGAGAAGAAGAAGGCGGCCGCGCCCACGGCGGCTGCCAGAACGGCCGGGGAAGGGGTGGGGGGCGAGGCGCCGCGACGCCCCCCCCCCCCCCCGACGTCAGGCGCACCCGGGCGACCCACGGTGCCGATACCGCGCACCCCCAGAACGGCGGCGGTGACTTTAACCGCCCCCGCTGGGGGAGAGAAAGAGTTCTCCGCGCGGGTCGCTGGCGCGATGGCGACCATAAATGTCGCCGACCTTGGCATTACAGCCCTAAGACCAAGGCGCGCCGTCACCGGGGGTCTCATTTTTGAGATCCTGGGGTCGCAGGGCTCGGCCAAAGCCACCGCCCTCAAGGAGAGGCTTGCGGAGCGGCTGGGGGACGCTGGTATTAAAATCCAGCGCCCCCAGAAAACGGCCGAGTTCCGGCTCTGCGGCCTGACAGAGCTGGCGGCGGACGACGCAGTTCGGGGAGCAATTGCCACCCAGGGTGCCTGTCCGCCCGAGAGCGTCTCGGTCGGCGAGAGGCGCCCCGATGCCACCGGGCTATTTACGGCGTGGGTTCGTGCCCCTATGGCGGCTGCCGCCAAATTGGTCCGGGCGTCCACCCTGGTGGTGGACTCGTTGATCGCCCGGGTCGTGCCCTTAGAGCAGCGGAGGCTCCAATGCTTCCGCTGTCTCAACTTTGGGCACGTGCAGGCCAAGTGCGACAGCCCCACCGATAGGAGCCGGGCCTGCTACCGGTGCGGCACCGAGGGGCACACGGCGCGCCGCTGCGCCGCCGTCCCGAGGTGCCCGCTATGCACCGACGCGGGCCTGCCCGGTGGCCACAGGATGGGTGGCCCGGCGTGTCGCCCTCCAAAAAGGGCGCCCCCCGGCAGAAAGAAGGGAGGGGGAGGGAAGAAGGGGGCGGCTGCGGCTGCGGCGTCATCGTCCGCGCCGGCTCTCCCCGCGATCACCGAGGCGCCGGAGGCCATGGAGACCAGTGCTCTGGCTTCCACGTCGGCGGCCAAGTCCGGCGCCGGCAAGAGGAAAGATCGCGGGGAGCCGGACGTTCCCGGCGGTGGCGCGTCGTCGCCGCCGCTGGAGTCCGAGGCGTCCCCGAAGGGGCCCAAGAAGAAGAGGGAGAAGGGTGGGAGCGGCCCAGTGCTCCCCCCTGTCGGGCCTCAGCCGGTGGGTAAGGCCCCCCTCCTCAAAGCGGGGAGGGAGGACTCCCGCCGCTTGGCCTCGGGGGATGCAGGGATGACGGGTGGCGGGGACGGGGCGTCGGTGTTGGCGCCCGCGGTCGTCGCGGCAGGCGGGGGAGTTATCGTCCCCCCCGCGGAGAGGAATCGTGGGGAGGCCCCCCCCCGTAATGGTTACGGGGGAGTCGGCTCGACCCGAGCAGGATCCGGGGGAGGCCGGCATAGCGACGCCACGCGATGCCTAGTGGCCCCCTGGTCCTGCTGGCGAATGCCAACCACTCCATGCGAGCGCACGACCTGCTTGAGCAGGCTCGCGTGGAGTTGGGGGTCGGGCTGGCAGTCGTCGCCGAGCCGTATCCGTTGGTGGACCGAAACTATCGGTCCACAAACCCGGATCGGCAAGTGGCGATGACGTGGGCGATGGGAAGGGGAGCCCCGCCGTGCTCGGTCGCCCGGCACGGGCGGGGCTGGATGGCGGTACGCTGGGGGGATTTCCTCGTGGTGGGCTGCTACTTCGCGCCGAGACTTTCCGTCCCGGAGTTCGAGGACCGGCTACACGAGCTGGGGACGTTCATCGTTTCCCATGCTGCTCAGCCGGTCATACTCCTGGGGGACTTCAACGCCCACGCTTTCGAGTGGGGCGCTCCCAGGACGGACTCCCGGAGCAAGGTGCTGCTCGAGTGGGCGGAGGCCGCGGGATACGTTCTTAAGAATCCCGCTGGAGTCACGACGTTCCGCGGGCCGCAGGGTGAGTCGGTTATCGACTTGATCTGGGTTAACCCTGCGGCCGCTTTCCGGACGTCGGACTGTTGGGTGGCGGAAGACGTGGAGCCAGGTTCCGATCACATGTACGTGATGCTGGCTACCGCGCCCGCTGCCCGACCTCCTCATGCCCCTCGAGCCAATAGGCGGCCCCCACGTTGGGCGCTCGGGCGCTTAGACGTTGACGAGGCCCGACTCGCCTCCTCCGTCGTCGCATGGCCGCCTTTGCCGGGCGACGTGCTGGACGATCCCGTTAATGGCGCCCTTTGGTTCCGGCGTGCGTTGCAGAGTATCTGCGACGCAACGATGCCGCGAGCCGGGGCGCCGACCGGGGGTCGGAAGGCGGTGTACTGGTGGTCGCCAGAAATAGCCGAGCTTCGCGCGGCGAATCTGGTGGCCCGACGCCGGTACACCAACACCCGCCGTAAAGATCCGCGGCGGGTGCCGGAGGGGCGACTCCAGGAGCTGCGCTCCGCGTTTTCAGCGGTGCGCAGGGAACTCCGTGGAGCCATAGCCCGGGCTAAAGCCCGTTCGGCCGACGAGTTCGTCGCGACCCTCAACCAGGACCCTTGGGGGCGCCCATACAAGGCCGTGTCTGTAAAGCTCGGACCTTGGGCGCCCCCCGTCACAGAGGGCCTCGATCCCCGGTTCCTCACCGAGGTACTGTCGGCGCTGTTCCCCCCTCCCCCAACACCTGGGGAGGACGGCGTCGACGAGACCGGGGATCCATGGTTGGAGCGGGGCGCGGACACTTCCGACGCCCCGGAGGTCAGCGGCGACGAGCTCGCGTCCTCTGTAACGCGCATGCGGCAGAGGAGCGCGGCTCCGGGGCCGGACGGAGTGCCCGGGCGAGTCTGGGCCTGCGCCATGAGCGCCCTTGGGGACGGCCTCAGGCGGCTATTTAACGCCGTTTTGAGGACCGGGAGGTTCTTCCCGGCGTGGAAGGAAGCGAGGCTGGTGCTGCTCCGCAAGCCCGGAAGGCCCGCTGAGTCACCCTCGGCCTATCGGCCGATCTGTCTCCTCGACGAGGCGGGCAAGCTCTTGGTGCGTATCATCGCTGCCCGCCTCTGCGGCCATCTTGGGGCCGTGGCCCCGGATCTGTCCGACCGCCAATTTGGTTTTAGGCGGCTGCGTTCGACTATCGATGCTATTCGATTGGTTCGGACGCTGTCCGACCGGGCGGTCGAGAGGGGCGGCGTGAGCGTCGCGGTGTCGTTGGACATCGCGAACGCGTTCAACGCCGTCTCCTGGGCGGCGATCGAGCGGGCGCTACTGTTTCACAGCGTCCCGCTCTACCTCCGCCGCCTGATCCGGGACTACCTCCGCGGTCGGGTGGTCGCGTACGTCGGGCGGGGCGGTGACGGGGTGGCTCACGTGCACCGCGGCGTTCCACAGGGGTCCGTGCTTGGGCCCCTACTATGGAACCTTGCGTACGACGCAGTGCTGCGGGTGGAAATGCCGTCGCCAAATGTGTCACTCGTCTGCTACGCAGACGACACTTTGCTGGTGGCTTCCGGGCGGCGGTGGCAGACGGCGATCAGCCTCGCCGAAGAGGCACTGCGACGTGTCGTCGCCTCGATCCGGACGCTTGGTCTGCGAGTCGCCTTGGATAAAACCGAGGCAATGTGGCTCGCGGACAGGGTTGGGAGTGGTGTCCCCAACCGGGCGTCCCTTAGGATCGGGGAGGCCTGCATCAGGGTCGGCCGATCGATGAAGTATCTCGGCCTGACCCTGGATACCTACTGGCGATTCACGCGTCACTTCAGGGCCCTCGGCCCCCGACTCGAGGGGCAGGTGTTCGCCTTAGGGCGAATCATGCCGAATCTCGGGGGCCCTCACGAGGGTGTTCGGCGGCTGTATGTAACGGTCGACCGGTCCATGGCGCTATACGGCGCCCCTATATGGGCCGGCGACCTGGAGGGCGAGGAGGACCTCGCGTCGGGCGAGAGCTACTCGCTAGAGTGCATTGCCGCGCGGTCCTCCGCGCCGTGCGGGCTTACCGCACGGTCGCATACGCCGAGCTGTTCGCTCTGGCCGCGTCCCCCCCATTTCATCTACTCGCGGAGATGGAGGCGGAAGTTTACTCCGCCGTCCGAGATCTCCGCGAGGCGGGGGACGCGGCGGCCGACGGACACCTGGTGGCGCGGGGCCAGACCTGGCAGCGCATGGAGGCCAAATGGCTCCAGTGGCTGTCCCTCCCAGAACATCGGGAGGGACGCGTTGTCGGGGCGCTGCTGCCCGTTCTCGATGAATGGGCGGCGCGCGGGTATGGCAGGTTGACCTTCCGCCTGACGCAGGTGATCTCCGGCCATGGGTGCTTCGGGGATTAGCTGTGTCGCATAGGGCGGGATGCCACGTCGCAGTGCTACAGCTGCGACTCGGGCGACGAGGACTCGGCCGACCACACCCTGGCTAGATGCCGGGAGTGGATCGATGATCGCCGGGTCCTCGAGTCGCGGCTGGGACCCGACCTCGACCTTCCGACAGTCGTGTGTCGGATGGCGAGAGATCGGGGCTGCTGGGAGGCAATGTCCCTCTTCGCCGAGCAAATCATGCTCGAGAAGGAAGAGGCGGAGAGAGACAGAGTGCGGGAGGGACACCCGTCCCGCATCGGGCCTCCCGGCCGCCGACGCGCGCGGCATAGATGACCCGGAGCCGGAGGAGGCCGAGTGGCGAGTTAGCGAGTCGCCCCGCTCCCCCCGTCAAGCGGCTCCGGCCGCCGCGTCGGCGTACCTCTCCCGAAGAAGTCGGGGGAGGGGATGGAGGGATCGCTACCCTCGGCCCTGGCCTCCCTCTATGAGGGGGGAGATTGGTGGGAGGAGGGTGGCCCCGAAGTCAATTGTTGGGCCACCCTATCGTCCGCGTGAGCCGCCGCGGCGGCGCGGTGGCAGCGCGCTGTTGCCGCGGCGGCTGTGTGAAGGGGCGGACAGGGGAGGGCCCCGCTCAACATCCAGAGGGCCCTCCCCCCCTCGGGAGCGACGCTAAAGGCCGCTCCCCGTGCGATCGAGCGGCTCCGGGGTGAGCGACGGCGGCCGATAGTTGGGCCTCCCTCCGTTGTTGGTGTGTGTGTCAACATCACACACGAGGCGGGCGGCCCCTACGGCCATTTATACCGTCGCCCCGCCCGCCCGGCCCCGCGCTACATCAGTGGGCCGGGCGGAAAGCAGCTCGATCGCGGGGCCGTGGGGTGGCGGTGTCGGGGGACACCGCTCGCCCTAGCAGCAGCGGCCCCAGTGGCGACGCGGACGTGTGGTCCGTCGCGCGTCGTCGGTGCGGAATCTGGGGGAGGTATAACTCCCCCAGGGATGACCCCGGCACGTCTGCCGGGGCTGTAAGGGTGGCGCTGCAGCATGCGCAGCAGGGGGGGGCAAGCGAAAGTATCGCTAGTTTGATCTCGCCAAAGTCCCTCCCCTCAGGCGCGCAGCGCTGCCCCCGAGGACGACCACCGTGGTGGTTTTAGTGGGTGCAAGCCCCACATAACCCCTGCCCCCCCCCCCCCCCCGAGGGCTTGGGGTATCCGTAAGGGATTTCCACCACGTTTACAAAAAAAAAAAGTTATAACTCGGGTGTGCTAAGGGGGGCGCGGGGGCGGGGGGAAGTCAGGGTGCGCGGGGGATTGCGGCGGAGGGAAACCTGGGCGCGGGGACAGCGGGGAGTGGAACACCAGCTGCGCGCGCACGAGCCGCGGAGTGGGGGAAGCCGTAACCGTGGAGGGGATCAGTCCGGGCCGAGCCGCCGCGGAGACCTCTCCAGACCTGACCCACCGTCCCCGAAATTTTTCAGAGGGAAGGCACGACCCCCGAAAACTTTTTAAGCCTTGGACCACCCACCCGAAATATTTTCCCAAACCCCTCTCCCCCGCATCGATCTACCAAACCAATACGCGACAGACATTCCCCCCCCCCAACGAAGAGAAATAATAATTTTTAAATCAGCGATCTACAGAACCATTATGTAGAAATATTATTTCAAACAGATATGCAGCAAGCATTCTAAAGCTAACAGTATTCTAAAGCGTTCCGATTTAACATCGCAGCATATCGCGCGATCGTGTGTAATTCGAATCCTCTGGAGCAGCTGTACGGGATGACGTCATTTGGTGGTGCGAAGAAGGCTCGATCGGAATATGATTATGCTGCGTCAGCTGAAATTTCTTTCCATGTCAACAGACATTTATTTCGAACGCAGAGAAAGAATCATTTTTAAATCAACGATCTACCCAACCATTATGTAGCGAGCATTCTAAAGCTAGCAGAAGAATATGTGAAAATAAGCCTTACATTGGAACGCATGATTGGAACGTAATAATTCATGCGTTCAACGTTTCCTTCAGCACTGGTACTGCACATTTTTTTCAGAGCGCTATTTGTTCCGTCGAAAGTCACTGAAACTACTGAGCGATTGATGGAATAGCGTCCGGGAGCCGGCTTAAATAGAGGTGCAATTGCTTCTCCCACCACAGCATTTTATTCTAAAGCTACCAACTTTTCCATAATGTGTTTCAATCTTAACATCGTAGCATATCGCACGGTTGCATGTAATTTGAACCAACCCCCTCAAGGATAAAAGTCTCGGCACGTGTTGAATGTAATATAATTCCTTGGAAAGCGCCGAATCTTAGAATTATGCGGAATCAGCAGAAACGGTGTCGGATGATTTTGCGCGCCAATTCGTCAAGTAGATAAGCTATGAGAGTCCTGGATATGGGTGGCGAGGGAGTGAGGCGGGGCGGGGGGTACCGGACCGAGGGTGCGGGGGCGAGGTATGGAGGGGGGTACCGGACCGAGGGCGCGGGGGCGAGGTATGGAGGGGGGTACCGTGCCTAGGGCGAGGGGGGATGACGTCACAGGGGAAGGGAGATTTCAAAATTTTCAAAAGGGCGGCGCGCGCGCAGGTCGAGTTCGTGGGCGAGGGGGCTGACGTCACAGGGGAGGGGGTGAATTTTCAAAATTTTAACACGCGCGGGGATCGGTGCGCAGGCGCGAAAGATAAGGCGCGAAAGGATGTAACGCGGATGCTGTAATTCGACACCGATACCTATTCGAGATTAATTAATCTAAATAGCCCAACCGCCTCACGAAAGAATGCAACGTCGCCCTCGTATAAACATCCGCCGACGATTCGACGCTTTATCGCGATAATTATTCGAGATCGATTAATCTAAATAGCCCAACCGTCTCACGAAAGAATGCAACGTCGCCCTAGTATAAACATCCGCCGACGAAATGTAATTCGACACCCTCAGAGCGATAATTATTCGGGTATCGCCCAACGTATTTTGAATGAAATAACTATTCGAGATCAATTCATAATACGGCAAGAAGTCTTCCGAAAGATAAGGAATCATGACGCGCGACAGGATGTAACGCGTCGAGGCGCGTACGTGCGTGCTCCGCAGATGCTGTAATTCGACACCCTCTGACACAGCGCGAAGCGATAACTATGCGAGATTTATTAATCTAAACAGTACAGCTGCCCCATGATCGTCATATAAGAATGGGGCATTGCGTTCGCGTAAACATCCGCCTACGAAAACATAGAGCGATAATTATTCGAGTTTCGTTTCGAATATTTCAAAGATTGGGACCGCCGTGACGGATGCGAATGCCCTTATCGCGAACGGGGGAATCCGATACACGTGGTAACGCAACGAGTTAGTGCGACTTTACGTTACTCGATCGAGGTGCATGAGAGAAAGAGTGATAGAGAGAGAGAGAGAGAGAGAGAGAGAGAGAGAGAGAGAGAGAGAGAGAGAGAATTCGATGATCATCGCCATCAATGCTGCAATATATATTCATACATTGACGTGCACGTGTACGTGAATCTGTATAAAAGCAACGTTTAAATGAATCGTTACAGGTATTAACGTGAAAATCATCCATTTATTAAAAAATATACGCGTACTATAGTGGTACATGATTTACATCGCGCAACATGGATTGCATTCCTAATGCTAACAATTCGCAATCAATCAAAGAATGTTGTTCAAAGTGATCGCTTTCGGAAATTAATTTTACATAATCTGTTGGTGCGGTAGCGCTACGTAGAACGTTTACGAACGTGGTATATTTACTAGCTACAGCGTACATATTTTCGGTCAACCAAGTGAACATATGATCGATGCAATGTTCATCCGCGAACAGTTTTCGCATCGTGACTTCCGTCATGTATAAGGTAACACGATTATCGGTGATTTTGACGAGTTGATCATTGTGCATGCGCGTGAATTCGATTCGCAAATGATCAATTTCGATGAGGGTCTGGGGTGTTGTTACGTTGTCGCGTAATTTTTGAAGAATGTCAGCCATATTTTGCAGTAGGAGCTTCCACGTAGACATTGAGAAGCTCAACTCGCCACCTTTATTGTCGACTATGGTGATCTCGACGCGGCACGAATCCATGCCAATGCGAATTCCTATCGTGAGCCGTTTATACGCTGTTGAGGTCAGAACGTGTGGAACTCTTTTCGCGTACAGACATTGGGCGAGTACAGTGATTTGTATTTGAAAACAGATGTGCTGTTACTCGCCGACGTATTCGAAAGTTTCCGCACCGACTGTATCGCTAGTTACGATCTGGATCCCGCACATTATTGCACGCTACCGAGTTTTACGTGGGACGCGATGCTCAAGTACACCAGCGTACGATTAGAGCTTCTGACGGACGTGGACATGTTACTGTTCGTGGAGCGTGGCATACGCGGCGGTCTGAGCCAGTGCTCGCACAGGTACGCGCGAGCCAACAACAAGCACCTGCCTACAGGGATGTAGGACGAGTCGAAGGCATCGACGTATCTAATGTACTTCGACGTCAACAACTTGTACGGCTGGGCGATGTCGCGGGCTATGCCGAAAGGAGGGTTTCGATGGCTGGACGATGCGACAGTGGCTGCGCTCGACGTATCATCCCTACCCGACGGCGAGGACTCCGAGGAATCTGAGGGATACCTGCTGGAGGTAGACATCGAATATCCCAAGGAGATCCACGACGCCCACGCCGACCTTCCATTCTGCCCGGTGCGCGAGCACGCGCCAGGAGGAAAACAGACTAAGCTGCTTGCCACGCTCGACGATAAGGAGCGATACGTCATCCATTATCGCTACCTGAAACAGTGCGTCCGACACGCTTTACGCGTGACGCGAATTCATCGGGTGTTACGATTCGATCAGTTGCATTGGTTGCGCGACTACATTCGATTGAACACCGATTTGAGGACGCGAGCCACGAGTGAATTTCAAAAGACTCTATATAAATTAATGAACAATGCGGTGTACGGAAAGACAATGGAAAATGTGCGGAATCGCGTAGACGTGCGACTGGTGACGCGGTGCGACGGTCGTTACGGTGCGGAAGCGCTGATTGCGAAACCAAACTTTCACAGTCGGACGATTTTCTCCGAGCAGTTAGTGGCCATCGAAATGCGCAAACTCAAAGTGAAGTTCGACAAGCCGATATACGTGGGGATGAGTGTAGTGGACGTGTCGAAAGAATGCCTGTACGAGTTCCATTGTGCGTATATGCGTGCGGAGTTCGGTGATCGGTGTAAGGTCCTGTACACCGACACCGACAGTTTAATGTATAGTGTGAAATGCGATGATATGTACGAAAAGATGAAGTGTGACGTTGTCCGATTCGATACGAGTGATTACGCGGTGGACAATCCGTACGGTATGCCCCACGTAAACAAAAAGGTGCCGGGACTCATGAAAGATGAGAACAACGGCACCTTGATGACCGAGTTCGTCGGACTACGATCTAAGATGTACGCGACTAGAACGTTTAACGCTGCAATGGGGTATACGCGTGAGACTAAGAAAGTGAAGGGTGTGCGAAGACATGTAGTCGCAAACGATATACAATTCGATGATTACATTCGTTGCCTTCATGATCTTACCGAAAAATCAGTTCGGCAGAACAATATACGCCCCAAAGAGCACGATGTGTATACCGTGAGTCAAGAAAAGAACGCTCTCAGCCCGTTCGACGACAAGCGATATATTTTAACCGATCGGGTCAGCACCCTTCCGTGGGGGCATTATCGAATCCCCGAGCTCGAGCTTGAGCCCGACGAGTCCCTCGAGAATCCCATTGTATAGAATGCTTGTATGTTTGTATTTTTTGCATGTACATATGTATATACGTTTCTTTTGTATATGTTATTTATTTATTTATGGATATGTAATATATGTATAGCGTAGAATATGACCAAAATTGTATTTTATAGGTATTAGTATATATATATATTTTTTCTCTACTTTATTAAGCTTAATTGTACGCATATACAGGGTCATCCGTTAAAACTGCAACCTACGCGCGCGCGAACAGACGAAAATGGCAACACCGCCTCACGGACGCATTCCACTACAACCATGCATCGGCCCGGCGTTCGGAGGGTTGCCAGCGACCGCTGGGGAGCGGTGATGCCCGAGCTTTGAAAATTTTAGGATGGTCTCTTTCAAATTAACGTCACAAGGAGCTATTTGAAATTTCCCGACCGGGGTTGAAGAATTTGGGGCCTTTTCCGTATAACTTTTGAATTATAAAAGATATCAGAATGCAATTTGCGCCGAAAAATGAGGAAAAATTATTCCCTCTTAATGATGGATAATTCAAAATATTTTACGTTTACTTAATTTTTCTTTTATCAATTTTTTAACCATAATTGTTGTGAAAAGCTTTTGCAAACTGTTTATTTAATACCGTATTTAATGCTCTTTTTAAAAATTATGATGTTGATAAACAATACGCTAGTTGTTTCTGTGTCATTACTTTCATAAATTGAGAAATTAAATTTTTATTCAATTATGTGTTAGTTCTGCAGACCTCAGAATCTATTGTTCTGGTTTTCTTTTTTATAATTTTATCCTTATATGCAGTACATGCATAGATCGGACGTAAGGAGTAACTAATGGGACGTGTCTTTGATTGTAGCGGTGTTTGAATCTTTTTTCTAGAATTTTTGTGTTTGAATGTTTAACCTTTTAGCAACTCAACGCCACGCATATACCGGCTTCCGTTAATGTCATGTTTTGGAACGATGCGTCATTATTGTGGCTTTTACACGCAGGTGGCGAAAAATCTCTCCGTACAAGGGTATAGCGCCGCGGTCAATCCTGTCGTAGCTAAAATTTTTGCGATTAAGACGGGTACGAGATCAGTTGACATTGTTTTCAAACCTCATTACAGTAATCCGGGGTGCGAGTGGTAAACCGATCATAAAAGCGGAGCGTGCGGCTCGCTTACCTGGGCCGGGAAATTCTGCACAGCTCTTTGCGGCGCTAATTTGAAAGAGACCATCCTAAAATTTTCGAAGCTCGGGCATCACTGCTACCCAGCGGTCGCTGTTAACCCTCCGAACGCTGGGCCGGTGCATGGTTGTAGTGGAATGTGTCCGTGAGGCGGTGTTGCCATTTTCGTCTGTTGGCGCGCGCGTAAGTTGCAGTTTTAACGGATGACCCTGTATATGCACGAAGAAGAAGAATGAGAATGAGGAGGAGGAGAATGTGAATAAACGGACAATGTATATATTTATATGTATTTATTCATTCATTTATTTGTTCCAGTAACATCAAGCACGATAACGAATCAGAGAATATCCTTTTCGCGTATCCACGAGTTCCGCGACGAATCGAATCCAAGCCACTTAACGTACACCTGATTCCCCTTGCGACGATTAATCTTCTCGACCAGATAGACGTCCGGATTCGCGACCGAATGTAGTTCGTACTCGTAGAATCCACCCGAGATCGGCTCTCCCGCGGAATCGCGCAGAATGTACGTCACCGGGCATGTTCGTTGTACGGTTACGATTTCGAACACCTCGGTCGACCAGTTCGGAGTGTACCCCTTCTCGAAGAGGGTCTTGAACTTGCTCACGCGTACCTTGTCACCGACGTTGAATTTCACGCGTCGTCGAATACCTTTTGAGGCAGATAGGGGGATGGGCTCATTCGCGGCGAACGACAAACGCGTCGCGGGGGTCACGACAACGGGTCGGGCGTTGATCGTTCGATGCTTGCGATGATTGTAGGTGCGTACAAGCGCAGGTAACAGGTCGATCCAACGATAGGACGCGTTCAAGCAGAATTGTTTCCACATGAGGTTTTTCAGCGTGCGATTGAAACGTTCGACGATCGACGCTTTCATCACGCTGTACGTGGAGTAGTGGTTGATCCCGCGCATCTTCGCGCAGCGTTGAAACTCCGCGTTGTAAAACTCATTACCCATGTCGGTTTGTAAATTTCGCGGGCATCTGTCGCTCTGCCGCAATACGGTCGTGAACGCCGCGGTCACGTCGCGCTCGCTTTTCGCTTTCACGGGTATGGTCCACGAGTACTTGCTGAACGTATCGATGATCGTTAGTATGTAATGATATCCACGATTTTGCTTCGCGTACGGACGCATCTCCACCAAATCGGCCTGCCACAAATCATCGTAGCCGCAAATCACGAGGCGTCGCCGCGGAAAATTTCGTCTAGCCGGGACGTGTAATTCGTTCACTAGTTGTACTCGCTCCTTGCTCATGCTTCGCGGGTGGGCGGGGATGGTCGCGACGTTCCAAAGACGTTAGAAGTAGTATGAGTTCCTCGAGTGCTCGCAAAACGCAATCGATGCACGTTTTTCGCGTCCGTTCGTTATTATTATACGTTTCGGAGTCGTAGCCGCTATTGTCACCGTCAGCGATCATCGTCGTCGTCGTCGTAAATCCTCGTTCGCTTTTCGCGGCTCCTTTCGTTTGTATATATCCGTGGTTGCCGACGTCGTCAACTCGTCGAGTCTGTCTTTCAAGTGATCGAAGCGTCGTTCCATCGCGGTATTTAAATCTTCCTCTAGTTGGGACAATTGCGCGTTAACGATATCCGTAATCGTTCGTTGTACTCGCGTCTCGAGTTGAGATCGTTGATACTCGGCGTCCAGTCGCGCGCTCGCGATAGCCGTTTCGATTTTTTGGGTAAAGCGTTCATCCGCCGAGAACAATAGTCTCGTCATTGTCATCGCCACTTCGTTGTTATTATTGTTGTTGCTGTTATTGTTGTTATTGCGTAACGAGGTGCCAAACTTGTTCACCGACATAACGATGCGTGCGCGCGAACGCTACTGACGCGACGATCATCGGATCGTTCAATTTAAGATGCGCCCGTCCTCGCGAAGTTCCTCCACGATGGATGCGATTTCGTTATCGTGACCCGCGTAACCTGCCGCGCGCGATGCTACGAGCAATCCAAGCCTATCGACCAATTCGTTCGGATCGTCCCAGTACACGTAGTCGATCGCGTTATCGGTGACCGTCATCGATTCGTCGATGGGCAATCCTCGACCTTGTCGCGTGCCCGCGCCGCCCGTGCCGCCCACGCCGCCTACGTTGCCCCTAACGCGTCTGACACTCGATGTTCGCACCCCACCGATCACCTGGGATATGATTTTCTTATACTTGTACCCCCTGTTACCCAGCGTGCGCTTGCTCGGCGAATGGTTTTGCTTATGCGCGCTCGTCGACAACAAGATGCGTCGGTACGAGCGAAAATCAGCGTCCGTGCACGTCTGCTGGTTGGGTTCTCGCATGAACAACAATTCGTACAAACCCCGAGTCCCCGGGTATCGCATTCCGTTCACGTGAATGTCATCGCCGTCCGCATCGATGGTGAGCACGGAATCGCCGATCATTAGATCTTCGTCGGGCCCCAAGTATACGCCGTACACATCATCGATTAGTCTCCTGTTGTCGGTGAAGAACAGTCGTAGGTATTGTCGCGACAAGGGTCCTTTGGCGTTCCGTATATACACTTCGATATCATCGACGGGTTTACGCACCATATCCAAATCGTAAGCCTTTACTGACGACTCATCATCAGGAATTTTTTCATCGTCTTCAGCGACGATATCATCAACAACATCATCAATAACATCATCGACAACATTATCTTCATCGACAATTTCGTCAACGTCGTTGTTGTCGTTGATGTTGTTGTTGATGTTATCGTTGTCGTTGTTGTTATCGTTGTCGGTGTTGTCGGCGTCATCGTCGTCGTTGTCGTCACTAGAATCTGGAAGGTTATTCGGATGTTCCTTGATTATCGACGGAGTGACGGGTTGAAATCTCTTCGATGATTGTTGTCGATCGTATTCGTGTTTCCTATTCACGGGTCGCGATCGAGGCGTTGAGCGCGTTTTCGACGCGAACGCGTTCTCGATCAACCGTTTCAACGGTTCAACGATGGGACGCGTGCTCGCATCCACAGCCGCTTCCGTATCCATTTTTCCAATTTTCAAGGCCAAGCACTTTTTACGTATAACGTCGCTGACTTTGGCGATTTCCACCTTTGTGTCCGCGGCCCGGCGTTTCGAACCATTTTGATGTTTCATTCCTTTTTGTCGATGACGTTGGTGATGTTTTCGCGAATGCTTCGCGTCTACGTTGCTCGTGGTTATCGGCGTCGTCGTCGTCGTCGTCGTCGGTTCGTTAGACATTTCGTGTTGCTCGATGAACGACTCGCGATTTACTAATGTCCGCGAGCTACGACGAACTCGTTAAATCCTCTTCGATACCGACCTTCGTACATGGAACTATCCTTATCGATCACCACGAAATCGTATCGTCGACGCCAACATCTCGCACACAAGTCGTTGAACGACTCGAACGTCATGTCTGTGTTCACATGATCGTTGTACACGCGGCGCAAGTTCGAGCCGTCTTGTTTGAATAGCATGAGAAAATTTGCGTTGTCCCTGATCAAATGTTTAGGTATTCTAGCGTACGACTGACACAAATAAAAGCAATCCATGTTCGAGTGACGACCCATAGAGAAGTATTCGCGTATCGCGTTCTGTTCGTCGCACGCCACGTCGTCGAACACGAACATCGAATCGGGCCGAGCGTCTCTCGGTGGAACGATCTCAGTGCTGTCCGAGTAGGGAAAGTATTCGATTCCGTCGACCAGCGACAACTCCTGCTCGAGATAACAATATTTTGGCTGATGCAACGATTTCGAGCACACGTACACGTTCTCGAAACGCAAACCGTTCAGACTCTCTAGCATACTTAGAAGCACATTCGTTTTTCCACACCCTGACGGTCCACAAATCACACCTCGCACGCTATTCGGCAGCAACGGGCCGTGTCTGTTCGCTCGACTCTCATCCCTATCATCTTCGAGCATTCGATTCGCGGTTACGCGAATAACGTTCGACTGTTTCGCGAATCGCATGTTCGCGGGGTTTCTCAGGTACTCGTGCGCGTGTGACGAAGGATGACTATTTATATTCGTGGCACGCGTCGCGCAGGTCACTATCACTGTGATCGGTGAAGCGTGCGTACGCGTCAGTAGTAAGGCTATAAGAGTTCCAACCCAGGTCCTCTGAGGGGAGCGCGGGGGCGGGGGGAAGTGACGGCGCGCGGGGGAGCGCGGCGGAGAGAAACATGGGCGCGGGGCCTGCGGGGAGTGGAAGAGCGGTTGCGCGCGCACGAGCCGCGGAGTGGGGGAAGCCGCAACCGCGGAGGGGATCAGTCCGGGCCGAGCCGCCGCGGAGACCTGACCCACCGTCCCCGAAATTTTTCAAAGGGAGGGAATGACCCCCGAAAAGTCTTTTTCAGACGTTGGCCCACCCCGAAAATTTTTTCAGACCTAACCCAGGGAGGGGACGGCCCCCAGGATTTTTTTTCAAACCAACATGCGTCACCAAGCATAATCCATTATTTTTTATCGGATGATGTCGGACAATGTCGGGAAAGATCGACGTTCTTTTCTTTTACGAACCACGTCTTCGGGACGGAAAGAGAGAGCAATACTTCGTTATAAATCTAAATTCGGAGGAGGGAAAGAGACAGCACTACATAGCGGTACAATCGCAGAGATTCTAAAATTTTTAACCAGCGATCTACCAAACCATTATGTAGCAAGCATTCTAAAACTAAACAGTATTCTAAAGCGTTCCGATTTAACGTCGCAGCGTATCGCACGATCTCGCGTAATTCGAATCCTCTGGAGCAGCCGTACGGGATGACGTCATGTGGTGGCGCGAAGAAGGCGCGAATCATAGAAAGAATTATATGGCGTCAGCAGAAAGAATCTTTTCCATATCAACAGACATTCTTTTCCCAACGCAGAGAAATAATAACTTTAATCCCCTCCCACACTGGTCTACCGAACCTTTATGTAGAAAACAGACACATTTTATCCGAACCATTATGTAGCGAGCATTCTAAAGCTAACAGTATTCTAAAGCGTTCCGATTTAACATCGCAACGTATCGCGCGATCACGTGTAATTCGAATCCTCTGAAGCAGCCGTACGGGATGACGTCATGTGGTGGCGCGAAGAAGGCGCGAATCATAGAAAGAATTATATGGCGTCAGCAGAAATTGGTGAGGAGAGAAGAAGGAAGACGGGTAAATAAATAGATTGTAATATATAGAAAAGGATTATATATTGTTACATTAATTAAAAAATAGAAATATAAAAAAGAAAATATTTAAACATATAATATAAATAGTGTCTCAGCAGAATTCTCTCTCTCCCTCTCTCCCTCTCCCTCTCCCACTCACTCTCACTCCCTCTCCTTCTCTCTCTCTCTCTCTCTCTCTCTCTCTTTCTCTCTCCCTCTCTCTCTCTCTCTCTCTCTCTTACATCAATCGCAAGACAATTTGAACATTCTCGAACAGCTCATGGACTTCCCCTTTACTTTTCGCGACATCATACATACATACATACTCTTCCACACAACACCTCACATACACTCATATACACTCACGCTCTCGTGACCGACCCGAGTGCTTAGTTACACAGAACAGTAGTATCTCGACAACATTCGCTGAAACTGTTACGTATCGCCTCAATTCTCTATCTCTAAATGAACCGTATTATTCTCAACATTTTTTAGTTCTCTCTATACAAATAGGATATCAAAATACAATATAAAAAGAAAAAATATAATAATAATAATAATAATAATAATTTAATTTAATTTAATTTATTGCCACTTTCGTGTTACAATTTAACGATCAAATAATCTTTCCATTTCATTCCCATGATTGTGTCAGTGTAAGTCCCACCCTTCTAATGTATCCTGTTGTCTCTTAACAATTTTTTCTATTTTACAAGTGTTTCCTAATCTGTTCTATGTTATATAATCTTCTTTTATCACTATCTCCCATAGAATAGCCAAGTTTTTCCCTTCTCCTCTAATTACCTCTGCACAATTCCTGCCACTCTCTCAACTTACTTCACATGTTTCAATCGCGTGTTTCACTGTTTCTTCCTCTTTCTTACATACCCTTTCTTCTTTCATTAGCCAATATTTGCATGTTCTTGTTTCACTATCCTGTATGAATCTTCCTATCCTTTCCAATTCTCCTCTCCTTTTTTCATTTCCCCCCATAAGCATTTCGGCTTATCTCCTGGTTTCCTTGCCACCTCTTTTAATTCTCTTAGGAACTTTGACTCTTTTACTTTCATCTGTCTTTCTTGTTCTTGGATGTCAATTACTTATCTATTCTAATTTTTAATCCACACTTCTTCCCCATTTAATCTTCTTCTTTTCCATTCTTCGTTTGACCATCCTCTCCCTTCCAAGAATTTGATTCGCATTCTTTCCTTTTTTCGTTACTTCATTTCCTCTCATTAGTCTTCTCCTACATTCATATCGTATCGATCCTTCTTCCGAGTTTATTAGTGTCTCTTCAAACTTCATTACCCTTACTTCCATTTTAATTGCTATGCCATCTCTTCCTGTTTCTTTTAACAGCCAATATGTTGATGTTGATCTCTCCAATTTCATTATCCATCGTATGTATTTCGCCTGCAATTTTTCTATTTCCTCATACCTTCTCCATCCCCATATCGCTGCTCCATACGCCACGGTGTTCCTAACTAGCGCATCAAACAGTTTCATTCTTCTTTCAGTCATCTCTGAATAATCTTTCTCCAATCCCCCCATACTTCTCCTAGTATCATATTCGCTTCCCTAACTACCTTCTTAATATGGTGTTTATCCTCGTTGTTCTCTCCCTCTCGTTCTATAATCTAAATATTTCAGTTCTCTTACTCTTTCTTCTTCATTCCAACGGAATCTTTCCTATTTTCTTCTTCCTCCTGCTTTCCTGCATATCATTATCTTAGACTTTTACACATTTAACTCCAAGCCTTTCTTCTTTATGTATCTCTCGAATCTATTTATCATATTCTTAGGTCCCTGTGCATTATTTACCATTAACACATCACCCGCGTATGAAATTGTTAAAATTTTCCTTCTACCTATTACGACTCCACCTTCCTGTTCTTTGCTCATTTCTTCTTTCCAGGTCTGCACATGCGACATTGAAAAGTGTCAAGCTTAACGGGCACCCTTGTCTAACACCCTTTCCTGTTAAAAAAAACTTTCCTATCAGTTCCTTCTTCATTCCTAAAGCGCATATAGTTCTGTCGTGCATTTCCTGTATCCGTATTCTTAGTTGTTCGCCTACTCCTCCTTCATAAAGTCTTTTCCAAATTTCTTCCCTTTCCAATCAATCAAATGCTCTCTTCATATCCGTGAAAAACAGATATAGTTTCCGTCTTTCTTTTGAGGTTTCTATATCTATAACCATTTTAACTACCGCTATTGCGTCTACTGTTCCTCTCCTTCTCCTGAGTCCCATATGCGTATCGTTTAATATCCCATTTTCCATTTGTTCTTCTAATTTTCTCCTTAGAATTTCCACGCATATCTTATAATCCGTGTCCATCTAAGTTATGCCCCTATAGTTCTTAACCATTTCCCTTTCTCCTGTTTTTTTTTTTTTTTTTTTTTTTTTTTTTTTAATACAGAACTTACTATTCCTTCTTTCCATTCTTGCGGAAAGTCCCCTTTCTTCCATGTTCTGTTTATCACGTTTGTTTGATTACCTATATTTATGAAGATGATTGCGACCTCGATGTTGAATTAGGATATAATTTAAATGCAGGAGTTTAAATTTTAAGTCTGTTCGGCTTTTAATATCTTACATGATTTGAGTTGAAATCGACGTGAGCCAGATCGGTTTCTATCTATATTTACCTAATAAATTTTTATACAAAAGGACTTAATTTGTATATTATTTTTTGCTATATTCAATAAAAATTGGAATTTTATGTTCATTAAGAATAGGTGTTTACCCTGTGATAATTGTTGGTTGGGCTTCAAATTCTAATTATTCAATATTAGGACCGATTGGGTCAATTTCACAATCAGTTTCTTATGAAGTAAGTTTATTTTTAACAATATTTTCTGTAATTTTATTAATTGAAAATTATTCATTATTGGATTTATATAAATTCCAATATTATATTAAATTTATTTTAATTTTAATTCCAATACTACGACAAGAAAATCGCGGATAGTTCTTTTAAAATCGGAGACCAAGTGCTACTGCACGACAAGACGCGAGCGGTCAAAAACTAACACCTGCGTGGATAGGCTCTAACACGATTCAAAACACGCACGATAATAATAATTACAGTATAGAGGGCGACGAACAATCCGCGTTCAGACAAACACTTCATAGAATAGGGCAGTAATAGGGAAATGGTCACAGTTTTGAAGGAAAGTAACGATACACTAACAATTACATATAAGGATAAGACTAAGAAAGGTAATTTATTGAAAAAAATGGTAAATAAGCGCACAACTAGGCGTCGTCGTCCCAGCCACGTAGGGCGCAGTCGGCCTCCAATAGCGACCACAGTCGAGGCCGCGAATCAGGCCCAACGAAGATGTCCCCATGACGTTCTACACAAAAAAAAACAATTGCAAGACTATTACTATACGCACGGAAATAGAAACAATAAGCAGATCTACAATCCCCGATGCAATAAGACACTCACCAAATAGGACCCTCAGACCTCATGACTCTTCGTCATCCTCCCAGAATTCTGCATGCTGGAAGAATCGGTGCCAGTGCACCCGATACTCCCTAATTGCCACCATGTAGGCAATGCTGATACAACCCGGCGGGCGGGGCACTGGAAACGCTAGAGGGATAAACGGATAAATAGGATAATAAAATAACACACACGAAGAACAAACAAACAAACATCACTCGCACGTACAATTAGAGCAAACATAATGTCTCGGGGCACGTCTAAGATGGCCGACAACATCTTTGTCCAGGAGATCGCAACGAAATAAGAAGCGACTAAGAAAATCGAGACCCATTTGCCCTAACTTCTCACTTCTACTCAAGCCCGGACGAAGAAGATAAACTGTACTACGTTCGCAAAAAATTTATCACACACACACACACACACACACACACACGCGCGCGCGCGCGCGCGCGCGCACGAGGGAAGGCTCTATGAAACGCCAACTACACCGCGGCATTATAATTTACAGGATTTTTGTCCTACAAACGACGATACCACTCGCAGGAGGAACAACCCCCGACATAGATTTCACTATAAAAGAATTCCAACACCACCCCGACATTTACTTCGAAAACCTAGGCGATTTACAAATTTATCGAGATAGCTGGAAGTTAGTATTACATGTAAACATATCTTACATCTACCGACGCGAAGCAAACCTCCAAGCTGCACTATATGATATACTTGCGCAATGTAAAAAACCTTGTACCGACAACTTACAAAAATGTTGTCAAACATTCACCGCGAAAATCCAAGACAAGGTAGACCGCATCGCCAAAACTCTTTACCTACGTCCAGTAAACTAAAAGCTCAGCACAAAACAGCGTCGTGCACAAATAGACGGATTAGGTTACATAGGCAAATCACTCTTGGGGCTAATGGATTCCGGGGATAGAAAGAAAATCGATGATTTTACTAGACCTTTTCAAAACACAAGATAACAGACTTTAAAAAAAAAAAAAAAAGTAAAACGCAATCAAGGGACAAATGCAAATTTTAAGAGCAAATACCAAACTTCTCAACGAGACTATACATGACATACGAGACAACGATAACACACTCTTAAACGCGACGTGACAAATTCAATACTTACTCCAACAGACAGCCAACATTACTAAATTTCGAGAGACAGTAGACGAACCCCTCATACTAATAAACGGCCCCGCAGAAACACTATTGCGCGACACGCAAGTCTTGTTAGAATTCATTATGGATATAAAGAAAGGAGTCCTAAACCTACGATTAATACCACCAGCACAAATCATAACGTACCTCGCTTCCGCATTAGCACATATTTCGAATGGACTAGACTTCACAATTGGAATAAAATTAGAAAACTAGCCGCCATTATCAAAATCCTCCAGCTCTCCACATTTTCGGATACCAAATCAATTACTGTAGTACTAGATATTTCATTGTTAAACGCGAAAAAATTCTAATTGAGCAAGGTACGCCTGATACCCACGAAGATAAACGAATCGTTCTACGCGTATAGAACCCCTCTACTCGTACGAGGTACGTGACACCTTGGTGCAAGATTACATACAACTAAGCAAACAGGGCCTAGCAAAATGTAAGACAATAAACGATCTGTACCTCTGCACCTCTAATCACCCGATGTTCAAAGCGATACCATACAGACCGTGCGAAGTACAATTGTACACAAAATTAACAAACACATGTAAAATGCGAATTATGACACTGAATCACACATTCCAGATAGAATTACAACTACCAGGCACGTGGATTTATATCGCACCGAAACCGATACAACTAGCAGTATAATAACAATAAGAAACAAATGTACAATCACTACCACCAAATTCACAATAGAAACTAGAAAACAATGCGGATTAGAAAGAACATAGTACTACTTACCTGACCACAATTTTTTTGTCATCAGATGAAATCACACTTTCACAGCCTACTATAAGTTCATACGGAAACACAAATTTCAAGCTTAAAAGGATAATCGAACACCCCGAAGAATTAAATAAAGTTAGCAAACAAATTAGAAGACTTACAAAAACGATTTAGAAAAACCCGAAATTATACCAACCGAGTATCACCAAGCTTCTTTATACCATCCACAGTAACGGGATTTATCACATGAGGACCCATGCCTAAAGTTGCATACGTTGCAAAGTAGGATGCCTTCGTTCTTCACCTTCCTCTTCACTGACAATCCCCCTTCCTCCTTGCACTAATCTGCTTCGAATTCTTCACAGATCATCCTCTCATTCTTTGGCCTCATAATTTGACTAAACCATATCACTTGATCGTGCATCGAACGTGAATCGTACCACTCCGAACGTGTATTGAACGTCTATCAAACGTGTATCATACCACTTTCAACATCAATCGTACCACTTTCAACATCAATCGAACATGAATCGAACCACTTTCAACATCAATCGAACCACTTTCAACATCAATCGTACCACTTTCAACATCAATCGAACCACTCCGAACATGTATTGAACCACTTTCAACATGTATTGAACCACTTTCAACATCAATCGTACCACTTTCAACATCAAACGTACCACTTTCAACATCACATTTGTCACGTCGCGTTTAAGAGTGTGTTATCGTTGTCTCGTATGTCATGTATAGTCTCGTTGAGAAGTTTGGTATTTGCTCTTAAAATTTGCATTTGTCCCTTGATTGCGTTTTACTTTTTTTTTTTTTTTTAAAGTCTGTTATCTTGTGTTTTGAAAAGGTCTAGTAAAATCATCGATTTTCTTTCTATCCCGGGAATCCATTAGCCCCAAGAGTGATTTGCCTATGTAACCTAATCCGTCTATTTGTGCACGACGCTCTTTTGTGCTGAGCTTTTAGTTTACTGGAAGTAGGTAAAGAGTTTTGGCGATGCGGTCTACCTTGTCTTGGATTTTCGCGGTGAATGTTTGACAAAATTTTTGTAAGTTGTCGGTACAAGGTTTTTTACATTGCGCAAGTATATCATATAGTGCAGCTTGGAGGTTTGCTTCGCGTCGGTAGATGTAAGATATGTTTACATGTAATACTAACTTCCAGCTATCTCGATAAATTTGTAAATCGCCTAGGTTTTCGAAGTAAATGTCGGGGTGGTGTTGGAATTCTTTTATAGTGAAATCTATGTCGGGGGTTGTTCCTCCTGCGAGTGGTATCGTCGTTTGTAGGACAAAAATCCTGTAAATTATAATGCCGCGGTGTAGTTGGCGTTTCATAGAGCCTTCCCTCGTGCGCGCGCGCGCGCGCGCGCGCGCGTGTGTGTGTGTGTGTGTGTGTGATAAATTTTTTGCGAACGTAGTACAGTTTATCTTCTTCGTCCGGGCTTGAGTAGAAGTGAGAAGTTAGGGCAAATGGGTCTCGATTTTCTTAGTCGCTTCTTATTTCGTTGCGATCTCCTGGACAAAGATGTTGTCGGCCATCTTAGACGTGCCCCGAGACATTATGTTTGCTCTAATTGTACGTGCGAGTGATGTTTGTTTGTTTGTTCTTCGTGTGTGTTATTTTATTATCCTATTTATCCGTTTATCCCTCTAGCGTTTCCAGTGCCCCGCCCGCCGGGTTGTATCAGCATTGCCTACATGGTGGCAATTAGGGAGTATCGGGTGCACTGGCACCGATTCTTCCAGCATGCAGAATTCTGGGAGGATGACGAAGAGTCATGAGGTCTGAGGGTCCTATTTGGTGAGTGTCTTATTGCATCGGGGATTGTAGATCTGCTTATTGTTTCTATTTCCGTGCGTATAGTAATAGTCTTGCAATTGTTTTTTTTTGTGTAGAACGTCATGGGGACATCTTCGTTGGGCCTGATTCGCGGCCTCGACTGTGGTCGCTATTGGAGGCCGACTGCGCCCTACGTGGCTGGGACGACGACGCCTAGTTGTGCGCTTATTTACCATTTTTTTCAATAAATTACCTTTCTTAGTCTTATCCTTATATGTAATTGTTAGTGTATCGTTACTTTCCTTCAAAACTGTGACCATTTCCCTATTACTGCCCTATTCTATGAAGTGTTTGTCTGAACGCGGATTGTTCGTCGCCCTCTATACTGTAATTATTATTATCGTGCGTGTTTTGAATCGTGTTAGAGCCTATCCACGCAGGTGTTAGTTTTTGACCGCTCGCGTCTTGTCGTGCAGTAGCACTTGGTCTCCGATTTTAAAAGAACTATCCGCGATTTTCTTGTCGTAGTATTGGAATTAAAATTAAAATAAATTTAATATAATATTGGAATTTATATAAATCCAATAATGAATAATTTTCAATTAATAAAATTACAGAAAATATTGTTAAAAATAAACTTACTTCATAAGAAACTGATTGTGAAATTGACCCAATCGGTCCTAATATTGAATAATTAGAATTTGAAGCCCAACCAACAATTATCACAGGGTAAACACCTATTCTTAATGAACATAAAATTCCAATTTTTATTGAATATAGCAAAAAATAATATACAAATTAAGTCCTTTTGTATAAAAATTTATTAGGTAAATATAGATAGAAACCGATCTGGCTCACGTCGATTTCAACTCAAATCATGTAAGATATTAAAAGCCGAACAGACTTAAAATTTAAACTCCTGCATTTAAATTATATCCTAATTCAACATCGAGGTCGCAATCATCTTCATAAATATAGGTAATCAAACAAACGTGATAAACAGAACATGGAAGAAAGGGGACTTTCCGCAAGAATGGAAAGAAGGAATAGTAAGTTCTGTATTAAAAAAAAAAAAAAAAAAAAAAAAAAAAAAAAACAGGAGAAAGGGAAATGGTTAAGAACTATAGGGGCATAACTTAGATGGACACGGATTATAAGATATGCGTGGAAATTCTAAGGAGAAAATTAGAAGAACAAATGGAAAATGGGATATTAAACGATACGCATATGGGACTCAGGAGAAGGAGAGGAACAGTAGACGCAATAGCGGTAGTTAAAATGGTTATAGATATAGAAACCTCAAAAGAAAGACGGAAACTATATCTGTTTTTCACGGATATGAAGAGAGCATTTGATTGATTGGAAAGGGAAGAAATTTGGAAAAGACTTTATGAAGGAGGAGTAGGCGAACAACTAAGAATACGGATACAGGAAATGCACGACAGAACTATATGCGCTTTAGGAATGAAGAAGGAACTGATAGGAAAGTTTTTTTTAACAGGAAAGGGTGTTAGACAAGGGTGCCCGTTAAGCTTGACACTTTTCAATGTCGCATGTGCAGACCTGGAAAGAAGAAATGAGCAAAGAACAGGAAGGTGGAGTCGTAATAGGTAGAAGGAAAATTTTAACAATTTCATACGCGGGTGATGTGTTAATGGTAAATAATGCACAGGGACCTAAGAATATGATAAATAGATTCGAGAGATACATAAAGAAGAAAGGCTTGGAGTTAAATGTGTAAAAGTCTAAGATAATGATATGCAGGAAAGCAGGAGGAAGAAGAAAATAGGAAAGATTCCGTTGGAATGAAGAAGAAAGAGTAAGAGAACTGAAATATTTAGATTATAGAACGAGAGGGAGAGAACAACGAGGATAAACACCATATTAAGAAGGTAGTTAGGGAAGCGAATATGATACTAGGAGAAGTATGGGGGGATTGGAGAAAGATTATTCAGAGATGACTGAAAGAAGAATGAAACTGTTTGATGCGCTAGTTAGGAACACCGTGGCGTATGGAGCAGCGATATGGGGATGGAGAAGGTATGAGGAAATAGAAAAATTGCAGGCGAAATACATACGATGGATAATGAAATTGGAGAGATCAACATCAACATATTGGCTGTTAAAAGAAACAGGAAGAGATGGCATAGCAATTAAAATGGAAGTAAGGGTAATGAAGTTTGAAGAGACACTAATAAACTCGGAAGAAGGATCGATACGATATGAATGTAGGAGAAGACTAATGAGAGGAAATGAAGTAACGAAAAAAGGAAAGAATGCGAATCAAATTCTTGGAAGGGAGAGGATGGTCAAACGAAGAATGGAAAAGAAGAAGATTAAATGGGGAAGAAGTGTGGATTAAAAATTAGAATAGATAAGTAATTGACATCCAAGAACAAGAAAGACAGATGAAAGTAAAAGAGTCAAAGTTCCTAAGAGAATTAAAAGAGGTGGCAAGGAAACCAGGAGATAAGCCGAAATGCTTATGGGGGGAAATGAAAAAAGGAGAGGAGAATTGGAAAGGATAGGAAGATTCATACAGGATAGTGAAACAAGAACATGCAAATATTGGCTAATGAAAGAAGAAAGGGTATGTAAGAAAGAGGAAGAAACAGTGAAACACGCGATTGAAACATGTGAAGTAAGTTGAGAGAGTGGCAGGAATTGTGCAGAGGTAATTAGAGGAGAAGGGAAAAACTTGGCTATTCTATGGGAGATAGTGATAAAAGAAGATTATATAACATAGAACAGATTAGGAAACACTTGTAAAATAGAAAAAATTGTTAAGAGACAACAGGATACATTAGAAGGGTGGGACTTACACTGACACAATCATGGGAATGAAATGGAAAGATTATTTGATCGTTAAATTGTAACACGAAAGTGGCAATAAATTAAATTAAATTAAATTATTATTATTATTATTATTATTATATTTTTTCTTTTTATATTGTATTTTGATATCCTATTTGTATAGAGAGAACTAAAAAATGTTGAGAATAATACGGTTCATTTAGAGATAGAGAATTGAGGCGATACGTAACAGTTTCAGCGAATGTTGTCGAGATACTACTGTTCTGTGTAACTAAGCACTCGGGTCGGTCACGAGAGCGTGAGTGTATATGAGTGTATGTGAGGTGTTGTGTGGAAGAGTATGTATGTATGTATGATGTCGCGAAAAGTAAAGGGGAAGTCCATGAGCTGTTCGAGAATGTTCAAATTGTCTTGCGATTGATGTAAGAGAGAGAGAGAGAGAGAGAGAGGGAGAGAGAAAGAGAGAGAGAGAGAGAGAGAGAGAGAGAAGGAGAGGGAGTGAGAGTGAGTGGGAGAGGGAGAGGGAGAGAGGGAGAGAGAGAATTCTGCTGAGACACTATTTATATTATATGTTTAAATATTTTCTTTTTTATATTTCTATTTTTTAATTAATGTAACAATATATAATCCTTTTCTATATATTACAATCTATTTATTTACCCGTCTTCCTTCTTCTCTCCTCACCAATTTCTGCTGACGCCATATAATTCTTTCTATGATTCGCGCCTTCTTCGCGCCACCACATGACGTCATCCCGTACGGCTGCTTCAGAGGATTCGAATTACACGTGATCGCGCGATACGTTGCGATGTTAAATCGGAACGCTTTAGAATACTGTTAGCTTTAGAATGCTCGCTACATAATGGTTCGGATAAAATGTGTCTGTTTTCTACATAAAGGTTCGGTAGACCAGTGTGGGAGGGGATTAAAGTTATTATTTCTCTGCGTTGGGAAAAGAATGTCTGTTGATATGGAAAAGATTCTTTCTGCTGACGCCATATAATTCTTTCTATGATTCGCGCCTTCTTCGCGCCACCACATGACGTCATCCCGTACGGCTGCTCCAGAGGATTCGAATTACGCGAGATCGTGCGATACGCTGCGACGTTAAATCGGAACGCTTTAGAATACTGTTTAGTTTTAGAATGCTTGCTACATAATGGTTTGGTAGATCGCTGGTTAAAAATTTTAGAATATCTGCGATTGTACCGCTATGTAGTGCTGTCTCTTTCCCTCCTCCGAATTTAGATTTATAACGAAGTATTGCTCTCTCTTTCCGTCCCGAAGACGTGGTTCGTAAAAGAAAAGAACGTCGATCTTTCCCGACATTGTCCGACATCATCCGATAAAAAATAATGGATTATGCTTGGTGACGCATGTTGGTTTGAAAAAAAATCCTGGGGGCCGTCCCCTCCCTGGGTTAGGTCTGAAAAAATTTTCGGGGTGGGCCAACGTCTGAAAAAGACTTTTCGGGGGTCATTCCCTCCCTTTGAAAAATTTTGGGGACGGTGGGTCAGGTCTCCGCGGCGGCTCGGCCCGGACTGATCCCCTCCGCGGTTGCGGCTTCCCCCACTCCGCGGCTCGTGCGCGCGCAACCGCTCTTCCACTCCCCGCAGGCCCCGCGCCCAGGTTTCCCTCCGCCGCGCTCCCCCGCGCGCCGTCACTTCCCCCCGCCCCCGCGCTCCCCTCAGAGGACCTGGGTTGGAACTCTTATAGCCTTACTACTATGGTGTTTATACCAATCAGCAATTGCGAAAGGAAGAAAACCAGGTTCTCATGATAAGAAACTAAGAACACCTATCAGAGAAAAATTCTGGATAAAATATTACCAATTTATAGTAGGCTAAGCGATGAAAAACTGCTTCGTGGTTGTGCGCAATGCCTTACGCAGAAATCCAATGAAAGTTTGCATAGCATGATATGGCGTAAGTGCCCAAAGGATATTTTTCCTCCAAAATATCTTGTTGAAGCTGCAATCGTAGAAGCTGTCACCGAATATAATGAAGGATGGACTAAAACAATATTACATTCAAGGACAACCAAATGCAAATCAGCGAACAACCATTGAAAATTGTTCAACACCGTAACAAAAAACGAGTTCTCAGGTTTATACCGGATAAAGCCTTAGCAAGATACAAACGTGCAAGAAAAATGATGCGAACTGCACAATCACCAAGAGAACAAGCATTGCAAGCAGAAGAAGGTCCAACGTACGGAGCAGGAGCGTTTTAGTTACTACGCCAAAACAAAAAACTTTATAACTCGAACAAAAATGAAGTTTTCGAGCTGAATTTTTTTTGCAGTCTTTATATACAAAACTACGGCGATAAGGGTATGGATTTTACAATCGAATAATTTTTTCGAAATTTTATTTTTTAAATTTTGAAAAAGAAATTGTCACGGTATTAACTTTTACATAATTCATTTCAGCGTAAAAAATAATATGGAAATAAATATTTTCAAATTTTTATCTGTAACATAACTGGTAGTTCATTTTTACTTGAGTGACCCCCCTTAACCGACTGCCATTTTGTAGATTTTTTTTCCAAATTTCTGGTCGTGGTAAGGGCGATAGCGACACTCGTAAGGATTAAAGAAATGTTTGGTTCTCTTTTTTCTGCCCAATGGAAAAGCCGCTAGCCTTGGGACAAGTGAACAAGGATGTGTTCGGTTAACGACGCTTATAATTCTGAAAGTTGTAAAGATTTTAAATCATCCTTCATGATTTTAAACAGCCAAAAGATGAATAAAAGTGTAGGTATACGAGGCACCAATCTCGTGTCTTTTTTCCCTTTTTTAAACCCGGAGAAAAACGCTAATAACAAGCAATGATCTCGAGTACAGTAGTAATCAGAGAAGAGAGTGCAGTTACTAAAAACAGCAGAATTACTACTGCATCTTTATTCGTATCCTGATCTAATTCCTGCAATTTATTTATTAAGATTTTATAAACAGTTTTTTTTGTCCAAATAATCGTTAGATTTAATTTTCCAAATGCATTGATTTGCTTTATACGATTCGATAAATCCTCTCAGCAAATTACACGTGTTTATAATTTTAAATCTGTCTGCCGGTGGCCCACGCTTCCCGTTAATTTTGATGTGCGGCAAATCAGAACCCGGATAAATCAACCTCGCGGTGATTGCGTTCATACCAGACAATTGCCACACGCCCTCCGTGCTGCATTACAACTTTTGACTGTATATGCAAGTCTGTAAATCGAACAGGCAAGAAGGAGTGTGTATGCGGGCCTTTAGAGTGCCTAATGCCACGCCAAATTAATCACTTTTTACCTCGATGTCTGGGATTCTGTTCAGAATCGAATATGACGTTGTTCGCGTGAAATTAAGGGTGCCGTCTCATTTTTTTTATTGTCCGAATCGATCGAAGCGTCCCCAGTAAACAGAGGGATCCTAATGAAACTACTGCGGTCGATAAAAAGAACTTCTACAGAGGTGACATCTCCAGTTACTCTATGTAGTAGAGCTGTTTCGAGACTCGAAACAACCGAGCCGAGCCCGGCTCGGCTCGAATGTCCGAGCCGAGCCGAGACTCGAACGGTTTCGGGTAACCCGAATGTTTCGGGTAGCTCGATTATTTCGAGCAGCTCGAATGTGTTCCGGGTAGCTCAATTTTTTCGAGTCGCTCGAATGTGTTTCGGGTAGCTCAATTATTTCGAGCCGCTCGAATCTGTTTCGTTTAGCTCGATTTTTTCAAGCAGCTCGTATGTTTCGGGTAACTCGAATGTTTCGAGTCACCCGAATATACTTATTTTAGGTAGTCGACTGTATGGTGCAGTGTGCTAGCTTGGTGTAGCTGGAACGTTTTGTAGGCACCGAATATAAATTAAGTTAGATGTATAATATGAGATGTATAGATATGAAAACCATATCAAGTTATTTAACCCTAAGTTCTCGCAGGAAAGAAGTCGACTCAACATCAGAGAGAATTTGAACTTAAACTTGAATAAGTTTGAAAATATCCTGAATGTGATTAAATTTTTCAAAGAGATAAATTCGCTTGATCTCTTGTAATGGAGCACTAGGTAGCTCTATGTATGGTCGAATTATGTTGTGATTTATATTTTACACCTTCTGGAATCACATCTTCCTGTATACGATCCTCTCTCGGCAAAAATTTAATCTTTTTCCGCCGATGTACTTAGCAATTATTGCGTTCAAACTTTCCACAGCGTTATTATTGGTGTTATAGAGTAAGCTCTCCGCATGAGCTAACAGTAGACATAGTATTTCTTTTACGTCCTGGTACACTCCAATTTTCATCAATTCTGGAACGATGTTTCTTTCATTCTCTTTGTCCTTTCCATCGCAGAAATATTTTAGTTGTACACACTCTTTGTGTTCACCAAACACGTGGCTCGGAACATTATCTATGTCGCCATGCAAATTCTTCGTTTTTTCGTCGATTGATACATTCTGCTCGTATCTAAACTTTGCGGCTTTTATGATGTCCGTGCGTATCCGGCGAATGCTACTTTCCACAGCTTGCCTCAATGGTCCAGGTGTAGTCTTCTTCACAATCGCTTTCATTTTTGTGCAGAAGTTTCGCAACAAATTCTTATATGGGTCAGCATCAATAATCTTCTTATACACGCTGCTGCCCGCATCAGCAATCAGAGTAGAATAAACGAGCCCACGTTTTTCTACGCTAGTATTGAATCCTTCTACTATAGCATCGCTTTCCATAGCAGTCGATGCTCGAGATGTGTTCCAGTTTTTGAAGCATGTGTGCTTTTCGGGTTCTTTCTTGTTTTTCGCAGCAATCCGACAAATTCTGCAAACTTTATTTCGAACGCCGTAAAATAAAACTTTTTTCGTATGATAGCCAACTATCACGCCGACTCCAGACGCAGAATCGTAACATCCACTGCGGTAGGATCTCTTCATCCAGCTTCTGTCGGCCACAACGGGGATGTGAGGGGTTCCTGATCCGGGAAGAACGTCGCCTCTTTCGATCGCCAAACGTTTTACTTCTTCAGCCGCTGCTAGCATCTTTTCTTCTGCAGCGGCAATTGCGGACTTGACGAATTCATCTTGATTCTTCACGAAGTCTCTCTTCGACATGCAACGTATGTTGACTCCTGCAAAAGTGTGTTTCAATTGGGCATAGCTGCCTCCACTTAAAATTGTTGCATTAACGGCGCCCTGATTTCTATCCACTTCTTCAGCTTCGTCCGATTGATTGTGGATTTCAGCTTTGTAATGGCATAAAGTGCACATTACGCTGAAGATGCTCTTGAAGCCACGCCGTTTCACACCAGTTATTCGTAGGTGTTCAATGCCACAGTCTTCCCTATTTTTTGCATGCTTACCTATTTTTTGCAATTGAGCAAGCACATTTGGAAAATTCATTATGTCGTTGCTATTTAGGAGACCCGATTGCTCTTGCGGCTCGTTCTTCGCAACTTTTTCTATAACGAAGTTTTCTTCTTCGTTGCTTTCTATATCAAAGTCTTCCAGCGCCTCTTCCGTTTCTTCCGAACTGGCCGTATCAGTATCTTCATCACATGGCAAGCACATTATCTCTTGATGCGTATGGTTTCGTCCATCGGATGTTGATGGTTCCTCTACTATACGCTCCTCGGCCACTTCTTCTGGACGTTGTCCTACGGCAGTGTCGTCTGTCGTTTTTACGTTTTCTTATTTCTTCTGAAGGGCTGAAGACCTTCTCTTTTGGCGATGTACTTTCCGCTTCGATAATCTCTTTGCGTACGGACGTAATTTTCGCGGACGATACGGAGAATTATTGTTCATATCTTCTTGCACGTCCTGCATGTTCACATTTCCAATGATACTCATTTTACACTACCCCAGAAAACACAACACAAACACAAACACAAACACAATACAACGCACCACAACTCAAAATCCTTCTACCCGTTACAAAACACGTAAACGCGAACCGTGAACGTGAATCCGAAGATTCGTCTGTGGTGCGTTCTGGAACAAATGACGCTTTACAAACCAAGCAACGGCCAGGGATCGACGGGCTGCAGCTACCGCTGATGGAGGGGGAAACACCTACAGTGGTTATGTGTGCGTGACTGATGCACGCAGGCACAGTTCACGTACCACACCACCGCTTCTGTAGGTGTTTCTCCCTCTATCAGCGGTAGCTGGAGCCCGTCGATCCCCGGCAGTCAATCCGTTACAAGCGACTGAACGTCATCACGAAATGCAGAATCAGGAAAATGTAAGTATTATATTGTATACTATTATACAGAGTGATTCTCTGGCTAGAGTATTCAAAGGCGATGCCGCCAATAAGCCGCGTCTCGCTGAGTTTTGAGGATTTCAACGCTCGCAACGACATTCACTACGGCGTATTAAAAAATTCTTTATTCTTCAACGAATTGATATGGCAGTGATACCAATGGGTTTCTTGCGTTCTCCCTATTAAAATCATGTCATGTAAATCGGACTATTTTTAACGAAGTTAGCGTGGGGCCATTTTCATCGGCACGACATCGATTGACGTCATTTTCGCATAAATCTGTTGAGAAATGCAGAACGTGGAATTCGTCACTACTACGAAACTCAGCGAGGCGCGGTTTATTGGCGGCATTGTAGACCGAGCGCTGGCTACATAGGGGTCAACGTGACTCAATGCAGTCACAGTTCTTATTTAAAAATGTTGGATTAGTATTGCTGAATACGAAATCGCCGGTCTGCCGCGTCAGTCCGGGGAACTAACCGGGGGTGGACGTCAAACAGGTAATATTTCTAGCTCAATAACGTCATTCTTGCAGTTCTGAAATTTCATATACTTATTGTTTACGCATTTAATGAACGATATGCAAAATGGCAGACCACTAAGTGGGGGATAAGACCCTGGCAGACGTCGTTGAAAAGCGCGATACGTGGCTCGCACGCTAGTGCAAGGGAGAAGTATACATCTGTTTCTCCCTTCCACTAGTGGGATCGCCACCGGCCGCATATTGGAACAGCCCTAAAGGCTGCTAATCGGACTTGTATTCGTCCCAAACGGCCACTCTCTGGCAGAGGCTCTCTTCACAACAAATACCTCCTGCACAAGGTCCACCTTCTCTCGGACGGAATACGTCAACGCGTGCTTTTGTTTTGAAATTCGAGCGCGTGTTTAGGGTAAAAGACCCAAATACTGCCACCTTAAGCTATTTTACTTAAAATAACGAATAAATAAACGTTGTAAAGTCATACACAAAAAGAATTATGTAATTCAACCTATAATCTATACTATAGAATGTATAATATAGTTTATTTATTCGTTATTTGAAGTAAAATAGCTTAAGGTAACGGTAATTGGTTAGGTGTCAGTAATTGAGTCTTTTACCCTATACTCGAGTGATAAGGGAGCCGTAGTAGGGGGGGACCACGCGCAGGCCGAGGACTACCCCTTTTGTCCCTGTGTCTCACCGCGAGGCGTACTGGTACTTGTTCAGAGTTATGTCGTTTCCTACCCCATTGCCGGGAAAACATTCTTTGATTTAACATACGAACATCTTCTTCTTTTGGTCATCGTGCGGACCATAAGATTAATTTTACGTCATGGTCAGTACTGTAGCAGAGCACGGTTTATTGCCTACCGAACGTAGAGGGATTGGCTAGTAGAGGAGAAAAATGCCATATCTGGTTCCCAAAAATGATATCAGGCTGATCGGCCAGTACGTTTCATCAGAGTCGCGGTTTATGACCGTATTGTCCCGGGAGTTGGCGGTTAACGATGGTACAGGTAGACGTTCTTTTACTTCGACTCGAAAGAAATGCAAACGCACTCATCTGTGTCCGTCCGCATGTTTTTCGAAACGAATTAAATTAAAAGAACGCCGATCGACGGCCAGACTCTCTATCACACGTGGTTTACATGACATTTAGTATAATTTTAATCGGGAGAACCCCAGGAATCTATTGGTGTCCATATTTCTCCGCCATTTGATTTTTACTCTTGGGGCTGCGAGGAACTTTTCAGCAAGTAGAAATCGCTGCATAAGGCGCACACGAACGCTTTCGACGCGCCCCTCATCGTAAAAATCGACCCTTTCTAGTGTTTCAAGCTGCTCGAAAAACCGAGAAACTCGTAAATCGAATAACCCCCAATTGTCTTTTTTGCTAGCACTGTAGGCTTTGCAACATAATGTTTCTCATTGTA
Source organism: Andrena hattorfiana (assembly GCA_944738655.2). NCBI lineage: Eukaryota > Metazoa > Arthropoda > Insecta > Hymenoptera > Andrenidae > Andrena > Andrena hattorfiana. The sequence continues at coordinate 12,892,765 of OX122895.1, forward strand.
CGACTAAATATTTGTTGCATATTTTAAAACAATTTAAAGGCCATTGCGGTAGGTGCGAGGGAGAGAAATGCTCATTTCTATCGCGATGTAAGAAATATAGATTTTTAGTTAGAGCTGTTCGAGTACTTGAATATTCGGGTAGCTTGAAATCCGAAACAAGCCGGGGCTCGGTTTCCAAGCCGAGCCAGGTACCCGAAAGAACCGAGGGGCTCGGATAAAACCAAGTACTTGATTTTTTTTCAAGCGACCCGAAAGAACCGGGCGGCTTGGAAAGAAGCGAGCGGGCCGAATGAACTTTGAGCAGATCGAAAACTATTTTTCCGATTAATTTGAAACTTCGTACACATATTCTTAACGGTATTATCTAAAATGTAGCATATCATTTTATTTTATGCGATAACCAATTCGTATATAATAAATGTTTTAAGTTTGTCTTGCGAAGTAAAAAATTAATCGTGATACATATTCACCTTGCTCTCATTTGTACAATAAATTTTTTTCTTCTCAAATCCGTATGCTACATTGTAGATATTTTATTAATGAACACTAGAATCATGGTCTTTCTCATGTTAGATAAACCTGGGAGCGTAAAATTGTAAAAGGAAGTGCCAAAAATATTACGAGACAAAAACGTAATTAACCATTTCGCTTCGAACGCCGGATATATCCAGCGGCACGGAACGAGCCGTCGTTCCTAGCGCCGACTTTAGTCGGCATCTCCAACAGTTTAAACAAAAAAATAATACAAAAAAAATAAAAAAACATTCATTAAATCGTCTGCTTTCCAAGCTGATTGTTTATCTATCTCTGTCTATCCGTATTTTTGTTTCTTTCTTTTTTTACAGTTTCTTTTTCTGGTAACTTCTGCTTTTGCCACAAATCAGCGACAATACACGTTTGTCCGATCACTCCCTACAGGATCACTAGCGCGTGAGGAGCGAGAGAGAGAGAGAGAGAGAGAGAGAGAGAGAGAGAGAGAGAGAGAGAGAGAGAGAGAGAGGGGAAGGGAGAGAGAGAGAGAGGGGGGAGAGAGGGGGAGAGAGAGAGAGAGAGAGAGAGAGCCGATGCACGTAACGGCCGGAAGAAGAATCGGCAGAGAGCGGTTAGCGATCACACCGAGCCGACTGAAAAGTGTATCTTTGAGAATAAAAGTGTCGTACACAAGTTGAATTGCTGCCGCCAGTGATTTTCGGTACCAAAAGTTAATTGTGGGGATCTAAATAGGTTACCGGTGAAGTAGTTGATCGACGACGCGCGATTGCGTTCGTGATCAGTCAATGGCAGATGGACAAGAGCAACGTGTACGCGAAACGCAGGTCAGAAAATACAATACACAACTTTACAAACGTGCAGGAAAAGCGTTTAAGTTATAAAGGCTTGGTTAAACATTTGCAACGCGCGCAAGTGCCCAGCCAAAATACTGTCCATTGTGCGTCGACCTATTGAAATCGACCCTTTCAAGGGTCTTCTGCAACGCGCCTTACACGTGTTTAACCGTGCCTTTACGCGAGGGTGTAAGTATACGGCCACAGCGACGATACGTTTACGGGCGGCAGAGAGTTTGCACGGCTGCATACGGCCCGAAGCTCAACGAGTCAAGTGCAACGTGTTTATAACCGCGTGTCGTTCTTCTTGATTATAATAGACCGTAACTTCGTTTGTGACTGTCTAACTGAAGAATTATTTACACCCTGCTCTCACGCATACAACAGGGTATAAATTTCTTAAGTGGGATTCGAATAGTGCTAATCCGGCGGTCAAAATGGACAAATTCGCGAACGTGCACGCGGATGCCATTGTTTCAGAACGCAATAGAATGTTCAAGAACGTTGGGAAGCGTATACGCGAGGACACTTTTTCAAACGGTTCTGTTTATTGTGTATTTTCGGTCATCGCGATGCGACTAGCGTCCTGAACACAGCGGCTTTTTGTCGTTTTCGTCAAGAACGCGAGTGGCTGATTTCAAGTCAATTAGATTTATGGTTATGGGTTATATTTATTGATGCCTGGGTAATTTTTTCACCCGCTCGGGGTTAATTGTTTTTTTTTTTTTAAATATTGTATTGTCATCCAAACTACGCACGCCTGCGAAGTTTCAAGACAGTTGGATAGTTGGAAATGGATTAAATTTGAGTTGCCAGATTTAAACCATACAAACATACAAACAGAGGATCGAAGCTGAATCAAATCGTTTAAAAACGTCTACATATATGGAATTGCATGGTTCGATGGGGCAAATTTATTAGCCCAGCAGACAGCAGACTCTTTTGTAGGTTATTAATTTAAGAGATACGATGGTCAATATACAGATTATTTCAACTGGTTTTCGAAATATTGCGCCTGCAAATTTACTGATTTTCACTGTCTTGTTTGCGCAACGGGTAGCACCTTTAAGGTGCGTCTGTGTAGACCGGGCAACAAATCGCCACCAAAGTGTATCCAGCGACTTGGCACCATCTCTGTAGGATACAGCAACTCGCCCCTTGCTTCAAGCGGCCTTCTAGAAATCACTGTTGGCCATATGTACCCGAAAACTGTATATTCAAGTGGACGGTGAGCAAAGTCGCCCAAGTGTCTAGCGGCGTGACATTGGCCGTCTTCAAGTTTCCCGTTTCGCAGGGGAAACATTGCCGACTCTGTGGAAACATCAACCTGTGTATTCATTTGGAGTTTTGTCACCTGGTTATCATCATCAGGTGACACTCGTATCGTGTATTGTATAGGATTTGTAATCCATTGCTAATATATTCTCATAAACATTTCATGAAGATGGATATACGTATATACACATTACATTTTTAACGATATGCATTGACTATATGATGTACTTTAATACTTTACAGTAATTATTATTAACATCTCCTTTTTTTGCTCAATGCGTCCTGTATTGTTGCTAATCTTTCCAATCCCACTACCTCGCTTTTGCATTAAAAAATCACATGCGTTCAGTACATCGTCAATACACTTGGCGGAGGGACGCAGGAACAAAAGGGGTAGTTCTTTCACTGCGCGTGGCCCTCAAAGTTAGGAGTGAAAAAGACTCGTCTACCGCAATATCTCGGAAAGTAGGCACCACAGAGAAAATCTTTGAGACGAAAGTGATGCATCTTTTTGTAACAAATTCAGCCAATCGTGATCAGATTATGAATAATGCGTCAATTTGTTTAAAGAATATATGAAAATGTAGTCATTTTTACTGCTTTTTCTTATAGATTGTTGATCCATTTTGGCGTAAATTTGTCAACGTAAACTACAGACCAAACTGTGAAATACGGATAATTAGAATTCTTCAATTTCGGCAGTTTTAGTAAAAACTAAATACACTATATTCAACTCGCTGCGCGTAGCGAACGGGAACCTCAGGTATACATTATCGTAAAGGATGTAAAATTTTATTACACGTTGGGCCTAATGAACCAGTTGTTTCCGAAAAACTGGCACAGGTTGATGTTTCCACAGAGTCGGCAATGTTTCCCATCCAAAACGGAAAACCTGGAAATGGCCAATGTCACGCCGCTAGCATTCGGGCGAGTTTGCTCACCGCCCTCTTGAATATACAGTTTTCGGGTACATGTGGCCAACAGTGATTTCTAGAAGGCCGCTTGAAGCAAGGGGAGAGTTGCTGTATCCTACAGAGATGTTGCGAAGTTGCTGGATACACGAAAGCAAAGGAACACCGACTGTTCGTGACATTTTAAACGATGTATACATTTAGTTTTACAAAATGTTGTGTTTCCACTCCTTCCATTCTCTTCCGTTACGCTATTCTCTTCCCAACCATTTATTACCATTTTGGTTTAGAATCCACCATTTTAAAACTCGTACAGTCTGTAGATTTATTCCGCATCGAAGACAACACAATTTATATTAATATCAATGTGGACGGTTTACCGGTTAGTAAAAGTTCCAAGAGTCAAGTTTACCACATTTTAGGCTGCATTGCAGGATACAATGAAGTAGGTGTGATTGGCATATATCATGGGTATGAAAAGCCTAATGGGGCCAACGTTTTTCTAGAAGATTTCGCCAAAGAGGCCATAGATTTAATTAGTAACGGAATTTCTATTAACGACAATTTGTATCACTTAAAATACAATCATTTATATGCGATGTACCTGCCAAGTCCTTTCTTAAATATACCAAAGGCCATGCCGGCTATTCCTCTTGCACTAAATGCTACATCGTAGGTAAGAATATAGACAAGAGAACGTGCTTTCCTTACACAGAAGATCTCTGTTTAAGGACAGATGTTGAATTCAGATCCAAAACTGACAAACACCACCATACTGGAACTTCGATCATAGAAAAAATTCCTGGCATCCACATGATTAATTCGTTTCCGCTAGACTACATGCACCTGATTTGTCTGGGCGTAGTAAAAAAATTACTTTTTCTGTGGTGTTGTGGCAAACCCAGTACCAGAATACCACTAAAATCGCAATGCAAAATATCACTGTCATTAATCAACATATCTACCAGCATGCCAAGAGAATTTATGAGAAAACCTCGAAGCTTGGATATCTTAAAACGGTGGAAAGCAACTGAATTCCGTCAATTGTTATTGTACACCGGGCCAGTAGTTTTATTAAAAAATATACCTGACGATAGGTATTTAAATTTTCTTACACTTCACATCGCATTTGTCATCTTGTCGCACAGAAAACATTTTATTTATCTCGATTATACAGTAGAATTATTACAGTATTTTGTTGTAAACTTCGAATCATTATATGGATCAAAACACGTCTCACACAACGTTCACAATCTGTTACACTTGGTAGATGATGTAAAAAATCACGGACCTCTTGATGATTTTAGTTGCTTTCCGTTTGAAAACTTTTTGCAAAGTATTAAAAAATGTATTAGGAAGAGTGAGAAACCATTGCAGCAAATCATGAAACAAATCGTAGAAAAATCTCATTTTAGTATAGAAACAGTACATAATCCGTCTGTATATCCGATTTTCCAAAAGGAACATTTTCGTGGTCCATTTATAGAAGGTATTAATAATACAAAGCGATTTAAACGTATTAGATTCAGTAATTTTATTTTACAGATCCGGCACCCTAACAATTGCTGCCGTCTCAATGATGGCAGCATTATTATTTTAGAAAACATTATCGTATCCGAAAGCGAGCACAAAATAATTGGCAGAAAATTTTTACAATTGGTAGATTTTTATGACGAACCGTGTAATCTTCCGAATTAGAAATTTTCCAAACGACATACAACAATAACTTAGGTCCTCGCCAAATTTTCAATGTAGCAGAAATAGCGTATAAATGTGTCAAATTAGAAACTTCAGATAACGTTATAATTTTCCCCCTACTTCACTCCACTCTTCCGACATGCAAATAAAATACTTGTCCAATGTTTCTGGTATATGTACACTATGTCTTTATGATGTCTTTATGATGACAACAACATTCAGATTTCAAGGTTTTCTTGTCGGTTCAATGTTCATACTTTCCAAAATTTAGGTGATTGAGGGGGGCCGCGGTGGTTTTTAGTGGGTAAACTTGCAGGTCCGACACCTGCAAGAAGTCCCACACAACATCTCGCCGGGTGTGCGTAATGCATTTTCCCCACGTAAAAAAAAAAAATGAGTAGCAGTGCAGGCTGACTGTCGATGAATACGGACCCCAGCCACCTCTCCCAATGAAGTGCGGTGAACATTCCGTAGTAAAGCACCGTTCACGAGCCTGGAAGAAGCGCAACATTGATAGAGCAGTCGCTGCCTTCCCCAGACATCAAAGCTGGAAACAAAATATATCCATGGTAAAGCGCATATATGTGTAAGTGGTATAAGTATTTTCCAAGTCGCAGACCGCGTTTAACATTAGCTATATATAGGGTAATTCCGGGAGACGCGGCCGGGCTGGAGAGTTGCTCGAAACAGTTGATTTCTAGAGAATTAATTGTTCTGAACCTTAATACATTTTTACATATATTCAGATGAAAAGTCTGTATATAGCAACTCGACCATCTCTCCAGCCCGGCCGCGTCTCCCGGAATTACCCTATATACAACCCACGACGATGAGTGTTACGGGGTCATTCTGGTTAGACGGTGTGAAAAAATGGATTTTTTTGTAAAACATGTTTCGAAAGTTCATATCCTCTAAAATGTACTGTTAATTTTTCATTGGAAAATTCCAATTATTTTAGCTTCTACATAGGCATTTTGTAGGGAGCGCAGAGGCTCGACCACCATACCTAAATGAAAACTTTGAACGCGTTTTTCTCGGAACGTCATTTTTTCACATGGTGCAGGTAAAATCTCAAAATCTATCGAACCGATTGCTTTATAAATTGAACTGCTTATTCTGCACACCTATGCCCCTGGTCGGGACTACAACCAAATATTTCTGTTGAGACTACTTCTGTTGAGTTATGCGATTTTAAAAAGTGTATACGTTTGTCTGCCACTATGTGGTGTATCTACTACTCTATCTCTACTTTATATTTTATAAAATCTGATATGTGTATTAAGTACTCTAACATATGTTATATTTATATATTTTATGCATCGTACATATATTTTAAGTGAATAACTGTGTATTCTGTGAACACTTTGTATACTCTGCTTTGTATATTCCAACCAACTACAGGTGTATTCACAACTTATTGTAAGTGCATTCTATAGTCATTTCGCGCATGCACGCACCAGTAATTTTATTATAGTCTTATAATAATTTCATTTATAATTTATCACAAATAGAATTATAATATTGTAGTGTTGTAGTTTTTCAATATTTGTAGACACACACAGTGTAATGCAGTGGATGATATAATTTGTAATGTACTGTAATGAAATAAATGGAAATACATTTTTATCAAATTTCATTTTATTTTAACCGTCTTCAACACCGTCTGAATGCATTTAGCCTAATTTAGACCCGATAGAATACAAACTCCCATGATGAACCATAGTCGGGTCCATATGACTCCCCGCATAGATTTTCGGAAAGAAATTCGTTCACCTCTACACCTGCCGCCTGTTTCAAACTCTCGCTCCAAACGAATCTTTCAACATTTCAATCCATTTTAGAGTAGTTCTTGAATTGGATGCTGTCCATAAGCAGAGGGCGCTACGTCCAGTCTCCAAATTAGGAGTCGGTAATATACTTTCGTTGAAATACTCTTTGAGATTGAAATGCACCTTATAGTATAGACGACGTTCTATAGATGGCGCCTATGTAGCAGATAGCACCCAGCGTCTTAAAACGTCCCAAGCCCGTCCCAAACTCATCCCAAACGCGTCCCAAACGGGTCCCAAACATGTCCCAAAGACGTATTTAGGACTTTGTACAGATGGCGCCACTGTAATTACACGACGTCCCAAAAGCGTCCCAAAACCGTCTGTAGACATCCCAAAGCCGTCCACAGACGTCCCAAGGACGTTTTGTTACCAACCGGGACATTCAGACCTACAGACCTAAAACGGACCTAAAACAGACGTCCTCGGGACGTCGTGTGCTGTGTGGGCTGTACCATATTTAAAACCAAACGCCGTTATTGCGATGGATAAAGCGCCGTACCACTCTGCGAAACAGGAGCGCTGTCCCGTAACGAGCTGGAACAAACCGTAGATAAGAGAGTGGCTTACCAGCAAGGGAATACGAATGCCAGATAACGCATTGAAGTGGCAGTTATTGGACGAGGTTCGCAGAATTAAGCCCAATTACTATAAATATGTGATCGATGAATTCGCAAAAACAACTGGGAGAACTATTCTCCGACTACCGCCTTACCATTGCGACTTGAATCCAATTGAGCTCGCGTGAGCGGTAGTAAAAGGCCACGTAAAAACCAATAACAAGACTTTCCACCTTGATACAAGGGGGAAAGGTAATACCCGAAATATGTAACCAGGTAATAGACGATATGCAGGAGTCGTTGTAACGTACTCCGCGATATAATTGGTCAATTTTCGTCCCTTCGGATCGCCGCCAAAACTCTCGGAACTGTCGGTAGTTCTCTTCGTTCCCAAGGCGTGCACATGCTTTCTTATTGCTCCAATTTCCTCTTCCGACATCTTCTGCATTATATCGGGCCTTACCCGTTTCTTCGAAGGTGAAGTCACGGTCCTCGTCCTTTTAAATTCTTTTAAACTGTCGACGACGGTGCGATAGCGCCGCATGTATTTCCAACCAATTTTATAATTTCCTTGTACCTCATTTCCGGAAACTGAGCTTTCTTGTCATTATAAATATTTATGATAATCTTCCTTTGTCCAGAGTTTTATAAATATATACCAATATTTTATAAATATATACCAATATTTTATAAATATATACAAATTGTACCTTACTTAAGTTTTGTATAATAAAATTTATTTTTATATTTCATACTTTGTTGTTATATTTCATAATATTAATACCGTAAACATTTCAGTATAATACGACTAATAAATAAGTTCGTAATATGGCACGAATTTAGTAGAATACACGTTTTATATGGTTACCTGGTATATGAAAGAGAATCGGAACGGTGCAAGGAGAAAGGGAAGCCTGGGTGGTAAAGTGGAGGAACAGAGACCTCGCGACAGTCAAAGAGCTCATTCTACATGCGCGAAATGGGTTCCTTCTAAAATGACCGGGACTAAGTTAGTCGGGCGCGGATAATAAATAGCTTTATTTTCCTTTTCACATCTGTTTGCCAGATTTCGCTAAGTGAGCAGCGGTTCGTCTCGTAAAACTCCTAAAATATTATCTTCGCTTTCGATAATTTCCGATGTTCAAGAAGGGTAGAAAAACTCGGGTTGAGAAAGTCCAGAAGGCTATAAAGTCATAAATCTCATTCATGTACCATCTTCCCGATCCCAAGGGCAAAACTCACCTGCCTTCTCATTTAATTAGGATTTAATTAGGAAGCACGCTTCGACCACCGTCTAAAAGTGGCGGGAAGCGCGAAAGATAACCTACCGGCGAAGCCTGGAGGACATCATCGTTTTGATTTGACGGAAGGATCCAAGGAAGAAATCAGAAGGGCACGCCAGAATTGAAGGAGAATGGGCGCGGACCTTGCCTTTCATAAAAAAAATCCCCACGAGATCACGCAACACCCTAATCTGGACGTCACAAGTCACAACAGTTGCCCTGCTTGCGCCCCTCTAGATCGGATTTTGGAAATTCGTACACTGCTGACCAAAATCGATAATGACCTCACTCCTGCCTCTGGAAACACGCTACGCAAAATGGCATTCCCATCTGTGACACAAGGTTCCATGGTGCGAACCACAGTGCCACTTTGTGAGAGAGCCCGAACCTGTCGTCAACATCGTGCGAGCGACTTAGAGCATATATACATGGAGGTCACGTTGAGGACTCAAAACTATCGCCAACATCATGTGAGCGAGAGAGGTATAAAAGCCCAATCGCCCGCAACGCGCATGCGCCGTGGTATATAACCGTGGCAACGGCAAATCTCCGTCGACGATATCGACGCATGCACACTGCATGCGATAGGGCTTTTATACCTCACTCACGCACACCAGCTTGCACGATGTTTTTCTCTCTCCCACGATGTTGGTCACCAACTGGCTCCACAAGAGACATAGGCAATGAAACCTCCAGTAGTATACTGCCCTCCTTAATAAAAATGACTTATCTAGCATTTTCCAATTTTTCAAGAGAAGTTGAAATATTTGAAGTTCCACACGTCTTTTACCTTGTAAGTAATAGTACATTGCGAAACAAGGGAGAGACGCTGCGCTCGGGCAGCAAACTTCACGCTCGTCGGAATCGCGTCTCTCTCTTGTCACGCACTATATTTTTTTCAACACCTGCATGAAAGGTGGTTTTGAAAAGCCTTCTGAGCGATTCGCAAAAAAATATGCATTTTCGATTGTTCATTTATTCTGTCGAAATTGATAAATACGTGTATTCTCGTCATTACTCATTTTATCTTTTAATTGTATCTTTAATAAGAAAGGGTGCTGTGACAGTTGTAATATACGATAAAACACACATGATCGATAACGATTAGTCGAATAACTGCATCTTCATACCACAGGGTAGCGCCAAACTCCAGTTTTCTTGGGAATAAAGTAAAAAATTGCGAATACGCATGCGCGTAAAGTCTTTTTCCCTTGGGAGAAAAGTATAACCGTGGATTCGTCTGAAATTGGTCATTTTGCTCCCGCTCAGCAGGTGTAAAAAAACACACATTTTCATGCAGGTGTTGAAAAAAGTTATAAAACTCTAAGTGCTTCGTAGAGATCTAAAAAAGTCTGATTTTTTTATTTTCTTACAAGGACGGCACAAAAATGGTAAAACTTCAGTTTTCTCGGATGTTTCGAAATGCTAGATAGAACATTTTAAATAAAGAGGGCAGTATATGCTCTTAAGGCCAGCGAGAGAGGTAAAACCTCAATCGTCTGCAATGCTCATGCGCTGATATCGTCAGCACGCCAAGAGGACAAGAGATGAAATTGGTATGATAAAAGCGAGATACGTGAACCATAATAATTATATAAGTAATCGCTGACATAAATCATGTAGGTATTAATTAATGTACACAATGGATAATAAAAAAAAGTTTATATATATATTTAAGTTCATATACATACGCACGCACGAACGCACGCACGCACGCACGCACGCACGCACGCACGCACGCACGCACGCACGCACGCACGCACGCACACACACACACACACACACACACACACACACACACACACACAGAGAGTATTGTCTCCGTATGTGCTCGCTGGTCGGGACCGGCGTTGAGCTCCTATCGTGAACAGGTCCTCAATTCCGAGTGTTCGTTTCTCGCTTCTTTCTGGCCAAAGGGGGGAGCGAGATGGAACGCTTTTCATGCGCGCGGGCGTGCGCGACGGGTGCGAGCACTCGGATGGAATCGTGACTGCTCGACGCATGCGCGCGACGGTCAGATAGCCAAGCACGGCACGAGTCGTTTTTGCGCCCTAGGCGAACTTTTCAAATTACGCCCATTATTATAATACATTTATTTGAGATTATTAATAACCTTACCCTGAATTTTTATTCGTAGTTTAATCCACTTATAGTACAACTTGTAATATTTAATTGTAAAGTTTATTTTCAACAATACCAGTAATGAAAATATCATTTTGCACCTCTTGTCGACTTTCCGCCCTAGGCAGTCGCCTAATTTTGCAGAGTAAAGTCATAAATAATCTCAAATAAATGTATTATAATAAAGAGCGCAATTTGACAAGTTCGTCTAGGGCGCAAAAAAGACTTGAGCCGGGCCTGCGTCAAGATTTTGCGAAGCGGTTCCCGTGCTCACCGTAAGTGTTTGCGACCATCGCGCACGCTCGTCGCGCACGCGAAGGACGGAGTGTCACGGCGCCCGAAAGACGGAGGGAGACAAAACATCAACGCGTCGTCTGTCTCGTACCGTCCTCGCTCGCTTTCAGTGGCTCTCGCTCGCTCTCGTTCCATCTCGCTCTTGCATTCGCCAGACAAGAGTGAGGCGGAAGTGGTGGGGATAGTGACAAGCACGTATCGTGTGTACCAAACCGAGCACATACGGAGAAAATACTGTACATATGAATATTAACTGTAATATATATGTACATATTAAGTTTATTGATGTTTGACATGAATCAATTTTGAAAATTGATGTCTAATATCATCAGTTTCCTGTTCTGATGTCGCACATCTGCTTTCGTGAAATAAACGTAACTTAAGATAAATTTTAGTGATATTTTTTATTAATTGTGATTTATAATGGTTTAAGACCTCCCGCTCCATAATATGGTTTGTCATTTCCATATCGTTAAAAACAGAATGGCAAATGGTTTTAAATGCTTTTATAGAAAAAATATTTTTAATATTTTTTGTTTTAAAAATAATGTGATCATTTTCACGTATAATCGTTTCGTATGCTCGAATCACTATTGCGATTACATTTTTCGATGGAAAAAGTAACTTTCCTCTATTTTTTAAATTTATCAATAAAGAATCGGTGGATTTTTTTTTATTTTTGTGCCACATCTGAAACCTGCAGATTCCTGTACTTTTTGCAGGATTACAATATTTTCCCAATAAATACTTTTTCCTTTATAACGAAACTTTAACTTATCTCCCAATGTATTTCTGACCAATTTTAGCATGTGTCATGGATCCCAAAAACAGATTTTTTCTTTGGTTATAGGGTGACGAATACAGGGTATTTATAAATATGTGGGGCAATCGTTCAGGATGGGTTCCACTCATCAAGATAATAAGACAAGTTGGTGTACGAAAATGTCCGATAAGGCTTAGTTTTACAGTTATAAGCATTTTTATATTTGGCAAACCACGAGATTGAAACGGCTATTAAAGTGGTATTTAACCCATTCGCATCCAAGCGCGGAATATTCCGCGAGCTGCGACTGTCTAGTATCACCAAGCGCGGAATAATCCGCGAGCCGCGACTGTCCAGTATCACCAAGCGCGGAATAATCCGCGAGGCCGCGACTGTCTATCACGCGCGGTGGTACGAGCCAGTCGTCAGTTGAACTTCGCTGATGTTTCAGCGCGGCAGCTTAAGTAGAGTCATGATGCAAATGGGTTAACCAAGCCCAGCTGTGTTTCTGCGGATCCGTATATTATCATATCGCCTTTGTTTTTTAAAGGCACCAAGGAAAGGATATAAATGAAAATATAGTATACTATTTAGCTTTACTACTCGCTTTGCCTGAAATTAAGATTCTGATTTTATAAAAAAAAATTTTGTGAAAATGGTCACAATCGTCTAGATTAGTCAGGCATAATAAGCTGAGGCACATTTCGTGATCCCAGAGTTTATCGATCGAAAATTTTTAGGCGATAAACACACAAACATATAAGAGCTTTCTGCTTTATATATTAAGATATTTAGATTCGACCAACTGACGAACACGCCAGTCTGCCGGTTGTCCTTTAATAGACGTTTCGGGCCGGTATTTTACGGAATATGCATGTACCAATTTTTCTTACTATCTTGATGAGTAGAACCGACCCTGAAATATTGTCCCCCATATTTATAAACACCCTATATAGGGCTTAAACTTTTGCCCCAATTTAAAATTGCACCCATATTAGTACACATGCTGAAATTTACATTTGTATCATCGAAAGTGACAGAGTGGAATATGACTCCAGTTTCATAGATTAGTTGCAAGCATGTTTCAAGTAGCATAGCTCTCTCGTTTGCACTCATTAAAGCGATAAAAAATAACGCAAAAGAACTTTGCTGTAGCCATTCAATGCCACCGCCATGAAAACAAATGCAGTCTTTGCTAGTCAAGAATTATCTATATGGTTATTAACCGTACATATGCCTAAACCTACATGTCCGTAATAACACTTACCAAAATAATCTACCTGTTGTCGATTCACTATCTCGTGTATGACTAAATTGCAAAAAATTTGAGTTTTTAGTTTACGAACTGTTATTTTAAAGCTTCGAATACTTCTTTCATAAATCCTGGTTGGCCATGTAGCACTGAATACCATTTACCGGATAGTCGAAACATGTGGAAGAAAGTTCTTACAGGTTTTGCGCACGTACTTGTACGCTTTCGGTGAATAAAAGTTTAATGTAAGGGTAAACGCCCTCACTTCTCCCTTTCTATTTTTCGTTTCCAGGACCCTTTCATTACCGATGGAAGTGTAGCCTAAGTACGCAAATAAAAGACAAATACAAATTTACAAATTAAAAAATTTAAAAATTTACAAATTTATTTTAAGTACATTCAGCAGACTGAGAATCACATGAACCTTTCAGTCCTAATTATGGCTGAACTTTACTTTAGCCCCCACCCCAAGTTTTTGGCACGTATATACGTCAATCTACGGGTTTTGACGTGTTGAATACGAATATCGTATCCGTTTTGTGCGGTAGAGCCGTGGGTGGGCGGAGGGGAACCTACACAACCAAAACTCTTTTAAAAAAAAGTAAAAAACCGAGTTCAAAAGTGCGCTAAAAAGGATAAAATGATTTTTTTTAAATCGGTGCCAAAATAAGAACCGAATTAAATCGGCTCGACGCGTGAGGTCCCACTGAATCTTTGCGCGCTTTAATTCCCGAGCGATAATGTGTTAATGGATTATAATTGATAAAGGTTTAGAAATTGATTTAATTCCATTTCTATTTTGGCACCGATTTCAAAAAGATTATTTTATCCTTTTTAGCGTACCTTTGAAGTCGGTTTTTTACTTTTTTTTTAAAAAGTTTATAATTTTTTAATTTTTAATGACCTTTGTTTGCATCAGTCGGTTAAAAAACATTTATCGTGGTACCAATTGGGGAACATACTCCATATAACAGCGAAAGAATCATCCAAATCGGTTCACACATTACAAGGTTGAGCGCGAACATACATTAGAATAGGAATTCTAGATACTTCTAGAGTATCTAGATAATAATAAAAAAAAGTAACACAATACCACTCTTCACACTCTTTTAAATAAAAAAAAATCATCGAATCACCCATATGGAAGTTATGCGAGAACATACATACATACATAATGAAATATATGTGACGAATTGAGTAACCTCCTCCTTTTTGAAGTCGGTTAAAAATATGCTAAAAATGGTTACGATATTCGTGTTCAACACATCAAAACGCGTAAAATGACGTATAATACATGCCAAAAACTTTCAGGACTGGTTGGGGAGGAGGGGCTGAAGTAAAGTCTTCCCCTAATTATTACTAAATTTTAAAAATACCATTAAATTTTCAGCAGTCATTTCCATCATCCGATTTTTCGTCTTGAAATATTTTACAAGTACTTTCATCGTCATTACATGACCAATCAATCTGTTTCGAGCTTGCTGTAAACTTTTAATTTTCCTGTGTTGATTTGCAATGGTCAGTTTTGCTAACTGTAAAGCTCTTGTAGCTTTCCTATGTGTAGTACGATGTGGCGTTCTAATGTCGCCAGTGTGGCAAAGATTACGTGCAGCTTTAGCAGGTGTTTGGAAACTCTGAATACTTTCACAATTCGGTGGTGTAGATGCGCGATTGATTGGTCCATAAGTTTCTATAAGTGTCATTAATAATCAATTAATTTATTAGTTCAATGTACTTCAATCAAAGACATAATTTTTACCTTCCAATAATACAGTGGGATCTTCATTAACAGATACAAACTCAAAGTTTCCCGGGTTTACAGTTCTATTATCGAAATTGACATTCTCGATCTCTACATTGTTGGAACTTATGTCATCTACAGTTCCATCACGAATTGTTTTACCAGCGACCCTTTCATCGTTAATAGTTCCATCACTCAAGCTGGTGTTGCCAATATCTACGTTTTTGCAATTTATGTCATCGACAGTACCAGTTTTAACAGCTGTGCTTTTCTGTTTCTCCAGAATACAATCTTTGGAATCTTTGATTAAATTATGCTTATGCACTCTCTTCGTCCTGTTAATAGATGGCACAACGTTGCCGTTAAGAATTGTACTTTTACCTACACAAATTATATCATCCTTTTTGAAATGATTCCAACATAGTCTAGTAACATTGTTCAGAACATGTTCATCAATCCCGCAAAAAGCTAGCCACTTGTTACGAAATTCCTTGACTAGCGGAAATCTATTGAGAACGAATGAAATTAATATTACATTTGCAATATGAACAAATATCGTACGAAAATTAATCTAAATTTATCACGTACTTGTATGTACGATATACCTTAATTAATTTAATTTATTAAATATCACATATATTTACTTACGCATAGTAGGAAGCGGATTTATCTTGGTTACCGCACAACACGCAGTATCCGTTTGGCATTCTTTAATTTGTAGTATAACCGTTTCTCAAATTAATTTATTTTCTTGCGTTCAATCACAGACAAGGTTGGAGGATTCTTGCTGTGGTACAATAATATTTGATCTATTTGATACTGATGATACCTACGCATCACTATGCATAACCACGCATAACTACACAAAAACGTAGTCCATATCAAACTGAAATCAAACTGTCAGACTGTATCAAATTGGTAAAATATCGTAAAATATGTATACAATCCCTTCCCCAACGGTAATCGTGGCGTCGCGTCGGGGATATCCGCGCATGCGCACTGCGAGCAATTGAAGCTCTGCCTCTCTCGCTCATACGATGATCTTCTCTCTCACACGACGTTGATCGCCAACTGGCTCCACAGAAGACATATATACCATTTCATATAAGAGTAGACCTACACCCCCACGGATTTGCAACCGTACCTGCGCAGCTCTCACTACTGCCTGGGGACACAATTAGTCGTACCGCTTTCTCTGCCGGTTTCCTACCAATCAACAGCCTCTTCAGAGTCATCGTTGCGCGGAACGAGTCTACTCTTAAGGGGGTAGACACGGGTAATGCAGCGCACTGTATACCGACATAATCTGGCCCGAAACATGGGTTTGGAAAGTTACGCTTGATTTCCTTATATGAGCGAATTTTGGGCTGGGTGAGGTCTCATTTGAAAGAAGACGGTTCAATGCAGCCCGCGCTGGTCATGGCTCAATGAGATTGTGTTGGTATCTGATAATATGAGTGTCCAAAGTTGAGAAAAAATCGACAAAATACCCTCGCAGATTCCAAGTATTTGTAAATCACTAAAAGAGTTTTATGACTCAAACGATGACCAGAGCGGGCTACATTGAAGCTTCCTCTTCCGAATGAGACCTCACCCAGCCCAAAATCTGGTCATATAAGGACAAACAACGTAATTTCGTGATTGCATTCCCAAATACGAGTTCCGCCATATTGGTGATAATGCAGAGCAAGTCACGTGATAAATTTAGTTCAGCTAGTGGATACGAGATGGCGCCTACTCGGGAGGACTGCCAACGTGGAATCATAGTAAAACTGAAGCGTTAGCTGGATATATGTGCCACAGTAAAAGCGTGATGCAGTCAATGTATGCATTTTCGAACGATTGTAGGTTAGGTTATATGCATCTTAGGCATATATTAACCAGGAACTGCTGGGAATTGTATACATTTACTAAATTAATGCTTTTACCGTGACACATACATCACTTGAAATCTCTGTCGAATTTATGTTATAATTATATGATCACATTATTTAAAATACGAAAAGAGAAATTGGAACTTTTTTTACTAATACTGGAAATATTGATTTACTGATATCATATTTTCAGAATGTGGAAGTTCTGGCAATTATTTGCAATTATTGCTCTTATTATTATTCTTCCGACTATTGTATGTAACATGTAACAAGGAAAAGTCTCCAAATCGGTCAACAGTTGACTCCCTGATTTTTTTTTTGTAATTCTTTACGGTCCTATGCAGAGATGGGCATTATTTAAATAAAAGAATATACTTCCGAATGGCCCCAGTGGCCGATCGACACGAGATTTCGGGGAGGGTGTGTGTACCCTAAATCTAAAATTCTGTTTACCTTCGGATATTTAGTTTCCTTTGATTATTCGAAGGCCTTTCATCTTGAGCTTCGAATACTATTTCATCTGTCATCGTATTTTTATCCTAAGATCGTATGCAGATATATTCGCCGGTCGATTCGTTTTCGTGAACAACGATCGAGGAGAAATCAGTCACCACCATCTGACGATCGTGGATTTGTCAGTTGGAGTTCCGTGGACACCGAAGGGTATATCTGAATACGATCTTAGAAGCTCGAATAACCGACGAGAACCTTTGTGGTCCGAGCCGCGCGAGATCACCGTTGCTTGGTGATGTGTCATCGATTACAGTAAAGTCTCGTTACGGTCTCGGTTTGGTGTACACGATACGGACTTTTCGCTATCCCCACCACTTCTGTTTCAGTCTTGTCCGGCGAAGGCGAGAGCGAGATGAAACGAGAGCGAGCGAAGGCACTGAAAGCGAGTCAGGACAGTACGAGCAGACGACGCGTTGATATTTTGTCTCGCTCCGTCTTTCGGACACCTGACACTCCGTCAGCACGGGAACCTCTTCGCAAATCTTGAGGCAGGCCCGGCTCAAATCTTTTTGCGCGCTAGGCGAACTTGTCAAATTGCGCCCTTTATTATAATACATTTATTTGAGATTATTTATGACTTTACTCTGAAAAAATAGGTAACTGCTAGGGTGTAAGGTTGACAAGAGGTGCAAAATGGTCTTTTCATTGTTGGCATTGTTAAAAATAAATTTGTAAATGAAATACTACAAATTGTACTACAACGGTTTTATACTACGAGTAAAAATTAAGACTAAGGACATCAATGTACTCAAATAAATGTATTATAATAAAGGGCGCAATTTGACAAGTTCGTCTAGGGCGTAAAAAAGACTTGAGCCGGACCTGCGTCAAGATTTTGCGAAGCGGTTCCCATGCTCACGGTAACTCGTAAGCGCTTGCGACCATCGCGCACGCCCGCCGCGCACGTAAAGCATTCCAGCTCGCTCCCCCCTTCGGCCAGAAAGAAGCGAGAAACTCACACTTGGAATTAGGACTCCGTTCACGATACGGGCTCACTGCCGGTTCCGACCAGCGAGCGGATAACGAGATTTTACTAGAAACAGAATTTGTTTATTTATCATCGTATCAATATGAAAGTGACACAAATGGATTCCTGGCATTCTCCCGATTAAATTGACAGAAAATAATTTAAATCGGACTATTTTTAACGAAACGGGCTTTCAAACGTGCAAACAATGTTTCACGTAATTTCCTTCAAAATATGGTCCGAATATTATAATTTTTGGGGCCAATTTGATCGAGAAAACATGAGGAATTGATGGACGTCACTTTTGCAAAGATCTGATTAAAAATGCAGAACTGCAGATTTGTCACTGCTTAGTGCGCAACATTGTATGGCCCCGCTAGTTTCGAGCGTCGAAACCATGAAACTCAGCGAGTCGCATGATTGCCAGCGTGAAGGACAAGAGGAGACTTTCCATGGCGAAGGAAAGTCAGCCTTCTATAGAACTCAAATCAAGAAAGACTTTGCTGACAAACTTTATATTCACGTCAAATAAATACTTTAATTGTAAAATTTAGACGACGAACTATTGTTGAATTTCGCCAGTTCTTTCATATGCATTACTTGGTTGGGAATTCCTGATCCCAAAGTTTCATGCATTTCCCTATTAGAAATGTTGCTTCAAGTCTTGATTCAAGTCATCATTACTTTTTCTCGTACATAGAACATATATATGTTCGCGAGTAGGGGTCACGAATGACGCGACTTTGGTTTCCCAAATAAATTCACATTTATCAGGGCCCTCGCCCGAACCGCTTGACAAGGAGACTGAATGACGTAAACTGAGTGCGACTGAAATAGCGGCGCACCAGCGAGAGACCCTCGATCGACGGTGACTTGAGTCATCGAGTACTGAATATGAAAATGTTCATATTTCTCATTACACCTTGATAAGAGTGTTACCACCGATGGATTGGTGAGTTTATGTCCACGAAAATGAGTCGAGACGCGAAGCAATTCAGTCTATTTTTTCTTATGAATACATGATTAGGATACACACTACGTTCAAGTAGGTAAGCTATGAGAGTTCTGGATACAGTGGGCGAGGGGGTGAGGCGGGGCGGGGGTACCGGACCTAGGGCGCGGGGGCGAGGTGGGGAGGGGGTACCGCGTTCGTTGGTGAGGGGGATGACGTCACAGGGGAAGGGGGATTTCAAAATTTTCAAAATGGCGTCGCGCGCGCAGGTCGAGTTCGTGGGCGAGGGGGCTGACGTCACAGGGGAAGGGGGATTTCAAAATTTTCAAAATGGCGTTTACCGCGTTCGTGGGCGAGGGGGATGACGTCACAGGGGAAGGGGAAATTCAAAATTTTCAAAATGGCGTCCGCCGCCGCGCAATCTCCGTACACGTGCGGGGATCGGTGCGCAGGCGCGAAAGATAAGGCGCGAAAGGATGTAACGTGGATGCTGTAATTCGACACCGATAACTATTAGAGATTAATTAACCTAAATAGCCCAACCGTCTCACGAAAGAATGCAACGTCGCCCTCGTATAAACATCCGCCGACGAAATGTAATTCGACACCCTCAGAGCGATAATTATTCGGGTATCGCCCAACGTATTTTGAATGAAATAACTATTCGAGATCAATTCATAATACGGCAAGAAGTCTTCCGAAAGATAAGGAATCATGACGCGCGACAGGATGTAACGCGTCGAGGCGCGTACGTGCGTGCTCCGCAGATGCTGTAATTCGACACCCTCTGACACAGCGCGAAGCGATAACTATGCGAGATTTATTAATCTAAACAGTACAGCTGCCCCATGATCATCATGTAAGAATGGGGCATAGAGCGATAATTATTCGAGTTTCGTTTCGAATATTTCAAAGATTGGGACCGCCGTGACGGATGCGAATGCCCTTATCGCGAACGGGGTAATCCGATACACGTGGTAACGCAAGTGTGACATCAAGTGTGACATCACGCCACCTGATTGAGACGTTGAGGGTGAGAGAGGGAGAGAGAGAGAGAGAGTGTGTGAGATGAAAAGAATTTGAAGCGATAACGACTCATGAATCTCGGCTAGGGTAGGTGGTTAGTATATTCAATCAGAGCCGCGCAGTCCTTCGGTAAAGATCTCGAATAATCGTTACGTGCAAAAAGTGTCGCGAGACATGGACATATTCGTAAATTCGTACGAGTTGTTGACGGAGTGGATTCCAGTACTGACTACCGAAGAGCGGTGCAGTGAGTGACTAATAGCGTGTAGTGACTATTTACGCTGCCTCAACGAGTACTTGAGCACCCAACGAATATCGCAAAACACGCATCAACGTTTATTGTTATTTAAAAATACCATCGAAATAGCTCGAACACACGTTCGGAATATAATAGCACGGATACTCGACGAATTGGACGCGCGAGACGCATTGCTTGCGTCATCATCTTCCGACGATGAAGGGAACGCGTACCCATTATCCACGATGCCACAGTTGAACGATCAAACACTTGAAAGCGAGAGACATAAAATCCGCGGCGAGTTAAGCGTGCCCTCATTATGCGAGTCATCGTGGGGTAGGATCTTTCAAGCTGGATTTATGCGATTCTCACCCGAGCAACGTCAACTACTACGTCATATCACGCAATATAGTACTGTACGGAAATGTACATTATATTGCATCGTCGGGATGTGTCTCGACAACGAATGAGGTATTTTACCGCGATCGCGTGTACACCATTAACACTGCTACACGACATCGAGAATGGGGCAGTCGTAGTATACGAAGTGTTGTGCCCTCGAACATTAACGATCACCGTGAATACATTCTTGTGTCGCGAATTATCACGATTTTTGGACGAGCATCCGATTCCGATTGTGCGACAACACTTGTCACGCCTTATTCTTCCTCTGAGTTTTCGATATCCGGATCAGAACCGCATCACGTGGAAGAGACGAATCAACCACTCGTGCCTGATCGTGCGCGCCTTTTAATTGAATATTGAATATTGAACATTGAATATCGAAGAAGCAGAAGTAAACATGGAGATATTCATGGATACGTTCAATGTTCTTTATCGAATGTCAACGCTTTTACGCACGATTACGGAATTCAGAGATTGGATGGATCGGTGCGACGCGTGCTTACGACTCATCATCGAGTATCAGTGCGGCGAAGGAGTGTCGGTGACATCGAAGCAGCGTCTGGCATCGCTAATCGCGCGTACCAAGACATTACGTACGATCGTGCGGGCACGGTTTTCGCGAGTAGGGTGTGGGGTTTCGGCTCGATCGACGACACCTAAGGTCGTATGGGAGGATGTGGAAACCGCGTTCCGGAATCGTATTTCGACTGGTGCTGTAATTAACGTGGGGTACATTGATCCGCGTCAATTTTTGGAGGGGGCCCGAAGAATGGTGCTATCGCGCGTGACAGACGCTATCGGAGAACATTCTGGTGTGGCCGTGAATGCGGTCCTGAACGCGGAGTTTATGTTAAATACGAATATAGACATGAAAAGTTTCGCGACGCGAAATCGCGTACTGTTCAGGACATCGGACGTGCGCGAGTGGTATTCAAAGTGCGTGATCGCACCCACGTTAGTGGCGATCGAGGAGTTTCAAGATCGCGATAGTGGATGGGCTCTGAGGGCTGTGCTAAACCTCATAATAAACATTAATAAGCATAACCCTCTGCGCGCCGGCTGCGACGTACCACTTCCACACGAGGTAATTCTTAAAAAGGCAGTGGTCAATGTACAGAGCGGGGGTAAGGCGTGTTTCTTATGGTCCATCGTCGCAAGTTTGTATCCAGCTTCTACGAACGTACAAAAGAACTCGTCGTATCATCATTACTCGACGGTACTTCGCACGGACGATGTGACGCTTCCCGTGACGTTGGACCAGCTGACGAAGTTCGAGAGTTTGAACGATGTGTCGGTGAACGTGTACACCTGGACCGACAAAAGCTGCATGCCTCTGCGTTTAACCGAGGACAAGCGGGAGAGGCACGCGAACGTGCTATTGATACAGGACACCAAGGACCCTCAACGATATCATTTCGCGTGCATTCGAAGCATGTCGAAACTCATTTCGAAGCAACTCGGCAACCACAATGGCCAAGTATTCGTTTGCGATAGGTGAGTAACAAAAAAAATATTTCGATCGATATATTATTTATTCTTATGTTTATTATTAATGCTATTATCGTTACAGATGTCTCAGCTTCTTCCATTCATCCGGGCAATTGACGAAGCACAACGTGGACTGCCAACGTCTGAACGAGTGTGCCGTCGAATTGCCGTCCGCGGAGGATAAATGGTTGCACTTCAAAAATTTCAAACATAAGGAACGAGCGCCATTCATCGTCTACGCGGACTTCGAATGCATGCTGGAGGACGTCGAGCCTGCGGAGCGGAGTCGGACGTACGCGTACCAGCAGCACAGAGCGTACAGCGTGGGATACTACGTTATCGGGCGTATCGTCACGAAACCGAGTGCGTGAAATGGTTCGTGCAAGAACTTCGAGACTTTGCGGACAATGCGTATTCGTGGTTGCGGAACGCGAAACCAATGAACTCGTTGACGCATCAACAGTGGCAAAGTTTTAACGAAGCAATCGCTTGTCACGTGTGCGGACAACCGTTCGTCGATGGGAATAAAAAAGTGCGCGACCATTGCCACTCGACGGGCGAGTACCGAGGCGCGGCCCACGTGTCGTGTAACTTGCAGTTCCAAAGATCGTACACGATACCGGTAGTGTTTCACAATCTATCAGGCTACGACGCGCATTTCGTGATCAAGGAGTTGGCGTCCGCGTTCGAGGGGCAGATCTACGCCCACGCCGACCTTCCATTCTGCCCGGTGCGCGAGCACGCGCCAGGAAGAAAACAGACCAAGCTGCTTGCCACGCTCGACGATAAGGAGCGATACGTCATCAATTATCGCTACCTGAAACAGTGCGTCCGACACGGTTTACGCGTGACGCGAATTCATCGTGTGTTACGATTCGATCAGTCGCATTGGTTGCGCGACTACATTCGATTGAACACCGATTTGAGGACACGAGCCACGAGTGAATTTCAAAAGACTCTATATAAATTAATGAACAACGCGGTGTACGGGAAGACAATGGAAAATGTGCGGAATCGCGTAGACGTGCGACTGGTGACGCGGTGGGACGGTCGTTACGGCGCGGAAGCGCTGATCGCGAAACCGAACTTTCACAGCCGCACGATCTTCTCGGAGCAGTTAGTGGCAATCGAAATGCGTAAACTGAAAGTTAAGTTTGACAAACCGATATACGTGGGTATGAGTGTGCTCGATGTATCGAAGGAATGTCTGTATGAATTTCAGTATGCATATATGCGCGCCGAGTTCGGTGATCGGTGTAAGGGTCTGTACACCGACACCGACAGTTTAATGTATAGCGTGGAATGCGAGGATGCGTATGAAAGGATGAAGCGTGACGTCGCCCGATTCGACATGAGTGATTACGCGGTGGACAATCCGTACGGTATGCCCCGCGTAAACAAAAAGGTTCCGGGACTCATGAAAGATGAGAACAACGGCGCCTTGATGACCGAGTTCGTCGGACTACGGTCTAAGATGTACGCGACTAGAACGTTTAACGCTGCAATGGGGTATACGCGTGAGACTAAGAAAGTGAAGGGTGTGCGAAGACATGTAGTCGCAAACGATATACAATTCGATGATTACATTCGTTGCCTTCATGATCTTACCGAAAAATCAGTTCGGCAGAACAATATACGCCCCAAAGAGCACGATGTGTATACCGTGAGTCAAGAAAAGAACGCTCTCAGCCCGTTCGACGACAAGCGATATATTTTAACCGATCGGGTCAGCACCCTTCCGTGGGGGCATTATCGAATCCCCGAGCTCGAGCTTGAGCCCGACGAGTCCCTCGAGAATCCCATTGTATAGAATGCTTGTATGTTTGTATTTTTTGCATGTACATATGTATATACGTTTCTTTTGTATATGTTATTTATTTATTTATGGATATGTAATATATGTATAGCGTAGAATATAACCAAAATTGTATTTTATACGTATTAGTATATATATATTTTCTCTACTTTATTAAGCTTAATTGTACGCATATATATGCACGAAGAAGAATGAGAATGAGGAGGAGGAGAATGTGAATAAACGGACAATGTATATATTTATATGTATTTATTCATTCATTTATTTGTTCCAGTAACATCAAGCACGATAACGAATCAGAGAATATCCTTGTCGCGTATCCACGAGTTCCGCGACGAATCGAATCCAAGCCACTTAACGTACACCTGATTCCCCTTGCGACGAATAATCTTCTCGATCAGATAGACGTCCGGATTCGCGACCGAATGTAGTTCGTACTCGTAGAATCCACCTGAGATCGGCTCTCCCGCGGAATCGCGCAGAATGTACGTCACCGGGCACGTTCGTTGTACGGTTACGATTTCGAACACCTCGGTCGACCAGTTCGGTGTGTACCCCTTCTCGAAGAGGGTCTTGAACTTGCTAACGCGTACCTTGTCACCGACGTTGAATTTCACGCGTCGTCAAATACCTTTCGAGGCAGATAGGGGGATGGGCTCATTCGCGGCGAACGACAAACGCGTCGCGGGGGTCACGTCAACGGGTCGGGCGTTGATCGTTCGATGCTTGCGATGATTGTAGGTGTGTACGAGCGCAGGTAACAGGTCGATCCAACGATAGGACGCGTTCAAGGAGAATTGTTTCCACATGAGGTTTTTCAGCGTGCGATTGAAACGTTCGACGATCGACGCTTTCATCACGCTGTACGTGGAGTAGTGGTTGATTCCCCGGGTCTTCGCGCATCGTTGAAACTCCGCGTTGTAAAACTCCTTACCCATGTCGGTGTGTAAATTTCGCGGGCATCTGTCGCTCTGCCGCAATACGGTCGTGAACGCCGCGGTCACGTCGCGCTCGCTTTTCGCTTTCACGGGTATGGTCCACGAGTACTTGCTGAACGTATCGATGATCGTTAGTATGTAATGATATCCACGATTTTGCTTCGCGTACGGACGCATCTCCACCAAATCGGCCTGCCACAAATCATCGTAGCCGCAAATCACGAGGCGTCGCCGCGGAAAATTTCGTCTAGCCGGGACGTGTAATTCGTTCACTAGTTGTACTCGCTCCTTGCTCATGCTTCGCGGGTGGGCGGGGATGGTCGCGACGTTCCAAAGACGTTAGAAGTAGTATGAGTTCCTCGAGTGCTCGCAAAACGCAATCGATGCACGTTTTTCGCGTCCGTTCGTTATTATTATACGTTTCGGAGTCGTAGCCGCTATTGTCACCGTCAGCGATCATCGTCGTCGTCGTCGTAGATCCTCGTTCGC
Source organism: Andrena hattorfiana (assembly GCA_944738655.2). Taxonomy (NCBI): domain Eukaryota; kingdom Metazoa; phylum Arthropoda; class Insecta; order Hymenoptera; family Andrenidae; genus Andrena; species Andrena hattorfiana. Next base: position 12,918,523 of record OX122895.1, read on the forward strand.
TTTTCGCGGCTCCTTTCGTTTGTATATATCCGTGGTTGCCGACGTCGTCAACTCGTCGAGTCTGTCTTTCAAGTGATCGAAGCGTCGTTCCATCGCGGTATTTAAATCTTCCTCTAGTTGGGACAATTGCGCGTTAACGATATCCGTAATCGTTCGTTGTACTCGCGTCTCGAGTTGAGATCGTTGATACTCGGCGTCCAGTCGCGCGCTCGCGATAGCCGTTTCGATTTTTTGGGTAAAGCGTTCATCCGCCGAGAACAATAGTCTCGTCATTGTCATCGCCACTTCGTTGTTATTATTGTTGTTGCTGTTATTGTTGTTATTGCGTAACGAGGTGCCAAACTTGTTCACCGACATAACGATGCGTGCGCGCGAACGCTACTGACGCGACGATCATCGGATCGTTCAATTTAAGATGCGCCCGTCCTCGCGAAGTTCCTCCACGATGGATGCGATTTCGTTATCGTGACCCGCGTAACCTGCCGCGCGCGATGCTACGAGCAATCCAAGCCTATCGACCAATTCGTTCGGATCGTCCCAGTACACGTAGTCGATCGCGTTATCGGTGACCGTCATCGATTCGTCGATGGGCAATCCTCGACCTTGTCGCGTGCCCGCGCCGCCCGTGCCGCCCACGCCGCCTACGTTGCCCCTAACGCGTCTGACACTCGATGTTCGCACCCCACCGATCACCTGGGATATGATTTTCTTATACTTGTACCCCCTGTTACCCAGCGTGCGCTTGCTCGGCGAATGGTTTTGCTTATGCGCGCTCGTCGACAACAAGATGCGTCGGTACGAGCGAAAATCAGCGTCCGTGCACGTCTGCTGGTTGGGTTCTCGCATGAACAACAATTCGTACAAACCCCGAGTCCCCGGGTATCGCATTCCGTTCACGTGAATGTCATCGCCGTCCGCATCGATGGTGAGCACGGAATCGCCGATCATTAGATGATCTGTTGTCGGTGAAGAACAGTCGTAGGTATTGTCGCGACAAGGGTCCTTTGGCGTTCCGTATATACACTTCGATATCATCGACGGGTTTACGCACCATATCCAAATCGTAAGCCTTTACTGACGACTCATCATCAGGAATTTTTTCATCGGCTTCAGCGACGATATCATCAACAACATCATCAATAACATCATCGACAACATTATCTTCATCGACAATTTCGTCAACGTCGTTGTTGTCGTTGATGTTGTTGTTGATGTTATCGTTGTCGTTGTTGTTATCGTTGTCGGTGTTGTCGGCGTCATCGTCGTCGTTGTCGTCACTAGAATCTGGAAGGTTATTCGGATGTTCCTTGATTATCGACGGAGTGACGGGTTGAAATCTCTTCGATGATTGTTGTCGATCGTATTCGTGTTTCCTATTCACGGGTCGCGATCGAGGCGTTGAGCGCGTTTTCGACGCGAACGCGTTCTCGATCAACCGTTTCAACGGTTCAACGATGGGACGCGTGCTCGCATCCACAGCCGCTTCCGTATCCATTTTTCCAATTTTCAAGGCCAAGCACTTTTTACGTATAACGTCGCTGACTTTGGCGATTTCCACCTTTGTGTCCGCGGCCCGGCGTTTCGAACCATTTTGATGTATCGTTCCTTCTCGTCGATGACGTTGACGAAGTTTTCGCGAATGCTTCGCGTCGACGTTGCTCGTGGTTATCGGCGTCGTCGTCGTCGTCGTCGGTTCGTTAGACATTTCGTGTTGCTCGATGAACGATTCGCGGTTTACTGATGTCCTCGAGCTACGACAAACTCGTTAAATCCTCTTCGATACCGACCTTCGTACATGGAACTATCCTTATCGATCACCACGAAATCGTATCGTCGATGCCAACATCTCGCGCACAAGTCGTTGAACGACTCGAACGTCATGTCTGTGTTCACATGATCGTTGTACACGCGGCGCAAGTTCGTGCCGTCTTGTTTGAAAAGTATGAGAAAATTCGTGTTGTCCCTGATCAAATGTTTAGGTATTCTAGCGTACGACTGACACAAATAAAAGCAATCCACGTTCGAGTGACGACACATAGAGAAGTATTCGCGTATCGCGTTCTGTTCGTCGCACGCCACGTCGTCGAACACGAAGATCGAATCGGGCCGAGCGTCTCTCGGTGGAACGATCTCAGTGTTGTCCGAGTAAGGAAAGTATTCGATTCCGTCGATCAGCGACAACACCTGCTCGAGATAACGATACTTTGGCTGATGCAGCGATTTCGAGTACACGTACACGTTCTCGAAACGCAAACCGTTCGGACTCTCTAGCATACTTAAAAGCACGTTCGTTTTTCCACACCCTGACGGTCCACAAATCACACCTCGCACGCTATTCGGCAGCAACGGGCCGTGTCTGTTCGCTCGACTCGCATCCCTATCATCTTCGAGCATTCGATTCGCGGTTACGCGAATAACGTTCGACTGTTTCGCGAATCGCATGTTCGCGGGGTTTCTCAGGTACTCGCGCGCGTCAGACGAAGCACGACTATTTATATTCGTGGCACAAGTCGCGCAGGTCACTATCATTGTGATCGGTGAAGCGTGCGTACGCGTCTATTATTGTAGTAGCTATCGTGATTATTCTAACGTATATGGTAGCGTCAACGACTGCGACGTCTTACGAATTAGGCAAGAATCAGAAGAGGAAGAAGAATCTGAAAAAGAATAAGACTGGATCGGGTCTCGTGAACGGTATCATAAACCGTCTCCCATTCGAACTACACGTTCCGGGTCATCAGTTCTGCGGACCGGGAACGCGTTTGCTAAAGCGATTGGCTCGTGGCGACGAAGCTGTGAGTCCCCTGGACGCAGCGTGTCGGGACCACGATATCGCGTACTCTCGTCGAAAGGATTTATAGGGAAGACACGAGGCGGATCGTGCGTTAGCCGAACGAGCGCGAGAACGAGTATTCGCGAACGACGCGACCTTTGGTGAAAAAGCCGTAGCGACTGGAGTGTGGGCAACTATGAAGGTTAAGACTAAACTCGGCATGGGTACGAGAAGGACGAAACGTAAACATAGAAAGTCTGGAAGGAAACATCCTCGACGACGACGACATCGTAATCTACGAGTGGCGAAACGCGGTGGCTTTAATGGCGGCGATAATCCAACAACCTATGACGAACCTGAAATTAGAGCGCGAGTGCGCCAGCATTCCGTTCTTTCGAGGGGTATTTATGCGCGACACGCTTCCCACGCGCGTACGAACCAACGAATGCGGTATCGCGAATCTGGACGAGAATCGAGGCGACGGTACGCATTGGGTCGCGTACGCGAAACGTGGACCACGAGTACAGTACTTTGATAGTTTTGGGAATCTGCGACCACCAACGGAATTGATCTACTATTTCGGCCGCGGTACAACGATCACGTACAATCACAACCGCTTTCAACGTTTCGACGAGATGAATTGCGGTCGCTTATGCATGCAATTTTTACAGCAAAAGTCTATGGAATTATGGCATACGTACTAATAACGGTGTGTGTGTGTGTGCTGAGATTATGTTACAATGTATCCATGCGTAATGGCAATCCATATTTTCCTTAATAAAGACATATAATATCGATAAATTGCAGAGTATTCGTACGCGCGCGTCACTTCCTTTCTCTCCGTCTCGCGAGTGTAATCTATGATATGTCGTTCACGCTCACGTTAACGGGTCGCAGCAGCGCGCTCACGGTAAACTATTTTCCACCGATAGATTTGAGCGATGGTCAATACGAATTAGGACTCGCGGACTTGGAGACGTTTCACACGATACCAAACATCGACTCGAGCAACGATAAATTCTATTTCGTCGTGAACTATGACACCGAAAACAACTCCATCGTCGACGCCGCTCATGAATACATTATGATCCCCCACGGTTCCTACGAATTAGACGCTATCGCCGAGTATCTGAAGCAACGATTACTCGATCGATATCCTCGAAAACGCGGTAACAACGGGAACGACGATGACGACAAGTACCCTCTAATGCTACGAGCTAACAACAACACCATGAAAAGCGAGATGTACTGTTCGTTCTTCGTAGACTTCACGAAACCCAACAATGTAGGCTCGTTGTTAGGATTTTCCCCGAATCGTGTCTTAATACCGAGAATCTGGTACGAGTCCGACGTACCCGTGAATATTATAAACGTTAACGTGATCAGAGTAACGTGCAACGTAACTACCGGCGCGTACAGCAACGATAAACCGGTACACACTATCCACGAATTTTCACCTCGCGTGCCGTCGGGATATAAGATATCGGAAACTCCGCGACACGTCATTTACCTGCCGATCGTCGCACGAGCGATACACGATCTAACGCTGCACATCGTCGATCAATACGATCGTCCTATAGATTTTCGCGGCGAAGAAATAACGATTCGTTTGCACGTTCAACGACGTCCGCGCGATAGGTAGCGTGACCGCACGTGTATGCACGCGTGTGTAGTATGTTAGTGTTAGATCACACGTACGAATCATCAGTCGTCGCTGCTACTCCTGACGTCTCTGTCTCGCGTCATCGGCGCGACCCTTTATCGATAGGTGAAAGTAGAAGAATAAAGACGGGTGGAGAAGCAAGCCGTTGACTCGCCGAAACGCACGTTTCCTACGATCGCTAGGATTCATCGTTGCCTATTAGACACGCAACCACGATGTCGATTATTCTGGATGTGGCGAATACGCCAACCTTCGACAATCGTATCACGAAGATCGAGTTACACACATATAATCCGTACGCCAACACGACGTTCGACAATAGCGACGAGATAAGAATCCCCATACAGCAGCAAGATCTGTACACGCTTCCGTGCGAAAGTTTTCTCTACATCGAAGGTCGTGGCACGTTGTCGGCGCAGAACGCGGCAGGTCCGGCAACGTCCGCGACCGCTGTTCTAGACAATAATTGCGTTGCGTTCATGTTCGATGAAATTCGATACGAATTGAACGGTGTCGAGATCGATCGTTGCCGAAATCCAGGAATCACTACCACGTTGAAAAATTACGTTTCGTTGTCGGCCGATAGAAGCAAAGTGCTCGCGAATGCTGGTTGGAATTATGCCATCGATTACGATAACGACATTTTTCATTCGGGCGCTTTCAATTTCTGCGTACCCCTGAACGTGTTATTAGGATTCTGCGAGGATTACAAACACATCGTGATGAACGCGCGGCACGAGCTGATCCTTATACGATCACGAGTCGATACGAACGCGATGCACTGCACCTCCGCCACTGCGTGGCCGAAACTTGAGATACGCAAGGTGCAGTGGCGTATGCCCCATGTCGTTTTGGAGGAAGTGAATAAACTGTCGATGCTACGTATCCTGGAAAGCGGCCGACCGATCGCGATGAGTTTCCGATCGTGGAGCTTGCACGAGTACCCGTTACTGCAAGCTATAACGAAACACACGTGGACCGTGAAAGCTACGTCGCAAATCGAGAAACCCCGATACGCGTTATTCGCCACGCAAACCGATCGAAAGAATAACCCGAATAAATGCGCGGGTGAATTCGACCCGAATCATCTCATGAACGTTCGACTGTATCTAAATTCCGAGTCGTATCCGTACGACGACTTAAACTTGGATTTCGATAAGAATAAATACGCGCTCCTGTACGATATGTACACGAAATTCGGTCGATCGTACTATGGTCACGGAGAACCGTTGCTGAACGCGATCGAATTCCGTAAATACGCGCCTATCGCGGTCATAGATTGTTCTAGGCAAAACGAGTCGTTGAAGAGCGCCACGGTGGACGTGCGAATAGATTTCGAATTCAAAGAAAATGTTCCCGCTAATACTACCGCGTACTGTTTGATGATACACGATCGTATAGTCGAATACAACCCTTTAACCAACGTGGTACGCAAACTAATATAGTGTGCGTGCGTGAACGATTATTATTACTACTACTACTACTACTACTACTACTACTATTGCGGATACTACTACTGTTTTAAAACGATGATGTAGATGTCAAAGTCCACAGTTACTGATTCGTCACCGACGCTACTACTACTTATACGAATAACGATGTTCGCCGTTGTCGACATGCAAGGTTTCAAAACCGAACGTGATTTCGTCGTGAAAGAGATCGCGATTCGCACAAGCAGCAGCAGCAGCAGCAATATCGATGAAACGTCGACGATCAGCCACTGGATCTTCGAGCCACCATACTTCTGGAATCATCTGAATTCGTTCGAGAAATGTCAAGCGTCCTGGCTCGCGAAGCATCATCACGGTCTCCGCTGGTCTGATGGCTGCGTTCCATACTGGAAACTTCCGGAACTGCTCGCCAGCGCACTCGCGAACATCGACTTCGCCATCGTGAAAGGTGCGAAAAAGAAAACCTGGATGCTGCAACTACTGCCGGACATAATCGTCGAGGATATCTGCGATGTGTACATGCCGAAGGGGAAAAAGATTATCAACGCTCGAACCGTTGAGGACGACGGCGGCTACGACGTTGACGATGATTATTGCGGTATCACGCCTGACACCGTGGATCCCGACGTTCCTAACCTGAAATCTATGGCTTCAACGAATACCTCACGATGCGCGTTTCACAACGACGGCGGTGTTTGCGCGCTGGAGAATGTCCATAAAGTATGGAATTATATACGTAGCGGCACCTAATGTGAGTCATACACACGCATTGCATCTACTTTGCGCGTTATATGTAGAGAAACGAATATGTAACAATTTTTTTCTTTTTTGTTTTCTATAGCAATGGGAATTGCAGCGAAGACGAGCACAATGATAACGGCGACCGATTCCTCTACCCGCGAGCAAGAAGATCCCTCCCATACGAACGTTATTTTTACGCAAATACTGATTTTATAATTTAAGTACGCATGGATGGATGTACATTAATAAAACACACACTGTTTTGAATAAAAAATAATATTTATTTGAAAATTGTTATACCTTTATTATTAAACATATATATGCATGTACTATAGTGATACGTGGTTTACATCGCGTAACATGGATTGCAATCCGAATGCTAACAATTCACAATCGATCAATGAATGCTTCTCGAAGTGCTCGCTTTCAGAAATTAATTTCACATAATTCGTTGGTACGGAAGCGCTACGTAGAACTTCCACGAAGGCAGCATATTTACTGCTTACAGAATACATATTTTCGGTCAACCAAGTGAACATATGATCGATGCAATGTTCATACGCGAACAGTTTTCGCATCGTGACTTCCGTTATGTATAAGGTAACGCGATTATCGGTGATTTTGACGAGTTGATCATTGTGCATGCGCGTGAATTCGATTCGCAAATGATCAATTTCGATGTGGGTCTGGGGTGTTGTTACGTTGTCGCGTAATTTTTGAAGAATGTCAGTCATATTTTGCAGTAGGAGCTTCCACGTAGGCATTGAGAAGCTCAACTCGCCACCTTTATTGTCGGCTATGGTGATCTCGACGCGGCACGAATCCATGCCAATGCGAATTCCTATCGTGAGCCGTTTATACGCTGTTAAGGTCAACGGGTAATCCCGCCCCAGGATTCGCACGATTGATGGTTTTGGCGTTTTCGCTGTTTTTGGTGTTGCGGATCCAGAACTGTAAGAAACGTATACGCGGAATTAATACTTTGTTCGGTTGCGTTTACAGTGAAAAAAGTACGCGAATAAAATAAGTGAAAAGTGTATAGTAACGCGTACGTACCTCATATTGGACTGTTGTTGATGTTTATTGGGGAAACAGCCATCGTTGCCGGACGCGCAGGATGAATCGTTGAAGCTGCGTTTGTACATTTTGATCTGCACTATACGATTATACTGTTCGACGAAGAAATTGACGCGAACGATACTTGTTAGCACTCGAGCGTACGTGGTGTAATGAAGTCTGCAGGACTGACCAACGTTGCTTTTATACAGATTCACGTACACGTGCACGTCAATGTATGAATATATATTGCAGCATTGATGGCGATGATCATCGAATTCTCTCTCTATCGCTCTTTCTCTCATGCACCTCAATCGAGTAACGTAAAGTCGCACTAACTCGTTGCGTTACCACGTGTATCGGATTCCCCCGTTCGCGATAAGGGCATTCGCATCCGTCACGGCGGTCCCAATCTTTGAAATATTCGAAACGAAACTCGAATAATTATCGCTCTATGCCCCATTCTTACATGATGATCATGGGGCAGCTGTACTGTTTAGATTAATAAATCTCGCATAGTTATCGCTTCGCGCTGTGTCAGAGGGTGTCGAATTACAGCATCTGCGGAGCACGCACGTACGCGCCTCGACGCGTTACATCCTGTCGCGCGTCATGATTCCTTATCTTTCGGAAGACTTCTTGCCGTATTATGAATTGATCTCGAATAGTTATTTCATTCAAAATACGTTGGGCGATACCCGAATAATTATCGCTCTGAGGGTGTCGAATTACATTTCGTCGGCGGATGTTTATACGAGGGCGACGTTGCATTCTTTCGTGAGACGGTTGGGCTATTTAGGTTAATTAATCTCTAATAGTTATCGGTGTCGAATTACAGCATCCACGTTACATCCTTTCGCGCCTTATCTTTCGCGCCTGCGCACCGATCCCCGCACGTGTACGGAGATTGCGCGGCGGCGGACGCCATTTTGAAAATTTTGAATTTCCCCTTCCCCTGTGACGTCATCCCCCTCGCCCACGAACGCGGTAAACGCCATTTTGAAAATTTTGAAATCCCCCTTCCCCTGTGACGTCAGCCCCCTCGCCCACGAACTCGACCTGCGCGCGCGACGCCATTTTGAAAATTTTGAAATCCCCCTTCCCCTGTGACGTCATCCCCCTCACCAACGAACGCGGTACCCCCTCCCCACCTCACCCATCTCGTCCAAGAGCGCGGTACCCCCCTCCCCACCTCGCCCCCGCGCCCTAGGTCCGGTACCCCCGCCCCGCCTCACCCCCTCGCCCACTGTATCCAGAACTCTTATAGCTTACCTACTCGTTCACTAAAAATGGACCGAATTGCTCCATGTTTGGCATCATTTTCATCGAGAAACCCTAAAAACTCCATTGGTAACACTTTCATCAACAGTTATCAAAAACATGAACATTTTATCTGGTCCGTCGGTTTTATTACTCTCGGCTGTCAACGGGTGGTCTACTCGGGCCCGAAGGTCCTCGCAGCGAGAAAGTAAAACAGTGGGGTGGGTAGGTCTTTCCCGATAATCCGAGCATAACCATTTGCGTATTCACACTATCGTTTATTAGCATTTATACGAGGTGATTCGCTAGCTAGAATCGTCAAATGCGATGCTCGACAACAATCATGTGTCTCGCTGAGTTTTGTGGGCTTCGACGCTCGAAACCAGCGGGGCTATTGGGAAGTGACATGGGGACGGGGCCTTGCCAAGATGGCGCCGATATGGGTACAAGATATATGCGATATTGTAGTTATTTGCGAAAATGTTCCTTTCTATGCAATGTATATGTGATTGGGGAGGTTCAAATCCTGCCCAACGGAATTTTATAGAAGGTGAACATGTATTTCGAGGGATTGATGTGTACCCAACGAGCGCTTCTACTTTCGCCACCAGATGTCATGGTGACGGATGTCACTTCCCAATACAATGTTGCACACTAAGCAGTGACGAATCCGAAGTTCTGCAATTTCTAATCAGATCTTTGCGAAAGTGACGTCAATCGATTCCTTATGTTTTCTCGATCAAATTGGCCCCAAGAATGATATAATTCGGACCATAATTAAGGAAATTAATAAACAATAAATGTAGAGCGGCTACTTCATTCTTTTGCTCTACATTTGTGAACTTTTTATCATCCTTCCGAAGCATTATTATTACGCCGTAACAGTATGTTCAGGAAATCGGGTATAGCATAGAGGTTATATTTTCTGTCACTTCGAGGATAGAAAATCCGCTCCTCCAAGTGATAGAAAATCCGCTCCTTCAAGTGACAGAAAATATAACCTATATGCTATATCCAATTTCCTAAAGATACTGTTGTGGCGTAATAATAATGCTTCGGAAGGATGATAAAAAGTTCACAAATATAGCGCAAAAGAACGAACTAGCTGCCCAACATTTATTGTCATATAGCATATACATAGGTTTTATTTTCTGTCACTTCGAGGAACCGACCACATAATAATCACGCGCATCCAGCCTGCGCATTTTCAGTAGCGGATTTCACGAACGGATTTTCTGTCCTCGAAGTGACAGAAAATATAACCTAATAATTGCTATACTCGATTTCCTAAAGATGCTGTTGCGGCGTAATAATAATGTTTTGGAAGGATGCTAAAATGTTCACAAATGTTTCGTAAAAGAATGAAATAGCCACTAAACATTTGTTGTCATATCTAGAGACGCGGTAGCGTCTCGACGCCAAGTACATGTAGCATATACTTAGGTTATATTTTCTGTCACTTCGAGGAGCCGACCATATAATAATCACGCGCATCCAGCCTGCGCATTTTCACTAGTCCAATTCAACATCCAACACAATTTTATATATAATGTTTGTTCATAACTGCTTTCTGCATAGGACGTGTAATAAGTGTATTTCATGTTCTGTTTCGTTGCTTTGCTAATAAAAAAATGTCTAACCTAACAAACTTCATTTTCTGGGGACATCCCCCCATTTATTTTCCGTTTTCACTCATATTTCCTTACTGCTAACGTAGAATATTGTATAATAATTAAAATGTACAATGAATTTTCTACGTTTGCAGTACCAGCCGACTTTCCATTTAAATTTTTATAAGTACAACGCAACAGCTGAGAATTTCTTTCCTTATTCAGAATAGAATACGGAAATAGCAAACAGCTCCCTCTCGCGCCACCAGGCAGCCGCGTATCTAGGGGTATTACCATTTCTGTGCAGAAAAAACCTGCTGTAATACCGCCCTGCCAAATCGGCCAGATCACGTGATGTGTCTACCCCCTTAAGTGGAATTCAGCTTGCTGGTCTGGAATTCCTAAAGTAAATCCTGCTCGTAATGGAAGGAGAACACCTATAGCAGTGGTGTATATGTGTGCGGCAGTAATGTGTGCACGTGTGCTGTAGGTGTTCCTCCTCCACTATGAGTAGGATGTACTTTAGGAATTCCAGACCAGTTCTGGACATAGGCAATGAGAGCAGCGTACGGACCGATTGTTCTGCAGTGATGGAGAGGGAAACACCTACAGGAGCGGTAGTAATGTGTGCGGGAACAGACGCAGTGATGCCAGAATCGTGGGACGCGGGACCAAACGCTTACCCCGACTATGACCTACCGTCATCTCCCACTATGGCCTACCGTCGTCCCCCACCCACCGTGCGTCCCATCGCACTGCACACAAGCATATCCCTACCCCTGTTCGTGTGCTCGGCAGCTCACACGGACAGGAGTAAAAATATGCTTGTGTGCAGTGCGATGGGAAGAAAGTGGGGGACGACAGTAAGCCATAGTGGGAGATGACGGTAGGTCATAGTGGGGGTAAGCGTTTGGTCCCGCGTCCCACGATTCTGGCATCACTGAACTGACGCCAGCGCTAGCCAGCCAAGTGGCTCCAACGCGAAGCCAACCACGGCTAACCAGCGTCGACAATCTATGGCCGGTATTCATAGTCGTTACTTATTCTTAAGCAAATGCTTAAGCATTCGGCATCTTTTACTAGCTACTAGGTTAGAATAAGCAGCGACTATGAATACCGGCCTATTTCCCGGCGATGCTGGTTGGCCGTGGTTAGCTTCGCGTTGGCGCCACATAGTCGGCTGGGCGCTAGAGTCAGTTCAAGGAACACATTACCACAGCCGACTCTACTACTAGCCGTGCTATACAACGTGGCAACACCGCTCATGTGCGGATCGGGAGTGCTATTTTCAATAGTGGAGTTTTGTATTCAGCATTATAATTAACGTTATTTTGCGGTATAAAATTATACAAATATACAGTTTTTTGATTAATTAAATAAGGAATACGGTAGGTATATATATACACACACATATATATATATATATATATATATATATATATATATATATCTCGAAGCCGGACTCTCGCGGTGTTGCCATTTTGCCTTCAGCACGGCTAGTACTAGAGTCGGCTGTGACATTACCACCACTCCTATAGGTGTTTCCCCCTCCATCACTGTAGAACAATCGGTCCGAATGCTGAATGAAAGGGTTGCCAGGCATTTCACTGTCACCCAGGGTCCTAGTGGAGTGGGAACACGCCACGCATGCGTGTTATGACACCGTGACGCCAAACTAATCAACACCAACACTTGGCGTCGATTGTTTTGACACATGGACATAGGAATATAGGCCGGTATTCATAGTCGCTACTTATTCTTAAGCAAATGCTTAAGCATTCGACATCCTTTACTAGCTACTAGGTTAGTAGAGGATGTCGCATGCTTAAACATTTGCTTAAGAATAAGTAGCGACTATGAATACCGGTCATAGGGACGGACTAATACTTGCGACTTTAGGCGAGGGGAGTAAAGCAGCTTTGGGGAGCATCTGGTGCCGCATTGGTGATTGTTTCTGTCTTTTACCCTGGTTCCAATTGGTTCTGAGCATGGGTCCTGATTCACTCTTACTCGATGAAAATACGATTGCGCTTGCGCGATTATAACCAATCGCCAATGCGGCACTAAAGTACATACCACGTTACCATAGTTCCCCGCTCCACGGAGCTGCTTCACTCTCCTCAACCATTGCTACGTTCCTATATTCCTATGTCCATGGTCCGCTCTTATGCGGACCACTTACGCCTAAATCGCCCGTGATTTCCATTACATATCGCGTCCCATTGAATGGAGTGTAGTTGTACAGATCGTGCAATATAACGTTGCCTCCGAGCGGCCAACAACATGCGATCGCACACGGACGAGTATTATACAAAGTAACAGGTAGCGTGATACTCATGCATGTGCGACCGTATGTATGTTTTTCGAATCGAATGAAAAGAACGTCGATTGTCGGACTCTCTCGCACGCACGGCTGACTCACAGCCTACTCATTGGCCGCTCGGATGCAAAGTTATATTGCGCGATCTGTAAAAAACCAAAGAATTTTTGCCTCGCTCTGAACTTGCTTTCGTCCCGCAAAACGGAACACTCTGCTCAGTGAATGCGCTCAGGTTTCAAAACTTTGAGTTGGAAGGGTTTAAAGGATAACTTTATACCCACATAGCCACAGGGGCCTCAAAGGTGCCTCCAAGGCGCCTGGTCCCAGGCACTCGAGGTGCCGTAAAGGCGCCTTGAATGTACCACGAGCGGCTTATATACGTCCAATATACGCCTTCTGAGCGCCTGATGTTACAAAACGAGGCGCCTTAAACAGACCTGAATTAGGACTAACAGGCGCCTCAAAAGTGCCTTAAAGACGCCTTAAACGGGCCTGGATTAGGACTGACAGGCGTCTTAATTATCGATAAATTAGGGCCATTAGGGCGTATTTAAGACGTTTATCGATACTGATTAATTATAATATAAATTTAATGAAACAAAGGGTTATCAAAATGAAATCAGATTAGATAACAATTCATTGCCATTTACTATATTTATTTATTTAAAATTTGTATGCAGATACTTTTAATAATAGACTTCGAAAAACAAGGAGGTTCTCAGTTCGACACATATATTTGTGTCGCCCTGAGAACGCCCTGCTGGCTGACGACACCCTTGGAACAGCTCGTCTTTCGATGAGCCCAGGGACCGGTTTTGTAAGGAAACCGCTCATGGCTTGTTTAGAGTGGGGGAAATTGTGCACGTCAACGCATGCGCAATTTCTGTATGACTAAAAACTTTTGCATAGAGGATGCGTGAAGTATGACTATATGTAGTCATGCACGAATTGTATTTCAGTCGTTTCTGAAGTTTCATGAATTTAACTAACAATGATCAGTACTGAACTCACGTTTCAAATTTTCTGCCTTTAGTAATTGTTTACTACTACGAACATCCAGAGGACGCTGTCCGCCATAGCGAAAAAATACATTGAGTGTCCGCACCATGGTTTCGCGCGTACGGCCGCATGATTAAACTATATGTTGATGGCGATGTCTCACTGGAAGTAAGACGCTTACCGCGAAATGTGAAATGTCGTTACTTATAAATAAGCAAGAATATCGTGAAAGTCTTAATTTACGTGTATTGCGATATTTGAAATAATAATGAGCTGGGAAATCAGCTACGCCGATATGTGTCGTGCGTGCATGAAAATTGATGGTATTCTTCTTCCAATGTACGATGATGCCACTATCAGGCAAAAAAATTTACCCGATAAGCTTGCTGAATTGGCATCAATAAAGGTCTGTATTAAAATATTGTTTACGTTTTACACCCCAATTTCGCAGATGCATTAAACAGTCTTATTTTATATTTAATTGTATTTTAGTCTTGTAATACTACATATAACCTCAAAATATTCTGCAGGATTTATATAAAATGTAATCTAATATTTTTTGTATGGCAATAAATATGTAGGATAGGTGTTTCAGAATCATTTGTAGATTAAAATGTAGTAAGTAATCAAACTGAATTAGTTTTGCATATTTAATATATTTTTACTATATAGTTGTAAGGTTCGTTGTGTTCATGTTCTGATTGATTGAAATATTAAAAAAGTTGTGATTTTCAAAGTAGTAAAAATACATTAAGAAACTACACTTACAGAAGTAATTTAAAATATTCAAAGAAATATCTATAGTAGCTTTTAATAAATGTTTCAGAGGTAAATGTGAACTCAAAGTAAAATTGATCAATTGATTGAATTATAACCCAAAACTAAAAGTAATGTAAAATGTGTGATACAAATCTTGGATTGTAAACAGAATTTCCCTCATCTTCTACTGTTCCCAGTCTGTAACATTATACGTGATTTTTATTATTTGTTCATAGATCGATAGGTTTGATGGTTTACCAAATACGCTTTGTGCAAAATGTGCGTATCGTACGGATTCATTTTACAACTTCAAGTTACAAGTTCAAGCTACAGAAAAGAAACTTCGCAAAATGTTTGAAACTCAAATTCGTTGCCCTGTAAAGGTAAGATATGAGTAAATATTAGAGGAGATAAAGAGTATCGTGAATGAGTTGCTAACATTGAATTGAATCTCAGATCTTTTATTTGTCGGGCGACTGTTTTGACCAATTTCCATCGAGTAGTCAGTCCATCGATGAATTCTTTTTCTCATAAGTTTTGTAAGTCAGGGATTGTTTTATTCTAGTTTCTATAGACTTTCGATATGTGAGCTATTTTATATAGATATTTTGTTATAAGAACTTATAATTTTTCCTCCAGAAAAGCAACCGAATCTTTTCTACAGAAATATGTAATTTGATGTACTGTATTTAATCTGCATATCAGAACATTGCATTTTCCAATATGACTGTGCCTGGATGCAAATATAAATATAATGTTGTGTAATTGACTCTTGCCATTAAAAGTTTATTTTAATTTATGGCACAATGTAGGATGAGTCACCTATGTCCATGACCTTAAATTTGTTGTAAACTGTTTATTTTACAAGAAAACGTTTTGAACAAAAGTTATATATGTATTACAAAAACTGTTTTTTTGCTCTTTTACTATTTTTATAGTTATTTTTAAGTGGCATCAACATGTTTCGATGCTGAGAAATATCTATCCTGTGCATGGTTTTGGTGAATTTTCACGTGAATGATTTTTGGAAAGCATTGAAAATATTTTCCATTAGTCCCAAAATGTCTACTTTGAAACCAAACTCTACAGTTTGTCTCGTGCATCGAACACATGCTGACATTAATGAAAATTTAAAATTTTGTATTGTGGATTAAATCTTAATGGTAGTACTACCGATAGATGGACAAGGTTTTTCTCTCACTTGAGCTATTTTTATTTATATGTAATTCGAATTTAGAACCATTATACTGAACAATTTTAGAAGCCAAAATAATGCGAAAATGTACAATAAAATTTTTTGATATGGCGCTTCGTTTTCAAGAAAATTAGCATTGAATTTTAGCTAAATATGCGTGCACAGAAGTACAGTTTTAGACACCTGAAGGGTACACGGAGGTAAATGAAACCGTCTACGGGAAGCGCGGCGCCTTAAACTGTGTATACTTCAGTGCACGCCTATTGAGCTAAAATTCAAAGTCAATTTCCTTGAAAACGAAGCGCAATATCAAAAAATGTTATTCTATTTTTTTCGTCTTATTTTGGCTTGCAGAGTCACCCCCTAAAAGGATGACCATCGGTAGTCGAACACCCTGTACAGCACGCAATGCCACCTCTAGAGTTTGCGAGGCCCGGTGCAGAAGTCAATATTATTGAAAACATCTAATTGGAAACAGATAACCTTACGTCTCTACTTCATGCGTCACTTAGACTTATCGGAAATCTATACTGATAAAATTATACAGTAAAATTTTTTCAGATCTGTTTAACAATAGGTAATGACCTGCTGATTAAGTATTAACAAAATAAATACTCGTATGTTTGTAATCTCTAAATTTACAATAAAGTACAGTTATTTCATAAATTTAGCACAGTGTGAAACAGCTTTAAAACATGAAAATTTGCGACTAATAAATGTGTAATTTATTTAGGTAATTATGCAGAAAATGTTTGACCACCGAATTCAATGATTTTTTAAATTTGTTGTTGGGACATGATTCTAAGTAACTTTTTCCTATACATATAACCGCCACTCGGCTGTAGTTTTCGTGATATTCACAAAAAACTCTGATCGGTAGTTGGCTATTATAGTTATTTAATTCATTTAATTTTTACAAAATGATATTCTTGAGCGCGGGACCCAGGGCAAGTGTCCCGCTTGCCCGATGTTAAGGGCTGTACTGTTAGCACGTATGCTTGAAAATAAACTGAATGCTGTCAATTTTAGATTTATTTTTACGAGAATTTTGCCAATCCATTACTAATACCATTAGTAGATGACTCGAAGGCTTGACTGCCGCACTAAAGAAAGGTCGCTAATGTTGCGAAGTAGAAAATGAACTCTGAGCTCGATTTATTTTCAAAGCAAAACATTCGGATACTCTCGGAGAATACTTTCGATAATGTGCAGAAAATATCGACGTGAGAACACACCGATGCCACTCAAAGTGCAACTTCTTGTGAATTTAATATACTTTCCGAAATGAGTCAATTTATAGATTAAAATGGAAAACCATATATAAATATGCATAAATAGTTAAAGCGTTTGTATCAGAAATTATTTTATTCGTTATTTAATCAGTTTCTGAAATAATATCTTTCAAGTATTTTGTTGCGCAATATAAACTTTTGCTTGAAGTAGTGTGCTTGAAAAACTGTGTGACTGAATTTTAATATTCATCCATCCATCTCGTCCATCTTTTCATTTGATGGGAAATGAATGCTATTATTTTAGTTTGAAGGAGACCTGTTTCAACAAATGTTTCGAAAAATTAAAAGAAGAATGAATGATAATTATGAAGTTTATAAACTATTATTTCGCTGCGGCATTAGCATTAGCAGCATTAAACAAATAGCATTAATTTGATGTATCAGCCGCTTGACCGAAAATAGAATTACTTACAGTTAGTAAAATTGGTTTAAAAAATTCTCATTAATTTTTTACCGGTTTTCATATTATATTCGTCTTCTATAAAACAAACAATAAAACATTAGAATACTATCTTTTTTAATCTCTAATAACTTTGAAGATGTCGCCAGAGTAGTTATTCTTTAACAAAGATTACTCCTTTCTACGTTAATCCACAACCAATTCTGTATTTGCATTTTTGTCTTGGTATAACATACATTTGTACGTCATCTGAAAACATTAACTTTCTTTTCAATTGGTTCGTATTAACTTTCAGGAAGAAGCAACAGGCAATGACCTCGAGCAAGACTGTGCAGAACAATCGGACGAGTCGTCAGAAGCCAAACTATTAGACAACAAACACAGCACTAAGCGTATGAATACTACAGACAGTTCAGAAGATTTTTTACACGAAGAAATTAGTATAATTGATAAAGGAGAACACGTATTAGCAATCGACGTGTCCGAATTAGTGGAAGAGAATGCTGAATTTAATGACGCCGACATATCTAGACTGAGGGACATTATTATCTCGAAATTACCAGGAGCAAAGGTTAACCAAGACAAAGAAATAAAGGGCGAGATACCAGATGAAATTACAGAAATTTTGAATTCCGAAGAAATAGATTATACAATAATGTATATACCGGAGGAAGGTGTTTCTTTAGAGCACGTAACCGACAGTAACGAGCTCCCTTCTGAAAGAGAAGCTACGATTAAGTTAGAAGATGATAAAAGAATCCTCGAAGCCGACTGCGAAGGTGAGATATTGAACGATGCAGCGGACAACGAGGAATTTCTAAACGCAGTATTCACCGAAAGAACTACAGAAACGGAAGTTACCAAAGCAACCAACGACAAAGAATCGAAGGGAAGTTCAAAGGAAAGAGTAAATGGAAGAAACAAACGAACAGTTTCGCTGGAATCGAGCCATCGCGCGGAAGAGAGCGATGACTCCGATTCCGATTATTTTGTTGATCCGAAAGATAACATACTGGGCAGTCTAAACGACACAATAACGAAAATAAAGGAGATCAAACTGGACGACGATGTGATACAGTACCAGTGCACTTTATGTTTACAGAATTACGACAAGCTGACTGGTATCTTACTGCATACTATCGACAATCATGTACCGAGCAGTGGGCCATTCTTTTGTGTAGTATGCGAGAAAGATTGCGATAGCCACAGAGAATTGCGGGCACACGTGAAAACGCATACAGGCCAGTTTCCGTATTCCTGTTTCATATGTAACAAAGCGTACACGATGAAAAGGTATTTGAAACGGCACATGGTGTGCCACACAGATTTTCCGAGGCACCGGTGCCCGAAGTGCGGACTCCGATTTCAAATTAAATCCGAACTAGAGTCTCACATCACTACACACGTACGCGGTGCTCCTTATGCATGCAGCCAGTGCCCGCGGCTGTTCAACCACAAAGGTAACTACAAGCGACACTTGATCACCCATTTGGATCCGCAAGGTCTTCATCTACCCAAATATCCCTGCAAAGTCTGCGGAAAGAGGTTTCTGAATAATCGCACTCTGGAGACGCATATGCGTGTCCACACTGGCGAGAAACCGTTCAAGTGCGACGTATGCGGCAGATCGTTCTCGCAGCAGGGTAATCTATTGAATCACATGAGAATTCACTCGAATCCACGGAGTTACACGTGCGAAGTGTGCGGGAAACGGTTTAATCAGAGGGCAACCTTAAGAGATCACAGCCTCTTGCATACGGGAGAGAAACCGTATGTTTGTAATGTTTGTGGGATAGCGTTTACGTTTAGTGCTGCACTCAGACGTCACATGTGGACCCACACAGACGGGAAACCGTTCGGTTGTGAAATTTGTAGTGCTCGTTTCGTTGGAAAGTACGACTTAAGAAGGCATATGAGGATACACACTGACAGGCCTCGCTCGAAGTGGAGAAAAAATCTAACTAAATCGGATGACACAGAAGACAGGGCTAAAGAGGAACACATTGATATCTCCGAGCATCCTAGCACAGAGACCGTTTTGATTGAACAGGTTCTTTTAACTCAGGATGTTACGCAAGTCGCACGACAAGACTCCGAAAAAGAAAATGTCGACGCTCTTTTCAATCTTATACAGTATGGTTAATGTTCGTTCTTCTGTTCTGCATGGTATACTTTACCTTACTCTTTTAAATATGCGATCATCTTCAACAGTGTAAAATATGTAATTATCGGAAATAGATTAAGAGGAGATTATTGTTACTGTTAAATCTTATTTTGATAAAGTCATTACAGTTATCTATCTTGAACAAGTAAAATTATGTACACACTGTCGAGAAAGTGTATACGATATACGAAGTATAAGAAAGCATTGAGTTACGGATTTGCTAGCAATGAATATTAATGACTTCGTTAGAACCTAATTAACCTATTTACTTAATTACTATGTAGAAAGAAAAGACGCGTGTTTGTTTTGTTAGGTTAAACGTATTTCTTTACTCATAAGAGAAATGTTTAAATCCTTTTTATTTCTCTAAATTTTCACAACTGTTATACTTTTCACGTTAACATCATGCGTTTCGATACAATATACAGAAAAAAAGTATGTGTAATAAAATTTGCATCATATGAATTGTATCTTTCTATTTAAGGAAGGAAAACTAATATAAATCTTGCATGTGGGTCTATTATTTTCATTTTGAAATAATATGAAGAAGTTTTATGAAATTTGTAGAGAACAGCTTTGTAGACACTTTTTCATCAAATAAAATATGTGATTATAATGGTTGTTAATTTCAATACCTGCTTGTCAGTCGTGATTGCTAAAATACATTTTCATATTCGTGATTGCTTAGGTATGTTTGTAATTTTTGTTTTTTTTTGCCATGACTTTGTAAGAAATGCTACTATCGCATGGATTTGAAAGGAAATTTTGTCACGAAATTTTCACTGAATATGCCACAACCAATAAAGTTAAGAAAAACACGATTAAATGTTAATAATCACGTAAAAATATAAATACAAACGTTACATCTACAAAGATAATAAACGTTTTCTATGGCATGTAAGATTACTTCTTGA
Organism: Andrena hattorfiana; assembly: GCA_944738655.2. Lineage (NCBI taxonomy): Eukaryota > Metazoa > Arthropoda > Insecta > Hymenoptera > Andrenidae > Andrena > Andrena hattorfiana. The sequence goes on from OX122895.1 coordinate 12,939,120, forward strand.
TATTGTGTACGTATATGTTTGAATGCACGAACTAAATTATTAAAGTATGAAAATTATCACTTTAATTCGATTAAGCTGATCGAGTAAAATCTATTTCATTTTTTATTCAAATTGGGTACTCGTATGGGTTAAATACTTATTACGAGAATAATCAACTTAAGCGAGATATGATTGTATTTTAGAACATTGTACGAGAAATTTTCAAATGCATATGTGCTTTTTTATAAAGTTGAAGATTTCCTTAGTGGCAAACTAATTGTAAGTGGTAGCCAATTATTTATATAATTTAGTAATTCAATTTAATCGAATTTTATTTTTTTATTGCATGTGATTTTTAGATCATAATTTCACAAAAAACTTAATTTCCCAGGAAGTAGTTAAATACGACAGAAGCGAAACATTTTAAAAATGATTTGAAAAGAAGAAACTGATTTTCGTATGCAATAAATCATTTGAGAATTCTTAAACTTGTAAATCACTCGTATATGTTTCATAGTAACAAAGAAACGTCTATTTTTGTATCCCATTAATCCGTTGCATCAAGCATTTTAAAACGAATGTACAGGAGACTGTTTTCAGCACATACAAGCATTATACTAAAAAATGAGAGTATATATTATGGCTGTTGCTGCTTTTAATATCTGTTAGCTTGAGAACACTTCTTGTTATTTCTCTAGCACTACAAATGAAATTAATATATTACGGTCACTATAAAGTTATAAATACTGGTATACATATGTGCACATTATAACAAAATGTGTTTCGTAAAAAGAAAACCGTTCATTTCGTCATAAATAAATTTAAGGCTGATAGAAGATATATTTAAGCATGCGATTGTAATGTTACACATTTGCAAATTTATGTAGGTCTATCTAAAGTCGGTCAAAAATTGACGTTATTTTGTGTACGTCCCATATCTGTATAATTTTTGTTGTTTCCTGAACTTTTGGTGTTGATGCTAATCGGTATTAGGATATTGTGCGTAAACTTAGTTACCGCTGTAAAAAGCAATTGAATGTACATTAACCGTTTTAATGTCAGGGGTTTTTAAAAATCCGTGTCGGATTGTGCCATGAAGCGCGATAGCGCTTTTGTTAAAAATAAACCTTGGGACTCAATGTGTTAAAGAAAGACAGCTAATTATGCAGGTTGTTTACGATTATTTGAAAGAAAATTTGTAATTACGAGAGGAAACTCCGACAGACTCGCGACAAGATACATTCTGAACCGAGCGTAATCGAATTCACGATCGTGACCAAAAAAAGCGACACGGTTCACCACAGTACGCGAACAGCGCGATCGCGCTGCGTGGCACTAAAACGGTTAAGGTGGTGCTTAGACCCAGCTAACGAACTCTGCAGATGACGAAACCTTTGTTGCCGAACTTTTTTGGTCTCATATCCTAGAATGGTTCTACACATAAAAGAATAATACATATGTGTAAAAGATGGGCTCAATTAGACAACGAGAAGTCGTGTGTCAAGAGTACCCCGAAGTTTACATGTAGTGTAGAATCCCATAAAGCTACTGCTCCGCTGCTGTTGCAAGTGCTCTCTAGCAACGTTGTTCAGTTATCTAGCTGTTTCTTTTTTCTTGTATTTAAGAGTGTTTAGTGTATTTGTCAATTATAATAGCCAGTGCAATTATTATTCTGCAGCCTATTTCACCGCCTTCGGCCGCGCGTTCACACTGCTTCGGGCTTCAATCGAGTAAAATATAATTCTTCGCATAATTTAGAATATATTATTATTTTTAGAAGCAAGATACTAGTAAATACAAGATTAAATACTTTTTTTTAGCTATATGTTGTTTATTTATTGCACTGTTTGCATAAATGTAGGCGGATTTAACAGGGCGCGCTGATGAGCAGTTGCCGCCTAGGTCCCTGCACAGAAGGCCCCCGCAGGGCCCCATCACCAAAAAAAATCGATTAGGTATAGGTATCCAAACATTACATTTTTTTTCGTACTACTATACTTGGCCCGTTTTTAGGAAAATACCTCTTCATTTCCCCCCAATGGGCCCCTCAGAACGTTTGCCACCTGGGCCTTTTGTACTGATAATGGCACAAATATCTTAAACATTGAAGGTGGTATAAAATAAAACCAACAAGCAGTCTTTATCTGATTATTAATTTAACATAAAAAATCAGTCTCATTACTCCAGAGATAATAATAAAAGTAAAAAAAAATAAAAAAATACATGTTTATCTGGGTAAATTGACACACGTCAGTATAAGATGACATACTCTAATTGTAAGGGCACAATTCACAAGTAAACTGCTTTCTTCTCAGAAGAACTCCGGCACATAAGGTGTGGCATCAGCGGGAACACAATTGGCAACATACCCAGTGCACTTTTGGCTGCGATCGGCTAAACAATTCATTACAGTAAATGCGCGCTGCATCAGTTTCATCATCATCGTCATAGTCTTGTGTGATAGTTTGGTCCGGTTCGTCATCCTCATCATCTTCAAGAATCACACGCTTATCTGCTTTCAAGCTCGTACAGTTTTGCGATTTTCTTGTGCTTCGTCTATTAGCCGATGAATGATGAATGAACGACAATGTCACGCTTCTAGTGCGAATATTTGTAAAGATAACAGCGGTATGTGATCTCACCTGACTATTAAGAATAATCTTTTAAAATTTATAATAAGTATTGTTTCTGATCCTCATCTTTTGTTATTAATTTATTATAACCTTCTATTACTTTGCTACCTCCTTAATTGTACCCAGAGGCGTAGTCAGGGTTTCATCCAAGAAGGGGCAATAAATAGTGAAACTGAATTTTGATCTTATGTACGTAATTAGGAATCAGGGTAACCAGGGTCGTGTAATACGCAATTACGTCACAATTTAATTTATTTTTATTTACTAAGAAATTAATTTAATTTTGAACGGGCGATTAATATATTATTTTTTTCCTGTGCCGGGGGGGGGGGGACAAATGCCCACCCCTGCCCCTCCTTGGCTACGCTCATGATTGTACCATTAATCACTTTTAATGTTATGTAAAATTTGTAGTTCTTTGGTTACACTTAGTTAGGTAGTGTCTACAATAATAGTTATTGGACTATTATGTTCTAGTGCAGGGGTGGCGCACCTTTTTATCTTCGCGGGCCAAAAATTTATACAATCATAACGTTTATAGAATTGCTGACGTGCCGGGTAGTTTTTAATCGTGGAAAAAATGAATAGAAAATTAATCATTGCAGAATTTTTGTGAGACAAGTTTAAAAATTAATATAGAACTTGCTAACTCGACATACACATTGTGGTATAGTAAAAGCTAACCATATAATAATTATTTTAGATTAATACCTATACAGATATTAATGATATCACTTGTAAATCATTGACGTGCCAGCAAAATTTTTTTACGTGCCACCTCTAGCACGCGTGTTATAGGTTCGCCATCCCTGTTCTAGTACCTCGTTACCTGTCCGGATTTCTACCCCGTTAATTGACCGTCGCTATCCCGATCACTTTTTGCAACTAGTTTCACGGAACTATGTACACAATTTGTCCTGACACCCAAACATGTTTGTTTTAATAATCGAGTTATGGGTTCACATATAGTTTCCAATTTCGTGTCGTTATCAGTATGTATCGTAATTGTACTGTTTCTAAAACGTTCACTCGAATTCTACCTGCCCAGATAGATGACCAGATATGTATGATCCTAGATCGCGGCCAGTTAAGGGGGTACATGGGTATTTCGAGTTCAAAAACTCGATTTTTTTCGATTGTTTATGGTAGCCACAAGTGTTAGAAGTGTTTTAAAAAAGACTTCATTGAAAAATTCGAAAAATTGCAAGAGTTACAGCGTAAAAAGTAATGGATAGGCCAATGCAATGTTTTTCTCAAAACTGTGTTTCGCAAGACGGTAAACATCGTAACTCGAGAACCGATCAATAATTTTTGTTGAAATTCGAACTGAACCTAGAAAACACTTTTCTCCACAATGTGAAACTCGCTGACTAAGATCGCATAACTTTAACAACATTTAAGACAACATTTATCACAGAAACACTTCGGCAAAATCTTTCAAAGTTGATATTTGTGGTATAACACCGTGAATTTGTATTAAAACTTTTCGACCGATTTCCACATTGTAGATTTTGAGTTAAAGGATATTCGTATATAGCGATTTTACTTTTAGTTGAGTCTTGTATATTAATCAATTTTTAATATTTTGTAAATATTTTTATTTGAAAATATATCTTATATCCCTAAAAAAGAATTGTTAAAAGGGTACATGGTTTATGTTATTACTGGCTCTACAATCTAGCCCAGAAGCAACCGTTGATTTTAACTGTCTAATACCCATGTACCCCCTTAACGGGGCACTACTCTACGTGTAAAACTTCAGGGCTCTTAGCCCCGTTACTTACTTGCGACCAGTCGCCGGCAACTTGGTCGCCGAGAGACCAGAAACCTTTGTTGTTCGCCGCGACCCAGTGAGTACGAACTCATATGTCCCCCTGCACCTCATGGTCGTCAGCGACCTGATCGCCGGCGATTTGTCGCCAAGTGCGTAACGGGGCTTAGAGCACGTTAACATGTCATTCGATCGAGCTCATACTTTACATGTGTTATTTTTTTATGGATCGGACCCATTGTACAGGGTGAGACCGGAACACTGCGGAGATAAAAGAAACAAGGACCACCTTAATATACAGGGTGTCATGTAATTGGTGGTATAATCACAAAGGTAGTAGAATCACTTGAGGAAATGAATGGAAAATAAAGAATAAAACTTTTTCATATAAGGCTTTGTTTTCGAAAAGAATAACTTTAAATATTTGTCCAGTACGCGTGTGCTTGACTGTGTGTTGACTTTGAATAGGACTTTGAATGTCCATGTTCTGAATAAGTCGTTCAGGTGTGATTTTAGTATTTAAGATATCTTATAATACTATAGTATTACACATATAATAATAGCATACTCAAGCATATAACGATACTAATTTATTATTAGTAATGTAATCAGAATGTGCTATACAGTTTAAAAAATACAGCAACATATGCACTAAAGAATAACATCGCAATTTATTATTTAAACATTACACACGTTGTTATTGAACTACAGTTACTGAAGAACTCACAAAAGGAAACAAAAAAAACAATGAGTACAAATAGATTGGTATATGTATGGTTTTTTAGAAATACTGTACCTATTTGTTTTGTTTGTAAATTTATAAGTCTGTGTATTTACGATTATATGATATCGTGTAATGACTGATATCTGAGGAAGTCGGAGTGTCAAGAACTACTTATGTGATGACTTGTAATGTGCACTCGTACTGTGAGCTACTGATTACAATATAAACTTTAAGCACGTTTTCTCATAGATGAACGTGTGCATGCAAAGATTCACGGAATTTCTCACACTGGTTTACAGTCAGGCTTAATGAGTTCTTTATGTTTATGTAGATTACCAACAGGTGCCGAATAAACTAAATTGTTTAAATACTTTTAAGGAGGATAATCTGAAAGATCGGTCATTTTTAGTTGTTGGTGCTCTGACTTCTTGAGATATCAGTACTTTACGGTTGTGGATAATTATTCACAGAACTGTTATTATTATTATTATTATTATTATTATTATTATTATTATCATCATCATCATCATCATCATCATCATCATCATCATCATCATCATCATCATCATCATCATTATTACTATTATTATTATTTATTTATTTACTTAAACGGGACTAGCCCTTGGTATACAATGTGTACAATTATAATTATTATATACAAATACAACTACATTATCTATATATAAAGTTTCGCCGATATAACAGCTCTCAGTTCGGTGAGGGCAATTTTATGCACAACAGTTTGAAAGGACGCTAGTGAACTGTTAACTCACAAATAGCGAAATTGAGTGTCCCAAAAAACGATTTGTTTGCCAGTCTATTGTTATTCAAACTTTCTTGTTTTTTCTTTTTCAGAGTTCTACTAAATAACTGATTCACCTTTCATTTGTAGTTTAGAAGCAGTCTTTATTCTCGTTGCGTACTAAAAAGTAAATCTTTCATATCTCAATATATAAAGCAAAAAGTATTTGTGTGTTTGTCTGTCGCCTAAAAACATTCGAACGGTAAATTCTGGGGTCACGAAATGTGCCCCAGCTCATTATGCCTAGCTAATCCAGATGAATGTGACTATTTTCACGCACAAAAAATAAATAAATTATTATATATATATATATATATATATATATATATATTTATTTATTTATTTTCTACGTTCACAGTACCTATCATATTTATTCTTTATATATATACCTATGATAGGTACTATATATATACCTATGATAGGTACTATATATAGAATAAATATGATAGGTACTGTGAACGTAGAAAATAAATCTGTCTGACTTATGTTTTATATTCTATTTACAAAGAAAATGTTATAACTATTTTTTAAATATTTTAACATAAAATTTGAAAAGTAGCAAGGTATTATACAAAATAAAATGTGTAATATATAAAAATACTTAATAAAAAAAGCAGAGTGATGAGAATAATGGCTTCTGTAAAAGAAATATTGTTCCAGTAGGATTGAGCAAAAAATCGATTATCTAAACTAAATTATAAATTAATATTTTATTCATCAATAATATTAAATTGTAAATAAATATAACAACAACTTACGTTTTATTGATATTATCTACTTTGTTATATCAAGTTCCGATTTTAGACAATGCCGTCTAATATTTGTCACACTAATCGTACATCGAAAAGTAAAAAGGTAATTTTCGATACAATTTTAGTGGAATAATTCAATATTAGTACACATTTTTTGTTAACCTTTTTCTGTTAAAACAAATTTAAAGCAACAAACTATCTTTGTACCTGTAACAACTATGTACCTATGTATGCAGGTACCTACGTAAATCTTTTTCTCAATAATCAATCTTCCTTTAATATCCTTTAAATTTTTTTTGTATATTTAATGTTTGACATGTTGATAAATATACGTATATAGTTATAAACGATTATCTTTTTCATATACCGTACAATTTGTAAAACGTTTTATAGTGATAGTACGTGTAACATACCATGCATAGATCATCCTGGAAAGTCAAATTGGTAAGAGTTATGGGTACTGTCCAATATAAATTTCTTTTACCAATACATAAATATTTTCTGCACGTATTATTATACCAAATATTTTAAAAGAACCCTATTGAGATTACGTTCTACACATTTTTAAGTGTTTATTACTCATAAGAGCAGCTATTTCTAAACAGTCTAACCATAATGTATGTGCATTTTGATCGATTTATTACACTTGTGTTCTTCTTACACGTTCAACCCAATTTGAACTACAGATAGTCCACCGACGGTTCAAGGCATTCTCGCAGAGTTCGACAACGCGAGCCTTACTGCCCGATAAAGAAGGACGCTAAATTATGTACCGACTTCCACTTGACAATATACATTTATCAACGTTTCAAACTTTCGAGACGTTAAAAAGGCTCAGACAAATTAGTGTGGTAATTTTAAATATTATATAAATCTGTACCAAAAAAGGAACTTATCGATTAGGAAAGTTTAATTTCGAATGTTTCGTAGTAGAGGGAACGACTGTACACATTTGGTGGTTTTCAAGAACACATTCCTGGGGCTGTTTTTTGGTCAAATAGTTTTTTCACCGAAATTACCAGTTAACAATTTCCTACTTCTTCTTTCAATTGTTCTAATTCTTTCAAACTTTTGTATAAACTAGGTATTATAATACTAGGTATTATGTTGATTTTATGTCCTGCCTCTAATCAACTAAATACATTGTTATTAAAATATATTTTTAGCGTGAATTTAACATTTAAACTGAGGTCTTTTATCGTTTCAACATTGTATACATATTTTTTGGTACATAAATGTATAAATGGCACTCTGTATGAATAATATTATTAGCAATTGTAAACGGGTAGGCATCAGTTGGTAACACAATGTAATAGATACATGATAGAGAGTTGGGATATAAACAAATTACAAATGATATACATATATCAGGTACGCAAGATTTATTATTTAGTTGTATAATCACCATTATACTTAATAACCTTTTCCGAACGCGTCACAAGTGAGTAAATACCATTTTTATAAAAATTGGTGTCTTTTCGTTTTCTCATCTTATACGTTTGTAAATGTTCTTTCTGTTAAAAAAAGTATCATTGAGAAAAACATGTGGTAGTCCGTTGGTGAAAGGTCTGGATGGTATGGAGGAGAGATTGAAGTTTCCCAGCCACGGTCTGAATTTTATCCCCGCGCCACTTTTGCTTTATGAGGTCTCGTGTTGTCTTGAAGAAACAAGATGCTGTTACAATTTGTTATATAGTGGCAGCTGCTTTTTTTGCAATTCTTCCTATACCTGCTGAAGCTGGGATGAACCCTTTGTCCTTGTGGTACAAGTCCATAATGAATAATTCTGACCGAAGTCCAGCAACACTTAAGGAAATCTTCCTTTTGTGAAGTACCTACCTACAGGCTTGTACGTACCTACATATGCAAATATATGGAGCAGCTTCTCCTAATGGTAACCAGTAATGTGGTCGTTTCCTATTGGACTAAGTACTCTATTTTTTATCGCATGTTAGTACAACGATCCAGAAAGGTTTCATTTATCTAGCGGGAGAGTTATGAAATGCAAGTCGGCAGTCTCTGTTGCTTTTGGTCGTCAGTTAAGGGGTCATTCTATTATTAACACTATTTTTAACGCTATTTTTAAAGATATTTTTCTCAGTAAATACAACATATAATGAAATAAATCTTTTTGGTATTTATTAAGCTACTCTTATATTATTGTAAGTCCGGGAGATTTCGACCACTTTTTGGAAAAGAAATTGTAGCATCTCATCCGCATGTCGGGGTTAAACCGTCCACCCACTACGACCTTGAAAATTAACAAAAAGTGTAGCTTACAAAAGGTATAATACACGAAGAAGCTAATTGATATGTTATTTCTTCTTCAGTTTTCCATGTAAATCGTAAACATTCTTGCACTTGGAGCACCTAGTATCACGAAACCAATGGCATCGGTGTACAAATTTAATCCAATTGTCGCTTTTCGAGATTTCGAAATAGTTTTCTCCGCACCCCACTCATTCGTTTTCGTTCACTATCTTGTAGAATGGAATTTTCGCTCCGAATCTGAAGATGGGTTTACAGTAAAAAAAAACACATGTAGGTAGTGTTTAGAAGACGTGTCGATGTCAGTTACAAGAATGAGAAATAAAAAATACGAGCATGCTACTTATGCCCACCTCGACATCCCACAACTTTCGTCTGAAATAATTTTTCGTACCATACATATATTTCTAGATAGTTACACTTTTTCAGATACAACGGACACACTGTACGTTTAATTAATGTGGTAGGACTGTCCCGCATTAATGTGGTCGAACTATCCCACAATTAAGGGAGTGATCGACCACCTTGACAAAATAAATTAAAAACGAATACATGCGTATGGTTGGGGTGACACTGTAGTTTTATGCATATTATATCCCACAATATCGGAATAATGTAAATAAACTTACCTGTCTTTCAAATATCACCAGCACTGTAACTTGGTCTAAAAACTTTCAGACTCGCATAAAGTCTTAAGTGTTTCCTATAATTTAAATATGGATTTGTGACAATGGTTAATGCAAGATCAACAACAAGCGCATTCATTTCTTTCGTGTCAATGACACACAGTGCGCATCTTGCGTCAGTCTTAAAATATCAACACTGGCCGGAATCTCCCGGTGGTCGAACTACATCGGACTTACCCTGTACAAAAAAAAAATAAAAAATTTTGCAATTTGTTTTAATTGTTTTTTTATAGTGTCAATATGTCACCTAAAAAAAGAGATATGTGCATGATGTAGGCGATTTCCCGACTCAAATTTATCCGAAATAAAAAATTTCGAAAGATTCTTAATCTGTGTGAGTTCCGTTTTAGCCCCAAGATGAATTAACAAATTTTCTTGAAAAGTAACAAAATGATGCTGATTGGAAAAAAAATTGACAAAACTCCCAAAAGTATGTATTCTCAGGTGTTCCATGAGAAAAATCTCGATTATTTCTGGACAAAAATTGTTAATTCAGCTAGGGGCTATAGCGACACTCATACAGATTAACAATCTTTTGGAATTTTTTGTTTCGGATAAGCCTGAGCCGGGAAATCACCTACGCCAGGAACATACCAGGATTTATTTCATTATATGTTGTATTTACTGAGAAAAAAATCTTTACAAATAGCTTAATCTTTCCGCCGATCAAAGTAGAATGACCCCTTAATTCGTGCGGCACCCACTTTGGGATCGTTCTTAAATTACGTACGACTTTTTTTGGGGGGGGGGGGGGGGTCACGAATTTCTTACGTTTTGTTACAATGGGGGGAGAGGCAGTCTGGTAGCGTCTAGCAATATAGATAAATCATTTATCTCGGTTCTGCGTGTGCGTCGAAACATCACTTTTTAGACTACTCATTTTGAAAATTAAGTTTAAAAAATATATATATATATAAACCTTTAAAAGAATTTTAATGTCTGTAAAAAGTGGAATATAAAATCTTAAGAATTCTTATACTCGAGGCGGAGGGGGTAAGAAATCACCAAAATTACCCTCATGTAATTTAACGACGGCCCATTTCCAGTTCTGTACACTATTCCGATTTTGTGTAAACGAATATATTTAGACTATTTCATCGCTAACGTAAAACCTTATTGCATTGTTTAGCCCGTTGCTTTCGGATCTGTGTCAATAATGTCTCGGAAGCGATCCGCAGAAGAACTCAACGGCGTAGTCGATGCGATTAACATATCTGCACGCTCAATCAATGGTGTTTTCTCCAAAGATGCTGGTGCGTAGCGCAAGGTAAAGGATTGGAAATTTCCTAGGTGCCATAGGAGAAACAGTGCGCTTAAAAAATTCAAGAATCCTGGAACAATTAGTAGGTACGTCTCTATAAAATCTCTGCATTAACGTAAACAAGCCAACGGACGTGAGGAAAAATTCGTCGCGTGACACATTCGCGGAGTAGGTTGTCAAAGTTTAAACCCTTAAAAACGTAAAGATGTATGTTAAACATTTTTAAAACAGGCAATGTGAACACGGTGTCGAGGGTTCCAGATAGGACTGTAATTTATTTACTTTATTTATTACTACGGGTAATAACCCTTTAGTACATTGCAATCAAATGAAACATCATAAGTAGAGGACGGACAAGTAAGATAATATAAAGATGCAAATTAAAGTACACAAATAGCAGGGAAAACGACAGAAAGAAATGAAATGCCAATTATAAATATTGCAACTTAATCATCCAAACTACGCAGAACTGAATTTCTAAACATAGATAAGGAAGTAGCGAAAAAGTTAATACTATGGCAGTATCTATTTGCGATCATACACATTCTGCAACGCAATTGTGTTTATCGTGTAGAGTGTGATGCCTATCAATGTGAAAAAGGGGGTAATGCCTCATATCTCGTCTAGGGAGGTAAAATATTAATAGTAGGTAATTTATGCAAGTACGAAAGTACGAAAGTACGAAAGCGGAATATAACATTTTGAAGATCTCAGGATGCTTGAACTCGATTAACATTGATTATGGTCCGCGAAGTACAATGACAGAGAAAATGTAACATCGAGATTGAGTAGTATACAGGAAGAGTAAACAACCTATTTGGGAGATTGTATCCAAAACTTGTGTAATTCATTACTCATTCGAATTATTAACATGCTTAAAGAGTAGTATGATTTGCGCGTTGTTACGAAGGGTTGAATTACAATTTATGCTTCGTTTTATATTTAATAATCGTGTTAATCTTGTACATATGGCTACCATTTTATCATCGTTATTTTACATTTTATTTCTGGGAATTAAAAAAAGTGATACAGGTGAAAATGTGTAAATAAAATAAAACTGGAAAGGTGTCACAGTTTTATCTTTACTCTCTCTTCTAAAACATGCAAGCATAATGCATACCACATATGTACACACAAAAATGATTTATTATACTCTGTTTATTATTTCATGACTTTTAGGTACCATGTATTTTCTCATAGTTTACAAGATGGTAATAAGTTATAACATGCTTTTACCATACATTTAAATAAAAGTCATTTTCATAAAACAGTATAATCTTCATTATCCGAATTAATTAGTGGACATGCTGCTTGAATTATTTATTTATATATTAGTACAGTAGTAAACAGAAAATTACATAACAATTTAATAATTACTATTTTCCTATGCCTTAAATATCCAATCTTCCTAAGCTGCAAAATGTCATATTGTATTTAAAACTATTTTTTCATGCTGCAGGCCATTTGAATACTGATTTTAAGTTACCAATATTTCAAAACACTTAAGAATATTATTTCTAGGAGCATACTTTTCGTTACCCCATTTTTATTTTTCTTATTTCTTAATTGGTTTTTTAAATATTGGTTCTTCCAGAATAATTATTCGACATTTCATTCCCATTGCCAAGAGAGTATGTTTTAAGTATTGTATTTTTTATCTGGTAAAATTATACGAATAATCGGAGATTCGGTTAAAATACGTTCGAATGATAAAATATTCAGTTAAACGATATTTGATAACTGATTGCTCCATCAAGTACTGTTCACATAACTGACGTGTCACTGTAATACATTTAATTATTTTAAATCATTATCTCTGGATTTTTCATTAACGATTTTCAAATTCCCGACCAAGTACCATACATATTACTCTCGTTACCTATTATTATTATACTTTTACAACTTTTTGTTATTGAAAGATATTTCACAATACATAGGTATATAGTAATTTAATATTTACCTACTCTAAATATTAAACGATAATGTTTCCTTATTTAGAAAATTAAAATAATGATTACTGGTTTTGTCTGTAATATTACATTTCTGAAGACTAAAATTATATCTATACACGGTATAACAGAAATAGACGAACCAAATTTAGGCGTGTATTCTGCTCATTGTACGTACAAAATTGGGCCATATAAACAATGGCTCGAAACTTTTTCCTTTCTAATATATAAACACTTTTAACGCCTCACATTGACGATCGATGTACTATGAAACACGTTAAAAAATTACAAAAGCATTTTGAATATTGAAGTGGTGACTCGATTTTGGAGACTTTGCACAATAGAAATAGAAATATCATTAACGAAACTCCTGAGATGCCCCGAAATCGATCTTCCTCTACCCATCCACAGATCGGTGTGGTTAATAAGAAACTACTATTTACAATCGTTTCAAAATGACTTTAATTGAAAAGAAATTATTTTCTCCGAAGATATTAATGGAATACAACTATTATATTATTAGTAACAAAGTGTATTTTAGAACAGCTTGTCGCTGGAACTGACACTGAAGACAGAAATAGAGGAGGGTAGAAAATGGATTTTATGATCCTTCTGGCACTTAAAATTCTAATGAAAGGCAATGCTATGAATCCCAAGGAATTATAAGAGGATACCTACTTATAGGAAATACGATGGAAAAGTTGTAAAATAGCAGATAAAGAGAAAGATGCATAGGGCGGCAAATTGGAAGTTGTTGATGTTAAATAATCGTAACTACGAAATGAAATGAAAATATTTCGTAGAAAAAAGTCGATATTTTTGTTATACGTAAAAAGAAATCTAGGAAGTTTAATTAAAAATCATGTATAGCAGTAACAATGTAGATATTGAGAAAAATGTATTTGTAATTTCACTGTAACTTACTTAATAATGTGTCGAACCCGAGAATTGTTACATTTCGTTCCCTTTTTCTTCGAGCGATAGTCCTGGAGTAAAATAATCGGAAAACGATAAAAAGACCGATAAAAACGTCATAAAAACGATGCTTCAATATTGAAAGACATTTTTTAAACTATTATATGGGATAAGTTTGAAGCAGGGGACATATTTGTTGTTGATGGTGGCTTCCGTGACTGTACAAATAAATGTGCCAAAAAAAGAAAAAGTATTTCCGGATAAAATACCAGCATTTGCAGGCACACCACGAAAATCTTTAACGACAGAACAAGCTAATCAATCACGACTCGACACAAATACCCGATATATTGTGGAAGTACATAATTAATGGAAGGATAAATCAACGTTATAAATATTTCCATAAAAATTATTCAGAACACCACAGCTCGTTCCCTATTTACTGATTTTGAAATTGTTCGTGCTGTACTTCTCACTATGTTTGAACCGATACATACGTCACATCTTCGTGAACTTTTCATGGGTAGGATGCTGAAATCTCAAGTAAAGATAACTATTTATCAGAATTGGTTCGTAACGAACACTTGAATTATTCACGTCGGTGACAAGTTCAACTCATCGAAATTGTGTCATTAGATCTTTTCCTCTATAAAGGGTTACTGATCTCTGTTTATACACATCTGGATTTTGTCAAATAAAACATGCTTCCGGATATTATGCTCATCACTTGGAATGACTTAGATGAATTTTGGGGACAGTAAACTGCAAATAGCATCCAGTTGTTGACCTATAAATTATTACAAATACTAAATTGATCTGGACCCAATCAACAGTATTCCACTTATAACACAGTTGCACTCACGTCAGATCAATACTGTGAAGTATTTTCATTCTGGACTGTTACGCAAATCTAAAAGTGAACCTACCTCAATTATTTATTGGACATACTTTGCGGGTGCAAAGTTGGCCAACGTGTTGTGGGTTGTTGCTCGTTGTTCTTCCGGTTTGCTCGACCTTAGGCCTGGGACTATTCGAATAATTTAATATTCGAATATTTTACAAGTATTCGAATGCTGCGAATAAACTTATATTTAAGTATTCGAATACTATTCGAATACTGATATAGTATTGTCACCGGAACTATGTATATGTGCAATAGAAATGTCGACTGTTGTCAACAAAATAGTTATGATTATTTAAAATCAACAACTTTTGTTATAACTTTTCCATCCTATTTCTTGTAATTATGGGTTTATAATTTTGGCTAAAAACATTTCCGTAAGGCAACGGTGTTTACGTGGCAATGTTTATCAACACTACAGATTTTACTTCATCACAATCGTCTATCAGTCTATCCCTATCCACTAACGCAGGTGTTTGAAATGGTGTCCATTGACATTAATGCAATGATGTAATCTATGCACGAGGAAACTACAGTCTGAATTGTTTCTGCCCCATTCTGCGTCATCTTGAATGATATTGAATCTCCAACTTGACATTGCGCAAAATAAATTTTTAACAAACGAAGTGAAATTATTCGTCAATTATTAGGTTTAGTGCTAATAAAGGTCAACACTTTTTTACTCAGAATTCAACATTCTTCGATATTTTGGTATAAAAAAAGATAGCAAAATAAACGAAGAAAAATAAAAATGAAATAAAATAACGAAGTTGACCTTGAAGTCTCCGAAATACCTCCACCTATAAAAAAAGTACATACAGTACGTAATATGCCCCTCCAAAACACGCAACTCTTGTATAATATAAATGTTTATACAACGCATACTTTAGAAGTTATTCGAGGTGTGCAAATTGCGTGGACCACCCTGCACATTACATATATCTTTTACACAATCATTGCCCTTATTTACCGTTATTCAGCTAAATTAGTGATTTTTCTTGTCTTCTTTCCTCTGGCTATTTGATCACGTTCTGAATTTAGTATTGTCAAACATTTTATGCTAATAAAGTTTCAAATTGTTCTACCTAAATTGTTATTGATGTTGGACATTCTCCAGATGTTTAAGCATTTGCATGATACAAAGTACTGTGTAAGTTAATATAATATAACATAGTGTAGTAATACGTTAATAATGCACCTACTTAGTATCGTTACGATATTAAATTATACGATGTGCAATCAAATTCGTAGTATAACCAAGGGCGACACAGGATGAAATTTTATTGCATGAAGCTTCATTTTTTAAGAAAATGAATCTGAAAACTTCGATGTGTACGTATGCACCACTTGACTCGATCTAATTATTGTTTTACGGTTGGTTCGCACCTAGAGAATACAATCCCGGTCATTATTTACTATCCCGGGATTTTTTAAAGTCTATCTCGAGATTCTTAAAGAAATAATTAAAATGATTTATTATGTGTAAAATTTTAAATCTTTATTTAAAGTAAACAATAAAGGAAACATAAGTTAAAATTATTTTTAATAATTAAAATAGTAGATCAACGAAGAATAATAAAGTCTCAATAAGTAGATAATACCAGTAAACCATTATGAAGATTTTTGGAAATACGAAACAACAAAGCACCTAAAGTACTTGTCTATAATGTTTCGACTTTACGTGTTCAAACAAGTTGGGAATTAAAAAAAAAATAAATATAGTTTAAAAAATAAATCATTATTATTACTATTGTCCTTATTATTATGAAATGACTATGTTCATTTTTTCTGTTTATTCATATATTTTTCAGGTGTTATAAAATAATTCACATTTTTAAGAAATCCCGAAATTCTCGGAATTTCCTAGTTATATCAAATCCCGGGATTTTTGCAATCCAAAAAACAGCCGAGATCCCGGGATTGTATTCCTTATTCACATCATTCGTCTAGGTGAAGACAGGCAAATATCAAAAACTAAATAGCATCGCACTATTTGCCTTGTGACTTCTTGTAGAAATGCATTCCCATAAATATGCTTCAATTTTCTGCACTTGTTTTCCTTGGCCATTCCTCGCCGTAACAACAGCTAATAGCAAGCGGTTGCTTCCTCACTTTTTCTGACACGAACCAATACTCTCCGTGAAACTATTCCTTTTGGACATGTCGATCGCTGAATGCTGGTCGTCAGCCAGAACGGTAACGGGGACTGTGAATATTACTGTGCAACACCAATTAAAAAGTGTTTCGATGGACAGCCGACGGACAGTTGCTTGCCGCCGGATAGTCATATAGTATGAATCAACCTCAAAATAAAATACGCAGATAAGGTCGAACTGTGCACACGTACTCAACGAACTTTCAAAATTGATTTTTTAGAAAACAAAGCCCCGAACGAAAAATTCTTATTCCGCATTTCCGACTCATTTTTGCACAAAGAATCATCGCAGCTTGTATGTTTAAATCTTTTACATTTGAACTATAAATATACGTAGATTTAGACCTCTTTACAGTATAATTAATATACAGTGAAGCTAGAGTCATTTCTTTAATAAATTATTTATTAAAATTCTGCCCTGAATCAAACTTTGGGTCAATGTGTTGCATATTTTCCTGTGCTGCTCAATGGCTATTTTTCAAAACAATAAGATGCGCGAGATATCGGTACGTTTATTTGTTAAACTTAACATTATAATATTTACATGAATTCAAAACTGGTCTTTCGAAATTTATATTTCGTAATAACATATGGTTAATTCGTCAGTTTGGTATTTGCATTTTAAATTGTAATTAAAAAGCTAGGAACTGTATACTTTGTATAAAAATTTAGTTACCAGAAAGTACAACATTTCTGAACGTTATGTTCATTATTAGATCATCGTTAGAACTCGACAGTTACAAACTCTTTTATAGGGCAGGGCGGAATTCACAGCACAGTCGAGAGCGGAATGATTCTTCTGCAAAAATACATTGAAAACAGGGAATAAGATTTTTTCATTGGAGACTCTGTTTTCAAGAACATCGATTTTGAAAACTCATGGAGTACTTGACTAATTATATGAATTGTCAGAATACAGGAGTAAATATGGCGCAATAGGTAGTAGATGAAAAAACCTTGTGCAAGAATCGCTTCAAGTTGGGAATAATTTTTTTTTAAACCAAGGCTGTGTTTTCGGGACAACCAGTTTTGGAAATCTGTCAGGTTTGGGTGAATTTGACTAACAAGGGAACATTCCGAAGCAGGAAATTCAAAAAATTCTGAAACTTTGTGGATATGTAGGGAATTTTCTCCTGATTACAACGCAAATTTTGTTTGCTGCTCAAATTCAATCTAAGCGGATGGAATTGACCTCTGAAAATCCGGTTATTTTCCGATTTTGTGCCATAACTCGCGATCTGTAAAATATTTTTTTATCAAATGATAGATATAATTAAAAGAAGTAATTTTCCTCTTGAAACTTTTTTTCTATCTCTTACAGTTCGCGAGTTATAACAGAAGATCGGAAAATATCCGAATATTCAGGGGTTAATTTCACCCCCTTCGAGTGAACTTGGGCAGCAAATGAAAATTGTGTTGTAATCAGGAGGAAATCCCCTATATATTCACGAAGTTTCAGAATTTGCTGAATTTCCGGGTTCGAGATATTCCCTTGTAAGAATTGATTTCATTTGCAAAATTTATTGTGTCGAAAACAAAGCTTCGATTTGAAAAGAAGTTACCATACAATTCTGACTTGTTTTTGTATCACAGTTCATTTCACCCTCAGTTGTACCGTATTATATGTATAGTCAAGTACATATATCTGATGAGATTACCAAAATGGATTTAAATGAAAATGAAAACTTGTGTGAAAAAATCTTGCTTCAAATTTACGATTTATTTTCACATGAAGAATCACCACCCTTTTCAGTTGTATTGTGAATTTCTCTCTACAGTATATATAAGTTAAAAATGGTATATTTTCACTTTGAACGCCTGTTTGATAAAATTGAATTTACATTGTTCTCTTTGATGTATATATTAAATACTTGCGTAACACATATCTCGGAATTTCGATTATTTATTTGGTTCACTGTAATAAAAACTGAAACCAAAGATACTTGAATGCTCTTTACAACAAATATCGGTTCATATGCATATATTCTTTCAATATTTTCGTATAAAAATACTGTATCTACAGGAATGATTTTTCGGCCCTATTACTATATTTACCAATTCAGAGTCCATAGAAGAATATGGATTAATTAGGATATGAAAAAGATTAATGAGACTATGCGTTTCATATATAATAAACGTATTGTTCTGTTATAATTTTTTAATGATTTTTCTTGTCTGTAGAAGAAACCATGAAACTGTATTCCAACGTTTCTACAAAAATGTTCGTGTATAAGAAAGTAAAATAAACTAAACGTTTTATTAAGCACAGTTCGCATTGAAGCTATCATTAAAGATACTTTTGATAAAACAAATCCATTACTCAATGTGAAATAAAATAAACTCTATACGATGACGAGCTTATGTCATGAGCAATATTATTATTTCGCTCTGAATATCCTATCATAATGCAATTATTTAGTACAGTTCCGTACTAAACATTAACTTGAACCGTTTCGACTGGGAAGCAGAGAGATCTATTCACTTGTACACAGAATTCAGTGAGCGAAAGTGAGGAATGTGATTCCTGTATAAGCGTGCTTTACGCGTCGCGACAACACATCACAGATGCTGCCGGTTACGCTGCCGGCGTACGATTAAACCACGGTGCGTCGCGAGAACGGCTGCGCACGGAGCGTGTGCGCATGCCGCGCATGTGTGCTGGCACAGCACCGCTACAGTGGCGCCAGTAATGGCGGCGGAAAACACGCGCGCACGCCAGCACCGCCGCCGGTTTGTTTCTCCACGCCTCTACCTCGCCTCCACCACCGCCACCGTTCTCACGACTCGTGGGTAAGTATCCTCACACTCCAATCAGTCTGCACTCGCATGTCCACGAGGTTGCTCGCACAAGCCTGGCGCATTCCTCTCGCACTCACCCCTCTCTTGCACCTGGCTCGTCACGTTTAGTGCATTATATCAGACAGTCGTACCCGAGTGAATCGAGCCACCAGTTGAGGTACTCGTCGGGTGTTATCATTCGGCGAGAGGTTAGGTCAAGCTGACCTACCGTGGCGGGACTTCGTGACTCGTTTGAATTTGAATTCACCCGCGCCACGTTGCCTTGTTAATTGACAGGCTGCCGAACTTTTCGTCGCGTGTTCACGTAGCCAGCGGACTCTACGCGACACGTTCCCATGCCTGTCAAATAGGTTTACGGTTTATCGAAGGTTCGCGCGTACGTGGAAACGCGGGACGGTCGCGAGTTGAGGTTAGGTTTCTCCACTGGCTGACGCGCTCTTTTCGAACGGATCGCCCGTGTACGTTCCTCGGAAATCGATTTATGCGGATATTAGTGCGAACTGCTGGTGATAACGACGCGTTTCCTAAGCGACGGATAAAGACGATGAGATTCGTGGAAATAGAGTGAATGTTTTCAGACGGACGTATCTCGTGCAGTGACTTCTTCGGTGTTCAGCAAAATGTACGCGTGATGGTGATTAATATACGCATTAATACGTAACATGTATATTTCTATATACTTAAGCACACACGCACATATACTTACATTAACACGTGCAGAGATACATGTTTGATTTTATTGATCATCGAGTGTTCACGAATGATCGAAATTATGCCTTAGCCTGTTGCGTCATTGTGTTGCGGGTGTTCGTACATTTTTTTTCATCATACTCAGAAATGCATCCAAACTTCTCCAAGTGAAGTGATTTCATGATTTATGCATAGCAGAAACGAAATTTTTCTTCAATGTAATCGTGTCTTAGTTCTATCATTTTTTTCGACTGATGGGAAGCTAGAGTTTGATTTTAAAGTTTATCGATCGAGAGGTGTAGTATTTCATGCAAGAAATGAAGACATTCTCGATATCGTTTAATAGGAATAATGTACAGTGGCGGCGAAACAATCGATACGCGCGAACTCTTCCAATACTTGTAAATGAACTTATAAACAAATATTTGTAAATATACGATTCTATAGATATAGATCTTTCATTCAATTATGTTTACTATCCGATAGATGTACTAAATTAATGGCTAAGCCAATGTGCTCGACAGAAATCAAGATAATGAGAAATCCTTTAACAATTCGAAGTAGAATTTGCACTAGATTATAAAGCACAAAGAACGTTTCAACTTTTTCGTTTACAATAGAAAGGGGAGCAGTTAAAATTTCATCTTTTAATAAGAACGTAATAAAGCACTATTAGCTTCAAGCTCGTAACCGAAAAGCAATGTCATTCGATATGCAAATTTGAAATGGAATAAAAACTCTATTTGAAAACCAATTTGAAGCCACAAAATTCGAGTTCTTTCTCACATTTCATTTTGTACCATCTCGACAAAAGTTCGCCGACGCGTAACATTACTGTAACGTGTACTGTAACGCACAGCGCAATTTAATTTTATCGGTGGTAATACCTAGTCGACTGAAAATTGCTAAATTTTCTGGTAAACGATTGAATATGAACACCCGCAAAGCATCGCAACACCTACGTTTTCATTCCTCGACTCCCTTTTAATACGCCTTGGTGCGTGCTCCGTTGGATTTTTCAATTTATACTATATAAGAATAAGAAAGAAGTAGACACAACCGCGATCGATGTAGTTGCTCATGGATCAAATTCGATAGCTCTCGTTGAAAGACTAGAAGGAACAGAAATCGAAGTCATTTGTCGGTTGAGTCATTCACTGTATCATACTTGAATTGTTCTTAAACGCTCCCAATTATTATGTTCGCCATTTCTGATGTCTATTCACAAAGTAATGCCAATTGATCCCATAAGTAATGCGGGTTTTTTGGAGAATTGAATTTATACTAGTAAAAACTAGTTTACGTAGAGATCTTTCGACAATTATGCATCAAAAGTTGACGAGGGTAAATCAAGTATTTCACTGATTACAATGTTCAGCAAATCGACGGAACTGTACCGCTGAAAATCATTTGTTAGGTGTATGAGAAGATTATCTGAGATCAACAGAGTATATTGCAAGTATAATTCAATAATAATTTTTCATACAAAATCAAAGAATTTGCAAACGGGGAATAGAAGACTCTGTAGGAAAATGGGGAAAAATAAGATTGTATATCGCTGATTTATCATCACCTACTAGAAAAACCGCATTATTTACGAGATGAATTAATATAAGCCTTACACTTTTTAGCGTATAACGTATAAATTCAGACTTCTAATGTCCTCCATAACTTTAGCGATTAATTTATGGATACAGGAGTTGGTGATATTGGAATTCAATCTATGCTGGACAGTTCTTTTCATTATTTTGTGAAAGATGTTAACTTAGAGGAAATCTGAAAGCGGATTTAGCAAAAAGAGGGTCAAGGAATTGTGGCACAAGAATTTCTCTCATGAGTCGTTATTATTACATTTTAAGAGATTTTTGCCTAAACCAGGTTGTTAATGCAATACTATAATACGCTGAGAAAGGAATACACAATCACTTAATTTTATAGACTCATAAAAAATACACTGCTCAATACTTACACAAACATCCACGTCACATAAACCCTTCACTTTTATTTATCGATAATTTGTTGGTAGGTAAGTCATTATACATTGTCGTCCACAAATGTAGGATCTTACTTTAGACCAGAGTTGCGGAAAATGTAATTTAATTGCAAATTACAAATTACGATTAAAGTGTAATTGTGTAGTTGATCACACAATATTTTCTATAATCGTTACTTTAGGTAGTTGACCACAATTTTCTCAACTACCTAAATTAACGATTACAGAAAATATTGTTGACCACAATTTTGTCAACCACCTAAAGTAACGATTTGTAATTTGTAATTAGATTACATTTTGCCCAACTCTGCTTTAGACATTATTTAATCACGTACTTCTTAGCATTCAAAGGAAAACGTTTCAACGAAAGCTTCCTTAAACATGTAGTCATTAAAGTGGCACAAAATTACCTTAATAGAAAAATAAGGGTTTTTGATGCCTTATTCGAAACCTTATTCGGAAGATTTAAAACTTAAATTCCTTGAAAGATTACATAAATTTGTTGAAAAAAAGATAGTAAAGTAGAACGAAAATTGTTTTAGCATTCCAACATTCGGAATAGATATTCTTTCATAATGCTTTAGAAAATTAGGAATCATTGATTTTTTTTTTTTAATACACAGTTCAATAACGAATAACATAGTTTCTTTACATAATTTTAGTTGAACCTATATAATGAGAGATGCTCTCGACTTGTGGACGACAGTGTATATTTCCATCGAACTGAAAAATCCTGTCAAGATATTCGATTTGATGTAAACAGTACCTACACTAATATGAGCGAACAGACTTTCATCCAACTATCCGCGTTTCATTAGTTGTTTCTCATCTTTGCGCGACGCGTATCAGTCCAGTGCTGATGTTGTTGGTATCTCGTCGCTCGACGGTTCTTGTCGTGACGTCTTTACAAAAATCGTGCCGGCACGTTTCGCGTGTAAATCGGCACGGGCGAAAGATCGAAGGAAGATTGAGGAATGGAGCACATCGGTATCTGTTCTAGATGGATAATTCTGCGTACGTGCCAAATCATCTAGCGCCGCCGTCCCTGGTTGTGTTTTCACAGGCTGGGGGGCTGCCGGAGGCTCTGAGAATGCAAAGACCCTTCAATCCACAAGTTAGTGTCCTATTATCCTTACCTATACGCCTAAGCCTGTGTTTGCTTGTACTCCTCCCTATTTGCTTGCACGTGAACCTGGTGAAAATAATATTTGTAACAGATGACAGCGGCGACAATCATTTACCTCTTCTTTCTTACCCGTTCGACTCTGTTGAGTCGATTTTGTAAAAATGCATTCGACGTCCTACGTGTTATTTTAGCCAGATTCGTTAACGTGATTCTGCGAGTGTATAAATAAATTTATATGTTAGAATGGCATGGTTTCTGTGGATACATTGAAATTGACACTTCTCCAAGCTAATGAAAAACTTATCTTAGATTTACCAAGTGTCCCGTAATATTTAGGGCTCATTTCAGGGAAGAATTAGCACTTGAAAGTAATAAAGCAACTATGAATGTGGACATGTATGTCCTGTCTGACCTTGTTTACCAGATACAGCGTCTTTTGTGTTCTGTCAACCGGTATTTAATTTCCTTCGCGAGGAATGCTCGAAATGACAACCTTGCATTTCAACTTATTATGTTCTTCAGATCTGATCTTACTATTCTTTTAATACTTCTAAGCATTCCTCGAATGTGCTTGAGTATCTGCACATTTTCATTAAGCTTTTCATAGACAAAGTATTTTGAATGTCCTTACAAGTAAAAATCCACTGGATTTAAGTTTTATTGAGAGAATAATCAAATCATTTATAGAGTAATCAAAAGAACGTATGTAAGAATCGAGCATTAGTTTCAAGAGTTGAACGGAAATTGTGGTACTAATTTAATTTTGTTGCAGAAATTATTACAACACAAAATTCAAACTCGGAAACAAGGTTAAATAGGACATATGTTTATATAAGCTTTTTTATTATTTAAAAGCGCTAAAACCATCTCTGGAGTAGGTCTGAACTATTATTGCGTTTCACTATGATTATTTATCACGAGGTTGTCTTAGACGTACTGTTAATTCGTTTTAACTTTTATCGTATATATTTATATTATAATATTTATCAAGTATTATTATTAGATACGAGAATTTAGTCAATATCGTTGCTGTAGTACAAGAAGCATCGATTGGTTGCAGGAGAAATGTAGAAAAATAGGGCTGTTCGTTCAAAAATTCGAGGGGAAAATTCCATGTTAGGATACAAACATCAGTTTTAATCAGTGTTACGTTTAATGAAAGCCGCGCACGTAGCCTCTATGTTTTTCATAATTTATTGCGATTTCGTTTTCCCACACTATCGTAGTGAATAATAAAAGGGAGCCGCCCAATCTTTATGCTTCGAAAAATGTCAATTTCAATGGCCCGACTGCAATTGCAATCGCTTCGACTGCTTGGTGCTTTATGCACACCACTGGTAATTAATGCACGCTCTGAATAGGGATTTTGTTGAATGTACGCAAACGAATATGTATGCGTGCGTAAATTTTAGTGAATAAGCTGTAGGGGGCGAATGTCTGTTTTACAATAGCAATTTTTGGAAAAATCTCAGAGGCCTAAACTCGTTCAAACGACACGTAGTATCGTGAGTATTGTGTATACTTACATATTACATTTAGTAACACGAACTTGATTGGATTTCTATCATTATTATCGCCATATGTCCACGTAAACCGAATGATTTTCATTAGCACACATATAATTACAAAGTAATTATTAAAATTATCGTATAATTACATCTTTGTAATTATACCTCTTGGTAAGAGCGATTTCTCAAATTTCTTTTCTATGACAGCGGGTTAGCACCATTTTTTAGTGGATCACACTGATTCAGAATTTAATGTGTCTGCAAAGCCGAAACAATGGTTTGATGCAATAAGCTAATAAAATGATACATATCGGAGCGTCGGAAAATGTGTGTTTTTAAAGTGTTTATTAACGAGCTCGTTTAAATACATGTCACAAAGGCGCACGGTATTATGGAAACTGATTGCAACGTATGCCCGGAATAAAAATACGAACTTCGCCGTTTTTCAAGACACGTAGGTACGGGACGATTGATTGGAATGGGATAATAAAAACATGGCAGCGTATCAAAATTCGGTGATACCAAAAAATGAGATAATATTTGTTGGAAATTAATCGCAGCGGAACGATGAAATTTGCGCGCACTTTTTCCCCGACGCGTAACCGTCAACGGCTACTGCGAGGGGCGGGGAGTAAAAAAATATTGTAAATATGCAAAAACGTGATCGTCAATTGTTCATCAGCGCGAAAAACTGCCGCGCTGGTGGCAGTCACTTCTAATTAAAATAATAATGAATACCTAATAAATCACTGATTGAACGGAGGTACAAATACGAGGTCTGGCATACGAGAACCTCATTGTCTCGTATAAAAGAATAATAAACTAATCGTGTGCCGTACTAACTCCCGTATAAATCGTCGGCTGCGTCATTATCGGTTCGATGAAATGTTTATTTGGAAATCGACTATTTGATACAACGCTTCCGCTCTCAATTTTTCCCTCCCCCGCTCCATGCCCTCCTCGTTTTCCACCCGGAACTGCGTTCGAAACGATATTTAAGTCCGCAAAACTTGTATTACACCAGGATACGGAGCGGAACATTGAAATCGAAACGTAGCCAACTTAATTAAAGTCGCGTTTCATATTCCCATAGTGTATCAATCTAAACTAATAATCACAGAAATATGTAATTAATTCGACACTTTCAACCAATATTGGAGCAGGTGAGCTTTCCCGTTTGGTGTTTCCGTGTTGGAATTTTTAAAGTGAAGGGGGCTCCTTTTGTAACCGTTATTATATTCAATGACGATCACGTTAATTGCTTCAGTACTTACTAAACTATATTGCAATTGGGGCTTCAGGAATATTAATAATGAATTACGACAAAACTGTATCGAATATTTTCAAAGGACAAACGTACGTTGTAAAATATTTTCAACTAACATCAGAGATTCTTGAATGCGGATAGTAATAAATTAATCGTACAGTTTTGTGCTAAACTAGTTGGTACGAAAGCAGGTGAAGTTAACGGAAACGTTGCAGATGACAATCAATAAACTCAAATGAAGAGCTTGTTACGGAGTGAAATCATCATAATTCGCTATAAATTCGCGTTTGATGAAGTTATAAAGTTATACAAATGGCTAAAAAATATTAACAACCATGAACTGCATAAGTAGCTGTTAAATATTTAGAATGTATTAAGACTCGGTTAAGTCTACGATTATGGATCATATGGTCCTAATAAATGAATATTAATAAATTTTAATAGTTCACGTAGAGTAGTGTGGGGCAAGAGTGCGCACTTAAAGTTAACGAAAACATTCGGACTCTTTGTAAAGTCCCATAACATTTTTCAAATTAATCCAAACGACTTGCGTTTTTCCAGAAGCTAGAAGGATTAGTTTTCTAAGCGATGTGATTCGTTGTTTTGAAAGAGAAATGCAATTGATCGAAGTAGCAAAAAACAAAAATAGTAAGGTCGTTTTTTAAACTTTTTTTGTGAGCCTGTAATGAAAATTAAAAAAATCCGTTTGTAGATTGAAGTAAGTTATATACAGGCATAAGCGCTTAAAGATCGCAGAATAAGGTAAAAAATCGCTGATTTCGAGAATTTCGCGAAATTCTGACTTCAATCTACAAACGGGTTTTTTTGAATTTTCGTTGCAGGCTCACAAAAAAAGTTAAAAAATGACCTTTATTATTTTTTTTTTTTTTTTGCTATTCCGACCAATTGCAATTTTTTCAAAACGACGAATCACGTCACATAGCAAACTAATTCTTCTACCTCCTAAAAAAAAAACTCATGTCGTTTGGACCAATTCTAAAAAAAGTTATGCGATTTTAAAAAATGTCCGAATATTTTCGTTACTCACTGTATGTATTGTTTTTATTATGTGTACGCCGAAGAGAAGGTACTTTCATTTCCGCGTAGTTCATTGTCATTGGCAGGATATTTTTGATTAGATTATACAGATTTAGCGAAATGGTATGATGTCGAACAGAGCCTACGCGAGCACGAATATTGATCTGATAGTGGATAAGCATTGTTCAAATATTAGCAGTCTATTTTCGACCAGTAATAAGTAGAAACGTTTCCATTTCAGTTTAAAATATGTCCGCTGTCCTTTAACATATTAAATTGCGCGCAAATACGAAGAATGACATTATATTTTCATGGATATCTCGACTCAGTTGAACGTTACGAAGATGTTCATTAATGGTGCACACTCATTATTCGTACAGTTGTACATGCGAACGGTGCATCAGCGATCAGTTTCTATTTACCGTTTGAAAATATAACGTACTGCAAGACAAAGGGTAGTCAATATTGAAACACAATCAATTAAACAGCGATGCTACAACATGGATAATGTAATATTACGTCTATATTCAGTAAATATTAAAAGTACGAGTCAATGCATTCAAGTGCAAATTAATTCTGTTTCCAGAAAATGTGACCCAGTTTTGAAGAAAATCGATAAGTGTCACAATACAAATGGATCATTTTTAATTGTTACCCCTTATAAATGCCTTTGAGTTTTACAGTTTTTTTTTTAAACAATAAGATAAATATATAAAAAGTAAAAATATTCTATTTTCTATATAATTGTCTATTTTTTAAAAGAATGTATATTTTAACCGTGGAAATATCCTATATTAAAAATTCTGTATTGTGCAAATATTATAACTTATTATTCCAGTCTCGAATAATCTGTGTCTTCTATTATATTTTCGTTTAAAAAAATACTTCATGACCTGGATAAAATGCTTATTAACGACAATATAGATTTTCCATAAATAAAATAGTCACTTCCGAAAATTCAGGGCCGTTTAGTGAATTATAAAAAAAAAATGATAGCGTATCATTTGACAAAATAGGATATAATTAAGGGCACCACGTGTCTGCCATGCAGAATTTAACTTTTAACGATGAAAACTCGATATTTTGCATTCTCTGGTATACCCGGAACCTCAAAATTCACGGGATAAAACTTATCGTATTATATAACGGAATATCTCATTTGCAGAATGCGGGTATTCCTATGGATTCGATCACATTGCAATGGCGTATAATACCAAAGCAATATGGCATTATACTGTTAATAACGCGAAACCACTGCGTTATAATAATCCGTCAAAACGTGAAGCTTTCCCCCGTCAGTTGTATCATTCTATGCGCCGTGATTGACGAGTCTATTAAGCTGGCATAGTGAATGCCTCGTTGGAAATCAACGAGTTCTGTTTTGTAACATTTGTAATAACGAAATATCAGACCGCGGTAAATGTCATCCCTGCGTATGTACTGAATTCCGATAACATCCGTGCGTTTCAAGGATTTAATATCTATTGCAGGATTTTGTTATTCGTAATAGAAAAGAACAGTGAATTTCATAATGCATAAAAAAATTCCTACAGTAGAGCGTCAAATATCCGAACTGCTTGGGACCGAGCTGGTTCGGAAATTCGAATTGTTCGGATAATCGAACAGTTCGGAGAATGAAGCATGCATGTACTTTACACAGTTTATAACTATAGGAATTACACCTAAAATTACTTATTAAATACAAGAGTACTAGTGCGTTAATTTATATTACGCAAAAGTCAATCGATCAATCGATACCGCTACACTGGTTCGGTTAATCGAGGTTCGGATAATTGACGCTCTACTGTATTTACCATTGGTTATAAGAATGATTGAACCAGTGCTAAGCGAATAGAAAACAGACGTATGATATCGGAATCTTTTGTTTTAACTACAGCACAATAGCTCGGTCGATACCATATTCTGGACCACTTGCGCCCCGTCAGAATATCATATCATTATAGAGTTAGATTCATGTACATAATCAGACAAATTAAGACATTAATTTTACACGATTTGCTGTAAGATTCTGAAGTGCAGGAAGATCAGTTACTTGCCGCTGATATTTCCTTTTTCAAAAGTTTCACGCTTGAGGTCCGCAAACACT
This sequence comes from Andrena hattorfiana, assembly GCA_944738655.2. Lineage (NCBI taxonomy): Eukaryota > Metazoa > Arthropoda > Insecta > Hymenoptera > Andrenidae > Andrena > Andrena hattorfiana. Next base: position 12,968,444 of record OX122895.1, read on the forward strand.
TGCAGCTTCATATACAAGCTTTAATTCCTTCAGGTATACACTCATTAAATGTGAAATTATTCCTGATCTTTATCAATACCGTCAAATGAAGGCATATATAAGAATTACCCGGCAGGTAGAGATCCCAATCGGCTTTGCTAACAAGTAAAACAAGTGCATCTCCTAACAACTACATTGTAGCAATCTCTGCGCCGCTAATCTGTGATATTCTGTTGCTCAGGTGACTGACTCAAAGGACCTGCAAGTGCCGTTCAGCACCGCCGCCTCTCTCGGTTACGGTCTTCATCACATGCTCCACTTGCCACCGCAATTTTTGCACCCTTTGGATCACCGTTTACCGTTCGGTGGGTTCAGACCCCTCGGGCCATCGGCCTTCGCTCCTCCAAGCAAGTGCTTGAAAGTCGAGACCGGAAACGGACCTGTGACCAGCTCCGGGCTGCCTAGTATCGGCTCCCTTTCGAGCATGTCGAACATGTTCTCGCCGTCATCGTTGTCTTCTGCTGGCGGAAGTGCCGTAGTGTCCGTGTCCGGAGCGTCGGCTGGCATCGGTGGTGTCGGTGGAGGCGCGAACTCCGTGACAGTACAGGACGTCGCACCTCAGAGCCCAGCCGGCTCGACCAGCCGATCGCCCACTGGGGCCGGAACTGGATCGGTTCCTAATCGCGGCACCACACCCGAGGAAGAGGATCGCGACGCCAATGCTACGCCTGGCTCCGAGAACACCGAGCGCTCCACACCTGAGGAAGGACGACCTTATCGACGTGAGTCTCTCAACCTTTATCTCACTTTCTGCTTCTATTTAAATCCTTCCCGTCTCTATCTCCCGTCTTACGCGAAATTCTCAGCTTCATTTATCCTCTCGGCGTGTATGGCCGGCCATGTGTTTCGCGCAACAACTTTGCCTATTATTGCTACTTTACACCTGTCTGCGACACCTGATACGTACGTGTCGACAATTTATGCTAATTTACATACGAGGGAAACAGGTAAAATGTTTCATAAGAAAGTAATACGCGGCGTTAAATTCTACGCATGACGAAAGAAACGTAAATGTGTCTATTCTGGTAATAGCCACTGGTTGTGCGACACGATTTGAAAATTCAGTGGGTCTGAAAGTTGGATAATGATTTCTGTGTGGGTGGTGTACTTGTATCAACGTGACCAGAGTATCACATTCTGAATGGCGGATATAATTCGCTAGTTTGATTCTAAAACTTTATGTCAAACTCTCTTTATCTTAATAGATAGAACATTCAACCGAGTTTTGAAGCAACTCACACTTTGCACCTGAATTGCGCGACGAAAGTTTTTTTTTGAAAATCTGACATAATAGCATATAGGGAAACTCCACAAAATATTACAGGACTTTTTGCAAAAAGATGTTAATTGTTAAGAAGTAGTAATGAAAATGTGACTGCACCTTTTAATCCTTCGCTGCGTCTAATAACTCACAATCAGCCGGAAGGCTTCGGGATTTTTGCGTTAACAAACTCTATATATATATACAAAGAGCAGCTGAAACATATATAGGAATTTACAGAGGAGGAACCGCAGAGATTTGTATGCTTAATCTACCTAAGTCGTTTATTTGAATTCTCAGGGGTGTAACAGCTGTGCCGTGTCTGAAGGCTCGCGCAGGGTTCGTTTCCATGTGTTTGCTTATTTTTCGGTACAGTCTTAATTACTAAAAGATAGAGCCATTCATTTTTCTTGTCCACGATTTCCCGGCAAGCGTTTTTCGCATCTCTTTCTCGAGCTTAACGTTCCTCGAGCATTTTTCATCCTCGCCGCTGTCCCCCCTTCTTTTTCACCCTTGGAGAATCGTCCTTTCGTCGGCTAACAGTTCGCTTTGTAAATTCTCTCTTGTTAAAACCGAAAAAAGCACGCAGCGGTCGAGATTCCTATTTCTCTCTTTTTCTTTTCGTCTCTGCCCGTGCTCTTCTGCTGTGGCTAATTTTCGTTTGATTGCAAGATGAGAAAGAAGGGTTGGGAGAGGTCGAAGGTGTGCAACCTTGGCGTCAACCTACTTTTTAGTTTTATTTTTTAAATGCCCAACGCCAGGATAACGATGTCCTTTGACTGCGGCATACCCTATGACTGTAGCTGTGTCGCTAATTAGTCGATACTCACTTTGTGGCGGTGCATGTGCGTTTCAGAGAGGACTCTCAATGTCCAAAATTATTGTGTCCGAGCAGTTTTGAATCAGAAATTCACTTTAATCTATATTGTGTGAATCCTTCTTAAGTTTATCTTTCATTCGCTCTGGTGCCTGCGATTCGTCTAAACTCTAAATTAATTTTGAATCACAGTCTATTCAATTGTCTCCTTATCACTAGTGTGTGTTTGATTATTTTCTTCTAAAACTATCGCAAGTGAGTTTCTACAACATATTCAGAAGAGTGCTTTTCTGCAAAATCTTTGTCAACGTTGATTCCTGTTTAGAGATTCGTTGAATGTATGCAAAGTCTAAATGAATTGCGCGACTTTCTTGTATCGAAGCGTAACAAGGTTTGCAGATGAACGGAGAAATATAATCGATGGATGTAAAATTTGTAATTACGCACTGGTAATATCAGTGAAATGAGACCGTTATTCGACGTGTAAGATTTTTTAAATGTTCGATATTAATTGCATAATCGGTATACGATGTTGAAGAATTTGTGGGGAAAATCGTAAAATGATCAACAACTAATTTGATCTGGCCCATGCCTCTGAACTGTTGGTGTGTATTTTAAACTCGGCGATGCATCGTTTTACTCGCATAGCCGCTCCACCCTTTTTGGTAACTGCATGAAAGGGGGGTAGGGTTGTATCAATACCTGCGCATGAAATATGTTCATAAGCACGGCTGACAGGAATTTATGGTAAATAATCATTTGCTACTCCATTCGCGAATTTGCACTGCCTCTATTTGATTCAAACGGAGCAAAAAACCTTTCCACCGATATTAATGTTGCGCGAAGTAGCGCGTAACTATTTCTGCAATCACCAGTCTGGCGACTGCGCAAATAATTTATCATGCTTGAGTAAAATAGCTGTTTAAGGTTTATTTCTGCGAGATTACACGTTGTATTGTTTAAACAGTGGTAGCCACTAGAAAGAATACGATCCTTCGGAACAAAATTAATCGAAACCATAGATGAGTATTTATTTACAAAAGCTAGTTATATTTATTTGTTTGAGTGTAACGTACTGTCGTAATATATACAGAAAGTTTTTTTTAGAAATTACTGGAATTACTGAAGATTTCTTGTCTGTATGTATTTTCAATTAAAGTTTGTTAATTAACAAAATAAAAATTTAAACATTCAGTTACGTTATTTACCTTACATTAACTTGGAAGTTTATAAACGTTGTAATGGATATAAGATATTCGTACCATGCTTGTTTTTTAAATAAATATATATAACCATTGACTATACAACTTCTACAACTCCCAAAATAGTTTGTTAAAGAGAGATTAAATGATCTTAGGTTGAGGAGCATCTACTGATTTATTAAAGATAATGATTCAAGAATTATCAGAGCTAAAAATCATACAAATATAATATAATGCTAATTACTTTTATGTATAATAAGAAAAATGTAGGAAACTAACTTTAATCAAATCCAACATCTTTTCGCTAGGCTTTCGATAAACCGAGAGTTCCTCTGCCGAAATGATGGAGGATTGCTCGTGCAGCCGGCTGTGTGCATTTTTGCATCGGAATCAAATCGATTATATTGTAATGGCAAAACAGAGAAAAGAGAAAACGCAGAGGGGCTCTGGAGAGAGATATGAGCACGGAAATGCAGATATTTGTCAGGAAATTGATAACTCGAATAAACTCGTAGCAAAACGTTCAAACAGTCTGCCAAGCGGGACGATCCTCTACCTCTTCTCCCGGTGGCAAACCAAATTACATATGTTGAGTTGGCGAATGCATGTACTTATATGTATGTACATACAGGTAGATGCATGTGCATACACGGGAATATCGTGTACGCATGTTGTACCGATTCGGTAGAAAATTCACGCGTTATTGCGATATACTATTCGGTGAACTGATTATGGACAAATCCTGTGTTTTTCGTTAATTCCATTCTGTAATTTTTGCAGAAGCGTTGCATTATACTGATTGTGCGCCGATTACGTCGTAACTTTGCTGTTACTGCGAGTTTCATTCCTACAAATTTGAATTCAAGATAATTATTGTTGTATCGAAGAATACACTTTTTATCAAGATTCAGAGTTTCTTGATATCGAAATGAAATCCATAAATAATTACTTTGAGTTTCTGATACACCTATTTTCACATAATTTTCTAACATAAAGGATTTAAGGGGGGATTCTCGTCTAACAGCCCCAAAAGTAACTGTATTTAAGATATTTTTTTTTTAAAAACTGTTGGTCATATTGCATTAAACTCTTTTGGGATATAATGAGGCATCTTTAAACTAGCAGAAACTATTTGTTTATGTCGATCCTTCTTATTATTTATTAATTATTGTGAAATATTTCCACCTCTTCAACGATGTAACTCCGGTTGACGGGATGTGTAGCCTCTATCACAGTCATCTGATTGCAAAAAGAAGAGAATTTTCTTAATATTAAATAGTTTACGCTGGGATTGGTCCACTTTAAAGAAAATAAATGAAACAATGAAAGTAAATGTTTTCCTTAGACAAATTTTTCATATAATTCTTTAAAATTTTAGGTCCAGTACCAGCGTAAATTATTTAACTTTAAGAAACATTTCTTCTTTTTGCAATCAGATGACTGTGACATTTGCTACACATAACGCCAACATTGTCGAAGAGGTTAACACGATTCCACAGTAATTAATAACTAATGAAAAGGATGATCGACATAAAAAAGAAATTCTACAAGTTTAAAGATGCCTCCTTATATCCCAAAAGTGTTTAATGCAATATTAACAATAATTTTTTTTAAAAAAATTCATCAATTTCGGGGGCCGTTACACAAGAAGCCCCCTTTAAAGATTGGGATTGATTTTTTGGTTGCACTTGATGATTTTGTATCGCCAATAAAATACATTCAGTATTGCTGCTGTAATGCATTCTTTTTCCGATACCAGAATATTTTTACCCCTTTCAAAAGACATTGAAATATTCTCAGCTTTCACTTACTGTCCCGTTCTCATTCGTAATTTTCATTTTACGTTCCACGTTACACGAATCTGTATGAAAAAAATTTTTTTCAATACGCTCCATATACTCAGAACATCGTATAAATTTTAGACATTGGTTATAGTTGCACGTGGTATCTATGTACTCATAAGTAATGAGATATTATATGGGAATGGCGAGTAATTTTCGTGCTTATTATGGAGTATATAGATATCGAGCGTGGCATTGAAATAACGTTTGTTCAACATAGCTTATTCGTCCACCTGATGGTTCGAACGTTTTATATGCTCTGTGCAAAATTCGCAATGTCGAACAACACAACGTCTGTCGGTATCTATACAATTTCACATTGGCTAGCTAGGTGATTCATCAGTTTTAACAGCGTGGTTCACCTACCTCGGTTCTTTAACGATCAACGTTATTGGTCGGTACTGATTTAGCAATGCCCGTCTAAAATTCATTCGCATTAAAGAATGATTGACGTATCGCGGCATTTATAGGATTTTACTGTGAAACACAACGCGATCTTTAGCGTATCGTAATAATCTACTTGCGTTTCAGTGTATTTTAAGAAGAGAACCTTGAATTGCCCATTTCTTTGCGATTAAAAAATGGTAATTCTGATGTAAGGAAATTGTGAATTCTTTTTATAAAGTAATATATACCTATATATTTTATAACTAAAACTCTTGCGATTTTTAGTATTGCGAAGTATTCGTAGAAATTGTTTTCTGAAAAAGAAACTAAAAATCGTACAACTCGAATAATTAATGTTGCTCTTTAGAATGATAGAAATTGCAATTTTTTAGTTGAGTATCTAACTATTATTTTTCTTAATATTTAATTTTACAAAGTCACTGAAAAATCTAATTTATTTTCCATGCCGTGGAATCAAAAATCCTTGAATACGTGCATCTTTTATCACATATTGTCCCGGTTGTTTTTCTGCAAACATAAAAACCGTGTGAATGGACAGTTCACTGATGTACGAGCATGAGTGTCGTGATTTCTGGTGGCCTATGTGAAGCATGCGGCGCACTTTGCACTTTTTCGTGCGAAAGCACAGTTTGTATTGGATCGTTCATACGCGTGATCTGTGAATATTTATGCGGGAAAAAAGCGAATGAGTAACGAGCACCTGTATTTTATTTTATTGTTTTCCTATTACATATTAATTTCCATTTTATTGTTTCGCGCTGGTATTGAAAGACGTGACACGAATTAATTGGGCTTCAAATTCGCCGGAATTTTCATGCGTCGCGGGTGAAATTTGTTAATACGGGCGTATGAAGTTTTATTAAACAGAAATAAGCAATGGGCCGTATTTAAATCCCTTATCAGTAAAGCAATTTAATTTTCGTAAGTTGAAAATTTCCATTGTACCTGGAAAAATAACTTTTAAATATTCCAAAAGGTATTACTTGTTTCAACATTTAACGACCCTCAATTGTTACGATTCTATTGTGAAAGCTGAAATATTTAAAGAAATATTTATTTGCCGAACGTTTACCTATTTCAATTTCGTTACCGCGTACACGCGTAAAAGGATTCTCGGGGGCTTTCATTCGATCAAGCCGAGAAAAATTAGGTCTGACAGGGTGTCTGCCGCGAAAGCAGTTGAGCATGCCTATTTAGTTGAAATCGTTTTCGCGGCACGTTTGCACGGGGCTCCTAATGGCCGTCTCACGCAGCCACCGTAAAATAGAGAAATCATTGTAAAAGGTCCGAACGATGTGCACCCTTCCGGCCGTTCCTCGAGATAAGGGAAGAGGGTGGAAGAATTTGATTACCAAATAATTCGTAGGACGTGATAGTAAATCGCGGGATGGCTCGTCGTTCGTTCTAAGAATACAAATGAGGGCAACTGCCTCGTACGCGCGAAGCGTTGATGAAACCGACGGACAGCTGGACGAAAGTGTGCGCAACCTTTCTTGTCGGGTAGAATGTTTGAATATGTATGCAGCGACGAGTCGTACGAATTTCGGTAATTTCGTTACACCGGAACGTAGAAAGCATTTGCTCGTTCTGCGCCGTAAAAGAATTTAGCTCGAAGAAATGATTTCTCGGCAATTCTAACACAGCTGAATTATTATAATGTGCGGTTTATTTGTAGTTCATTTTGCCAGGGCGACTTTTGTGTACAGGCTGCAGAAATAGAAGAAATCGCAGGATAATATCTTTGCAACTATGAAGGACAGTAGTTTTGTATTTGTATCCAGAAAAATTGTCCCTTCGCGTTACAAAACAGACGATATGCGTTCCGCGGAAGGGCGAGGGGAGGGCGGTTGATGACAGAGGCGTGTCTCTGACCTATATTACCGCCGAAATTTTTAATTGCATTTTTTTCAATCGTCAAAGAGAGACAAGGGGTACCTTATGGGCCATATCAATCCCATGTCCGACCATTCTCCTCTTGTTCGTTTGTATTCGATGAGAGAGCATGGCAACGAATGGCAACATTGCAGACGATGCAGCCAGTTATCAATCACTCTTGCGGAACAATAAAGCGAAGCCGTGGCAAAAATTCCCGTCAAAGTATCGCGTTTCATATGCGCCTAACACGCGGCCGAAGTGCGCGACACCGTGTATAACTCTTATGCGGAAATAAAATTAAAAGTTAAACGCTCTTTTGTAACAAACAATTCCCTTAAAATGAATACGAAGGAGCCACGACCCTCGACTACGTTTTGGAATTTTTTTCGTGTGAGATTTTAAACAGTTATGCTTCGTGGTCACACCTTCTTATTATCACAAATTGGTCATTTTTGAATTAGGTACCATTTCCGTATTTTTTAATCTTTTAACTTTTGAGTGGTAATTTTACAGTCACGATACTCATACAATCATGCTCTAATAATCTGTTTCCAGAAATGTAAATTTTTATATGGTGAGATTTTTAGTTGACAAGATAGTTGTGGAAAATTTATTATCTTAAAATTCACCAAACATTTAAATTTTAAAATTTAGGTTTAAAAATTTACAGAAATATTAGCAAATACATATACAGTGGCTCACAGCCATAATCGTACACTCTTTAAAACCGCATAACATTTGCTAAGTGGCGTGTTTCGTCGTTTTAAAAAAAAATTGCAATTAGTCGGAATAGTGAAAAAAATAGTGAAGGTCGTTTTTTAAACTTTTTTTTTGTGAGCTTGTAATGAAAATTCAAAAAACCCGTTTTGCGTGCCTAAAATTTCATGAAAATCGGTTAACGTTGCTCTGAGCTACAAACGTTTAAAGATCGCAGAATAAGGTCGAGAATCGCGGAAATTCCCGAAATCAGCGATTCTCGACCTTATTTCGACGAAATTTTAGGCATGCATATAACTCACTTCAATCTACAAACGGGTTTTTTGAACTTTCATCACAGGCTGACAAAGAAAGTTTAAAAAACGGCCTTTACTATTTTTTTCACTATTCCGACCAATAGCAATTTTTTTTAAAACGACGAAACACGTCACTTAGCAAAGTAATCCTTCCAGCTTCTCAAGAAAGCTCAAGTCGTTTGGACCAATTTTAAAAATGTTACGCGATTTTACAGAGTGCAAAATTGCGTGGAGTGAGATACACACCGTGTGACCACGAAGGGTTAATCCTTGTAAAATCGTTTTACGACACGTATAAACATCTTTTAGCCCGATCTAAATACTTACGAACAATAATATTATGACGTTGCTGTTTTGCGTATACCTAATTGCATAACGTTATAATAGTTTACTCTATTTTTGTACACGTTTCAGTTACTGGTTCTCACAAGTTATTAGATGACTTTTATTCCGAACTGGGTGACCCGTTACCTGGTTTCACCCAGGAATTATTATTATTATTATTTATTATTTTAGATGGCATATTTATATATAGCCTATAATCTAATCTAGGACGTGCTTAATGTATATTCAAAATTTCATTGAAATCAGTTAAGCCGTGAAAGAAGGACAAACAAACAGACAACGTTTCACTTTTATATATTAGTAAGGATAATAATGATAATGACAGTTGCAATAAATTAATTAAGTAACGAATGGGCGAGGTTCAGCATCTCTGTTGTTTTAAATCTTAATCCTATATATGACATATATACGGAGTGTAATAGAAATAAATGGACAAACTTTGCGTGCGCATTTTACTCGTCTCAAGGATGACAGAATGGTTATTGTATAAGCATGGTTCTGCAAATTTTTCCTTTCCGAGATATAGGTACACGGTTTTTTTTTGCTTACTTTGTTAAAATAAATTCTGGAAATGATTCTTTCCGCAGCGATGTATGCCCTCATTTTGTCTCCCGAAGCGATCATACGATTTCTGAGAATTTCCATAAAAAATTCTGGAAAAGGCTCGCCTGATCATAAGCACTGTTATATAGTACGTACCTATTTGCTGCTAATAGGAAGAAAATTGTAACAGTACCTACTTGAAATTCTACAATCGACAGGTGTTCTCGCCAAAGTCCATCGTAAACAAAAAGTGTTTATATCTCGCAAAAAACGAAATACTGGAGCCATGTTTATACGACCTTTCTTCATCTTTAACCCCTTAACGCACACTAAATTTTAGACAACCGCTAAAAAAAATACAACTTTTTTATGTTTCTATTTTACTATATAAATTTCTGTAAGTTGGGATGAAACCTTGTTTCTCGAAAAAAGCATTTATTTCTTTAATCTATCGATCCTAATATTACGGAGATGAATCTTACGGGGTTATTTCTAGTCAGCTTTCGAAAAGGAACGCGATTTTCGGCAATTTTTTGTAGAATATCTACTGTATATTTTTTACAACTATTCGCTCTTTTTAAAACTACATATATGAAGGAACTTTCAGTAATTTTATTATAAAAAAATCATTAAAAAATAAACGAATAACAGCCATTCTCGCGGAAGTTGTTTTGATAAAGGCGCTGTGCGGGGAGCGAGTTTTCTCTGAGCCGGATTATCTAAAATTAAAAAGTCAAAAACATTCTGTTAGTATACGGTTGAATTTTTTCAGAAAGTTTATTTTTTATTTTCCGTTAATTAAAAATAGAATTTTTGTTAAAATAAAAAATCCTTCGTTCATCTACTAGTCTTTGGTGTAAAAGAAGTCTGCAAAAGTTTAGGCCAATCGATACAGCGGTTTCCGAAATATCTTGCTCACCGATATCAAAACAGCTTCCGCGAGAATGGCTGTTATTCGTTCATTTTTTAATGTTTTTCTATAACAGAATTACTGTGAGTTGCTACATATATGTACTTTTAAAATAAGCGAATAGTTGTAAAAAAATATACAGTAGATATTCCACAAGAAATTCCGGAAAATCGGGTTCTTTTTCGAAAGCTAACTAAGCATAACTCGTTAAAGGGTTAAAATGATTAGAATATGTTCCTAAAGTTTGTCCAGTCATGTCTGTTACACCCTGTATATCGTATATTCGACAACATGTTGAAAAGTCAAGTCAACTTTACAATTCATTTCCGAGTCCAGTAATGGGTACTCGTTTGTAGTTGTCATTTATTACAAATACTACATTTACTACAAATACGTACATTATCTGAAAAATAAATTTTGCGGAACCTATTTGTGGTCGAGGTTGATGCATATGGAAACAATAGTTTATAACAAATTCGCTGATATATAAAGTTGAAAATTCTATTTTTGGCATGGAGATTATTAGCTTTTTTTAACGTAAATTAACTCACGATACGAAGAAAAAGTAAAAAATATCTAAGAATAGGTATATTGCCAAGATTTGATATTAACTTGTTCATTACATTCCGAAAGACCTTGACAACGACAAAACCACTTTCTATACGAAACTACGAAACTATCATTTTTCTTTTGTCTTATTCTTCGAGGATTGCATTTCAATACATTACTGAAGTGCATTAAAAAAATAAACATTACCGAACTCGAAAGTAAATAAAATTGTAAATGAGTTTATTTTTCAATCGAGCCCAGTGATTATCTCTCTTCAGTTAGGTCAAAGGATAAGAACGAAGAAGCGGAACATTGAATGTATCGGGATGAACTATCTGGTCTCGTCGTATCAGGGTTGGGCAGCAGCCGGTCGAATGCCGGTCATTTGTAACTCAATAATTCTACTTCGTTTGTAATCCGGTAATCTATACTGCGGCTCGTTATTCACGCATCGTAATGAGTTTCGCGTTACGCGCCTTTTCTCGCTGCGGACAGCTGGAAAGTTCCTCGTAATGAGTTGTCGATACTCCGTTATGGATATTTGCGATAACGGCAATAGGGAAAAGGGAGTACAGTGAATTTTTCGGATAGAAATGAATATTCAATGTTAATTTAGTTACTTGTACATCGATCATCGTTTTGTAGAATTTTCAGGATTTATTTAATTCTAAATTGTATTTGAAATTTAATTTCGCGTCATTATACTGTAATACCATTTCTTTCTTTCACATAGATTTTAAGCGTGCATTTTATTCAACGTTATTCAAACAGTCATTTTATGCATTCGTATATTTTACCCCAAATTACAAAAAATGTGTACTGTTCCGTTTTTAATTGCTTTTAATTGATAATAGTGGCAAGTGGTCTTTATATTCTCACTATACATGCTACTGTATCCCTCGAATGAAAGTTCGATACATGAGCCGCAATCTATATTTTTGTTTTCCTCTAAAATGCACTTTGCAATTGAATATTTGTTCGCGTAATTCGTGTACTTTTGCACGGAAAGAGCATTGAAATAACGAGCGTTTTATCATTTTGTTATAACGTGTTCATTTTCGCGTCATCATTTCACATTAAAGAGCAGCCTGCGAATATATTTCGTTTAATTTAATGGAAGTGCAAAATAATTCGGAAGGAATATATTAAGAAGAAATGGTTTTCAGTTTAAACTCAACCTCAGTATAAAGCAATGAAGGAAAAATATTTTATTCGTAGACAAGGTAGGATGTCTGTGAAATTTTCAAGCTATAGGTTACATGTAAGAAATAAGTATGCGCCTAGTAAGAAAGAAGTAGGGATACAAGAAAATAAAATTGTTAAATTGATATTTCTGTTAAGATAAATTAAACAATTCTAAATCTTAATAATATACCGTGTTTCATAACTTTAACCAAATATAAAATGTTTTGGATGTTAAGTTGATCATTTTCTTAAAAGTGCAAATGTTTGTGCGAAGAAAACAATTATAACAGCTGATTCACTCTTAGAGTTTACTGACAAGGTAACATATCGAAGTGGCAATAGCCGATTATGATGCGATTTTGGTAGAAAGTAGTTGTTACAAAAATATTTGAGACGTATTTTTTTATCGGTTGACATTCGTGTTGAAGCTGTGAAGACAGTCCCCAATGTTGAGGGTGAGAAACATATTTGGTCGAATATCTTGGAAACTACTAGAGCTAGGAGAACGGTATACATTACAAAATGGTGTATTTTCTAATGAGAAATGCAGCTGTGCAAAAAATAATAAAAATGGCATTTTTTTTAATATATTATTTAAACAAACCGATTTTTTTGGAATGGTTTACACAGCGGCATTCCTTATTAGAAAATACACAATTTTGCGATGTACACCATTCTCTTAGCTTACAATTAGTAGTTTCCAAGATATTCGATCGAACATGTTTCTCACCCTCAACTTTGAGGGTTGTTTTCACCCCTTCAAGATAAAATATTTTTGTAACCACTGCTTTCTACCAAAGTCGCATCAAAATTTGTCATTGTCACTTTGATATGTTCGCTTATGAGCGTGTTAATGTTTTATGTATTATTTTATCAAATTCAAACGAAAGTGACTACTCAATGTTGGTCAGACGAAATAATTGTTATTGTAATAATTATTATGTGTGGAATCGAAAAAATCGGAATTACGAATACCACTTTGGAGAGAATTCAGCATTCTCTCGTAACCTAAAATTTTACAAATCGCACATTATGTTTATATAATCCAAATAAATGTTTTGCGAAAACAAACATTTTTAAATTCGTCACTTGCAAACCAGAGTGATAGTGCGAGAGTGATTGCATGTGTTGCATGCGAAAAAAGATGCGACAATGTTGCCAGTTGCCAGTTGCCAGTTGCCAAAAGTTGCCTCAGTGGAATCCCACCTTAATGGCTGCAATTAATTATTTGTGGATTCAATTTTTAGGCTATTATGTGGTCTCTTCGCCATTCTGTAGCAAGAAATACTACTTTAAAGTCTTTATTGGCTACTTTCATACATAACAGGGCAATTAGGTGGTAAATGCCCAGAGTGCTTGAAAGCACACACACTATTCTTCAAGCGCTTGCTCCGTTTCACCTGTCGACTATTTTTGGACACGGCATCCCTGAACATCCAGCGAAATTTCATCTTAATGGATACTACACAATTCCTAAAATTCCAATAGTTCTGGCTCCGACGAACATTCCTTTAAAAATAGCATTTCTCGTTTCATCTCCGGCAAAGTATACTCAGTAAAATCGAGGATAACAGCGATATAAAAAAGAGAAGGAGAAGAGAAAAAGAAGGCAAATGGCCGTGGAGAGAAACGTTCGATTTATTACACCAGAGCAGGTGCAGCTGCAACTGCGACGACGTCGAATACGCTCCTCCCGTTGCAGGGTATATGTAGTCACTTTCAGAATGGAAGAAGAAGTAGGAGAGTAGAAGGTAGCTCAGCATTGGTGGCGCCGCTGCATACAGTAAAATAACTGAGACTCAGTGTCCTCCTCCTCTCAACTGCAGCCAACTAGGCGGAGCTCTATATACGAGCTGCATGTGCATTGGATAAAGACTCCTCCGCTTGGATCCTTGCGCAATGGAAAGGACTCCGTTTCTGCCTAGGTGCATGTATTTCTTGCCGCAGTTACCCACACTCGCGCAGCCCGCGATTCTGCGCGACGAGCTTCCTCCGCGATAGCCAGCTACCTCTTTCGTTTCTTGGCCTAGTGATCGATCAGACGTCTCCTTTCGGGCGTCTTCGATATATCAGATCGAACAGATATGTAGATGAATTTTATACGAGATCCCTAATCTTCAGGTAATGTTATGAGTGACAAAAGGAAGACTTTAATATCCCTATATTTGAGAGCGCTCTTTTTGGTCAAAGTTAGCTTTTGACATCTGATTCGCTTTGGAAGAACTTATGGGGTTTCAGGTGCATGTAGATTTAGGTTTTCATATAATTTAGTTTCTCTAGGTTTAGGGGAGGCTGCGGAACTGTTATGTGGTTAAATACCATCACATCTTATGAAACGAAGGAATATTTTGTGGCTAATCATTCATTGGAATTAACGGTGTTCTGGAATGTCATGCCATGGGCATATCTTCTGAGGTTTTTTCTCAAAGGTTTATTTAGAGTATACGACATTAGTTGGATCAGGTGAATGATTACTGCTACGTAATCGCATGTTATGATCGCTATGCTAACATGTGCTATTGGCACTTATAATCCACGTGACCCAAATTCGAGAAAATTGAGATTCGCAAAGATTTACAAGTACTTATGCATACTCAGAGAACGATACATGTGCGGAGAAGGGAATTATGCGAACTGGTGGAGAGAAAAATCGAATATCTTCTTAGAAAAGCATATTATTTACTTAGCAATTAGTTGCAAACACCTAGCAATAAATATCCTCTGAAATAATTTCGGGTAATTAGTAAAGTGCAAGAAATTTATACATCTATACCTTGTTTCAACATCAAATTATTCAGGAATGAATTTTTTTTAAGAAATTTCTCCTATTCGGAGACATCGGAAGAAATAAGTAATCACATTTTCGTTAAACGTTAAGCCGGGAATCCACCCGGAAGCTAAGCTAAGCTATGCTATGTTTTAGCTTAGTTTTTGGTGGAAACGGTTCCATAAAAATGTATTGAAGCTAATTTTGTTAAAACGTAGCTTGGCATAGCATAGCATCGCATAGCATAGCTTAGCTTGTAGATGGATTCCCGGCTTTATTAATGCTGTCTACTTCATTTCTTTGAAAACCTCTCAATAACAGTCAATTGTTTCGCAAGTAGTAGCTTAAAAATTATATGAATTGCCGAAAACTCCAAGATAATCGTCTATTCTTCACTTAGGACTTTGGATATAGGGTAAATCCGGGAGACGCGGTCGACCTAATATAAAATGGCTATTAAAACTAATACAGATATTACTTATTTTATCAGAACAAATCTAATATGTTCAGAATTTTATGCTGACTCAGAAAAACTGGTCGATATTTGCTTTAAGGCAATATTTACTGTGAATCGGGTTGAAAACTGAAGTCTGAGAAATGGTTTTCGTCCTTGGCAGAGACCACTCCCATAATTATTCATGGAAAATTAACAAAGGATAAAGCAAAATTATTTATGAGTGAATACAACTACAGATTCATTGATATTTAATTTGTTTACGCTAAACAAGTAAAGAACACATCAAAGATAAAGTGAACTTCCTACTGGCGATTAGCAAGGCAAATGAATACAAAAGTGAATAAATAAACTAAATAAACGAAAATAATAATAAAAAATAAAATAATAAACAAAAATAGTAAAAAAATCATAACTCGACCATCTCTCCTTTCTGCAGCGAGAGATGGTCTTCTCGTTAGTTTTGAGAGGAAGAGTTAATATGGCCAAATACTTTGGCTGCATTGTCCCTCGATATCTCAATTATCTTATTATCCCAAACATTAAACAAAAATAAACTTAGAAGTATACTTTAAATACGATTCTGTACACCGCTGTTTGACAAAAGAGGTTATATGTAACCACAAATTTCCTTTTAAAGCCTATAAATCCAGAAAAACCCAGAAGGAAGCGAAATGACGCTATTCATTCAACTGTTTGGCTTCTAGAGAAGTAATTGGTCTGCACTTTAATGCATTTTTACGTAGAGAGTTTGAAATATAGCGACTCGACTAACTCTCCGGCCCGACTGCGTCTCCCGGATTTACCCTAAGTAGAAAAGAAACTGCATCTTCTTGAATATGGGTATTGAAGCTTGTATGCGACCAATTGTCTTAGGTTATTCTGTCCAACGTTCAACATTCCATTACCAAGTCCTTGTAACTTGTCAACAGGTATATCACTGATTGAATGATCGATTCCAACATATCTTGACGTTCTTTCATCGTCACAGATGAATCAAGTATTGTGCCGTGTTGGTACCTTTGCAGTTTGACTAATCACAAAAGAGCAATGGAAATTTATGAAATCAGACTCACAAGAACTGTTCCATGTACAAATCTGAAGCTTGATAGGAAAGTGCGCTCTGTGATTAACACTGTGCCTATCCTTTCCGATTTACACCTGAAAGATCATCTAGCAATTCGATGCTGGATATTATAGATCAGTTCTATTGCAGAAAAATATTGCATCCTTTACCGAAAGTCAGTAGCATCTTCTTTTGACGTAGCTCTGCGAATAGCATTCTCTCTCATCGTTCCAGCTGCACATTTCACACCCCCTGCTCGTTGACGTTACTAGCAGTGGCTGCGCATAGTTAAACTCCCCAACGACGGTTAAAGCAAATCGTGTATATTCTTCCTGTTTGCCCACTTTTCCCTTGGAAACTGTATTTCCGGCTCGGTGCAGCGGAGTTTGCGATAGATGGAACGCGCGCATAGAAAAGGCTACTAGCGCCATGGCGATCTTTACTGGTTCTCCTGCAGCTGGAGTGGAGCCTCTCCCACCTACGCGTACTCCTACGCGTGCTCCTACTCTTTCTGCTCGTCTTGGAAGCGTCGCGACGCAGCGCTACCCGGCTCGGCTCCTCCGCTCACTTAACGATCTTCCACGGTCTGGGGATAGAAATAGATGCTCCGCCTCCTAGACGAGGTCTCTCGCCGGTGTCGAAGTTGGCGGAGGAGAGACAGGGTGAGAGTAAGAGAAAGAGGTAGATCCTCCGTCACGTGGGTGGATCTGGAGGTACAAACCTCTTTGCGCGTATCTGGGCGTGGTGAGGGAGGAGTTCTCCTTTATCGTATGATACACGCCAACTCCTTGATAGTCACTATCAGACCGGATGTCTGCACACAGACACATCACTCTGCCAGCAGCCGGTAATTGTCTTGCTTCTATACATCGGTGCGCGCATTAGCGCGCGAATCTCCTTGTCTCGAATATGACGGTAGCTACGATATTTGCGCAATGCAGAACACTGCAACGATCGTTCACTCACTCTGAATTGACATCCCTAGCGAGACGAGCTACTCACCTGCTCCTCCAGCCTTCGTTAACGTTGAGGATACTTCTATGTAGTGTCTTCATCTTATCAATATATAGATTAACCTTATTTGCAAGAAAGTACTTCGTTAGAATTTGCAATCGATGCGCACATCTCGTACATAAGTCACCGGACACCCGCTCTGTCTGGACAAAACGTTATATTGCACCCAGTGTACTTTCACATTTTTCACCAATTTTGTTACTTTGTCTTGACCTACATGTACATTCAGCTTTATGCATTTGTTACGTAAACTTAATCATTCAATGCAGTTTCTTTATCGAAAATGTGTATCGAATATGTTTCGGCGCGGAGGTCTTTCAAAGACCAATTCTTTGAATATGCTACATGACACTGGGACATACACAGTATAAATGGAATCAATAGCATTTCAATAGGAACTATAATATAACTATATAATAGAACGAATACCCAGATTAGTAAAAGAAGTGATCACGATACGCGACGGCTATATCAAGAAAAAAGGACATTTGACTTTGTTACGTGCATGTAGTAATGTTTCTGTTGTAATATTGAATACATGGAGGGCCGAGATTCATAATGGTGTAAGTCACACGCATGGTGTTTCTCGTAAAATAATGTTTTGCGTTTTCTGTTATACAAAACTCTACATATATATATCGCAGTTGTAGGAACATAAATATGTATATGCTTAAAAATTTAAAAAAGTCTTAGATTTTAATTTTCTTTTTTTTTCACTTCTCAGCACAACGCATGAACAGCACCCAATCAGCATCTCGTTATATTAATTATTTATACATCCATGCGTTGTGCTGGTAGGAGCGACGACACTTACTATATGTATAGTTGGACTTACACCAATATCTATGTTTCAAAATGCTCTGTTCTAGTCAGTTAAGTGCTAAAGAGACGTGTTCTTATTTCTCAGTAAAGAATGAAGTTATAACTTAATTCACTATGAAAGTAAACAGGTGGAGCCTTTAAGACTTAAAAATTATTAACTCAAATTATCAAAATTTGGACTTACACCACTATGATTCTCAGCCCTCCATATGTATTCCACATAGTGTAAGATACCACACTGGACGATATTCGTTAAAACCAATTAGTATTTTTATAATGACAGATCGGAATCTTCTTACTTCATACTCGACAAGTGTGCAGTGACTTATGGACGGGGGGTATGCATATATTCGTCTACGATAAAGACTTTTATATCGAATTAAGTGAATTTTCCAGTTGAATATTTGATTAAGAGGTTAATATTATATTCCTTGAGCCTTTCATACCAACGCTGACATGTTTCAGTGATTCACACATTTTCTGTTAAATAATATTTATGACTGTACTTAGTGTGTTCTGTGATTTTCATGTTTCTGTTAGACGCCCAAGTAAGAAGTGCCTACTGTACATTTAAATAGACTTTAATTGATAGCAGTTCTTATTAAATAGAAGGTTGTGGTACGTGATTTTGTGAGAAACTTAAAAGCGAGATATCAGCGTTACTCAGGAGAATCCTAATCATCAGTATATATATATATATATATATATATATATATATATATATATATATATATATATATATATATGTAGCACTATCTTCTTAATATACAAGCAGAAAGTGTTTGTGTGTTTGTCTGTCACTTAAAAACTTTCGAACGGTAAACTCTGGGGTCACGGAATGTGTCCCAGCTCATTACGTCTAGCTAATTCAGTGGAATGTGTTTATTATTACAAAATGAAATAAATAAATCATTTTTTTTATAAAATCAGAATCTAAATTTCGGGCGAAACCGAGTAGTAAAGCTAAGTAGTGTATACGCGCTATCGAAATTCCTTTTGACATATTCCTTAAACATATTAATAAATTTCACTGGTAATCGCCATCCAAATGTGGGTTAAAATAGTTATAATTTATTTTTAAAAGTACTATTTCTTTTCGAATTTCGGTGGATTACTGGAAGTATATAACACTCTCGCGATCAGTGCGATCAATATTCTCCCAATCCTTTCTTCTCGATAAAATATTTGCAAACAGATTTGAGGGAAATTCAGTTTTAATTGTTTTGTTTAATTCGTTGTGCAATTCTAATTCGTTGTTCATTTCTTAATATGTACCTACTTGTACATTTAATTCAAGTATAAGTGTACATTCAAGTGTTCATCAGGTACTTTCAAGTGTATCTATAAAGACAACCAATTTCGAAATCAACAGATGGTGTTCTTTTAAGTGTTTTTACTAATAGCGTTTCAACTATCAACTACAACTATCGCCATTTTATTTGCAAGTTGTACTGTTTCTCTTCAGTCAGTCTCATCTATCAATAACATCCTTTTATCATTGCTACGCTTTATAAAAATATAAACATTGCAAGCAAACGAAATATTTTATAATTATTTTTCGTTAAACCAAGTTACAAGTAGATATATGCAAAAGGATACTCAGTAAAGAGTCGTGCATATTAAACATGAACGCGACTGAAATGATGTAGCATAATTGCGTTTTCCACATCTGCTACTTTAAATCGTGAACGTCCTTAAACACGCTTGATTATGGATTACAATTAGGGGCCCTTTCACCCAAAATATTATACTTTGATGATTCGCGATAGCTATCAAGGACACACACTACTGGCCAAAAGTTTGGAATCATACAGCAGACGAACGGTAGCAGGTATTTTCTCATTAATCAAACTTTAAGTGCCTCATCACGTGATAAGATATTAATAGAAACGGAAATATTGAAATTATCGTTGAAAGTGGTCGAAAGCTTCGAATTAGGAGAATATTTGTCACACAGTCTGACTTTAATGAAAATGGCAAGTGATTTCAAACTTTTAGTCGGTAGTGTACTGATACATTTTTCATCATTTAATATTTCTTTGCTACTTTATAAGATCTCATTGTCGTATGCAAGCTATGTGGTGGATACAAACTGTTAGTGTTTCGGTCCTTAGAAAGAAAATTTACCAGTGAGAAAAGCAGTCCACTGCAGATTCAAATGGTTTATCGTCGAAGAGTCATTGGAATTACTGGAAATAATTAACGATTGTGTCTTACGGTGACCTGCTTTCTATATCTACGTATAATGGTCGAGCTACTAATAGGTTTGAGCAACTGTTGCGCATCCATAGACGAGCGATGTAATCGTACCTAGATTTTTCGATAGAAGAACATTTTTCTAAACATATTTTCATGTCTTCATCTAGAAGCTATTACAATTTCATTTATTCGTTTATTCATTTATCGACAAATGTTTATGACTGATTTATCCAAACTAAATTTAAAATTTACAACTGTCATTTTTCATCTCTTGAAAATTGTTTACTACTGAGTGTAGGTATAGTAATTATTTCTTCAGCTTCTAACATATTGCCGTTTATGGCATACACTTACATGTACAATTAGAAATTTGGGATTAAGGAAAAAGTGTGCCAGTGATGCCTGCATATAAATTTTTGTGCGTATCAGCTTAACTTATAAGCAATATCTATTTTTCAGTTCAAATAAATGAAACATAACGGCGAGTTTTGTTAACAATACACAGAAGTAAATTTTTTATATTTTATAGCATATTACTTCACGCTTCTAAACATTCTGAAGAACTCTTTACAAGGAATTAATGTTGATAAAAAATGACAAAACACAATTGTAGACAATTGAATACAAAAGTTCCATAAATTTTTATGCAGAAATATATATTTAAGAAATATATATAACGAAGGAAGACTGTATGGCTCCGACGTCAGAGATGCTGCTGGTTTATCATAATATGAATACCTATATCACAAATATCAGTTGTCATTCATCAAAACGTCTCATATGTAGAGGTTCCTATGCCATATTAAAAAATATACAACTTTATTAATAATTTTGACTACCCCACACATAAAAAATTGAATAATTGAACTAAATAGAGTGCTGTCGAGAATACTTGAATTTTGTATGGTAATATTTGTTTTAGTACATTGTATTTAATGTACTCTATTTATTATTAGTTTTGTGTAGTGGTTGCGGAGAAGGAGAAGTAGACGTGATGAACATGGAGAAGTCCAAAAGTCAGTTGGAATATCTGCTGATAACATATCACTGCAAAGCTGTGAAATTACCTCTAACAAGAGAACGACCCCAATTGGTCGACTTCGATTTTAATGAGCTTTTGCGCGTTGATAGTATATAGGTCTCTAATGATATTTGTAAAATGTTTCATGTAATTATTTGATAACTTTAAAGATATAGGTAAGTAATTAAACAGGAAAGGGTGCCGATCAGGCTTTAAAGTATAGAATTCATCAATGGTTTGGATTTAAAGAATTTCTCCAAAATCGTTAGCTATATTGAAATTTTGCTCAAATAATATTAAAAGAGCATTCAATTTTCTACAATTACTGTATATATAATTTTTTCGTGCTTCCAACCATTTTTTAGGTAATACCGTTCGAATATAGAGAGGTACGCACTGCGCGCGTATGGACAATACGTCACGCCATTACAGGTGGGACGCGCAAAGTGCGTACCTCTCTATATTCAAACGCTATTATCTAAAAAATTGTTGGAAACACAAAAATTGTTTGAACAAAATTTCGATAGGACTTACCATTTTTGAGAAATTCTTCAAATTCAAACCATTGATGAATTCCAAACTTTAAGGCCTGATCGGCACCCTTTCCTGTTGTCGGATTGCAATAATTTTTTTCAGGGACTATTTTTTTTTATGAAATGAACCATATTAGAGGGTGAGAGCAAAAGAAATCGCAGGTTGAAAATAAGGGCCACCGTAGCGCTTACGCTACATATAGAAGGTATATAACTTTTATTGTTTATATCTTTAAAGTTATCAAATAACTGCATCTAATATTTCACACATAGGGTAAATCCGGGAGACGCGGTCGGGCCGGAGAGCTGGTCGAGTCGCTATATTTCAGACTATATACGTAAAAACGCGTTAAAGTGCAGACCAATTACTTCTCTAGAAGCCAAACAATTGAATGAATAGCGTCACTTCGGTTCGTTCTGTGCTTTTCTAGATTTACGGACTATAAAAGGTAAAATGAGGTTACATTTAACCTCTTTTGTCAAACAACGATGTACAGAATCCTATTTAAAATATACTTCTAAGTTTATTTTCGTTTAATGTTTGGGAATAATAAGATAGTAGAGATATCGAGGGACAATGCAGCCAAAGTATTTAGCCATATTAACTCTTCCTCTCAAAACTAACGAGAAGACCATCTCTCGCTGCAGAAAGGAGAGATGGTCGAGTTATGATTTTTTTATTATTTTTATTTACATTTTTATTTTTTATCATTATTTTATTATTATTATTGTTTATTTATTTTATTTATCCACTTTTGTATTCATTTGCCTTGCTAATCGCCGGTAGGTAGTTCGCTTTATCTTTGATGTGTTCTTTACTTGTTTAGCGTAAACAATTTAAATATCAATGAATCTGTAGTTGTATTCACTCATAAATAATTTTGCTTTCTTCTTTGTTATTTTCCCATGAATAATTACGTGAATGGTCTCTGTCTACGACGAGAACCATTTCTCCCGGCAGCTCGGGAGAGGTGATCAGATGTCATGACTTCAGTTTTCTGTAAATCATTTGCTGTAAATATTGTCTTAAAGCAAGTGTCGACCAGTTTTTCTGAATCAACACAAAATTCTGAACATATTAGGATTGTTCTGATAAAATAAGTAATATTTTGATTAGTTTTAATAACCATTTTATATTAGCTCAACCGCGTCTCCCGGATTTACCCTATCATTAGAGTCCCATATACCATCTACGTGCAAAAGCTCATTTCAATAGAAGTCGACCAATTGGGGTACTTCCCTTCTAAGTATTTAGGTAGGTATTGCTGACAAGGAAACGTTCACAACCCGGAAATTCTGATTTTGAGTATATTGGTGTATTTTCTGTGGAAATTTACTCTGAAGGGGTGAAATCAGCCCTTATAGTTATCACGTTTTTCGTTTCTTTAATATAACTTTATTTTGCTTTATGTTGCGTGATAGATTATGAAAAACTGAACAATTCTTACATTCAAAGTTTTATTCTATCTCGCACCGTTACAAAATTATATTAAAAAACGAAAACCGCGCTAACTTTAAGGGCTGATTTCACCCCGTCAGAGTGAATTGCTGCAGAAAAGAAATTGCTCCTTGCATACGCCAATATGCTCTATATTCACACGACGTTTCATTAAAATCAGTATTTTTCTATTTAACACGACACAGAACAAAGAAAATTAATATTTTATCACAAATTTGTAATAATTGAAATTGTTAACAATTGAAAGTGAAAATATATATTTTCAGCGCAATATATAAATCACACAGTAATAAATTATTCCCCTATTTCGTACTTGAGAGAATAATTACATGTGTATTTTATCTCTGAATAAAAAATAGACACAAAATTCATAACTTTGGTGTTTCCACTACAGAAAATTGTAACAAACGCGCGATCGTGATTGGAAGAACTGTACAGGGACATCCAAGTGCTGGATTAACATCATCCTTGGAGATTGAATCGCCAAATATATTTTTCGCCCACTTATTACAGGAACACAATACCAAGGACTTGTTTGTCGGCTCCACCTTCAAAGATACCGTTGACGCGCTATTAGAATGCGCTTCTGACTCTTTCCAGTACTGGTTTCCTTTATCGGCAAGCTCTAAATTGCGAACGCCAAATTTTATCAACTATATGAGCTTCAGAAGTGTAAATTATGCACTGCGTTTCTGAAGGAGTACTCCCCTAATTTGTAGGATAAAAATTGTAGTTGATTCTCCTAGGGGAGAACGTTCCAACAGTGTAGGTACCTACAACACCGCAACGCGTTCTTTGGTAGAAAATCCTTTTGTACTCGAAACCTATGTAAAAGATGGATTTAAGGAAAATAGATTTGTAATGCGAGGTGAATGATTTTCGTTACCGTAAGGTTCGATGCTATATACGATACGATCGTGCTGCGCTGAAATCGAGCGGAACGGGTTTGTGCGTACAGCACAGCGGGTGGAATGGAATTTTGAGAGCCCCTGTACTGCGTTATCTGCAACGCATTCGTAGCCGCAAATTTTCTCAGAGATGCGTCCCACGGATTCGCGCGAAACCTCGGCGCATACGTAAGCAGAGGGAGAGAGAGAGAGATAGAGAAGGGGGAGGGAGAGGGCGAGGCGTTTTGCAGTAACGGGCCGCGTTGACGTTCCGTGCGGAACACTCGACTCGTGACAGAAATTACTAAACGGTCAGGCCACTCGTAGCTCGCACAATCGCGAGCATACGTAGTTCTACGTGTTCATGCACATATTGTATGTTTCGCAAATGGGAGCAGGAATGAAAGGACGACGGCACAGGACGCGGGCGAAACTAAAGGATGGAGGATCAGGAGGGCCTGCGGGGGTTTGAAGCGTGCGAGCCTCACGCATATTAATCTGTTCGACCGCACATCAGCCTCCGCTTCGCCTCTCTCCGAATCTCGTTCGTTCGCGCACTTCATCTCCCAACCTGTTAACCGGTCGCACACCTATGCACAACGCCTGCGGGAAATTGGCAAACTGCGGTGCCAGTCCGCCTTCCTCTTCCTCGTCCTCGTTCTAGACCACGATTCCCGTAAACGTGTGTCGATCATCACGCGACCCACCGGCGAATTAATATCGTTCCCAGGCCCGATCACGCTGGAATTTACGATGATTCACTTAGGGCTGGTAAAGAAGCTTCGGCGACTTACAAGATAGCGGTAACTAGCCTCAAGACTATGCAAGTTCAATGTTGTGTTATTTAACCAAGGAGGCAGTGCAAAGAAATAAGAGAATAATGATGCAACAGAGAGGAGATAGATTTTAATAAACAATTACTATCCGCGTGGATAACATATGTAGATGACGTTTCGTATTCTTTTTGTAAGTAATAAACATCTTTGAGTTATACCGTTTGTTGCAGTCTCCTATGGGGATTATCTCTATTGAGTGTTAGTAGGTTGCTTTATCAATGGGTGTCTAGTGATTTTTTGAAAGAGTTTGTGTACAAGTTTGACAAGAAGTAATTTTTTGGCTGGGCGATAGTTAATCTTTTACTCATCAACGCTTAATATTATTTAAATACTTAGGTGGAGATGATGCAAAAAGTAATTGTCTATGGGATGATGCAGCGTATAAAAGACTCTGAGAAACAGATACCCGTAAATTATAACAAGAATGTCAGCATGTGATCAATTTTTGATTATTAGACGATGCATTGCATATTAGACGAAGAACTATATTGTAGTTACACTATAAAAATGTTATAATGTATTTCACCTTGGGTATTCATGAATGTACTACTGACAATATTCATATGTAAATCGATATTTAAACATATACAGTTTCCAAAAGTGCATTACAATTAGATCTGCTGCGTAGCATTTTATAAAAGGGGATGCTAACTTTCTCACTGACATTCACAAATATTTGATTTCGTTTGTATCAACAGTATCTAAACACTTAGTTGTCCTCGGTAACATTGTTCCTAATTTACGAGCTACCATATGGGATGCCTGGGTGAACAGTCGAGACTGGAGGATCACGATTGTTTGAACAAACGAGTTCAAAGGCGTAGAAAGATATGGAAAATACAGGTTGAGATTTGTCAGAAGCAAAGAGAAGCAGAAATCACGCGTGCGGTTTTGCGGCCAGCATTTCTAACCGCTGAACGCCGAAGTTCGGATTGAACTGTCACCATCAGCCCGTACGCTGGCAAACAGCACAACCGCGTGTCGTATATTCGTTCGTAATAACTGCGGTCGACTATAGTTAGGATACTCGGCCAACCGGCATTTTATGGCTAACTAGCAAGCCAAATCTCCAGTGACCATTCTTTTCTCGTTTCCTGCTCTGTCCACTGAATTACATGCTGGTCCAATACTTTGTACCATTTGCAGTTTACACTTACGCAACCTTGTCACTATCCATAAATTATTACAGTAGCGAACGGAATACTTACCACTTTTTCGATTTGCTTTATTTTTGTTATTTTTTAACATGAACCTGGAACTGTGGTATGTGTTTAATATACATATTCTGATGGATAATGAAAGCTGTATAAAACCCAGTTAAAATTGAAATTATGTAAGTACCAAAAAAAGTTTATGACATTGAACGGGCTAACACATTTTTGGGGCCAACAAAGGAGTTACCACTTTTGGTATTCTTTTAGGC
Organism: Andrena hattorfiana; assembly: GCA_944738655.2. Taxonomy (NCBI): domain Eukaryota; kingdom Metazoa; phylum Arthropoda; class Insecta; order Hymenoptera; family Andrenidae; genus Andrena; species Andrena hattorfiana. The sequence continues at coordinate 12,994,913 of OX122895.1, forward strand.
CGACCTAAAAGCAAAAGGTGCCTTCACAAAATATTAGATTTTTTTATTAATGTTTAATAGTGGTAATTTTTTGTTGGTTTTAAAAGTGTGTTGTCTTGTTTAATGTTAGAGATTTTGTTTATTAGTTAAATCAATTCAAATTTAACTGGGTTTTATACAGTTTTCAATTCTCTATCAGAATATGTATATTGGGCACATGCTGCAGTTTTGAGTTGATGTTAAAAAATAATAGAGGTAGAGTGGATCGAAAAAGTGGTAACTTTTTTGTCCGCTACTGTACCTGTATAGTAACACTGCCCCAATGCGTTACACATTGCAGTTGATTTCATTAAAACGAATCTTTACCAGCGTATCCAGTGCTTTGTATGACGGATGTTGATTTGAATATAAGAATTTTTAGTGTCCTTAACATGTTCTTTGCGTTTTATCGCCATTATACATAGGTTTTGAGTGGCAAAGTAAAAGAACAATCTAAAGGGTTTCAGCCTTGTGGTCTGTAAAACCATGGAATGAGTCCGTTAATATGAGGCGTTGAAAGCAACAACGGACTAACCTACATTTCTTTCGAAATTGAGTTAGTAGCAATAATGTATTCCAATAGATTCTACTATATCATATGTATAAAATAGGAAAAAATTTTTTCAATGTAGGTTAGCCCGTTGTTGCTTTCAACGCCTCATATATAAATTCGGTATTAAAACGTTTAGTAAATAATTGCTTGGCATTAAAAGGAATACGTACTGGTTCATAATTATGCATGTATCACATACCTTGTACGTCCAGAAGAGATAAGTCTTTGAATATTCCAATTTGATCTGTCAGAGGAAGTAGGCTGATTTAGTAATAATATATTTTTTGTAGGTCATACATAAATATTGTAGAATTTTTAAAGGTTCATAAACTCATCTCAGATTAAGCTTGTTTTACGTGTAAATGAAATTTAATTAAAAAATCGCTGAATTTTTATATACTTTATTTTAAATCTTTTTGGTATTGAGTTATGCACGGGTATTTAAGATGATGAAATTTTTTTTATTGTTTTTTGTCCGATGTAATCTTGAATAAATGGCTATCACTCTGCCGGTGATAAAAACACAGTGTACATATAAACAAAAGAACTAAGTGACGAATTTAAAAATTCTTTCGTTAGTATTTTTCATAAATGAACTCGCTATCGTATTACCAACTTTCATAAGTTTTGGTCCTCTCATTGATTTTATTCAGCACTTTTTAGCAAAAAATTACCGGTTATTAAAACGTGTACCAATTATCAAATTTTCATTATTTTGCAGTAACGATTTGTAATTCGATAACCATGCTCATATATGTTAAGAAAAACCTCCGATTTTTGATTTCACTGCCAGAGTTATAGCTGTTTATTCAAAATTACATCAGAGAAAAAAACAATAAATTTTTGTATCATCTCAAGATATATATAAATCAATATCAAAAAGATTTTTTACCCTATGTGTTACAGATTACATGAGAACGTACTGTTAATATTTCATCTTATCTAAAGTGAATTGTGTGCAAGCCACGATACATCACGATACACCGATGGTAATGTTTAGTATTTGTCTTGTCGATATTGTTCTGCGTTTAACGGTAGCATTCTTGTGTGCTTCGCATTAGTGCACGTACACTGCTAAACAAAGTACATAATTGATCACCCCACTTCTACTTCGCGAGACACGCTACGGAAAATGGCATTCCTATCAACAACGCGAGGTTCTCTTCTAAACGAAGCGCGACATTAAAAAATTGGATTACTGTATTAAGAATTGGGTAAAAGGGTTACTACCTGTAGTGAAACACCCTGTATATCCAGAGAAACACAGAAAAAAAATCTGAAATATAGCGACTGGGTCATCTCTCCCGGCGGGGCGGCACACCCGCATTTACTCTATATTTTAGAGTGTAGACTATTAGACGGTTGTATAAGAAATTGCGTGATTCTGTCATTAACCGAGGAGTACGAAAAGAAAAGAATGAAAGAGGAACGTTGGGGGATACCTTTCGGGAATGCTGCACCTGAAATATTGGTTCGCGCGAGTGCTGAATGTCAAGGGAGATCGTGCAGCTTAGTGCTGCATCGGCCGTAGAGACGAGGTCGTTTCCACAAAAGAACAGGAGAAAAGGAAGAAACGGCTTATGGGCGGAAGGTTAAGCCGGGATAAACTAAGCCTACCAGAGTAAGACATTCCACCTTTAGCCCTTTACCCGTAGCGCCTTTAGGGATATTTACAACGTCGTCGCCCAGGCAGAAGCCGGGCTGTGGAGTGAGAAATGACCTCGCCGACAATTAACTGAAATCACAGCGGGCCAAGGCGGTTTGTCACTGTCTAACCCTTGACTACCGTCCCTACTACCACCTCCGTTACTGACGTTGTTATTATTATTAGTGCTACCAAGAGCTGTTAATGTTACACCACCTATTACTGTCACGCTCTTATCGTTTACATATGGAACTGATTTCTACTAGGAACTAGGCTTTTGCATGCATCGACGAGCAAGACACAGTGACGATCGATTCGCGTTATTACTACCCAATAATAAGTCTTCCTTGTAAATGGCAAGTATTGTATGAATTTTTTAAGTCTACAATAAGTTTTGAAAGACAAAGGTGACCTTTAAGTTTTTAATATCTTTTTTTATATCATCAAAACGAATTCAACGATACCAAATATAGTTACGCTCGAGAAAAAAATAAATAATTTCAACATTTTATAATACTGTGTTTACTAGTACCTACTTTTTATTGATAACGCTACATAGCGCTACAAGTTAGAAAGTGTTGAAATCATTTTCCTTCCTTCCTAACCTTATGCGACTTTAAACTACTACTGTATCATATCTACATCATTGAATTCGATCTGGCAGTTGCTTTCATAAGGTTATCTTTGATGTGTAAAAGTTATAGCAAAATTTAAAAAATTTGTATTCTTAGCGGTGTGGCTTGTACAAGTAGTGTAACTTTTTTCTCTTTTAATTTTTTCATATACATTGGGTAACGTTGGGTAATAATAACGTGAACACCTTGCAAGTAATTGCGATGTATTTTTTGATTGTGCGATTAGAGGAATTTAATTGTGGTGCTTTACAAACATATGTTTCTAAAGTATTTTCAGAATCTCAATTGTTACGACATCTTTAATAAATTTACATTTACAAGTGTGGATCGTGGTGACGTTTGTCATAGATGTAAGCAAGTCAATTACAAAATAGTTTCTTCGAAAATTAATATTGATTTTATAATGTTTTTAGTCCAGGGATGATGCAATATCTTTAGAAAATTATTTTACGCAAAATAATCACTTTTCATAAATATAATAATATTTTTTAACAAAGTGAAAACATTATCACAACCTTATATAAATAATTGTTAAATGTAAATCTAATCTTTTCGAGAAGTTTATAATTTGGAGCCAAATAAAGCATTAGCAACTGCTGAATGCAATATTTTGGATGTCAGTTACTGGATAATTTGTTTACAAATGCAGCTTATAAAAACAATTCAGAGTTATAAAATCATCAATATACCTGTACAATCATCGATTGCAATTTACCTCCTTAAGGGGTAATTTCTACTTTGATCAGCCGAAAAATGAAGCTATTTTTAAAGATTTTTTTCTAAATAAATGCACCATGTAATGAAATAAATCTTTTTCGTATTTATTAAGCTATTATATTATACAAAAAACTTTTGAATCATTTTTTCATTTGTTTTAAATGTTTTTTGACAGTTTCAATATTGCACGTAGAAAAAATAAGGTATGCCCCTGGCGCAGGTGATTTCTCCACTCAAGTTTATCTGTAACAAAAAATTCGAAGAGATTCTTAATCTGTATGAGTGTCGCTACCACCCGTAGCTCAGTTAACAATTTTTGTTGAAAATTAAGAAAATGGCGCCGGATTGAAAAAAACTTTGGACACAACACCCAAAAGGGGGTTTTCCCGGGTGTATCCCGAGAAAAATCTCGGTTATTTTTTTAGAAAAATTGTTAAGTGAGCTACGAGTGACAGCGACACTCATACAGATTAAGAATCTTTCCGAATTTTTTGTTTCAGATAAGCCAGAGCCGGGAAATCACCTGCGCCATGAACATACCTCTTTTTTTTTAAGTACCATCTTGACGCTACAAAAAAACATTTAAAACAGATTAAATAAAATCATTTAAATTTTGTTTTGTATAATATGAGTGTAGCTTCATAAATCCCAAAAAATATTATTTCATTATATGTTGTATTTAGTTAGAGAAAAATCTTTAACAATACCTTAACTTTTTGGCTGATCAAAGTAGAATGTGCAAATCTATGATCAGATAAAAATATCGTGTCTCGCATGATACTTTAATTTCAAGAGATAACTATTTCATTATTTTATTATGTTTTAATTATTTTGTCATTAGTTTCATGAAATTAGACACTCATGAGACAAGTTTCATAATATATTTTAAAAAATCTAATCTCTCCCGGCTATTTCCATTATTTACATTTAGTTGTTGCTGAGATATTTGCCTCGTGATAGAAAAGTTTCATGTTAAATCTCATTGGGGTTTCATACCTTTACACACTATGTGCCACGCAAAGCAAAAGATGCTGTGAGCTGCAACACGCAGTACGGCCCGAGAGAACGGGGAAAACCAGATTATACTGCCAACTATGCGGCGACGCCGCTCGTATCCAGTTCATGTGTTACCATAACACATGACAACAATAATCATAAAAACTGTGCTGCAAATACAAAAAAAGAGAATTAAAGAAAATGTATAATGCAATAGAAATATCACTCTTGCTACAATTAAAAGCGATTTTCGGTGCTTGTAATGGAAATGATTGGATTAAGGGGTAGGGCTCACTACATTAACAACTGTATTTAATTCATACCACAATTCTGCCGTGATAATTCAAATACACGTATTTGGTTAAAAGGTAGTTTGTTTTGTTATTTAATATATCTACATATAGATAAATTATTTTTGTGCTACCTGCCAGGAATGACATGATTTAAGTGAAAGTTACAGATACGCCCTTTTGACTTAACATGGCAGAATTATTGTAGAGTTATAATTTTATAATATTATCCCACTGAGTAGGCGGTACAGGCACCTACTGTAAGTTTTACTTCAGCAAGTAGAAAATGCGCGCTAAAGACAGACAGGATACCTACTCTTATTAAGTAGAAAACTTCTATGTATGCACTCCAACTTATTCGCTGATCAATCGACCAGTGATCTTTTGCAGAATCCTGTTTATTAAATCCAGAACTTTAGAATAGGATAAGTTATGGTATAATGGTTTAAAAAAAAATCGATTGTTCTCCTTTCACAAAGTGTTTAGCATGCAACGTTAATTTAAATATGAATATGCTTTAAACGCATACTTGAACTGCAAAGGGTTAAAAAAGGTACATAATTCTGTGATACTAAAATATTGAAGCATGAAAAATAGAAACAGAACACTCAAAACACCTTTTGTATAGATCGAAATAAGAATATGGTACGATAATCCTTTGTATGTAGGTATTTTGTACGCCATAAACAGAATCAGGCAAATGACGTGTGTTATTAAAATAAAAATCGTGACTAGCTCTGATAGAATTGATCTTTTGACTTACATATGAGCCGTCTTTTTTTTGAAACTGGTATAAGCCAATTTTTTGGAAAAATAAGTTAATCGTACTTTTAGTCAGGTATAGATATACTCTTTTTATACTTATAATTACACAGTGAATGGTGTACGATATTCTCATACTTTAATCAAAAAAAGTTGAACTGTAAAGTGTTATTGCAGGAATGTTTTCTTTATAAACTCGATTATTCGTTTACTTATATGTCTTCATTTTAATGGTTATTTTTTACATTAAAAAATACATTTCAGAGAAGCCAACTTCTTGTTGAAAGTGGTGTAAGTCCATTTGTAGCTAAAATATCGTTTATTTTCTTTAACATTTTTATTAATTATTAGTGCATAATAAAAATGTAACAAGTTTATAATTTTAAAAACATTACCCGAATTGATTAACGTTTGCCAATATTTTTAAGTTGATTCAAACGCAAACCCCTAAATATCTCAATGTATGAATAAATGGACTTATACCACTTTCAAAAGCAACGGCTCACGTTTTTTACCCAGCTTAGTGGGTATGTACTTGTTATTGTTAACAAGGGCTGATACGCAACCCGGAAATTCCAAACAAATTATGAAACTTTGGGGATATGTAAAGGATATGTAGGTATGTATTACGTAATTGTTTTCTGTCCAAACTCACTCTAACGGGGTAAAACTGACTTCAGAAAATCCGGTTATTTTCCGATTTTGTACATGTCCCCAAAGTTTCATAACTTCTTGAATTCCCGAATTGGGGATCTTCCCTCTTAAGTCAACTTTTGAACCCCCTTTTTCGGAAGGTTTCAAGAACCGTTTTTGTATGGCACCCTGTCTTTATAATATTCAGAGACTATGCTGAATATGTACTTGAGCTGTTGACTCCAGTCACTCAAGTACGCTGCCACCTTTTTTCTCTCTGCTGCTTTTACGACGTTGCTGCATCTGTTCCATCGATTATAGCCTTCGCTCTTCACACATCAATTGCCAACAGTTATGTTTTCATTTTACCATCGCTAAATATGCTCCAACATCCACTACCGGTATTTAAGTCGGTTGTCATAACAGATATGCAGTTCAACCCTGGAACACCAATGTTTCTCAATATTACGACTGTCACATGCTTACTGTCGTGTAAAAATCGCGTGCACCGTTTTTCGGTCTTCATCTGTTCAGCATTATTTAAGTTATCATTGATGAATTTTGTCAGATTAATTGGCAGAAACACTTACGGACTTCCGGCTGTATAAAAAATAAATTTCGATCCTTCTGAAATGTTTGTAACTGCAATACCACTAATTTGAATGAGGGTTGTTTTAATGCTTACGTAATTATATCGTTATACAGGGTTACTGTAAAAAAAATAGCTACTTTCAATGTTGTATAAAACCGAAATCGCTAAAGAGACAAACACGAAATATATGTAGTATCGTGGATGAAGGACGAAAGTTTGCACGACTGCAGTTTATTGTGAGTATTGTCAGTATCGGCTGTTGCGTCTCCTGACCAGTTTAGCAAGTTGGCTGCTAGTTCTACGGAGAAGGCGTTCTGTGCGATTGAGTTAGCGAAAACAAACTCTGGACAGTTGGAACAAAAAATTTTAGAACACGGGACATTTGTGGAAAGGGAATAGTTCTGGCAGACCGCTCGTGTGTATCGTATTAATATCTGCCGTGTGACAAAGGATGCACACATGGAATATTTATAACTTGCTGATAACCTTAAAAACCTTAAAAACATTCCTTGCAAAACCATGAAATGTATTTGTCTATATCTATAATAGTTTGGTTTGTATGAAATATCGCAACTGTCTATTCCTTTTATAGGAACCCTATATTTTATTAGTCACGTGACATTGTAGCTGCAAGTTATTTATTTACTTTTATTTTAATTTATTAGTATATACGGATTCTTGCTCTATGATACACATAAGGGAATATAACAAGTACCGAATACTCATATAATATGTTCAGTTTACCCATTATAACATAAAAGATTATATAACAAACTTAACTGACGTACAAGTTAAGTTAATCCTTATATCTATACTATTATATAAAATTGAAGTTGCATACTTGAAATGCGTTTTCTCAATGAGTATTAACTGTAGGTACTCAAAAGTGTGTTGCATAACTTTGTTCGTCTTGGCAAGAGCAAGGTTTTAACTTCTTAGATTTTTTTAAATAATTCTGTGTATGTATATATAAAATCCAAATCACGATCATCACGCAAACCCTATGGAACCACTGATCGTATGACCATGAAAGGTAGCTAGATTCCTCTTAGCCCCCAGGTGCTCGCTATGAAATCTTTTTAAAAACTCCCTCCCCTTCACCGGAAAATTTTATAATTTTATTTTATAACCCGGGAAACGCCGGGAGCTTTAAGCTAGTTTTATATAGTTACACAGATAAGTAAAGTTGTGTCAAACTGACCCAATATCATATACTTACCATACACGAGCATACAAAAACAAAACTCAGCTCATTAAATTATTACAGTGTAATATTTTAAGAACTTATTAAGCTGCAATAAAAAAATAAAGACAAATTAAAAAAAATATTATAATTATCATTATTTATTATTGACGGTTATCAGTTATTGAAAGATATGAAGAAGTTTTACTCCAAATAAATACATTAGTAAAGGAGGGATGAGGATTTGGGACACGATTTTTACCGTACAAAGGTTGAAGAAATCTAGACAGCCGCGATATATGTTAGTTATATTGTTTATTCTAGTTACTGTATCAGTGTGATCGTATTTCGAGGTAGGTGTATAATTTTGGTTTAAATAGCGAAAATTTTCGAATGGATCGCGGAGGAACGTTTAAAGGTGTCAGATACAGTAGAGAAGGACATGCAATTTGACCACTAAAGATTTTATAGAAGACCGTAAGATCAAATAATTTTCTACACTCATCTGAAGTTGACATATTTAAAATTTTTAAAATATTTAAAAAGCATCGAGCACGATTATGAACTAAATGCTCTATATAAACAAGGCTAGAGTATTCTAAAAAATGTATTGTCTTAAGACTATAGATTATTTACTGGAGGGGTAACTAATAAATAATGAATTCATAGCTTGGGTTCGTATTATTATCAAATACCTAAATGTCGTAATTACGAGTGTTTTTGTTTAAAGAATATTGGGAAACGTTTGTTTTGTAAGGTTTATAAATCGTATCGACAATAGATTTAGGCTTTACATTTCTACACAATTTGTCATTTCAGTGCATATACTATTGGCCATCGTGTTGTTAAAATATTTTATTGAAGGGTACAAGCGATTTATTTTCTTTACATCGTAGCGTTTTTATATTATATACATATTGGGATACTCATTCTGTAGTCTGCCGTAGTAATCAACGTTGATAAATAGTGAAACGTAATCGTCAAGTTAATAATTACATTCTGTGCAAAGCCTGGTATATTATTAAATTTAAATTTACAACATGTACAGTTTAAATGGAGAATATATGTCATTCTACAAAATATTTTAAAATTTACAAGGTGTCGCCAAAAAACTCGAAAAGGGAGACACCGAAGTGTACTCTGAGAAAGTAATGCTACTCGATCATAACATCTTTGCTAAATTCGTTTCTAAACTATGGTAATTATTTGAATTTCTGTCTAAATACCGAAAGAGGAGACAGATTCGAGGTAGCATGTGGCAGAAGGGCGAAAGCAAGATTGAAAGTACGTCTGTTCGCCGAGGATAATTTATCGATTTAGACGAGACGAGAGAGAAACGAAAGACACGGGAACGAGGAGATACAGAGGAAAAGAGAGGCAGAAAAAGAGCACGGGAACGGCTCTTCGTTAGCGATTTAATTCCTGAACGGCGCGGAGCGGCTTCCAGTTTATTTATTTTTTCGCCGGCTCGTGACCGGCGCCAAAACGAGGGCGAAAGAGGGACAAGATTAAAAATCCCCTAATTACTTAATCGCGTTACCTCGATACGACCGTGTCAAAGAGACGACACAGCTTCTGCCTGAAGGATACCGGGCGAGAGCTTGCCTGCCTCTTTTTTCATCCTTCCCGTTTTCAGAATTCGAGTGCACTATTCGTCAGCGGCGTTCGTTAGAGATCCGCCGGGCAGTGATTTACCAGTATTGAATTTTCACTTCTGACCACTTAGTCGTACTCGCAATATTATACGATGGGATTCGCTCAAACGCCGGGACGCGATATTACGCGAGTAAAGTAAAAAGGAGAGAACTTCATGAAATTTTCCGCATTCGGAGACTGACTTATCATAGGAAAGGACAGTGGCGGAAAATGGCAAATTTTATGGGGAAAGAGAAATTCTTTCACAGCATGTTCCTGCCATGTTCTAAGGAATCAGAAAGTAATAATTATTATATTTATCCTAGAAGTGCTGGGAAATCTACAATAAACATGCTTAAATACAAGATTCTAATTGTGATCATAGTTAACCTAATTGCTATGCTTAATTCTCCGTTTCTCCAGCGGAATAATAATTTTTAAGAATCTTCCGCGTAAATCGATGTGTCGATCTTGCACTCACAGATCTTAATAATAGCACGCTTTAAAGTTTATCTAACAATATACATATATAGATGAAATCTTTAAGATTATTTGAATATTCGGAGCATAATTACAATTCATTCAATATTCATATTGATCACTTTCCGCTACTGTGCGTGAACACATGAGATGCCGAATTACATATTTTTTGTGTTCATCTAAGTAACTATAGTTTCATAATTTTTCTGTTTTAGTGGATACTGAGCTACTATACCCTTTCTGAATGATCGTTTTATTAATAGACTTTCATCTGAAGACAATGAAGACGAAGCTTACAAGGGAAGTTAAGCAACCCGAAAATTCAGAAAATTATACAACTTTGTGTGCAAGTAGAGTAATTCATCCATAAGACAAACGTATTTCTTGTTGGTGCCATAGTTGGAAAAAATGGAGAATTTTATTTTTTGTGGTAATATCTCGAGAATGGTGTGAGATATTGAAAAGAAGTTTGAGGGGTCTCCCTACCTTGACGGACAAAAAATGATGCGAGGGTTGGGAATTTTTTAAAACAAAACCATTAAATATAGGTATTTACTTCCAGCTTCGTGGCTTCATTTGTCAATCTTTAGAGAATATGAAAAGAATTATATGCAAAAATAGTGGTTATATCCGGAGTTATAGTGCTTCAAATAGAGCGCCTTACAAAAATCATATACGCATTGTTAGCATAAAATCAGCCGTTCTAGTTGTCTGAAATATAAAATTTAAAAATTGGTGTAATCTGTATAAGTGTGACTATCGCCCGAACTAGATTAAATGAGAAATACTGAAAATTAAAAAAAAAAAATGGCAGCGTCTAAAACAGACGTCAATTTCTGCAAAAAATTTGCTGGTTTTTTAAGTCGCAAAAGTTTAATTTTGCAAAAAGCGACTTTTTTTAGATATCATGCTAACAAATTCTAAAAACATCGTTTTTAGAAAAACGCGTTTAAAGGTTCAGGTAGCGTTTTTTAAATTAATTTTTTTAAATTTGCCCAAATATGTACAAATATAGGCATAAAGTTTTCAATTAATATAATTTGAGGGTTTCTCTTAAAAAAATCTCAAATACTGCGCTCCTTTTCAGGCCGTCAAAGTAGGGAAAATCCCTTAAACAAAAATTGCGTCATATTTATATATCTACAAAAGTGTGTAAAAATAATTATCTTAAAATCCATACTTTTTATGTTACTCCCACCGCCAATCCTTAATTCCATAATTATTTTTAAGCAACTTTGTAGATATAAAAAAGATGCAACTTTGGTTTCAACTTCGTTTTAGTATCGTTCACCCTTCTCGAGATATTCGACGAAAAAGGGGTGTTTTCACCCTCTAAAACCGTACTATGGTGCCAACAAAAAATAGGTTTGTGTTGCGGATGAACTACTCTACTTCCACACAAAGATGCATAATTTTCTGAATTTTCAGGGTGCCTAACTTCATAATAATTTAACTAACTAACATTATAATTTTCCCATCACTTCTCAGATAAATAATTATTGGTTTCTGATGCCTTTTCCCATTTTCTACATACGAAAGAAATCAACAATGCAGAATTATGTTAAAACTCGTTCGTCGTAAAGAAATTGTAATTAAATGTTTCTTTATGCACAAAATGTCGATTACGATCATATGAATTGTATTAAAAGAAAATTCTGTAAACGCCTGCGTGCTTGAAACATAATGGTAAAACGAGAACACGGACATATTATAAAACTCATTATCAAGATTATATTCAATTACAATCTTCGACATCTGTAATATAAGATATTGTAGAAACTCGTAAACAATTGATAATTTTTTTACGGTTACATTGCCTACCTATATGTCAAAAGCGGACGGTATGTCAGAAGAGAATACAAGCTTCATGCTCGGCACGAGTGCACGAATGCGTGAATGCGTCTGTATGCGTTTGCGTGCGCATAGCTGACTGATCAGCACACTGACAAATCAGTGCTAAAAGGGCAAGCATAAACAGGCGCGATCTTTTTCCTCGCCTCTCCCTCTGCTTCTTCAACTTTACCACCACGATTCTTCACCTAGAGCCGCTACCTCTACCCATCTACGCATTTCGTCCCTGTTTCTATTCACGCTTGAAGTGATCCCCTCTTGCAGCAACTGTTTCGGGAATTTATCCTTCCAGTCAAATTATTTAACGGTTAAATGGTGAATGTTGGCGAGTGTTAATGAGTGTTAATATTGCACTTAAGGCTGTAAGAAAGTATCTTTTTATATAAAAGCTGTCGTTAGCTCCAATTTGATTTGTGGAGCGAAATACACAACAAATGAAAATCGTATTTATTAAAGGGTAATTACACTGTAGGGCCTAGAAAGGCAGTCTGATTTGGGGATTTTTTTATCCAAGTATAGTGAATGGAATACAAATTCTGTTTGAAGAGCTTTATTGTACACACCTTGAAGTATGATCACAATTTTTTTAAAAATTTTTTAATACAAAATAGCGGCGCCACATCTCAACAAATGAAGCTTCTTCTGAAAAGCAGTGTTTCGCGGCCGGAAAGATTTCTCGTTCAATTTTTGACCTAGAACAAAAAAAACAAAAAATTTTAAGTTCTATATAAGTTTATCTCGGGAAGTACACGACGAAATGAAAAAATACTGTTTTTTGTAGGAATTGAACAAAACGCTTCAACAATTTTGAGGTTGTGGCAGTTGCGTGTTTTGTTTGATCACGCACCATTCTTACAAAAATCAGTATTTTTTAATTTCCTCGTGTACTTCCCGAGATAATCTTATATAGAACTAAACAAATTTCGCTTTCTTATTCTAGGTCAAAAATTGAAGGAGAAATCTTTCCGGCCGCGAAACACTGTTTTTCAGAAGAAGCTTCTTTTGTTGAGCTGTGTGGTCGCCATTTGATATTAAAAAAATTAAAAAGAAATTATGGTCATACTTCAAGGTATGTACAATAAAGGCCTTCAAACAGATTTTGTATTCCATTCACTATACTCACATAAAAAAAAATCTCAAAATCATGCTGCGTTTCCGGGCTCTACAATGGCGTTACCTACCCCTTAATACAATAAATTTATTATAGATAGAAATTTATTATACAAATGTACAGAGTTCGAGTTCAAGTCCTTACAGTTCTGTGGCTCGTCCTTACACCCAATCAGTTAAATTTTATAAAATGGCAATGGGTATGATACGTAGACTTATCTATGACACTGACCTTTTTCGGGCGTCTGAGATGCAGGCGTCCGGTCGGGGTATTGACCCTTGCTATCGTGTGGTGCAGCCGGAGGTTTTCCACAAAAACCGATATCCAATTGAAGGCATTCATATCCTTACCGTTTGCTAAGCCCTATTTCATAGTATAGAAAGGGCCGCGAATGCATACTCATTTCAGGTCTAGTACATTTAGACGGACGAGGCTAACTGTTAGGTATTATTTTCAAGTATTTCCTCTTTGAGACCCCCGCATTTTCTTAGTGCGTTAGAATTAGCTTCCGCGGCAATCACATACTAACCAATTGTCAAATCCTGCGGCTCGTATCTCTGTGTACTTTGGGTTTCTTCTCATTTGAAAGCCCTAGACAACCTCTGAATTTCCAGCTGAGGCGATCCCACAGCGATATAGGTAGAAACCGCTTGAAGTATATCGCATTATAAAGCTACGAGGCTAGCTAACTTTTGCTAGTGGCTCCGGTGTTAACCAGTCAGCGGTTCGTTCACGACACCCAACCTCCTAGCGGCTCCAGGTGTTAGCCAGGTACCGATTCGTCCGTGAACACTTACCTTCCTAGTGCCTCTTGGTGTTAACCAGGTACCGGTCCGTCCACGACAATTACCTTTCTGCGGCTCCCCGAGTTAGTCACCCACCGGTTCGTCCGCAACTAACAAATTCCATAAAACAATCTCAAATCCTCAGCCTCGTAGCCGCTAATCTCATTGCTCTCAGCCTCGACTCGTATCACGGAACATAGTGTATTAGAATGTTTAATAAACGCTGACAAAGGTGGTGCACATATTTTTGCAGGAAATGTAAATGTTAATCGAAAGATCGTGTTACACACTTTACGATCATTAGAATGATTACATATTAAATGAATATAGTTACCACAAGACTTTACGAAATTTTTGCTGCTTCCGGCAAAGTTCGATAAATCTAGCTTCACATCGCTACTTTTATTTCTAATGTTTATACACAGGGTTGTAAAATTGCATTGTTTTAAAATATTAGATACATATGTGAATTCTGATAGCAATTTAGATCCAACTGACACTACATACTATGGTACTTATTACTTATTAGCCTTACTACTTTTGCAAAATAAAAATTTTAGACTATAATAAATTCGATAGAATTCTATAGTGGGTCAAAATGAACTATGTACCAGCCGTTCAAGGGTTAATAAATGGATTCCTGAAAATTCTGATCGCAAAATGTTGAATATTATAACAGTAACAAATTAAAAAATGATTTCACAAGTTTGTTTAATTTTTTTCAACCGTTTCATCTTATGACCTTCTAGGTAGATATTGTGTACAAGTACAAGTCGAAGTAGCGATCCTTAGCGGGACATGTTCTAACATTCTGCAGGTAGAATAAATAGTATAAGTGCGTGCACATTCGACGTAATATTAACGCCGTCTTTTCTGAGAAACGTGTATGAGAAATATTTGTTCCAAATTCTATATTTATTTCGTATTTCAATAAGAAAATATTCTGGGTTTACTATATTCTTAGTATGGGTGATCTCATAAATTTAATGAAATAATGAAACTATTATCCCGCCTGGATATAGAGGTTAGTAAGAATATCCAATTAAATTCTAGACATTTTACCATATATTGATTTTAAAGTGTAAAGTGCCTTTAAAATTATTCGACATTTTGAACTAAGTATCAGTGGTTTCGACTGGCTTTCGCACATGTTAACAGGAGCGGTCAACGCCTCGGGTTGTCCTGGCTTCGGGCCGGCTTTTTTGCGTGTCGGCTTTGACTTTGTCGTTTTCTAACATTTGACAATTATTCGGTAATTTATCAAAACGTCCGCACACAATGGTCCACTGCGAGTTTCGTGTAAAAGAGACGCCCAATGGTCTGCCCTTTGTGAGCCTTCCATGTAAACGGTGTTCACAAAGTATTCGTTGCTGATTTCTGTTATTGTCTTTATTACTCCTTTTTATATTGTTAAAATAAATTCATAAATTCATTTATACGAATTAGTAGAAACTAGTGTAGTAGAACCTCCACTATCCGAATTAATACGGAGTGGAACACTCACTTTTCTCATGATGATTATCCCATGTATTAGAAATAATGATACAAGTGGCAATACTTAAAATAAAAAGTATTTTTATAACGTTAAATATTTCAACGTTGCATAGGTATTCTTGAAAATTTTGTGCCACTCTCACTATTTCCTAGCTTCTAAAATATCTTCGGTTTCGTTACAACAGTTAATACTACACGTTTTCTGTTTTGTGGCATTTTATATAAGGTGTTAACTCTTGCAGTGTCAATTTCATCTAAAGTAGTCTAAATAGTTTTGATTTTGATCGTTCTAGAAGGGTGTTTCGATAGTATTATAAAAAGTATAGGTTATCTACATACCTAGTCATGAAAGGAGAGAACTTTCTACTGCAATTTTATAAAGCTACAAAGTAAAATAGGCATCACTCCTTAGAGCAATTTTGTTAATTTATATTGTTCAAAGTATTGGGCAGCACGGAAAATTAATGAAATACATTAAAGTATTTCTATCTTATGTATTCTTTCCTATGTATATTTTTGCATTGAGTGACATATTTACACTTTTCAATGGAAAGACTTTTTAAATCTTGAAATACCGAATTGAGAATATATTCTCCACTCCCGTTATTTAAAATGAATGTTACATTCATGCGAAGCGATATTATTAAACGTTGTGGAGTTTAATACCACATAAAGTATAGAGCTGACCACAACGTTCCTAATGATTTCACTGACATATCGATGTTTTGTGCACAAACTTATTTGCAATTATAAATAGTTGGTCATAAAGTAGCTCGTAAGTTGACACGAGCAACTGTTGTACACCTGCAACTGTAGCCAATATAACTATGAACCGTCGTTGTGAAGTGGAATAAGTCCGGCAATACAAGCATTAATTTTACGAGTCGCCGCCATTTATCCTTGCTAATTATCAAACCAGTATCTTGCTTGTCGATTTGCTCTCTTTCCTTGCCTCATTTCCTCCTTCTCCATTAGATGTTGCCCCCCATAGCATGCAACACATTACACATCACGCATCGGTATAAACAAATAAACATAAATCTTGACCAATATCTCTAATAATCTGAAATTTAATAATTATACTTGTCACATATCTTCTCCTGGATTTCTAACTCCTTTGTAAAAGTTTGTAAATTTTCCCCGCTTTTCGTAGTTTGTATTGTCATTTGATAAATCCTTTCTGCGTTTACTTCGAGCAATCTAAATTAACACTTTCATATCGGGCAGGTAGTATAACAATTAACATTTATGAATTATATCTGGCTCGTTGCTCGGAATGGAAGGTACAGTTCACGTAGGAGACATTATATGTAACAAACTTTCGGACACCAGGTAGACGGGTATCAATGGTATGGAACGTGCTTCGGTGGAGAGAGAAGCGAAACAAGCGCGCGGCTCCCAAGGAACGGTGGAACAAAACTATCTCATTGTGTGTTAATACGTTTCGCCGCTGCCGCTTCGATTCTTGTGGCGTGCAACTGCACAACTATGCACACTACACACCCGTGATACCACGAGATCGTAACACCACGGTGTTAAGGCCCCGGTTGCTTTAATCTTCAATGGCACAAAAAAATATGATGTGGTGTACAGATACAGAGTCTGAAATATATACAGACGATCACACTGAAAATGATCCACCACCTTTACTTACTTATATTTGTTCATCAACTGTAATATATGGATGTAATGCTTTTGCAAACAATGTAAGAAACAACATATCATCTATACTACTACTTGTTTCAATGTAAAAATTAACACTGAATTTCATAAAACATATATAGTGACATCTAAAGGAAATATGTATATGGTGGACGATTTTCAGTGTGACGTGACTGGAGCACTCATTTTTACAAATTGAATTGAGGTTAGAGTAACGATTTCTTAAGATATACTGGAAGTATACACGTACAACTGAATATTATTGGTAGCATAAAGTTTTGACGTGACAGCGTGACGAAAGCAGCACTTTTTATTTTAGACCTACTCATGAATAACACTGTCCAACTGTCCTTATAGACTTTTGTGAAGAAATTCGATTTTGAAAAAAAAAGGCAAATTTTCAACTTTGAACATCTTTTGTGTTCAAACAATAATAGTTATTCGATTGCTTGTTCCGTTAAATTATTCTACGAACCCTCGCGAATTTAAATGTGTTTAAACAATGATCAAAGAAAAAAGGACACCCGAAATACACCAATTTTTGCAGATATCTTTCTATATATTTCAAAAACTAAGGGTCTAGGAGAGAATTTAACTACTCCACGCGATGCAGCAGACATTTTTCTTCCGGAAACCATCAGCAGAATTGGTAAAACACCTTTTGTTTATAATACAGAAACGAAAGTGTTTGGCAAAACGTGCGGCACGGACAGTGGCAGTCACGCGCGTTACGCGATTCTGTGACGCTGAGCGGCCCGCACGCCATTGACTACCACTGCCCGCGCCGCACGTTTTGCCAAACTCTTTCGTTTCTGTATTGTAAACAAAAGGTAGTTTACCACTTCGGCTGATGGTTTCCGGAATAAAAATGTCTGCTCCATCGCGTGGAGGAGTTAGATTTTCTCCTACACCCTTAGTTTTTGAAATATATAGGAAGATATCTGCCAAAATTGTTACTTTTTGGGTGTCATTTTCCATTTGATCGTTGTTTAAACATATTTAAATGTTCACAGAATAATTTGACGGAACGAGCAACCAAATGACTATTAGGTACTGTTTGAACACAAAAGATGTTCAAAGTTGAAAATTTGTATTTTTCTCAGAATCGAATTTCTCGAAAAATGAGAGCGATGACGGCAAACGGTTTGCGGACTCGTTTTCAGCGCACAAAAATCTATAAGAAACGGCTATTGAATGTTACAGAACAGACAAATAGTTCAATTTTGTTGGACAGTGTTATACGTGATTAACGTGAATTATAAAATTTTTATTTTTTCTCATACACGTAATTTAAGAGTTGGCGTCAGTATCTCTTACAAATGATAGCAAAATACCCGTGCTTTGTTACGGTGTAAATTAGGTGTAAATCTGTTCTCATTTAATTTACAACAATTAATTTAACAATTAATTTTAAAAGTAAGTGTAGCGCCCTCTGCACGTGGTTTTTGGAACTATTCTATAGCTTATAGCAGCGCCATTTAAACAAAGATTTTTCTGATGTATGGTGCATCGAAATCGGTTCAGTAGTTTTTGAGTTTTGCGCTTTCAAACATACAGTGGCGGACGGAAGAAAGTTTACAGCTTTTAAAATCGCATAACTTTTAGAACTGGTCCAAACGACGTGAGTTTTTTTGAGAAGTTGGAAGGTTTAGTTTGCTAACTGACGTGTTTCGTCGTTTTGAAAAAAATGCAATTTAGCGAACGCTTAAAGATCGCAGAATAAGGTCGAAAATCGCGAAATTCTCGAAACCAGCGATTTCAAAAAACCACATTTACTATTTTTTTGCTATTCCGACCAATTGCATTTTTTTTCAAAACTTCGAAACACGTCACTTAGCAAACTAATCCTTCTAGCTGCTAAAAAAAAACTTATGTCGTTTGGACCAATTCTAAAAAAGTTGTGCGATTTTAAAGGTTGTAAACTTTCTTTCGCCCGCCACTATACATACATCCATGGCACGAACATTTTTATATAATAGTGTAGATAATAATGTAAATGGGAAATTATAAAGCTTCATCTGGGTTATTCAACGACGTATTAGGACTTGCAATGAAAAAATACATTATCATGTGTGTTTGATAAAGACTAAAATACAGAATGTTTGGACAAATCATTTCCGCAGTGAAATAAGTTAATAACGCTTTGCTCACAGTGTCTGAGCATGTTTAACGTATTTCAAATAGATCCGCTTTTCAAAACTTTCGGAATAATCCTTGCGTGTTTGTTTGCGCGTGAAAACTGTCAGAACATTGAACCACCTGGATCTCCGCCCGTCTTCTCGCACCGTTTATTTTTCGTTTCAAAGTTCCTCTTGGTGGCGAACCTCTTCTTACCGCTCGGTTCAGGGCACCGGAAGCTCTCGAGAATTCTTCGCGCGAACACGAGTGTGGGAGGTAACGCTTTTCGATGATGCCGTGTAACCTTTGTGGTGACAAGGCTTCAAAAAAGGATCTAGTCGAAAAGAAATTGCACGCTTCTATTTTTTGTTCCTCGTCCACTTCTGACTTTCAGTTATCTTTTACCTGGAATTAAATAGTTGAGATTCAGAGGATTGAAAATTGAAAGTAATAGGTGCATAAAATCATCATCGAAACTTCTGGTCCTAGTTTTCCCTGCAGCTGGAGATTCTCATTGTTAGTTTTCTTTCTAGCCATAAATTGTAACAACCTGGCAATACAAGATTTGAAAGGAGTGGGACAACATTCATTCTGCACTGAACTATAGAATGTTGTTATTTCAGACACAAGGAAAGATGCCGAACCTGAAAATTCAAAAAATTCTAAAACTTTGTAAATATGTAGGGGATTTCCTCCTGATTACAACACAATTTTTTTTGCTGCCCAAATTCACTCTAAGAGGGTGAAATTAATCCTTGAAGAATCGGCTATTTTCCGATTTTATTTTATAACACGCGATCAGTAGGACCTAGAAAAAAAGTTTCAAGACAAAAGTTACTTCTTTTAATTAGATCTATAATTTGGTAACTTACGGTTCTTACCAACGTCTTTTTTGCGACCATTTTTCGCAGAGATACAGCCATTCCATCGCTTAAACTGACAAAATCTCAAATCTTTTTGTTTGTGTATAATAATTTGGCCACCCACTGTAATAAGAGATTATTGAATAACGCGATAATATTCGTTTTGATAATGTACAGTGATTAAACTTCTAAACATTACTTAATTCCGCCCCCTTAGAGTGAATTTGGGCAGCAAACAAAAATTGCGTTGTAATCCGGAGGAAATCCCCTACATATTCACAAAGTTTCAGAATTTTTTGAATTTTCAGGATCATCCCTTGACAGTAACATTATGCATTGCCCTCATGACAGAAATCTTTTTTCAAACACAAACTTGTGTGGGAATTATAGTGTACTATTTTACGTATGCGCGCATAGTTACAATTAATCATGGTAAAACATGGCTTTCGTAGCTGAGGGGAGGTTATCGCTGACAAGAAGAAGCTATCTTCGTGTAGCAAATTACTCGAAAATTCGTGGACCAATTTTCAGCAGATTAGGGAGGGGATGTTGTTCACGGCATCCTCTCAGGTTCAGCGCATTTAGCGGGTATGGGCGGACCACATATTGGATCATATCGTATCTTCTCACACTCCATGAATAATGCATCTCAGAGGTCGCCCCTCTGGGACCGTCGTCTCCCTTTCCTGACCATCCTCTACTGCTTACGGTTCCTCCCTTCTCTCTTCTCCTCTCTTCACTTCTCTCCTCTCTACTCTTCTCTCCTCTCTACTCTCTTCTCTCGCGCACATAATACTTCGTCCAGTGGCGTTCCGAAATCTCTTCGTAATTAAAGCTGCCATATATTTTACTTTAATCGAGGAGATCGGTTAGCTACCATTGGCCGCGACGATTTATCACGCTCTGATTCTTCCATCTCCTCCTCCGCAGTTCATTGCATCGCAAGAAGATTACAAGCTTCGAAACGTACGTACGAACACGTGCATTTGCAAGATCCTGCCAGAATTATTTAACCAGGCCACTGAATTTATGTCCTTCTACTTCTCACTTTTTCATATTCTGTAATTTTATATACTACACTGCACTTTTAGATGCACAATATCGTAGATGCACACTTCTTAAGTGAAAGTACATGTACAGGGTGTCCCAGGATAGGTGGGAAATATTCTAAGGGTGACTTCAGCACATCTAAACAATAAAAAAAGAGTTCATTTAACATGTGTCCTATTTGACTTTGTTTTCGAGGTATAGCAAATTTTGTAGTGCCCATTGACAGTGTTAAAACTCTTGGTAAAAGAATTGAACAAGGTTTCCAGCACATCCGAGCAACAGCTGGATATGTAAAGAGAGTAAGAAGACAGTCATTGATAAGACGTCTGCAGGCTTGTATTCAGATGCGTGGTCATTTCGAACGTATTTTATGAAAGTAAGCAGATACATTGGCAATCAAATTGACTATAACTCGAATACAAAATCAAGTAGCACATATATTTATATGACCTTTTTTTATTATTTAAATGTGCCGAAGCCACCCCTAAAATATTTCTCACTTATTCTGAAACACCTTGTATTTATTCGGGTTATCAATTCCCTTGAATATTCTACGTAGAAAATTATCACTAATAAAAGTTTTACGTTCAAAGGTATTTAAGAAAAACACTTTCGACCGTGACAACCAAAAGAACTCTATTGAAGAGTACTTCTTTCGACTTCTTACTATTACATCGAAATTAAAATCAAAATTTGAGACCAACGCTTAGTGGCGTATATTTATTTTCAAATTCATCAACAAATTTTTAGCGTGCCTCGTTCTACTATAAATTTACTTCTTTAGGGACAGAAATAATATTTATGTGTACCA
Organism: Andrena hattorfiana; assembly: GCA_944738655.2. Lineage (NCBI taxonomy): Eukaryota > Metazoa > Arthropoda > Insecta > Hymenoptera > Andrenidae > Andrena > Andrena hattorfiana. The sequence goes on from OX122895.1 coordinate 13,016,797, forward strand.
GTGTGAGTGTCTATATTAATGCAAACGTAGACGAAGCAAACAATCTTTTCTACTGTGATTGAAAATGGGAATATTTCATTTGATCGCGCAATAGCTCGTACAAATGCGATGTAGATGATAAAGAAGGATTGTGAATTTGATGAGTGGAAGATGCTCGTGCACGGTATTTAAATAGTACACGTTGGAAGTTGAACATCAAGATTTTAATTACGTAATGTTGCTGTCAAGAATACTCTGAGAGGTTTTTCGCCGAACAAGCAAATGCAGAAAATGTTCATGGCCGAATTTATTGCAGAATTAAATATTGAAATTGGAAGGTCAAAAAATACTTGTAAATAACCATTAAAAAATTACGGAAATTTTAAGAGAGGTTTATTGAATTCTTGCGTCGAGGAAGTTATTTCATTCTGATGCATTTGAAATATATGAACTTACACATTTATTTAATTCTTGTATTGACGAATGGAAACTTAAATTATTTACTGTGTTTTGTTTTGTATAAATCATTAATCTTTTTCCTTCTTTTAACCATGTTAATTAGATCTAAACGTGTATTATGTCCTTCTCGCGTCCAGAATTCCAAATTATTATATTTATCGATATTAACAAAGTTATCTGTAGCAGCAGCCCCCCCCCCCCCCCTTTCTTCCCGATGCCTATTCCTTTTCTGTTCCTTGGCAGATCGGTAGCAGTGTCGCGAAAGCGGAGGGATCCGATAGCCCTTAAATCGTAGTAGAAGCAGCGGTCCTGCTGTCACAGACTGCGAGAATAAATCTTGGATTACCACCCGCTCCCTTTCTGCTTCTCCTTTTCTCGATAGTCCAGCTTCCTGAGTACCTGGCATCTCGATCTTTCTCCCCCTTTTCATCCTTTTTGTGTCTTCCTTTTCGGTAACATGGGCTTAACACCATCTTATAACCCGCGACAACTCCGAACTACCGTGCAGCCCTCGTAAATGCTGTTCTTCCACTTTATACGTTCGCACGTCTTTTTGGACAATTAATTAAATAATTAAATTCCGCCAGTCTGTTGGTATCTTGGCTTTCCCGTGTCGTTCATTACCAAAGTTAATTTTTTAGCTTTAATATAATCTGAATATAAGTAGTGTAAGTAGGAGATTCATATGTTACTACAAAGCTACTGAGAGTTTCTGTAAACTATCTCTGAAACTGCAGTTTCAATAATGTGAAATTTCGTGTACAATTATGTACGATATTGTTAATTTTACAACAACAATAATGTAAGTAAAACAACACTAATGTGTAACTTAACGCGTGAAAATATGGCTGCAGGCAAACGAAATCTGTATTCAGCCATTAGACGTGTCACAAAAAATTATATTAACTTCTTGCGAATGATAGAACATTTGCCAATCAGGCTGTGATTGATCAAATTATTATACTCAAAACATTTTCGACCATTTTTTGGAAACATTTTAAAATGGATTTAATACGATTAAAAAAATATCTTAAATTGGCAATTAAAGGTTCTGAAAGGAAACTTTCTTAGCTTTCCAAAACACTCACGAAAAATTGTCTACGATCACGAGTTCGCAAGTTATAGGTGTTCAAAGTGAAAAATTCCTCTTTTACTTTGAGCGCAAATAACTCAGGCGATAAAAATCATATAACAGAACCAAGAAAAAAAAACAAAATTCAAGAGAAATGTTTGCTCTATAAGAGCTCCTTTTTGGATTTACCAGAAATTTTTTTTTTCTCCCGTGCATTCGTTCGAATTAGGCAAAAATGTCTGAAACTTCGTTTCACGCGCTTCATTTTGATAAAACAGTATCATAATAAATGGAAAAAAGACTTTGAGTCCTTGATTCAAAACCTATAAACTTTAGCGTTAAAATGCGTTTTTTAAATATTTTTTGCGACCATTTTTCGCAGAGATACAGCCATTCCATCGCTTAAACTCACAAAATCTCAAACCTTTTTGTTTGAGTATAATAATTTGGCCACTCACTGTAATAAGAGATTACTGAATAACGCGATAATATTCGTATCGATAATATACAGTGATCAAATTTCTAAACATTAATAGAAGCTACGTCTTTGACACATTACTCCAAACAGAAAGATTTGCCTTATAAAGAACCTAAATCCATGTTATTTTCCAACATATTTTTCATTTTTATATTTGTTGATTTAATAAGTACATATATAAAATGAGAATATTGGGGCAAAAACTATTGAAAACCGTACATTAAGCAGGGTGACACGGCAGACGACGCAACCCTCTTGGTTTTCTGGGTGATCCGCGAGATGCCAGGGAGCTCTCGGCAGATCTAGTCAGACATTGCCTGCCAAGAGCACCTCGAGCTAGCCCTCTTAAATTAATTACAGGGAAAAGATCCTCGCATCCGATTCCCCTACTACCACTAAAGCAACGACCAACGCAGTCAGCCGTGTTCGAGAGTTGAAGAGAGCGAAAGAGGGTTGTGTGTACTCACTGCGTTCACCCCGCCTGCTCAACAGACGGGAATCGTCGTTAAAGGAAAAAAAGAGCATCCTTACCAAAACATTCCTCATCGTACACTTTGAACGATGAGATTTCAAGTGATGTAATTGCGGTCTTAGATCCCGTGAAATGTATCAAAAGTAATTGATTGAAACGATCCGGATTTTCAAGATAAGTGTTTAGAACAGCCACGAGGGGACCACAGGGAATGTTACTCACCGATTATAACACGTTTAAGGGGACTTAGGCAGTCAACTCGTTCGAAAATCGTGTTTCTTGCAAATCAATTACAAGGAGATAAATACAAATTCTGATTAGTACTTTTGGGTAATGTTTATTAATAGTATAAAGATAAACTATAAGATATTTTTTTTTATAATGTACATATACATATATGTGACGGCGCTACAGGCGTCTGATATGTAGGTGTTTTTCTGTGGTTTTGCAGTGATGTAAAAAAAAAAATGGGAGGTTCAGATTGACTTGAAATTTTTACAGCATATTCAAAATATATTCCTTTTTGCACAGAACCTCGACTTTAAATTGTAAAACTTCTATTTTTCGAGATAAAGAAAAAGAGATGTTTGTGGACCTCAAAAATCGACGTTTATCATAAAAATCACCTTCTCCTAGTTACCATTTTAATAATTTTGGTTCAATTCTTTTTTCCGAGGTTCAGACCGAAATTGCAGGTTCTAGGAGAAACAAATCCAAGTAAACCGTTTTATCTTTATTTTTAAGCTCAGTACCAGTGCAAAACCAAAGACAGTTTTTCTAAAACACTGTATAATCTTTTGTGGCAGTACTTTTAAAATAAATGTATAAAAAAATATTTTTTACTCTATGCGATAGTAATAAACATTGTATAAAAGGAAAAGCCTGTGCTTGCCTTCATCTCCTTCTAATTAATTCGCAAAGCATACTTGATCTTCGAGCGATCTGACTGCCTGGTCCTCTTAATATAACACATACTTTAGTCTGTTTTTTTTTGTTAGATGGTAGCTCATAAAGCAGAAGAATATCTTCGGATACTGGTGGATTACATCGGCATGTGTTGACATAGTACGTGAGCCATCCGTGACTCAAGATAGAATGAGTTAGCAAAGTTTCGAAGGTAAATGGAGAACCGGAAAAATATAAACATCAAATAATTTGCGAAATATTTAGCAATAAACATTGCGTCCCGCTGGTTCGTGCGCTACGTACCTAATTATGACTTCGAACTTCTTTCAAGTAAGATGAAATCCAGTAGCTGCGGATAATGCGTCGTGAATTTTTATGGCATGACATATGGTATTTTGTAATTCTTCCTTCATATTTAAATTGATCTTCTTCGTCATTGGGAGGAAAACAATTAATATCCTAGTGGATATAATTTCCACGACAGAATACAAATTTTAAATATAAAGATCTTTCAAATCTTTGTGAATCACGGAGTAGTTTTATACTTCGATACTCGAATTTCTATTAAATCTTGTAAATCACACGCCCGGGAAATCTCATGCACGTAATCCGTAAATTTCAAATAGAGCGCTGATTCATTGGTAAAAACTGTGTTGTTCTAAGCTAAAACTTGGTAGTTTCAAGTCGATTCCAGTATGGTAAGGGTGTGGGTTGAGTGGAAAGGGTTTGCGCGCTGCGGGACAGTAGGAAAGCGGATATATTGAGCAGGTCGAAGAGGGTGGAACGGCCTATCGGTATTATTCCGAACAGTCATCGGGACTTATGCCGCTTATGGGATTACACAAGCATTAGCAGACAGCTTGTTCTCTACCGTTTTGTACGAAATTCGCGATAAAGCTCAGCATTTCTAGCAACCCGTTCATCCCAATGAGCTCGCACCTTCTTTAATATTTATTTTATCATTTTCATTATTTATTTCCTACAATTTAATTTTCCTTCACTTTGCATTTAATGCATATATTTCATTAATATAACATGAAAACGGTGTGTCAACTAAAAGTAATCTTTTTTTTCTAATTTGTTTAAAAGAAAATTAAATATCATACATGAAGGACACTTTGTTTAAGTTATGAATGAAGGAAGCTTGTACCATCTTTACATTAGTGCGTAAAATTACCTTTGGGCGGATATTTAAATTCTTCCTGGTATTTTATAAATCTGTTAGATTTAGCAGATTTTTATAGCAGTTATTACATTACATTATCTAAATGTCTTATGATTTAATATCGTATTAAGTATTTTAAAATGATAAGGTAATCCACTTTTCAAGAGAATGTGAATCATGATCACGTAGATTTTAGCAGTATTGAACTGATCGAAAATATTTTTTCCGTGTCATAGAAAGAAACCATTTTAATAAGGAAGCAATTTAATTGTCACAAGTGACAAAAAACGTTGCTCAGTGATACTATAGTTACCACGGTATGCAATATGGTTTCTCTTCTCAAATTACCTGTTGTACAGTTTTTCAGTCTCACGATACGGCAGGTTTACAAGTAGTTTGTTATACGTAAATGCTGAAAGTAATATGAGTTGGAGAAAAGTAACACGATGCCACGGCATATTTTTAAAACGATGTAATTTTCTGCCATCACTTCTCTTACGATCTTCGTTCGCATTCATCTTCTTTTTCTTAAGAAACCTCCACACGTTTTGTAGTAGCTGCACTGGTTCATTTCCCCACTAAAGAGCGCAATTCACGACTTGTTTCACTTATTAAAAAAAATAATTTATCGCATCGTATGTTAGATTAGAATGAGGAATGTTGTCACATATTTTTACTAAGCTTCCTACTCCCCTTTTATAAAATTCCTTTGATTTTGTTCGAAAAAATTCTTCAATTACATTTTCGTCTCCCTATTTTTACCTAATTTCTTAAATTAGTTTTGGCACTGACTTACACTAAAAATCATTTTCTTCACCTTTCATTAAACTTATTTAAATACTCGTTTGTCATGAAAAATCTTATTTCTAAATGATTACCTATATCTCATGTTGCATTATATTCAGCAAAAAAGTTATTAATACGAAAAACTCGTTCGCAAACCACGCGAAGAAATGCATGCCGTGGTTGTGTAAAGGGCAGAAAATCGAATAAACGATATCTCAAGGAAAATCGTTGGTGCCAACGTGGCCAGCCAGAAAGAACAGAGGATTGCGAGGAAGCAGCTCACAGGCCGGTATAATTTATTTAATTATATCGAATTCGCGGTGAGAAGCGCGTGCCTGAAGTTCTCACGGTAGGACAATAAGGACATTCATTCGCTCTTTGGTTAGGGCCACGGTGGCTCGGACAAGCGGTTTCTCTTAGGTCTTAATCGTTTGCCACGGAATGCGCGTTTAATGCAAAAGAGGACATTGGCGGCTTGTGTTTGAGTTCGCTTGTATTTTCTTCGGCTGTCCTCGCGACACTGCGGCACTTACTTTACGAGCTGTTCCATTGGCTCTTTCGAGTTCCTCGGACACCAAACGATCTTGCGAAATTCTTCTAGCACCCTTTGACGCTAATGATATCTATTCTCCTCGCTGATCTTTCCTTCTACTTGTCCTATCTTATCTAATTGAATTGACACTGTTTGGGCGCTGCACTTGAGATCGTATTTTTAAACAGATATTCATCAACGATAAACGAAGGAACATTTCCTATTTTCATATTGAATCTGTAGTCAAAATTATAATCGATACACAATAGAAGCACATAGTGTTTTATCTCGTAAATTTATTTCAGACTATAATACACGTCAAGCTTAAACATTCTGGATATCTATTTATCATTCCAAAAATATTAAGGGAAATACAATTTTATTCTTCTGAAATTTGGAGTATGTTTTCATGCATCCTTGAAGAAGCTGCAGTTTTTATATTCATTTTTAATAATAAATATAGGGTAAAGGACCAAATTACTGCCACCTACCCAATTACTGTCACCCTAAGCTATTTTACGTAAAATAACGAATAAATCTTATAAAATGATGCATAAAAAAAATTTAGCTTACAATTCAAACTGTTATTTATACGATACAAAAAACAGTACTTAATTTTTTCTTCGTTAATTTGAATAAAACGATCAAAGATTTTAAGCGGATATTAGGAGAATGGAAACGATAACTTTCTTACTAGCCAAAGAGAAAACAAGGCGTTAAAGAAAATGCTGTAATTGTAATATTTAAGCTATTAACATAACAAAATATAAGATTTTAAATAAATTAAGCATCATAGAAAGTAATAAAGATCAGAATTCAATGAATTCATTAAGTCTTTTTACTTATTAATCGGGTAACAGTGATTGGTACAAGCGTTTCAAGCATTTTGGTATTACTGTCATAGCAGTAGTTGCTCATCTATATGACACGACGTAACCTTAAAATCACAGATAAACAGTACTAGGCTAGCTGGCAGTAATTGGGTTGTCAGTAATTCAGTCAAATACATTTGAAGGGTGTTAATAATAGATCCCGTAATATATTTTTGAAATCGATGAATTTATACATAAAAATCGAAATTTTAAGATCCAACAAATTTTTTTCATCAAGTAAAAATATAAGTAAACATATTAAACAATAATAAATAACAAGAACAACATCTACTTTTAGTCTATGAGTACAAAACTATAAGATACTGCGTCAACGCTTAACGCTTAATGTGTCAGTAATTGGGTCATTTACCTGCAGGTAATCTGAAACAAAAAAATGAAACTTCCTTTTTAATTTGTACATATGTAGCTTCAATTTGATGAACTAGAATACCTCTAAGTTCTGTACTTCTTTTGTTACATAAGATTGCAAAAATAAATGGTTCAGACCTTTCAGTTTGAAAACTTTCCACACAGCTCAATAATTTTTTTGTTTTTTACTGGTTCATCAATTTCAAGCTACATATGTATAAAGTAAAACGCCGTTTCATTTTTCTGTTTAACATTACCTGGTAAATAAATATCATGCACACCAACGGGCGACGAATTTTGCACGGCGTGATGGTCGATCATGCGTAACTACTATATTTGTGGTTTCAAATTAATAAAACAAACCTGCAGCTTCCTCAAAGATGCATCAAAACATAGTCAAAATTTCGGATGAATCGAATCGCTGATTTCTTAAAAGAAAATACCAAATTTTGCTACGTTTTTAGCTCAAAGAATAGGATTCGAGCGTTTACTAAAAGCACATTCAAATTTATTTATGAATTCAAGAAACATGTGGGAAAACGTAAGAACTGTTAAGCGTACCTAGTTCGTAGAGCCATGGAAAATATTTAAATGGTATTACATCAACGATGGATCGGATGGAAAGTGAAGAAAGAAGAGGATTCTAGTGAAGCTTTATGGTTGAACGCTTACAGCCGGACGCGAAACCACACTTTACTCAATGGGGTATACGGCGGTGGAGGATACGTAGTAGTAATACGCGAACAATATAGGTGACGTTAGGTACTGAGCAGGTCGACACAACGAAGGGGTACCCCATTGCACACTCTGTATGAAATATCAACCACCGTGAAACTTGAACGTCCTGAGAAACTTCGAGCCATCCTTCGTCCAGTGTCGTTTTCGCTCGATCGCCAATCTGTCCGGTTGTCAAAAATTAGAAGGCCGAAAAATTTCGAGAATTTATATCAAAAAACCGAGGAAGCTGGGCTAACCGGAATCCACCGTGAGCACCGTGCTCGAGCAAAACGCGTATACACGGAAATTGAACGGTAGGGTAAGGGGACTTGCCCTCAATATTCACTGAACTATGCGCGAGTATATCAGATCCTTCTTGCTTTATGAAAAAGTTGTAAAATTAATAAAGAATCCAACAACTTGCTTGACCATCCTCGTTCCACGGAGATCGGGCAATATAGGGGTTGGTTTATATTAAGAGCTCCGGATACATGGAAATTTTTCATTTACAAAACATTTATTAGCGTAATTTATTTCATTTTTGTGCAATATCATTGGAGTATTGTCATGTATTTCTAGCTTGGCCCTCAATATCGGAGTACTTTTAACATAGTAGAGGTTTGATAAATTCGTCGAACTGAAAACAGACGTACTGAAACTTCTTTAGCTTGTAGTTTATAATATCTGCGGTTTTTCAACCTTCTGGTGCAGGTTTATTCCAAATTTATTCTACTTCTAGACAAGAATTTCAGTTAGTTTAGTAGAGATCAGCTACGATGGTATAACTTTTATAATATTTCTAATTGTAAGAATAAAATGCTGTGTAATACAGAGATATTTTATTTAGAAACGTATGCAAGATCAGGAGTAAGAGAAAATACACGCTAGCAAAATAAATTTTCCCCTAAAAGTTATGGTTACTCCAAGATTATACATGTATTTTTACTTTAAATAACTAAACATACATTTAGTATTTATATCTTATACTATGTGTATTTGCGGATGACATATCGATGAACGTAAGCGCGACGTTCATACTGGTGGATCTTGTACCCGTGATTGTTAAACTAATATTGAAACAGACGATTCGGAGACCACCGCTATTTATGTCCCCGTTTGAACTGGCGGACTTCCGCTGTGGGATAATACGGTTAACCACGCTAGCCATTAGTCTTTCCACAATCGATACACGCCGGCTGTTACGGTGAAAACCGACGTCGATTAATCCAATAACTTCGATGGATCTCGTCTACCTTTCTCTTCTTTATTTTACTATTCTAACTTGAAGCTGATCGGATAACGAACACCTGCTTTACGGTGTAGTATGTACCATTAAGCATTGTTTTAAGTTTTCATGTAGAAGACATTTCCGAAATGATGTTGATATTGTATATATAATTAGCGTAAAGGAAGTGAAGGTGAAAGTTAGATACTTTCAACAACAAAAAAAAACATTTGATAATTTCGAATAGCTCAACTTGAAAGGAGGTGATTCTACATGCAACAAAAAAAAAAAAATAAAAATGCACTGAAAAGTGAAAAATGAGATTTTTCCTTATTTAATCTAAGTATTTATTTTCAAGCTGTCGCACTGATAACGTTTAGAAATACGAAAGCAACGAAAACTAGTCCACAGCGAGATCTGTTAAGGCGGGCCAGCAGTGTAGTGGCTCAATTAATTGATTTCTTTACATTTTTTAAGAGTTATTATATGTGTAGAGTACGCTCCTGAAATAATAAATTAAAATTCGGAGATTTAAAAATGTTACAGCTATTTTTGGTATTGTTTACTGTCTTCTGCGGCAAGTCCAAGTATAAACTTGATATAAACAGAAATCCCCGTTACCGGAAGATGTGATGAAGGTAATTGCACCAATTTATAAAGATATGAGCTGCTATGCGTTACTTAAGTGTTGTTTGAGCGGTTTTACACAGAACAATGAGATTTTCAATACTCGCGTTTAAAAGCTCGCGGCCGAAAGTCACATCCACTAGATCTCATATCGTGGAATTGGCTTCGACCTTCTCCGTATGTGTCTTCAGCGATGAAATGAAGTCACTCCATCATATTTTGAATAACCTAAATACCAGTATAGGAACAACAGGATGAACGACGTACTGATACTAAGAAAACTATATCTTCTTAAGATAAGAAGAGAAACTCGGATTTGAGATGATTACACGCTTGTCATATTTTCCGATGTGTTCATTTAAGTAAAAAAAAGATGGTTTCGTTTTAGTTGAATAAATCCATTGTTGAATAAAACGAAAATTATGTTTCTACCAATTATACCTGCGCCACGATATATCTTCAAAGAACACATAATTTTAAGTGGAAGCTTAGGCACGTGTACTCGATGAATCTTCAGCATCAGTTCATTTCGAAACGAAGCTTCGTAAGAAAAAATAGGACTCTACAGTTTCGACTTATTTTTTCATGTAAAATCATCTCCATCTGGCGTACCACCAGTTAGCAGACACCCTGCATAAACGCCTGCATGCACAGAATATAATACACAGAACAATGAAGATTATATTCAACACTTTAAATGAATAATTATATCATTATGGGATGGGTTTTAAACTAAATATTACCGTATCACATTAACGATTCACAAGTAGCTGACCTTGTTCTTTATTCTTGCCGTGCTTGTGTCCTTCTTGCACTTCTTCACTTTGGCATCGCGCTCTTAACGTTAGGTAAGAAAGTCTCACGCCGGGAACTCAACCGGCTAACTAGCCGCAACACAATCCACTCCCCAGTTCCCGTCTGAACATCTCATCTTCTACTACTTCTTCTCTTTTAGTAACAGAGCTCTTTCTTTCTTCTTTATACATTGCTCATTCTTGCGAAAGAGTCACCTCATCCCTGCGCATACATGTAGCTCATAGTTTGCTGCATCTGCAGGACGTCTAGATCATTGGCGTGGATGCGCTCGTTAAAATTCTTAACAACAGTGGAAGTTTCTTGCTTTTCTAATTATGGATGACACTATTTCCAATGTTGCAGCAAGTGATCTTGTTTTACTTTTGGGAGCTCTTCCGTGAATTTAGAATGCGTTTTTTAAATCGTTTGCTATCTTTAGCTTCGATACATTTAGGGACAACTACTGGAATATATGGTGCTTTCAAATTTGCGGTACGAGTAGTATAATGTACAATATTATTGAAATTATTTGTTTACTAATGATACCTAGATAATTAGTTTGTGTTTAAGTTTCATGTGAATTTGAGGATATTTTACATTACATATAGGTGGTATTATAATTATATTTCGATAAGAAGTAATAAAATTTATAAGAACATTGCTATTTCGTTTACGAATGTTCCAGACTTAAGGTTTAATCATTTATTAACAATCAATGATGACCAAGGTCGGAAGAACTGTACACATATATATGTAATATAAAGATTACAAGTTTCAGTTTTGAAGACATATATATATATATATACCAAACCGATTTATACCATTTCACAATTTATTATATATTTTCCTCAATCCTAGAGAATTATTTTATTCACGCATCTCTATAAATTATTGTAACAAATAGTGACTGCATCAGGTTTGAAAAAAGTTTGTTTAACGCGACCAGGTTATTTACATGATCGAGGAAGAAAATGTGGTCGAAGAAAGAGGATAAGAAGAAGCGAAACAGCTGAAAACAAGAGACTACCTAACATGGTCCACGAGACGATTCCGAAGTATGCGATTGTTGCGCATCGTGATCATGGCAGCTGACAGCCGATCCTGCGATCTTAATCTGGTCAACATACTTGCAAGAAAGCACGGAACTGCCAGAACGAGGGAGAACGAAGCGAGGCATAGCGGGGAGGAGAAAAAAATCGGCAGCCCGACGATTGAGAGGATGGGAATCCGTCTGTCGGTTTATACGGCTGAGAGACCGGATCAAGAAACTTTGAATAATTCATCGAGAAAGCGAGACTCGCTGCTTCAGCTTCAGTGCAAGGACTGACGGTTGCTCCTTGCCTCTTTGCACTGCTAGTTGATGCGCTTCCTACACTATCTCCTCGCTACGGTTATTCCTGACACTCTGTGTATCATCCTGTTCTCCTGCTTTGTGTTTTAACCGAGGTTGTACGCGATACGTCGAACTCTCCGTCACAGCAGCAACAGCAATTTTTGGATCGATAAGTATACGGCTGCCGAAGGTTCAGAAGTTCTTCAGGAATTCTATATAATACCAATAAGTTATATATGGTGTTTCTTACAGTTCTAATGTTTAGATAACCTCTGTTACAATCAAATAGATTTTTTAAGTTTTCCGAAACGAATTTGTTTTGTCAGTTCAGCCCGAGCGATCTTTTAAGGTTACTGAATTAACCTCATGTAAGAGACGAACAACAAATGTATCACTTATCACTTCTCTTAAATTCGAAACTTATTAAAATAAGTATTACCCACACTTTGTATTTTATTTCAAGTTTCAACAGAAATTTCAATAAGTAGTTCTCATCATGTTTTCTCTATTATTTTTTGTATCTAGAATCTTCAGTTTCTAAAATCATCCTGTATATGTGTTTTTATAAAAAAATAAAAGTTATCCGTCACTAAAACATGAATTTTAAACAATTTTACCCAAGTATGGCAATAAATTTTACACTGTTATACGTCTCTTCCCGACTAGACAAAGAAATTTTCATTTCTTTTTTCACGAAAACCGATTTTTCGTTCTATAGAATAACTTAATTTATCAAATGGTGTGTTTGTATAAACGTGTGTGCAAAAATACGTACTACTGTAAATAGTACTTGGAGTTGTCCAAATTATCATACACATATCGTATTTGGTCCCATTTTTATCAGAAAAATATACTAATTTCACAAAAGTACCTAAATAAAAAAATAAAATAAAACAATTTAATTTTTCACTATGATAACATATTTTAGCATCTGTGTCGGGTGCAGGTAGTTTGATATGTTGCTTCGATTATGAACAGTTTTCACACATGGGGGTAGGGGTGAGATAGCGGTGGTCATGTTTAGGGGTTTGGCAGGCAGATTAAATTCTACGCGTAGTCTATTTACATGCGTTTAATATACGGGAACCGTACAACAAAGTTCTAGTAATACTTCTAGACATTAATATATCACCAAATGTATTTGTGAAATACTACTTAGTATCATATAATATTACTTGTGGAACTTGAAATGATAACATTGGAAATTTGAAGCTATATCAATTTCAAATTCATTAAAATTCCAATTTTGTCCAGGAATTAGCTATATTCTCTTAGATTTTAATTTACTCACATGCAATATGAGACATGCAATGCTTCTATTCAAGTATTTACTTAACTTTTAAGTACGCACCATTCGAAAATTATTATTATTTCCGAAATTAGTAGTTAATGTTTTCTTGATAGCAATTTCTAAGGTCGAAAGACACAAAGAATGTTCTCGTAGAATTCCTTTGAGTCGAAGAGAACCTGCTCGTATTTTTCTAAGCAGCTGTTAAACGTCTACATTGGAACCGAAGGGCAGGCAAAGAGAAGCGAAGCCGCCTTTTGAGGTTCTTTTCGCCGCCTAATTGTATAAGGTGTCTTAATCAGCGTGCAAGCTACTAAATTCAAAGGTTCTGGAGAGAAGAACAAGAAGAAAGAACCATGTTCTACATCTCAAAGGATACTGAATTTAAAAAGTGTGTTAAGCCTCTGACATTATATTCGATACATTTATTCTCCCCGGGCATGAATTTAGATTGTGGCATAGGCATTGTGTGCTCTCTTTTAGACGGGATCGAAACGCGGAAGTTACTTTTTGGCACATCTCCTCCTTATTTCACCAAGCAATTTTCCTAGCCAAGCGGAATTACGGACGAGATGAGCGGGGGTGGCTGTTACGTAAGCTCTAGCTTTGTTCACCATAGGAAAGTAATAAAAATACCATCTCCGATATGACAGATTTTCGACCAGATGATAGTAAATTGTGGGCGTATAAATTACCGTACACACCTATATAAATAACTAGCTGACCCGTTACCCGGTTTCTCCCCCGAAATTCTTTATCGTGTGTGAAAAATAAAAAAGCTTAAACAAAAATATGTAGTATGTAATGTATATTCAAAATTTCATTGAAATCCGTTCAGCCGTTTAGGCGTGACAGAAGGACAAACAAACAGACAACGTTTCACTTTTATATAATTAGTAAGGGTTCTCTGTTTTTCAGTTGGTTGCAAAATAAAATTAAAATATTTTTTGTAATAAAACTTGAAAATCAGAATCTTTCAACGCCTAGATTTGAATGTTTGGCACATATTAAAATGAAAATAAAATTTACAATGATAAAATTCTTTATTATGTTCTTATTAATGAAACTCAATCTTTTTCAACATTACGGATAATAATATAGATATAACCCTTAAATAATTCGTGTAATTAACAGCGATTCACTTTGAAAGTATTTATAATTTGATCGTGCAATGCTTTTTGCAAAAATTATTTTATTAAAAAATATTTAAATATTTCCAGAAGTAAGTATTTACAATCTACTAGCGTCAACTTGTACATCGAGCAAATAAAGTATCTAATTTGCAGACACGAATGCTTATTTATTATAGCAATAAAAAGAGACGCTTTAATGATTAGAACTAAAAAAATCCAAATGATACCATTTCAAGTCTAAAATCCAAAAATGTCGACGGTTCGTTAAATTCTAGTTTTATGAAACTGCTTGTTATTAAACTGAAACGATATTCCCTCCGTCTATAACAATCTTCGCTTGGTCCTCCATGTTGTTACGTAATGAAAAGTTTGCGTATTTTGCCTGCACCGTGAAAAAACCTACTGCAAGAAATATGCAAGTATGCGATGAGGAAACGTTGCACCTGTCTACATATACATAGTTTGTAAGAAATAGCTTAAAATTCTCGAGCTCAACTCTGTAACGACTCTAACGTTCTCGTGGGTTTTCGACAGAGATGGGTAAAAAATTATTTGAAATAAAAATTTGTGTAAGAAATTTTTATTTCAAATAATTTGTTGCCCATCTCTGGTTTTCGACTCGTTATTCGCTGTTAAGAGACAGCGAAAAATTTCAAAGTCCTCGACATTCTAATTAGAATTTTACAGTATTAAATAGTACAAATATCAAGCAGTCGAATCATGTACCTACATATTTCTTGCCACTATCACTCACATAACTTATTTAAATATATTCTGTCTACACCAAAAGAAATTACTATATATCACTAATTATTTATTACATTATCAGGAAAACATCACTTGCACGTATTATTAACAAATGAATACACGGAAGTTTCGGTTCTAGTTTTCATTTAGTGGATATGAATTTAAGCTGGGGGTTTTGTTGAGATGCAAGAAGGGTCTTTGACAGTCAACCGCCCGCCACGTGCTGATTCTATAATAAAAAGCACTATAGTGTGCGCGAATGTAATGACAAAGTATTAATATCTGTATCAGATCGTAATACATAGATGATCTTTCATTCCTAAGAGCGGTAAAGTGATAAAAACTTCGTGATGAGGACTTTCAAATAATACTGCTATCGGTGCCTTTCATCCTGTATATTAATATCGATTACGAAGTTAAACTCGCTTTTTAGATGTCCTATGAGTTTGTGTACTGAATATAGAAATAGAACCTCGTCCTTTAGAACATTTCAACGCCTACAACTCTATTTAATATATCTCCAATATACATTGTGTTTCATTAACTCCGTTACATATCAAAATCTAGGTATGTATTGCAGGTTTCAACATAAATGTTTTTGCAAACATAAGTGGATAGAGTACTGTATTCTTGTATGTATGAATAAAATGTTTAGAACTGTCGGTAGCCCTTAACATATTCTTAAAACTCTTATTAATTGGTACATCTTTCAGTTGAGACACTTTTAATCCTTCGTTGACACAACTCCTTTTCCGAACAACTTTCACATACCTGGGTGGCTCGTACCCAGAGGAATTTTTGAACGACTGCTATTCTCATCTAAAGAATCCAATCGTTACAAAAAAATCGTGGGTCAATTTCAAGGTCTCTAGAATGTATTCCAATAGTTTTCTTTTTTATTGAAATTTTATCACAGTTTTTGTAAAAAAATCTAGATTGCCATATATCGAGAAAATACGAAGAAAATTTAAAAAAAAAAATGAAATTTTTACAAATTTCAATATTAGAAGGTAAAAATTTAAAGAGTTATTGTTCAGATATAATATTTTGAGAAAAAAAATAGTTTGTAAGTCGGCTTTGGAGAAAAGGTATTTATCTTGCATATAGAAGGTGCCGAGCGTCAAAATCAGCTTATGGGTGGCTCACGCCCAGAGTATCAACCAATCATCACGTGTCTATAAAAAAAAAGTATTTACACAAAAGTGTAGTTTCACAGTTAACGCATTAGCCGCTGCACTTGTTCTTCATTGCTTTCGGCACACGCAGATTGAAATGCACTCAGATTAAGAAGAAGTTGAACAATATGTTATTAGTTTCATACAGTTCTATTTAAAATTGCGTATTTGATTCTCTCCCCCTTTCCTCCTCGTGCCCTTATATCAGATAAAGTTGTTTTCATACATACAATAAAGGAGTCGCTTACGTAATTAAGTTTCTAAAAAAATCCACGTTTCTAAATAATTATCTGTAATGCAGGTAGTTCAACATCGCACATAAACATTAAACGAATTTCATTACATTTAGAAATTGTATAAAAGATTTTAATGAAAATTTCGGTAATCGAATAATTAAACATTCTTGGTCTTACATAAATACATATGTACATATATGTATACGACACCACGTTCTTTAATTAATGTTAAATTACAAAAATGACAGTACGTTTATTTTCATAATGAAAGTATTTGAATTTAAACTACAAATGTGACTGTGTCTACATATGTATTGTTTATGGTTAAACTATGGTTAGTCTGTCGTTTTCATTAAACGCTTTTTCGAGTATCTTGTCGTTGCGTGTGTACTATAAAACAATCTATATAAAGTATAGTTATTTTTTATTTCAGTAAAAGTAGTAAACATGTGTTGCGGTGTATAGTGAAATTAGGAAGATTGTTGTCTGGTAGTTTGTATTTACGATTAAGCGAAAATACACGAATGTAAAAGGCCGAGCACTTCCAAAGAATAAATAAAAACAATAAAATACAATTTAGTTAAGATTTAAATAGTACTTCTCAGTATTTCATTTAAGTAGAGGTCTCAAAATACGTGTACAAAGCATTATTTATTTTCTGCAAAATAATGAAGAATGTTTTTAATTGAAGAGTTAAAGAACGCTTTGTGTATTACGTAGGTACGACAAAACTAGATGTCGCAAAAACGAAACGTTAATAGCGATATGAAATTGGAATTTTTTTAAACAATTTATAAATAAATATTAACACAAACAAGAAAATTATTAAAGTTGTTAGAAGTTACTGTTAGTTGTCTCATGCTATTGTGTATGCCTTGTTAAAAAATACAAAATTATAGTCACTAGGAAGTAGTATATTTATATTAGATGTTAGTAAAAATTCTTTGAGTTTTTGGTCTCACCTTCTTTAATATAAGTATAAATACAAATCTGATAGAATATAATATAAATATTTAAAATGAGATGAAATAGTTTATTTCCGAATAGCATTCTGTATGAGTTTTAGCGAAAAATATGTGTCACCAATACGTAAATCAATTTAGACTTTTCTTGGGGATGGAGCAGTATCATAACATGCGTAGAGAAATTCGTTTCAATGCTTTGAAACACGTGTGACAAACTATGTTCTGACACACACCAGCAAACAACGAGATGAGAATTTGCAAGCTGTGTTGTATAAATCGTCGAGCAAACTACGGCAAACAGTTACTACAGAGCTTTATGACGAACTGTTAATCTAACTAAACCAGGCATTACAAGAAATAGGACCATTTTCCGGACAATGAATTCGAAAAGTGATGCTCCTGCTAAAAAATTCTCCACGCGGCTCACTCATCAAATCTAACACTTACTGACTTTGATCGGGTCCTTGAAACACTTATTATCCCGGGTCCACACTGATGCCGCGTTTACATCAAGGTGAAGACCAACAAAAACATTGTTCGCGAACGTTTTCGTCTGTTCTTGCCGTGTCCAGACCGCCGCAAATAGAACAAAACGTTCACATACGATTCGTACACTGAGTTTTATTCATGTTTGCGGCGGTGTGGACACGGCAAGAACAGACGAAAACGTTCGCGAACAATGCTTTGTTCGTGTTCGCCTTGGTGTAAACGCGGCATGAGGCGAACACGAACAAAAACACAGAGTAAAAACATACTCTAGGTCTCTAGAGTGCTCACGCCGGTAAGAACACAGCGGATAACTCGGGGCAATGTTCTTCGATGTTCCTACTGCAGTTTTCTGGTGTTATTCTGTTGATCCGCATCCCCTCCATTTCTGGGAGTGCTCACAAAACAGGCGACCCTTTACGACCACCCCCTCGCAGACACTCCAAAGGGATAATACGCTTGACAGAAGCTAATATTCACCTTTCAGTAATTCAACATTTTTATATTTTTTGTGTTATCTTGACGAAAATAGTTCAAACGTATTGGCGAGATCTTCCCGATAAATATGAAACCAAACATGACACATTTCAGACAATTTTATGTCCCGCTTATAATATATCATGGTTTTGTAATAGCAACACTTTTTTATACTAGTCAGTAACAGATTTTCTTTAGAAAGAAACAGTAAAATTTTTGTTAGAGGATGATTCGTATTTAAAGTTATAGGATATTGGTCGGAAATAATTAGGAATTTTTAACGGGTTATAGATGCATTTATATACATATATAGTGCTCAACACTATTTTTTGCCGAATATATGATTATGTATACACTAATTGCAACATAAATGCCAAAGAAAAGGCATATATAATCTTCTTAAAAATCATGTAAGAAGTTAATGAGACAGAAACCAATATGAATACACGAGAGTTACATTCAACTTTAGAAAACTTATAACTAGGTGCTAATTTATTGTGACACATTTTTTTGGCGATAAAGTTTGTCGCTTTGAATAGTCACTTGTTCACTGATTCTTAAATTTGAAACAATACACCATCTTCTTCTAACTAATAATTATAGATCAAACGAACTTACTTTAGTGAAATTGAATCGTAATTGTACGATTACCTCGTTCGAGATGATTACAATTATAAAATATTCAGATCCGTAAAAAAAAGGAACTCTCCACCTAGCTCCATATTTCATCTAGTTTAAAGATAATCTATCGAAATTTGTATTTCGGGCGGGATTTCGGGGAGGGTTGTAATCATTTTGAACGAGGCAATCGTAAAATTACGATCGAACTGTTTTTACTGTCGTAGATGTTTAGAGCTTTCTCAAATTTTGATTGTCCTTTCGTCTATCCAATTATAATGCTAATCAAACAAACAAGATTTATTCAATTATTACAGTCTTTGCAAAGTTACCCTCTTTTTCAACAATAGGCCGGTTATAAAACTTAGCGATAACTTTCGAATCACGCGACCAGCCTGCGGAGGCTCTAATAATGTCGTAGTTCAGTCCTTTTTTAGAAGCTGCGGACGTTGACGCGTGTCGTGTGCTATGCACAGTAAAAATCGCATCGATTCCACACTCTCTTAATATCGCTTTTATCCAACGGCTTAAAGTCTGGGATGTAACCTCCTTATCAGGTCTTTTATACGATAAGAATAGTTTCGCTTTGCTACCTCTAATATTCTTATTAACCCTTAGGTACCTTATCAACGTTTCCGCGATACAGAGACCTGGTTTCTCCTTGAAAAAAGGTAAATTTAACAGAGGCTGAAGAGATCCAGGCCCAGAAATCTTTATTCTAATCTCTACTGATTCTCTCAATATCGAAATGCAGTCAGTCCTCATTAGTGATAGCGATTGAATTCTATAGCCTGGTCCTAAGGCTAACAGCATCACCAATATTTCCGTTAATTTTTGTAACTCCAAATCTTCCAGAGGAAGAACCATCTCTCTATGTTCACCAAAACTTCGTTAACATTCCAAGTCCTATCGTATTTTGGTTTAAAGGGTCTCATGCGAAAGACGCCTTTAAAGAATCTGTTGAAAAGAAGCATATCTCTAACGTCATCCCTGGAGATTAAGGATATAGCTGACTTAGCAGTATTAAGAGTACCATATGCGGCCCCCTTATTCAAACTTACAGTTAAAGATTCTAAAATTTCGGTTACTTTTGCACCAAATGGATCGCAGCCCTTCTCTTCACAATTTTTCCACCACGTCTAAAGTGCCGTGTTGTATTGTTTAATCGTAGAATCCGCTAAGGAAGCTGTAAGCACTTCTGCTGCAGCCCGTGCGATTCCCTTTCTAGCATAGGCCTTGTGGATAATACTCCTGCAATCAGTGAAAGACTGGATGCCAGTGGGCGTTCCCTTGTCCTACAAGGCGACAATAGTACATTTTTAGACAGGTTAAAACCCATTGGTTCGTCTTCCAACAGTCGTCTAAAAATGGGAAACCATGACCGTGAAGGCCAGAAATGCAGTACAATAATACCGCGTGCCTTTTCTTCTATAATCTTTTTCATTATTCGCAGGATGAGCGAAAAAGGAGGAAATGCATATAAAAAATACGCCAGTTTATTGTAAAGCAGGGCTGCACATGGAGCTGTTTTCGGCGCCTAGCGGCGAGCAAACCATCTGTTCCGTTGCTAACGTTAGAATCGGTGAGGACAACTGCAATAGTGTATGTGCATTTGGTATGACTTGAACCCAGCTATATATGCTAGCACGCACATACACTACTACAGTTCTCCTCACCGATTCTAACCTTAGCAACGGGACAGGCGGGTTGCTCGCCGCTAGGCACCGAAAGCAGCTCCTTGTGCAGCCCTGTTGTAAAGGCATTAATAGCCAACGGCCTCAGGATCCCTTTCCCAAGAACAGTAAGTCTTGCGTTTCCTGTTACATCTAATTACATCCAGTTGCAAATAGATCGATCTTTGGTATGGATAACCTCCTAACAATCGCTTCGAAAAATGCATCATTTAGTTCCTATTCTGCATCTAAATTTGTTATTCGTGATTCTTCATCGGCCTCTACATTATTTTTTAAAGAAATATACTCTGCGAATACCCATATTTTTCTTTGTTCACACCAATCCCATAATTCTTTGGTAACCCTATTCAGTTCGGGAAAACGAATTCGTGTCATCTTATTTATGTAGGCTATCGCCATCGTGTTATCAATACGCAATAGAATCTGACACGTGTTTAGCTCTAAGGCGAAACACTTCAAACATAAATAGGCTGCTAAAATTTCAAAAATATTTATATGTTTCACCCTTTCTGTTTCTTCCCAGAAACCTCGTGCTCTTTTTGCATGCAAAACGGTCCCCAACCCCAAGTCGAAGCATCTCAGAAAACTTCCTGCTTATATTGAAAGGAGCGAATTGGGCCGTTGTATCCCATAATGCGATCTCTCCACCATTCCAGATCCTCGATGACCTCCTTTGATAGTGTCATAAAGTTTTGAAAATCTCCATTGTTTGCGCCAAGAGCAAGATATTTTTGCCTTTCTAATATCTTATAATGCATCCAGCCAAACTCGATTGCTGGACAAGAAGAAACATAAAACATCAACTAGGTGTGTTAGGTCTCTAATTTTGCATCTATTTTTAACCATAAAGGATAGTATTAATTCTCTTCTTTTCTCAGTTATTAACTGTATGCATCAGTCCTCTGAATTGACTATAAATCCAAGGAATTTACATGTCTTATCTGGAGTAAAATTAGTCTTTTTGAGGTTAATAATAAAACCTTAGAAATCTAGCAACTCCCTTGTTTTAGTCAGATTTGTATGACACTCATCCAAGAATGCACCTACTAGAAGGATGTCATCTAGATACTTGACGGATTTCCAACCCTGCTTTCTTAGATAAGCTATTACCGCTTTAAAGATCTTTATAAAAATCCAGGGACTGACGCTTAACCCGAATGGTAACGAATTGATTTGATATAACTGACCCTCGAAACAGAACCTAAGATATTTTTGACAATCCGCGTGTATGGGCACTAAAAGGTATGCATCTTGCATATCCAAGCTACACATGTAATCGTCTGGCTGGGTCAAATTGAATATCGTTCTTATATCCTCAAATTTGAAACGCTGAAAATGTTAAAACAAACTTATTTAACATTTTTAGATTGTGAATGAATCTATACGCCTTATCTGGTTTTTTTACTAGAAAATACGGCGATAAAAAATGTCCTTCCTCTGAGGAACACTTCTCAATTGCGCCTATATTTTCTAATCTACCAATAGCTTCTTGTAGGTTGCTCAGATCCTCACGTAACCTTTGGGGCATAATAAGTGGCTTCACTTGATGAATGTCGGCTTTCAAAGGAATCTTATAACCTCTAATCGCATCTAATACAGTCTTATTGCTCGTAATAGTTTTCCACCTTTCTGAAAAAAGCTTTAAGCCGACCACCTATTCTTACCTCTAACGTCGATGGGACGGTTGATTGCGTAACCTCTGATTCTGTGACTGTGACATTAAGCTTAAAGAGTTCGGTGACCTTAGCGGTGTCTTCTTAGTTATCACCGGTGTTTTCATTTCTTTTCCTACTTTTTATATTGCCAAAACCTCCTTCACCCTCTCTCCCAGATTTTCTCCAAACAGAAATTTGCCAGTGGTGGTCTTCTCAAATAAATTTTTGGTCTTCTTTTCAAATTCCGGAATAATATAAGCCTTACGCGGCATAGACACTGTATAGAACAGTTCCGCTAATAACTGTGCTGATCCCAGTACGCGTTCCAATAACTGGTTCTTATGGTTCTCCCTGTCCATCTTCCTATAGAGGAAACTGGACAGCTCTGCTTATAGAAGCATTGTCACTGCTGAAGAGGAAGCCAATAATGCTGACTCTATCACGTTGTGTATTTCTTTAGAAGTATTGTCCCGC
This sequence comes from Andrena hattorfiana, assembly GCA_944738655.2. NCBI lineage: Eukaryota > Metazoa > Arthropoda > Insecta > Hymenoptera > Andrenidae > Andrena > Andrena hattorfiana. The sequence continues at coordinate 13,039,532 of OX122895.1, forward strand.
TTGATAGCAGTTTCACTCAGAATCACAACTATTTCTTCATTAAGCTCCAAGGTAACAGTCTCCATTTTCAGCAAACTTCGAAAGTAAGCTTTCTTTTAATTCCTTCGGCAAACACTTAATCGTCCAATTTGTCACCCGTGAAGCTACATCGGCATTGAGCTTTAACTCGGCCTGCTTATTCGCTGTCGGATCATCACCCAACAATTTAATTGTTTCTTCACCTAACACAAACGGTTCCTCTGCCGGCTTGTTAGAGACCTCCACCTTGTCCTGTGAAGTTGCCGTAATTCCACTTAGGTTATGTGAAAATAATTGCGAATCGCCCTCTGTCACTGCACCTTCAGACTGTTTGTCTGCGTCCTGCATGGAGCGCTCTCCCTTGCTTTCTATATTTTGTTTATGCATCGTAACATGAGTGACGTTTTCTTCCTGACTATCGCCTGAATGGAGAAAACCAAATATAATGACTACCCACCTCTAAGGAAAGGCTTTCTCGAATATATGGATTATGTTTCATCTTAAAATGAACTCTCCGCCCGTTCTGCAACTCATCCTGAACAGCTAGGCGTTCTGACGCCTCCTGCGTCGCGCTGCCGCCATCTCTTTTCGCCTCCATTTTTTCTTCTAATTTCCGTATCTTCGCAAGAATTTCCTCCATATACTTATTATTTTCCCTGTCTCGCAAGGAACGCTTATACTTGTGAGACTTCTCCTCCCGAGCCATTCTTCACAAGGATTTCCTAACATTAAAAGAAACGAAAACTTCAACACCTAATAAAATGAAAGTGACTGACGCTAAAAGCGTAATGAAATATGAAGCTAAGTCGGTATCAGATATATTGGCCGATGAATTCGTTTTTGCGAACAGCGATCGAGGAGAAATCAGCCACCACCATCTGACAATCGTTGATTTGTCAGTTGCAGTTGCTTGGCCCTTGCAGGGTATTGTGGGGTAACGGAAACGCTGCTCGGCTCCGCCTGAATCTAGCCGTTTGGCTGTTTTTTATCCTTAACGTAATAGTTGTGTGCGTTACGAAGCTATGCGTAGACCAATACGAGATGGAGCTATCGAGAAAGAATCAATGTTCTGACCAATAAAGTTCCTGAATATTTTTGTTGCTAACGCACACCTATTCTGATGTGTGTATTACGCTGTCAGCTCGGTTTGGCCTACACGCCAGAATGTTGGCACTATCCCCACCACTCCTGGCTCACTCTTGTTCTGCGTAGGCGAGAGCGAGATGGAACGAGAGCGAGTCAGAAAACGTTGAGAAAAGGAGCACCGAGGCAGACAAACGGTGTGGTAGGAGAATACCCCTTACGAAATTCACCGGCCAATATATCTGATACGGACCTTAGGTAGGAGGAGACAGAGAGTTCCTTTTGTTTTGTTTTTTAAGGCTCTGAAGTGGCGATGACTGGCGACAAGTAGCGATACTACGTTGTAATCTCGAGAACGAGGCATGAAGTATAATTGATAATTTAAAACAATCCCATTTATGTATCATTTGGTACACTATCTTCTTTACAGTAATTTCGATTAACTTTGAACCACAGACAGTCACATCTTCCAGATTCTCTGATTGATTCAAGTACTTTTTCTTGAGACCATTTCTTTTTGCAAAACACCTCTGTTCGGCACGATGTTTCAAACTTAATATTGATTTCTACAGCCGAATATGCCACCTTTTGCAGCTGCTAGTTTGAGAAGGAGGACACTAAATGCCCCCTGCACTGACACACTGACCGCAGCAACGAATGAGCAACCACTCATTATCAGTGACCGAATGTTAATGAAATATTGTATACAGGCTATCCCTGCAAAATGTACTAGTGGTGAAAAGATAATTTTTCATGAAAATATATATCGAAAATATAGGTACAGTAAAACTTTTCTTTTTGAAACCATTAATATTGAAAACTTGATAAGATCATGATTTGTATTCTATAATTTCTACCACCGCGACGTCGATATAAATTAGTAAAGGGTTCGCAACAACAGAAAATATGTGCTTTTTAAAGAACTCATTGCGCCACGTAATAAATTGTAAAAAATGGCGGCTGTGTAAACGCATAAACAACCACCACACTTCTGCTTTCAATATTGCCGCTCTGCTTTGAGATACCATTTCATGTTTATAGTGGTTTCAAATCTGACTGAATGTTCTTTTCAAAGATACACAAAATAATTTATTTGTTTTTAATACCAAATAGCAATACTCGAAGTTACACTTTTCATCCTCAATTTGACACCCACCATTTCGCTGGTTTAGAAAAAAATAGCAACAAATTCATGGAAGTCCTTTCAGTAAAGCAAGCGTTTCAAAAAAATGAAGCGATTTCGGGAACATTATTTTAAAAATCGAATTTACGGAAGTTCACGAACAGCTCGATAACGGCAACGCACATCACACCTCAGTGTCTATATAAAAATGTGCCGAAATTAACTGATTTCTTTATGCTTCCAAAATTTATTTATACACTTGAAGTCTTCATATAATGTTTCATGAATTTCCGATTTTTTAAATCTCAAATGTAAGAACAATTCTTTCGTCGTTAGTGTAGACGATTAATTTAACTTTACTTCTTTTTTTTTTTTAAGAAAATGTATTACTGACTAGTATAGGAAAGTATTGATATTGCAAAACAATTAGGTAGGTACATCTTGTGACTGCATCTCAGAATTCTCCGAATTATGTCGTGTTTGATTTCATTTCCATCAAGAAAATTTCGCAAATACGTTACAAATCTTCTCGTTAAGTTAAAACTAAAAATATAGAGATTTTATTCGAGCTTGTCACGCATACTATTTCTTTGGATAAAAAACAATTTTACGATCCTATTTAGTATATTTTAGTATATTATTTTATCATCTATTTGTCTATCTAATCCATACTTCTCTTTCAAGGAAAGCAAATGGCAGATAGAACCGTAATATGACTTCTTTTTGAAATTGGTATTTGGATAAAGTACTTGTTTATCTTGTGTTCCTTCACGATAATTAATTATTTTGCCGCTCTTTTTCTACCTAAGATTGCTAAAACAGCCATTCTCATAATCAGTATGAAATTCAAACAGATAAAATTGGTGTATCAGGGACAAAGTGTTGTACATTGGAAACAATATTGATATTAACTTCAAAAACTTATGAAAACATTTGTTCTATTATTGGCAAGGATAACTGATATTATAAGTGATTCAAAATATTTATACCTGTTGTTTAAAATAAGGATCGGAATTAAGTAAAAATAGAACATGACTGTCCACAAAATAAAGAGTATTATAAAAAATTATTGTAAATGCAATATGAATTGATAGTAAACTATGGTAGGATGGTTGGCTTGGTAAATCTTCTTTTGAATTGGCTTCAAATTTTGTATACTGCATATTATTATATATTATATGTATACAAATATATGTATACAGGGTGCAGTATAATTCGTGGTAGAATCGCAAAATGGTAAAAATAAATAATAAATGTCGAATAAAATCTTTCTGCGCTTCATTTTCGACACAACAATCCTGAAGATTTGTCTATACGATTTGACTGACGTGCCTGTCTATTACATGCTACTACCACTTGCACACTAATATCCCTAAATATTGATAGTAGTCGAATACAAATAATGGAACAAACATTTACAGATTGTTAGTTCGTTATTATCTTAAGAATTTTAATATTAAAGCCACTATAGAGAATGCTAATAGTAAAAAGAATGTCTACAAAAAAAAACAATTGAAAATCATCTCCAAACTAAAACCAAAAATTTTACAAGAATCTGAAAGATTAAGAAATGAAAACACATTCATATTTTTCATTCATGCCTCGTTAATTTACCAAACAGATATTTTCAATCATTTTCGAACGCAATAAGAAAATGAATATTTTACACAAAGACAGTGATGTATTTTCTTTACTCAGACCATCATATTTACAAATGAAGATCACAGGGGAAAAACAAGATACGCCACATTTTCCATTTCTTATAGGGGAGCAATTTTAAAGTTCAAAACGCTCTCAAAATCCCATGTTACCAAAACTATGTCCTTATTTGGTTTTGGGATTAAATGTGTTTTCATCACCCCTTTAAACATTTAAAAAATATTGATTGTCATAGCGTTCTTTGTGCCCTTGACTTTTCACGAAACTTGGTGAACTTATCAGCTTTTCCCCCTGTTAATAATTTTTTTTTCAAATTAAAACTCTGCTTAGGTTACTCTTAAATTGTCATTTGACTTCTTCAATTGATTCAAACCCTTCCAATGGCTGAATATTTAATATTAAGTTTTCAAATTATTCCCCTGTTTCGTTTAGTCTTGCCATGTTATTTTCCTGCACCTATACCTATTTTAAAAAAGCTGATATCTTTGGACTTGAAAGATTGTTCTCATTTTCAACTATGTCATTTTAAAGTACTCCCTTTTAGCCACCACATGGCTTGAGAATCGGAAAATCAACAAAAAGCTGGACTTACCATGCTTTTCTCTTGTACTGACACGACGAATCTTCGAAATTGATTTTTTCAGTTCTGAAGCCACTCAGGAAAAAGTTTTATACCCCGTTTTCGATTCGCGTCTACACGCAGAACCACCTGTATTTCTTTTGTACCATGAATTACGCTCCCTCCTGTGTATGTTCAAATGATATGTAGCGATGTATTGATGATATTGATGATGATGGCGATGACTGATGACCGTTCTTATGTGGGTGATTCTAGTGGGGCCTGTGTTCGGGGGCCGATGCGGCGCGGAGGCGCTCGGTCTGGGGTTAGGGCTGTCGCTGGGCCCAGCCTACAGGTTCGCTCTGCCCCCGGGACTCGCTGCCAAGACCACCCGCTGCCTTGTATTCGACCAAGGTAGGCCTACCAGCCATCTGCATTACCGCTACTTACCATCTCAGATAGAACAGATTTGCTTGACAAGCATTCACGCACTCCGAGCATGGTGCCTCTTCCTGTGACGCGTGTCCTCTTCGTGCTATCTCGCGACGAGGTGATTTCCCCGTTCAACGTTTAACGGTTAACGTGGCGTCACATATTGTAATTTACCAGAAACATAAATAAGCCTATACTCCTGCTGTATCGCCGATTACAATTCTGAAATAAACGACAGTAGGACAAGTGTTTGTTTAGTAATGTGCGGCCCTAATATGCATCGAACGTTACTGTTCGTAGGAATTAGTCGACCCAATTATATTTCATACGCGTATTAGTTCTTGATGTTGATTCTAAATACAGTAGCAGTTGCTTATGCTCCGAGTAAAAATGATTCCGTCCAAATAATTGAAGGGATATACTGTTACGTGCTTATCAGAGAACAGTCCTCTAATGTTTCCTTTAGTGAATTATTTAGTACTCCTTTTGCCGTGACTTGAAATACTATTATATTGACGAGGAATGAATACTCCAAGTAGACAAAGAAGAAAATAAATGTTCTATCTGGGATTGACAAGATGTATGAGCGACTAGCACTCTTTTAACAAAACTACACATGATTAATATGTGACATGAACATTTATTTTAATAAAGTTTGTACTCATACTTTTAACAGTCAATGTATATCCATTATTTAATACCATAAACAAAGAATAAGCTTACATATCGGAACAATTTATTATTAATAAGATTCCGGATCATTTGAAGAGTCATTGAGTACAAGTAATTCGTTCATAGACATACTTCACTTATAGAAACCGTGTTATCTCTATCAAAATAACAAAAATTATGCTAGGAATTTTATTGTCACATTCAAACGTTACCCGACAAAAGTGCTGATACGTGGTGAATTTAATAAAGAATAATGTTAAGTCTATAGACTGATGTTTTACTAAAGAGCAAGCAGCATTTGCTTTGCACCATTGAAAAACTCTCGTTAAGAGAAATCAGATAGCTCCATTTTTATCCTGGAATAATAAATCACGGAAACACCTTGAAAGATAGACTGAAAGCCTGTTATTTCGAGATTGCCATCAGAGGAAACTGTAGCATACTCTGATGTACATGTGTGGAGAGTCTTCTGAGTCACACTCAAGTGGAACACCAATGATATCCTTGACGCTTAACCCGTCAAATGTGATTTCGCCACTCCTGACAGGTGCATTGTAACGAGACCACATTTGGCGCTTTGATTTTTTAGGATATCATTGGTGTACCACTTAAGGGGGAAATCCTATTCTTTGGGCTAAAAACATAGCATAATTTGGGATTTTCTTTAAGATACTAGCAATTCGATTCATCTAAAATTTGGACTATGTTTTGATGCATCTTTTAGGAAGCTGCAGGTTTTTTTTATTAATTTTAAACCACAAATATAGTAGTTATGCATGGTCGATCATCACGCCGCGCAAAATTCGTCGCCCGTTGTTGTGCATGATATTTATCTACCAGGTAATCTGAACCAGAAAAATGAAACGGCGTTTTATTTTATACATATGTAGCTTGAAATTGATGAACCAGCAAAAAACAAAGAAATTTATTGAGCAGTGTGAAGAGTTTTCAAACTGAAAGGTCCGAACCTTTAATTTTTGCAATCCAATTTTGCGCTAATTTTCCTATGTAACAAAAGAATTATAGAACTTAGCGGTATTCAGGTTCATCAAATTGAAGCTACATATGTACAGAGTAAAACGCCGTTTCATTTTTCTGTTTCAGATTACCTGGAGGTAAATATCATGCACATGACGCATAACTCCTATATTTATTATTAAAAGTGAATAACAAAAAAACTGCAACTTCTTCAAGGATGCATAAAAATATGGTCCAAATTTCAGATGAATCGAAATACTAGTTTCTTAAAAAAAATCCTAAATTTTGCTATGTTTTTAGCCCATAAAATAGGATTCCCCCCTTAAGGGTGCCTCCGACGTCTACTTACCTGTATGCGAATTTGTTATCCCTCCCTTTATCTCGAAGCTTGGCATTGCCAACTAAATAGAAGTCTATTTTTAAAGACAAAATTTTTAACGAAAGTTTAACAAGATCGTATAGCAGTCGTAACATATTCTTTGATCTAAAATCACTCCATAGACTTAATTTTTATATTTGATCACAAGGGTAATATGGCATCACAGAATGATAAGATTAGACAAAAATTTCCTACGAAATGCATGCTTTTTTGAGTAATAACAACCCCTACTGGTGGCAACAATGAAAACTAACTGAAGCAGGGATAAACTTGAATAATTATTTTAAAAAATTTTGAAATAGGAAATAAAACAAACAGATACTGCAGTTAATGTGTGATTTATGATCGATTGGATAAATGTCATCAGTTTAAATTGTACATTTATACCAGAAACTTTCAAAGGACATCTGATCTCATTATCATAACGATATGTCGGCACTTGGTACCAAGGTATCGATCGTACTGTTCATTTGAGGAATTCTCAGCGCTTAGAGTGTCTATCGATTCCCAAAATCCAACTACAACATCGACTTGCGCGTTTGCACGGACTAAGCCAACGAGCTATACTCATCTTCGTATCCACAAATCTAAGCGGACCGATTGTAAACGGGCTTGCGCTTTTGTCAGGCGACTCTAGGTCGGTTTACACCAGTAATGTATATGGCTGTATACGATTAGGACTAAGCACTTGCGACCATTCGAAAAATTCAGACGGTCCCATTAACGCTATGATAACACCACTTCCACGCAATATTGTGAATATATTAATAGTTTCTGTACTTTATTATAAAGTTACGTTATTCGAGCCACATACGTACAATATTAACTGACGAAATGTATATAAGAGCTTCTTACAAATACCTCTCGATTTTAATATATAGCAGATCATTTATTACTATTTAAGAGGTCAGGCAGACTTGGTAGTATGGATAATATGGAAATAAAATATCATTAGATGCTATAGTAATCAAAAGTAAAATTAAACTGCAGTTACTAACTTTCATTCGCTCACAAGTACACTCATCAAATTATGTTTTCAATAAATATTTATAGAATTTAAAATAATGGAAGCCACTCTTTGCCCTTAATATTCAGAATATGAATATTTTTAAACGACTTCAAAAAGCAGGAGGTTATAGATTTGACCCGTATGTTTTTTTTATGTTTTTATGATTTTGATGATCTTTTTTTATTCGAAAGAGGGCGATGGTCCCATCCTACAGTGCATCGATATTGGCCTAATATTTTGCCACTTCTGGTTAATAATAAAGAGTACTGTCAGCTAATTATTATTACTTTATGTACGTACGCACCTATCTCCTCATATTTTTTAAGACGGCGCCTCATCATTTATACTGTGTAAATCTGGCGCCGACTTAAAAAAATTGAAAGTCGTAGTGCTTTCTTATTTTTTTGAAGTCGGTTTTATTTTTTTTTTAATTCTTATTTATTGATATTGCTGTTAGAAATATCAAAAGAAATATAAAAAGAAAAAACAACATTACTAACAAAGTACCTGTCACATGAAATTTTGTACTAATCCAGCACACGTTTTTAATTTTGTGGCACTAATTTTCCTCGATGTACCTTCGTGTAGGTTCATTCCCGAGCGAATCGGTCTGTTGCTTATTTTTACGGAAATGTGGCTTTCAATGCGTTAAAAATTCTATGCTGTTACTGTAATAATTTTTAGAAGCGATCCAGGGTGCGAGCGCATATCCTAGGACCTAGATGAGCATGAAAAAAATTCCATCCTAGTTCGAAACACATTGTTCCGTATGCAAATTCCTCTGCTGCAGAAGCTTCTAAATTATGCATTCGACGATTTCGCGCCAAGGTGCAGATGACTCACCTATGAGGATGGAATTTCGAAGGCAAGAACAGTGACTCGTTTCAAGCGTTCTCATTCTCCTCGATCATCGTTGCGCTGAAACGACGCCAGCCTTACCAGAACGGAGATATTATTTTTCATAAACGCGGCGTAAATGGTCGTTTCACGTGATTGCATGGATCCTACGAGATGAACGCGTTGCCGGTTTCACTCTAGTTGAAACGGAGAGGGTAGTTTTGACTATCCCCAAAAAGTCTTTGCTACACACCCGACAAATCGACAAACGTAGATGCAACTGCAATAACCGAAATATGGAATATTATGGATAGGCGTATCTCGATCAGGTACAAAAATTCCAAAACAGCGAATAATCTCAGAGCCACGTGCAAGGCAGGCTTAGTTTTCAGCTTACAAGGGACGTTTTCGGTAAGTGTTACACGCCGATTTTTAAGAAATTTTATATAATTATTCGCTGTTCCCATATAAGAACTTTGCCATATTTGGTTGGTGCTACTTTTCTACTTTATGGGGGGATATTCGTGTAACAGCCCCAAGAGAACATAATTTATATTTATGATTTTTATACTTGCAGAAATTTTTTATGTCGATCCTCATTATTTATTAACTATTGTGGAATCTTGTTATTCCTTTCGACGATGTAACTCTTGTTGGCGTGACCTGTAGCATCTGTTACGGTCATCTGATTGCGAGAACAAGAAAAATTTCTTAAAGTTTAAAGGGAAAAAATGAAAAATTGTAAAATTTATAGCGTTTGAAAGAAAAAGTAACTTCTTTCCTTAGATAAATTTACTTTATATCAATGAAAAAAGTATTATAAATGAAATTGAAATTAAAATTTTAGGAACTTTTGACTTCGTAAGAAACTACTTGCATGCAATGGCGTGAATCAATCGCATGATTTTGCTTCTCGTCAACGCAACTTCTTTTCAACCCGTTGTATTCGCGATGTCGAGTAGTTCGGATGCTGTAGATGTTGCATTTGCGTACTGGTATACCAAAAACAAATAAAATAGAAGGCGAAAATGTTGGATTCATAACTAAAAACAATCCATTTATAATTAAAAACAATAATAGGTGATCATTTATACTAGCGAAATAATTAGAAAAGGACGAGAAGAAAATTAAGGATACCAGCGCAATAGTGGCGTAACCCACAATTTTGGGTGAATTGACATTTCAGTCTAAACCACTTCTTATAAAGCAAAATTTTAATTCTATATGTTCTGAGCATCCCTACAAAAACATGCAGAAAATGGCAGCACGAAAGCGTGTTTTTGCACTGAGAATTTTGTTGATTTACGTCGCGTAATACTGACCTGTGCAGCATTGGTCATTATTTTATATACAAATAATATACACCTTAGCAATTATATTTTGTAAAAAATCATACCTATGTACGTACAAATAGAAATTTTAAGCAACGACTTTACAACGTTTTGGGTTTATGCCACTATTGCACTCTTAGCCTCGTAATAATCATTTTACAGAACCGTAGAAAACTTTTTATCGAATTAGTAAAAACAGTTCGAATTTATATACAAAAGGACACAAATTATAGAAAAAGCATAAGTGTTGAAAGAAGACTACTAATTAAATTAAGGTGAATTTTTTATAAAATTTTTATTAGAAATTTTATTTCAAATGCATTATTTCTGAGCATTCCAACGTATTGTGTTCAAAGTTGTATAAGATAATTAATTTAATGTTGGAGATTATTAGTGAAAGCCGTTGGCAATTATAACTTCGTTGTTAATATCGAATGATGAATCTGTCGGTGTGTATACATGAAATGATTCCGAATCTATTGTTTGCATTGAAAGTACAGACATAGGTCTCTTTTTTGAAATTACTGCATATAAGCAATTACTGCAAGCACTATTCTCCTAAAAAAACGCATTTGTTTATCATTCATTATGTTTAGATCAGCAAGTAAACTGAATAAGAATAATTTTTTGCGTCATTTTCCCTCCTTGCCCAAAGTTTACAAAGGTCAAAATACGTTTTGTCCACACCAGACGATTCTTGTCTTTTTTACTCCTCGTGACCTCCGCTACCAATATTTATTTTTAAATTTGCTTTTGCTCGGAACATGATTCCTTGATCGAGGATCGTCTTCCATATTTAATTCCGGATCATCGTCACCTGTTTCAGTACTCTAATTTTCATTAATGAAAGAAGCTAGGGGTGGTAAATTGCCAGACTTTAAAAATGGAATAACGAACTGCATTATATCATTTAAATAATGTGACTGTTTCCTTTATCCGCCACTAGGACCTAGTTTTGCATTTTTCTTTGAATTTTGAAACTGAAATAGACAAACGCTTTCGCTCCATTATTATGGTTTCAGATATTTAGCTACTTGGTGTTCTTTTTCTTCACTTTCATTTTATTTCGCCCGTGGAGGTAACACCATTGGAAGAATCATCCTTTGAAGTTCTATCCCAATTTGGAATTGTTTACATAAAAAATATATGCCAATACCGGATAAAAGCCGTTGAAAAGAAATATCAGGACGGTTTCAAGAGCTTTGCAATCTCCCAAATCGTGCACGAGCAATTGATGGGAAACATTGGAATATAAAAACTGTTCGAAAGTGGATCAGAAAACTTTAATTATAAAGGCTTTCACTCATTGATATTAATGGCGTGTGCTGATGCCGATGGAAATTTTATTATGATAGAAACTGGATATTCCGGTAGAAATAGAGGCGGTGGGATTTTTAAAGCATTAAGAATGGATTATTGGCTACAAAGAGAAGGATTAGATTTTCCTGATTCCTGAGTCATTACCATTTCACGATACTGAACGGAAATTTCCATATTATGTTGTGGCTGACGAGGCATTTCCATTACAAAGATATCTCATGAGACCATATGCAAAGAGAAGATTAAACAACAAAACTAGAGTTTTTAATTATAGAGTATGTAGAGCTCGAAAAATTGAATATGCTTTTGATATGATGACCCAAAAATTCCAGGCCTTACTGAATGCATTTCGGTGTAAAATTGAAAAATCAATAAAAAATATAGATCGCGCTATCTATATTCTGCACAACTTTATTCGCAAAAGAAAAGGAAACCCATACCTGGTTCATGATAATACAGAAGAAGATAGTTTCGAGGAAACATCTTTCTATTTACAGAAAGACGACAATACAATACGACAGCATCAAATACCCCAAAATTATCGGATTATTTATCTGATTATTTTATCGACTCGCGAGTAGCTTGGCAATGAAAAATTGTATAAATGTATAGTGGTTAATATATAAATAATTGAATAATTTATGTCTGCTATTTCTATATTAAACAATTAAACATAAACAAAAATTTCCCTCCATTAACATGAAATTGGTACTTCAACCCATGCCTTCTGTGTTATATCTTTCCAAGAATATTCCACCAATTTAATTGTACAGACACCGATACTTTTCTCAAAATTCTTGTTCCGTCATTATAATAATTTTAACAACCAACCAATGGTTAAAAATATCACACGACAGTTGCCTAGAAACTGATATGTACAATTGCATTGCAATCAGTTGCAGATCGGTTCAATTCGGATGGAATTGCAGTTGTTTTGGTGGACGAGATTTGAATTAAAAACGTGTGTCTAACTCGTATGCAACTGAACAGTAACTATGTAGATGTAATTTTTTGATCGGTTGACGAGCAGCCTATGTTTTAATCTCTCAAGGAAACATTCGACGAATTTCCTCGAGTTATACCCACGACATTCCATGTAAGTCGTTTCTGATAAGGGAAGTTCGGCAACTGGAAAATTAAAAAAAATCTGAAACTTCCGAGAAATGTGGCCCGAGTCATACTACTAACATAACCATTTTTTTATTCAGCAATAAAACGGTCCTAACAAGGGAACATCACGAACCCGCACTCACCGATTGGAACGCAACTTTCAACGTGTGAGGGTGAAAAAACACCCTCTCGAAAAAATGGTAAATTTTCAGATTATCGTGAATATCTTCAAAACTGTAAAAGATATAAAAAAAGAAGTTAAATTCAATGTTCTATGGTAAAACATTATTTTTTTCAAAACGTATCCCCACCACCCCTTTTCCACAATTCTTTATCGCCATATTGTACCATATCGAAAGCCATAAAACTTTAAATTGAACTTATTTTCGATATCTTTCACACAATTTCTTTGAGGAGGCTTCTTCACCCTTAGGACCTTTTATGGCCGAATCAAAAAATGATTACGGTATTAGCATCACTTCAGCTACATTTCTGCAAGTTTCAGATCGTTTTGAATTTCCGAGTTGCCGAACTTCCGATGTTACTAGAGACCCTTTAAGTAGAGTCACGAAATCACATCCTCGATTTTGATTGGTGCCGCCATTTTCTGTCAAAGGGTGTGAAAATACAATCGTACTCGTCACAGAAAGGCTATATTATGAAAGTGTTTTCTCGTCATCCTGAAAGAAGAGCAAAATGGGCTGCTAATGCAGGACGAAAGAATTGAAATCCAATCGATTCTTCGTTTCTCTGCGAGGTTCGTTTTGGCGTCTAGTTTTTTTTTTTTTTTTTTTTTTTTTACAAAAAATGGCGTCCACCGACCTAACTTAGACGTAAATGGTCTCTAGTTGTTACTAGAGACACTATAATAATAGTCTGGACACGAGAAGGCCACTTTTGATTGGTCCGCCAGTTTTGGTATATTTCCGCTGATTTTTAAATCTGTCAATTATACTAATCTTAATTGTAACACATTTTTTAAAAATATATGTTTTAAAGTTAATAAAAAATTTTTTTTTCATACTATTTTAATTGTTTGTAATATCTACTTATCTGTAAACGTGCATTTGGGTAGTAAAAACATAATGTGTATATATATATTCATAAACACTTTCATAACATAACCTTTTTTGGCCACTTTTGATTGGCCCGCCATTTTTCATCCATTCCCGCTGATTTTTAAATCTGTCCGTTATACCAAGATAATGAAGATATAAAGTAAAAAACCAAATCTTGTGTTCTATTTAATATATGTTATTTCATTATACTTTAAAATACATTTGAAAATAAATTTTAAAATATCGCCATAAACGTAAAAGTTGTTAAGAGTGGTTAAGAGTGAAACGGTGTATATCTCTTCCTCTCTCGTAGGATTTAGACCAAACATGGGGGACTCTTATTATAGTGTCTCTAGTTGTTACATACTTGTAATGCCATCTATTAATCGATATTCAAACGATACAATAACCTATGTTCGTTTGTCGTATACAATACTGTAAAGAACCACTTGCTCGTTGATGCAATCGATTAACCAACCAGGAAACTGCACTCTGAATTGTTTTTGCACCGAGCGCAATACATGCTTCACGAATTCGTTCTTTCATATTGCTGGGAGTTGTTGCTGATTCACAGTACACCATGTTTTTTAATGTACCCTACAGAAAGTATTTTAGTGGCGTCCTAATACCGCGGTCTTACGGAAATCTGATGATATTGAATCTCCAACTTGATACTACGAAAGTAAATTTTCAAGAAACGAAGCGAAATTATTTGTTAACTATTAAGTTTAGGTCTAATAATGGTGAATACATTTTCACGCAGAATTTAACGTTCTTCAGTATTTTGGCATACGAAATATAGTATTCCGTTTAAAATAACAAAGTTGACCTTGAAATCTCCGAAACGCCTCCACCTACACAAAAAGGTACATGCACTACATAATGTGTGCCTCCAAACCTGTTGTATAAATAAAATTTCATACAACGCATACTTTAGAAGTTAGTGTGCAAGTTGAGTGGATCATCCTGTATTTACATAAACCAAGTTTTAGGTTCCAGATTTCGAAGCAGCAATATGAAAATTAGATGGCCAGAAATCAATTTTCTTGTTCTCTTGGTTCGGGCTGTCCACTTGATTCTTTTAAAACTAAATGGACTGCGCGACCACTTCAATCGTTTTTTCTCACCCCATACAGCTAATGTCGGACCGAAATGTCGATATTCAGCTTTAAAATAGCAATGAAATTATCGATTGCCATATTTAGATCTTCAGCAATCTGTCGCCGCGGGCGAAATACAAATTATGTTATTTTATGTGAAACCATGCCGTGTACTTCTGCGAAATTAAATATCCATCACCAGCCTTCTCTAAATGTTGACAAATCAATATTTTCTTTCGCTTCGAACAGCCAGCTTCGGAGATCAATATCGTGGAGTATAATTGATCTACACGCCAATATCATCGATGAACTTTCAAAGAATATAATCCGAAATGTAGGTATAATAAATTTATTTCTTGGCGTCCAACCTGTTTCCACAGAGTTTGCCAATCTTTATAACTGTCTGCGTTTCATCATTTTGCGAAAGCGATTGCTACCACGTTAAAGGATTGCCGTTTTTCTCTGGCCCACTTTTCCAGTATTCTACTGCAACCTCTGGCAAAAAGTTTCCGATCAGATTTGTCAATTTAAATTTGAGGAAATTATTTTAGGTACCTTAATATTTTGTTACGTTCCCACGTGTAAGTATGACTGTTTTAATACGTTGTGGCATAGAATTAATAAGATTTTTATAATCCGTGGGTGAAATTTCTTCCAACAATAATTTTATAGCTTTTCGAAGTTCTTCTTTATTTTGTGGCTTTTTTAACCATCGATTCTCGCTGAGGTTTAGATCGGGACTATTCGCTGGCCATTTCATTGTTTTAATGCCGTTCTGTCGAGTATAATTTTTTACTGCAGTGACAGCTGGAATTATCATCTTGAAAACTAATATCTGAAGATTCTCCAAACCAGTCTTTTATACTTGGAATTCAAAATAATTCTAGAACATGAATATATGTTTCAGAATTAACATTCTGATAAAGAATGCATAATTTTCCTACTCCTTTCTCTGTCATAAAGCTCCAAATCATATAAGATTATGGATATTTCTGTTCAAAATTGAACCAATCTTCTCAAACGCAGATCCTTTCTTTTTTCTACAAATTTGACGTCCGTCTTGGTTGTCGAAATTGTAAAGTGTCATCTTTTTCACTCAAAAATGATTCATAGCCAATGCTTCTTATTATAATTGCTTTATAATATTTCGCACAATGCATCTTCTTCATGACTTACTGGAGTTAGCGCTAAATTCGAAAAGTGCGCTTGTTGCGTCCCAACAACATTGTCCGCTTCTTGGAAACGTAGCCGAGAGGAATTCGCCTCTTTCGTGGCAACGGTGCGCGCTGGCGACCGACGAAACACGAAGCTGCACGAATCGGCACCACTGCGCGATCGACTCAACACGCCAGCCAGACAGATTATCCTTGAGACTCGAGCGAAACGGACCAATACAGGTTAATATAATAAATTTCAATATTACACCAAATATCTTCTTTACCGACATCACCTGAAAATCTATTAAACGCGGCTCGATCATACTCAAAATGATCGAGAAGTTACCGAGCATTGTTTCGGCAAGCTCAACAGCGCTGTAGTCAGTGGTAAATTAATCATATTTGGAGGATTTGTAAAGACCATTTTGTGAAAACAGGCACACTGGTCGAAAACACTTGTTATTTCGAAATATACGATGTAATATCTAATTTTATATACTTTGATGTTCCCCGTTACAGGTAGTAACCGATAGTTTCTAAATAAATATCATGACTGACGAAATTCGTTTGTTTTCTTCGCCATTGAGATTATACCTTTATTAATGGCACGACCTTTAATTGTCGTTTTACATGTATAATTAACATATAATCCCAGCGAAGAAAAGTAAGAACAGAGTAGCTGTAGAAAGCAGCGTTACTTATTCAGAGACCATCGATTACGATAACGACTAATATCGAAATACACAAAATTAGAGCGAAAATTTTACACATAGTAATTACAGTAATTATACATTGTTACAATCGCTGGGTTCTTTATTTTTCTGAAAAACATAATTTGTGAGAGAAGGCGGGGGACGAATTTAATATTCGTAAAATAAATTATTTTCTCGAAAACTTCTCTTACAGATTTACAGAGCTTTGAAGACAGTATGCCTTTTATTTAAATCTTTTTCTGATATCTTTTGTAATTTATGAGTTATAAGCACAAGCAGTGACTCGGATAAAAGTTATGGTTTTTTCCTTAAAGTAAAAAAGTAACACCACCAAATATTGCAAGGTTCTTAGGTGGGGCCAGTGAATAATTATGCAAAGTTTCCTAAAAATCGGCGTGTAACACTTATCAAAAGTTCCTTTTTAAAAGCATAGGCATTCCAAATCTAAAAGCTGTTATTTTGAATTCTATTATTGCTTTATACAACCCTATTTTCTACGACCCTCAGTATTTTAAGTCAAAATAATTTCATATTCTTTGTACTTATACATGTAATTTTACGAACGATTACAACAATTTATTATCATTCTTAATAATCAATTGGACTTACATGTCGATGGCATAGTGCCATATTATTATGTTTACAGCTGAGCTTAATGATTTTTACTAAAAAAAATATATTTATTCTCGGAGATGTTACGCAGCGAATTAAAGTGGTACGTCACTGATATCCTGCTGATACAGCGACTCCAAGAGTTATAGTGCAAAGAAAGCGGCAAGGAGCGAGGCTTCCGCCTCGCTTGAATTCGTTTACTTTCTATTACTACGTTTTTATCGAGGGATGAGATCATTATGCCGGTCTTCCTCCCTTCCCTTGTTCCCCATGTAACGTCTTGCATCGCCACCTTTTCGGCCACCATCTCCCTCCTTTTGGTTCTTCTCTCCCCGTTTGCTTCTCGCCTCTTCGCGCGACAGTAATTTTACTTAATTAAATTCCGTTCTTTCTGCCTTTGCTCCTACGACCCCTCTGGCCATCCTCATCCTCCTATCGCGCCACGAGGATCGTCACTGATTTTTCTCCGCTGTCTTCTCCTCTCGTCGGAGCTTCAAACGATTTTTTCCACAATTTCGAACTCGCCGAAGCAGACTAAAAACGTTGGCAGTAGAAGGCGCATCGTTACTAGGTTTTTAGGTAACCACGCAGTAAATTAAACATTTAGTAAACTGCAATTAATCATATCATACTTTTCGGCTATTCTATTTTTTGCGGTTTACTAAATACAATTATTCCTTCTAAATTCTTTATGATTCATAAATGAAATACTTCTTGTTGTATTTGAAAATTCATGAATAGTAGAATGTAAGTTAATGTAAAACACTCACAAATTATAAAGAAAAGGATAGTCGTAGATTCAAGGAACATCGAACAATATATTTAAAAATACAATCTATATTGGTAGTCTGTTGGCATTTAACCCTTTAGTTATTCATTTCTTACCCCGTTTTCTCTGTTATTGATATGTAAAGTTTGCAGTGTTGTTTTAATTAAATTATAGGTTCAAAATAAGATTTTTTCCGTTTCCTATTGAGATTCTTTTATTATTATTCAGGTCACATTGGTGCGTACAAAGAAGCAACATAAAACACTCCTTTAAGAAACTCTTGCACTTCCAATAGTTCCTAAACTGTTATATGAAATTTAAATTACTGCAACTAAAAAAGATATAGGTAGGTCCATACATATTATTTTAAATCTTGCTAGTTACATAAATACTCGAAGTTTCAGCAAAATGTGCGACAAACACATCTCAACGTTCCTTTAAAAGCTTCTCTCCCTTTCCTGAAAGAACATAACAAAATTATTATTTTAACTATAAAATGTTGCAGTAAAAAAAAGGGAAGAAATGAAATCAATTACGGCAGGGTAACATAGATCGTTTCTGAAATATAAACAAGTCATCTTGACCAGAATAAATCTTTTTTTAATCATATTGGTATTCTATTTGTATGTACAGGGTGTTAAGAAAGTGATGGCCAGTAGTTTCAGAGATGAATCTACACCTCTAGATCAGTGGACATTTGTAAAAGATACTTGTGGCCTAATTGATTATAACATTGAAAATTAATATTATTTTCTTTTCACATCAACATACTCTGCTCGCTGAAAGGAGAAGTCTAAAAGGAACCATATATCGCAAATACACCGATTTCTCAAAGACGTGAGAAATGTTTTCATCAAATACATGGATCACTTATCAATTTTTCTTTAGGAAAGTTTGCGAAATGTCGATGTAACAAAATTAATATTAATTTTTAATCTTATAAGCAACTTCACTGCAAGTTTTTTTTACAAACATCCACCGATCCCGAGGTGTAAATTAACCCCTGAAAACAGTGACCATCACTTTTTTAATAGCCTGTACAGTACGCGTTTTAAATGTTTTAATACCCGTATCTAATGATTTTCTTTATTAAAATGTAACGTAACCGGTATAAAATAAGAATGGTACCATTTTCTTCGTGGCGGAGATATATAAGAAAAGGTGCAAATATATTAATGATCCGAGGATACCTGGAAATTAAAAGAAGCAAGAGGATAAAAGAAATGAAAAAAATCACATAGATCAGCTATAATTTACATTGAAGATTTAGCAATCGTGTACGGCAAGATATCAGTGAAGCCATAAACGAGGGAAAAATGTCTCTATAGTGGGTTTCGTTGGATAATGTTTGCGGGTACTCGTTAAGCGTCGTAAGACTCAGGGGGCAGGAGAGAAGGGTGGCCTGCCAAGGACTCGGGGGCTTTTTATTACCACTTCATCTGCAATTAACATTTATGGACGGCGACTGTCGGCTGGAAAAACTAATTAAATATTCCGTGGCACGCCGGATAGGGGTGCTCCTTTACTTACGACCTTGGTTGCCAACAATAAAGAGCGTAAAGACGAAATAAAGAGATAAGAAGTGAAAATACTATTTAAAGACGGCTTCTTCAATTAAGCGATGCATAAATTCATTGTCGTTCGGGCATTTCGCTAATGAGCAAAGTGAAATGCAAAGAAAATGCAACTTCAATCTTTATTGCTAATGAAGCTTCAATTCTCATTGACATTCAGCATATCCTTGATCGTGTAATCTGCACCGCGGTAAATTCACGTTATATTGGGTCATGTAATTAGGGGATGGTTGCCTATTTTGGACCACTTTTTTATTTTTCTCTCCTACACGGGTATAACACATTGCAGAAAGCAAACAGAAAAGAGGAAAAGATCTACATTTTATGTAGATTTTATCATGTATTTAGTGTGTTGATAAAATATGTGATTAAAATAATATCTGAAAAAAAACTAAACTAATGAGTTCGGTCCATTCCAGGCAACCGGTTTCGTAATTTGGACCACCGGTTTCTTACGTTGGACCGGTCCTAAAAATCAATGAATTTAAATATACAATCTAAAAAACACTGATCAGGGCATTGAAAAAAAAAATAGGAACAGGAAGCAACAAGCATCTTACGGTGCACGTAGTGCAATAGTACGTTGTTTTGATGTTTTTTTTATATTTGTCCCCGTATAACTCCCCAGCATATGAACCGATTTTGATAATCTTTTTTTTATTCGAAAAAGGGCGATGCTCCGGTTGCCCCATCCTACACCGCATCAACGTTGGCGCAATATTTTGCCAGCTCTGGTTAATAATAAAGACTATTGTCACCTAATTATTATTATTTTATGTACGTATGCTCATATCTCCTCAGCATGTTGTGTCCAGATATATAAAACTAAAAAGTTAAAAATAAAAAAATTTAAAAATATTAAAACCGACTTCAAAAAAATAATAAAATTGCATTAAAAAGTAAAAAATAAATTTTTCCCTTATTTAATCTACGGTACTCTCATATTTTTTAAGTCGGTGCCTCATCATTTGCACTGTGTAAATTTGGCGCCGACTTAAAAAATATGAGAGTCATAGATTCAGTAAGGGAAAAAATGATTTTTTACTTTTTAGTGCAATTTTTTTTTCGAGTCGGTTTTAATTGTTTTTTAAATTTTTTAGTATGCTTTTAACTATTCGCTACCATAACATAGATTGTATCCTAGAATGGACCGGTACAATTCAAGCAACTAGTGATGGTCCAACATTAGGCAACTTGTAGGTTACTTCAAAAAGATATGTTTTCATTGTTATACAATACTTATACAAATATGGGAAAGTAAGGACACGAAGTTGTAGCTAAGACAGCACACTTTACACGAGTATCGTTTAAAATTATGGTACTTAAAAGTTGTAGAAAGAAATTCACTTGAAATAGCACGAAAAATAATGATCGCGCACCACGTGTTTTTATATTTCGATGACGGTGAACGACAAACTAATGAATCTCCACTACCTAAATCAGTGTAGCCGAAAAAACCACTGCAAATATATTTGTTTATCGAGATACACAAATGGTCGAATCTAGGAGCCGGTCCAATATAGGCAACTCTCCCCTAACAGCGGCCGCTGGTCTTAGGAAGGCGCAGAAAGTATGAGAAATAGTCTGTGTCAATGTATGCACCAACTATAATTATTATTGAAGATACATTTCTACGCGAAACGGTTCTGAATCAAGGTGAGTTTAAAATAAAATGAAATATTTATTATGCGATGCAGTGACAATGATGATAATACAGGATGAGTCGCAGCTGACGGAACACCCAAATATCTTGGTTAGATGTTCGCAGAATGTACTTTAAATAGTTTAACCCTTCACTGCTATACTGTTTTTTTTTCAAACGTAACTGGTACACTGCGGTCGTGGCAGATCCCAAATAAAGAAGGACACAGAAGTTTGTAAAGTCGACACTAAATCACCCTCTATGACTATTTTGTTCTTAGGTAATGTATAAACTAATAGAAATGTGGAAATTTAAATTATTATTATAAAATTAATTAGAAATTTAGTTTACAAACTTAGACAACTAAAAATGTTGCAGTGAACTTTGCGTGCTTGGGGTCATGACCGATCCCAGGATACCAGTTAAGGGTTAAGGGGACAAACATGATGTACAGAGTTTTATTCTGCCAATATCAGCTTTTTCCAAATTACCTAGATCATTAATTTTTTTTTTTAAACATAACCATATGCTCTTATGCTACTCATATTATAGCTGACCTCAGGTCGAGTTCAACTGTGTATCATAATATGCTCTGAAAGAATGCCTTAGAAAATGACCCTGAAGTGGGAAATTTCCGATCCAACATTAAAAGCATCAAGGTACAAAATTATTTTATTTGAATTACATTAAACTTAAAGTGATGCCCTTAAATGGTGTAGGAAGAGTTTGTTAATCATTATGTCGTGTTCTACGGAATGGTTCTCTGGAATCCTTTAGTTTTCTCTATAAACATAAATCGGCGTTCGTGTTTCTTATTACACTTGATTGTCTAACACCACATTGTCATGTGATTTGTTGGATGCCAATAATAGGACTTTAATTCAATAGTGCAGGAATATTTACCTCACTTTTTCGTGTATCACATCCTTCACATTCGCAGACTTTTTATTACCAACGTTACCAGTTTCACAGAACTTCTTAATTAAATTGTGGTGCAGAGAAATAGGTGATTGGTCAAGAAAACTCTCTTTATGCAGCCGGACTGTTCCTTTTAGACACCGTGACTTTCTCCATATATAAAAATTATATGGATCTTATCTTCTTCTCAGTGCTACATTGTGATTTATTCGTATATTACCGATAGATTACCAAATGGTTAATAATAAGTAGATCTTCTAGATGTTGAATGTTGATGAACAATCTCTACTACATATGGAGAGTTCAGAAGCCAATCAGTGTAAGTCCATTAGCATTATAACCGAGATTTGGAGTATTTGTCCTCTGAATAATTTTGCCTAGTAATTCCGTGTTCAATATAACTACCGCCATTTATTGCTTACGTATGATGAAAGTAGTGACTTAATTAATTTATCAACTGAAAGTTTTAACAATAAAGAGATTTTTGAACTTACATAACTCGTTTTCAGGGAACGTTGGATTTACACTGATTGGCTTCTGAACCCTCCATGTGTATATTATGTATGTACTTACATACGTCTCTTGTGAAAACGCAAAGATCCGTTACATTGCTCGCTAAAGCTTCCGATGTTTGATTTTAAATCTCCTCATTCAACGTTATATATTAAAATTATACGATTCCACTTGAAAACCCATTAATGAATCTGGAAATTTAGGAGAATGTAACATTCGCAGAACAAAATTATGTGTATTCGTACTTTGGAAATTTTTAAATTATCTTTCAAACATTTTTTTTACTTCAAATCCAACAGGGCTATTTAAGTGTTTTGTTTTTCGTAGGTCTCAATAAAGTCAATAAAGTCATTCTATATTTCGATACTTTAAAAAGTCTCTAAGAACTAACTGAAACGCACTTACCTTTGCAATCATTCCCAAAACCAAAGATGGGCAAAACAGTTTCCATTCAAGTATTCCAACGCATGCAGGTATCGCTCAAAATTTTCTTTGCAAAGTAGTCAGTGACACGTATTCATAAAAGATTCCGTCACACGCACCTTTATTATCAACGTAACAATAATTAATATTCCCATAGTAATTGCCATTTGCTGACATTAATAAGGATATTTCTTGCTTTTTTAAAATGTCGTGTTCCATTAACGGATTGATCATTTTTTTTATAACATAAATTGAAACGCATCAATCTACACCGAATTTCTTTTAATTCTATGATTGACATGGGCGGTTGATTTATTTGTATTGCGCTGGAATTCATTTGAAACGTTAGGTTGGAATAATAGGTTGAAATAAATATTGCAACGAAACGTGTGTCAGTTTAAACGTCCGTTTGTGTTTTATTGCCGTATTTAGAAAACATCTGTAGTTTTTTATTTGCATAACAACAGATTAATAATTTAGATCAATCTATGCGTCTGTGAAAGATGTTTACGTTTTTGTCGGATCACGCGTATGTACGTGATGCAGTTTTTTATCTAAGTTGTTACACGTCGCATGATTTAATACATGCTGATGTATGCTTTATGCCAAGTTAGTAGTAAATTCTTCGAATGGTAAACAATGTTTTTGTTTTAATTATTCGAAACTTGTCGCATCTGCGACGTAAAATATTTTGAAACTGTAGCTCTAATTACAAAAATTGGTAGTAAAATTTGTTAAAAATCCGAGATCTTCGGACAGTAGAAATGACGTTTTTATCTAATGTGAAAATAATCTGTATCATAAGGGCCTTTTAAAGGTAGTTCCTGAATACTCTGTTAAATTCAAGAATTCTTTCAAATTTAGTTCAAAACTAATTTCGAATACAAAAAACCCTTGTACGAAGTTTAAAATCGATTTACCACATAGTTATCTAGAAATTGTTAATCAATGTTCATGTATTTTAACACAGTGGCATATGACAGAGTCGAAAAAAGAGGATTATAGTTTCAGTTTTTCTTCTGAAATAAGAAAACTATATTCAAAAAGTGTACCAAAATTGGCACTAAAGTAGGTACATCGAAATGTCACGAAATGAATTTATTAATATCTGCGAAACTGACCACATGGTTTCTTCGTAAATGCCCATACAAAATAGGTTTACATGCAATTTTTTTTAGAAATACGTAGAAATTCATATGAACATATTTTCTGACATGTTGATTATAAAAGACGCTCCGAATGAATGCGACGTTAACTAATTTAATATTCTATTTTCGTATTACAATTATTTTTATTAACTTTTTAAAATATATATACATGATGTTAAAAATTATTATTATTACTTCTATAGTATCGTACTACTTTATATTTATCGTTTATTACCCAAATCTAATTTGACTAACTTAGTTGGTTAGGAACTACCTTAAACGAGACGTTTAGAACTGACGCAACTTTCTATTTTTTATCTTTTTTAAATCAACATTGTCTCTGTCAAATGAATATATCTAAAATACCAGTCGTGAGTCACAGAAGCGCTCGTGTAAATACATACACTGCGTTCCACATTAGAGCATACTTGGTTCGCGCAGGGCAGCGTTGCCCCGATGGGCGGTCCGAGGGTACGAGCATTCATCGCGTTTTCCAAAGCTCGCGTGGAAGGGGGCGCTCGAAACCAATGAAGTTGCGGGCTCTAGTAGTGTGCGTGTAGGCTCGTACCCTTGTCGCATGTAACCGTGACATGCTGATTTCATTGCGATTAAATTGATTTGATTTCTGGTTATAAGCTGACTTCAAATCGGTTTTCGCGCGAACTTTGGAAAACGTGATGGATGCTCGTACCCTTGGACCGCCTATCGGGGCAACGTTGGCGCAGGGTTATACTGTTGATTGGTAGTAAACCGGCAGGAAAAGCGCTACGATCAATCGCGTATGTCAGATCTGTGGGAGCTGCGCAGATCGGTCGCAAATCGGTAGGGGCGTCGATGTGCTCTTATATGGAACGCAGTTTACATCCTAACTCGCAGTAATGCACTATGTCTTTACGTTCAAAATAATCTATTGTGAAACCAAATACATTGTAATAGAAATTTGAAGAAAAGTGTTTACTTACATTTTTCTCATTATTGCTTATATTTCGCATAAAATCATATTACGAATAACTATTACCTGTTTATGCAAATTTCCTATTTATGGGGAGAAGTCCGTATAAACGGCTTACTTTTGTACCAATTTGTACGAATTTTTTTCAAAGATACCAGTGTGCTAATCCTTTCGGAACTTTAAGGGTACTTTATTTAACATTATACAACTAAAAAAAAATTTTATGGCAGTCAAATTATGATAAATACAAAAAAAGAGCAGTATCGTAAGTAGTTTTTTTTCGAGGTGCAAAACAGCGCCGGTAGTAGCGTTTCTGATTTTTATGTAAAACAGACCAATACAATTTTTTTCTCAATTTATTTGTCAATTGTAAGAATATGAACCTAGTATTTCAAACAATTAAGTGTGAGTTTCGCAAAAAATCTGCGCTTTATTGCTTTAAAAAAGTGGTTAAAATGAATAATTTTGTTAAATATTTTGGCTTATGTTCTGTGGAATATTGTAAACTAAAAGAGCGCCAAATTTGAAGTTGTTTGGTCAAATAGTTTTTGAGTTATCCCGGGCGCCATTTTTGAAAACGTGGTTTCGAGAAAAACGCGTTTAAAATGCGTTTTAGTTATGCTCGGCGCTCGGGGGCGCACCTACTCACCAGGTTATAGTAGTATCCATAGGGAGTTGAATTTCGGCCCATACCTTTGAGAATAGGGGAAGGTTGCCTATTTCGGTCCACTTTTTTATTTCTCTCCTACACGCGCATAACACATTGTAGAAAGCAAACAGAAACGGGAAAAAGATCTACATTTTATCGTGTATTTAGTGTGTTGATAAAATATGTGATTAAAGTAATATCTTTAAAAAAAAAAAAAAAAAAAAAAAAAAAACTAATACTTCGGTCCATTCCAGGCAACCGGTTTCATAATGTGGACCACCGGATTCCTACGTTGGACCGCTCCTAAAAAAAATTAATTTAAATACACAATCTAAAAATCACTGATCAGAGCATTGAAAAAAAAATAGAAACAGGAAGAAACACGTATCTTACGGTGCACGTAGTGCAATAGTACGTTGTTTTGGTGGGTTTCACATTTGCACAACGTGTATGAACCCAGGTGCGACATTGAAGACATCGTATCATATCTTCTTCACTGTTTCTGTTTCAGCATGTTGTGTCAATATGAATATAAAACTATAAAGTTAAAAATAAAAAAATTTTAAAAAATTAAAACTGGTTAAAAAATATAAAATTGTACCAAAAAGTAAAAAATAATTTTTTCCCTTATTTAAACTACGACTCTCATATTTTTTAAGTCGGTGCCTTCTCATTTGCACTGTGTAAATCTGGCGCCGACTTAAAAAATATGAGAGTCGTAGATTAAATAAGGGAAAAAATTATTTTTCATTTTTTAGTGCAATTTTATTTTTTTAAGTCGGTTTTATTTTTTTTTTTTAAATTTTTTTAGTATGCTTTTAACTATTCGCTACCATAACATAGATTGTATCCTAGAATGGACCGGTCCAATTTAAGCAACTAGTGATGGTCCAATATTAGGCAACTGATATGTTATATCAAAAAGATATGTTTTCATTGTTATACTTATACGAATATGGGAAAGTAAGGACATGAATTTGTAGCTAAGACAGCATACTTTACACTAGTATCGTTTAAAATTATGGTACTTACAAGATGTAGAAGGAAATTGACTTGAAATAGCACGAAAAATAATGATCGCGCACCACGTGTTTCTATATTTCGACAACGGTGAACGACAAACTAATGAATAACCGTCTCGCTGTTCTCGTACGATCCATCTCCACTTCCTAAATCAGTGTAGCCAAAAGAACCACTGCAAATATATTTGTTTATCGAGATACACAAATGGTCTAATCTAGGAGCCGGTCCAATAAAGGCAACTCTCCCCTATATTTTTGAAATTTTTTAAAAGTGATATATGAATTTTTATTTCAATTTTTCGGTTGATTTATAGGGTCTTCTCCCCTTAAATTTAAAAACTGTAAATGTTGTCGGTTCACCGAAATAACCGTGATGCTTCTAAAATTATAGCACTGTAGAAAAGGCCACACAAGGTAATAGAAATGAGCAAAAGTAAGGAGAACACATTAGGAAAATGAATACAATGTATCTACATAGTATAAATCAATATTGAGATGTTTGCTTGAGAGGAGTGCAGGCTGGTACATATTCTGTTCTTAATTGTTGGCACGCATTTATTAATTCATAAATTGTAGCTGACCGTTTCCTACATTTGCAACTACACCTCAATGTATAATGATGCCAATAGACAAATTTAAAAGCAAAAAGGAAAAAAGAAAGAAAATTTCATATATATTTTCAACGTAAAACGCATTTCATCGAACTTCTATATCTTTGCTACTTCAATTATAATATACCTCCTTTCTTTTAGTTATTAAAAACCGTGATGATATCAAACAAGAAAGACTGTAATGAAAAGACACAGTTACCAGACCAAAAAAATCGTTAAGAAAGAGAAAATGTAGCAGGGAATGGTCATTACATAAGATCGACATTAGAAATCGTTGTAGTGACGGAGAAAAGTCGTTGACGGTGTGCAGGACAAATTTTTCTGCACGGGATGATCGTCTATTAAGACTTAAGACGCATGGCAGGCTGTCTTCCGCGTTGATAGACCGGCGGAAATCGTTATTAAAGGTCTCCCGCGGGTAGCGGCCCGTTAAGACGAAGAGTAAATTTTAACGGCGATCATTTTACTTCTTCATATCCTAGTGGCCTGTTTTGGTTCCAAGTTACTGCTTTTCCCAGTACAATGACCTTTGTGTGGTACTACTGCTCATAATCGTGTTGCACGGAGGCGCCGTCATTTGCGGCTTCTCATCAAATCTTGTTGCATTCCCACGCATCTTTTAACGGCTCAAGTTCCGCGTCTTCGAATTCGAGTTAGTCGCTCAACATTCATTGGCAGTCAAATAAACAACTGAAAGTCAAAAATACACGAGAAAATGTATCTACAGAATTTTATATTGCATCGTTAAAGTGTTGAAACTCAAGAGAGATGCAGTTGTTATACTGTTTGATCAAATTTCGTTTACTTCAAATTCGTTTGAAACCTAATGAAAACACAAATCGGGAGAAAGTCGCCTGAATTGTTTATATTTGAGGTTTCTTTTTAGCTCTATGTAAAACCTTATGTGTGACGAATAATCGGTTCCAGAGAGGCCATGACTCCTAAACTTCTGACGATGAGTTATTTGAAGTTTTTAAAATTTAATAATTCTCCATACAAATTTATCATTTGTCACAATTAATTCGAGATCGAATTCACTGAACTACTGTCATGGAAAGGAGATAGGTATAACTAATCTTGTAAGTTCGGAATTTTTTGCATTTGAACTTTTCACTGTCTCGGAATTTTAGAAGCTTGTATCTACTATTTTTTTTCCAGTGTGGGTTTATTTTAAGGTGGTCCACCGACCACCCACCTCCATACAACGATTACACACTTGAAGATTTAGTTACAAACTAATTCGATCATACACAGGTTAGCCACCTGATCACCATACAAATCCCGGTGTGCCACACATTCCAACCCGGAGATTCGAATATAAACCCGGAAATGGAAAAAGCAAAAAAAAAGTTTTGTTCTCGAATATCCGGAAAAACAAGTGTGCAATTCTTTTAAGCTCAAACAATTCAGAATTTAAAAGTATCAGTTTTTTAAATTAATAACATTGTTGTATATAAAACTGACATCATTGTATAATACCACAATTTCTTATTGTCTCATTCTTTTTCTACAACCCGGCGATTTTTCCAGTAAAACCGGAACCCGGAGATTTGCTTCAAAACCCGAAGTCTCCGGGCGAAAACAGTAGAGGTGGCAACCCTGATCATACATATAGCTATCTAGTGCTCCATTACAAGAGATCAAGCAGATTTATCTCTTTAAAAAATTTGATCACGTTCAGGATATTTTCAGACTTATTCAAGTTTGAGTTCAAATTCTCTTTGATGTTGAGTCAACTTCTTTCCTGCGAGAACTTAGGGCATTCCAGCAAAACATGTTCTATGCTTATGGGTATTTTACAAGACTCACATTCGAGACGGGGCTACTTAGTTAGGCTTGATTCTTCCTAGTTAGCACTGAGGTATTAGGTTTCTCTTGAACAGTTGATCTAACTTTATGCAGCTTCTTTTGGGAGTTGTTGAGCCATTCGTAATTCCAGAGTCTGTTTATGGCTTCTTTGATGATTGTTTTTGAATTTTGAAGGTTTGTTCTGATACCCGCAATGACAGGTAGTTTAGATGCTTCTTGCCGGTGAGTCTTACGTAACTGAGGATCCATGCCATTGCGATGTTTTTCCCTTTGTTCTTGAGATCTGTAATACTTTCTTGCATGGTTTGAATGGAGGGGAATTGAAATCTGTTGCTTATGGTTTCAAGTGCACTTTTGGAATCCGTAAAAATATGTAAAATTATTGGAGCCTTTTGCATTTATTAACACTTGTTTGATAGCTTCTATTTCACAAGATAGCGATGAGAAAGTGTTGGGTAGAAATTTTCAGTGACAAAAGCGCATCCAGGTGATTCAGGGGATTTAGATCCATCAGTGAAGATAAAATTGGAGTTAGTGCGATTGGTGTAATTCTGGAATGAGTTTATAAATATTTCGCAGTTGGTTTCCTTTTCCTTGTAGTTGTCACAAATTGATCCTAAAGGAATTTCGAAAGAAGCCCATGGGGAATAAAGAAACGGATTTCGATTTGCGACATTAGGGAGTTGTATGTTGAGTT
Source organism: Andrena hattorfiana (assembly GCA_944738655.2). NCBI lineage: Eukaryota > Metazoa > Arthropoda > Insecta > Hymenoptera > Andrenidae > Andrena > Andrena hattorfiana. The sequence goes on from OX122895.1 coordinate 13,069,409, forward strand.
CCTGGAGGTAATTATTGACTCTAGTAGAAAGAGGTTTGGGTCATTACATACGAAATCGGACACTTTTCGGAGCAACATTTCAGATTTAGGTGAAACTTGGATATGTTGTAGTCTTTAGGAATATATAAACATATCTCGAAGGATTTTACAAAATGTCAAAAATTGTGGATCTTACAGCTCTTTGAAATATAGTGTTAACTTTTTTTCAAAAAATTATAGCTGTTGAAATGAGTTTTTGGGTGCTTACAACGAAGACATAAGAGTACCTAATAAAAGTTATTTCACTGAAAAAAAAAACATATTTTTCACCATTTATTTTGCAATTGTTCTAAACAAATGTCATGCTTTAGTAGCGGGGCACTATTTAAAAATTTGAAGAAAAAGAAATGAGGATATAGTCATATTTGTCCTCGTTGCGGATCCGTTTTCAGAAATACGGGCACTTTAAAATTGGCCAAATGAAAATTAATTTAATGTGACGCTGTGTCGCCCAGCACCCGTTCGACTGGGCCTGAAATGGAATGACCCGTTTAGGAGTTTTCTTTTTCCTATTATTGGGATTAGTGGGAGTGTTATTTATCCTCATATAGTTAGTTGCCGTAGGGTTGTAGGTGTAGTTGCAACATACAGTAACCATAATTGTTTACGCCTAATGTTCAACGGTGGTTCATTTAGTTCGCTAAGAATGCTAGGCACAGGAGTAGTGCAGAAGGCATTTAGTATTATTCTCGAACAGGAATTCTGGATAGGGTTTATTATATTTAACAGTTTTGAATGAGCTGAATCATATATCACAGATCCGTTACACCTACTATTTGTTCGACTGCATGTATTCTAAAAAATGTCTGTTTCCAAATATATTGCACATGTAATATATTCAGCCTTATTGATGAACAACTTTAATAAGATTAAGTTATACAATTTGTTATGTGTCTTTAACTGTGTTAAGAATTTTTATATTTGTTTTTAGTTTATTCCAATAATGAATTCAATAAATCCAATAAATGAGTGATATTAAGGATAAATTTGACATTAAACAATTCCAACGATCCAGTCTTCATCAGCTACTGTATCTTCTAATACTATTCATCGTGCATCATGTACATACCTATGATACGTGAGGGATTTATGTGATGGCAGAGATATGTACAGGCAGATTTAAAAAATTTGCCTTGCCACATTTTTGCAAACGCGAGGAAATAACAGAAGTACGCTTTGCATTTTTTGATGGATTATACAGGTGATATTTGTCCGCGCGCTTCCAAGCGCTTCAAAATTTAATCTGAATTATTTCGTGAAAATTACACGCGTTACGGAGGACGGAGGAGACTTGTAATCGTCGATCGAATCGAAACAGTGCAACTCAGCACCCGCATAAATTCATATTTTATCGCAGAATGCATTATGCATCGTTTCGGCATATTTTACCTGCAGTTTTTGCTCTGTTGCATTTCACCCCTATTAAAATGAACCGCAGAGATTTTGCCATGCCACGTGTTTTTAATCGTACACGTTACAGTCAGTTTTTGTGAACGACTGAGGCACACAAATACGTACTCTACCTATTTTTGAAAACGTGTTTTGTGTCGATATTTAATTTCTCACTGTAGCAATCTGCTGAATTTATAAGTTCTGTATGCCACTCTCTATTCTTCATTGTTAATTAATTACTGAAGCTGATTGAACATCTCGAAACTGTTATTCGCCATTTTGTAACTTCTAAAATGTTGAAACATAACATTTATCACACAGTGTAGGTAGATTAAAAAATTCGTCGAATTAACTTGAAAACTTGATCGTTGAAAATTATCAGACTAATAAATTTGGAATTTATTCAGGTTTTTATCGCCCGTTTTTTATACCGCAGTCCGCCATCCACTTTAGAATTAAATTTACGTTTGTCAGCTACCACTGTTGAATTTCTAAATTAATCGTTTTGAAGACATTCTTAAATAACATTGAAATACTTGAATTACACATTTTTACGTGCAGCAAAAACAAATTAAAATTGAATATTTCTACTTACGCGGGATCATAAATCGAAGTCGTGAATTCGTGCATATACACGATGCGTCATATCAAGTTAAAATTTTGCAGAGAAAATTCTATGTTCTGATTAATCGAATTATGTAAACATTATCAAAAGTATATTTAATAACACAAGAAGTATGCCGTAAAAGTGCAGAAAACGCTTTAAATTAATCCAAACACAGAAGTTTCCTCTTAAAATTTTCAAATTCGTATAATATGCCTTTTCCGATGAAACGGCAAATAACAGTTTCAAAGTCGTTTATTCTTATTTATAAATTACATAAATTTGCATTACAAAGAACTGAAGTAATAAAAAACAATATAAACGTTGCTTATCATTTTTTCATTATGCCACGAGATCGCAATACGATTAACCATTGGATTTTCCTGCACGGGACTAATTAAAGTTATAATTAAAGTCAAGACAGTACACTAGTGAGAAGCAGCAGTGGGTCCATGGGTATTTCCTTCTCAGGCGACAAGGGATGAGTCGAGACCTGTTAATTTATCGTAATCGTTTGGTGTGACTAAGTAAGTGTGCGACGTCCTGCAATATTCTTTATTAAAATATCGAGCAACTGCCACGCGCCACTCCATCCTCTACTTCCCCTCAAATATTTTGCCCCCTAAGTAACGGAACGCCTTGATCTTTAGGAATATTTAAGAACGTGGAATATAAAACGTATTTACCGGCTGAATGTGAAGCAGGGCTATGATTAATACGCTTTTTATGTCGGATATATTTTTGAGTCTTGTGTGTATTATTTAAAAAGATCTAACAGGTTTAAATCTTTGTTGTGTGAAACAGTTTATATAAATCGTCGAATGCATCACGCGACTGAGGATTCCCAATGAGCTCCCAAAAAATTCTCTGAAATAAAATTTGGATTAAAATTTTGTGAAAATTAATTAATGTCAGTACTTTGAATGAGATAAAAAATAATTATTTACATGCTGCAAACGGTAGGTAGTAATTCTTGTAGTGAATTTAAATTTTAAGAAATAAAATTAATTTCGAAGAAGTTATGTGATTGTAAAAAGTTTCCGACGTAAATTTGCAAAATTTTAAGCTGGTAGATGACAACTAAAAGTGATTTTGTAACATTGAGTCTGGACGCATATGTACGATAATTAGAATATCGCTCCAGCTACTACAAATGTAATATACTATGGGGAGTATCTAACCCAACTTCGCACAGTTGACATCTGCTTCATGACTATTTTGATAATATTTTGTGAATATGATTCAGCCAAAATCTAAATTGTTGTAGAAGTGTTCACAAAACTGATGCAAACCGTGTGAATTTGAGCCATTATTACTGTTTAGAGGTGATATGCAGCACATATAGTACATTTTCTCTTATTAAAATCGTAGATGGTAATGGCCTAAAAAAGCAGTATCTATTACTGAATAAATGAAAATTGACTTTGTTACATCATGACGAAGATTGGGATATGAAATTTTGACTGGATTACACCTTTTCTATTTTTTTCATCTCTCATCAACACATTTTACTTGTTCAAGCATTTCTTCCTACATGAATCATTTGCAAACATAAAATTTGAAAAATCTTTGATTGCTACAACTTTTGGCTTCTAATTACAATTTCAATGAAATATATAATTTTTTGAGAAAGTTACAAATGTTGTGTGACCAGCTTTCTGCGAGCCTTGCGCCAATTAAGGGTCTATCTGTTAAATGCCGTCTGGCAGCTACTTCTAAAACGTGTTACCCCTCACTGCGCTCACTTTCAATTCCATGGTTCAAATTCATGGAAAGCTTGACTTACTCGTCGAATGTTAATGGTTCAACTTTTTGACTACTTTTTTTTTTAGATGTTGGGAAGAACACCGAAAACGACTTCAGAAAGTAGCAAGGAGCAACTCTCCTGCGCTTTAAAGAAATAAATTCCTAAAAATGCAAAAATTTCAATCGATTAATGTTCACTCTGAAAATTTGATCCTTATCACGGAAACAGAGCACCTTTTCATTAGTCTGATTGAGAAAAAAGCGGTATTTCATATTTAGCAACTTAATGCATGTACCTAAGGTTTCGTTATAAGCATACGAGTAATTGAAATTGATTCTAATGTCTTTTCAGTTGTTTTTTATCTACATTCATTGAAGACGAAGTACATCGTAATATTTTTTAAATTATTCCACCGAATACCTCCCTTGTGGGTTAATTAAAAAGTAAAAAAAAATTGGAACGCAATCTGTTCATGTTTAAATGAATATGTATGTATAGGGAACTTAATCTACGCTCTTCCGTTGATCACGAAAGAGACCAGCGTTACATACCTTTACGCACACCGAAAATGTTTTCCGTTCTCTGCTGATTTGTTTGCTTTGTTCAACACCGGACCGCGTCGATCGAAAACAGTCTCGTGAAAACATATTTCAATATCCGGTCTACTTTCCCCTTTCAGTAAATACACGTTTCAATATCTATTTCCTGTATAACCTGCATTTTTTCGAGACGGCTTTTTTCAACTCGTTACCAGTTATATCGGCAACACGTATATGTTGCGAATAAAATGCGACTCGTGCAGATTGACCACATCTCCCCTAGTTAAAACCCCATAACAATATGTGCCTGTTATTGTCGATCGTACTCTACAGGTATTGACTTAGCCTGTCAAAAAACCACCATCTCAAAGGTCGCTAAAGTCAATTAATATTATCAAAACTTCAAGAAAAGCCTTTCGTTGCTTAATTCTTTATTGAAATTAATCAACTTAAAGATATTGCCAGTTCCAAAAATGGACGGCATCTGTTCTTAAGGTTGTCTTCCTTCAGCGCAATATGCTCTATTACTTATCTACCTAATTACTCCGAATTGTTTTAAACTACTTAGGTGATTTTGTGAAAATATATTTCTTTTCTTATTGTTCCTACTTATAGGAATTATAGGATAGTTATTGTAATTAGGGCTTCAACGAATATACGAATTATCTAAGTATTCCAATATATAAATAATCTAAGTATTCGAATATTTGAATACCAGAGAATTCGAATTTGAGATCCGAATATTCGAATAATTAGGAGTATTCGAAGAAATTATTCGCATTCGAAATTTTTCGAATAATCGAATAATCGAATAATCACAGCTCTAATTGCAATGGTCCCTATTTATCGGATAGTTATTGTTTCGTTGAAAGGACCATGGTCATGCCATGAGTGAAAAATTTCGAAGCGCGTTATTAAACCCAAGCATAACAGCTTGTAGATATGTAGGCCTTTTTAGAATATATCTCCATCATCGGTAACACAGGACTTCATTGGTGAAAGCTGCAACGAGTAACTTTTCTACACCTTGTACAAATTTCAAATTAGCTTTGGATTGGTTTAGTAATATAGGCGAAGTCGAGATTTCTGTTAAATCAGAGGTGTTATCGCATCATCGCTTAAAAGTATTTGATCACTTGTTATACGAGTGTATGTTTGATAAAAGAGAAAATTGCTACTTATTTCCTTGGTTTTTATGTGATTTAACCCATAAGACGTCAAACGTACATGTGATCAAATACTTTCGAGCGTTAGTGTATGCGTAGCCAAGTTGATTCCAACGTAATCGATGCCTTGCTCCGATTAAACGAATCAAGATTGGTTCCTATCACAGATTATCCCTTGGTGAGGTGTAGGTAATCGATCGAAGCGACGAGAGTGCCCTTTCCGTAAACGAGACACTGTTAATAATTAACACCATTTTCCCTTCGAATCCGAGTTGGAAAAGAATTGCCCCGATATTTTAGTCGTGAATCTATTCATCGTTTCTTGAAAAAAAAAACTTTTTGTATGTTTTACACAATTTACAATTTCCCTATAGTAATATGCCCCTATTTTTTAGAAAACAGGCCCACAAGACTAAAGGTTTCCAAGTAACAAATCCAAATCTTCGAATACGAATAATTGCTTCGAATAGCTATACGAATATTCGGAGTGATCGAATTTTGGATTGTACCGAATAAGAATCTGAACATGAAATATTTGTTATTAACCTTTACAATTATTTGTTTTTCAAACGATAAATTTGGAAGTTTATTAATCTATGGTAAATTTATACATTTTGAACAACTCACTGTATTAGGCCCACCCGTGTCCCGCCATAAGCGGGTGACAAACAGTATAAGCAGAGGTTTTTGTAGGAAACTATAACCCCATAAACGATTTTGAGGAACGATAATATTTTTATTTCTACCCCCGTTACTGTAACGAATATTCGAAGACTCCTAATTATTCGAATAATCTACGTATTCGAATTATCTGGTATTCAAATATTTGAATCTCAAATTCGAATTCTCTGGTATTCGTATATTTGAATAATCTAAGTATGCATATTCTAATATTCGTTATAGCCCTAATGCAAAATATTTAAAGCACGATGTTACTTAATCTTGCTACGGTCTTCAGTTTTGCTACATATTTAATAGAACGCTAAGGAACGAGAAACCCACATATTGGCAACAACCTTCTTATATTATTGTCAATCAAAATAAAATGAATTTTGTCTTGAAATATTTCTCTATCAAAATTAAATAAGTTTCCAAGGAAATGAGAAGGCGATTGGATGTTCTTCGATCCAAGGGTCTCAGTAAAGGACTTGCAAGTTCTAATTAGTATTCATAATTTTATTGCACGTAAATCAGAACAATGGAAGTAATACAGTAATAATGCATAGGAATAATAATTTCATTCCCGTCGATACACTCTATTCACAGGATCAAGCATTCCCGTATGTCTCGATACCATTTCGTCGACAATATTCCAACTAGGTGTAATATCGATAGCAATTTCATGAAAATCTATGGGGGAAAGTTTCTATTGGCGTTGTACATATTGTTTTACTACGTCGCTGCACGTTTACGTAAAGCGCGCGTCATCTTTCACCATGGATGGATGCCGCTGCAAACATGGCATAATCACGATACGTTACTATTTGTCAGCAGGTCGTAACCAGGGGGTAGTCGCGGTATCAAGGGGTCATAGTTGGTGATTGGGTGGGAGTATATTTGGTAGTATCCTGACGGTGTGCGAGGCAGCGTAACGGTGGTGGTTGCCGAGCACAATCCACATAAGCCCCTCACACACGATAAGCATTCCGATAACAGTCAGCGATCCCTCTCCGCGATTCCCTGACCACCGTGGGCCCCCATGGGGGTAAGCGCTTTAAATTTTCACCGATTTTCTTTAAACTCGCCAAAGGGACCAGGCGCGCGAAAAGGAAAAGGACGGAAAAGAGGATGGAGGCAAAACAATCCTGGTTTTCGAGCACGCAAGGCGGGTAGGAGATAGCGCTGACGGATAGGGCTGGCTTTCGAGGGACGATGAAAGCTGTTTAGAGATTTTCGAAATGATAACGCGCAAGCACGGAACAGCCAGCCGTGAGTGTTCCTGTGCATGCTCCGTGTATATGTGCGTGGTTAAATCTACGCACATATGCAATCCGTAACCAGCTATGGGGATTCCCACTGATTTAGTTTCCCGCTACGCTTTTCGCAGTCTGACATTCTCTCTAACGGCTCTACATCGAATTTGTTCTTCTTGACAATTCATTTTCTGTTTGTTCATATCTGTCTGCTCGCGAGTAATTACACGTTTCGAGAATTAATTACTTTTTGGCGGGAATTAATATTTACTGCATTTTCTGTGTGTGGGAAAATCGTATAGGTTCCAATTTGAAATTAAATATATAGTGTCAGTTTGTGCTGTTACAATGTCGAGAAGTGCTTTTTGCAAAGTTTATGAAGCTACGTCATGGAGTTCTTTGACTTATTTAGTTTGTCAGACATCTTTTGCGATTGAATTATTTTGTGAAATAGAGATACAAATGTATTTTGATAAATAAAGCTACAAAAAATTAGTGAAATTTTCCTTCGCTAATATCAAGTGCTTGAATTTTACTTGTTATTTGTTGTTTCTTGCCCAAGATATGATATTTCGGGCATGAAACTATGCTTAGAGATGAGTGCGAGCACAGCAATTAGTCATCTGGAAGGTTATCGTGCACACGGAGGACTTCAATGGAGAAGACGTTGTTGGTTCTGAAAGTACCTACTTCTTTCACGAGGGACTTAAAGAATTGAAACGTCGGAATGTACTAGGGAATGTAATTTAAATACTTTGGAGGGGTAACAAATTCTTGTAGAGGATGCGCTTACGGACACGCAAATCCAGGAACGTGTGCCACGCGATAACACATGGGGGGGATTCAGGCTGATTCAGTTTCTTCGATTCTATTTATTTTCCTCGCCTAAAGTGCGATTTACAAACGTCGCGTTTACGGTGACTCGTGAATCTGTTTAATGCTATCGCGCTGTCAACGTTTTCGCTAGTTGATCTCGTCGTTCGTTATCGATAATCTCCCGCAGCGGAAAAAAACGTTGTATTCAAAGGTCGTATGTTTCCTAATATTTATGAGCTCATTCGGCTTATACTTGCTCTTTCCGTGGTGCTTCCCTCTTCGATACTTTGTTGCTTGAACCTTTCAGGTTCGTTAAATTCCAAAGAGTAATACAGCGTATTGGTGAAAAAAATATTTATACGTAGTTACGCAGGAAGGTACATATCTGCACACCGCATACGTACCTGTAACATATTTCACATCAAAGCAGTTCAGTCTGCGCGTAATATACTCAAACTTATAAGATCAAAGATATAGCCAAGCATATTAGTAATTTATGGTAATTAAGTTTATATAAAATAAATATTGAATTTCAGCGAATACTTTTGTCCACGTTTTTTACTACTTTCGCGAGAAATGTATTTTGTAGTGCATTACGAAATGTTGTTCGTAATATTATAGTCACATTGGTATAATTTTTGCATTATGATTATTATCAGCGAAAAAGTCGACGAAATTTTGTTGGAATAGAAGTTACAAATTCAAAGAAATCGATTACTAGCGGAACGCTGACGCTCATGTGGCGCTCAAAAACTCAATCTTCACAAAAAATGCACATACAAATATTGTCAATCAGTATTAGTACGTTAGTTTTTATATGCATCAAATAGGTCTCGACAGTTTCTTTATGCTGTATAAAAGTCACATTTATATCTGCTTCATAAATTTGTCAAAAATAATATTATTTTTCATTGGAGGTCCCTGAATCTGTTTTTCTCGAAAACGCTAATAGTGGACATACAATATTTGTGCACTAAGCCGTCGATGTCATAGATGGTAATGCCCATTTTTAATAGCGTGTCCCAGGGGGCAGGAGAGAGGTGGTCGAATATTTTGTTCAGCGGTGTATAGTAATCATGGTTTATATTAATGCGAATTATAATTGGTAATTGTAGCTCCAACATTGATTAAATGTGCAAAATAAGTTATGTATCAGGTGGGCGGATACTTTTGTACTATATTTTGTCGAATCTATTATAAAGAAAATTAGCCGTGATGCAAAATTGTTCTATTGATAAACAACGTAATTGTTTAAGTAAACATTTCAACAAATTTTTCAGTCTATAATACTACTTGTAGAATTTACTTATACGAATGTAATTACCTACAGAAATTTTCATATCGCTTTATAAAATAAAACCCGATGCACCTATCAAACGATTTACATACATAAAGGGTTTCACAAACCCTCCCCCTCCGTTTACTTCTGCCAGTATCACCCAATTTTGAAAACTGTGTCATTGTTGTAAGGTGTGCTAAAAAGAAATTTTAGTAATGGGAATAAATTCTTTCAACTAAAATTCCATTGCATCCTTTTTTTTACTCTTTATTCTTCGCTCCAATTTGTAATGTGTTCACCCTGGTGTCACATTACAATTTTCACTTGGACCTTTTTTCTTGTGAGGTGAAGCACATTCCCAATTCAATAAGTATCTGTATCTTAAGCCTAGCCCATGTGGAAATCCAAGCAAATATTCATCATTATCCAACGAATTACAGGAGTCTAAAGAATTACTACAAGTTTTGCTGGTGGGTTTAATATTTTTGCCACAGCAAATATTTTTCACTATTTCTTCAAGTTGGTAACGGACATTATTATTTAAACGCCGTTGATGTATGACTTCGGGGCAGCTTTCTAAAATTTGCAAGTTGTGATTACCTTGTTGCGTAATGTAGTAGCAAGGTGTGAACTAGCTAATTCGAGGAAGTGCGTGGGGCGAGGTAATTGGAGAAATAAATGTTCATCTAACTCTAGACTTATGATACGTCAATTGCTTTTGAAAATTAAGAGCTAAATTCCAGTAATAAACCTTTCCCACTAAATTGATCTATCCTTTAATTTCTTTATAGTTTTAATTGTCGCTGAATAATATTGAAAGGTTAAATGATCGATGATCATTTAACTTTCATCTTAAGGATAACAGATTAATTGGATACATTGTTATCCTAAACCCAATCACATTCAAGATGAAAATTCGATGTGCATCGTTCAACAACTGATTTTCGAGCGAATAATATAAGTACTCTACCTTTTTATTGAAATCGTACAGGTTGCAAGTAAAATGAAAGGTGCATATTGACTGGTTGAAATAAAAACGATCGTGTCTTTAAATAAAAACATTTCAGTTTCTTTGTATATTACTTACATATGACGTCCGTAAAAATTATAACTATTTATTGTTTTTTATGTAATTTCTTAAGAATCGTTACATACTGTTGAAGTACACTATATGTATATGTACATGTATGTACATACACCCTTTTATTCTAAAGTGGTCCAGGCACACTACCCCTCGGAGACGCTCGGGTGTCCTTCGATTTCCCCACGTTAAATAAAAAAAGAAAAAGGCACACCAGTAATTTACTAAATAACGTATATCAGTATCTTAATAAGTAGGCCAAGGTTGACAAATCTAGAGCAATGATGACACCACAAAACCAAAATAAATATAAATTCTTCATATTCCTAAAAAGTGTTCTGGAATGCTTATTATATCTTCTCTGATACTTATTCTATCTTGAAAAAAATCGTAACGTATTATTGGATTTCGACAAAGAACAGACTAACTAACAAGGGAACACCGCGAACCCTGAAACACCGATTGGAACGTCACTTTGTGGATTTTTAGAGTGACTCAAAACAAGAACAACGGTGTATTTCATTTGGGCCCTATCGCCCTTTAAGGGGGTGAAAACTAACCTCAAAGTCAAATTGGCACTTCCACTTTTTCGCGTATAACTCTCAAAGTACAACAAACAGAAAAAAAATTTTCAAACAAAAGATTAATGGTGCAATAAGTGCTGCAAACTTGCGTTAACAAAATTTTGAGAAAAGTTTTTTCCGTACAGGTAAATTTTTAAACTCTTTTCAAAATTCGTTTAACGCAAACTTGTAGCGCTTATTGCACCATTAAACTTTTGTTTGAATCATTTTTTCTGTCTGTTATACTTTGAGAGTTATACGCGAAAAAGTGGAAGTACCAATTTGACTTAAAGGGCGATAGGGGCAAATGAAACACACCATTGTTTTTGTCTTGAGTCACTCTATAAACCAACAAAGTTGCGTTCCAATCCGTGAGTCCGGGTTCGCGGTGTTCCCTTGTAAGGTGACACCTAACTTGACATTTGCATGTAACTACCACAAACGGAAACAGAAACACATCGATTCATAAATATAGTGACTCACAAATTTATTCACGAAGGACTATTATATTTACGCATTCGGTAATTTAGGTGATTTCGCTCTCCGTATCAGAATTAAAGAAACTGAACAACATTTGGGTATAGAAATTTAAGGTGATGCAGAAAATAGACAAAAGTAACGCTGCAGATTTCATAATGATAATTATTCGTTTGCATCATATGGACGAACCTGTAAATGGCTGTATATATCAACACTTCAAAGGTGTGAAAATCCGGCTAGGAGACAGAAAAAAGTTTTCAGACAAAAGTTACTTCTTTCAATTAGGACTAAGTATCATTTGGTAACTTGCAGTTCTTACAGTTCGCAAGTTATAACGCAAAATCGGAAAGTAGCCGGATTTTCAGGGGTCAATTTCACCCCTAAAACAATACGTAATACATATCTAGTAGGTATATATCTTCTACATATCCTTAAAATTTCATAATTTTTTTAATTTCCGGGTTGAGGGTCTTCCCTTGTAAGTAGCAAACTTTATTTTAAATGTGACATGCTTTAACACTTTGGAGGAGAAGACGCGAGGTGGGCCCGCGAATAATAAAATTATGATGTAGTAACGCTGAAACTCGAAATCTAAGTGGGCTTCTTCGGGGCCTTATTTATACGCCCGAATTATGGTTTCACGTGCACGAGGAATTTCTACAAGTAATGGTTCCGTATGTATAGGATGTTTCTGGAAATGGTGCACCTGGTGGCTCCGGAACCGCTTATTCTTAATATTATCATACTTCTCCTACATTGACCAGCAGATAAGCTTAGCCGAAGAGGAAACAGTTGGGTTTTCAACCCTTTTTGTGGTAACGCCAGTGAAAACGACATATCCCTTGTTGACACAAGTGAGAATTCTGTCCAGAGGTAGTGGTGGGCATCCTAACAACACTCGTCTCTCACACCTATCAAAAATACGCTGGCTGTCTCTTATGTCTGCGAAAACTGTTGTCTGTTGATTCAGCGAGTTGGCAACATCTTCGTGGGGTACAGCAACTTTCGCCTTGCTCCAAATGGTCTTCTAGAAATCGTTTCATTTGTGCGCGAACCCCATGTATAGCACTGTCACCTGATCATAATCAGGTTGGTATTATTACGAAATTAATATGCATGTTGATTTTTCTAAAGTCGCCGAGAAACACATAGTCTGTTTCCACACACTCAGCGATGTTTCCCATCCGAAACGGTAAACCTGGATACAAGCAGCATCCTTTCATGTCACGCGGCTAGACACTTGAGCGATGTTGCTCTGCCGCCGTCAACTTGTATCAAGTTCTCCGGATACATGTGAGTGACTGTGTTGGCAACTTATGTCCGAACGATTGCTGCCCAATCTATACGAGGTTCTACACTCATTGCTTTTAAAACAGTCTGATGCCCTTCAGCGAAAGTACAAGTTACAGAGACTTTTTTTCGCAGTGAAGATGCTTCGGTGTAGACTACAAATAATTTTGAATAAGAATAATTTCGAATACGAATAATTTCTTCGAATATTCGAATCATTCGAATAATTCGAATTTCTTCGAATACTTAGAATATTCGAATAATTCAAATAATTTATTCGAACGCTTAGAATATTCGAATAATTCAAATAATTTATTCGAATACTTAGATTATTCGAATAATTCAAATAATTTATTCAAATATTCGTAACAGCCCTACTTCGGTGCAAAGGCCCACATTATTAAATTCGAGTTTTTGTTATAGTTCTGTACATAAAATCCGAGACACCGTTGTAAGAAATCACCTGCTGTTAAGTCTTCGTAAATGGGTTTGAAAATTTCCAAAATTGGGGCATTGAGAGGTTCGCCATGTGTAAATGTATGTATTCTGGTTGCTTTCTGCCGCTGTCCTGCACCACACACACAAACTTGTAAATCCTGAAGAGCAGTAAAATACTGTAGATGAGACTATCACGTGTTACTTTTATGATAAAATATCGTGCAAATTTCCTTCTTCATAATATCTTCTACAGACTCTGAATTTCAACGTACTGCCGGGTGATAATAAGTAGTGGAATCACTGATTATTTTATTGGTCAATTTTCCCACTTCTTTCCATCAATATGCTTGTCTTTTTTGGCGTTTCATAATCTTGTTCAAATTCTTTTTTGTATATGTCCAACACACGCTTTTCTTGTACCGTAGTGTCATTTCTGTAAGGATTCACATTTAACACACCTGTAAATGTCTTGCTGTCTCCATCTCTTATGCATGTAACATACTTCGTATTTCTCCTTTGACCATAAAAACATCTCTGCCACCACATCAACCTTCATCTTTTCAGCACTACATGTAGGTATGGTTATTCGTGCATTCTTCTTCCTATCTAGCCAACCAATTATCACATTCAGTGTTTACACAGTCATCTGTGTTTCCACACAGCGCAGGGCTGCCGAAAATTAAATTTATGTCCACAATTTTATTCCTGAACACTTCGATAAGTGTGGTTACACAGAGCAGTGAACTGAAACCCCCTTTCTTCCTCATTTCGATCAGTTAAATTTAACAAGGTTCGGTCATTTTGAGAGTTTTTCTTCCTCCCTTCTTTAACAGTTTCCCTTGTGTCGTATAAGTACTGTGTGAGAAGCACTTTGATTGATCTCGAAGCATGCGTAAAATGTATTACTACAAGTGTAATGGCCTTGTGGCACGTTTATTCAAAATACGGAAACTTTACAAGAGTCTGGTTTGTTCGGCTGTTAGAATACGCCAGCTCGTTCAGATGGAAAGTGCATCCCAGGAATCTTCTAGGCTCATCAGTGAAGGGATACCCTAAACAGAAATTCTTCTGGGTAAGATTTCGTTCATAGGTCAAATGTGGCACGCAAGGTCCTTGCGATAAGGAGAAAACTAAAATAACTGAATACATTCGACCAGGTAATTCTTGATCAATGTCCATCCAGCCAGAGAATAAATATATTCCTTTCTTCCCAATGCCATAAGTCGCATGACAGACCTATTTGATTGATTTCTAAAGCTTTGACATCGCAACCACACATCGCTGCTGGTTTACATCCTAATTCAGGAGCACTCGTTCCAGTGAAACTAATGTCTTTCCCATTAGTGATAAATAATAAGTGCATTTATCCGTGAAAAAAAAACTGGAAAGAAATTCTAGATGCAATAACTGTGCTCTACATACATCGATATGAATTTCGTTGTCAGGTGTTCTTTTTATCTTGTCTGTTGGCGTATTAGCAAAACTAGCTTAAATTTCCTCAGAACTTTCTTTTCTTCTACTTATCTGGATACGTACGAACATACTTCAAACTTTTTCGAAAATCCATCTCCTTTCCAAAATTCTGAACTAAATCGTACCGAATATTTCTCGCAAACATTTATAAACTTTACTGTAAATAAGGTATTAAAAACCAGTGAAAATTAAAAACGAGGTGGTGAGTTTTATTATTATCTGACTCGTAAGGAATTCGACTGATTGTTCTATATTCAGAGTAGGTGTTTTCTTCTTCTTGTTGCTTGAAATAGCGGGGTACGATTTTACCCCGGACGGTTATGTCCCAAGACGTAAGCACCTACACTTTTGGTTACAGCTAAACATGGAAATGACAAATATCAGGCACGATCTTCAAAATATAATAGAAATAGATACTGTTAATAGATATCTTCATGTAACTTACATTCTAATTACCAAAATAGTATATAGTCCACTCAAAGCATTTAGAAACAGAATAAATTTAATAATTCGCTGGAGCGTTGACCAACGGTTCAATATGGCGGAAAGTAAATTGCCAAATGCGCGTGGGCTTCTTTCATTTACTTTCAGAAATAAGTATGGTATACGATTTTGTACAGGTTTCAACTATATATGGGCCAAGATCGACCCCCCTTTAGCCAGTATTTTGGACTCCTTTTAATCTGCAGATCCACCCCCCCCCCCCCAAGTATCGACAATCGTATAGAAAGCAACTTGTACACCGAGTTAGCAAAGTACTCGGAATCTCAGGGTGGCGATAATGGCCAGAATCGTTAGTGCGTGTCACAGTGGAAGGGCAGAGATTGGGCGAGAGAGTGTCGTCGTGCTCGTATGAAGTACTATCGTAGCTGTCGCGTGGGCAGCCGCTTTATCGCTTTAGCGTCAGATTAATAAGCCGCACGCTCGGCAGTAACGCACCTACACGTGCGATCGCGCGCGCGCTGCTATACAACGTGTATATCACTCCATGGGCCCGCGCATAAAGTCACGAGCTCGCGTGCAAACAAACGCAGCCCGCGTGTGCGTGTATACACGGATCCGTAACCGCTGGTATACGCCGAAAGCCCTTAGTATTTATTTTATTTGGCTTATTCGTTTCCGACGGCGTTACATTGCCGTTTGCTGGAATTCAATCTCCGCTCGTGTAGGTGTGTTGACCGCGCTCGCGTGCACACGGATTACAGTTCCGTATGTACCAAGGGTTCTCTCTCTCCCTCCAAACCCGCCCCCCTTTCTCTCTCTTTCCCGCCCTGTCTCTCTCCCTCTTTCCGCTTCTCTTTCTCCCTCTCCGTCACGCGCGCGCGCTTTTGTCTGCAAACAAACGACAAGCAGGGTGTGCGTGGACCCACCCTCTCGTTTCTCCTCCACGGGCTTCTGCATGACATATGATCTTCCATATTGCCACGGTACACAGGCAGCGCACGTACGCGTGGTCGCGCGGCGCAAAAACGCTCGCGCCAGCGCACACAGCGCGCCGCTGTGTCGAGAAAAGGAACGTTTGTCACCGTGCGGTTTGGTTCGCGCGCGCGGCTACATTATACGTATCTTGGGGTTACACCGTGCTCCTCGTACTCGACTACAAATAACAAGGTGGTTTAATAAAAAAAATCACCGACGGAGTTGAAAGGAAGTTATGAAGCGTATGGAAGATGGAAAACATCGCGATACCGCCCCGGGGAAACGTCCGGGAAATAAATTCCGGCCGAGGACTTTATTCCTGCTTTCATTTAGCTCTCCCTCGCCGCACAACTGCATTGTAATTGGATCTTATCAATGCTTTCATTCAAATCGACGCTACCCCCTTGATTATCACGTATATTCCGTAGAATAGGTACTTAACGTTGCTTAAAACAGTGTGTCGGGAAAGGTGTGCCTTTACTATGCCTTTTCAAAAGACAGAGGCAATTGTAATGACGAATGTGATTGGTTGCTCAACAGTACCTAACGCAACTGCGAGTAGGGCTGCGTAGGGATCCGTAAAATCACTAATCTAGGACAAAGAGCATTAAAACCCCGGACATTTGCACTTGAAACCCGGACAGCTTTAACTGTTTCTTATATTAGGCACGATATCCCAAGACAAAAATTATCGTAAATTATATACTTTAACTGCAATCAAGAAAATACTTATGACTTTTTGAGCAAGACGCCCTAAAAAAGAGGACAAATCCGGGGAAACCCGGACGGATGGTAGCTCTAACTGCGAGTATTCTCCTCGTCGCGAACTATGCGAGAACGTTTCTGTGTATGTATTCGTAACTATTACTTTCTTACCAGAAGTTAGAGAGGAAATGATGGTTTCATTCGAAGATTTTGTTTAGTGCGTTTTAATGAATTCGGCAACAATTTAATAAAACAATGATCACCTAAGCAAAATGCATTAACCCTTCGTGGTCACGCGGGATGTATCGCACCCCAAGAGTTTACGACTTCCAAAGGTGATTTATCGCAAAAAAAAAATTGCTTTTTCCCACAACCGTGGAAAATCGCTTATTTTCAACTACAAATTTTATCATATCAAAATTTACATTTCTAGAAAAAGACTATTAAACCATGGTTGTATAAGTATTACGAATGTACAATTATCACTGAAAAGTTAAAAGATTCAAAAATACGAAAATGGTAACTGAAAAAATGACGCTGGGGTACAGTGAATCCCGTGTGACCAATTTGTGATTATAACAAGGTGTGACCACGAAGGGTTATAATACCGAAAATGGAACTTTAGTTTTATGTTGATAAAAACCAATCCATTCCAATTTCAACCATTAACATATCTGATCGTGCAAAAATCGAAAGTCTTAAATTATTCTATGGAACGGTTGCGAAATTTTTTGAACGACTTTTTAGCGAAATAATATGAATATCAAAGATTGTTCATTTCGGGGTTGGACTTCCAAGTAGCCGTGATTTTCCTGGCGAACCGAAAGAGGAGTGGAATAGTGGATAAGGGTAGTTACCATAAAGTACATAGCACAAGTCATCCATGGCGCGACTCTTTGTTCGAGTAACAATATAAGGGTGAATCGCGGTCGGGGATTGTTTGTGCCTCGCAGCTGGAAGGGAAGGGGGTGATTCGACCATTTATTACAGCGACATTCCAATCTGATAATACTAGGAATACGACTGCTAACCGGAATGTTAGTCGTTCCTTGTCGTTGGGTCAAGAAAGACGCTTACGAGGGGGGAGGAGGGTAGTCTGCACCTCGTTTCGGTGTAATATTCACTCGCAAAATATTGCTGAGACAATATTACTTTCTCTTGTACACGTCCTTCAAAATGAAATGAACGTTGAACATTTCATTTGTGTTGAAATGTAAGTAAACTGTTTCTATTAACAAATATAATTCACAAATAAGTCTTTACAACACATTCTGTACAACAAATTTTCTAAACCCAGTCTTCCTCACATTATGTTGGGAGCGTAAAATGTAGACAATGGTCACGGGTCTCAGGGATGACATTCAAACATTTTTGAAAAGTTCGCGAGAAAAAGTGTTATTTCTGTAGTTTAATTGTGAGTATAAGCATTTGGATTCAATATTCAGTTGTTTCAAGTTTCCTCTATTTTCCTTAATGCAATGTTAAAGCCACTTATAAAATTAGTGAAAGAGCTTTTGGGATACAAACGCATGTATCTATCAGGAAAATTGAATTACAGTGTTGACTTTTCGAAGAACATTTACTTTCTATATCCCAATTCCTAATGCGGCAAGAATTGATAACATAAATACGTTTTCTAAGCTAATATTGATATACAAGGTTCTGCAAATAAAATTGTATAAAGCTTCAGTGACTGAGGATAATTGCTGACAAAAACATAGCATCTGAAAGTTATTCTACGATTTTTCGAATTCTGATGGTTCTTGTGATTCTTTAGAAGTCGATTAATCTAAATCTTACACATATAGGGTGTCCTGAAATGAGTGGTACGGGACACCTGAAATGGGACACGGTATACACAATTGTATAGTATTTGTCTTCAAGTGCAAGAGTTGAATTTCCTGATTATCAAATTTGATTGTAATGTAGCCTGTGGTGGAATATTGGACAGGATACGCGATGGAAAATTTCGAACTGCTCCTTGCGATCATGAGTGCAGGTAAACCATATCAAGCACGAGTGCAGTGACGAAGGGTATTACCGAGAATTTGAACAGCAACGGATACGGAAAACTAATTTCTACGAAGGTGATTGTTAATTAAGGAATTCCCAATCCACCCTCTTTAAACGTAAGTTTTCCTTTGCCCTTTTTTTGAATTATAGCTGTTTTTACGTTTTCTAGTGATGCATTCAAAAAATTTAACGAAATATCTGTTCCCATTCAAGATTTTAGGAACTGACATGCTACATCTTACAGGCTACCATTCTGTAAATTCTATTCCATAATATTTATGGATTATTTCAATTTATCAATTCGAGACTTTTTATGACAAATTAAAAATTTTTTCATTTGCTTGCGCACGACATAACAGAAACTCGTGTACACACGTTTTTGCTTGATTTACGCTGAGTGTAAACTTTATCCTTTTACTAAACTTATTACTGTACTGTTTTACGTTCAGTGAAGTCAAGTTTTATTAACCCTTAACTAGGCGCACTGGCAAAATCACACAAATGGGCGCAGGGGGGCAGCAGGGATCCCAACTTCTTTTTTATATTTATGGTAAATCAAAAGGTTTTGAAAAGTAAAACCAAGTATACGTAATAAGTGCACGCGACAATGTTGCAATCACTACTGAAAACAAAATTGCATTATACGACAAGCAGCTACTGGGAACGGCAAGCTCACAAACCTATGTGTTCTGTATTTTTTTAGCGATCAAAGTGGCTTTGACCCCATGCGCCTACTTACGGGTTAAGAACTGTTTTCCTTGTGTGAATCCAAGCTAGGTAGCTTCTGTTCGGGGAAGATTTTATAAAATTTTCTTAGCAGCAAATTTTCCTCAGGTACGAACTAAATGATATTAAACAAGTATTACCTTTTACCGTTCACTATGGGATCTTAGAATTCCAAGATATGCAAATGTAGGAAAAATCGAAGCCTCAATTCGATTGTTGCAAATAAAGTCCCGATTGGTTTGCACGTCGGTCGGGATTACCCAATCGTGTGCCGGATAATCGTAGCTCTGTCGCAGTTTTTCTCGCCACGGGCCGCTCGCCAGGCTCCCAATATTTCCGTTTCATTGACAAACGCAGTTTTAATAACACTCGATCGTGCGATATTTTTTTGTTTGCCCGGTCGAATCGCTTAGTCCATAGGATGATTTGTCTCCCGCTCGCGTTCCCGTCGTCGGCCGCGTTTACATCGATTTATTACGCCGAGATTTCGAGCCCTTTCCGCGCGCGGAACCAAACGCCAAACGGTTAAGTGTGGGTGGCGAGACACCGCAGAAACCGAGTTTTGCGGTGCTAAAATCAATTCCGTGTTTGCCTGTCAATTTATCGCTAATGGCCGGCCAGGTAACAGCTGATGATAACGCGATGCTCCCTGGCAGTTTGCCTCGAATGTCGATTTTAGTGTTCAAGCTTTCGAATGGCCACCGCCTCGCAACAGGCACACATGCATACTTTGTAACTTTCTGGCGAGCGTTTATTGAATGTGTTCATCGACCACTCGTAAACGAAGCATTTAATTGGAGATTAATTTGTTACGATTCCCGAATCACTGCAAGTAATTCAATTGAAGAGTTGATCGGTGGATCTTGAGTTAGCCTTGAATTTTCTGAATCGTGTACATATGCAATTTCTTATTGATGTTGAGGTTGACTCGTTAGTGTAATAGGTTGGACACTCTTAATCGTAGAATTAGTTTATTAGGCACAATTGAAATTATATTTTCATATATACCTATCTCAAAGGCATAAAAAAGGTAAAATTTATAAAATAAAAGAGGTAAAAAAAAATGTACTTTTGCATTTACGCACGTTCGGTAACGTCAGTGAGTCTCTTCGCAATGCATTCATTTTATTGTAAACAGAAGAATCGGTCTACAAGTAGACGTTAAACGCAGGATCATATGCATAGATCGTTGTTCTTTCACTATGAAAAAAAATACAATTTAACAAAAGAAAAAGTAGAATCTTTGGACGATAGAATAATGAACATCATAATGAAATTCCGGCCAATAAAGGATGAAACTTAGTTAAAATATTGTATTCTATAGTATTTATAATTGTCCAAGAAGCAGGCGAAGAGTAAAATTGGAAGACTAAAAATTTGTTTAAAAAAAAAAAAAATAAACCGAATAATACATGCAGCAGAAATATTGTATATTCAATATTACTACAGTATAACAGGAACAGTGGAGTTAGTTTATAGCAATCGATATGTAACATAGTAATGGTAAATGCGGAGTTATAGTTGGCTCTTAGTTTCTTATTCAAGACTAAAACAATTAAATTCGTATTCCTGTGACCACATCGTTAATCCAATCTGTCGGGTGTTGAAATCATATTTTTAAACAACATCACTTCGAACCGGTATTATAAATTAAAAAGAGGAATACGCGCCCGTTGGACTGCGGAATGGAAGAAATATAATCGTAAGATTTACTGCACGCGTCCCCTTCTAGAAGCCGAAAGATGCCAGGGGTTTCACAATAGCTCCGATGATTTACGCAGATATAAATACCGATCGTCCTTTTTTTCTCTGGACCACGAAAACTTTGGCTACTCTTCGATGGATCACAAAGAAACAGGGAATCCGTAGGCCGTACGAAGATGCAATATCACCCCGTTATGACGGCCCCGTATTTTAGTAAGGTGTGTAGGGTGAGATTCCCATTGGTTGCCTCAATGCCATGGTGTGTATCGTAACGCGGTACCGCTCAGCACGGTACACACATCAATCACCGGCATTTTAATATCGGGTACCGTACAATATCACCGACACCGATATTCCATGGTACTCTACCACCACCATCGCCACCACCGCGCACCCCCTCCCCACCCCGGAAACCGGTTTTTATGGCGAAATTCTTCTAATTCGTTCTCTGATCCCACTTCCCATCCTATTCATCGTCTATCGACGTGGATTGCCCGTTCGGTCCGTTTCTGTTTCCCTCTCCACTTTTCTCTTCAATGACTAATTGTTTTGAGTTTTCGTTTAATTGCTTACGTAGGTCAAGATTCTGCTAGTTAATAACAAAACCTTAGTTCCTGCGTTTTTATATGTATTTGGTTACATCTAATCAAGAAGTTACTCTTCTCCTCAGCGTAGATTTCTCCTGCAGTTGGGTACATACATTCATGGAAACAGGTTTTAAGATGCATTTCGTTTTGTAACGCGAGCCCTGAGAAATAAAGTACACTGCGGCATGTGTCTGTGTGTACGTTCTTCTCAAAATATTAATACTGCTTAATCACGGTGTATCCAACTACAGAGGAGAGAGTGTTATTTGCATGATCTACTGATCAAATTGTCTCTAAGGAAAATCGTTATAATTGGCATATTTTTTGTAAATGTATTATTTAATAAATAATGTTTAACTTACTAATATTCGTGCTTACGACAGCATGCAAATCTCTGATGGAGTATCTGACCTTATTGAACCCTTACTCTACTTAAAAAGTACCAGAATATAAACGTGACGAAGCACATATTTATTATTTACACAACTTGAAAAGAAGTTTAAATACAATTTATTCGGCATACATTATATCAATTGGCAATGTGGCTGTAAGTGCCCTTAACTATGTGTGCTACATGATTTCAAAATAATGTCCATAATCGATAAACCATTGTCTCGAAAGGTGATGTCTTTTCGGCTTCCCTCTATTGCCTTATCGCGTAGAAAGAGAGAGGCTGCGATAGAGCGAGAGAGCGTCTCATTTGTCGATGCAATGACAGAAGAAGTGAAGGGGATAATGATCACCTTATTTCAAACCCAAAACTCCGTCTTCGAAATTGTCAAGTTTTATATTTTACATTGTATTTTCATGAAAATGCTATCTACTAACGAATTCCTGAAATTTTTCTGATTAAATTAAGTCCAAAGACGACGTTATTCGGAATATTTTTAATTTTTAATGATACGGGATGCATAATTGGTTTGCAGAATGTAGAAAGTCCACTCGAGTATCGTTAAGAATAGTCCAAATGACGAATATTTGGTATCATTTTCATTAGGCGAATTTCAGCACTGAACTTCTTACTGAACTATAACGAAAAATATAAAAGCTTTCTTTTTCATTGATCCATAAATCATTATGCGAGCAACCCTTCGAACCCGTGCGACTCGAAGTACGCAGCCGGTGATCTTTGAAGGACGCTGCAAATGAACTAGAGGGTTCAGACTCCAAAGCGATAGGCCTGGCAGTGTTACTCGCTACTCAAAATTTAAATTTCCATACTTTTCATTGCATCTTCATAAAGTATTACCAAGGGATTCCGGAGGTTCACTTTATGAAAATGAACTATAATAAAACACGACGTACGTCGGCTTATTTTCAACGTTACTGTAGTGGAATAATTTTTTCGTTCTATAAATCAATTTTGCATCTCGTATCACTAAAAATAAATAGCGTTGTGTTTGGACTCACTCTGATCAAGAAAATTGCACGAATTCATTAGTACTGTTATGAGATGAAGTAAAGTGGAACCCCTCTGGTTCACTAATTACACTTTTATTTCAAACAAGTAACTTGAATAGTAGAATATACAATTAAATCTGCTGCGCGTGAATACCTTAATAATAATGACTTCTCGTTTAGTGTCACGTTTTGGAATTGACTGCTCTTGTTTTTGGGGTCCTTTTATATGTACCCCTTTTTGGTGGTGGGGTACAGAGTGACACGAACCGTGTACCCTTTTGATACGGCATCGGAGTCATGAACGAGCCCAAGTAATTCATCACCGAGCAACTAATAGTACAGTACAGTAGAGTCTTGAAAGAAGAACGAGGTTTTTGGCTCGGAATAAGGTCACAGTTATCCCCTCCACTTTTTCTGTTGCCGCGGTGAATGAGCGCGGGGAGCACTTACAATTACTCCCTCTCGTTCATTCGCAGGGTTTTTCATTCTACGCGATACGGCAATGAAGGCAAGCCACAAAACTCCCTGTCTCGAAAGGAGCTGATGATTCGGGACCGAACTTCTTTCGAGACAAACCTGTACCACTTTCATGGAGATGCAATAATGAACAGATAACTTAAAAATTTCAGTAATGCTTGACTCACTTCGAGCGCCGAGCTTACTGCTCTCAATTCTTGGACTTCGAGGCAGGGTTTGCTCGTGATGCCATACATACTGGATAAATGGCGGTGTGCTGGCCCATATGACGTCGTACGGTGTAGAAGAAAGGGAACACTTATATTTGGTTGGTGACCCCGTGACGTGATACCAACGCTAAGTCAATCCAAGCCACGTGACGTCATATATGCCAGTACGCGATGGATTGCCCGGTAACCCTGCTTCGAGGACTAGGGCGTGATAGGTTTCCGGCCTACGCGAACGAAAGATCTAAGTAGGCAGTATGATCCGGGAGCCCTTAACCGGGCAGTACCTGCTATAGTTCCTACTCTTTCCGTCTAGTATCTAGTATTTCCATCTAACTTCATTCAGTTTTGTTAATCTGATGCAACAGTTCCGTTCTGCCAGGAACTCTGAAACTCTTGGTCACTAGATAAACGAGATTGTCATTTCTGGATATATAGGTATGATATCTGGTTAAATACTCTAACCAAACGCGCCAACTTTGTTGTAATCTAATAATTTTAGTTCCTTAACATGTCCACGTGTTGATGATACACCACAACTCATTGATACACTAATTGTAAATAGCACGGCCTAAAGTGTCACGTTTTTCTATCGCAGTGAACCTGTTAAATACCACTTTAAGCTTTACAGCTTCTTTTACACCATATGACAGCGTACCCTGGTAGGGTTGGGTTGTATTGCGATAATTTTGTGATTGCATACGATATAGCCTATGTATTTCGTCTTGGACATATCACTAGAGACGCCACTGACTCAATAGCTTTATGATAGAGTATCTTAAACATTTACGTCTCCTCGTTTCTTTCGCATTTAGTAATTGGTAATTTCCCATAAGTATGTCAAATATTCATATACTTTTATGTATTTAACATTTGGGTTACGACACGTCGAAATTGTTAGTGGAATTCTATGATTAACCCTCAATGGTCACACTGGGTTAGCGTAACCCAGTTCGTTAGGAAAACTCCTGGCATTTCTAAACGGAAAGATGAATAAGGAGAGTTAGGGATTTAGGGGAAAAAGTTTGATACTTCTTCTACAACCCCCCGCCCCAGGATTGCTAGTATGCCTGAAGCAACCGAATAATACCATTGCAAATGTAGTCCGTGGGTTACGTTCACCCAGAGTTACTGTAACGTTAGGAAATCCATTAAAAGTGAAAGCCGATGTAGTAGTGAATATCTTTTTTTCTTTGACAATTTTTATAGGTACAGAATTAGAGCTACCAAAAGTGAAATACATGCTTTTTAAAAAATCGAAACGTAGATTTAAATAAATAATTGCATACATTTTGCAAATTTCACTACATTTGTGGAATAAATGCCATTTTATCGTATTATTTGACATTTTTGTATCCGATTTTCATTAAATACATGCAATTTTTCCAAGATTTTCATTTTAGCTCTTTGTGCCACAATTTTTGATCCGTCATTTTAGATTTTGAAGGCCATCAATGAAATGACTTTGGACACTCTATACTCAATGCCAGTAGCAGTCTTTGTCCTTATTTCCAACGAAAAAGACGGTTTTTCACAGAGAACACTTGTTCCGTACAAGTAAAAGATTTCTTAACTTCATCTCGCCAAATATTTATATTTTTTTGAACCAATCATAATAACGCATTTTTCCCTTAAAGTACGGCTCGAAACCTTCCGATTGCTGTATAATTACAGCCTCGTATCTTTTTCTAAAAGAAACTGTGATTAAAGAGAAAAAAAACGCATTTTTTTTAACTGTCACTAACACGATCACTTTATCTTCAAGATATCTCGAGTATTAAACGATTTACGACTAAATCACCTATATGTATTCTTTTTTCTTAATGTATAACGAATCGATCAAAAGAAAAAACATTAAAAACGGTGCAGTACATCCAGAGATATAGACAAAAGAACGCTTTGGGTTACTTTAACCCATGTGTGCCTGTACCGGGAGTAATTTATAGTGTGACCTTTGAGGGTTAATGTAAACTGTTGTCATTACAGCCGCAACTCAAAATTTCTAGTAAACAAGCTTATTGAAACATTAATCTAGTTAAATCCAGCAATGCCTTAGCAACTTGTATATATTTTCATTCCATTTCGATTATTTCCCGAAATTATGATTGAGCATAGGTGAAATAAAGGGGTAAATTAACGTTTTGTTACATTTCTAATACCAAAAATAACATCGTTAAAACAGTGATTCTGAACTCCATACTAGGAGGGAGGAGTTAGAGTGCAGTAGTAACTTAATTTCAGCAGATTTTATTTACAAATATCGTATCATACGATTGAAGTTTGTTTTTGTTATTCAAGATGTCAGTAGTATTTATTTATTATATTTTTTCAAATTTTTATTTTTCTGTAGAAAATCGTTTCCAATGCAATAACTTTCAAATATACAAAATTGTCTTTATTAGTATTTTTGTGTATTGAAATATAAACTATCCAATTCTTCCCTATAAGGTTACATTTATCAAATGGTGGTTTTAATCAACACTGTATTTACCGTTATTGCTAACTTCAATAACCATCTGCATTCTGCACGATCAGATGTCACTATTCTCAATTATTCTTCGTTCTACGAGAATTTGTTCAGTGCACCTCGGAATCTGTTGCAAGACGAATCTCTCTTGTCAAAGCTCGCAGTCATTCATCCGTTTACTTGTTTATCTATCTCTGAGCGATGCAGGACGTTCGAATGCGTCACCGCAATTACGGAAATCGCCAGCGAAATGTGCATTGATTAGGTCACAGCTCGACAGAACGTTGTGGTCACCCCTTTGTACTTCAGTGCGCGCGATACGCGTTGCATCTGCTCGTGATGCGCAATTAGCAGCCCTAATCGCGAATTTAGGATCGAGGTCGATGAAGTTTTCCATCGGCCATTCAATTACGTACATTCGATGCGCACACGTTCAAAACTGTTCGTGTGTCGTAGCAACAGTTGAAAACCGTTCTAATCTTTTCCGTTGCTGAATCGCGTTTTCAAGCAACGATCTTTTCTTTATAGACAAGATATTCTTATTCGTTTGGGATGTGTTTGAGATTTTAACGTGATTTTTACATATGTACTGTGCTCTGATGAAAAGAAGTCGGTCGAAATGTCACAGGGGCAAGAGGAGTTCTTCGCTCGCAGTGGCTCCCGCCGTTACATTTCACTGAAACAATATACTGAAATGAATAAATGCATAATCAAAGTGAAAATATTTGATGCAATTGAACTACGTGCTGTGCCGATGGATACGGGATGAAGAAGCAATTTACGCATGGTTGAATTTCGTTTTCAGTTTTCCGGGGCAAACTAACACAAATATTGACGACGCGAAACGTCGGGGATCGACCCTTTTGTAATCTATACATTACATGGGCTATATTTTCATTTTTATGCGGCAACATTTTGGGGTATAGGAAGAGGGGTGTGAGTACTTCTATGGTGACTAGGCTATGTGTGTGCATATGCGCACAGCCCGTGAATGAGAGATGAAATTCACCTGGAACACGTGCTGCCCTTTTCCGCCTCGTGATACGATGACGCAGGCACTGAGAGGATTATTTCCCCATGAAAAACTGATAGGCACCGTTAATCGTACACCTGTTCGTGAGCATTATGTAACGGAGCTACGCCAATCTGCTGAAAGATATGAACATTGTTTGTTGGATGCCGGTGTCCAGACAAACTTCGTGCTTCCACCAACGTTGTATAATTGTAGTCATTACAGTGATACCTGCTGACAAGGGAAGACCGGGTACTCGAACATTCCGATTTCTTTTTAAACTTTGCAGGTTTGTAGAAGACCAGAATAGAAATGGCAGGCATGTGTGTTAATGGGTGATTTCCTACTTCCCTGTATGTCTTGCAAACTATAGTGGATATGAAAAAATTATTACAATGAAAATTTAGCATTTTTTATGCCCTATAAAACTGTGTAATCAAACTGTTTAAAATTTGCATCATAAATAGGAAAACATTCCCCACCACAAATTTTGGCTGTACTTCCGAATGGCCCCAGTGGCCGATCGACACGAGCTTTGAGGGGAACGGTGGGGAGGGTGTGTGGACCTTGAATCTAAAATTGTTGCTTCAGGAATTTATTAGTTTCCAAGATATCAATAAAAAACTTTTACTGTTTCTGTTGACTTAATCCGACATAACGCATTCACTGTTTCACGCATTTCACCAGTTTCCAACTTGTTCTGGGTATTATTGGTTTGGGCTAGATTAGCGCGAGGGGCGCGCGCCCGCGTGTGGGCGCGTGAAGCATGGTGGCGGACCGATGTGAGTTTGGAGATTTGAACCAGAAAATTGCGGATGCGATCCATTCTATTACACAGGATGGATACCTATTACTCTATTGATAGTCAATACTCTGCGGGGTGATTCTACAGGTCAAAATAAGACGAAAATATAAAATACAATTTTTTAATATCGCGCTCCGTTTTCGAGATAATTGTCTTCGAATTCCAGCTAAATACGCGTGCTATTTAGGCTCGTGGGGGGCACGCAGAAGTAAGGGGAACACATCCAACTGTCCGTAGAACAAATTGGGGGGGGGGGGGGGGGTAGGATGGATCACCATTAGGGCTACGTGTACGCAGTTAAAACAATAATTTTTTACTAATATTTCGAAAACTAATATATACCCGAAGCTACAATTTTTACCTACCAGTAAAAATAGCTACCATAGTTTTATACAGCATAAAAACCATTAAATTTTCTTTATAACAATTTTTTTATATCTACTATAGTTTTTACGATATACTGGAAAATAGGAAAGCACTCATTAAATTTTAGGGGGTGTTTTCACGCTGTAGAACCGAAAATTGGGACAAACGAAAAATTGCCCCATACTTCTATTGAGGTCATTTATAAACCTGCACAGTTTAAAAAAATCGGAATATTTGAGTAATCTAACCTCTCTTTTGTGAGCTATAGATGACGAAATTCTTTGTTTTCATCTCCTAAAATAGTTCCAATCCATAAAATAGTAGTGTGTATAAGAATGGACTTGAACAAATAACGGAATTCAGGGCCAAGAGCTCTGAATTTTTCACAAGTTTATTTATTGGTGTTTATTGGATTCGGGTTGCGTATTAATTCCTAATAAACGTTAGAAGAACATTGCTCGTCGTGCAGCTGCAGGTACGTTACAATGGGATCTAGAAATCCTTCGATTGTCGAGGAACACATACCTATCAGCGATACAACAAAGGTTGAAATTGTATGAAAAAAAAATGGATTATGCTGTTTTATAATTATTTAAACCACCAATTCCGATTTCACGCGAAACAACGAATTTTAAAAGCATTGATATTTTTGTTTATAACTTTTTCTAATTGTTTAAACAATTGATTAAACTTATACTATTTGATAGATCTAATTAAAAGAAGTAACTTTCGTCTTGAGATTTTTTTTCTATCTCTTGCAGATTGCAAGTTAGGAAATAAAACCCCGAAAATAGCCGAATTTTCAAGGGTTAATGTCACCCCCTTAGAGTGATTTAGGGCAGCAAAAAAAATTGCGTTGTAATCAGGAGGAAATCCCCTACATATCCACAAAGTTTCAGAATTATTTGAATTTCCGGGTTCGGGATCCTTCCCTTCTCACACAAAAAAAAAAGAATCTTTAATAATAAAAACCATCGAAATCGAGTACATTGGTAGGACCTAGAGTGTGAAAAGGTCAAAAGGTTCAGTGTCAAAAAAGCAGCTTTTTAAAAATGGCAAGTTTTTGGCTCTAGATAGAAAAACTTTTTTTTTTAAAAAATAGGGACAATTTTAAAAAAAAAATTAGCAGAAACATATATTTGAAACATTAGTCAAATTTTAAATAACATTTTCTCATACTTCTAAGAATCACCAGCGAGAAACACAATTAACGAAGCTCTGAATAAAATCAGCCCCCCATGGATCCCAAATGATCCAGGTTGGCTGCCTACTTGCGATGAAAATGAAATCTTAAATTCACCCTTTGGCTTTGCAGAGTTTAATACTGCTCTCGCCGTCAGAAGTGGAAATACGCATTCAGCTCCTGACATTGGTGGATTTGATTACGAAATTCTTCAAAACTTACCAATGAAACATAAATTAATCTGGACATATACAATGAAATTTATACAACGAACCATTACCCACTACAGTGGAAAAAATCATACATACACTTCATTCGTACATCACATGGCAAGACTGTTAAACCTATATCCTTAGCATCCTATCTCTGTAAGTTTTCTGAATCGAGTTTAAAAAACAGATCAGTGTGGTGGATTAAGCGTAATAACACTCTTCCTAAAATACAAACAGGATTTCGAAAAGGACAATCCACCATAGATAACCTGAAAAATTTACCCTGGAATGTTGAGGAATCCTTTAGCAATAAAATACACCTTTTGGGAGCATTTTTAGATGTTGGTAGTGCATTTCCCAATGTCAATATAAACATTCTTTTGGAACAAATGGCAACCACTGGATGTCCTACTCTTCTAAAATTCCCTTCACAGACTTAAGGGTACTAGGCAGTCGTTCCTGTCTAAAATGAAGCATTTCTGTTTCAATTAATTATAAAGAAACAAATTGAAACTGAGACTTGTTCTTTGGCATGAAGTTTATTAACATCATAAGCTTTAAAAAACATGTTTGTTTAGTCAAAAATACGGATTATATATGACGCTACAGATGGATCATTAAAAAGGCTTCTTAAAAATGTTTCTTTTGTTTTGCAGTGATAACTCAAAAACAGAGGTTCCAATCGATTCAAATCAAATTCGAGCATGTTCACAAAATGTGTAGTTTCGGACCGGACTTAAATTTCAATTAATGAAAACTCTTATTCTTTATTAAAAGAAACTAAAACCTCATCTTTGGGGGCATGGGGCAGAGTAAAACCTCATAAATGGGGTTTCGGTTTCTTTTCGTAAGGAATAAGAGTTTTCATTAACTTTAATTTAGGTCCGGTCGGAAACTGCCTAATACCACAATCAAAAAGCAAACCCATGGCACGGTAACAAAAACCTCAAGTGCGAAATTATATAACGACGATCAGGGCACAATGATCTCACATTCTCACTTGCTCGAATAGAGTTAATAAGCGATCCACAATTGCAATGTGGTTACACGGATCGATCTAAGGGGCGCAAGCAGGGCAGGTACACAGAGCGGCAAAATTGATAGAAAGAGAAAATTGAAATCGATAAAAACTAATAAAAATGTAAAACTTTTGGAAGAAGCGGTAAAAAGTAGGTAAAAGTAGGTAATTCAATGTTTGAATTTAGTATCAAACTTATAACATATTAAACATATTAAAGATCTTTACAAAAGGCTTTTGTTATTCAACAAATACCTACTTATAAAATATTTCACTCACTGTGAAAAATTATATTTTAAAATAATTTATTTATAATTAAATATAATGGACGGCAAATATCATGTTTGCCCAGAGCGGCGGAAGAGCTAGGTCCGGCCTAGTGGGGGGGCTACGAACTTCAAGATATTGATCTTGCATCATGTCAATGTCCCTTATTTGAAGAGCTGAGATCAAAGTTTACAAAACAACTACAAAAACTAAATCTTTTTCTCCCGCTTTCATGTAACGTTCTTCATCTTTTCGTTTCTGACAAACTTGTAACTTAACAATATAGGAAAATGATGTATCTGTCTTGTGTTACACGTATTTTGTATTTCAATAAAAAAAAAAAGAAAAGAAATTGGGATAGAATATTCTATTTAGGGCGCAAATTAGAAATCAGAATAACAGTGAAGAGTTTAAGAATTATATTTTAGTGTAATCTCGTAATCGGTCTAGTTATTAAATATATTTTATTGGCTAAGATGTTTAGTATATACTTTAGAAATGACGCCATTGTGATTAATATTCTGAAAATTGAAACGCGTGCTTGAACTTTGACTGCGAAACACTGTACAAAACAGACTGACTAAGTGTAAATGTACAGTCGTTCAACAACGTCAACTAACTGTGTTGAGTCGTGAATGTAAAATATCCGCTTTTTGTAATAAAAACCTCCGAAAAACTCGCGTTCCGCGTGCGTCACTGTGGAAAAATATATGACGCTAAACGAAAATTATTGCGGCAATATTTTTGGAGTCGCTCGCTTGCTCCACGGTCATAATCTCTACCAATGAATTGGTTAAATTAATTACTCGCTTCTCGACATTGTCAACGAGGTTTTTTTTCCCGTCCGATGAAATGTCATGCCTTTTCATATGATAATGGATTGGAATAAGTACATGTTTATGTATTTACTACAGTATTACATAAAAGACAATAGAAGTTCAAGGCATTGGATCTACTAGTTTGCCGATTAGCATTCTATTGATTACTGAAGAATGAGACCTTCTGATCAGAGCCATCTACTACTTCGTTCAATACAAGTTACTCATCACCATACTTTCTATTCTCAGGTTTACATTCGTGCACAGTCCAACTTGCTCATTCTGTTGCTAAGGGCTGTAGTCATCCTCTCCCTATTAAACACTTAATCTGGATGAAAGTATAAACAAGTAGAACCCATAGGTACCTACATCTATTCCATCATTGCGGAGTACCCAATCTTGTGCTATATTAAGGAAGCTATTACCAAAATATAATGTCTATATGTTTCTTACTCGGGTGTTCAACAAAGGATTAGATAATTGGGCCAAGTTATGCACAAAGCTACCAACCCTCAAGGATCTGAAATTGAGTAAATTTAGTTTGAAGATTTTAATTGTTAAAGAAAAGCACCTTTATTTCTACTGGGTATATTTTATTTCTAGTTGTTGTTTTACAAGGTTTATTAATGGGTTATTTAATAGTGAGTAGTATAATTGATATCCTTTAAATTTTCTGTACTTTTTGTTTTTTAAGCCTAAAATGGAACTACAGCTTGGTAGTTGTAATAATTGTATAATGTAAGAGTCGTTCTATGGCTTGGTAATTTTTTGCAAAATGAAGATCACAGTCATTTTGAGGGTCGGTAGCTTCCTGCATAACTTGTCCCAAATGCAAAGTCTCGCCGGGCATATATCTCATTTCCATTTGAAACGAAAAGAATTTTACATAATTGTAAACAACAAAACAGATATTGTAACACCAAACCAGGTATTGCTTCATTTATTGCTTGTTACACGTTAGGTATGGGCGATACATATTTAAAATAGAGTTCAAGGGACTCTTCAGTTCATAAGGATCGGTTTCGCACGGAGTGTGGATAAAAACAGATTCGAAGAATCTGACGGAGGAAGTTAAGGATACGAGTATGTATGTAGTTCTAAGTCAATTGCAGTATTGAGTATGATAAAGGATTTTAATTACATGCTTAATTTTGATACTTTTTGTTCTATTGATTCTTGTACGTACTTTAATTTGCATTTTATGTGAAATATTAACTAATTGCAGAATATTTAAATAGGTATCATGAGAAATCAAATGTTTTTCATTGTTCGTTCTTTTTTTCATTTCCAAACATTTTCTGTCAATATCGTACAACACGTTGAGCGACATTTGTAACATAAAATAACCGAGAAGTTAGTTTTGATATTATTTCCAACAGTTTTCGATTGTGGTTTCGTTTCTGATAAAATATAAAACAATCGAAAATCATATTTATTTTTCCGCGAGAGTTCGAGAACCGAGCTACATAGCTGAATTCGATGAGATTTGTTAACGTTACAATTGGTTCTTTATTTTACTCTCTTATGTGTCGTTTTCAAATGGTGTAAAATACATTAACCGTCCGCCTGCGAATGTAAGTCAATTTTGGCCCGTATTCTGTTTTCGTTAGTAGGTGACTCATAATATATTTGTAAATCCCACGCCATCACTATGCCATTACGTTATACATAAATTGTAAAGATACATAACTAACAGTAGGGTAAATCCTGGAGACGCGTTCGGGTCGGAGAGTTGGTCGAGTCGCTATATTTCAGACTCTATACGTAAAAACGCGTTAAAGTGCAGACCAATTACTTCTCTAGAAACCAAACAATTGAATGAATAGCGTCACTTCGGTTCGTTCTGTGTTTTTCTAGATTTACGGGCTATAAAAGGTAAACTGAGGTTACATTTAACCTCTTTTGTCAAACAACGGTGTACAGAATGGTATTTAAAATATACTTCTAAGTTTATTTTCGTTTAATGTTTGGGAATAATAAGATAGTAGAGATATCGAGGGACAATGCAGCCAAAGTATTTAGCGATATTAAGAGAGAGTTATGATTTTTTTATTATTTTTATTTATATTTTTATTTTTATTTTTTATCATTATTTTATTATTATTATTATTGTTTATTTATTTTATTTATCCACTTTTGTATTCATTTGCCTTGCTAATCGCCGGTAGGTAGTTCGCTTTATCTTTGATGTGTTCTTTACTTGTTTAGCGTAAACAAATTAAATATCGATGAATCTGTAGTTGTATTCACTTGTAAATAATTTTGCTTTCTTCTTTGTTATTTTTCCATGAATAATTATGCGAGTGGTCTCTGCCAATGACGAAAACCATTTCTCCCGGAACCTCGGAAGAGGTGGTCAGATGTCATGACTTCAGTTTTCAAGCCGATTTACAGTAAATATTGTCTTAAAGCAAATATCGACCAGGTTTTCTGAATCAGCATAAAATTCTGAACATATTAGGTTTATTCTGATAAAATAAGTAATATCTGTATTAGTTTTAATAGCCATTTTATATTAGGTCGACTGCGTCTCCCGGATTTACCCTATAGTTGTATTTGTATTATATATTTTTTATAAATAAATTCCATCATTTTGTGAATAAATCGTACAATTGTACTTCATAAATATGTGTACTTTAATGTTTTAACATAGAAATCTAAGAAAGGACATTCTCTGATGTCCCGAGAAACAAATTTTACTGTGGGTCAGAATGACCCAGTTCCGCCTTCCGTCTCACTACCAGACCATCCGCTATTCGGCGTTTGAAAAGAAAAGAAGACGGACCAAAAGGGGTCACAACAAGAAAGTTGTCGATTTTTCAAGCTTTTCTTGTAATAAATTTAGGATATAAAGGGTATATTGTATTTATAATATAGAATGAAGATACTGCTTCACTACCCGAAGTGAGAAGAGTATCAATGTTGTAATTGGCATTATGAGTCGCGTAGTAGATTCCTAAGAATTAAGAATTAAGATGAAGTGCGAACGTTTTTTTGATATACATTTTCCAAGAATTGTATTTTTCTTACCTTAAATATAATTTCTGTAATAATTACTATTTTGTTATTGTCTTTGATAAGGTTTTCTTTAAGGTAACTATTTTATTTACTTTAGTCACGTCAGCTGCTTCTCACTTCAAATCATCAATGCACGATTTTAACTTGTAGATGCCAGTCACTTTGTACATGACGCATATTGATAATACTGCGACCTGTTTGCAGATGTACTGTTTCACATTTCAAGTGTTTTTAGCCTTATTTATGCAGTTTCTAGGACAGCTAAGTTCAAGGAAAAACGTGAAAGGGGTGTGCAAGAAATTATAAAACGAAATGTTATGTGATGTTAATTACCGAAATTAACACTATCGAATGTGTACATATAAATCGGGCGTAAGTTAAACACAGACCATTTTTATACAATTAATTTGTCTATTTTGTCCTGTCTGGCACAAATACTTATTATAGTAACCGTTCCTAAAGAGCTGCATTGGACCAAAGTATTACCTAATTAAAAACGTCTTACAGACACACTGTTTTGTAAATTTTGATGTATTTAGGACATCTTTTGAACTTTAATGGACGCCCCAAAAATGTCCTGATTGGCTTCCTTAGGTAGACGTCTGTAAGAAATTTACAAGATGTCTGTACGCTGCTGGGTTATAGTAGATAATAAATTTTGTTCGTTCATACAATCAAAAAATTTATTTATCAATTAATTTTGCAAGTTGATTCGTGCCCATACCTGCAATAAATACCTGGGAAACGATTTTTAATGGTGTTAGAGAAATACCATATAAAGAAGTCGTAGAAGCATCAGTCATTGAAAAGTTGTATTGTATATTGTTTCTGAACTGTAGTATAGTGGATAAATGCATATGTACTTTGGACATACTATAGTGGTGTGTTAAGAATTTCTTGCCATACACGGGTGTGCTAAACAATTGGACTTTTCAGGAATGTTCCTCTTGTATTGCTCCAGAAGCAATTGAGGACTTTGCAGTTTCAAATGTATTAATTTTTGGAAAACTAATAAAAACAGTGCTGGCAACATATTTGTAGGCATATAATGAAAGTATTTCATCCACTTAAAATCTACATATTAACACAGAATTTAGCACCATTACTAAGATAAAATATCGTTTCTCTACGGCTAGGTGAATGTTCAAAATTGGGACTTTCAATTTTACGTTAAACACCATTATTCTATGACAAAATTATGTATTATATAGTAGGAAACACATCAGAAAACATGGTCCCACAAAATTTTAGACACATTCTGGTGAAGGTTTCTTACTAAATCACGAAATAATTTCGAAGTTCATAGCTAGGGTGCAAATAAGCTAAATTATTATTTAGCAGAACTTGGGGCTGAATTATCGGGTCTGCCTCTTTCTTGCTCCAATCTATCCAATGTTAATGGAGCTACCCTTTTTCGCAGCAATGTATTCAATTTAATTTTTTTTACCTATTTGGTAAGAAATAGTGGGAATCGGAAAGTGTGGTCCCACACGG
This sequence comes from Andrena hattorfiana, assembly GCA_944738655.2. NCBI lineage: Eukaryota > Metazoa > Arthropoda > Insecta > Hymenoptera > Andrenidae > Andrena > Andrena hattorfiana. The sequence goes on from OX122895.1 coordinate 13,106,127, forward strand.
GCTCTTTAATGCGAGCACTTATAATGCATGAATTTACTCTAATTGGTATGGATGCTACAAGAAATTGAAGCATGTACTTTCTTAAATAATTAAAACAGAGCTAAAGATACATACAAGGTGGGGCATTTAAAACAGACTACTTAAGTATAGTTTTATAGGTAGAGGCGCAAAGAAGATATGAAGAACTCTATTTTTATTAAATGGAACGAGACAGTTGTTTACTTACCTTGTAGTAAAGTAAAAAGATATATTATTTCGTTGAAAAAAAACGGAGTCGACCTTCATATTTCTACTTCTACTTTTGTGTCTCCACCTACAAAACAACTCTTGCCATCAGATTATATCCCCCTTGATATCAAGCAACATTTGGCTACGTATCTTTTTCTCTCGCCATAAGTCACCGAATTACTCAAGTGACCTGTTTGAAATGCCTCACCCTGTACACTGTAAAGAGCTATAAAGCGCAACATAAATTGTAGTATGAAGAATTATTATCATAGAAAAATAGAACGTTATCCTCGAATAATACGTTTACACAGTTACCAAAGAAAGTGCCCGAAACATGTTAAGGATGTATTCGACCTATCTTCAAAATGGTACCAAGTTGATGAAAATTTGTGAGATTTTTCTTTCTAATCTTCTTGATGTGCTGAAAAAATCTTAAACGAATACACTAAACAGTTGCTGAGTTATAACAATTTTAATTTTCACTGATTTTACACGTACTCTTATGGAAAGAGACGATTTTGACGGATAAAACAGCTGAAAAAATGTTGAAGAAATAGCACCAATTTTTCCAATTTTTTTTTACATATAGTATATGGGTAGATGAAAATATCTTCCGAGTTTCAATTGTTATCACTACACCGTTTTAAAGAAATAAATTATAACACGAGAAAATTGTGAATTCAAAGCATTTTCAGTGCCGAAAGTTTAGCGAATAATGCTTGAGAAAGTATTTGTAAAGAAAAATACCTTCCTAGGAGTAAAAATAAGACTCCTAAGACTACTAGATATTCAAGTATTTCAAATTTCGTATACTTTTGTCTAATATTGTACGTCCGATACATCCTTAAGAAGAGTGCACCATCCTGAAAAAAAGGGTACCTACATCCCACAGACTTTTCAACTACTGCTACAGATTATTACAACTTGCATATATTTTAGAAACATCATATCTATACTGAAAAGTATAGAACTACCTACTTAAGAATACCTACTTAGGTATACCTATACTTAGAAAGAAAAAACCAATAGAAACCAAATCGATTGATTAAACAGTCTATTTTGAATTTTAAGTTGCAATTAACACTTTTCATTATGTATCTCTTTTAATCTTCCCCGCTGGTCTATTCCTTCCACTGTTTCGTTTCGCTTCCAGTTCCCATTCTCGTTTTGTATCTCAAGTTCGCTGAATTTTTTACATTACGCATAAACGATACCCATGTTTGCCATAATTAAAACTCGTAAACTCTGCGGTTTTATCGGTTGTGTCGAAACATTATGATCATAAGCGGACAATTTGATTCGCTAGCTGGTTCTGGTGCTCAGCGAGTCATAGCAATTACGATGAACGTCGTCCTAACGTGCTAACGATTCGTCGGCTCGGATATTCCGCTTTGATTCGGTTTCGTAGCGAAAAGTATACTTCGATATCATCGTCTCTGTCAACGGTCTCGCTATTATTCGCGATAATGGTCGTTATATCAGGTTTTCGACATTTGAAATTCGCACCGAGCCGGAGGGCAGGTGACGTGCGCCCGCGCTAAGCCACGACCGTTGATACTTTCGCAAAAGCTTTCGTTCGAAATACAATACACCTGCAGGTTAAATTACAGCCACGCTGAAACTGGTGCCGCGCGGCCGGATATTTCAATTGACAACGTTATTCCGGGACAGTTATCGACTGATACGTGTACTTCGCCATTGTCATTCTCTAAAAAAATGGAATCGCTAGGCAAACACTTCCGAAAGTAGCACTTGTCGTGCTGTTTGGCCTGAGTATTTTCGGTCTATCTATTCAGACTAGCAGGGAACTTCCATATTCCAGTGTGAACTTGAAAAGCTTGTAACACAATTGAAAATATTTTTCAAATCATCTGGAATTGGTTTCTCCATATCCCTGAATGAACATCGTAACATTTCAAACATGTAAGTACTTGAATTTGAAGCCAGTCGATGTGGTTGAATATTATTGAAACTTTTCAGAAGTCAACACTTATTGTTAGTGGACTTTTGATCAGTATAAGACATGATTAGACATTAGCATCTTATGGAGGCTTAGTAAATACATACCTATGTGTGTACATAAGTTGCTGTTATTCCTTTAATATCAACAACTAATGTTACCTGTTGTTCAAATTCAAGATCGTGAACGTACAGGCAACATTTAAGGGGGAACACCACTGTGACGACCTGAAAAGTAAGGCGTTTTTCAGAATTTTTTTCAGGAATAAGTTAGTTTTCATAAACAAAATTATTACCCACCTTTAGTACAATGTCTTAAAGGGTTAGGCCACCTTGAACGGAGCAAAAGTGCAGTCATTTTTGGCATTTTTTATTAGGAAGATAATGAAATAAACAGAAAATTCAGTGTGAAGTTGTGTTATTGTACAACTCTCCCTGGATAAAATTGTATTTTTTTCTTACAAAATGGCGGCGGTAGAGCCGTGATACGCAAGATCTTGAAGAGCGAACGTTTTCCACGGTGTTCAATCGCAGGGCTATACCGTTTGACTTAGAACAAAAAAAAACAAAAAGTTTTATTTTCTACATGCCTAAAACTAGAGAAGTCTCCCTTAAAGGCGAAAAGTAACACCAGCCAAATACGGTAAAGTTCTTAGGTTTGACTAGTGAACAATAATTGTGCAAAGTTTCATCACAATCGACGTATGACACTTATCGAATTTCCCTTGTACGTGCATTACTAATCGCACAAAGGGATTATTTCGCGGGTGATCAGTGTTATCTTTGGTGTTAGGTTGTATGCAGCTAGTATAAACATATCTATCGTGATTATACTAATCGTAAGAGCGCAGCGTAGTGTTCCATGTTGTTCCGTTCACGACGAAGTCGCTGGCTGTAGAGAGTTATCCCCAACATTTATTCAAGCGCAACTTGACAGAAATGAACTCATTTGATAATTTAATGATACTCTGTTTATATCACTCTATTTCGCATGGCGTTAATGTTATTCAGACGTTTACAAATGTTATGATCAATATTGTGAGTTCAAAACACTGGTCACTGTGATCGTCGCAGAATTCAATTTGTTAAGAAGATATCGAAGAGCAGAAAGCCGATCGGCGGTGATACGTATAGGGAAAAGTTCTTCAGAATGTTGAATTCGATAACATATTTCAAGGTTATGAAATTGATAAGGTTGTCCGCTTCGTAAATAATTACCAAAAAGGCTTCAAATTGTGTCACCCCTACAGTAAATCACAGGCGTCCAGTTTTATTTGAGGATCATTTTCGTCGGACGGCGTTCAAAACATTGTCAACACTAATGATATTTTTAACAAAAAAAATATATATATATTAGCAGACCACTGTCTACCTACTTTTAGGATACCGCGTTCCTAATGATTTTTTACAATAAAATAAGACTTCAAGTGGTGTTTGGTCTTTCAGCTATGTCGCTGCAATCATTGATCCTTAATTCTATTAAGTTTAAATTCTTCTTGGGACTTTCCCCGTCAACTTTCACTGGCGACCGATTGAATGTGAAATTTTTAATTAAACAGTTTAATTAACAAAAATCAATGGCCATGAAATTTCAAAACGTATACGCTTTTAGCGAATTCTTTCCTCCACCTTACTTGAAACAAACAATTTTAACATTATCAATGTTTTTGTACGCGATTGTTCTTTTAAATAATTCAAGACCTCCGGTACAGACTTTATGGGACATAATAATTATGTAAAACTGAAGATATCTATTACTAAAAATATATGCGACGATAATCTTTTTTTAGTGGTGGATAAGGATCCTGTGTGGACAATGAAAGAAGTATACATATATATGTATGAATATTCATACACAATATATAAAGTGCATATATCTACTTTCTCGGTAGAATGGAAGAAATCTCATTTAACCCGCTTTCTCTTCATAAGAAAATACGTTTGTTTCATAATATACTGAATATAATATTATGCCCAATGGTTTCGATTTTTGGTCGCATTTGGGACAACAGTCTCGATGCAATATTTTTTTGGTTTTACGGATCGAGGAGTGATTATCAGTCTATCGAATAACATTCAGAGTTGGGCAAAAATCGAATCAAGGATTAACGATTACATTCTTAGTTTAATCGTTAGTCGCGATTACCGAGTAGATTCTTACTTTGAACGCTAGTCGTGATTAATTATATGAATTCCTATTTTAGTTGTTAATCGCAATTAACGATTAAATAGCTTTCAATTTTAACAGCCAATCGAGTAATTGATTAACGATTAACTGTTGAAATTCTTTTCATAGTGAAGTTAGTATTTCATACGAGTCTTGTTCAATCTATTGGTGCGTTAACATACTAAAGCATTCTAGAATATCCATTTATATAAATATGTATATCTCAAAAACTGTAAGAGACCGCTGATTAAGTTTTAAGGTAAAGTTATTCAGGCTCATGTCCTTGACAACATATGGCAATGTCAAGATCAACAGAGCTGCCTCCCTTATACTGCATAATTACCCGATTCAATTCATCAATCGATTAAATTAATTGCCGATTTTTCGACTATTAATTTTCTTTAACCAACGGTTGACGATTAATTTCATCAATCAGCGATTGACGATTAACTTGATCAATCGATCAAATCAATAGCTGATTTTTCGACGATTATTTTTTAATCGTAAGCATTAATCAATCAAGCAAAATTAAAATTTGAATTAGATAATGCCCAACTTTTATACACAATTATACATATGTATGCATACCTAAGTAAATATATTTCTGTAAATTGTTCCAACAAGCCTAGTTCCAATAATTCCAAGGAGCTTTTTAAATCCTTCATTCAACTTGGTTTTTCTTGAGCGATCGTTGATCACAGCTCTCTTTAATAATGTGGCCCAAATAATAATCGACGCTAATTACAGTATCAATTTACTTAAACGAATGCAATTGTTTTTGCGCATGTCGAACTGGGCGTAGGGGAAAGCGGGGTAATTCCGGCCACATAAGCAGTAAATGCTATAAAATTTGAACAACTTACACATTTGTTAGTTTTTTTTTATATTAATTGCTAGTTTGAAGTGTCTAGTTTGTATTAGTATGACTGAGAAAGCATAAATTTACGTTGTAACAAAATTGGGAGCAATGACACAAAAATAGTCATTTGGCTGGATTACCCCACTAATGGGGTAATTCCGGCCATGCTTTTTCTTTATAAAAGAAGATAGGAAAACGGTTAAATTTATAAAAAATTGTATTATTTTTTATTTTAAAATTAATTAGTATCCCATCCTGAACATTCTTCATGTGCCCATTGACCACATACTGTGCACCGGAACCACATTTCATTACCTTTTCCGAATTTTTTGCAAATAGAGCAAATATCGTGCTCTACTTTTTCGTCACAAATATCTGAATCGTACGTGGCATCTACGCCAGAAAAAAAGCAATGTTAAAAGCTAGCTGGAATTACCCCCCACTTTTGGCCGGTATTACCCCACACCTCATGTTCAGATATTTGAAGTAATACACTGAATTCAATTTACATATCACCAAAAACCAAATGTGAGTTTGAAAGTAGAAACATTCCTGTATTTAATCAGATTAATATTAATAATTCATATCTATTCCATGTAGTAACTTACCTTGCTTAACAATCGACTACTGTTATAAGATTACGGTGCGAAATGAACACTCCCGGATTTATTTGAAACAAAGACTGCTATCGTCATAGAACCCATGAATATTAGTTCGCCGCATCATTAATAAGTGGCAGTACCATAGAGAGTCACGTTACGCGGTTTTTATTTAAAGAAATAGAAGTGACCGGAATTACCCTCTGGCCGGAATTACCCCGCTTTCCGCTACTGCCTTTTGTGAAATGGACCATGTAATTAAATTCTCATAGATACCAAATAAATTTGCATTACAATTATTATTTCATAACAGTTCTTCCACTTTTCACGCTACAAAAACACATGTATTGTCAGTGAAAGAGACATAAGGTCGGAGCCAAATATATTGGCCGGTGAATTCGTTTTCGCGAGCAGCGATCGAGGAGAAATCAGCCACCACCATCTAACGATCGTGGATTTGTCAGTTGGAGTTGCGTGGCCCCCGAAGTATATGGTGGGGTAACGGGAACGCTGCTCGGCTCTGCCTGAACGCAGCCGCGTGGCTGTTATTTATTCTTAGCGTGATAGTTGTGTGCGTTACGAAGCTATGCGTAGACCAATGCGAGATGAAGCTATCGAGAAAGAATCAATGTTCTGACCAATATAACTCCTGAATTTTTTCGGAGCTAACGCACACCTATTCTGCTCTGTGTATTTCTACGCTGACAGCTCGGTTTGGCCTACACGCCAGAAGTTTGACACCATCCCCACCACTTCTGGCTCACTCTTGTTCTGCGAAAGCGAGAGCGAGATGGAACGAAAACCGAGGCAGGCAAACTGTGTGGTGGGAGAGTACCCCTCATGAAACTTACCGGCCAATATATCTGGCCTCGATTTTAGTAAAGTCCTTAAGCACTCCCAGAAATAGATACAAGGGCTTTTCATTACGCATTTACTGTTAGAACTTGATCACGTTCGTTTCTTATGATCAGGCAGTCGCCTAACAATAACGTATTTATTACAATTTTCAAATTCGACAACATTTTCTTTTGCAGTCATTGCACAGGGTGTCTCACTGACTACGAACATCTCAAGCATTTTCGCTACTATTGAAGATATGAAAAAATTACTAAAGGGGGATTACATGGTTCAAGGCTTCAAGGGACCACCATATAGTGGGGGAAAAGTATGTGGACACTTTGAAAATCGTTCTGCTAAAAGTTGCAATTGGTCGGAATAGCAAAAAAAAGAAAATAGGAAAGATCATTTTTTCAATTTTTTGTCTGTGCTCATAATGAAAAATTTAAAAAATGCCTTTTGTAGATTGTAGTAAGTTGTATACACGCCTAAAATTTCATCAAAATCGGTGAACGTTGCTCTGAGCTATAAACGCTTAAAGATCGAAAAGAATAAGGTCGAAAATGGCGAAACTTCCGAAATCCGCGATTTACGACCTTATTGTGCGATCTTTAAGCGTTTATAGCTCAGAGCAACGTTCACCGATTTTGATGAAATTTTAAGCGTTTATACAACTTACTTCAATATACAAAAGGCTTTCTTTTCAATTTTCATTACGAGCACAGATAAAAAATTGAAATAATGATGTTTCCTATTTTTTTTTTTTTTTTTTTTTTTTTGCTATTCCGACCAATTGCAACTTATCTTCAAACGACAAAACACGTCACTTAGCAAACTAATCCTTCTAGCTTCCCAAAAAAAGTTGTTTGGACCAATTTTGAACAAGTTATACGATTTTAAAAGTGTTCTCATACTTTTGTCTTCCATTGTATGCTGATAATAAAAAAAGACTCCTTCAAAGTGATCTTGAAGGTCCATCAACGTCGTCAACATTTTTTTCTATAACCACATTTATTTTTTTATCACGTGGTGTTATACCTGGCATCAAGATGAATTCAACTACTTCTGATATCACGACCTTGAAAAAACCTTGAAGTGAAAAATAAATATTGACCTGCGTATCCTTTTCCATACAATTCACATGCTCGAACCGCGTTTTGTCTAGCTGCACTATTATTTTTTCTGCTTGGCTATAATGATACACTTCCTGGCTACTATACTTTCCAGCAACCCTTCAAAGTAGTTCAGTAATGATTTCATGAAATGTTCGAGCAGTACTGATTAGAATGATCCTCTACTATAGGTAGATAAGGAAAGTTTGTTGTCCAATGCTCCTGGTCTCACTCACTGGAATCATATAATGTTTCTGGTTCATAATCACCGCTCAAATCGACTGGTATATTTTTGTACAAGAGTCCGGACACACCCTGTGGAATAATAACTGATTGCAGTCTTAAAAACATTTAATGAAAATGTTTCACATTATGTTTTTGCATTTGTGATAAGCATACCACAGCAGTTCATACGCCTTCATGCGCGTTCGCCAATTAGAATTGACTTTGTCAGACGTTTCAAGTACGTTCTATACTAGAATGCTATAATATAATAAACGTATCTTTTCGCGAACAGGTTGCGGAATGCACAGGGTTAGTCAACAGGAATATCATTTTATTTGACGTAGAACTCATTTCGGAATACATTTGTTATTGATTAATAAATGCCGGCGGTCGCCCCTGTACAGAGCTATCGGATTTAAAGCAAGGTCTCGTTCATCCCTTTCCGCTCTCCTGCCCTGTCTCTCTCACAGCTTTTGCATATGTGCGAACGCTGATTGACCCACGAGTGATCATTCGGCCGTGAACGCAAACGGGTAGCTCCGCTGCTCATTTTACACCCACAATGGAAAATTCGAATTTTCTCTTTTTCAGTATTTGCGATATTCTGAGCATTCCGTTTTTACATCCGACCCTCATATTTATGTTTATCGCCTCCCAACCCCACCTATTGCTCTCTGTTCTACCATCCCTGTCTGCCCCTCTGTTTTCCTCACATAGGCTACCGTATTGCTTCCTCGATTCGTTTTCCTTTCTCTTTCACGTAATAGCTATGTTATAGGAACAATTATTTGGGTGATAGCTCTCTTAATTATGCAACAGTTTTTTGACAAAAAATATTGAAAAATAGAGTAGTATAGAGAGAAGAAACAGAACTATAGTCTTTTAAGGGGGAATTTTTTTTAAGAGAAACCTTAAATTATATTAATTGAAAACTTTATGCTTATATTTGTACATATTTAGGCAACATTTAAAAAAAAATTAATTAAAAAATAACAGTACCTAAAACTTTAAACGCGTTCTTCTCAAAACGATGTTTTTCGAATTGGTTAGCATGATATCTCAAAAACCAATTAGCCGATTTACTTCAAACTTTGTACATATATTCAATAAATGACCCATTCTCGTCGTTTCTAAAACGAAGATCTAGATTCAATGAGAAATACTGTAAAGTAAAAAAGATGGCAGCGTCTAAAACAGGAAATTCCGATTTCGGCAAAAAATTTTGCAAAAACCGACTTAGTTTTAGAAAAAAACGAGAATGTGACATCTGTTGAATATATGTATAAAGTTTGAAGTAAATCGAGTGATTGGTTTTCGAGATATCATGCTAACAAATTCGAAAAACGCGTTTAAAGTTTCAAGTACCGATTTTTTAATTATTTTTTTTAAGTTTTGTCTTAATATGTACAAAAATAGCCATATCGTTTTCAATTCATATGATTCAAGGGTTCCTCTTAAAAAAATATCCCAAATATCGCTGTGCTTTTCAGACCGTCAAAGTAAGGAGAACCCTTAAAGTTACCCGTTGCAAGAAATGTTCACACTGAGCTTTTCAGTAAGAAAACGAACTGCATAACCTCATTGCATTGAATCGAAATTCGAAAATCTATTTATAAATTAATACTTGATTCTTTACATTCACATGATTTGTTTTTTCGTTATCGTATCGGAGCAATGTCACATGGTTACTTGCTTGCAAGTTTAGTTAAATATTGGAAGCACCTAAGTGCAGGGCAATGTGTCTATGACTTTTTTGTCATCGTGACTAATAAAATATTTAAGTGTAGCCAAAAAATTACGATCAACTTATACATCCTCCTATTTTTATTAACATTATTTTTATATGTATGACATAAAACATTTGCATACATACAAAATTTGACTGTACTATAACTACATATAATAATATGACTAAGAATCTACTATTTTGTAATGTTTAAAATTTCATAAAATACATCATAATACTGTTGCAAGAAGTACTTGGAATTTTTACCAATTCACATTTCTCATCTTTGGATTCTACGAAATGTAATAAGGAAACATAGTTTTTATAACTTGTTAATTCAACTATGACTAACCTGCGGGCGTTGCTGCTTTTACCTAAATACTCCTTTTAAAGTACATGTATTATTATTATAGAATAAAATTTTCCGATCACTTCTAAAAGTAACATTGAAAAAAATCTATCGTACCTTATTCCTCTTAAAATTTTTATAATTCATTACCACATTCATCAAATCTTAAATTATTAAAAATGTTATAATTTTTTATAAAAATGTACGAAACATGGTACATTCCGAGCTTTTCGAAATATTAGAATACCTGTGACCTTTCTCGCCATTATACAAAAAGAAAGTCGAGAAGTCTGAGGTTATCAAGCAAATTCGTAAAGTTTGCAGGGAAATTAGAAATATCGCCTGGAGACGTTCTCCTTGGAGGAAAGTTTTCGATAATAAAATCAGTATGCGCGGCTAGCCGCAAGAATCCCGCAGCGTGTCCGTTCCTTTCGTTAATTACTAATAATATTCAGACAGCTCATACAGGGGGAGGCGCGAAATGTACACGAGGGGTGAAAAGTGTTGGGTCGAAGAAGAGGAAGTGGTAGTCGGTCGCCGTAGCATTTCCATAGGCAAACAGACGGCCGCAGGATCGCTGGCAAGAAAAATGAATAAAATTATGAAAGAAGGGAAAATTTCGAGAGTAGACGGTAGCGGAGAGAAAAAGGAGGAGCGGATGAGTGGAGGAGAGGTGCACTGTCAGTTGTTTGACAGCAAGGGGATGAAACGTGCTGGAAGAACGGGCACACGAATCACCGAGGGTGCTCGACGTACGATTTTTTTACGAAGGGTATAAATCATCAGCGAGGAAATTCGCGATTTTTTCAACCTCTTTTTCACGCGTTCTCCGTGTCTTTGTCGTCGACGTCTTCGTGCTCGTGCGAAACGTGGCACTGCGTTTCAATATTTCCTTCGACGTATCCATCTGCAAAACAGTACGTTTCGTAAAATTAAAGATAACATGATACATTTGTATTTCACTTAAAAAATGCATACTTTATAAGCGTAATTGTTATTGGATTTATCGCTGTCAGAATTTCGTTTTCTTCCAATTTCAATGCCAGATTGATAAGTTTCTTGTTGTTCATTGTTGTGTTTATTTTATTGAGGATTCTGGGTTCCACTATTGTCGGCTTTCTAATTTTAGTTTTTTTTTCTATTTCAACTAATTTGTAATGTATGGTAAGTTGCTGGGACTTAAAAAAATATTCTACCTACGACTGTTTTCACATTAAACGAACATTCGTTTTAATATTTTCAGTTTTAGGCAATTATTTTTATAGTGAAAGGAAGTTATCACCTGAAAAAATACACATCACAAAACAATACATTCTCTTTGCCATTGTTGAACATTTACAGTAAAACCCAGTATGTAGATGAATTATATTGTGTGATATGTCTTTTTAAAGTCGTCAATTTCTATCCATAAATCACAGTAACAAGGATAAATTGTTCATTCATTATTCCTTGAATTTATCCCTAAAGTTATAAAGCGAGGACTCATGGCACTAAATACGGAAAGATACTACAAATTTATGGAAAATATGCAGAGGTACAGAGGAATAACAGGAATATCACGTGGTATTAAAACTTATAGGTTCGAAATACTATTTTGATATTTCTGTTTCATATTTTTTCGCATTAACATCATTTGTTTTATGGCAAAAAATAAGTATAGTACCTAACAAAAGTTGATTTCTGAGTTGAATTTTAAAGTTGTATAAACGAACAATATATTTTCACTACTTTTGATAACTGCTGTGAAATCAATTCTACCAAAAATAATTTATGTACTCCTCTGTTTAAATGTTTTCCCAACTGAATGTTATTATATTATATGCCACACTGAGTACTCTAGACTTCGACCTCCAGATGATTATGGAAACTATTTACTTCTTCGTCGATGCAAGTAATTACTACTGGAAATTGCATGACGTAAATAAAGTTGGAAGTTTTCATATTTTTTAGACAAGCCCCTGTGCCAACTCCGAGGTCGTATTTGTACGGAACACAAGTGGTGCACGATGATCGACATAGCGAAGCACGTGATAGCTTTATAAATGCGCGCGTCTGTATATAGACGCACATGTGTTTCTAGTAAATAAATACGCGGAAGCACGTATTATTCACCGGGGATCGAAGTGGAGAGTATTATGGAATTTATTTAATCCACCGGACGCACTGGCTTTGTCACATATGTATGCACGAAATTGCAATCGATGATTATATTCCGGTGACTCTTGTAAACGAAAACGTTCGTTAGCAGGATCTTCAAACGAGGATCCAACGAAATTTCATTTCGGATGTATGCGCGAGTTGTTTTTTTTTTATTCTATTTTTTCGTTTCATCTGTCTTTCATCTGTGTCGGCGAACCGAATTCGCGCAGTTCGCTCGCAGAAACGAGCAACTGTTGCAAACGTAACCGTGACGCTGAGTAATTTATCTTAATTAAGTAGCTGTTAGTGGCTCGGTAATGTTCTAATAACGGAGGTTCGTCATGGAATTTATTTGACAGGCATGAAAATTTCGAAAATTCCACGTTACCGTATGATATTACAATAGGTATTCGTCGAGCGTTTCATGGATTTATTAATACGCGAATTTAATCCTTTGAAGCATGGTCGAAACTATTTGACGGATATTAAAATATTCTATACGCGATGGTTCGCGTGACGGTTTGCAGATGATTTCCAGCTCTCGCTGTGTTTTCAGCGAAGAAATTTTTCCAACGAACAGATGCGCTGCGGCACTATTTCATTATCTTTTATATCAATTTTAGAAATGTTTCTTCTTCTTTCCTTTTTTAAGTTATTCGCATTTTTACGCCTTCTGAGCCGATTAATAATCAGTTAAATGGATAAGCATAGTAATTTGTAATTACCTTCTACTTAAAACTAACAAGGAAACGTCACATCCCGAAAGTTTTCGGAATTTTTTTTCCGCGGAAATTCACTCTGAAGAGGATGAAATCAATTATCGTGTTCTTTTTTCTTCGATATAACTTAATTTTTTCCGCTGGTGTTCTAGAGCATATAAAACTGAATAATTCTTATGTGAAAAGTTTTGTTCTATCTCGCACACTTGCAAAGTTGTATTAAGCAACGAAAAAACGCTATAATATTGAGGGCTGTTTCACCCCTTGAGACTGAATTTCCGCAGAACAAAAAACAATTGCTCATTGCAGACTCCAAAATTGGTTTACATTGACATGACGTTTCATTAAAATCAGAATTCTGAAGTTGAAAACGTTTCCTTGGAAGTTGTACATTACGCGTACCTACAATTGCGTAAATATCTTGTAATTTACATATCTTATCCTGATATGCGACGAATGAACAGCCATAATGAAGCATGATACTATAATATGGCGCATTATGTAACGTTTTCAATGTTTATATAAAAATTAATATTACGGAACTTTCACCATTTTTGCTGATTAAACTGAAGTAATAACATTGCTCGTGATTCAGGATACGAGGGGTGATCTGACAGCGGTCAAAACGTTTATATTATTTCAAAATATTTTCCTTTGAAAACTGTGTAAGTCCTTAGGTACTCGATTCGTACGGTTTCTTTGGTATTTAATTAACGTTCATTTATTTATTAGTTTTATCGGAAAGTTTCGTTATTACACGTCCTATATATACGACTGGTGATAAAATATGTTTGCATTTGTATTAATTATTGACGTTATAACTAGGGTTGCCAACTTTTTTTCTGTAAAATATAGTAGGGGAGACCGGGGTAAGATGTAACACGGGGTAAATTAATATAGATGTAACATAGGGTAAATCCGGGAGACGCGGTCGGGCCGGAGAGTTGGTCGTGTCGCTATATTTCAGACTCTATACGTAAAAACGCGTTAAAGTGCAGCCGAATTACTTCTCTAGAAGCCAAACAATAGAATGAATAGCGTCACTTCGGTTCCTTCTCTATTTTTCTAGATTTACAGGCTATAAAAGGTAAACTGAGGTTACATTTAACCTCTTTTTCCAAGTTTATTTTCGTTTAATGTTTGTGGAATAATAACTTAGTAGAGATATCGAGGGACAATGCAGCCAAAGTATTTAGCGATATTAACTCTTCCACTAAAAACTAACGAGAAGACCATCTCTCGCTGCAGAAAGGAGAGACGGTCGAGTTGTGATTTTTTTATTATTTTTATCTATATTTTTATTTTTTATCATTATTTTATTATTATTATTGTTTATTTATTTTATTTATTCACTTTTGTAGTTCGCTTGGTAGTTCTTGGTAGTTCGCTTTATCTTTGATGCGTTCTTTACTTGTTTAGCGTAAGGAAATTAAATATCAATGAATCTGTAGTTGTATTCACTCATAAATAATGGTGCTTTCTTCTTTGTTATTTTTCCATGAATAATTATGTGAGTGGTCTCTGCTAACGACGAAAAGCATTTCTCAGACTTCAGTTTTCAACCCGATTCACAGTAAATATTGTCTTAAAGCAAATATCGACCAGCTGAGCTGCTTTCTGAGTCAGCATAAAATTCTGAAGATATTAGGTTTGTTCTGATAAAATAAGTAATATCTGTATTAGTTTTAATAGCCATTTTATATTAGGTCGACCGCGTCTCCCGGATTTACCCTATGTAAGTAGTAAATCACGCAAATTATTTCCTGATTGAGGAAAACACTTTCGAGAAAAAACTGTGAAAACTTTTTTGTTACAATCTGCTCCGGTCTCCCCTTCTATAGGCCAAATTTGATAAAACATATAGTACATTGTGAAAAAATATAGTACTTTTCAGAGGAAAGTGGTACAAAATCAAACTATATTAAAACGACATCTTATTTTCTAAATGTATATTTTTGTGCATTTTCATTAGTAATTAATTTATTGTCTTTAACATATAAGTCAATGGTTTACTTGCACTGTAACTCCAAAACAACACATATAAGGAGCTCTTTTTTATGAGAGATAGACTGGCTCTGTTTCTCCCTTCCTGTCACTTCATATTCATTATAGAAAAAATCCTCTCTGTTAAAGTTTAAATCCACAAACTAAATTTTTTATCTGGCCATAGAATAAAAAAGAATACGTAAAATTGTAGAATTTTTTTTTATGTACTATATCTTCTTCTAACAATACATAGGACACTAGACAAAAATATAGTACAATACTATATATTATAGTACGGTTGACAACCATAATTAATAACTATACTTCACCTTTCTGGTGATTTCTTCTGCACAAAAATTCTCTCGCTTATCATTAAAATATTTTTCGAGATACTTCATTATTGAAATTTTTGTGTGGTTACTCAGAACTTTCAACCCTAATTTGTTTAATCATCGTGGGTTATTAAAGCAATATGGCCTATTATCGACACAGTACAAGGCTAACACCCATCTCTGTTTGTTTTCGAAGCAAACATTCGGGGACTCTCGGACAATACTGTCGCTGCTTTCCAGAAAATATCGAGGTGAAAATACGTTAAAGCCGTATGTAAGTACATAGAATAGCGATCCCCCGGTGTGACAACACGTCCACGCCACTCGAAGCGATGGTAATTCCATAATATCGACTTATTTTTCCAAGAGAATACAAGTTTGTATCATCAATACCACATCAGCATCTTGTACAATTACCAGTCTGCGCACTACCTGACGTAGATCCGAGAGTAGCAGCTTCTTAACGAGAAAATCGAGGGTAAGGAGACCGGTATCACAGGCCACAGAAGTTCTGTCGATTTGTCGCATCTGTGCACGTTAGGAAGTTACTACGTTAGTCTGCCACTTAAATCACTCCCGGAAAGGGACGAAGGGCGTAACGGGGCGAATGATGCCTAGTTTCGTCTACCACGTACAACCTCGTCACCGAAAGTTCATCCCCTTGTCGAATCCTGGGACAACCGACTCTTTATTACACCGTAAAGTTTTCCGCGATGGACACGTGTCCCTGATCGCTATCAATCCCCTTTCTGATTCTGGGGAACACACCATTTTACCCAGCCAACGTTTAAAAATAGTATTATCGATATTAGGGCTGGTACTATTCGAATAATTTAATATTCGAATAGTATGCTTTTATTTAGTTTCAGTTGTGAGTTCGTTAGTTTGTCAGGGTGTCTTGTAAGCTAATTTTCACCCACTTCAACATATCCGATCGGCTTGAAACATCAGTATTCTAATACTTAAATATTCGAATAGTATTTGGATACTTGGATATTCGAATTACATTCGCCAAATAATTGAGCGACTGAAGTATTCGAATATCCGAATACCGAAAAATTCGACAAATAGTCCCAGCCCTAAACGATATAAGCTCCCGTAGGTTTGCTGAGTAAAAGATTTAAAACATTTCTATTTCGAAACAGTTGAAATGTACTTGTTGGCGTCACCGTAACGAGTTTCATTTTTTAACTGGATTTTTCGCCTAGGGTGATTAGGATATCTTGAAACATAGAGATTGCATATAAAGTCAAGAAACTTTTTTAATATCACAAAACTGTTAATCATGCAGTAGAATATTTCCTCAACGATTCAGGTTGCTCAATTTGAAAAAATATCTCGAAGAATTTTAACCAATTTTAATGTCTGAACAAATTAGATACCGACACGCGTTACGAAGAGTAACACGTTTCACTTTTTTTTTGTACGGACAACTGCATGTGGAAAAAATGAAACGTGCTACTTTTCGTAACGCGCGTCGATACGTCGTGTCTTTTTCAATACTTGGATTTTTCTAAACATCCTGAGACTGTTGAGTGTTTGGTTTATACACCGTGTGATTCAATAACATCTTAACTAAATTCTACCCGAGTGTTTATAATTTTTTATAACATTGATGTGTTAGAAGTTCCAACTCCGTTGAGTAACATTGCTGCTGTGAGCTCAGTTAAAACGTAAAGTGAGCATAAGCACGGCGAAAGTGTGATTCGACCAGTTAAAATTAGATGTTTGTAGCCGAAAGGTAGATCGTACAGGGCTGTTACGGTCGCGGACGAGCAGAATAAGAGGATGGGGTTAGAGAGACGGATAAAGGGATGGAGAAGCACCATACGGACGAGCCATTTAAACTTCTCACCCCCGAAACCACACGCTTGTCCGCATTCTGACTTATACCAGGCATCGTTCACCCCGTCCGCGTGCCCTCCCTCTTCACCCTCCCTGTCCACCCTCAGTCACCCCTTACTCCCGCGTTATAATACGCGTTTGACATTCGCCACTTTAACCCTCTTCGCCTGTACGACGACGAATCGCTTTGGAAACGCAAACGAGCCGATTTTTTACTCCTGTTTTTGTCTCTTTACGAAATTTCGTAGCATCTTTGCGAGCTGTTATTTGTATTATTTTTACTGTTATTACTCTTTGTACAGATGATAAATTGGTGGCAATAGATTGATACATGTCGCTTCAATATCCTGGAATACTATTTAAACTTCAGGATTTTGGTTTTTAATTAAGTAAAATAATAATAGAAAAAATGAAGTCATGCTATCGTGGTATATCAGAAAGGGTTAAATTTCAGAATTAATTGTATTTCAACTAATTGACGGAATTGTTCTGAGCAGGGGTCGAATGAAACTGTTAACTTTGAACTCTTAACTTTTAAATCATTTCTTTTCTGTTTTAAATTAACTTTGTACATGAACACTTTAACTCTGTTGTAAGAGTTCAGTTTTAACAGTTATTCTATGTTCGATTTATAAAAGTTCTGGAGGATCATATACTTTTGAACAGATATTTAACGGTAAAATATAAAAGTTAGGAATGTTTTTTTTATCAGTATTATTTAAGAAATTGGAAGCAGGACAAATATAAAAGAGAAAGCACATTGTGCCTTTTATATAATTATTTTCACCGAACGGTTTAAGGTTTCAACTTCAGATCTAGGTAGGGTAAGTGTGGGTATTACTGCGGATGCCCCGATTACTGCAGATATTCTACAACAGATCATATTTAATGTTGGAAAGTACATAATCTCTTGAAAAATTTGGATAAAATTTTTTTTAAACTCTATTACAGCTAATTATTAGTAAATATGTATAGCAAAGTTATTATTAATTCTTTTATCGCAGTTTGAAATTCGTCAAGGCGAAACTTCGGTCGATTCCCGATATGGCGGTCATCAACACCTACTTGAAAAACATTTATATTTTTGTTATTAACAGTAATACATACCGTTATTGCTCGATAGAATAAGAGTTATTTTTTCGGAAAAACAGTAAATCAGTCGTCTACATTTTAGTTTTAAGTTTTATTTCTCACCGCAGGTGAGAATGCTATTAGGCGCAGTACTTTACACCATGTGCATGTATTACTGCGGACCAAATAATTTTTCTAACTATAAGTGATATTTGTACTAAGGTTATGTTTTGTCTGACATCAGACCGCAGTAATACATGCGCAGTAACTGGTATTTCGTTAGTAACTGGCACGCAGTAATGCATACATGTCCGCAGTAACTCCTGCAATGACATTCATCGACAAATCTCTGTGTTTTTAATTAACTGTGCTTATTACCCCGCTCTCATATTTTTTTATCGAATTATTAAAGGCCCACCTTTCTTTTAAATAAAAGAAGGAGGAACTTTCATTCATTTGAACGCCGTATCGAGGGTTTTAAAGTTAACCTACCTTAAAAGTCCGCAGTAATACCCACAGTTACCCTATCTACACCACAACATTTTCAGGAAATCTGCTCGTCAAACCTTTAACCTTTTTCTACTTCAAGGTATTCAAAGTTTCTTATTTACAGAAAAATGTACCTACAGAATAAAAGTTTCAGTAATACACTGCATTCTATAACAGTTTTCTTTCAACAGAGTAGATGATAGTCATAAAATTAAAGTTGTTTCATAATTAATTGAAAATTTTAACAGTTTCATTTGACCTCTGGTTCTGAGGACTATGGCAACTATTCTCTTATGGCCAAAGACGAACTCTACTTAACTGACTGCATTCAAAGCAGTATGTACGAAAGTCTCGCTCAAGTCGTGTCGTCATTGTTTCATCTAAACATTCAAGGAGGTGTTAAAAACCCTTGAGAACCAGGAAAAATCGCTAACAATGAAAGCACTTTTATATTTATAAGTTTATACCACAAATTTGATAATTAGGAAAACCTATATATAATGTTATTGGTTCATAGTTGCTGCATTTGCAAATAATATGACAATAGTTTGCTATATGCCTATGAAACCTGATGAAAAATATTTTCTTTAATATATTCGTCAATTGTTAGTTTGTAAGAATTTCTGCCGGAATTATTGCAATTAATAAACGCATGTCAGTGCAGTTTACTGTTGTCATTAAATCACATGGTGCATTGTTGAAATTCGCTTTGAAGAATAGTTACGATTTAGAAAAATATAAACGAAAAAATCAAAATTGTGTGACTGTTTTCGAATAGTGAAACAAACTTTTCTTTAGTGTTTTAGATTAAGTCCGCAAAGGGTAGATTCTAAAAAAAAATATTTTTAAAGTTTTATATGTGGTCCCTCATCGTAGCTGCTTTTTTCAGTTGTTGAATAGCAGTTAGATAGGATACACGATTAGTAAATCTAACGAGTAAATTTCTTTTAAAGAGAAGTGCTAAAATAATAATTTTTAACAGCTTAAATACCATTATAAAAGGTAACTTTTCTGAACTATTAGCAGTCAGGAATAATAAAAAATAAAAAATTGTGCCCCTATATTTCGTTCCACCCTAGTGTACGCCTAAGTGTAGGTTTATCAATTGTTAAGCTTCTCTTATTTCCTTTGCTCTATCACTTCGTTTAGTCTCGAATAGTCTCGATAACTGACTGTACATAGATGTGCAGCTGCCACTACATGTTTAGTATAGTCCCCCCCCCCCCCCCCAACAGACACTAGAAACATTGCTGTGTTGGATCATAAAGATTAATATTTCATGAAGCCTGAGAGGGCTTTCAAATTGACAATATGTAAAAAAACATTACTATATTTACTAATATGTGTACATGTAAACCTTTCTTCAATTATAAAAAAAATACTATTCTTCAAAAGAGATTACACTTATGCCGCGTTTACACCAAGGCGAACACGAACAAAAACATTGTTCGCGAACGTTTTCGTCTGTTCTTGCCGTGTCCACACCGCCGCAAACATGAACAAAACTCAGTGTACGAATCGTATGTGAACGTTTTATTCTATTTGCGACGGTGTGGACAAGGCACGGCAAGAACAGACGAAAACGTTCGCGAACAATGTTTTTGTTCGTGTTCGCCTTGGTGTAAACGCGGCATTAGACTTGGACAAACAGAACTTTAAAGCTTAGAATATTTTACTTTTCATTTGTAATATCAAGAAATTTTGCTGGCATATATTTCACTGGTAGGTATACTCTTTTCCTAAGTTTCACTGCAGGACAAAGTGTTTGTTCCGGGCCCTAATTCACTAGGTGTGCTGCTTTTAACACCTTGAGGACCACTCCGTTTTGCTTCAAACTTACAATTAGCGTTATTTCCGACATGGTCTTCGATATAAGTGAAACTAAAAAGCATAACTTTTTCAACAAATGTATTCATGTAATGTAATTCGATAGTTCTTTGTTACGTGAGATTTACAAGAAAAGATTTCCTCCTGATTACAACGCAATTTTTGTTTGCTGCCCAAATTCACTCGAAGGGGGTGAAATTAACACCAGATAATTCGGCTATTTTCCGATTTTGTGTTATAACTCGCGAACTGTAAGAGATAGAGAAAAAAAGTTTCAAGACAAAAGTTACTTCGTTTAATTAGATCTATCATTTGGTAAGAAAATTATTTTACAGTTCACGAGTTATAACACAAAATCGGAAAATAACCGAATTTTCAGGGGTCAATTACACCCCCTTAAAGTAAATTTGAGCAGCAAACAAAAATTGCGGTAGAATCATCAGGAAATTCCCTATATATTCGGAGTTTCAGAATTTTTTTAATTTTCGGGTTCGGGATGTTTCCTTATTAGTGATACACTCTTCTTTGTATAAAGAATATATGTAACTACAGTGGGGGACGAAAGAAAGTTTGCACCTTTTAAATCGCATAATTTTTTTAGAATTGATTCAAACGACATGACTTTTTTGAGAAGCTAGAAGGATTAGTTTGCCAAGCGACGTGTTATCGTAGCTTTGAAAAAAAAATGCAATTGGTCGGAATAAAAAAAAACAGCAAAAGTCGTGTTTTAAACTTTTTGTAGATTGAAGTAAGTTGTATACATGCCTCAACTTTCATCAAAATATCACTCAAAAAAATGTCGTTTATCAAACTTTTTTTGTGAGCCTAATGAAAATTCAAAAACGCGTTTGTAGATTGAAGTAAGTTGTATACATGCCTTAAATTTCATCAAAATCGGTAAACGTTGCTCTGAGCTATAAACGCTTAAGGATTGCAGAATAAGGTCGAAAATCGCGAAATTCCCGAAATTAGCGAACGCTTAAAGATTGCAGAATAAGGTCGGAAATCGCGAAATTTCCGAAATCAGTGAACGCTTAAAGATCGCAGTATAAGGTCGAAAATCGCGAAATACCCGAAATCAACGATTTTCAACCTTATTCTGAGATCTTTAAGCGTTTATAGCTCAGAGCAACGTTCACCGATTTTTATGAAATTTTAGGCATGTATACAACTTACTTCAATCTGCAAACGGGTTTTTGAATTTTCATTAGGCTCACAAAAAAAGTTTAATAAACGACATTTTCTTGAGTGATATTTTGACTTCCCAGTGCTGGTACCACTCGGTATAAAAACACGTTTTCTCATTCCTCTATTACACAATCTTCACTAGAATTATCCGCGAAAATTTTATCGAAATCTTCATCTATTTCAGCAGTCCGATCGATTCTGTTCCGCACGCTTACCATTATAGATATTTATGAGCATGTATGAACAATAACAGCTACGGAAAAATCTAAACAAATTAAAAGTTCTGTCCGGCGTAAAAAAAATTAGAAAAAAAGTCCGGTCCGCAAGTGTTTATTACAAAGAGACACAGTGCCTCCAATCCTGAAGGTGTTAAACTACTGTTTCTAATTTTGTTATGGATTCTAAAAGGATACTGGGAAAATTGTAATACACGAAAACTAGTTCACTATGCATCATATACAACAAGGTTGAAATGTGACAGAAATTATGTTGGTCAAATACTCGTCTATCCATATTCATATACTCGTTGTAGGAACAAAAGCATATCGGTACAAATTGGGCTGAAGTGACGTAAACTACAAGAAACTCTGTTATACTAATACGAAACGAGCCGTGCCGCAAAATTGAACGACCAATATTTGATCAATACTAATGAAATACTGACGCTGCAATGTAAACGATTACGGTGTTACGCCAGTCTTGTACAAGTACACAATATTGTGCTGCTCGATTCTACCCTCACCACTAGGCTGATGTTAATATTTGCAAAATTTCATTCTAGTTAAAAGTGCTATGTTAAACATATAGAATACTAAATTAAGCATATTGCACCTAAGCATTATATTGACATAATACACAGAAATTTTGTTTCCTCAAAAACTTGTTCTACAGACATTCTATCAAAGTTTATAAGCATCTTGTTTATTACTATAAATTTTTAATCCATAGTCAAATGGAGTTGTTACAGATTTTATATAGAATTTTTTCAGAAATATTTTGTTGACAAACCAGATAATATAACGATGTCGTAAAAGTAAGAGGGACTCAATATGGTGGTACTTTTAATTGTTGAAAATCAAACAGCCCTTACTTCGTATTGTATAATTCTAGCATGTGAATCATACAAGAGGCTTTGCGGAAGGGGAAAGAAGATTAGATCCTTTGTTAATGAATGATTTGTACAAAGACAGTACGTATATACTACATTCGACAATGAACAATTTTATTTCTTTCTAATAATTTCATTTGCAATTTTAATTTTAATAATTTTACTTAGAATTTTAAAATGGTGCTCAATGCCAGGGTTGTATAGGGTCCTACTCTACTTACAGTTTGTATGCGAATGCTACATACGAGCAATATCAAGGATGAAGTAACAGTTATTTTTATGCGGAATTTAAAAGAGACACTTTCAATATTTTGGTTAATTAAATCACAAAATAGGAGTAATGTTATTTATCCTTTGGGTATGGGGTCGTCCTTAAATTACGTAAGCGTAATTTTGTCGATTTCTTACCCGCTCCCTCCCCCAGTGTAAGAATTCGTAAGATTTTATATTCCAACCCCAACCTCCCGTCCTTACGTAATATTTCTTTCACTGCATTCTTTCAGTTATTACAATATCTTTAAATTTTTATATAATTCATTTAACTCGGTTTCGGGAAATTTAAACTAAAATTACGGTTCTGGAGCATTCATAATAGAAATTTTATTTATTGAAAATTAGGTTAAAATATATTACGTAGGCCGCTATCTGAACACACAGATACACCCCCCCCCCCGTAAGAAAACGTAAAAAAGTCGCGACACCCCCAAAAGACTTACGTAATTTAAGGACGACCCCTATCTTCATTGGTACTGTATGTTTTCCATTTTGCACAAGATGAATGCAGTAATTTAACCCCTTACCACCAACCTCCGTAATATTACGTTTCTTGCGAACATTCTCAAAATTCCTCCTCAAAATACAAAATAAATTCTATGTTCGAAAAGCTGTTTCGTCCCGGTTAATAAACATTTCTGGGATGAAACCGCAAAAATTATTTTCCTATATAGTAAAACAGAAACATAGAAAAGGTTGTAACATTTGAACGTTTCTCTAAAATGTTGTGTGTCGTTAAGGGGTTAAGATACAAATTTTTAACTTTGTCTACATAAATCGTAGGTATATTCCAGGATATTACAAGTCTCAAATGACTTTCAATTTATTGTCTTATTCAAATGTACACTCCGGTTTTCACTGCCCTTTGTAACGAATGCGCCCCGAACAGACTAATATAATTCCTATTTCCAAATAACTTTGAACAAAAAGCGTACAGTTTGCTGTTGTTAATCGCAACGTTGGTATCAACGCGTACCATCAGGGATCAAGGGGGAGGAGGGTCTGACGTGGAGTTACTAATGGACATACGAAGATTCGAGTTATCGGCCCGAAAACTTGCGGCTTTTATGAATGACGTCGCAAAAAGCAGCAGGCCCAAGGGTTCCATCGGAGCTTAAGCCCAAGTGTCAGGGTGATTAGCGGACATCGGTACACGTTACATTTCGACAAGGCTCGCTTACAAATACCCTCGCAGGCGGCTCATCGACGCGCTGACCCTGCAGCTGGCTGCTGTCTAATCTTTCCTCGATTACGGGGCTAGATGTAAATCAAACCCGAAACCCTATATACCTACCTACTATATACACGTCCCCACGCTGTCACTCCCTATGTCCAATTCCTAAAGTGACGCTAAATCTCACTGCATATTTTTGCAAATTTTTGCAAAAATAGTATCGAGACAGTATCGAACCTTAATAAGTGTGAGCATATTAAAAAACAATAGTATGATTCAAATACGTCATATTCGGATTATAAATAGAATATCCTGGAAAAATACTAACAGTAGAGACACCGCTTACTAAGGGGAGATTCTCGTGTAACAGCTCCCAAAATTTGTGATTTTTAAAAAAAAAATGTTAATATTGCATTAAACTCTTTTCAGATGTAAGAAAGCATCTTTAAACTTGTAAAAAATATTTTTTTATGTCGATCCCTCTTATTATTTATTAATTATTGTGGAATCGTTTTAACCTCTTTGACGATGTTGGCGTCAGGTGTAGCGTCTGTCACAGTTATCTGATTGCAAAAAGAAGAAATGTTTCTTAAAGTTAAATAATTTACGCTTGGACTGGACGTAAAATTTTAATTTTAGTTTTTATTTATAATACTTTTTTCGTCGGTATAAAGATTAATATGAAAAAAATTTCTAAGGAAAAACTTACTTTTTCTTTCAAACTCTCAATTTTTCATTTTTTTTTTTTCTTTAAAGTGGATCAATCCCGGTGTGAACTATCTAACTTCAAGAAACTCCTACTATTTTTGCAATCAGATGACTGTGATAGGTGCTACACATTACTAAATAACAGAAAGGATCGACATAAAAAAATATTTTCTGCAAGTTTAAAGATGCCTCTTTATATCCCAAAAGAGTTTAATCCAATATGACTAACAGTTTAAAAAAAAAAAAAAAAAAAAAAAAAAAAAAATCTTAAATATCAGTTACTTTTTGAGTTGTTAGACGAGAATCCCCCCTTAAACGCAGATTCTGATGAAATTTATCTATGTAGGAAGTAGTACCTGAAAAAATATACCACACATTTTTTCAACACAGCTAGAAAGGGTCCGCGACGCTGATCTTTGATACACGGGGCGGGAAAGTGATCCGAAATCGTAAGGAAACTCCAAAATACAAAATTAGTGGAGAACTAATAACTTATGTAACTCCTATCATTTATTCATAAATATGTTATTAAAATAGCACTATACGAATTGTTTTAGCGTGTGAGGGCGTACCGTCTTCACTTTATAATTGTTTTCGTGGTATTAATTTACCGAATCGGACGCACCAACATCGAAAAGATTACCTATTACATTCTTTCAAGAGTTCTTTTTGCCATTCTTTTTGCTTTGATGAAGTCAAAGTTTGTTCTATGTAAGATGATCCAACAAATGTTCTATAACGTTAATATCTTTCCAGCTTTCGAGGTGTTTTTAAATATTCGACACCATTATGGAAAATTCATATTTTGGTAATACACACACAACAGTGTCGTCTTATCGGTTTCGCGGGCCTTAAATCGGGCTTCATATGTGGCCCTCTAAATTATTCTGAATTAAATAAAATAAAAAATACCGTGCTAACTCGCGAAGTGAATAAGTATTAAAACAATTAAATAAATAAGAATAAATGTGCGATCTATTCCACGAAGAAAGGGCCACATTTTAAAATCTAAATTAAATCTGCTACTGCTCGACCTAGAATTGAGGTTAAATGGTGACGTTTTAAAGAATGGAAGTACATTTTTTGCATATTTAGAAACCTTGCGGATTGCGAAAAAATCGAAAAATTGAAAATATTTACTTATTTTTAGGTCAAACGAAACTATAGGTATGTTGTCGATTTATGGAACATTTTTAGTCAATTGGAAAATTTATTTTCGACATTTCGTGTCAACCATTTACGAATATGTTTTGTGAAAAACGTGTTTGAAGGTGAACGTAAGGTTGAAGTGGATACAATATATTGTTTAAGCTTGTAACTTTTATCTGCTATTATTGCATTATACAAGGGACCTTCTTCGTTCACAAGACCTGGTACAGGGTCGATTTTTACCATCCGAGAGAAGATCTTACCTCTTCCCGCGCGATCGACATCCGATTCTCAGATCTATTTATACCAAAGATTGAATGAAATTATAAAAATTTTCAATTAGTTATGAATCCATTTATGTTGTTCCATATATTGTTCCAAGAAAACAGTTAAAAATGGAGTATATTCACTAAAATTTGTATTCCATATAATTTTGCATAAGTAGGGAACTTTAAGTTTTTTGGAAGTAGATAACAGTTGCAGTTGAATATGAACATTTATTGTGCTTTGATAAAATTAAAGTTGTGGCGAGCAGATTTGCCGCTATGGGGTACATAGTTTTTGTTCAATTCTCCTCTTATTGTTAGTAAAATAAAATAATTATATAAAAGTCGCAACTTGCATTCTTTTTTATAGATATTTATTCTGCTTTTAATTCCTTAAACAATTCAAAATTTTATGTTGTACCTTAAAAAATACGTGGTCTTTCAAAACTTTTGCTAATCAAATACAAAATAACCGTTAAAACTGAACTTTCACAACAAACGTAAAATGCACAATATTAACTTAAAACAGAAAATAAATTATTTAAAAGGTAAAAGTTCACTAAACAACTTTTATTAATTATGAAAGATAACAGTTTCATTCAATCCCTGGTTTATACCTACGCTTTGCATCTCTAAAATCTGGAAATTTCTTCGCCTATTGCCCGATACCAGCTCATGACTGACGTTGTTTGCAGCACTTAACAATAAAATCATTTAATCAGTAATTTACACGTACCCGATTCCACAAGTTTCTGTGTATAATACAAGAGAATTATTGAAATCATATTGCATTTTCTGTAATGCAGGTTGCAAACGGTATTATCTGAAATTTAATTTCAACTCTTCGTGAAAAATGAATACTCTGTAATAAACATAAGAAAGAAACAACTCCGTGGAGGAGGGTATAACATTTAATCACCAGAAGCCGTGATCCAGAAAAGGAGGAAAGGAGGAGACCACAAAACAAGTTAACCTAATCTGGTTATTCAATTGATCGCCCTTCGAGGAGCTACTCTGCTAATTGTCTTTCCCTCGCCCTTGTTCACTGGAGGATGGTTGGATGACGTGCAATAGCAACGGTGTCCCCCATTCCCCTCCCCCCGTGCTCGTACAAATGATCATAGATCACGCGAATTTACTTGCGCGTTCAGTTGCACGATTTACCTGCGGTGAACCGCCCTTTACACGATGGAATAATATTAATTATAAACGGAGGTGGATGTTTTGATTTCATCGCGCGGCAATTAATTCGTAATCCGGATGCGGTTCAGCCACAGTGACATTATACGATTCGGTCGACCGAAAATATTCATGCACATGGAAATACCGTTACGCGTAACTGGATTCGATTGGTAGATCACTGTCCATCGTTAATTCGTTACTTTTAGTTGGTAATCGGCACTAATTGATCAGTCGCCGATTCGCGATCACAAAGTTGCCGCACAAATGGCTTAGAATGAAGATGAATTAACACTTCGAAAAAGTACTGTCAAGGGATGTTCGGTAACTCGACAATACAAAAAAGAATTGGAACTTTGTAGAAATGTTGTTCAAGTGATGCTGATAACGTAACCATTCTTTGCTTCGGCAGTGAAATGCTCCTAGGGTTGAAAACACCCCCTTTCCCCCTCTCAAAATGAGGGTGAGTAATATGGTGGTGAAAATATGGTTGTCAAGAACTTTCGGAAAAAAGCATGGTAGGGATAAATTTTCGAAAAATGAATTTACATTGACATTTAAATCCATTAACATTTAAATTTAAGTTAACATTCGAATGGTCCTAGGGGTGAAAACACCCCCCCTCATTTTGAGAGGGGAAGCTTTTTCCGAAAGTTCTTGACCACCATATTGTAGGACATAAAAAACCATAAAACGTCGAATACAACTTTTTTTTAGATATCTTTTCGCGATAATACGAACACTCACAATTTCTTTGAGAAGGTGTTTCCACGCCTAGGACCATTGCATTGTTGAAGCAAAAATGTTTACGTTATTAGGATCACCTGAACTGCATTTCTGCTAAGTTCCAATTTTTTTTTTTTAATTTTCTTGGCTGTTCTTTCTGTTTTATTTTTAATCCGTATGGATTTTATTATCGCGCACTATTTAATGAAGTTGCAACATTTTTTTAAATACAGGATAATTGGCAAAACTGTAGGTAGGTTTGCTCGAACAAGGAATCAAAAATTTTGTATGTTAATCCATCCATTATCCACGTTGGGGCGATGGAAGTGGTCATAGTTCCAAGTGAAAAATGCTTCTGTTAATTGACGACTTCCCTTTCCTTTGATTACCAGTGAAAATTGTGGCGTGGAGGCGGACTCGTGATCGGGAAAGCGTAAGAAAGGATCAGGGAAAAATGTCTTGTCGAACGTGGAGCGGAACGGTTAAGAGTGCGGCGTCGTTCCAGCGAATCGTCGCGGCGTGAAACGAAACGGAAGGCGAAATTCGCTCGAGGGCGTTGAGGAAAGAGGGGGTCCGGTGGATCATTCCTCTTTCTGCTAAAAATACGCAATCTCGCGGCCCTGTCAGGCTGAAGAATTGAAATACACGTACCCTCCTTTCTACTCTTCTCGTCTCCCCTTTGATATCGTTTATCCATAATCATTTAATTTTCCCGAAACGTCGCGCCGACCGTAGAAACTCGTAAAACGTCTTCTTCCTTCGTGCACCCCGGTGGAAGCCCTTTAAAAGGCGTATGTCCTGTGTCGTCTGACGAGCAGCTTCTTTTACAATTCTTAAATATCTGCGAACACTTCAAATGTGTTAAACGTTACAGTTTGTGAGAACAAACAAAATTTTAAATTTCCCATGCACTCTTTTCTTTAAGACTTTCATATCTTCCTAATTACTTTAATACAATTCGGTGCATGTGCAAATGTTGATATTTGACGAACTTCGTATTATACTTTTAAGAAATCCAAATAGTTAAAAACAAAGGAAATAATTGTTACTCATTCAAAGTCGAATGTTTGTAAAGAGTCACCCACAAATGAGGCCTTTTCTCGCCTCTTTTTGGTCCCACGATTTTGAAACAGAATTTTATGCCAAACCATACTTTATGAGGAGACATCAATCACACGAAATTTTCAAGTTGAGGTGAGAATTAGGTTCTGAGATATGGGAGGTTAAAGAAGTGAAAACTCTTTAACGCGTCAGCCCATACGCTTCGATGTATGGACTTTTATGTCAGTCCAATAATTGAAACAATTATTCCCGGGGGTTTTGCTGGCTGTTAACAACGAATTTGAACTTCGATTTTCAAAACTCACAGTACGCACTCAATATAAGCTCGTTTCTACCATGCGTTGTACGCCCGGCGACGATCCCCACCATTTCTTGGAATCCTTCGGACGAGAGTGAGAGAACCAGAGAACGTGCGAGAGGCTCTTCCGTTTCCTCCCTCTTGCTCTTGGGTTTTCTCACTCGCGCCATTGCCCGCGCGGAATAGTGACAACAACGCGCCGTACGCTCGCCGTCAGCCCTGTTCGTCGGGCTTATGACGAGTGCACAGTGTACAGAGTCACTCACAAGGGAACACCGCGAACCCGCACTCACGGATTGGAATGCAAGTTTGTGGGTTTATAGAGTGACTCAAAACAAGAAAAACGGTATGTTTCATTTGGACTATATCGCCCTTTAAGGGTGTGAAAACTAACCTCAAAGTCAAATAGGCACTTCCACTTTTTCGCGTATAACTCCTAAAGTACAAGAGACAGAAACAAATGTTTGAAACAAAAATTTAGTGATGCAATGAGCACTGCAAACATGTGTTAACAAAATTTTGAAAAGAGTTAAAAAAAATACCTGAACGAAAAAAGTTAAACATATATATTTTAAGTAAACATATATATTTTATCAATCCGAATACACAGCTTCCATAAAATTGAAAATAAGTATTATTTAAACCATGAATATTACTTTAGTTTCAAAAATTCATTTCATAACTTTTTATGTTACGAATATTAGACCAAAATTTTATGAAAATTAGAATATTTTTATGGGCCGAATTGTTGTTTTAACTCCAAAAAAATTGTGGGAACGAAAAATCAGAAATTATAAACCTATATATGCAAATTAAAACAAATTTTTGCGTTTAAACAATTTCATTGCGATATATTCACTATGTGACTTTCAAGTCACACCGGCCTATAAAGTTTGCACTTCTGTGTATAATAACTCATTGTTATTTCGGGTTGATGAGCCTAGCAATGGTCATGAATACTAGTATTGGTTGTGTTGGCAACGTCATAGAGTTAAGATTTGTGCGCCATCTCATGAAAAAAGCTATAATTATTTCGTAAAATGTCGATAAATTAAAATGTGACCTGAAAGTTACACGAGCCCATAGAGGGTTAAATCGGTCATTGTGAATTTTGAAAATGTAAGTTCAAATTCGTCGTTAACAGTCAGCAAAACCCCTACGAATAATTGTTTAAAATATCGGACTGACATAAAAAACGTCCGTACATCAGAGCGTATGGTCTGACGCGTTAACGAATTTTCACTTGTTTGACCTCCCATATCTCAGAAACTAAAGTCACCTCAACTTGAAAATTTCGTGAGATTGATGTCTCATCATAAGGTATCGTTTGGCATGAAATTCAGTTCCAAAATCGTGGGACCAAAAAGTGGCGATTTCTTGGGCACTCTTGGTTTTTGCTTGCAACGAGGACAGTGCACATGCTTTGCACACTACTATATACTTAAGGTGCACTGTTTCAAGTTTCGCGAGCAAATCTTGAAATTCTATGCATAGAATTCTAAGCTATGAACTACTATGCATAGTAGTAAAAATATGTTAATCAGAGATTAACCCTTCGTTGACACACCTCCTTTTTCGATCAACTTTAACATACCCGGGTGGCTCACACCCAAAATAATTTTTGAACGACTGCCATTCTCATATGAAAAATCCAATCGTTATGAAAAAAATCATGGGTCAATTTCATGGTCTGTAGAATGTATTCCAATAGTTTTTTCACTGAAATTTCATCACAGTTCTTGTAGATAAAATGTAGATTACCATATGTCGAGAAAACACGAAGAAAATTTTCAAAATATTGTAACTTTTACCAATTTCAATATTAGAAGCTAAAAATCTACAGAGTTATTGTTCAGATATAATATTTTCAGAGAAAAAATAGTTTGTAAGTCGCCCTTGGAAAAAAGTATTTATTTTGCATATAGAAGGAACAAAGCATCAAAATCAGCTTATGGGTGGCTCACACCCAGGGTGTCAACGAAGGGTTAACAATACTTTGTTAAGCTACTCCCATATGTGATACTTATTTCCGGCATACCTCTAATCAAGGGATTAATTGGTAAAAGCCAAATAAGTTTAATTTAAAAATACACGAAATTAATGAATATCAGTGGAAGTTTAAAAAATTTTAACACCACCTGTAGGACATCAATTTATTACATACATAAACTATTCGCGTCTGATTCCACAATAAAAATACCGAATACTGAATACAAATCCTTGAATCCCACTAGCCCTGTGAATATGACGATGTCTTCTGCATTGACAATAGTTTGATAATGAAGAAGATAAGTCTGTATGCGGCGAAGAAGAGAGGGGAAAGATTGTTGGACAAAGGAGGAGCGATTTAAAGGTTGGGAGAGTGGCTGAGGACAGTTAAATCTCGTAGAAGACGGATAACAATAACGGACCACGACCAGCGACGAAAACACTTTCGATGCAAACTACGAGATCCGACGTATTTTTCTGCGCTACGGCGCTCGATTCCGATCGGTTATTGAATCGTTAAGCCGCGCCAGAATAAAGAGATATACGTACATTCATGTAGGCGAGAGGACGACCGCGACACCCTATACATATTTCGTCTTGCACGACACTAGCCCCAGATCTCCCTTCTTCTTTTCTCCCTCCTGCCATTCGTTTGCTCGTTTCATCCCCCGCTCGGATTTCTGTTCTGGGCGGTGAACGTCACAAGGAGAGACGACGTAAATACGATCGCGAATAATATTTCCAGCTGCTAAAGTGTGTCAGCTCGCTGATCCTTGCTGACATTTGAATATCTGTGGCACCCTAGGCCGACTGATATCGCCGGCGCCTGGCGATATTTCCAAAGCTCTGCGAAACGTACTCGCGGATATTCTTTCAACGTCTCACCATTTCCATCCAATACTGGCGAATTATGTACGTGTGAATCGAAACGAATAATACTTACTGCATTCCTATTGTGTCGTATTTTCCTTTTCATAGTCAAGAAATAACTCAACGTAAGAATTATTTTTGTACAATATAACAATCTGTGATTATTATGCTAATGATGATATTAAAAGCTAGTTAACGAATTAAATATGAAGTTTCACCTTTACTTTTACTAATCATTTTTACAAATGTAAATTTAAATCTCTAATACATATCCTGTTTGTACAGTTGCAAAATAGCAGGTGAAACAGTTTTAAACTTATTATATATTTGCTGATACCTGTTTGATAAATTTTAAAAGACAGATGTGATCCTTTGTGTGCAAATTGTTTTATTCCTAAACTTATATAGGTAAGTTTTAAAATCCAGTTACATAGAATAGATTTATTTTCTCTGAGTCTCAACAGTAGAATTTCAGCTAATGGAATTAGTTTTCTATGTGACTTGTTTCGTCGTTTTGAAAGAAAATGCACTTGGTCTGAATAGCAAAAAAAAAAAAAATAGTAACGGTCGTTTTTAAACATTTTTTGTGAGCCTGTAATGAAAATTAAAAAGAAAACCGTTTGTAGATTGAAGTAAGTTGTATACATGCTGAAAATTTCATCTAAATCGGTTAACGTTGCTCTGAGTTATAAACGCTTAAAGATCGCAGAATACGGTCGATAATCGCGAAATTCCCGAAAATTATTCGACGCCGAATACACCGTCGTATAAAGGTAAAGTTACAGTTACTGTTAAAGTTAAAAAATTTATGCGACGCTGAAGTTGAAACGCTCGACGAATAAACAAATTAACTTTATTCGTCGAATAAGTTTTCGACGAATAAAAAAATTAACTTTGTTCTTCGAATAATCTAAAGTTAAAGTAACCTTTATTTGATTCTTATTTAAATAATTTTTTATTTAGTTAATGCCCAACTCTGTCTACAGTAAAGTTAGCGATCTTACTAAAGTATTGTCGTATCACTGTTTCTTCAGATTGCGATGTATTAATCTCACAAATGCAAATTAAGTTCTCGGACTATTTAAATAAAGGTAACATTTTCTTTGAGACCGCATCATAAAAGTTTACTCAGCCAATTTCTACGTGTCTTATACGTAGGCACATCGATAATGCCGCTCATGTAGGCATATCTAACCAGTTCACTTTTATATTACTCAATAATTAAGCAGGTAATAAAATTACCTACTTTCGATTTCCATAATATTCTCGAGAAGACTTGCGACAACGCTACTAAACAATTAGGACTGGGACTATTCGAATAATTTAATATTCGAATATTTTACAAGTATTCGAATGCTGCGAATAAACTTCGAATATTTGAGTATTCAAATACTTAAATATTCGAATAGTATTTGGATACTTGGATATTCGAATTATATTCGCCAAATAACTGAGCAACTGAAGTATTCGAATACCGAAAAATTCGACTTGCAAGGAACCAAAAAGGCGACTAGATTCTTCAAACAGTACCTGGCCAACGATATATCCCACCCTGCTGTTTTGTTTATCGTCGTGTCGGTCGGTCAGTTGGACGACAACGATTTTGACGCTGTGCGACATCTAATTAGGATATGGCGTAAAGATGTGTCTTATCATCGAATCAGTAAAAATATAAGTTGTACATTATGTACATTAAGGGTTCCTCCTGGTATTTCGAACGACGATGAGGAAGAGACAGAAATTGTTACTTAGTCGGACTTGAAAGCGGATCGAAGGTACCCGGTTGTTTTCCAGGAAATTAGTTGAATAGGTAATATAAGTTTACAGCACTGGATATAGCTGGGTTATAGCTCAGTCTAAACGATACTCGAGAGTTGCAGCCAATGACGAGTGAGTTGGAAGCAATTCGAATCTAGTGGGAAAGAATTTTACCGCGAGCTCGAGTCGGAGACTTTAACGTCGGCCAGCGAAGCGTTTCAGCTCATTTCCGCGATTCGTTACGATGCAGTAGCAAAACTTGATGCTGCAGTCGGCTGCGCCCAATCTGTTCGACAAAGTAATTCGACCAATTTTATTGTGTAGAAGTAACTGTAACTGACTTAAGAGTAGATACTCTTTATCACAAATCAGGCATTTATACGTACGCTATTATTAAGAAAATGGATAAATAATTTATGTGTTACTAGCATTTGTATATCATTCATTTCTTTATATCTCAAAGTAAATTTCAGGGTTTTAGCAGTATTTTATGACCGTTGATCCTGTTGCAGAGTTGGGCAAAATGTAATCTAATTACAAATTACGATTAAAATGTACCTAATAATGTGTAATCAATTACACAATTACATTTTAATCGTAATTTGTAATATGTAATTAGATTATATTTTGCTCAACTCCGTCTTGTTGTACACACCGCGTAATGTCACAGCTATTTTCAAGATGAGTTCAATGACTTACCTCCACGCAAAATCAGTCATAAATGAAAGAAAATCCTTGAAAATAATGTTTCGTCGTCTTAGGGCGGAACCACACGTTCGGCATTACAGCGAATACCGAATATTCGGATATTCGGATATTCGAATTTTCGAATTGCGAACATTTGTCTACGTCGCTAGATCCACACATTTAGTTACTCGCCGAATGCCGAAGGTGTGTTTCAGCCTTAAAACAATAGATAGCATTGCTAATCTTTTACTATATTATGTTTTCCGAAAATTATTTAGCTAAAAAGTTGTATGTTTTAAAAAGTTTCAGTTCTGCCTTTATTGGCAAAAATCTGCATACATCTACTTCTGTGATGAAAAAGCGAACCAAAGAGCAATTCATATTTGTCTGCTTTAAGCCTCGTGCAATGAATGTAGGCAAAGATCTTTAAAATTTAAAAACGAAGTCAAAGTATAAAGGCGAAAGTGAAACCACGCCAATTCTCTTTTGTATTTTAAAAATCAGTGTTTCTGTTAATTACCAGAAATGAGTACAATATGACTTCGTTTATCTAAAGGAGAAAATTAATTCGCGAGTGTGGAGAAACGAATTGCACTCTGCAGGCACCAGCGTAGGGTGCAAGGAACAAAGTTGCTCTCGTGTTGCGAATTTCGCGAAAATAAGAGCAGTATATTTTATCGCGCAAAAGAATGTTGACCAATATAAAATTTTGTAAATCCATGAGAAGCGGTGGCTGTGCGACCGTGCCCCGTCTCTTCCCGTCTCGCAAGTCACCTCCAGCAGCTTGAGAAAGTAGTAGAAGTCGGCAGTATAAGTTTACAACACTGGTTTGACACGGCGATTAAGCGGGAAGTTTAACGATCGATCGGGCCAGCCGAGGTCTTTCGAATTGAAAGGCGACCAGATCAAAAGATCTGTCGACGTTTTCTTCCTTCTTGTGACGTGCAAATGACAGAAAAATTTTGTTCCGAGGGAGCACTAATAAACGTAAATTTAGTCGCGAATAATAAGTGCAATTCACAGTAGTGTTTTTCGCTCTACCGCGAGTTGCGTAATCGCGTATTATGGGAATAATTGTAATCAGTAGTAAATAATTGCAATCGTTGAAATGAAAAGGTAAAGAGTAGGTATGTGTTTAAGACGATATGTCTGGCCTTACAAGCAGAATTGTCACCAAGGGCAGTTATTTACAGTTTCGTTTGTATTTTAGTGTTGATGGTATTAAAATTAAACGAGAATGCTGAGAGATTGAATGTGACTTAAAAAATACAAATTGGGGAGACTATTTTCGTTTTCTTTTTTCAATGCATCAACGAAAGATATAGGAATGTGTATATTTTATTCTCAACACGCCATTCAATTTTTGTAGTTATCTACGTAAGGATTTTGCAGTGCAGATAAATTAGATTTTAGGATAATATCCATTTTGGAGTCGACGTTGTTTTTAAATTTTCGGTTTACAGTAGATCGTATTAATTATTATTAGAAAACTTTCGTTGACGGAAGTTACAGAGGTGATGTCTGTGTTTATTTTGAATGATAAAAATGATAAAAAAAATATTGAAAATTAAGCAAACGACGGCGGTTTGAAAATTAAGTTTCGATTTTCGCACATTTTTTCAACTTTATGGTCCGTGAAGTTTAAAAACATAATATTTTATCTTAATTCTGGTAGGGACGATAGCCACACGTGTGCTGATAATATATGCAAAACTTGGACTGAGTTTGTCCAGTCGATCTTGAAATATCACGGTCACCGATTCGAAAAACATGCTTTCGAGAAAATCGCGTTTAAAGTTTACTCAACGTTCGAAGCCAAACTAAATTGTGACCTAGGAGAGTAACGGTCTCTTTGTAACCAAATGGTCGATTTTTGAGTTCTAAAAGACACAAAAATGCACAAACCCCCCTCCCCAGAAGGAACAGTCCGCTGAAACTTTGCCGAAATACACTTGCAGGAACAAAACTGTTATGCGTTACCTACTATTCCGCACCTTGTAGCTCTGCAAATATTACGAAATGGAAAAAATCCTTTTGCACACGTATTACCCATATAATATATCAGTAGAAAATGCAAAAAAAAAATCGATTTTTTTACCCGTCAGACCAGAATACCCCCTTAAGACCAATGTTACAGCAAAACTACAGAAGCACGTTAAAATGTTTACCAGTCAGCACTGTCATTTCTAAAGCACATGTATATTTTATACCAACTTTTTTGCAATCTCTATGATAATAATAAACAGTGGGTAAAAGGACACATCTGAGTTTTCTTTCATCTTTTGCAAATACGTTAAGAAGAAAGTGTTTCTTTCACGGTAAACAACTGCCTAGTCTCCTTAATTTAGGATGATCTAGGGTGACTCTTCGTCACAGAATAAAACCTGAAACGAAATGATATAATCTTTACACATTGATTAGACCATTTCAATAAAATCTCCACTTCGTCGCAATATAGAATTGTGGAGAGAAACATCCGCGACAATGAAATGCTCCCTCCGCCACAGTGTACGTATCTAGAAATCTCCACGTAGTCGGCCACGCCTTTACAAAGATTGTTCCAAGGTGAATACTCTGCACGTAATCCAATGGGCAACGACGTCCAACAACTTACTTCTGTCTGCATATAGCGCGCGCAGAGGAAGTACTTATGGCAAGGGTATAAAATATGTTGGAATTAAAAGCGAGAACGACACCCATCGGGTTCAGTTAGTCGTGACGAGTGTCTCTGCGTTAGTGACGTGTGCACCGCTGCTAAACGCTCGTAGATACCCTGGAAACACCCGTTAGATTGCTGCAAGGAACGTGCGTGCACGCATGCAAATTTGCAAGTTTGTTACTAAGCACACGGAGAGGCCAACTTGTCGTTCGTCGGCGTGAGATGTGGTCCGTCAAAAAGCCGTAAAATCCTGAGGGCCGCGCCGTTCGGTCTTCTCGACGCCACAACAAGCGAGCAAAAAAGCAGAGCCCGGCGTTTCTTCTACACGCGCAGAGAAGCGTGCACACGTGACAGCGAGCTTTCGCACAGTTCCCCGCGTTTATACGGGCGTTCCTTAAGACTCTCGGTCGTTCTCAAGCATCACCTTAAGCGGCCGTCGGTAGAGATAATAAAAGGTGGACTCACCTCGCCGACGATCGACCTGGTAAACACGGCGACCACCATTCCCAGACACATCTCGCTGAGAGAACTCGTTGACATTCAGACTTCTTCGCGTTCGGTTGTGTCGTTTAGATTTTAAAATTCGAAACTTCCATCCGGGCAGCAAAAAATTACTTGTCAACGATACAGTTGATGGATCTACATTAGGGTGTTTCATATTATAGGGTTAAAATTAAAATATTACATTTTTTTCTTTACTTTACTCATGCCCTGATTCCTATTAATATAAAAAGAATATCTGACAAATTTTAGGAAGATTGAGTAATATTTAGAGGTTGCACACTTTGCACACTAAATAATGTATGTAGTAGGCTCGGGAAACACGATTTCCAATGATAATTATTCTTATTCTCGAGTCCTTAAAAAAGAAACTAAACATCAAAGAAGACAGACTTACAAGGGAAGATCGCGAACCCGAAAATTAAAACAATTGAGGCATTTGATGGAAAAAGGGCACATACGCCAAAATGCCATTTCGAGTAAATCGATTTCAAAGTTTTCATTATAGTATAACTTAATGAAAAGTAATGCAATTAAATCCAAATTTTTTTTAAGGATGTAGTACCATATCCTTGAAACGTTTCGTAAACAGAAGTCATGATTTGAAAATGATATGTGTCTTTATTTAATAGTTTTATGCAAGTGGTTTATGTGCCCTTTTTCCATAAAAGTGGTAAATTCGTAGAAAATTGCTTCTTTGTTTATTTATTTATATATAATTTTGTTTACTTACTTAGTTACACATGTTTTATACTTTGTTTAAATAAAAATACAAAATGAATCACAAAAATAAACAAAAAATGTAATGTTTTAAGTAAGTATTTTTATAGAAGTTAAATATGTAATTTTTGTTAAATTTTTCCAAAACTATTACACCTCTTCCTCGTCAGTCGACATGAATTCATCCTTATCGGATTCGCTCGGTATAGTCTTTGCTGCTTGAAGAACGTTTTCAATCCATATTCTGCTGTCCTCGTCCAAATATTGCAATAGATCTCTTACGTCCTTTTCTTTATTAACTTTCAGGCCAGGTGATTCAACTTGTTTCAATTGAATGTCCTTTAATTGCTTTTTATTATACGTTTTTTTTTCCAGAACTTGAAAGGTACAAAGCTCGAATTGTACTTTTCGTAAGTATGAAGCAAACCATTTGGTTTGAAAGATATTTTCACATATTTGCGGATAGTGAACTTTTTACCCTTACTCATTGGATGCTTCATGAAGAAAACTGGCAAAGCTGCTGTCCAGTTTTCGATAATCGTGTGGTCCATAATAACATTGAAAGGGGAAGGGTTTTCTCTGCAAAGAACCATTGCTTCTAGGTACTTTTTTGCCGTGGAAATGGTCTCTTCTTTCTTGAGGTAGGATCTAATTATCCCGAAATTTCTGTCGCATTGCCCAAATGAGTGTCCTCGTACAGGGAATAGATGGATTATTTCAACATTAAATATTCTTGAGAACCATAAACAGAAAGACACCATTGCTGAATTTTTATTCTGTCCTGCAGCTGAATCAGACAATAGCACTATCTTCTTAATGCGAGGATTTTCCTTCAATTTTTCTGTGAGGCACTTGTTGAGGAAGGAAATTACTGAATCCGCATTCTTCTTTGCTGCAAGTTGTATAAGAAAGATGTCCCATCGTTGTAGATGTGTATGTTGAATGTATATAACCACAGGAGTCGCTTGTAGAACTGGGCTGTCACATTCAGCTTTGGTACAGCGAAATTCTGTGCGTAATCGAACTCACACACAAGAACAGTAACACTTTTACTCGCTTCATTAATATAGTTGTTTTTCATTTCGAAGTAGAGTTTGTAGTTTGTTTTGTGCGTTTCGAACTCAGAGCTGCAGGGATCATGAGGGTCTACTTTAAGTTTCTTTGTACATATTGTGCAAAAGTCACACACATCTGTTTTAGGTTGACGAAAAGTAAAGTTACATTTTTCGCGAAAAGCTTTGAAATACCAGTTGTATCCTATAATAAGGGGTTTTCCAGTTTCTTGTTCATAATACATCTTGAAATTGTTATAAAGTTTTTTCACATTTAAGTTAGGATTATTGAAATAGTTTAAAGCAGATTTATGCTGACAATAATGTGATTTTTTATGAGGAAAAGAATTTACGTGTGATTTCATTAATTCCCAAACATCATCGTCCACTTTGTGAGGCCTGTTTTCGTGCTTTCCTCTTCTTTCTTCAAAAGTATCGTCATTTTGAACTTTTCCTTGGGCTATTCTCATTCTTTTCATTGATAGTTGTAACAAATGTAGTAATAATTTAAGACATATCGGATAACTTATTCCATCATTTTTAAGAGAGTACTGCCAAATATTTATTCTATTTTTTTTCGGATTGATTTTATAACGAGAACGATCTGTTTTAGGTTTTTTCGATATACAGCCAGCAAGATATGTGTCCTGAATTGTTTTTGTATCGGATTTCCAGAAGTAGTTAAAAATAGATTCTTGATGATCTCTATCAAATTTCTTGTGACAATCATTTGTACAGCACTTCGTAATAAAAGGAAATGTTTTTCCTTTCACCACTTTTCCCGAATGAGATATATAACTGTGTGCCCCAAGACGTTTTAATTTCTTCGATTCTTTACACCAAGTTGTCTTGTAAATCAATTTCTTCTTTCCCAAATTCGCATC
Source organism: Andrena hattorfiana (assembly GCA_944738655.2). Lineage (NCBI taxonomy): Eukaryota > Metazoa > Arthropoda > Insecta > Hymenoptera > Andrenidae > Andrena > Andrena hattorfiana. Next base: position 13,146,847 of record OX122895.1, read on the forward strand.
TTTCCTTACGGATTCGATACTCGCCTCAGTTTCCATAGTTCCTCGCTTACACAAAATAAAACGTATTGCACGACTCGACAATAGACAGCGCGGTAGCGCGACCGCTCAGCGACTATGTAGCTGCATGTCGATCACGCTACGTAACAAACCAGCATCTAGCTAATTTAAACGTGGGAGAAGAAATGTCCTTGATATATTATATATATATATAACATACACCTAAGTCGATTTAAACGATTTACGGAAAAAGGGCACATAAGCCTATGTGCCCTTTTTCCATCAAATGCCTCAATTCTGAAACTTTGTGGATATGTAGGAGATTTCCTCCTGATTACAATGCAATTTTTCTTTGCTGCCCAAATTCACTGTAATGGGGTGAAATTAACCCCTGAAGATTCGGCTATTTTTCGATTTTATTTTGTAACACGCAATCTGTAAGAGTTAGAAAAAAAAATTCAAGACAAAAGTTACTTCTTTTAATTAGATCTATCAAATCATAAAAGTTTTATCAACTGTTTAAACAATTGGAAGAAAGTTATAAACAAAAATATTAATAATGTTTTCTAAAATTCATTTTCTCACATGACATCCGAATTGCATGTTTAAATAATTATGATACAGCATAATCCATATTTTTTCCATACAATTTCAACTTTTGTTGTATTACGGAACTGTGCTACTCGACAGTCGAAAAACTCTTGACTCCTATTGTAACTACCTTAAACTGCACGATGAGCAAGTCTATTAATATAGATCACAAATACCTGTGAAAAAAAAGAATTCACAGGGTGCAAATACGATAGGAAAGCTGATACGAATTGCACAGATAGAGAGGGATCAGACTCTACATTAAGAAGCAGGCCCGACGTACAGTGCAGCAGGTTTTGAAAAAATTAAATACATGTTTTTAGTAAATTACAATTATTCAAAATTGCTTTTTAAACATTGTGAGTCTGCCAACGGATATGTCTGTAATTTCTATTTTTAAGGGATGGATGCGAATACGTTTTAGTACGGTGAAATTAACAACAATTACATGTGAAAAAGATTAATTCAAAGGCTAATAATTTAGTAACTAGAAATATCTACATTACTTACATAAGTGACCTTCAGTGTTAATCAATTTCCTTGACGACGATTCAACAGTTATGCAAATAATTCACATATGTAGCTAATTCATAAAACTCCTTACTAAGAATAAGGTGACTTACCTTGTCCTGTCAATGTTATGAAATTTCATAGCATTCAAAAAAGAATCCACCAAAATTACGAGCACCTGTTTCTAAGAATATCAGAGTTCGGCATTGTTCGGGATTAATTTGATTCATTATTCATACATTTTCTTTGATATTTACGGCCGTAAGAATTTAAGCATTAAGCATGCACTAAGCATGTATATTCGGGAATTTTTGGGGGGAAAACTTGAAGGCTTTTTTTAATCCGACCTTTATGTATTCGGTAGTGTACTTGTTAAATTATTTGTTGTAATTTTTGCGATAGAAAATATAAATAAATCAAAGAATTATCAATGATCTCTCCGCACCGATCTTTTTCAGTAGCTTTCGGTGAACACTCTAATTTTGACCTGGTTCATCTGAAATAAAAAATTCGCGGGAATTTAGTTAGTATATTAGATTATCTAGTCCTTAGTTAATTATCTCTAAAAATTAATTTGCTACAAAATGGCAGCTTCTCATAGCAAAAGTATCGATTTTCGCTACAGAATCTCTCTCGTTTTTCATCTGTAAAATAAAAACTATGCAACGGAAATGAAAAAGCTACGATTAAGGACTAGGTAATCTAATATACTAATTAAATTTGGTCGAATTTTTTATTTCTGATGAACCAGGTCAAAGCTACAGTGGTCACTATAAAGTGCTTAAATAAAAATCGCTGCCGGGAGATCGGCTATAATTTTATTATTTATTTAGATATCGCATTGCAAAAAAAAACTACAAGAACTTTAAAATATATACTTTCGAATACATAACCGTTTATTTAAAAAAAGTCTTCAAGTTTTTTAAAAAATAAAGTCCCAAAAATACTTGTGTTTGCAGCCCTTATAGGTAGGCACAACTCCTTAAGTTAATCATATTTTTCGGTAGGTATTTTTATTTATAACTATGAGGCGCTGTAAATTTTACCCACCAGAAAAATTTACAATTTATCAAGCCAAAAGCCGACTATCGTCCGATCCTGTCCCTCGAAGTCATTAGGATCCTAACTCGACTGCTCAGTATTTGGGGTGGAAAACAGCAGAGACGGATAGAAACGGTCCTGTCCACACTTTCAGACGGACCAATGGATCATCTATCGTTGGACGTCCCTCCAGGGTTCGCTAGTCTCGTCACCCCATCGACCCCGGTCCTCGAGTATAATTTATCCCGTTATGCTAATCGAGACGATTTGTCTAAATTAAAAGGCGCTCCACGTTGATCCGCGATCACGTACGCCCCCATTTTCATCCACACAACCCTCTGTCATTTCTACCACAACGGTAAACACCGTTATTCTTGTATCAGAACGCTTTGAAACGCCGAAGACAATGTAGCAAGGGAAATGCGTTCATTATTATTATGAATATTTTTTAATATTATTAATGTTGTTGAATAATTTAAGTACACATTTTGGTTGCATATCCGTGAATAAGAATCCGTGTAGAAAATATTCGTTTTTAGACCCATGAAGCGTTTAACGTCTGACGTTAAAGTAGATAATAGTGCTCAAGAACATAAAAGGAGAAAATGGACAAATACACAAATTATGAAAATATGAATAAAATTATCCAGAAGTGTTATACAAATTATAAGAAAAGTATGTATAATCTATTATTTCACCAATGTTCAAGATTTTCATAAAAATTGTTTAATGCAACAAATATTTTAAATAAAAAAGACAAACATCGGTTAAACTTCTTTCATTGCCTAGAACATGTGGCCTAAAACCTGAAAAACTTTCGCAATGCTACATCAGCATTCATTGCTTGAGCATAACTTTGTTCCCATCAACTTGGTGTATAGATCAAAGATACCGAATGGCAGATGGTGGTGGTTTTTATCATTATTTCAGCGTTGCGTGGACATGCTGGACTCAGGGTGGTTTACAGGCCGCGCAGGATCTTCCTCCCTCGAGGGATGATGGTCGTGTTATCGCGTCCAAATCCCGCGGATGATGAGACTTTAGTTTATTGTACGTGCGGACAAAGAAAGCGGCGATATTTCGGTGTGTGAGGGTGTGTATCGGTTGGGAGAATGGATGAAAAGAGGTTAACTCGATGTCCACGGATTTGTTTCTTCTTCCCGCGGAAGCATCTTGGGAATCGAAGCGATCAGACTCGCCTGAAATCCCGGTCCGCACGAGACTCGCCTGCGGAATGAGATTTTCTTCAGGAAAGAAACGAAGGATATATCGGAGCCGGGGAAAAAGAAATTTTGTGTTCCTATTAGAATCCTTGACACAGAACATGCTTTATGTTCAAACATATCGTTCCACAAAATTTAACAACAGTTCTTTTGTCCCCCATACATTGTTCAATTCGAAATTTCAGTTGCTCTGCGTAGGGAATGTTTGTGTTTGCACTTCAGTGTTTAACCAAATCTGTCCAATAGCAAATCCAATACCAAATCTGTTTTAATAGCTTGTTCTTTCCTCCACATGCATGCTGGTATTCGTTGTTTTATGTATTCTGAATATAAATATTATTTTACGTGGGACATTTGAAAATTGGAGTTTATGCTATTAACAAATAAACAAAACTATTACAGTTTTGATAAGAAGTATTTCAAACGTGTTTTCTATCCGACGAGCTGGGAGCGCAGTCTTAAAAAACTATTATCATACAGGACTATAAGTTATTACCTATCAATCTAAAAATTTATGGTGATAGATAAGAATGTATGTATATAATATTTTACAAAAGAATTATACAAGTTTTAAACATATTTTACAAGGTCTATCTTTATCCTACGCTTTAAATTATTCCACCTACTGTTCCAACCAAATTTTAGTTTTATTCGTTTGAATAAAATTAATTTAAATCAGTAGGATTCAAGTATTTGACAAATATGTACTTGGCGAAAGAGCAGTTATTTTTTAAATCGGTCGTTTCTCATCCCTTTCACTACTGTCCACAACAGCTAGACTGTTGATGACTCCGATGATGACGATGCTACTGTTATGGTAGCCACTGCTGTCAGTCTGCTGCTGTCGTTATTACCGTTGCTGGGTCGAGCAAGAGACGCTGCAAATGCGGGAGTGCTAATATCCAATCATGTCGCTTCCTCCGGCGCGATACGTTCCATCGGCTAATTTTCCATAATTAATCTATGATAAAGTCGTCACCGGTTGGCAACGTTCGGCTGATGTACATAGCTCATGGTTGGTTTAGAATTAACCAAAAACAGAGTTTGTCGAATATCCTGTATCAATCTCTCACGAACATGCTAGAATATATGTCACAGGTCCTTGAAATTCTTTTCTTATTCTGTATAAAGGTAGGCATAGAAAAAAATACTCATTTAAATTTATAAAAATTTTTGTTTCTGAAAAACTGTAAACGAAAAATGTTTCTTATCTTTAAAGCAACTTACTATAATATTATGTGCTTGGAGTATATAGAGTAGAGGTTGTTGGTTATTTTGTTTAATAAACTTTGGGAATGTAAAGGAGATTTAATATAGGTATGCTAAATATAAAATACTTATAATTTGGAATTACGTTTGATAACAACTTCGTGATATCAGATACCTTGAGCTACACCTTGAACTTCTTCACAAACACATCGAGCGACATATATAATTTTAAAAATATTATATTTATACTGATATAGCGTCGAAGAGACGTACTATCATTTACCTATGGCACAAAGTATTGCAAAAGTAGAAACCACATTAAACTTTAATTGTTTTCTACGATTCGTGTTGCTGGGTCAACCTCACTAGGGTTAGCAAGCCGCACATTCTTTTTGAACCGAATATTTTCGTGGGGTTACTCCTGTATATTTGAAAATTGTTTTCTTTCTTAAAACTGAACTTTATTGAATGATTGTTATTACCAAATGGCAGTACTATACAATCTTAACAGCAATTTCGGAAATTTTCATTGAAAAATTACGGCAACTGATGGATACGTATTAAAAAAGACATATTCCTATAAAGTAGATAAATAAAACTAGCACGTGTCGTAGCCGATTTTTAAAATTCCAATTTTTCCAAAAATTATAGTCATTTTCCTCAAGACCTCAAAACTGCGACCTTTTACCCAAAAATCATACGCTTTTTGTTTCTAAATTGAAAATTGTCACAGATATCATAACAGATATCCTACGACTATCCGAAGTACTAGATAATTGTTTAAAAAATAACTATGTGACAAATTTCAGCTAAATAAGTTTATTAGTCCTCGAGATGTTCTTGGTGCCGCTCATGAAAACTCTGTTTCGAGAAAAATGCGTTTAAAGTGTCGAATGCAGTTTATATTTATTGTTGGATAAAATGTTTTTTTTTGGAATCGGCAATTCCTGGGGCATATAACACTTCTTCCTGTGATGTTGAAGTTTCTGGCAGATCTTTTTGCTGTTGTTTAAGACACAGTCTTCCCTCCTTTGCCCCACTCATCGCAGCCCGCTCGGCGAGTCAAACGTCGACCAGTCGACTACCCTCAGAGGCACTTGAACGGTGTGCGTTTATCCCTCTAGCGATTTGCATTGCTTGCATTTTTATTAATAGAGTCGTCCTTCCTCCATTAAATACACATGCAGCGATACATGCAGCAATTCACACAATTTATTATCGTGCCAGAGTGCTGTTCTCTTGGTGATATTTTCCAGACGAGACTGCTTAAACTTTCGACATTGTTCTGATTGTGAGTGAATCCTTCTACACAATGTTTCAGTAAACTATTATCGCTGAGATCTTGATATTCAGGTTTGATTGCACTCAGAACTTTCGGTGACAGTGATGTATAATTGTACTGTTGAATGCAAGAACGGCTTAGGACACGTAAAACGCATAAATTCGCCATTCTTTTCTACATATGCCCTCGAAATTTCAGTGGCGCATCTTTGAAATTTAGGAAGCTATGGGAAATTTTGTGAATCGATGTTGGCTGACCTAACCCACCTCGTATCTAATAAGTGTAACTATTCTGCTGTTTCCTTCCTATTTTATGATTAAGTGAATATCAGTTAAAAGTCTGTGTGATTTCTTGAGAGAATAATAACATACAGATATACTACTATACAGATGTACTACAGATGATAGCACAGAATCTAGGGAGCTTATTGATTTCATCTAGGACTAGGACTTTCGCATTGTTTTCATTTTCAGAATATTAAATAAATAATAAAAAAAATAATGTAAATAACAAAACATTGTTTAGTATATTCCTCTGTTTTATGGCAAAAAAAAGGGTCTGGAAACGGTATAATTAAAATTAAATTTGCTATTTAAATGGCGATTTAATTCCTAGTATAACAATGAAACTGCAAAGGGGAAATATTTAACTTCCTAATGTTTAGAGATACTTTTCTCGAAACTTACTTTTGGTATTGAGGCCAAAGTATCCAACAGTACAATCGTGGGTGTAGTCATTCAGTTTGTTTCCCGCTTCTGCCTTTTGCCAAGAACACCAAGAATCGGAGCCTCTTCTCACCGTAAAACTTTGCCCATGTGGTATCTTTAATTCTTTTTTTATTGAGTTATAGTTTCTCTGAATTCCTAACGTATAGTAGATAGTCAATTTCCGATTAACTTATTACTTATTTCCACCAATGCCTTTACTGTTTTTCACACTTTGGCGAAGTCGTGTGCCCATGCGTTTTTGTACGTGTTCGATACATTCTCTCTTCTTTATTTTCATCGCGACTCCATATGGGATAGCATTGACTATCCCTTTATAACTTTTGAAATTCATGAGAGATTCATTCATGAGAAATTCTTTAGAGAAATATATCCTCACTTTTTACTGTTATTTTTATTTCTGTTACTAATTTTAATACTAATTTTAATCTTCATTTACTACATGTTTCATTTCTGCTGGGGGCATCTTTCCTTTACTATTAATTGACAATTCGATTAATTATCAGATGTTCGATTAAACGGTCCATGGATAATCCAATAATCGATTGAACTTATTCATTACTTTACTACACTATTCATTACTTTTACAAAATGCTGTTTTCGATCTTTTAAAATTAATCACAGTTAAAAGGATGATAACGTGCAGGGTGTTCCATGCATCTGGTCCAAGCTATAACTTTAAATCTGTTGAAAATAGAAAAAAATTTCATGAGAGAAATTTAAATGGTTTCGAATTGTGCGTCATTTAGTGCATGTGTTTGTTTCATAGGTGGGGACGTTTTAAATACATCAAAATCACTTTAATTTTTTTCAATAGAACCACATACTTTTTATACATAAATTCATGTGTTCTTTTTCACTATAAAAAAAAGTATTAAGAGGGGGACTATACTTTACGCAACGCTAAAACAGACCGAATTTGGGGAATTTTTTCTGGGGAAATTATGAAGCAAATCATTTTGAACCTTTTTGTGGCTTTATACTTAACATTTAAAGATATGAAAATAATTCTTGTCTAGAAATAAAAAACCAAAAATATTCTTATTATTTATGAAATGATATCATCGATGAACCTCAAAAATAATAAAAAAAAAGTCGACAATTCACAAAACTTTAGAGGTTAGGAGAAAAGCTGTATAATTTTGTCAATTGTCGGCTTTAAATAATAAGAATATTTTTGGTTTTTTGATTCTAGACAAGAATTGAAGGCGCTAGAATCTCCACCGTTTAGTACCGCCACCGTAGCAAGATGCCTCAATGACGACATCTGCAATGCATATTTTTAACACAAATAATTTTTTTCCTATCTTCAAATGTTAAGTATAAAGTCATAAAAAGGTTCAAAATGATTAGCTTCATAATTTCAGCAGAAAAAATTCCCAAAAGTCGGTCTGTTTTAGCGTTGCGTAAAGTGTAGTTCCCTTTTAAGGAACTTGTATAAAAAAAATGGTTAGTTTAAAAGGTATATTAACTGTAGGGTTGTAACATTGTAGGAACATAATTATACCTATACTTCCACGTTTTTCCTGCATGTCTTTGCTCGTGTTCAGTTACAACTTCATCGTGCTCCTAAGCATCAGTCACTGTTCTCTGTCCGAAAGTTTTCGAAATTCTGTAAAGCACATGATCTTATATGAATGTTTTGAAAGTATTTAGAGTTGGAAACCTTGACAACGCTTGTTCTCTTTACAATGCTGAAGAATTTGTTTATGTTCATCTTGCAAATCTTGTTTCATATTTTTCTTTATCTTTGAGTGAACCCAATTCCAAAACCAAAGCAAAACGTCAACCATTCGTCACTCAAAGATTTCAAAAGTTCCAAGACTTTCAAATACCCGAAACTGTCAAGCCTCTGTTAAATTTGCAAACACTACATATACATACATATACGAGCGTCAATATGTATGTACACATGTACGTATTCAGATAGTCGATACAATACACATATCGAACACCTATAGTGAATAAAAGCAATTCTAGGTATTATATAACTCGGAAATAGAACACTCGCGTGTTCTAACAGTTTTTTTTATCGAGACGAGTACTAATTTGGTGGGTGCAAAGTATCAAAAAGTGCTTGTATCACGGATTGGCGAACAACATGTAAAAAAGTACTGATTAGATTCAAGTCGTGTATCAGCCACTTGCATATATCTAGCAGCTTTTACGGTACTAAGCCATATAAATTCTAGCCATCTTACGGAGACATAAGTCTGCGGATTAACCAGCATTCTTCGCATCAGCAGCCCGGATTCGTTCAGCGTTTTCTCTTTTTCCTGCATTGAGGCCACCCGAGAAAACCAAAACCACAATCTTTTACTCGCGTCTCACTTTTCCTTCTCCTTTTTACCTCTCCAACACCTCGGTGGATGTTAATTTTCTTAAGACTTCATTCGTATGCTTGGGGCGCAGTCTGATTCGATTCTAATCGTCACTGATAATCTGCATTTCATGTAGCTACGTAGGTGACGATCGTATTTCCTTGTACGAAATTATGTACTAGAACTACTATCCAGTTGAATTATTGTAGAATCTCTGCCCTCCGAACCGACAAAAATTTTAAGGCGCAACTTAATATTGAGCAATTCAGAATGCTTGCTACTTCCCAGGTTTCTCTACGATATATCCCTCTATTCTTGTTCTAGCTTAATCGTTTATTTTAGAGTTACTTCTTACACTGCTGATTGTTTATAGCGATATAATACTAGAATGACGATAGCTGTTTCAGTGAGCTTTAGCGACCGATAAATACCGTGTAACTGTCGTGCCAGAGTAATGAAATCCCAAAGATCTGTGAAATACGAGCCGGGAAGCATTTGCACGGTAGATTCTATCTGATACATATAATATCACTTTCGAAACGTTAGTTTCACACCTAGGTTTCCGGCCTGAAAGAAAGATATGTATAAAGTGAATACGCAGTTGCACTGCGGATACATTATGCATTTGAGTAGACAAGAGTCACGTAACAGTATACAATTTTTATTACCGCTGGAAGCACTGGCAATATTGGATATGTACATTGAATTTTAATATCTATTTATGTACTGGCGTGCTCGTCGTAAATACTCAATCATTGTTTTCCAAGTTCTCAGTTGTGTGAATATGTATATATATATATATATATATATATATATATATATATATATATATATATATATATATATATATATATATATATGATATTGAGTACGTGGCTCTTGCAATGGAAGTACAAGTTCAGTATAGGGTGAATCCTTCCTAAATCGTTCCACCAGAATGAGTAATTTGAAATAATGTTTCATTTTACATAATTTTTTTATAAGTGAAGACGCTTTAGGCATTTCAAGGTTGTCCTCATTAGTAAACATGCTGTTTAGGGGGACTCACCTATAATGACCTTGACCTTGCAATATGTTGTCATGGTCACCCTCCTGAGTGACCTTCAGAAAGTTTTAGCCTTCACTCGCTTTTATTATTATTATTATTATTATTATTATTATTATTATTATTATTATATTTGATATCAACGGGTCAAAACCCTTTATTACATAACTATGCCGGAGAGTAGATTAGCAATACGAAAAAAGCAATAACAGAAAGTAAAATAAATAAAGTTAAGCGAAGTGATGAGAAAGTAGAGTATTACCAAATGGTAACCGTACGTTTAAATGAATATAAAGAATTATTAAAGAAGTCGAATGTGTCGCAAAAATGGTTAGCAATTAGACGCAGGCGGTTGAAGCAGTTATTGTGGCCATAGAGAATGCAATGCATTTTTTGTTAAAAAATTACTAAAGCTTCGTGTTTATCGGCAGTTGGTTGGTGCTAGATTTGCTTGCAAGGGAAGTTCTGTTATCCGAACATTCCGATTTTTTGTAAACTGGGCAGCATCAGGGGTAAAAACACTCCTTAAAGGTTAATGTACCTATAATTTCCCACATTCCTATATATCTCGAAAACTGAAGTAGATATAAAGAAATGTATTAGAATGAAATTTTGATGGATTTTTGTACCCTATAAAACTGTGCAATCAAATTGTTTAAAATTTGTAGTTTAAACAGGACAACGTCCCCCGCCAAAAATGTTAAACCATTCGATTTTCTTCATAACGATTTTTTTATATCTACTATATAGTTTGTAAGATATACTAGAAAATGTGAAAACACTCAGTAACCTTTAGGAGGTGTTTTCACTCTGAAGGACCGAAAATAGGTACAAACGAAGAATTGCACTGTTTCAAAAAAATCGAAATGTTCGGACAACCAAACTTCCCTTGTCAGACAACTGATAACAGATTTACGATAAAAAAATGTGTTTTAGAAACATATTCTCCCCGCACACCTCAACAAGCAACATACTCATTCGCACCATCCACGAGTTGCTGGTTAAAATCCCCACGACCAACCATTTCTGAAACAGCATGTTTGTATTTTAAATCTCTCAAAGTAATTGAGAAAAAATGAACATTATAGAAATTTCAAGCTTGAAGAATTCCAGCAATCAAAACGTACCACAGTCTCGTTAACTTTGACATACCTGGGTAGCTCACGCTCAGAGTAATTTTTGAACGACTGCCATTATCATCTAAAGAATCCTATCGTTATGAAAGGTATCATGGATCATTTTCAAGGTCCCTAGAATGTATTCTAATAGCTTTTTATTGAAATGTTGTCACAAATTTTGTGGAAAAATTCTAGATTACCATATGTCAAGAAAAAACAAAAAAAATCTTCAAAAATTGTAACATTTTCAATTTTGAAAATCTACAGAGTTGTTGTTCAGATATCATATATTGAGAAAAAAAAATAGTTTTTACGTCGGCTTTGCAGAAAAGGTATGTATTTGGCATGTAAAAGGCACAGAGCGTCAAAATCAGCTTATGGGTGGCTCACACCCTGAATGTCAACGATGAGTGAATATTGAATTAGCGGACCCGCACTTTCAGTATTAAAGGGGCATTACTGTATTAAATTAATTGTTCTGTTTGTTTGTTCCTGCTAATCGCCATCGAGTATTTTACCCAATAGGCTGTAATGAATTTTTGAAAATGTAATTAGTACGTACCCTTACGTCCATTTAACCCTTCCTGGTCGCACGAGATGTATCGCACCCCAGGATATGTATTTGCCAATATTTCTGTAAATTTTTAGACCTCAATAATAAAATTTAAAAATTTGGTAAATTTGAATAAATAAAAAATCGCTTTTATCCACAACCATTTTTTCAAATATGAATTTCGACATATCAGAAATTACATTTTTTAAGAAAGGTTATTAGAGCATGTTTGTATCAGCACTACGAATGTACAATTATCACTGAAAAGTTAAAAGATTCAAAAATATGAAAATAGTAACTCAAAAATGACGCTGGGTTGCAGTGAAGCCGGTGTGATCAATTTGTGATAATAAGGTGTGACTACAGAGCGTTAAAGTCACTTCACAGATGAAAGAATGTTTTTTCCAATTACACGCAATAAATGTTAGTTATTTTTAATACAACAATGCTCGGAGTTAACCTTTCAACTTTTTGTTTGATATCTTCTCATGTATTCACTTTCGAGTGGGTTCGAAAAAGTACCGGTCAATTTATTTAACTTTACGTTGCAAAATATATGCACCAAAAATTTGCAGTATTTTAAAGCAAATGAATACTAAACAATTACCATATTGGAAATATAATTCACGACAATTAAAATGTATCTAGTTAAAGGTCTAATGTTTGTTTTTTTACAATTCTAATTGGTTCATTAATGGCTGTCGGTTCCTTTATGAAGAAGATCGACTTGCAGATTCTTGGAATTATAGATAACTAGCTTTACTACTCGGCTTCGCCCGAAGTTTAGATTTTAATTTTATAAAAAAAAAAAATGTTTTTATTTATTTATTTTTTTTTTTTGTTATGAAAATAGTCACATTCGTCTAAATTAGCTGGGCATAATGAGCTGGGACACATTGCGTGACCCCAGAGTTTACAGTTCGAAAGATTTTAGGCGACAGACAAACGCACAGACACTTTTCGCTTTATATAGTAAGATACACGAAAACCAATTTTATCGCATCATGATATTTTATTGTACATAGTTATAATAATAACAACTGACGAAATGATTATAAGTCCCTTTGTTTGTAATTTAAATTACATTCTGTCAATGATAAACAAGTGTCCGGATACTTTTGAATTGTAGTGAATACGTATGTATACATACAGGGTGTTAGACTACTGATGGCCATTTTTTTTAAAAATCGCTACTTATAGCGATTCTACAGGCCAGAATAAGACGAAAATATAGAATAAAATTTTTTAATATCGCGCTTCGTTTTCGAGACTTGGGGCAAGTAAATGAAAATACCTAAGAAAACTGTTTAAGGCACAGTTAAACTGTTCGAAGAGGAAAACAAGTTAATAAAAAGAAAAATCTTAAGATTTTTTTGAGATTTGATGGTCAACAGTATTTGCTCAAATGAAATCCTATATTTTTTTCAATACTGTCACAAACGATAAAGAGACAAATTGAACGACTTTAATAACGTATTATTCCATTCATTTAATCTAAAGATGATTAATAGCAACACTTATTGGACATAAACGTGCTGTTTCTCTGTGAAATTCTAAGACAATTTTTGGAAGATATTCCACTGAGGATTAGACAATGGATGTGCTTTCAGCATGACAGACGTCCAGCAATAGTAACGTACATTTTAAAGAGTAATATTAAACAAAAATTTCACTGTGGGGTGACCAGCCTATTCCCCGGACCCTACTTACATTTTTGTCTGTGTGGTAAATTATAAAATATTATTTATTATGAAAATCCTACGACACCAGAAGATATGAAAGGCTCTGGACACGATGTATAATTTGATCGCGCGGATGGATCCAATCAGAATGTATGTAACCGAGACTCACGTGTATGCCTTTAATTAAACAAGGACATAACTAATTCAAATAAAGTGCAGTGCAGATATGCGTACTTATTTCTATGATTCACAGGCATCTATGAAAAATTAGTTGGTCATTAATCCTTAATCCGAATATTAATGTGTTCGCATGTTGATGAGTATTGAAAATCAAGCGTGTTTCAAGAAGAGGTATAAAATGATTTTTCAAGATAATAGGCTTGCACGGTTTGAAGAGGAAATACATACCGGGAATGCAACGCAAGATATCTACTCTGCATCAAATTATCAGTCATTCAACCGCATTCACCGAACCTGTATATAAATTCTGAATTACGCATATTGCCCCTAATTTGCATCTGCAAGTATAGAGGCTACCCTGAGGGCTAATCTACTGGATGCATGACGTCTCTCGATATACCCACGAGGGGAGGCTACGATCGGAACATACAATTTCTGAAACAAACAAATCCTATAATATTAGCCGCAAACGCTTAGCTATTGTTTTTATAATCTTATCCCTCCTATCCCTCGGCTCGTGATTCGGGGTACACATAATCTAGACAGTAGTAGCGGTAGTTGAAAAGTACGTATGTACTAATGAAGTTAACCTGTCACCCTACGATATAAAATGATGTTATCTAACTAAATTATTAGCCCCACAGCAATGACGCATAAGACGTTTGTGTTGCTTTCAACGAAATCTACATGTTAAAAGAAGAACGAAGTCGTCAGATCGATTCTGAAATTTCAATGTTTAAAGACTTTTTTCATAAAAATGGCTGAGCGTTAGTAGTATAGTTAATTATATTCCCAGATTTGTTTATACACATCGCCCCCAACATTTTTGGCCTGGTTTTGTTCAAACGTCGCTCGCCCCGATCGTAGCCTCCCCTTGTCAGAACGGCATACGTATCTGACATCACCAATCTGTTCTCGTCGTCATTATAGAACGCCTACCTTTCGGCCTCAAACCGGTGACTCGGCGAATAATTATGCAAATATATCTTCTTCACTTTCCCATGCAATAAACTGTTAAACTGTTAATGCTTGCAATTTGTGAAATTTTTTTACACTTTACTTGCTTCGATACTTGTTTATTAAGCCGATATTGTATTATGAAATATACGTTTGCAACTTGAAATCAGAATGAGTTCAGAGCCTAAAGGTTTTTGAAATAATAATATTTTGGTCAACGCTTGGCCAACTTTTTGCGGTTTTTATTGTACTCTTGGAGTAAATCAGTTAGTATTCGTTGCTCCCTTGATACAAGTTCAGAGGGATAATGGCGGCGAAATGTAAGGGGTGGGAAGGAGGTGAGATAGAAAATACAGGTTTCCCGGGAGCGGCTGATGAGGTATTGATGATAGGATCGCGTCAACACCAGCTGAGCCAATTACACGCTTAAATCTCCTTCCTCCTCTCCTCGTCTCTACCATATGCGTCCCTTTCTTCCTTTTCTCTTCCATAAACGTACGTCTTCTTATTACGACACATATTTGATTCAATTTTTTCTTCACTTCTACAGTTGTTAAAGCATTTCTAAAAAAAAGTATTTATAACTTGGCATTTTAATACTGGATATTATTTATTATTTTGTTTGGACTCCATCAATTACCAATGTTCATATCACGTATGTTACAATCTGAAAATGTACAGCTACGTATTGATTAAATAAATCCAATCAAAATAATAAATACTTTAGGTGTTTTAACGAATGCATCCATGTCAAGTGAACACACGATCAATCTATAAAACGAATAGATAATACAGTTGTGCCCGATTAAGTTGATAACTCCAGGTTCCGGAGATTATCTTTTATTCGGGGTGGTACGCAAATTTCATACCTCCGATTTTAGACTTTTCGGCACTCAAGAATATTAGACCGAGAAGACAATATAGCCATTAACGCCTACAGCGCACTTCTGTTGCTGCAATATCCCTATGTCCGCCCCTGTACGATATTGCTGCAGCGTTGCAGGAACATTGCCGAAACGTTGCTGCAACGTTGCACCGCAATATTGCACGGCAACGTTGCAGCAATATCCTTATGTCCGTCCCTGTGTAGTGTTGCACGCCAACGTTCCTGCAACGTTGCAGCACTATTGCTGCAACGAAGTGTGCTGTAGGGGAAGGAGTAAGAATGTGAAGTTCCGCATTTCTCATCGGATCTTCACGAAAGTAACGCCAATCGATTCCTTGTGTTCTCCCGATGAAAATGTTACCAACCGTGACTGGATTCGGGCTATACATGATTAACGAAATTACATATAAAATTAATTTGCAAGATTTAGAAGCCAACATCGCTAAAATAGTCTGATTGATATGGCATTTGGTGTCTTTCAATCGGACGAATGCCAGGAATCCGTTGGTGTCACTTTCATATCGTTACGGTGAAAAATAAAGAACTCGACTTTTTGAGAAATCACCCTAAGCATACGTACGCGTCGAAATTTAAAATACATATTCAACTATACATTGCAATTTCTATATTTTTCATTTTATTTTCAACGAAAGAGTACCAATCGGTTATTTAGCTTATCGTTAGATGTTCCTGATGAAAACGTTCCCAAATACGAAATTGGCTTTAAATTCTGCAAATTAATTTTACATATAATTTCATTAATTAATTAATTACATATAATCATTTTCATGGGGAAAACTTGAGGAATTGATTGGTGTGATTTTCGTGAAGATCCGCTGAGAAAGGCGGAAATTGACATTTTTCTCCGATTATTGAGCGTCGAGCGCTTTGTTGCGAAGATTCGTACGTCCTAAGTAAGAAAAGAATGGTAGTGGAGATGATTTTGTATCAACCTAATCGGGGTAAAATTATCAACATGACCGAGCACAACTGTATACAAATAAGAGATATATATAGTTTTAATTTTTCCGTTGAACTTGACGTTTCCATTAGAACATGCAAATCAAAATTTGCATTGAGGATCTATACTTACCTTTTTATAATCTTTTATTAAGAGCCTATCGCGTCTTTTGTTGCTACCGGCCGGCAGAATTTCCTGGACACTCGGTATGTGCCTTCTACATTCCCACCTTTTGTAGACCAGTAGAATTTAAAATTATCAGATCGTTATAGTCCTCTCACTAATAATATGTTTCTCTCCTCTGTTGCAGGTAAGTGATCTTGTGTATCCTGGACTATTAGTTTTCAAAGTAGTAGAATGTCACTCTGTTTTCATTGGCGACTTTATCTTTATACTGGCTATACGTAACGTAAGTAGGTGGATATCCCTTTGGGGTGAGAACAACGAGGTAAAAGAAGGGGACATACCTCCCGACGCAATAGCTGCACGTAAAATTGTATTCATAAAGAAATCCGGTTTTATGAAATGGTATATCTTAGAGGTTAGCGACATGGAACGATTCTACGTTATACATACACATATACATATACAAGCTTTATATCATAAAAATTTCACGAAATCATAATCCCGTTCGAATTGCAAACGAATGTGACACAAGCGGCATAGTACGGTCTACATTGTAGAATGTAATGAAACTAAGAGCGTATTTTCATAGAAACAATTGTGTTCGCGATTAGAGTGGAAAAATGTGAAAATTTGAGTCATGACAATGTAAATATTGAGAATGGAGTAGAATGCCGATTGTCTAAAATAATAAACAGAACAGAAATAGACAGAATATGAAAGGTAGTTAGACTGAAGAACTTCTTAATGAAAGTTAACAGTTTTTAATGAAAATTAAGCAATCGTTGATGCCGCTAATAATAAGCGGCATGATTTTTGTAGTACAAATTAAAAATTAAGACTTCCCTGTTATAGTAGAAATTTGTACACAGCTTCTTGCAGTTTATTATCGTTTCTTGATTTCAAGCATTTACAGGAATAAATACTTTTTCAAACTTGAGTACTTTTTCTAATAATAATACTGCGATTCCCTGTTTTGACTATTTTTGTCTCTAGAAACAATCGAATTTCCAATATTATATTACGCTTATCTCTTTTAATCACTTATTAATTTCCAGCTTCCGTTCCAATAAAAAGTTTGCAAATTTACAAATGCTTATTGCTAATAGATTCAGGAAATTAACAATTAGGCAGCTAACATAATATTTTGTCACTTCTCTACGTAGTTTTGCTATATAAAAGCTTTTGTGTAGTAGAGATGTTTTGGATCTCGTATTTCATTAATCTTTTTATTTCGAAAGATTTGAAACGAAAAGGAAAATATTTATATGTAGAGTGGTTCCGTTTTAACTTCCAAACGTTTTCCCTACTTTTGAAACTGTATAAAATTATCTCTTAAAAATGTTATGAAACCTTTTTCTCATTATAAATGATGCCCAAAATTATACGACCAAGTGAACAACACACATATTCCTGACACCTTGGAATTTGATTTTCTCCAGGCCTTATTTTCATGTGAAATAGTCAAAACATGTACCGATTCACTTTTAGCCATTTGTGTTTTAATATATTTTTGACACATCTTTTCTTCTACTTCTTGTACATAGGTTGACTATACTCCAGCAATATAATATATTCTGGCAACAATTTCTATTAACAAGACGGCTTAAAACTTAAAACCATTACCTAGGCTAAATCGTGCATTAAATGCTGGAAGTTTGCTCGAGTTTGCTTTACGTCTTTTAGATTAGAATGTTACTCTGCGTTAACTGTGGTTCTCCAGTTTTGTAACTGATGGTACAGTGAATGGCCAGTAAATACGCGTACACCTGATCAAAAATTTGCAGAATGCGGCGGTAAATACGGAGTGAGACCACAATTCTGGTACATCCTGGTATAGGATAATTACTCGTGCGAGTATAAATACAAAACATAGAATGAAGATTTTTTTTATGTATAAGGTTTTCTTTTCGAAAAAGGTATTCAACGTGGAACCGGCTTTTTACTGGTTTAGGATCATTAAAATCAATTTTCACGAAGAAAATCCTTGGTTTCAGTGAAAATTATTCTATCAATATTTTTATTTTTTCATGTACAATCACCACGTTTTCGATTGCACGATCAGTTACAGAATACCTTCTATGTACTGCAGATTTAGTGGGGATGACGTAACTATCGTTACATATATAGTTCTTATAGTCAATGAACGACTCAATCAGGTCCTGCACGAATTTGTACTTTGCAGAAGAAACCGAATACAATGATGACTTATGTACTTAGTGGATTGGCTAAAACATTCGTGTCGACCTCGAAAGTAAATAAGTAAATTGCATTCTTTAAAGCATTCCTGTATTTCTATTAGATGCGTACCATTTTGTTCTACAATCTTTCGCCATCTTACAGACAATTTGAAAATTCCGTTTTTCCAAAAACTGTCAGATTTGTTAGCAATAAAGTGACTAAAATGATATTCTAACGTGTTCTAAAGAATTTAAGGTTTTACCACTAAGAGAAATTTGTAGAGACCAAAATAAACGGTAATCCGAAGGTGCAATATCTCGGGATTATTGGGGGTGAAATAGCAATTAACAATTTTTGTCGAATGATCAAAGAAGCATGCGGTCTCGTGTTATCTTACAAGGGAACTTAGGTAATCCAAAATTCCGAAAATTATGCAACTTTGTGTGCCAGTAGAGTTGTTCTTTAGGGGGTGAAATCACCCCTTGAAAATTGCAGAATTTTCTTTGTCGTGGAATATCTCGAGCTCGATGTGAGATATCGAAAAGAAGTTTAAACAAAAGTTGCATCTTTTTTTATATCTACAAAACTGCGTAAGAATGATTATCGAACAATCCATATTTTTCAGATCACCCCCACCACCATTTTTTAATTTGATAAATATTTTTACGCAGTTTTGTAGATATAAAAAAATGTAACTTTTCTTTAAACATCTTTTCCATATCTCTCACCTTTCTCGAGATATCCTATGAAAAAGAAAATTTTGCATTTTTTCAAGAGGTCATCTATCCCCTAAAACCGCACTATGGCACCAACAAAAAATAAGTTAGACAATTTTCTGAACTTTTGAGTTGCCTAGCTTGTTAGCGAACCACAGCAATCTATTTGCTAATTTTGGACGATATTCCTCGATTGGTGCCTGTAATTAGTCCAATTGCAAACGTTTAGTAATTTGGTAGGAACTCAGAATAAGGATTCTCTACCAACCCTACCAAATACACAACATAATCGATTTTAGATGATGATCAGCTTTAGCAGCGGTTAATGGCGCTTCATCTTATTTATTCCAGTTTCTTTTTCGTGGAACATCATTGTACATGATGCATTTTTTATTAAACGTTGCTAACCGATTCAAAAGTGAAGCGCTGTCATTACGCTTAGGTATACAGCTAATTCCAAATAAAGATGCAATCCATTACATTTTTTCCCGTCAAAACATGCAGTACCCACACGGAATCTTCAGCTATAGCCTAGTCGAATGGATATGTCCCATGTATGTACAGCACACTTTGTTGCAGAAATGTCTCAGTTATGTTGTGGTTTAATACTTGGAACATTGCACGAAATGTTGCCGAAACGTTACAAGTAAATTGCTATGTCCGCCCCTGTGCAACATTGCGGGAGATATTTCTGCAACATTGCTTGGGGGATTTTGCAGATCCGATTCGATTCGATTTGATCCGATTTGAAATCTGATTTTACAGATCAGAAAGAGGTATTATATACCGTGTCTTCTGCAGGAATCGTAGTAGTATAACGTCCGAGTGTTTTTTATAAGTAGAAAGTTCTTTTACACCAATGAGATTCGAACTCATGACCTGGAGCACCGTACACGAACACTTTACCGCTGCAGCTACAACCGTTGATTAAGAACATTGCTTACGTATTCTAACGTATAATCCTACCGTGCAACACTTATTAGAACCCAAATTATTAAAAAATTATTCAAAAAAGAAGATTCGTTTTAACAATCCCCATTACATCTCCCTAATCGTGGAGCCGGATATCTCATAACAAATTCATTATTATGAAATATCCTGCATAGTACAAGAAAATATTTTTTTTAGTTTTTAGCGCATTTTTAATACAATCGTTTAACATAATTTTTTTATATACTTTTTTTCTTTTCTAGTCTTTAGTGTTTGTGGGTTTACATTTCACAGCTCAGACTTAACTAATTGTATTAATTACTTATATCACACATTGTCCGTGATTACATATATTCCCTCGGAGGTTGCCTGTGAAATGTAATACTGTATTCTGTTTGTTAACATATGTGATATAAGTAATTAATACAATTACTTAATTAACACCATAGAGTTTAAACAAACTCATAAACTATATTCAGCAACAAAAGAGATGTGCAAATAAGTGTTACATGTGCCAATTACTGCCAGTGTCCCTAATATTGCCATTTAATTGATTATAGATAATATAAACGTCGAGTGAAAATATCTAAGTCCGTATTCTGTGATCGTCGTTTGGGAGCAGCGCTCGCAACGTATGAGCGAGATTGTTTGTCCAACAGTGGAAAATTTTAGTATATATAACAAAAACCTTAACTCTGCAAATGTTTCTTAAATTACCATATTCATTTTTTCTCTCAGAAACGTAGGAAGTACAATCAAGGAGAAAGAACCTACAATAAAGATTCGAAATACAGATGCTTAGAGCAGATGCGTTTAGAAATCTTCTTAATTTTTTGACCTAGGAAACCCAATAGGGTTAGTTTTTATACAGTATGCGCTTTCATAGAAATTTTCGTCCGAATTTGTGATATCAATTTGATAATATCTTCTTCTAAGAGATGTTTCAATTTGTACAGCCCTATCAATGTTTGCTCATTGAATATATTTGAAAGTTTCAATTCATTTTTTAAACCGCGTGTGAGTTTTTAAACCATGTCAATTGCAAAATATTTTATTTTATGAAATTTAACTACTTCAGTAGTGCTCCAGTAAAGTCGTTCATACCCTTTCAATCACCAATTGATTTGAGCAAGTGTAACTCAACGTTTTATTTCAAAATTAAAAAATGATAAATAATGATTATTTCTTCATCAAAAAATCAACAGTCTTTTAAGAATGACGTCACCACTTACACTTGTCCATTTAGTTACTCATAGCTGTGCAGAAACAAAACTTTTAATTAAACGAAAGTTCACGACAATTTCAATTACACGTGCTTTTTGCACATTATAGAAGCGTAACAATTCGAGACGCTACGCACGTCTGCATGATTTTTCCCCCAAAATGTACTGAGTAGTGCGTCACATATGGTCATTCCAACGTGTCATCGTAGCATATTTTGCCCCCACATATGGCTCACGAACAGCCAAAGGGTTAAAACAGTTTTTCATTTTGCTAAAGCGTTTGCATATACAGTCATGTCACAAAACTAGAACGCATGTTTAACCCTCAAACAAATCCACAGCTATTCCCACTTACAAGCGATCTTTCAACTACTAAAGCCTATTAGCCAGTATTTGAAATATTTATATGTTTCGTTTTCTGAGAATTTTCCCAATTTCAATTACACCAATACCAACAGTTCTTTTTGTAAAAATGGAAACCATTCAGTGTTCAGAAAGAGAACTATATGATATTAGTGGCATAATTAACCATTAAATATTTATAATTTCTGCAGAGTTCTGACTTCCTTCTTCTCACACAGCTTTACAGTCATTCCTTACAGGAATCATTCTGTTCTAAACATTTACATTTGTATTTGTCATGTGTCTTAGGGAAGTCTAATTCTGAGACCAACTCTTACTCTGATACCAAATTTCGTGATAATAAAAGACAGAATACAATATTCTCCTAGGGAATAGTAAATAAATGGTATTAACGAATAAACAAATTCTGAGGTCCAAGACTTTGACTGTGTATTAACATATATCTATACATAGGTATACTGATATATTTCACTCGTTCTCGTTTTTTGCATTCTCGTTTGAAGCAAGCCATGGCCAAGTTGTCAAGATGCCATTGTCAAAAGACCGATTCCTAGAACATAAACAGTATCGAACCCCGAACAACTACTTTCAGTATTTTTATTAGATGTGCAGCTATTAACGAAACAGCAAAATTAAATGCATTGGGGGACAAGGGTGAATGATGACAGCATATTTAAAAATTCTAATCTGGAATTTCCACAAACAGTTAATCGTATATAATTACACACAGTATGTTGACATTTCAAGTTCGTTAAAGAAAAATTTGAGAGGATTAGTGTCTTAGGGTGGGAATTGTTGTAGGTGCAAACGTTGCATGAAATTGCATAGTTTCTGAAATATTTTCTAAAAGAACAAGAAAAGAGAGGATCTCGAGTGCTTTCGAAGGATAGCTGAAAGGGTCTGATCCGCATAAAACTAACGGAAGAAGCGTCAGAGCATACGTTATTCGCAGAAACATTTTGGCAGCGCGGAGGTAATAGGGAAGGAAGGCGGACGAGCACAAGAAGGCTATTTGTCCTGGAGTCTCGTCTTGCCGCTTCTGAATAACAAAGTGGTAGGAAATAACAAACGCGTCGGTACATTGAAATAGCCTCGACGGTCGTATCTCACGCTTCTGGACCCGGAGGGTTGCGAGGAGCCAGCCGAGGGAGGGAAGCGTAGACAGGGAACTAACAGAGACGGCTTATCCAAAGAAAGAGGGGACAGGAAAAAGGATAGCGACTCGTGGAAGATGCCGTTGACGCTCCTTCTCTCGCGAAATCGCCTCCCAAATCTCGCGTGAAAATTACCCTATTGTGTCTGGGTCGACAATCCGCCCCCACACCTACCCCGTATTTCATCCCCGGGTTACATAATCGGCTTTTTGTTTCACCTTTTTATCCACCCCACCCCTCACCGTCTACGAGCTGCGACTTCTCTTTCTCCTTTTTCCGAACCATGCAAAGCGGGGAACAGAGAAAAAGTGGCCTCGGGATATCGTGAACCTCCTCCTTTTTTCCGTGGACACGGTCGATTTGTTCTTGAGCACCTCTTCGTGGTTCACCGCATGTCCCGGGATCTTCTAAATCGACCGCGTTCCCGTTTTTTTCCTTGTCCACGAATTCTCTTGATCTTTTAGCCACCGACTCGCTTCCTTTTTATTCCTTCCCGTCTAAAATCGAATACAGTAGCGGTGCCTCGATAGTTAGGATATTTCTAATTTCTGTTCCCTTTATTTCTAAGTAGAAGTAATTCTTGGACATATGTAATAATCGCAGCTAGGCGTTACTCGAACAATAAAACATAAACACTTGTGTGATACAAGGAGGTCACGATTGAAACGGGTTTTCTGTGGATGGGACTGGATTTGATATCTAAAATCCGTTGACTATGGAAATCTGGAATAATAAGATTTCCGAAGCAACCATTTTCATGCACAGTGATTTTGAACATAAAAATTTTCAAAAGGTCAGCTCAATTCGCTTTTTTTCTTTTTTGTAAACTGTATATCCCAATGAAAGGAATTAGCAGGTCATGTATCATCGCTTTAGGATTAATAAAATTGCATGAGAAGTTATAATTTGATTCGTTATACCTATTACGAATGACTTGTATCTGATTTTTTTTTTTTATACATATAATTTCATTTCTTTCACTAGGTCTAAATGGTTCGAACTAGGGCAATAATCAAGGTATTAGCCATCTGATTGAAAACAGATGATTTTATAGTTTGAATATTGTAAGGGGTTGGACTTCTTACATAACACAACATTCCGTTAGATTACTTTTTCTTCGTTGTTGTTGCGTTGCAAATTAGTAAGTAGGTTTAACTTTCTATTTTTGAATTCAATGTTCAAAATAATTAATCAGGTGCTCCATACGCAGAAACTGAAAAAATTTAAAACAACCAGACACATACTCTTTGTAATCTTTTTTCTTTTGTATTGCGCCATAAATTACACTCCACTGTGAGAAATAAATAGTATAAAAGTATTGATTGGACTAGAATAGAATAACATAAATTTTTCTGTGCCTCTCGATTTTTAAAGCAATAAAAACAGTCAGAATATTCGCAAAATACGACTCTCGAGAAAGTCTGGAACTAACATTACTTAATAATTATCCTGCTTTCCAAAAAGACTTGCTGCTCAAAAAAATTTTTTAAATATCTTTTCTGCATTAATCACCATGTATTCCCCATGAGTTTTGTCTTTTAAAATAACCTGCGAAATCTCGTTCGTATCCACGACGTCGGACTCGACCGACCAGATATCGATATATCAAGTATCGTTCTCTAATTAATCCGTTTTAACAGTCTGGCTTAGGTCGATTTGTTTTATTTATCAAGGTTTTTCTGCCGGATTCTGACGCATTGCTGCGTGAAAATATTTCAAAAAGACGAGAGCATCTACGCTTGGTTTGCAGCGGGTAGTTGCACACACGTTGAGTAGTAGCCGGTTATTATCAGGGGTTATCGGTACACAGATGCGAATGTAGGTGCAGGTTGATAGGGTAGGAGAATGAGGGGGATAAGGGTGGGAGATGGGGCTGAAATGACGAGCTAGAGAATTGAGGATAGTAGAGAGATCGTTGTGATTCATGCGTTGTCTGCGGATTTATAGATATGTACAAACATTTTCAATGCTTGTTATTTTTACCTCTTATGGTATTTTACTCTGCACATTTTAGGACATGGATTACGTTTAAAGAAATGGGTTTTCATACATTTCAATGACCCTTGTAGTTTATAAAAACATTACGCGAAGTATAATCAGAAAAAATTTTAGCAATCCTAGACTGTTTCTCACTTTCATATTTTCTTATTTTTATTTACCAATAGCATTGTTTGTTTCAAAATACTATATCTTCTGATGAATTGAGGAGTTTACACTCGCGTCTCTTCAAGTGGAAGGATTATCTGTAAGCATTTTATATGTATGTACCTATAATACAGTGACTTGTCTCACTTTTTCCCTTTAAGGGAAACAAAGTTAAGACTTCGGAAAGTAGATTCCTGGTGCAGGTCACGACTTTTTATAGTGTTCCGATGTTTCGCCACTTACCTTTATTCGGGGCCTGATAATATACTAGTACCGATACGACAGTAATTACAAAACTGATATAATAGAAATGATTAAACTACATTTACAAACACCACAGTAAAAGAATTGTTCTGTAAATTTACCAGAACTTACCTAATGAGTATGAGCAGTGCTGCAAAATTTCTATGAAATCACGATTCGTCTGACGCGCTTATCGTGATTTTATTAGCAAATTTAATGGGTGCAACCTCCGTTACTTGTGATTACAACGATTAGAAGGGAAGTTCCGTTACCCAAACATTCCGATACATTTCAAACTGTGCAGGTTTGTAGAGTACTTCGATCAAAGTGTCAAGCAATTTTTCGTTTGTGCCCATTTTTTGTTCTTCAGGGTGAAAACAGCCCCTAAAGATTAACGGGTTATACCTAGGGGTAAAGAGTATAGTGGTTGGCCACCTGACAGTGATTGGCCTTATTTTGAAAAATAAATGAATATAAAGAAATATCAATGTTATGCCTTTTTTTAATGAATATATTCATATTCCTTGTACTGTCTTGCTTCGGATGTAATCAGTATTTCTCTACTCGTTATGTACTGTGATTATATATAAAAGCAAATAGGATGACTCGGCTTTGAAGCTTGGAAATTACAGCGATTTAATAAAAAAAAAATCATAAGCGTACAGTTGAAAGTTTGCGAATAGTTTAATGTATTTATGATATGTATGTATATCTCTCATATTCGGAATATATACCGATAAATAAAAGTTGAAACTTTATAAAAGAATTATTTATTTGTTAAAATTATACATGTATTATGAAAAATACTCGGGGTCTACAACTGTCATATGAATAATGTTGAATGATAGTAATTGTTAAGGGGGTATTCTGGTCTGACGGGTAAAAAATTTTTTTTTGCCTTTTCTAATGGTACATTATATGGGTAATACGTGTGCAAAAGTTTTTTTTCCAATTCGTAATATTAGCAAAGCTACATGGTACAGAATAGGTAGGTATCTATACGGCGAGCTCACTCACATCAGCGGGGCGGGCAACGCATAACAGTTTTGTTCTTGCAAGTGTATTTCGGCAAAGTTTCAGCGGACTGTTCTTTCTGGAGGGGGGGTTGTGCATTTTTGTGCCTTTTAGAACACAAAAATTGACCATTTGGTTACAAAGAGACCGTTACTCTCCTAGGTCACAACTTAGTTTGTCTTCGAACGTTGAGTTAAACGCGATTTTCTCGAAACCACGTTTTTCAAAACGGTGACCATGATATTTCCAGATCGACTGGACAAACTCAGTCCAAGTTTTGCATATATTATCAGCACACGTGTGGCTATCGTCCCCACCAGAATTAAGATAAAATATTATGTTTTTAAACTTCACGGACCTTTAAAGTTGAAAAGATGTGCGAAAATCGAAACTTAATTTTCAAACCGCCGCCATTTGCTTAATTTTCAATATTTTTTTATTATTCTAGTAGCGATGATAGCCAGAGGCATACAAATAAAGAATCTCTTTACATTTTTTGTTTCTGATCACTAGAACGAGCCTAATCATGGTCACAGTGACCCCATTGTTTTTTTCACCATTACTTTAAACCAGTCAACTGCGTTTGATTTTAATTTTTTTTCTATTGACAAAATTTGTCAAGATAGTTCAAATATCAAAATTGATGGGTTCTTTGTAAAAAATTCCGAAATAACGCGACGAAAACGCATCGTCAGACGAGAATACCCCCTGTTAAAAACAGAAACAAACACAACAAATACATACATAATAAAATATACTCATTTTTTATTGAATAATTTTAATCTTATTTCTATCACCAAATCAGGTATCATTTTCTTTTAGGTTATATTATGTATCAAATAGCGGCCAATCACAGTCGAACCGATTGGACAATTACTGTCTTGACCATGCCAATAACTATATTTCTTCATAGGAAACACATTTTTTGTATATTTTTTATACATTCTCGATTTCTTTTTATAAACTGTATTTATTTTTAGATTGTTAGGGGTTTTTCGTACTTATTTATATTGATTTCCATTTCAAATTTATTAAATTCACATTTATAATTCATTATTTATGTCACACTCTTACTTAAGTGGCCAACCATTGTACTCTTTACCCTAGTCAGGAGGCCGAAAAGAGGCGAATTTTTGTGAATTTTTTTGAAAAAGCATTTAGAAGAGCAACATTTAAAAAACATTTGGTAACGTTTTTGTAGAAAAATATTTACGTTTATAATAAAAATACATCGACATCTAAGAAGCCATTTTGAAAACGGTGAGCAAGATATTTCAAAAACTACTGCACCAATCTTTCTGAAATTTTGTGGGCTTATTTTTTATATGTATAAAAATCTACCGAATGATGGAGGGTTATTTTTCCATTGTATAGTTTCGATTATATCAACGAAAAACGGCCATTATTGATAACCATCCGATAACCATAAACCGTAGATTTTTATATAAAAAATAAGCCTACAAAATTTCAGAAAGATTGGTACAGTAGTTTTTGAGATAGCTTGCTCACCGTCTGTGAAAAGGTTTCTTGGATATCATTGCATTTTTATTATAAACGTAAATATTTTTTACAAAAAAATTACATGTTCTTTAAATGTTGCTCTTTCAAGGGCAAAAAGTTCTGTGAAAATATATGCTTCGACTTTTTCAAAAAAAAAAAAAAATTCGTCTCTTTTCGGCCTCCTCACTAGGTATAACCCCTTAATGTGTGGTTTCCTACATTCCTGTATATCTTGAAAATTATAGTAGATATAAAAAAACTGTTATAAAGAAAATTCTAATCAAATTGTTTAAAAGTTTTGCAGGAGAACGTTTACCTACAAATTTTAAACAATTTGATGGCACAATTGTTAAAGTTGTAGAAATGCTACCTCCTCACCGATTTCAATGACCTTGACATATGTTGTGAATATTTTTCTTTAAACTGAATATTTTCCTTTAAACTTTTTGGAGGTCGGCTTTAGTTTACGAGACATTCGCAAAAAGATTCCATTTTAATTCATTTTTTATATCTACTGTAGTTTTCAAGATATACAGGAAAGTAGGATATCACACATTAACCTTTAAGGCATGTATGACCCTGAAGAACCAAAAGTTGGTACAAACGAAAAAGTGCCTGATACTACTATTGAGATCCTCTACAAACACGCACACTTTCAAAAAAATCGGAATGACCGGTTAACAGAACTTCTCTTGTTAGTCAGATTACTAACAATAGCTATATCGAAACTATAATACATAAAACAGATACCAAAAAATTTAGTGGGTGTTTGTCTTTTGAAAGATTGAACTGGAATAATCTGGGTGCTTCGTACAATCCTTCATGAACACTTGTTCGATGGAGGGGTAGAGAGAGTTGATACAAAGAATAATTCTTTCAACTTATTGGCTGGGTTGTTGTCAGTCAGATCTATTGGTGATATAGAAAAAAGGCGGAATGGTAGCGAGTGACCGTCTACAACTTACAGAGGACACCTTCGGAAATGAAATGCTAACTTCTAGCCCTGCAATTCACGGTCAGCGGGAGTTTACGGGGGCTCACGCGCTGGTAATCAACTCATAAAGTTTTTAGACCTTCGGAACATTTGGTAACTGAAAGGAAATTTCGTTAATGATAGGTGAAAGTCTGAATTTATAACGACTAGATGTAAGAAGTGCTGCGACGTTCAGGTGACCTTACGAGTTTATCCTCTGGCTTCGAGAAATGTCCTAGAACGTGACTGATTGTGAGCAAGATTTAAATCAGGGTTCGAAAGAGTTCTGGAACTTTTCAATAGCTTCTATTTGAAGCATGGACTGTGGAACTTGTTCTCAAAAATGTTCTCACATTATAAGTTTCCATGAGAACTGGTAAAGTAAAAGTTCTTGAAAATAAAAGTTCCAGTTGGAATGGAACCTATAAAATATAAAAATAAAAGTTTCTGTATAACAGGAACAGATATTTTGTTCAGCAATATTAAAAACGTTCTCCATCGTTGTAAAACAAATACTGAATACTATTCCATGAATAGTACTACAACAATAATGAATAATTATTACCGTTAAATTGATATTCTGATTGTGTTATTTATTTGTAATATTTACCTACGTAGATAATTTCTACGCAGATATTATAGAATTTTTGTATATTTTGGTTCGTGTAAGGTATAAAAAAATTTTATTTAGGTATTATTCTTGACAAGTTCTCTTTTCTGTTCAATACTTCTGATGAAACTATTAATTACATATGTATTTTCATAACTTTTTTTAAATAAACACGAAGTAACATTTCTTTCAAAAAAATTCCACGGTAACCGATATTTTCTTAAACGAAACATATAGTTAAGTTCTAACAGAATTTTTTTAAAAATAAGTGTTCCAGAACTTTTTCAATCCCTGTTTACGCAGATGTTGGTTTCCACAAGAGCGCAACAACGATCGAACTGAATATGAAGCCTTTCTACAATTAGTTTGTTTTACTTTCGACATAGGTAGTCACGTCACTGTTCGACACAATCTAAAATTCAAGTCAAATGCAACAATTGATAATTTGATTAAAACCCTACATGCACATATCGATCAGTATGCTCAGTGCTCCCTCATTGAAACAGGCCAGTCCTTGACTCGAGTAGTCTTTTCTCATTCAACCCTCAAAATCACCGTTTCTAACATTTTGCGATCACAATCGATATTTTATTAAATTACACTCACCATTTTGCTCTTGCATTAAATAGCATTGCATTAAATTGCATTTCAACAGTTTCCTGCAGCTCGTATATTTCGCTCCTTTTTTTCTAATGTATTCAGATTGAAATTATATTTTAAGACTTTAATTGAAATTCCTTTAATGAAAACGCGCAATTCGATAGTTCCTGATATTCTACTAAAAATTCCTGTAAATTAATACTTAACACATTGCTGATAAGTTATTTTCACTAAAAATGTCTCTCAGATGCATGTGACATACTTGAATGTGTGGATAAGGAATGTTCAATGACGTAGTTTCACATTATTATTATTTCTTCTGAATATCATTATGCTTAAACGTATAGGCGGTAAAAATAAAAGAAATTTGTATAAAGAGGAATAGTTATACTAGGAATACTAAGAAGTTAAAAAACATAATAATGTATAATAATATAATAATACATTTATAATCATGTAGCGTTATTATAATGGGTCCACTAGAATAATAGAAATAAATCCAAATAACATCATGTTTGTGTTTCTTTTATTCATATCAACACTACAAATGCACATTGGCGATAAATGTATCTAATACCATAATTCAAGCACTTTCTAATAAAGTCTAATCAATGTATTTCTAATAAATTTTAATCAATGCCATTAGTAGGTACAGTAGGTATCGCCTACTTCGAAATCAAACCTGTCAACTATATGAACTAATTCTTTTTAAGTTGGGTACACGCGTACTTAATAAATTTTCAAATCTGACACTCTCGAAAACCAAGTCTCCTACAAAGAATTTCATATGTTTTATATTTTCGAAATATTGTTACATGATAAATCGCCTCCATTCACCGTTATACCATTGTAAAGGGAACGTTAGGTATTGTTTAATTTTTGTCGTTTTGGTATTCTTCTTACATTTCTTTGAGCCTCACACGCCTCCTGCAAGTTATGAAAGAAGAAACTTTTATTTTATTCCAGAGGACCCTTACGTCTTTTATTGGCAAACTTGATGCCATCGCTGGGCAAGGGTTGACTGATATCTTGTTAATTTATAATTTGCTAACGTTGATATCCACCATCTGCCGCCGATTCAGTGCGGTCACCCATGTTCTGGACCCATGTGGCCATATCATCGACCGTTTTACCTCGATAACAATACCGAGAGATATCAAACACAGTCACTTCATCGAATATTGAAACAAACTGCATACTTCGATTCTTTTTGCTGGTCTATATACATATATTTCACATGAAATTAATATTCAGTGAGACTACCGGTTGGAAGCTTTATTTTTTTTTTTTTTTTTTTTTTTTTTTTTTTTTGAAAGTGTTTCGCTGTTTCACCAATGTTACAGCCAAATTTCATCAGAAATCTGACTGATACTGATAGTGACACGAATAACATTTGCTTAAGGACCAATTATTTATCCATGCTTATCCATGCTTCATTTTTGGTGTTACTTTCATTTGTTCGAGCAGTATCTGGTGAAAACAGCTTCTCTTATATCTTATATGTTTGACAAACTATTTATATGTATCTGTGTTATAACAGATATAAATATTTCTATATATCAGTTTCTTCACTATTTCACGAATTTCGTAAGGAGCTATTTTTTAATTCCCAGTAATTTTAGATTTAGATACTTAAAATAATCGAATCCAAGTTGATCAGGTATACGAATACTCAAGAGATCAGGTCTAACAATATTCAAATGATTCAAGATTCAAATGACCAAAAATTCCAGCAATAATTCAATATTAGTAAGGCTTGAATACTTCGATTAAAAGCTTTAATTTATTAAAATTAAAAACAGATGAGTGTTATAAACTAAACTGTATAAGTAGATCTATGAACCGTTTATTTTGAAAGTGGCTTAAGTCCATTTGTCAATTTGTTTTGTTGACTATTACTACAGTACACATTACTGTACAAAGTTGTACACATTAGTATGTGTACAACTTCCAGTTAGTATTAAACATTTATATATAAAAAATTTTTAAATATAAATGGACTTAGGTCACTTTCAAAATAAACGTCTTATATCTAAACTGTACTAATATATCAACTGCATCGATAATATTCTTTTGTGTCTATACGAACAAAAAGTAACTCGGTACACTAAAAGTAGTTGTTTGTTGTTTCGCTTCGTTAAACCGCCATCGTTGTTATTTAAAACCCAATGGTAAACGAATTTTGTTTTTGTAAATGAAATCCTCGTCCTCACTGGATTCAAAGTTAGCACTTTGAGTGACATCGGCGTGTTCTAACGACGAGAATATTCTCGACATAGTTTCGACACAATATTCTCTGACAATGAGAATCATGAAAAATCGAAAGTACATACATACTTACCCACTTCTATGTACGTAAGAATGTAAAAATATTTTTTATTAATAAGAACATAAAGAAGATATTATTTTGTAAAATGCAAGAAAATATTAAGCATATTTAAAAATATAAGTTATTATTTTCATAAGTTAAGTTTTAGACTATTTTATGTTTATTAGGAATTATAAATATTTAAATTCATCTAATTTATTTATTCCATAGAAAATCAGGAATGGTGCAAGGTTTTACTAAACAGTTTAATCGATAGAAAAGGTAATAGTATGTGCCAGGTTTAAATAAGTAAAATTAGTAACATATGAAAAAACAAATTTTGTACACCCACAAAATTCACAAAGCATTACTTGAGACGGAGATGAATTAGCTTAGGTTCATCGACTAGGTTAGAGGAGAATCTTTCTCATCCATCCTTAGTCACCATCCAAGCTATCACCTTTATGTGTCTCTAAATCTAGTAGCTCCTAGAACTCGTTATAACCAAGGCTATAAAATTTTGAAGGCTTTAAAGATAGAAGAAGATTTTTCGTGTATTGTATGTCGACTCCTATCAAAGTGCAGCTTTTCGGTTGTATGCAACTCAGGAAACGTCTTCCTTTCTACAGTCCTCTCCAACATTCTCGGGGTTTCTCCTTTTATTACTTTTATTAGGCTCCGTTCGCTATCGTCATTGAGCTCCAGCAGGGGTTTATGGCCCCAGTGCTATTCAATACACAGGAAATGCCATGATGAAATCCTCCTGTTCGCGGCTGCGGGAACTCTTTCACGCGTGCACACTCTATTGGTATTATAAATTACTCGCGAGACTGTGAACGCCGTTGTATCGCAAAAGGCCAAAGGACGTTGAAATATTTGAATGGGGCAACAGAGATTTGGTACAAGATATTCAAGACTTGCGATTAAACGCAGCTCAACATTTGACTGTTAAATTTCGTATAAATTTTTGTAACACTCTTTTACATACAGACTCAAGCTTTTCATTAAATAATATTATACTGGATAACGTGTTCATTTGAACATACAGAAAGTGAAGCTTATAGCCTGATTGTTAACATTATTATATTACCGAATTTACTGTTCATAAAATTTCTTTCGAATCAGAAAAACTTTTGCGCTGCATAAATTATTCCCTTGTTCATTTTGCAACGCTATAGTAACAAGTTTCAACAGTATACTGATTTGACCACAAACTGAATTGTTAAACAGTAATAATTCATTACGTATTATGAAACGTCATTCACGTCAGTCAAGGATTATAGTACTGCCCGGATGTACGTCCATTTTTCTCCCCGGATTAACGCCCGAGTCATCCCCACCACTGTTTTTTGCTGGCGCTGCCTAAGTGCGGTCATGACCAGTGTTGCCAGGTTTTTAACAAGAGGCTCGCAAACCGAGTTGTCTAAAGTCGCCCAAAGTCGCCCAAAGTTGCAAAGGTGCTGACAATCTCAGTGAAAAATATTGAAGGTGTTTTTAACGCGGGAACCTTAAAACTAAGTACTTTTGTCAATATAATACATTTAATACGTACACATATCTAATGAATATAATGTATTTAATATTTTTTTTTTTAAATAAAAGCGGCAGCATTCAAAGAAGAAAGGATTCTATGCATTTGAAGAATTACTTATTCTTTACTTCCATTATCCGAGAGTATACTAAGAATCAGAATCAATAATATACCGACTTAAAAATATGTTGATATAATTAATAAATTGGATATTTAATTCACTCAAATACATACTAAAGTAGTTTTTAAACGTATTATACTAAAAAAATATTTGGTGAGAAGAACATAAATACACCATTCGCAAATTTCGCTACCATCAATACCATCATAAAATGTTAAAACATACAATTTACCAACATAATAAATATTCTTCACCAAGCCCACATAAGCGTGTATTGAAATATTAAATTGCACTGAATTTTTCTAAATAGTACCAGAGTTTGAAATCGCCCAATTCCAACTTCCAGTTTCTTCGAAATCGCCCAATTTGCGCCTTGCAATTTCTTCAAAATAGGCGTCGCAAGTTTGTTACAAAAGTCAACACTGGTCACGACACCGACAGACAGCAGTCGGTTTGAGAAGAACTGGGAGTGACTGGTCGATAATAAATCCGAGCAATGAATCGGTTATTTCAGAAACGACATTTGTGCCATTTTTAACGGTTTCGAATTATACACAAATCTTTATACAGGTTGCCAAGACGCATCGTTTGGTATAGAAATAACACATGTTCCACCTTTCCTTCTTTCTTAAAAACCTCCTCAAAGATTGAGTTTAGCGCAGAAACGATATGTGTGAAATTATACAGGGTCATCCGTTAAAACTGCAACCTACGCGCGCGCGGACAGACGAAAATGGCAACACCGCCTCACGGACGCATTCCACTGCAACCATGCATCGGCCCGGCGTTCGGAGGATTGCCAGCGACCGCTGGACAGCGGTGATGCCCGAGCTTTGAAAATTTTAGGATGATCTCTTTCAAATTTACGTCACAAGGAGCTGTTTGAAATTTCACGACCGGGGTTGAAGAATTTGGGGCCTTTTTCGTATAACTTTTGAACCATAAAAGATATCGGAATGCAATTTGCGCCGAAAAATGAGGAAAAATTATTCCCTCTTAATAATGGATAATTCAAAATATTTTACGTTTACTTCATTTTTCTTTTATCAATTTTTTAACCATAATTGTTGTGAAAAGCTTTTGCAAACTGTTTATTTAATACCGTATTTAATGTTCTTTTTAAAATTCATGATGTTGATAAATAATACGCTAGTTGTTTCTGTGTCATTACTGTCATAAATTGAGAAATTAAATTTTTATTCAATTATGTGTTAGTTCTGCAGACCTCAGAATCTATTTTTCTGGTTTTCTTTTTTATAATTTTATCCTTATATGCAGTGCATGCATAGATCGGACGTAGGGAGTAACTAATGAGACGTGTCTTTGATTGTAGCGGTGTTTGAATCTTTTTTCTAGAATTTTTGTGTTTGAATGTTTAACCTTTTAGCTACTCAACGCCACGCCTATACCGGCTTCCGTTAATGTCATTTTTTGGAACGATGCGTCATTATTGTGGCTTTTACACGCAGGTGGCGAAAAATCTCTCCGTACAAGGGTACAGCGCCGCGGTCAACCCTGTCGTAGCTAAAATTTTTGAAATTAAGACGGGTACGAGACCAGTGGACATTGTTTTCAAACCTCATTACAATAATCCGGGGTGCGAGTAGTAAACCGATCATAAAAGCGGAGCGCG
The DNA here is from genome assembly GCA_944738655.2 of Andrena hattorfiana. Classification (NCBI taxonomy): domain Eukaryota; kingdom Metazoa; phylum Arthropoda; class Insecta; order Hymenoptera; family Andrenidae; genus Andrena; species Andrena hattorfiana. The sequence continues at coordinate 13,182,496 of OX122895.1, forward strand.
CGGCTCGCTTACCTGGGCCGGGAAATTCCGCACAGCTGTTTGCGGCGTTAATTTGAAAGAGACCACCCTAAAATTTTCGAAGCTCGGGCATCACTGTTACCCAGCGGTCGCTGGTAACCCTCCGAACGCTGGGCCGGTGCATGGTTGTAGTGGAATGCGTCCGTGAGACGGTGTTGCTATTTTCGCCTGTTGGCGCGCGCATAGGTTGCAGTTTTAACGGATGACCCTGTATGTGTTATTTCGACAGACTAAGTTTGACTTCGAAGTAGGTGACTTTTCTTCATAGAATATTTTTCCCGTATTTTTTTTAATTGTTTTAATACCATCTCTATTCAACAAATAAAATGTGGAATTTCACCTTAAGGAAGTTTTGAATAAACAACCCCCAAAAATTTTAGTTAAAGTGGTTTACTACAGCAACAACACATGTGATCATTTTTCAAAAATTTATTGGTTGGTTCTCTAATGTAAATTTGATTATCTGATTTGCCAGAACACTGTAGAAACATTCAATTTAAAATGTATATTTTTCACTGATTTTTAGGGCAGGTATGTATTATTGGAATGCAAGAATTTGTCTGTCGTTTCTGAAATAACCGATTTCAATAAACTCGTAAGCCCGATAAGTCGTGCAGTAACGAAGATTTAAATTTGTATATTTTCTGTTATATCTTCATGAGAGTATTACCAGTGGTTTCCTGACTATAATAGTTTCTCGATGAAAATGAGACTGGCCACAGCGTAATACGATTCCTCTTTAATTATACCGTTTCATACGACAGATCATGCAAAGAATCTTAACGCCTGGTGAGCTCTTCCCTATATTTCTGAACAGTTACATAAAATCGATTAATATTGTTTCAGTATCTTAAAACAAATAATTGAACAGTTTTGACTAATCTTCAACATCTACTATCGCTTTCCTATTCGAAATCGAGCCTGGCTGCGATATATCGAATATTACATACACTTTGCCATTGCGATTTATTAGAAGTGACTAAAATTGATAGGTACTCGGTTTACCTCGAGCAACGAGGATCAAATTATGTTTCTATGTAGTTCTTTACAGTTCAAACAGTTGGCTAAGTGTTACCATTTTGAAAAGATTTAATTTCTTTTTGAAAGTATTAAAAGTTGGCTTAAGGATGTATCAGACCTATCTTCAAAATACTACCAAGTTGATGAAAATTTGTGAGATTGTTCTTTTTAATCTCCCTGATGTGCTCCAAAAATTTTAAACGAATTCGCTAAGCGGTTGCTGAGTTATAACGATTTTAATTTTCTCTTATGGAAAGAGACGATCTTGACGGATAAAATAGCTGGAAAAATTTTGAAGAAATGGTACCAATGTTTTAATTTTTTTTGTACATGTAGTATATGGATAGATGAAAATACCTGCCGAGTTGTAATTGTTTTCACTACACCATTTTAACGAAATAAATTATAACTTGAGAAAATTGTGAATTCAGTGCATTTTTACTGCCAAAAGTATAGTAAATAATGCTTGAAAAGGCATTTGGAAAGTGAAAAATATCTTTCTAGGAGTAAAAATAGAACTCCAACTGTCGTTCGAGTTCCTTACACCCAGATTTACTATGCGTTAGACGTAGATATTCAAGTATTTCAAATTTCATATACTTTTGTTTAATATTGCACGTCCGATACATTCTTAAGAGGATGTCATATAAAAACGCAATCAGTCAGTAAAAAATTTGTTACAATGAAGGATAAGGTGGTTCATAGTAATTCTGGTTTTACATGTGTCCCACATCGAAACATCGTTTTCATTCAGGAGGTACAAGTGGGTAAATTTTGTATTGACAAGGATCTAGCTTGTGTTCGCGGGGTAATGTAGATATCACCGTAAAAAGGGAGGGGGTGATGAGACCACACAGTGATCGTAAAGTCAAGATTCTTGACATTTATATTCGTCAAACTGAACAATATGAGGCGTAAATAACTCGAGTCCGACCTTGAAACGCTTTGCAGCTTCAACCGAAACCTCTGTGAAATCGATTCACCTCGCGCCTCTTAATTCTTACCACAAACGCCTAGCTGTTTGCTGTAAATCATCGTTGCTGTCTCCAGTCGATTGCTTTGAAAACGATTGACCCTAAATAGTATAGGTACATGTAATCAACCCCCTTCTCTTTTCTAAGTGACGATTCGTCATTCTGAAGCTGTTTGATTTTGTTTCAACATTTCAGAACAAAAAAATACTACATGTCTGCGATGTCTATCGTAATACTGCTTTGAGAGGAGCTGTTAAATCTGGTTTATATTTTATGTAAGATTCCACGAGTCATGAAAGTGTACGTAATTAAGTGGAGGATCGTCCTCTGTGTACTCCCAGAGAAACAAGAGACAAGTGAAGATCGTCTCTTTAATTATTTCGGCTTTTTACTTTGCCGTGGATTTAACAATAGGGTAAATCCGGGAGACGCGGTCGACCTAATATAAAATGGCTATTAAAACTAATACAGATATTACTTATTTTATCAGAACAAACCTAATATCTTCAGAATTTTATGCTGATTCAGATAAACTGGTCGATATTTGCTTTAAGACAACATTTACTGTAAATCGGGTTGAAAACTGAAGTCATGACATCTGACCACCTCTCCCGAGGTGCCGGGAGAAATGGTTTTCGTCGTTAGCAAAAACCACTCACATAATTATTCATGGAAAAATAACAAAGAAGAAAGCAAAATTATTTATGAGTGAATACAACTACAGATTCATTGATATTTAATTTGTTTACGCTAAACAAGTAAAGAACGCATCAAAGATAAAGTGAACTACCTGCCGGCGATTAGCAAGGCAAATGAATACAAAAGTGAATAAATAAAATAAATAAACAATAATAATAATAAAATAATGATAAAAAAATAAAAATATAAATAAAAATAATAAAAAAAAATCATAACTCGACCATCTCTCCTTTCTGCAGCGAGAGATGGTCTTCTCGTTAGTTTTGAGATGAAGAGTTAATATCGCTAAATACTTTGGCTGCAGTGTCCCTCGATATCTCTACTATCTTATTATTCCCAAACATTAAACGAAAATAAACTTAGAACTATATTGTAAATACGATTTTGTACACCTCAGTTTACCTTTTATAGCCTGGAAAACTAGAAAAATACGGAAGGAACCGAAGTGACGCTATTCATTCGATTGTTTGGCTTCTAGAGAAGTAATTGGGCTGCACTGTAACGCGTTTTTACGCAGAGAGTCTGAAATATAGCGACTCGACCAACTCTCCGGCCCGACCGCGTCTCCCGGATTTACCCTAAACGTTTTTCAGCGTGTAGCTTCCTGAGAAAAGCGAAAAACGATATTCTACTAAACTACTGTACATAAATCCTTATGCGCGAATTCAGATTTAAGAGGGGAGAGCCCTATTTAGGATGCTGGGAATTTTTTTCTAAGAAACTGTTAAGCGAATCTTCTCGAAACTTTCAGGGTATTTTAGTTCACATTCAAACAATAAAAATGAATTTTTTCGTTACAAAGTGTTCGGTAGAAATGGAGATATATGAACACGTTCGTAGGGACTCGCGCGCTGGAGTTGCAAATTTGCGATTATATTGGAGGCCCCAATTCTTCCCCAAAATAAAAAAAAACGAGGATTTTCTTATTTCTCGTATAATTACATTGTGCTTGATTACATTTGAATGAAATCTGCTCGGTGGGTATTTATTTGAATGAACCATCCCCATCACCAATTTCTATATGACCGTCTTTACCCTCATTCTTTCCCAGCTCGAACTCAGGGAATCATAATAGGTGGACAACTTTCCATAATTTGTATCCTACCTGTGTAAAAACAGTACAAACTGATTAGTAAAGTTCTCCCGATGAAAACCAGTCCGAACACAACAAAAATCGACTATTTTTAGGAACATCGATATTTAAATAGGAATGTGTATTCTACCGCCAGACAGAATCCTAAAATAAAAATAGTCCGGCTTGTGTCATGTTTGGATTCATTTTCAGCGAGAGAAGCTCACCAACCCAATTGTACTATTTTCGTACAGATAGGATGAAAATTATGGAACATGAATATTCAGCACGTCTATCTCGCTTACTCTCGATATGAATGTATTTATTCACTTTCGTTGTCGATCTGTTAGGAGGCCAATTCTTGGAATCAAAACGCTACGCAGCACGCGAGAATTTGAATTCGCAGACCCAACTGATTCAAACACCAGGCACTACTGTAATAGCATAGCGGGAAGGAAACATTAATTTCGCCATTAACAGTCAACGCTCGAATACCATTAAATCTTGTGGACCTCAATTCGAGCCAATAACTGATTTTTCTAAGGTTGCTCCTGTAATACTCGCCCTAAGGGTACGTTGCAAATGGCTCTGTTGTGGAGATTAATGTAGGATCACGAGTGCCCACGACACTTGCGCTAACACCACAGCCTCTTTTCTATACGGGGAGCGTTTTGCTTGTAAGTGATTCATTTTGTTTCTTTTCCGTGTACCATTATGAAAAAATGATACTGTATTTTATTTATGAAAAAAAATTATGCATCGCATGCATTGTTAAATCTAAATACGATTTAAATTTTTCACTTATCTTTCAAAGAATAAATTCAGACATTTGTTTAAAAAATAAATTTACTATTATCATTTCCAGAATTATTGCGATTTTATTATTTCGTTGCTTAGAATAAAAGTGCATTTGCCCAGAATTAAAATAAGTTCAGTGTTGTATGTGGCCATTAATGTAATGCAATGCTGTTTGTTACTTTCATACTTAATTATTTACATACAGACACGTAATGCAGTACAGTATAAAGTATCGAAATTGAGTGGGAAGTAAAACGTATAAATTATTGATTTTATTACGTACCAATCATGTCCTACACGATATTTGTAAACTAGAAATTAATTTAATAATTTTCTTCGTCTTACGGTGTGGTTACTCAATCCTGCTAGACTGCAACGTTGCATATTCTTTTTAAAATATATATTCTCATGTGGGTTACTCTATTTACCCCCGTAGAAGCAAAAGCTTCAAAATAAACAGTAATTAATATGTATTAGTCCTGGAAATGTAATTTTTTTCTTTATTTATTTAGAATTCTTAACTGATGAACCTTGTTCTGTTCAGCAGTAACATAATAAATAAACATCTATGTGTTAAAGATGAGACTACATTTCATCGTACATACATAACATTTAAACATACCTATTCAACGTAAAATTCTGCGCTTACTTTTGCCAGTAAACGCGCAATCTGTAACAGAAACTTTCGAGTATTGTAATATCAAGCTACCTGAGGGGACCAAAAAGTACAACGATATTTTACAACAGCTCGATTCGATAGAAAACAAAGTTGAGCCCTCGTATCGAATACCTCTCGATACAACATGATACGCGGGAAAAGCTTGCGAAATCGACAAGCACTGACCACAAACCAACAACCACCAACCAACATCACAACGCAGATAGAGCTTGACATTGTTAAACAACGGGCAACCGTGGGCAATACAGATGACTATCGAGAAATGTAATTCTTCTAATTCTAGCGAGGATTATGTGGCATGACCGGGTACCCATAGGGATCCTTGAAAATCCCGTATTGAACGTCGGACATTCGGCGATCCTTTGAACGCGGGAGATGCTGGTAGACGGTGTCCCGGACGTAGCGGGCTCGGCGAAGGTGAAGGAAGGAGAGGTAGCACAAGAGAGGGGAGCATCAGTCAAGGGATTAGCGGGATTAGCCCTCGAGGGGGACTTGTTAATTGCTCGGTAGGTTGCCAGCATAGACGAGCTGGAAACGTGTGGGGAGGTCGGGGCATGCTCTGCCAGAAACGGAAAGGGACACAAGGCTGAGGGAGGACACAAATCACCGCAGAGTTACGGACTTAAGGAGACTTACTTCCTAGTTGCCACCATCTTGTTGCAGTTGCACCACGCGTGCTCTTGCAGCGCACAGATTTTAAATCCCTTGTCTTCTATGATAAGATTAAGAGAGATCATTTTGTTCGTTATAACGGACACTACCTACTGACAGAGAGCATTTTGTCGAAGGTTCGGAAAATGATACTTTTATTTCTCACGCAAGGAATTTGTTATGAATGAAGTTGAGGAGGTTTCCTGTACTTTCATTGTTCATGCGTTATAAGCAAAGGAAAAAAATTACCATCACACTATTCGCAATTAACCTTATGTTACGTTGTATTTAGATACTTTATGATCGTGGTAGGGCATATTTGTAGCAAATACGAAATCTGTTTGCGCGTTTGGTTTGTCAGAGATAATACAGGGAAATCCAAAATATTCAAATGATCGATTATTTGAATACGCGTTAAGCTTATTGAGTATATCCCAGTTGTTTGGGCTTTGCGCTACCTAACCGAAAGGTCATTAGTTACTCACAGACAGGAAGTCTTGCTACAGAAAAAAGAGAAGACGGCGTCATTATTCATGAGTTTAATATTGCACAGACATATCGACAGAAAGTTATCGAAAAAGATGGGGCACCGAGATAGCGTTTTCTATTGACTCATCGCAGGTTAAAAATCTATAGCGTTAACCCTCGGTTGTCATACTGTGCCAAAATCGCCCCAATTTGACTTTCAGGTAAAATATCTTTGTGGCATCATTTGAACACGATGATTATTTAAATGTTCATTTTTTGACGATTAATATGTACTTTATAATGTTCAAATTTTATCTCAGAATATTTCTTTCAATTATCTCAGAATTTTTATTTCAAACTTTATTTCAATAATTTTCGAAAAATTTTGTCACCTCTTTCTTTTTATCAAAATGTAAAAAGATGTTATCAGGTGATGGTTAGATATTATATTTTTAATTATGACAAGAAGTTTATACCTAAGTGTTAACGGGGCGTTCCGGTCTAAATATCGATTTATTTTTTATTTCATTTTTCGTATGTTCAACCTTTTAAGAATAGGCGTCTAAAAGGATTTTTTTAAATTCGTAAGATTCCCAAAGTTATAGGCATTTGAGTAGTCGCAAATGCTTGGGTAACACCCGGCCACTCAGCGCTCACGTAAAACTTTAAACGCGTTTTTCTCGATACAGTGTTCTCAAAATGGGTGGAACCTGTATCTCCAAAAGTTATTATTCGATTAGATGGAAACATTTTTTAGTTTGAAGAATATACTTCTGGCTCGTGGACAGACCAGTAAAATTTAAAAAAATTGGAAAATTTGTCATTTTTAAAGGCGTTGAAAGGATGATAAATATAGGGAAAAAGTGATTTCAAATTTCAAGTGTCGTTATTTTCTAAAAAAAAATGTCATTTTTTGTCATTTTTTCTGGTCAATCCAGTAGCGAATTTCATGCCCTTTAATAATCTGGAATTGTTTTTCATTTCACACCAATGGTTTAGGTTCCATCGTTTTGGATGAATTTTGTGTCGCCTCGACTTTAACGGCTCCACAGTGCCGTCTGCATTGATTAATTATAAAACAAAAAAATTATTTCTATAGTTTAAGATATCCTTAATATAATGCAAAAAGTCCCGTTAAATTATACGTAGCAGTTTTCCTTTAATTAATTCCTAAAGATCACCTATTTTATGGGCTCTAGACAGTAACAGCCCCTTAACTATACTTCCTTACTACAGGAAGAGTTCATGGTGGTATCCATTTTAAAAATAATGTTCCTCACTCGTTGATAACCAAAATTTTATCTGTTTTTCAAGCTTTAGCTCTTCAATAAATATTCAGATTTCGATGTATAATGTAAATGAAGTTGTTTTAACCTTTTGTATACTAGCGTAGGACGCCCATAGGCGTTCAACAACTATAGTTAAGAGTACTCTGAGTGTTCGAAGTTCAAATTGTCAGCACTCAAGGGGTTAAAAAAACAATGTTTTTTAGAAGTCCTCCATTTTTCACAACTATTACCTTTTTTTAATTTATTTGAAACATTTCAACCCTTAGGCTTATACTGCTTAAAATCGCTGATTTTGGAGATTTCGCGATTTTCGACTTTATTCTGCGATCTTTTAGCGTTTGTAGCTCAGAGCAACGGTGACCAGTTTTGCGAAATTTTCAGCATAGGGTACCCAAAATATTTGAATACTTCAGTTGCTCAATTATTTGACGAATATAATTCGAATATCCAAGTATCCAAATACTATTTGAATATTTAAGTATTCGAATACTATTCGAATATTTAAGTATTCGAATACTGATGTATTCGAATAGTATGGTGTGGATTATAAATCAAGTTCTTTAGGTTCATATTTTTACAAGCTTTTATTTAGTTTCAGTTGTGAGTTCGTTAGTTTGTCAGTGACAAGTTTGTCCGATGACAATACAATATATATTACAACGCCAATACAATAGTATTCGAATACTTAAATATTCAAATAATAACATTCGAATACTCAAATATTCGAAGTTTATTCGTAGCATTCAAATACTTGTAAAATATTCGAATATTAAATTATTCGAATAGTCCCAGACCTAGTGTACAACTTACTTAACTCTACAAACAGGATTTTTGTATTTTCATTAAAGGCTCAGAAAAAAAGTTTAAAAAACGACCTTTACTATCTTTTTCGCTATTCCGACCAATTGTATTTTTTTCAAAACAACGAAACACTTCAGTTAGCAAACTAATACTCCTAGCTTCTCACAAAAAAAAAACTCAAGTCGTTTGGACCAGCTCTAAAAAAGTAATGCGATTTTAAAGGATGTAAAGGATGACTTTCTTTCGTCCGCCACTGTATCTGCTTTATATTGAGAGTACATAACTATATTACATTAATGAATTCTTACATTAGATTTAGAAGATTTCGATTTATACATACATAGACGGTGTGTAACTTATACAGTTTTATTATATTTTTTAAGAGAAATGAATATGTAGCGGTAGTTGAAATTTAAGTTCCATCAGTTTATTGATTAAGACATTCCTTTTTGACTTTTGTAGAGAGAGAGGGGGGGGGGAGGGAGAGAGAGAGAGAGAGAGAGAGAGAGAGAGAGAGAGAGAGAGAGAGAGAGAGAGAGATGTGGTTCAAATCTACTACATTAATTACATTATTACATTGGGCAAAGAATGATAAGAAAGATCGGCTGAAAAACAATTCAAAGTATTTTTTGCCTTTAACTAGACCTTATTCAAAAAGTAAGCGGTTGTTTTCGGCTTTAGACATCATTTTATAGTGGGAAAACGAATCCGTAATCGGTATATAAAGAGATTCAGGGTCTAATCCCGTGGTCACACTTATGGCAAGATAGTCTGCCGCCTCGTTACCAATTATTCCAATGTGAGAAGGCCTTCTGTAACATTTCCTATATTTTTTAAATTTCTTCTTGGCTGCAAGCATTTATTTCTTTAATACTGTCGAGACGGGAGGAACAGTTTTTTTTAAAGGTAACTCCATAAGAAAAAGTAAGCAAGTAACAAACAGATCAGGGAAACCTAGGTACCCACATCACATTGTCGAATCAAGAGATCAAGCGATGTATGATTGTTACGATCCTCATAAAGATAGGGTGCAATAATACTGACAGCACAATAACACACCAAACGGTAACAGTATCGCTTGATCCTTTGATTCGGAGATGTACCGCGGCCAATAATATCTCCTGATTTGTCCCCTGCTGACTTTTTCATATGGGATTGTCATAGAGGGAGTGTTTTCTTACAGTGTCGACATTATTAAAATGCTGAAGGCTAATAGTACACAAGAAGGAATCAAACACATTTCGCAATAAATGTTGTAAAGTGTAAGAAACAGTTCTCTTAGATGACTACAGGAGTATTAAATATATTGGAAGTAAAATCGTGCTCTTGTGCTCAAAATATTTAATATAAAATATGCGAAAAAAATATTAAATATCTTCAAGCCGCGCTGACCGAGTCAACATCAAGCACCGCATGTCTCACGTTAATCCGTCCTGTCAATATTTCTATTTCTAGTGTGCTAAATACAGGAGTTCCCATCTAAGCCTATTTCAAAACCGTTTAATTTCAAGTATCTGTACAAAAGAAACAGATGGTTGGCTGCTTCTTATTGAATGAGATAGTTTTGTCAGTTTCAGAATGTATAATGTATCCATCAATTTTGTGACTGCATTTTTTAATGAGTACTTTTTACAAATTTTCTTACTCGTTTAAATACACGTTTTGACAGGTAAAAAAAGTTTAAAACTAATTTTCACCTGTTTACGCTTCGTCCAATTTTACTATTTCTTTTGTTTGTATAATTCCAAGTTTTTTGAAAGCATGGTAGCGTTTACTTCGTTTCAAAGATAATACATCGAAATTACCTTGTAATAATATTAATTTGCCACTTTTTTTTAAATACACGAACGTAAATACGCATAATCTAATTTTTGTCTGTCGTCATTTGGAAAATGTAAGCAGAAACAGTGTCTTGGTAATTTCAGCGCTGCACAGTGGTCGAAAATTGAGAAAACCTGGTCAGTGCACTGACCGAGACAAGTTCGTCTGCATTGGTTTTTAGAAACAGCGATGCGTTTTTTGGACAAGTGGCATCGCGGACGCGTAATAGCTATTCCACGTCAAATCGGACAATATTTGACCTCAGAGCCACCGATTTGTTTTAAACTTGTAGAATGTGTTGATAATATTGAGAAAAATAATTTCCGTAAAATTATAGTTTTCGGGCGCGAACGGTTTGCACGATATTAAACGTTAAATTTTGGGGACATCGGGCGAAATCGACCGGCGCTCCATCATTTCACCTTCGATATATAATATGCTTCAGTAGGAGATAAATCTTCTATTTATAGTCATTTTAAAGGTAAACGAACGCTCTTCTAAATAATGTAAAGCATTTTTCAAATACCACTAGTATATACTACAATATTCCACATTAAACTTTTGATCTCTGACATGACATTGTTCCTCCCCTTTCTTAGATAATATGTGAAATTATCTAGGCGCTGTCGGGCCCGATTTTGGAAAAATTATTTTGACATTTGGCAAAAAGTCGCTCGTTTTTTGAGTGTAAAAAATCTAGGCAAAAAAAGGAGAAGCTCCCGATAGCGTTTAGATTTTTAATCCTAAAATATGCTTGCGAAGCCTCGAGTAAATTGGTTCATTAATTTTTTGAAAACACGATTTTAGAGAAAAGGCGTTTAAAGTTTTGGGTCAGAGCGCTACACCGAGGAACACCTACCTGCTCACACGCGTATAACTTTGTCAATTTTGGTCGGATTAACTTGACACTTTCAGGGAATATTTTCAAGATGTACTTGAAGAAAATATAAAAACCGATTTTTCGAACATTTCTAGATAGGCCTCCCCCCTTAAAACAGTTATATAGTTTACAGTTTTCCGGCATTAGGTATGCTCCTTCAAAAGGATATCTTGAAATACACTGAAATTCACATCGACCTCGAAGGTAAAGTCAGAAATGACAGATAAAAATTAAAAAGCGACTCAACCTGAATACCGAATACATATCATTGTTTCAATCTGAGAGCCCGAAAGCACGCCTTTCCTTTCTCCACTAGCGAAACAAAATAATCAAGAAACACGTGAAAAATTTTGTACGAACTACAAGACGGCGGAAACGACGGCATGTTCAAAACGGCGTTAAAATTTAGATCCAGGTAGCGCGATTTCTGATCAGTAGGGCATAGGGTGCAAGTTTGAATTTTTTTCACCGATGTTCCCAATGCTGCTCTACTTTTCTGATACATTCAATTTATAGGATGGCATTCTACGTGTAAAAAATATGCTTGTTTAAATGGAACATCACTGAAAGCATTGCCGAAAAAGGGTAACAGTTAAAGTTCTAAATCGTGTTTTTCAGACAGTCTTTAAGAAGTAAGTAATTTAAGCGCATGCTTCTCTTTAAAATTATTCAATACCTTGGATAAATTTGTCTTTCAGTGACTCCCCATCGAGTTAATACATTTAATTCGCATAACAAATAGTAATTATATTAAAGAAGAGTAAAAAGAATTAATAGCAGAATGTCATGAAAAGTTAAAGACACAAGTATCGCGAAAATGGCCCAGTGGTACTTGCAATTATTGATGATTCAACACGTCACTGAGTGCAAATTTTGGAAATATTTTAACAACACCGTTAGCTTCAGTAACACGTTGTAAAAGTATGTTAAGAAGTATGAAACGCCTGGTTCGTCCTCGTTCGGCAGATCATAGCGCTTGGGTGATCCTGGTCCGGTTTGTCCTAATTCCCAAAAGTTAACGTTTAATATCTCGCAAAGGGCTCGCGCTACGAGGCTATAATTGTACATAAATTAGTTTCTGAGTATTACCAAGAAATACTGCAAGTTTGAAAGAAATCGGTGATTATGAGGGCATGTGTTGGCAAATGTTGTGTGATTTGACGTGGAATAGCTCAAATTTAGCGTGATACCAGATGGACGACCGTATATGACTAGTATAACGTGCAAAGCCGCAGCCGTACATCACGGCTAAATCGCGATCCAAAAAATATACAATGCCTGACAGGGATAGTGCTCCCGTCATCGCGGCTAACAATGTGTACCGCATCGTCCGGTATAAATGACATTCACTCTACGATGTAACGCTCCCTCTCTGCTCCCTCGTTCACAGCTCCCACTCGCCGACCCACCTCACCGCGCCCCACTCACGTTTTTCCGGCGTAATATGTATTCGGGAAATTGCAGAAAAATGCTCTTCAAATAGGACTTCTCTTCTGTGCTCCCACTTTCTTCGTATAAATTGTCAATTAAACTTTCACTTTAGGCCTCTTTCTAAATATTCTTAATGGCTCCTTTAAATTACGCGTACCATTCCCACTTATTATTACTAAACAGTGAACGAAGAAGCCAACTGATTAGAGCAGTTCCATTTATTAGAATTAAACTGACTAACTTGATAATTCAGAAGCAGTTAGGTAGCAGTTTATTATTTTCCGATTTCATCTTTATTTATATCAGAATTGTATACAAAAAAGATTACTTCTACTTTTGTAACAATTAAGTTGTTATAATTAATTCGTTGTGTGTTTTATTTTTGGTTCATAAATTTGTTTAAATCTAGGCAATGTTATATTTCTTAAAAGAATTCGTTTACATATTAGGACATTAGGTATTTGTTTCAACATTTTGTCTATAACATTATCATACGTGACTTCTCGTTTTCGTGTCTTGTTTTAAAGAATCCTTGAACCACATTGGTGAGACGGTTTAATTTGGTGTGACATTTATTTACTTGTCACAACTAAGAACAATATCCATGTACCTTTAAGGGGGTATACCTAGTCCGGAGGCCGAAAAGAGGGGAATGTGATTTTTTTTTAAAAAGCGAAGGCATATATTTATACATATATATATTCATGGTTATCACCAATAGCCGTTTTTCATTGATAAAATCTAAACTATTAGATTTTTACTAGATTTTTATATAAAAAATAAGCCCCCAAAATTTCAGAAGAATTGGTGAAGTAGTTTTTGAGATATCTTGCTCACCGTTTTGAAAATGGCTTCTTGGATGTCGATGTATTCTTATTATAAACGTAAATATTTTTCTACAAAAAGTTACCAAATTTTCTCTAAATGTTGCTTTTTTAAGTACAAAAAGTTTTGTAAACATTCGCCTCTTTTCGACCTCCTGACTAGGTATAACTCCATAATGAATGTATTAAAAGTGCAACTTGTTCAAATAATCCACTTTATCTTCGATACTGAATGCGAGAACGGATAGGCGGAAAATAAATAAGTAATACTGAATCAATATACTTTTATAATTTCACCTTCCAACGTTTGGAGGTTTTAGTAATATTTATATCAATGCGGCTTCACCCATGCTTCATTATCTGTATGCACCAGATGTTGTATGTCCACCGCAACTTCAAATCTCATAGTGTCGCTACTGTGTAAGTTATGTTCGAGGTGTATAACGAGGCACTATGTAAGAGAGATTTTTTTTATAATTTGTAATTCGTGACTTCTGATTAAGAAATGAAACTTCTGATAAGGAGTGAAAATTTAGTTGAAATTGGCCCAGTGATCGTGGGATAAGGAAAGTTTTGGAATGTATTTTTACGTTTTTCTTCGCCCCATAGTCGACTTGGGATCATGATTTACAAATAAGAAAGTTCATCAAAGTTGTTCCAATAATTTATAGTTGGGACAGAAAAAGAAAAAGCTCTAAGAGCACTTATTCTCATTTATGTGTCATATAAAATATTTGAAAAAAATGTAAAAGATGTTGGAAATAAATGTAATTGCGAAGGAATGTATCTTTACAATTTTATTATTTGTACAGATACCTACGTTTCGATTAACAAGAGAAACTCGTTAAACTAAAAATTAAAAAAATTCTAAAACGTTAGAAAATATCGCATAAAATATCCGTTCTTAATCACCGTTTTCTACAAAGTTAGAAGTAACGTTGTTTCATCCATTTACATTATATTAGGAAAATAGATATATTTTATAAGTTAACATTGCATTAAAAATGTACAAACAAACAGTATCTCAGTTGAGGTTATAGGTGGAAAGTGTTATAGCTTTAGTAGCTTAGTAGGTGAGATAACTTAGATAAATAAATGAAAAATTGATTTTATTTTTAGCAGAACGATAGGGAAGGTATAAAATTTTGCGAAATTGGGCATTCTATTGCGAAACTAATGGTAAATCAAACAGTACCCCGGTGGAACGATCTGTTCCCGCGTGTCAGCGGTCTTGTCATGCTATTACAAGGCTTACAATGCATCGGGGTTCAACTGCGAGCTATTATGTCGCATTTCGTTACGTCTCCCAATACAAATATCCCCGGGGCGATGCGAGTGATAAATCAGACTTTTCGTACGATCTGCCATTGTGCTCACCCCACTGACACGAATGGATATCGAGAGATGCGCGTGCTTTTTTGTCTAACCGGTCCCATGTGCTCGACCGGCGGAGTCCTTGTAACTGGTGGAACTTGCGAGAAATTATAGTCTGCGGCCTGGGTTAGATGTCGATCGATGCAAATGCGGGGTTCCATGGATGATCGAATGGTTCATCCGCATCCCAAATAATGTGGTCGTTGTCCAATCAAAACAGCGCTCTCAAACAATCGCGAAGTTTTATAAATTAATACTTTCTGCAATTACCATCTATTTACTCGTTTGTGTACATTTAAACGGTGCGCGTTTCTTTATAAAAATAACAAAACTCGTTATAAAGCGTTTCTCTGAAAGAAAAGAATAATAATTGCTACTTTGTGTATTTACAACCGTAACAACCGTGTGTAACATTCGCGTGTCATAGAAAACACAGCAGACAATATACAGTCGAACCTCAATAACTCGAATTTCAAGGGACGGGAAAATATCGTCGAATTATACAGATTTTGGCTTATCGAGTTTTCGGAAATTCGGCTTATAGAGACTTTGTGCGACCGTTAATTTTTCGACTTGTGAAACTGTAAAGCAAGACAAATTCCAGTTTTAAAGGTAAATTGTTTATTATATACCTATAATCAAATATACCCACATCTTATGTACTACATATATACCTATTTACATATATAAAAATGATTATAAGACACATTTTATGCTCCAAATATTCTATATATATCTTTATTACGTATTAACAAAACGAACCTTTAAATTCAACGTTTACTTTTAACGAACCCGGAAATTCAAAAAATTCCAAAACTTTGTGAATATGTAGAGAATTTCCTCCTGATTATAACGCAATTTTTGTTTACTGTCCAAATTCACTCTAAAGGGGTGTAATTGAGCCCTGAAAATCCGGTTACTTTCCGATTTTGTGTTATAACTCGTGATCTGTAAAATATTTTTTTACCAAATGATAGATCTAAGGTCGGTATCAGATATATTGGCCGGTGAATTCGTTTTCGCGAACAGCATTCGAGGAGAAATCAGCCACCACCATCTGACGATCGTGGATTTGTCAGTTGGAGTTGCTGGGCCCCCGAAGGGTATGGTGGGGTAATGGAAAAGCTGCTCGGCTCCGCCTGAACGTAGCCGTGTGGCTGTTGTTTATTCTTAGCGTAATAGTTGTGTGCGTTACGAAGCTATGCGTAGACCAATACGAAATGAAGCTATCGAGAAAGAATCAATGTTCTGACCAATAAAACTCCTAAATTTTTTCAGAGCTAACGCACACCTATTCTGATATGTGTATTTCTACGCTGACAACTGGGTTTGGCCTTTACGCCAGAAGCTTGGCACCATCCCCACCACTTCTGACTCACTCTTGTTCTGCGAAAGCGAGAGCGAGATGGAACGAGAGCGAGTCAGAAAATGTTGAGAAAAGAAGCACCGAGGCAGGCAAACGTTGTGGTGGGAGAATACCCCTCACAAAATTCACCGGCCAATATATCTGATACCGACCTTCGTTAAAAGAAGTAACATTTGTCTTGAAACTTTTTTCTATGTCTTACAGTTTGCGAGTTATAACACAAAATCGGAAAATAGCCGAATTTTCAGGGATTAATTTCACCTCCCTCGAGTGAATTTGGGCAGCAAACAAAAATTGCGTTATAATCAGGAGGAAATTCTCTACATATTCACAAAGTTTTGGAATTTTTTTAATGTTCGGGTTCGGGATCTTCCTTTGTAAGTAAACTTCGACTTGTAGAGGTCGGAGTTCTTTTAAATTCGAATTGTAGAGGTGAAATACATAATTTAATATGCAAAATATATTTCGAGTTAAGGAAGTTTTATTTTGAGTTGTAGAGGTGTTTACAGCGGAGCAGAAGGGAATGAACAAAAATTTCGTCTTATAGAGGTTTTCGAGTTATCGAGGTTCAAGTTATCGAGCAAATTAAAATGAAATCTTTTTAATTTTGCTCATAGTTTCAAAGTTCCGAATAAAATGTTACAATTTTTAATAAAGAACACAGAAAGCATAACAAGCTTATTTTTAATTGAAAACAGACCATTCACATTTAGCAAGATAATTATTTATTTTCAAATTACTTTTTATATAACACTAATTGTTCAAGATACACAGAGTCAATCAATATTCTATTTTAAAACAATAGTTATTTGACATATCTTGTATGTGGTTAATACTCTTAACTGTCTGAATCAGTGTTACATTTTCATTAGAAACTTTACAATACAACTATCGGTTATAGTGCAGTTGTTTAGTGATTACATAATGATTTTCCAAGACTGAATACCAGCTACGGTGCGCACTCGTTATAAGCCCGACAAATGGGGCTGGCGGCGGGCATGCGGCGCGTTTTAGACACTATTCCGCGCGGCCAATAGCGCGAGTGAGAAAACCCAAGAGCGAGCGAGAGGAAACGAAAGAGTTCTCAGGTTCTCTCACTCTCGTTCGAAGGATTCCAGAAAATGGTGAGGATAGTCGCCGGGCGTACAACGCATGGTGGAAACGGGCTTATAACGAGTGCTTATAACGGTTTTAACGTTATAGCTGATCCTTTTGGCGTGTTTGATTTTAATTTTGGTAAAATCATAAATAACTTCAAACAGAATCGTATTTTCATTTATGGTACAATAAGAATAGGATACTGAAATAAATTTTCAGCATTATTTGAGCAGTTCGTTGGAAATGAAATAGTATTTCTTGCTAATTCTAATGGATGAGAATTGGAAATAAGAGAATACCTATACTATCCACTATGAGAAATGCATATCTTTGGTAAACTCGGATGAAGATTTGTCTTGTTCGAAACGCTCTCGAGGTTGCGCTGTGTATTCGATTACATCGTTGTCCTCCCTGCAGTGCTTCAGTTTGGCGAGGATCAACGCGAATATAAAAGCGGCACAAGGGGGTGGAAAGTGGGAAGTTTGAAAAATAAATAACAAGGTGCTAAGCGGCCGGGGAGGACCACCCCTCAGATTGAGCGCCAGTGGAAGGAGCAGCGTTGGGGTACTGAAATCCGCTCGGATCCTTTTAGAGAAGGGAAGATGGAAGATCGGGAGAAAAGGAAACCCCTGGGTTGACTGCGGTCGAGAAGCCTGTTTAACAGATTTAAAAAATCACCAATAATTCCAAGTAGGGAGGCTGTTTGTTCGTCCAGAAGGGTAAGGTATGTAACTACCGAGCGGAGCAAGTGAGACCGTTACAGGGATGTCAGCGAGAATGTCATTTTTCATTTTAATGGTGGCTTCTTTTCGTTCCGAGTCTCTGTATTCCCCCTCCCTTCTCTCGCTCTCTGTCTTTCTCCCTCCTTTCATCCTCCTACCTCCTTCCTTTGCCTTTCACTCTTATTTTGCTCCTCTACACCCCCCCCCCCCCTCCTCGTTTATTTGTCCCCCATCTTTCTCCCTCTCACCGTTCGAACATCTCTCCATGCTCTTTTTACCAGCAACCTCAATCTCTGGTCACTGTTTCGCGCTTCTCTTTTCATCCTTTCATCTTTGTCTTCCTCTTCGTTGTCGTCGTCGCCGACGTCGTAGTTGTCTTCTTCTTCTTCCTGTTCTTCTTGTTCCTCTTGGTTCAACAACTTTCTTTTATCTCGGCGCGAACGTCTTAATAGGCTTTGGCCTCTGCGCCCAGCCCTTGCCATCCGCCCCTTCTTTCTTTTTCCTCGTCCGCTTCGTCTTGCTCACAGCAATAAAGCTGAAAATCAGTGTAAATATATCGATCTAACTTCTCCGCGACATATTTAGCCGCTTCTTTCGGATTGCTTTTACTCTGTGAAATTATATTTGTATCTTTGGTTTCTGTTTCATCTATTTTTACGTAAGTTTTCGATATTCCATGTAGGTATAGCTCTTTCAATTGTTTTAATTTGCTGCCTCGGTCATGGTTATGGAAAATACGTATACATTTCGAACTTAAGGGGGGATTGCACCTTGTTGGACCGAAAAATAGGTAAGTCTTTGTGAAGTTTTTGTCTAAAAACGGTTCGACAAATTAATTTGAGGTTTGAGGTCTCCCTACCTTGACGGACGAAAAATGATGCGAATTTTTTAAAACAAAACCATTAAATATATTACTTCCAGCTATGATGTGGCTTTATTTGTCAATCTTTAGAGAATATGAAAAAAAATTGTATGCAAAAATCGTGGTTATATCCGGAGTTATAGTGCTTCAAACAGAGCTCCTTACAAAACTCATATGCGCATGGTTAGCATAAAATTAGCCGTTGTAGTTGTCTGAAACAGAAAATTTAAAAAAATTTGTAATCGGTATGAGCAAGGCTATCGTCTGAACTAGATTAAATGAGAAATATTGAAAACTAAAAAAAAATGGCAGCCTCTGAAAGAGACGTCGATTTCTGCAAAAAATTCACTGCGTTTTTAAGTCGCAAAAGTCTCATTTTGCAAAAACCGACTTAGTTTTAGTGACAACTAGAATGGCACATCTACTGAAGATATATACCATGTTTGAAGTAAATCGGGTGATTGGTTTTTTAGATATCATGCTAACCAATTCGAAAAACGTTTGAGGTACCGTTTTTTAAAATTATTTTTTTTAAACGTTGCCGAGATATGTACAAATATAGTCATAAAGTTTTTAGTTAATATAATTTGAGGATTTCTCTTAAATAAAAATCCCAAATATGGCGTTGCTTTTCAGGCTGTCAAAGTAGGTAATAGTAGGTAGTAACCTCTTAACAGTAATTTGCATACTTTTTACACAAACATATATATCAATAACCTTTTCTTATATATAATCATGCAAGTGGTTAGATACATGTCTATATATGTAATTGTAATTACAATTATATTTAGTATCTAGCGACAACAGACAATTTTTTTATGTGTTGTTATATTTCTGCACAGTATTTCGTAAGAGGTTCTAAAAAGATAACTAATTTTAATCGTGTGTAACTGTTTATTCTGTAATTAATAATCGCTGTATAAATGAAATTGAAATCGTGCAATTATTTTTTGTTTCTTAATTTTCTTTCCTTTCTAGCGTACGTGTGTTAAACGATATCTGTAAAGATCAAACTTAATAGGTGGCCGGAAAATGAATACCTTTTTCCTATTATTAAAAAGAAATGATGTTCATGACACAATGCAATCTGTTAACTTACTAAATGTACTTATTTGAACAATTCGACATTACAAGTTGATTCATTACATTTGTCGATTCAAAAAGAAATTTTCACAATCACAAACAGTATTTCATATGTGCATAAGCCTAACTTTTGCAAAATCCTAAAGACGTAATATTTTAAGCTTTATATTATTAAAATCATTCGGTTAGAAGTCAATACTGTCATATTAAAATATTTCTATCGTACTCGTTAACTATGAGAGAAACATTTCAAACATTTAAGGGGTTACGCTCAGTCAGGAGACCGAAAAAGGTGTGCTTTTTGGGATTTTTTCTCGAAAACTATAAAACTATATTAAAAAAAAATTTCCTGTTCGAAAGGTAGTACATTTAGCTATGTGTCTGAATTTTGGTGTTAAAAAATATTTATTAATCACAAAGTTATTTACAATTTCCTAGGTGTGCTGTTCGAAAGAGGGGTTTGCGGTGACCACGATTAATATATTAAATTATCTAGTCCTTGAACGAATGATGTTTGTTTTTGTTGCTTATTTTATTCCAATTAACGAAAATTAAGTGGGATTGCGGCCAGAAACCGACATTTTACGTTTGAACATTTGCCATTTTGTCCTAAGTCAATGTTTCGAAAAACCCTTCGTCCAAGAACTAGATAATTTAATATATTAACTAAAATCCACTTCCGAGTAATCGTGGTCACCGCATACCCCTCTTTCGAACAGCACATCTAGGAGATTGTAAATAGCTTTGTTATTAATAAATATTCTTTAACGCCAAAATTCAGAGACATAGCTAAATATACTACCTTCCAAATAAAAAAAGGTTTTTTGGATAAAGTTTTATAATGTCTGAGAAAAAAAATTCCCAAAGAATCACCTTTTTCGGCCTTCCGACTGAGCATAACACCTTAAGTATTCAATTATTTTTAAGAAGAAAGGTTTCTTATGAGGAATATTTTTTTTACATTTAACAGGAACTGAACAACAAAGATTAATTACAGATAAAATCCGCCCCTCGAAATATTTGTTCATTGGAAACCGGTATTCAAATAATATAATACAAGAATGCCAGACATATCACACGCAGGTTCTAGATCTCGATAAGATTTTAAATCATTCGTGTGAAACAAGATTCTATGATCTAATATTAAGGTAATACGGAAGTATAAGCTTTTCTATCTCAAGCATTCGTCATCTGTCCTCGTCGTTCCTTTGGTACCTTAGAACTGTCTTTTTTTCTCGCTATTGAAGAGCCCTCCAGCTTCCGTTGGCGCTCATTCGCTGAAAGATTAGCCACCCCAGCTCGGAACCACGGCCATTTAAGCGGGTAAACTTCGTTGGGTGAGCCCATGATTGCACGTCTCAGTCGGCACTCTTAACAGAATAAATTGCTCGTTTTGCAAAGACGCAGAACTTTTCTCTTCGCGTTCTCGTAACTCCTCCGAAAAGAGTCAAGAATTCTCGCCCTCCTCTTGGACGTATGCCTTGCCTTTAATTTATTTATACGGCAATTAGATCGCGATATTTGCCTAAACGCAAACTTAGAAACAACGGCTACTACTGTTAATGGTACAAGTATCTACCTATCAGTTACCAATTGAATAGAATTCATTAGAGAGAATATACAACGGAAATTAATTTCCCACACAAAAAAAGTACAGCGTGTTCCAGCCGAAGATACAAACACTCTTTCAATTAACACTGTCAATAAAATATTGCTTATTTAATGTGAGTGTACAAAAAACTTCAAGCCCAGTGCACGTTGTATCGTCCAACTTATGATAAAATATCAGCTAATGCATTCTGTCCGGTTTCACCCCCGTCTTTTCGCGTAATCTTTACGCGAGTTTCGGAACATGCCTTCTCGAGAGAAGGAGATTCGAGGAAACCAATTCAAGCGGAAATATCCTAGATGGATTGTCCCAGACTAATGACATTCGGACTACCAGAGTCGTCGAGTGGACGTCGGGGGTAGAGTAGCGGGGAATGGGAGGACTACGAGCTGTCAACGCTGCCATGTGTCACTCACGTTACTCCCTTCGACTGTTCTGTTGTTCAGAGGTTCGCTTCTGCTACTCCACTTAACCGACAGTCGGACCTGTCGCGTCCCCTCTGTTTGCCGCTGTAACCAACACCTTGTTCTCGTCACTTGTCACTGAATAGATAAAAAAAAACAGAACCTGCGGAAAAATCGTCTTGGGATAACGAGAACTGTTCTCGGCCGACTAAGAATGCTCCATGCATCCTGCGACAGTTTTTTCCGAGGTCCTCAATTTAGAATTGTATCATTATCTGAATAACAGCTGTAAAGAACCGAAATTAGTCAACGTTCCGTTTGAAATTACAGTTCCAAAATCGGTTCTCATAGAGTCCCACAGATCGACCCTGCAGCGGTTTCATATTGGTCCCTAATAGGTTTCACAATCGCTCCCAATAACTGTTTAAACACTGATTTCATGCAGGATGAATTCCATTATAAAATTTGCTACTATATCCACGTTAAAAACTTCTACGTGTAATGAATCTTCTAAAAACTGTTATAGCGCACTAGGAACTGTGTTAAGGGGTTATACCTAGTCAGGCGGCCGAAAAGTGGCGAATGTTTGTGAATTTTTTTTGCAAAAGGGGAAGCATATATTTCTACAGAACTTTTGCACATAAAAGAGCAATATTTAAAAAACATTTGGTATTTTTTTTTGTAGAAAAATATTTACGTTTATAATGAAGTTACAACGACATCCAAGAAGCCTTTTTAAAAAGATGTTTTTGCGGTGAGCACTGCCATTCGGAACCAGATGATCTAAAATAAAAAAAGAAGAAAGATTTCGTTAATTAATTTATCCTCTGATTAACGGAGGGAATTTTCGAAATATTAATTTAAACCAAAATGGCGGCTATTTAAAGTTGAAGTCCTGATTTTTCGCGTGATTTATCACAATTAATTAATATATATGTATCCAATATAATCGTATTCGATTTACAACAAATTTTCAAGTAGAATGACTGTTGACCTATTTTTGAATAATCTTGTTGAGAATGCTGAAGAGAATTTTGAGAATCATTAAATGCATCTCTACATTAGTTATAAAAGCATATGATGCAAATACCATTCCTATTTAAAAAAGTAAGGTGACCTGCATCTTGTAACGAAAGCAGGATTTTCGAGTAAATATTTAAAACATTTGCCAAGAATTAACTCACATTATCCAATGCGGAAGAATTTTTAAGTGACAATTTAACTTGTTTTCTCCAAATAATAAGCTAACAATGATATATTTCATAGTTTCCACCTCTACGGAACATATTACAACTGTAACCAATAATAAAATATTACGACTGCAATTAGAATCAATGTGTGTATACGAAAACTTCTTTTCTCATATAAGCTGTAAGATTATTTCACAATTCATCGGTTCTTTATAACTATTTGACAAAAAACCACGAAAAACAGTTCTCACTTACTATTTGACCAATATATTTCCCTTACCACGCTTGTTCTTGGACCCACTATTTCATTCCAGTCAAAATTGATTTTGGAAAGTGTTTAGCAAATGAAATCGTTCACATAATAACACAAAAACTATACGATAAGAGTTTTTGATTTTTTGTGAGTATGTAAAATTAAAAACGAAGAGAAAAGATCTGTTGGACGGATAATGTACTGTTAATTAATTTGCAAGCTGTTATTTGTGTAAAATTTCGATCGTCGTACCAGTTTCTTTGACCAACCAGTTATATCTACGTGTCAAAATATTATTTGAAGTCCAGATAGTTCTCACAAAAAGAGAAAAGTTCGTGAAATCGGTACTTGTCAAAACAGGAAGGGCCTGACAAGTCGATTCCCGTCAACGGCCGGATAAGATGATTTTTGCTCCCGGGAAAGGATACTTTTTAGAGTTAGGGGAGAATGGGTAATGGCGGTCACTTAAGCAATAAGTGTAATAAAACCAAGATATAAGGTGCAATATTTTTCGAAAATGATTTTTTGTAAACTTAAACTATCACCCTATTCGTAGGATACGAAAATAATTAATATTATCTTGATTTATTCAATAAAATTACAAAATACAGAAAATATGTGTTTGACCGCCATTGTCCACACCTGCGGGTAATAGCGGTCACGTTGCGGGCGATTAATTTAAAATTTTTCTAAATTATATAAAATTTTTTAAATTCAATCTGTTATTTATACGATACAAAAAACAGCACTTAATTTTTTCTTCGTTAATTTGAATAAAACGATACAAAATTTTAAGCGGATATTAGGAGAATGGAACCAACGACTTTCTTAGTAGCTAAAGAGAAAACAAGGCGTTAAAGAAAACGCTGTAATTGTAATATTTAACCCTCGGACACCGGATGCTCGAGCAGAGCGCGGGGTCCGAATGCCGGGTCATTTTGACCCATACTGAAGAGCGAAAAGACGATCGTCGACTGTTGCAGCAGGCGAGCTACGGGCCGGGTCAAAATGACCCGGCATTCGGTGTGCGAGGGTTAAGCTATTAACATAACAAAATATAATATTTTAAATAATATAAGCATCATAGAAAGTAATAAAGATCAGAATTCAATGAATTCATTAAGTCTTTTTACTTATTAATTGGGTGACAGTGATTGGTACAAGCGTTTCAAGCATTTTGGTATTACTGCGATAGCAGTAGTTGCTCATGTACGGGACATTCCACGCGAAATCGGACACTTTTCGGAGTAACATTTCGGATGTTGCTGAAATTTGAATAT
The DNA here is from genome assembly GCA_944738655.2 of Andrena hattorfiana. Taxonomy (NCBI): domain Eukaryota; kingdom Metazoa; phylum Arthropoda; class Insecta; order Hymenoptera; family Andrenidae; genus Andrena; species Andrena hattorfiana. The sequence continues at coordinate 13,207,162 of OX122895.1, forward strand.
GTTGTAGTCTTTAGTGATATTTAAACGTATCTCAAAGGATTTTTCAAAATTTTGAAAAATGTCGATTTTACAGCTGTTTGAAGTTAAGTGCTAATTTTTTTTTCAATACATTATAGCTATGGAAGTGGTAAACAGATGGCGATGAGGTTTACGGTGCTCATAGAGAAGACATTGAAGTTTTAAGAAAAAACTATTTCAGATTAAAAAATAAAAAATTTGAACTATTTTTGTGCAATTATTTTAAACAAATGCAGGTTTTTAACATCGGGCGCGATTTTAAAAATCTGAAAAAAAAGAAGAATATAGTTCTATCCTTCCCCTTGATGGACAAATTTTCAAAAATATGGACATTTTAAAATTGGCCCTGTAAAAATTGCCGAAAGTTGGCGCTGCGTGAAATCACACCGGCTCGACTGGCTGAGCCGTGCGGTACTCGCTGCGGCCAAGCGGCTATATCTGCTATTCTTATGCAGTGTTCTCGAATATGTTAGGTATTTGTAAAAAAACTGAAGAAGGAAAAATTTTACTGTTTTTTTATACACAACATAATAGGGTAACTCAATTTTTGGTTTTCGCAATATTTTCCTTGAAACAAAGGTGACCCTCAGTTTTTTAAATGCAATGCTATATATTTGATTATCCAATATGAAAGCGACTGTCAAGACAAATTCAACCATATGGTACACTATGACCTTCAAGGCTACACATGGTTAGGAATGAATGATGAAATTCAATATACTAGAAAGATAGTTCGATGTAGGTATTTATTTCATTGTTTCAATTTTCCTTCTTCAGTTTTTTACAAATACTTATAATACACCATATTCGAGAACACTGTATAAGAATAGCAGATATAGCCGCTTGGCCGCTGCGAGTACCGCACCGCTCAGCCAGTCGAGCCGGTGTGATTTGACGCAGCGTCAACTACCGGCAATTTTTACAGGGCCAATTTTAAAATGTCCATATTTTGGAAAATTTGTCCATTAAGGATAGCCTACATTTGTTTAAAATAATTGCACAAAAATGGTTCAAATTTTATTTTCTTTTAAACTGAAATAATTTTTTCTTAAAACTTCAATGTCTTCTCTATAAGCACCGTAAACCTCATCTCCATCCGTTTACTACTGCCATAGTTATAATGTATTGAAAAAAAGTTAGCACTTAACTTCAAAATTTTGAAAAATCCTTTGAGGTACGTTCAAATATCACTAAAGACTACAACATATTCAAATTTCCCGTACATGACGCGACGTAACCTTAAAATGACAGATAAACAGTATTAGGTTAGCTGGTAGAAATTGGGGTGTCAGTAATTCAGTCTAATAGATTTGAAGGGTGTCAGTAATAGATCCCTTAATATATTTTTGAAATTGATGAATTTATACATAAAAATCGAAGTTTTAATATCCACCAAATTTTTTTCATCAAGTAAACATATTAAACAATAATAAATAACAAGGACAACATATACTTTTAATCTATAAGTACAAAACTACAAGATAATGTCAGCGTCAACGCTTAATGTGTCAGTAATTGGGTCATTTACCCTATGTATCCATCCGCCGAGTTCCATCCACAACATTCAGAATGAGCCGAAAGGCCACACGAGATGCATCGAAAGCACATTTCATTATCATGGCCAAACTGATAGCAAATAATACACTTGTACACTGTTTTCTCAAGCGTTTCGGAAGACCAATTGGCTTTTCCACTTGTTCTAGGGCGCATTTTTGCCATCTACAGAATAAAATTCTTCTACTGAAGAAAGATATTTTTATTCTACACTGGGGAATAATGGTAATCACGTTGCGGGCGCTAACTGTCAAGCGACCATCATTGCCCGCACACGTTTTCATTGATAAAATTGAAGATTACATCAATAAATTAAATATATTTATATCAAATTTGATTCTAATCCTTTGCCTTGATAGTATATCTGTATTTACGTAAAGTTGAAATGTGAAAATAGCTTCAAAATTAGTATTTATCTGTTACGTGGTGCACACAAAATATAACATCAACGACGTTTAAAACACAAAAATGGTTGTTTTTCTTGGTTGCTTAGCAACGATTTAGGCGAGGTCGTTCGACAATATAGCGAATGATGTCGTGGAAGGTAAAGAAAAGAAATTGCACATTTCGGACATGCCGTTTTATAATAACAATACTGCCCATTGCCCACTGACCGTGATTGCCCCATTCTCCCCTACGTTTATATTCTGTCAATATGGTCATATTTGCGGTAAAACTAACACTTTTCTTACGACGAATCTCGACTACTTGCTGCAGTTTTTACTTACAAGGAGAAGTCACAGCGGTGGAGTGAAGTTGTTGATTTAAATTGAACTTTTTTCTACTGAATCTGCAGCGAAACTGATGTGAAGGCAACTTAGGTAGTCCAGTGAAATTAGCATCTGTCTACGGAATAATTCCCAGCAAGCTACATTTTGCCATGAGCCTTTATTTCGTCGTTTTAAACAATATGGCAAAAGTCCCCAACGATCCGATATCCGCTAAAAATTTTACAGAGGGTTGAAGGTAAAAACAAGCTGTTATTATGAAATTTGTACCTTAGGAAATTCTGTACAAAAAAGGTATGAATTTTTTCGTAGGAGTAACCATTTTCATGTATCATGGCTTACAAAGCTTCACCCCTCCTAATTTTGACAAGGTAAGATCCCGAACCCGGAAATTCAAAAAATTATGAAACTTTGTGGATATGTAGGGGCAGCGTTGGGCATTAGTCGAATAAATTTTTATTCGGCTACATTTTTATTCGAATGAATTCGAATAAAAATTTCGAATAAAGTGAAGTTATTCGAGAATAACGAATAAATTTTTAGTCGACTAAATTTGTAGTTGACTAAATTTTTAGTCGTTATTCGTTCCGCGTCATTCGTTATTCGAAGGACCGCTGTGGCGACTAATTGTAAGTGACACGAATAAGTGGGGGCCAGGGAACGGGCCGAGAGGGGTATCATGACTCATGAGACACTCGAGCCGAAGCGGCTTCTTCGTGACGCTTACATTAGTCGCCACGGTGGTCCTTCGAATAACGAATAACGACTAAAAATTTATTCGACTAAAAATTTATTCGAGTTCATCAAATAAAAACTTAGTCGACTAAAAATTTATTCGTTAGTCAAGAGAAATTTTTATTCGAAGGTAAGTCGAAGAACAATGTAGTCGAATAATGCTCAACTCTGTGTAGGGGACGACCTCTTGAATACAACGTAATTTTATTTGCTGCCCAAATTCACTCCAAGAGGGTTCAATCGACCCCTGAAAATTTTTCGATTTTGTGTTATTACTCGCAAGCTGTAGGAGATAGAAACAAAGTTTTCCGGAAAAAGTTACTGATTCGTTGTCAGTTACGAACTGAGTTAATTGAGATTCTATATGATATTGATATCGTGTACGCTTTTCGCTTATTCTTAGACGGAAATTCATGAGCTTTGGGATCTATGGGAATTTAATAGTTTGCAGTTGATAGACATTCTCACCAAAAACTGCATTTGATGATGGTGGTAAAGTTAGTATGTAGGTGGTGGTAAATGGTTTCGAACTGAGGCTACTGCTCCATGTTGTATGTATAGTGCCTAGACGAGATATTATTCGTTATTCATTACAGGGCCACAATTATTTAGCCAGATTGTTACACGGCCCAGGATTTTAAGGTTCTAATGCTGTACACTGTACGCGTCCTGGGCACTTGACGTGTCACTGAAATATTTGTAGCCGCCACTGATTTCATTCTCTGGTGCTTTCACGATATCCCGATATCCCAACAGGGCACTGTCCAAAGGGACTGTCTCAAAAATTTATATCTGGTGTAATAAAAAATATGCACAACACAGATCCGAATGCTCGAATCTGGCATTCGTAAGCTAAAGCTGGATGTAGGCTTGAGCGGAGCGATGAATAAATCTTCGAAGTCGAGTCACTAATGCCACGTTCCCACGTGTAAAACGAAATGCATGATGTTATTGATTTTCCTTAGCAAACGACGGAGTCCTGTAGCTGGCGATAGGCCCGATGCCGATCGAAGTGCTTCGAAACTCTGACGAAGGTTTCGAATCACTTCGAAACTTGTGCGAAATAGAAAGTTTTTAAAAGTATTGAAAGTTTTTGAAGTTTACCCTTAACTGTGTTGTATCTTAACACTTGGAGAACTTGGATAATGAAAGTGTAATGATGACTAAAATCATTTTCTATGATTCTTTGCAAAATAAGGGGTGGTACGATTGTCGGTTGCGTTATAATTAATATAAAAATCTTTTAGATTTGAATCACTTTGAATATTGTTCAAATTTACAAAATTTTAAAAGTATTTGTTTATCCAGACCAAGTACAATAATGATTTGATTCCATGATTTATTTTGTTTCAAGCTCGGAACCCGATTGGAACATGGCTCATGGATAGCCCCAAACTCTACACTAGGGTGGTCCTTATTTTTCGACTTTCAAATTTTTTCGGAACACCCCCCACAATTGTGCCACTGAACGAAAAAAATACTCTGTGCAAAATTTGAAGTCGATCGGACAACGGGAAACCGTGCCGCATCGAATTTGAAATTTTTTTTATTTTGGCAACTCGATTTTCTCCATTGTAGTATATCGTTAATATATACGTTTATATATCGTTGAATTTATCTTTTACGCTCTGTAACAATATATAATCAAAATATAAGATCACTAAAAAAATCATTTCCTTGAAATCTCAAAAATTGACCTTCAAAAAAAACTTGCTTCGTTTGCATTATATTTACTTTGTCAAGCAGTACAACTTTCGTCTAAGAATTTTTTTCGTATAATTATAAATAACAGATCAAAGGGAAAGGACACCCGAAATGCACCAATTTTTGCAGATTTCCTTCAATTCGTTTAAAAAACTAAGGGTCTTAAGAAAATCTGAGATAGCTCATTATGGCGCACACTTTGGTTTTTAAATGCCAACCGGCTCGGCGGCTTGGATACAAAGAGTCGACGCGTTCTTATGTTTCACGGTTGGTTGTATCGACGCGCGTTACGAAGAGTAGCACGTTTCATTTTTTTCTTACGGACAACTGCATGTAGAAAAAATGAAACGTGCTACTTTTCGTAACGCGCGTCGGTATGTATCTGAGGGGGATCTGCTTTCGAGGAAGGGAGGTGGGGGAAAATAGAAAGTCACGACAATCGAAGAGATATTACGTGTCACCTCTATCGAATCATTACGGTAGTTGTGCACAGCTGATTCGGACAATAGCACACTCAACTTACGCCGCGTCGCGCACGACACGCACGATCCGACGGGTATCGGTACGTCAGAGAAATATATGATGGCCATCCTTGTCGGAGACGATTCTACAGACCAAAATAACACGGAAATATTCAATACATTTTTTTGATATCGGGCTTCGTTATCGAAAAATTGACTAATTGTAAGGAAGCACGTCGTGCTTTCTGTAGCCGTTTCCCCTACCTCCATATGCCCCTCAGGCGCCAAAAACTGTACTTCGGTGCACGCGTATTTACCTAAAATTCAAAGTCGATTTTCTCGGAAACGAAGCTCGATATCAAAAAATTGTATTCTACAGTTTCGTCGTACTTTGGTCTAAATAGCCTGTATATACTACACGCGTTCAGTTTGGATGCTTTTTGCAACAATTTTTCTAAAGACCGCGAAAGAACTTTGAAGTCTAGGACGGCAAATTTTGAGCTACATAAAAATATTGAAGAAGGTAGCAAAATATTTTATATATTTGGCTATTTTGACCGTTTGATCTTTAAACACTTAGCCCTGAGACAACTTTAAAAACAATTCACTTTTTTCATGTAGCAAATTACTGGGAAACAACGGCGAACATAAATAAATATTTCTGTGGATCCGGTTTTACGTATTACAATCTGTTCCGAACTGAACATCTCTTTGAAAAGTAAAAACTTGGTCAAGTTACATTAGAATTTAGTTAGAATAGATTTTCTTTTAAAAAAAACTAAGTAAATAGTTGAAAAAGGGATGTACTGTATGACTTGCACGAATAATTAATTTATAGGGCTATTTCTGACCAAAGAAAGTGCTATAATAATTATACACTGTTAGCATGATGCTATTTCTCTTTGTTCTTGAAAATTGGATAAACACATCTTCAGGAATATCGACAAAGGAAACAGTAGCAAACTTCCATCCGAGTGCAACGACTCATTGTTCAAAGGCACATTCAAATTGTGGATTAACAATATCTTTCAAAATCAAGTCACCAAGTGTGTTTCTTATTATGTTAATATTATGCTTTACCCAAAAAAATGTAAAGCTACACGAAATGGACTGACATGTATTTAGTTACCTAATTATTACCAATTCGTAGTAAAATGGCAAGTAAAATGCATAGAAGAATGGCACAGAGGGTTTCGCAAACGGTTTTTAGATTCGAAACCGACTTGAATAAAATAATTGAGATATCGATTGTGCATTCTGTGCCGTCAAATTGTTTTGCTAAAAGGGCTGAGGACGAGCATGTCACGTGAAACGTTTGTTTTTTTCTGAAAAGATTGAGGACGAGCGGTGAAAGAAGACGGAAGAGAGCCACTTTTCAATTCCGTATTGACATGTAACTGTCATCGATAGAACTTACAGCTGTCCGTCGCAGTAGCGAAAGATCTTTCTTGTTGCTAAATACGAACCGGTTTCTATCCGATACGAAAACACACTGAAGAGACCGAGCATCAAATCAACTCACGGGCGCTACCAATTGCGACCATTGCCGCAAAAAAGGTGTGCGGCTCCCCTTTGGGCCGCGTGATTCACGACGATTTTCTGCTCGACGGTTCGATAACTGCGGTTTCCGTGCTTACTTACACGCGACTGCATTCCATCTTCTTTCCAACCGTACTTTTTTCCTTTGGCTTCAATTTCGTCCCCGCAGATCCACCTTCTACTTTCCTTCATATGCTCTGCCTTTAATCTCTTAATAAGCACCAACGTCGATAGTAATACGTCTGTAATCTGATATTCTAAAAAAATTCTAAAAAATTTGATTGGTTCGTTCAACAAATTCTTAATAATTAATAACGTTTACTAATATCCACTACTACCTATTCTTTTTTCGCAAAACAAAAATACTATTGTCATACTTCCTTCTGCCATTCATTATTAAGGTTACCTTTTCGCGTAATCCCGTAAAAAATTTAGGAATTTTTTTAAAGAAAATTGTAACACATAGGGTAAAAAGATTTATTAGTACGGATTTATACATATTTTAAAATAATAAAAAAAATTATTGTTTTTTTCGTTGTAGTCTTGAATAAATAGTTACAACTCTAGCGGTGATAAAAATACGGTGTTTTTTAATACGGTGTAATTGACCGATTTCAAGAAATCTTTTTGTGATTCTTTTCATAAATAAACTCGCTATCGTATTACCAACTTTCATAAGTTTTGGCATACTCAATTTGCTTTGATTCAGCATTTTTTATCGTTAGTTAACAATTACCAGTTTCGGGCCACTTTTATTCAAACATGTAGCGATCATGGAATTTTCATTATTCTGCAGTAACGATTGGTAATACGATAACCATACTCATATATTTTAAGAAAAACTTTCGACTTTTGACTTCAGATGAGCTTATCTTGAAATATCATGTACGCCGTGTTTTTGTTACCGTCAGAGTTATAGCTATTTATTCAAGGTTACATCGGAGAAAAACAAAAAAAAAATTTATTATAAATGATCCACCGTCGCATCGTCGCGCGATATCACGGGATTTCGCGCAAATTCGTGTCCACTGTAACCACAGCCTAACTAGAGCATATGTAGTCGAGACAGTGTGTTCCACCTAGCACCTATAATGATAAAACCGTTCCTGGAAAAAATATTTCTGTTTTCAGTTTTTAATTTGTCACATCCACGATATGAGTGGATAAATACATAGTAGTCTTTTAGTAGTATCTCAATTCACTCACGACAAATTAAAGTACCCAAGGTAAAGTACCTGTAGGAACATATTATAATTATCTCAATCATCGTAACTTTATAAATACTAAAAGTTGTTTGCCCTAGGTATGTAGGCGGCACGAAATGGAAGACACATTTTTCGGATTATTAATACCAACAGTTTCAGTAGCGAACGGCGATGCATCATACAAACTTTCACTCCGGAGTCTTAATCATCAGCGCGCACGTTTAGCGAGCTTTTTATCGCTTTTACATTCGCTCTATAGCTCACGGAAACATATCCTTATGCACGTTAATGTATTACACGGTGAAGCTTGTTCAAAGTCGCATAAATAGCCTGGAAGTCGAGAAGCGAGGAGGCGCTGGAGGTTCGAAAGGGCAAAGTAAGTGAGTAGGGCGATGGTCCCTCAGAGAGAAGGTGCCAGCTCGCCCGTGTATAACTCGACATATATACGAGGTATCTGGATACTCGATTAATGAATAATCCGTAATTAGGATGTGATGTTATGCCCACACGCTGGAATCCGTGGCACGAGAGAGGAAGAGAGAGAGGAGAGAGCGTGTAGAAGGGAGAGCGGGAGAGAGGCCCGAGAAGGAGTATGTAGAGGAAATCAGTTGGCAAGGAAGAGGCTTGTATGATTTAAGGGTGGTGTAGTAATCTTGCCGCACTCCACGTGACCATTAAAATATTGCCAAGCGAGAAGGAGCCCCTTCGGGAATCTACGTACGGCACAGTTGTAAACCTCCTCCGGATGTACATGCAAACGCGCCTCACCTTGTTTTTCTCAAGCAAATTATTTCTCGCTCGCGGGAACGAGAATTAAGAGGTTCCTTGGGAACAACACGATTATCAACGTGATCGAGTGTGGGCTGCACAAGTTCTGTTGGAGAAATTTCCAAGAAATGAACACATCCGCGAACTCTCCGGCCGTTTGGTACAAAGATTCAGTGAGACGTCTTCATGCAAAACACCTACAGACATCGATATATTTCCCGCAAGAAAATCGTCATTAAAAATATGCAAAGTACCTCCACACTTGACCAACAACAAGTTTGCGCTTTATGATATGATTTAAGTGTAATTTCTCATTTGCATATAAATATATGCAAATCAGCAAGTTATTGTCGCTCATGAAAGTCTACTGAAAGTCAAAGTGTGTTGCTTTATTAATTCTCTAAAATTAATTCCCTTGTTAATTAAATGTAGTCTGAGACTCTAAGCCCCGTTACGCACTTGGCGACAAATCGCCGACGACCATGAGGTGCACGGGGACATATGAGTTCGTACGCACTTGGTCGCGGCGAACAACAAAGGTTACTGGTCTCTCGGCGACCAAGTTGCCGGCGACTGGTCGCAAGTGCGTAACGGGGCTAACTCTTGAGGTATCTAAACATCTGGATTCGCCAGTTTCTTACCTATGTATGAATTAACATTTGCCCAGCATAAAGTGTCCACCCACGATATATTGATTCGTAACTGTATCGTTATACATAAATCATGTAAAATGGAAGGAAAGAGAAACGATCGAGCGTGGAAGGATGCGAAGGGAGCGGAAGATGAGCTAGGTTTGAGCGCTGGTGTCATATATAATAATCGCATAAAACAGATACGTGCGATCCAACCAACCCACGACTGCATTATGTTGCCAGGGCTAATTTACGATTATAACGTACGTGTGTAACTATCATTGTTGATATACTGCGGCGACGGAGCAGCCAGAAGCGAGCTGGCTGGTAGCTTGGTAGGAAGAGACAACCAGTGGGGACGGAAGGGAAAGGAGTGGGGTCAGGACTCGGTAGGGACAGAGGGACTGCCTCGAATTACTTCGTTGCCCCGAGTAATCGTTGAAATTCGTTTTAACGCAATCTCTTGGGCGATGTGATTTCGCTAGTAAGCAGGGGAAAAACTTCTTCGATAAGGGTCGGTGTTGCTGTACTTCCGCCAGGAATCCGGGTATTCTGGACTCGTTAACTGATGGTACTGTTGAGAAAAAGGGTGACAATTGGCGTTATCTTATTGCCACGGTAACTTTAGCGGTAACTTTACGACTTAATCAAATTTCATGACAGAAATAACTATGAAATATTTGGCCAATATGTCTTCCATGTCGAATAGTTTGCACGTATAGATTGTTAAATGAATAATGTTTGTTTTAAAGCTTTGATGCAATACATTAAAATTGATGAAAGTTCTATGTTTTATTGTTCGTTAATTTTTTAGCAATTTTGACAAATGGACACATGCCGCGATAATTTTACCAATCATTCTATTACGTAAATTATAGTAAATTATTAAAAAGGTTTTACTCATGAAGGAGGTCGATTTTCAGTGTCTTGTTGCGTTTCATTTTATCGCGAATAGGACTAGGACTATTTGTCGATTTTTTCGATATTCGAATATTCGAATACTTCAGTCGCTCAATTATTTGGCGAATATAATTCGAATATCCAAGTATCCAAATACTATTCGAATACTGTTGTATTCGAATAGTATGATGTGGATTATAAATCAAGTTCTTTAGGTTCATTTTTTTTACAAGCTTTTATTTAGTTTCAGTTCTGAGTTTGTGAGTTTGTCAGGGTGAAATCTTGTAAATTAATTTTGATCCACTTCAACATATCCGACCGACTTGAAACTTTGCACACATACATAGTTCCAATGACGATAAAATATATATTACAATGACAATACAATTGTATTCAGATACTGAAATATTCGAATAGTATTTGAATACTTAAAGATTCTAATAATAGCATTCGAATACTCAAATATTCGAAGTTTATTCGTAGCATTCGAATACTTGTAAAATATCCGAATAGTCCCAGCCCTAATCACGAATCGATCTAGCAGTGGCAAACAGGAGAAGAATTGATAATCCATTGACAGGGAACTGCTCGTCGTCGATTTCGCGAGCTGTCGCATGGTTTTATGATGAACGTTGCCGTAAACCTTATTTCTATTGTTACGATGAGGCAACAGTTGTAAATTCGAGCGACGAGAAATCAGAATGCAGGGGGAATAACGACGTAGGAATGTGGCGTGTCCGTCAACGGAGAGACGTATGCAAGCGACGTATGTGCGTAACTCCCTCGAGTTCAGGATCGATCGATAAAACACGCCCGTAAATGGATAATGGCTCGACGAGTAACGGAGATTTCACGAGAGTTGGAATCACGAAACTGAGCCAGCTGCTGGCTCTCAAACTGCCCAGCCACTAACGATCATCATCCTCACAAAGATGTCCTGTTCTCATAAAACCTTTTTTTTTCGAATACCGGTGCTTCCTTTCTTTTTAGCGCACAGTGGCACGGTTCGATCGCATATTTTTTCGTTCCACTTGTTCGGTTTAGAGATTTGGGGAGATTTCTATGATCAAACGGTTTATCTACACTTCTTTATCATTTTACTCTAAACTTGTTGACAAAATCAATTTTTGGTAACCTGGGTCTCTACTTTGAACGCCTGGGAGGTAGGGGTACATGGGACAAATTTTGGACAAAACTACTGCATCGATTGTTTTCAGATTTTACGCACGTGTAAAGACTGCTGGAGAGTACATACTAATTGCTTCACACTGAAAGTACAAATAGAAAGGTAAAAATCTTATTAACGAAATCTATCTTAAAAAAAACCTACTCTTTTGCGAAAGTGAGTGCATGAATGAACATAAAAAGTGAAAAATTCATGAAATAATGTTATTTTAAACGTTACAAAGTAAAAATTTTGTGAAATTATCGTCTTTTTCTACTACTAACAGAAAACTAGTTCCAATTACTGTTATAATTCGAATCTAACAAGAGCTAGACGTATTTTCTAGAAGTTATTCATATTTGAAATCTAAATCTTTAATGTATTTTTAGATACTTCACAAATTTGAAAAGAGCAGTTTCCAGAAAAATGACTTCAAAGTTTAGGTAAAGATTTTCCTATGTTCATAAAAGGTTTTCTGATACCCATTGTCAATTTTCCAGAGTCATGCAGTGACCGGTCTATTTCTTTGAAGAAATGATTTTCTTACTCAATCTAATCTTAATTACTCAGTTTAGAGAACATTTTTTATTTGGAGGTTAATAGTCATCCTCCTCACCTTCGGGATTTTCAGTATTGGAATACACCCGGGACATTCCACGCAAAATCGGACACTTTTCGGAATAACATTTCGGATGTTGCTGAAATTTGATTATGTTGTAGGCTTTAGAGATATTTAAACGTACCTCAAAGGATTTTTCAAAATTTTGAAAAATGTCGATTTTACAGGTATTTGAAGTTAAGTGCTAACTTTTTTCAATATATTGTAGCTATGGAAGTAGTAAACAGATGGAGATGAGGTTTACGGTGCTTATAGAGAAGACATTGAAGTTTTAAGAAAAAATTATTTCAGTTTAAAAAATAAAAAATTTGAACCATTTTTGTGCAATTATTTTAAACAAATGCAGGTTATCCTTCCCTTGATGAACAAATTTTCCAACATATGGACATTTTAAAATTGGCCCTGTAAAAATTGCCGAAAGTTGACGCTGCGTCAAATCACACCGGCTCCACTGGCTGAGCCGTGCGGTACACGCAGCGGTCAAAGCGGCTATATCTGCTATTCTTATACAGTGTTCTATGTATACGCGAAGCCTAGCCACTACAGCCTGTTAAACTGCTTTTTTAGCAATATTTCTTATAAGTCATATTCTTGTAAACTGGAAATAGCGTTTATAAACAATAAGTTATGCACCCAAATACACATACTTTCCCAATTCTCTGATTTGCTTAGACACCAACCTACAAAGAGAGACATAATCGCAATCAAATATATAGCATTCCATTTAAAAAACTGAGGGTCACCTTCGTTTCAAGGAAAATATTGCGAACACCATAAATTGAGTTACCCTATTATGTTGTGTATAAAAAACAGTAAAAGTTTTCCTTCTTCAGTTTTTTACAAATACTTACCATATTCGAGAACACTGTATAAGAATAGCAGAGATAGCCGCTTGGCCTTTGCGAGTACCGCACAGCTCAGCCAGTCGAGTCGGTGTGATTTGACGCAGCGTCAACTTTCAGCAATTTTTACAGGGCCAATTTTAAAATGTCCATATTTTTGAAAATTTGTCCACCAAGGGGAAGGATAGAACTATATTCTGCTTTTTTTCCAGATTTTTAAAATCGCGCCCGATGTTAAAAACCTGCATTTGTTTAAAATAATTGCACAAAAATGGTTCAAATTTAATTTTTTTTTTAAACTGGAATAATTTTTTCTTAAAACTTCAATGTCTTCTCTATAAGCACCGTAAATAGGGATGGAGTGCAAAATCACTAACAGTGAGTTATCACAGTGATCGCAGAATCACGATCACGGTCGTGATTTAACTTCAATCACGACCGTGATTGTGATTTTTTTAACTTGAGTGAATTGTTTGTTGTGATCGTAATTCTTGATCTTGATTGAATTATTTTTTATAAAATACTTCAATATAGCTTGTGTTACAGTCAAAGCGTGCTAATTCAGCGAATATATAGAATATACATTCATAAATAGTCAATGTATGCACGCACTGATTTGATTGGCTAAAGTATTCACATATACATTATACTTTATAACTAAAGTGAAGAAATATTCGTTAATTCCCAGAAAGCACACGACGTCTATAAGCCGCCTTTAAGACGTCTTTCAGACTTTCAAGACGTCTGAGGACGTCTTAAAGATGGATTATAGACGTCACGTGTTATCTGGGTTTAAATAGATCAAGAACGATTACATGGATTTAAAATATACAACTGAGATTCTATAAGAACAGTGAGGACTTGAGACTTGAGAAAGTAGAAACTGGGGTTATGTGGCGCGTGCAAAAAGCAGTTATGCTCTTCACCAATCAGAAGCGATCACGGATCACTGTTCTGTCTGCACCAATCAGAGGCGATCACGAAAATCACGGATCACTGTGAAAAATCACCGTGATTGGGAACGAACGTGATCGGATCACTCGTGATTCACAAATCACGGTTCTAGCCAACACTAACCGTAAACCTCATCTCCATCCGTTTACTACTGTCATAGCTATAATGTATTGAAAAAAAGTTAGCACTTAACTTCAAACAGCTGTAAATTCGACATTTTTCAAAATTTTGAAAAATCCTTTGAGGTACGTTTAAATATCACAAAAGACTACAACATATTCAAATTTCAGCAACATCCGAAATATTACTCCGAAAAGTGTCCGATTTCGCGTGAAATGTCCCTATTCGAGTATTCGAATACTTCAGTTGCGCAATTATTTGGCGAATATAATTCGAATATCCAAGTACCCAAATACTATTCGAATACTGATGTAAGAAATACTGGGAGAAAATATTGTATTGTCATCGGAACTACGTATGTGTGCAAAGTTTCAAGCCGATCGGATATGTTGAAGTGGGTCAAAACTAGCTTACAAGATTTTACCTTGACAAACTAACGAACTCACAATTAAAACTTAATAAAAGCTTGTAAAAAAATGAACCTAAAGAACTTGATTTATAATTCACACCGTACAATTCGATTACTCATGTATTCGATGTAATCCCAGCCCTATTCCCCACCATAGTTATTCCACGAAGAAATCATTTCTTTACCGCCTTGTGCCATCTTCAAACTGTTACAACTTCGTAAATTCTTATTGTTGGAAGTTTGATTAAAAGTTTAACCGGAATATTTTTATGGTCTTAACCTATATAAAAATGCAAAGAAAATTTGTTTGCATTTAATCGTGTCAACGCAAAAGCTTCGCCACCAAACATTGCGATGCATGACATTTTAGCTAAAGATCCAGGGCACCAAGTCCTTCGGCTAGTCATGCGCCGCGCTCCTAAGCAGACTTGCTCAAATAAAACCAAGTAAATAAGTTTTCATACCAACTACGTAATCATCTGCAAATTAATTCGTAAATTTCCATGCACGACGTATGAAACCGAATTCTAGCGCTTCAGTAAAATTTATGTTTTTCTTTGTAGGTTCCCCTAGTAGCATTTGTTGTTGGCATACAGTTGGGCCACGCACATAATATTAGTTGGCCAACAGTTAGATTTGGCACTTTTTTTTCAGGTTGGGCCAACAACAGATGGCCAAGGTAGGCTTTCCTACCGTTGCCCTATTATTCATATTCTTTTCAAAAGACGTCTTAAAGACGTCCAGAAGGTGTCTTAAAGAACTTCAAAAGACGTTGAAAACACGTCTTTTTCAGGCCTGGTTTAGGAAAAAAAAATCGCGGGTGAGGAGAATCGAACCCAAACTTTCCGCTTACAAAGCAATCGCTGTTCGCACTTACCCAACACATTTCATTGTAGACACTTCTAATTTCTAGTTACATACCTAGTATCAATTGTTTATAAAAACTGTGCAGTGACGCGAAATATTCTACAAAATATCATTCGACCTTCAAATTCATTCCTTAAAATTTCACATTCGCCTCAAGACAGACGTCCTCATTACGTATTTATAAATAAGAAAAGAAAAATCACAACTTGGAATATAATAACAGGTTTTTGGATGTAGCAAATTTTCTGACACTTATAAGACGACATTTAATCACCGTTGTAAATTTTTGTTAATTAACCAACCATAGTAATTGTAGGCCCAACATTGAATATTCGTAGGCACACTGTTGTAACTTTTTGTTAATTAACCAACCATAATAATTGTAGGTCCAACATTGAATATTCGTTGGTACACTGTCGTAACTTTTTTGCCGTAGGCTCTATGTTGGGAATTTGTATGCAAAAACACTAACTATATCCCAACTAATTCCCAACTGTTGGCTATCGTTGGCCAACCAGAAATGCTACTAGGGTCGTATCTAAGCAAATCTGAGAATTGGGAAAGTATGTGTATTTAGGTGCATAACTTATTGTTTATAAGCGCTATTTCCAGTTTACAAGAATATGATTCATAAGAAATACTGCTAAAAAAGCAGTTTAACAGGATATAATGGCCAGGCTTCGCGTATGATTTGGTAAAATGTTTATATAGTCTATATTATTGTTCATGAAATATCAAGCATTTCTGTATGAAGTATTTTTTCTACTTCTACTGGTTTCTGAGAAATTTTACTAAATATGTTTTTCATCCCTAATTTAGAGGTCACTGTTCGCCCCTTAAACATAGATTTCAGCTCATACAAAAATACGCATCTAATATTTTCTGATACTCTACCTATATGCCAAGTTTCATAATAATTGGAAATTGTCAATTGGATGGTGTCCTTTATGAGGTTAAAGAACAATTTTGATAACGACAAAAGAGTCTTCCATACATTCATTTCCTTAGAGGGAACGAAACTATTAACATACTATCTACTAAAAAATCAAGTAGAAAATGTAATTTAGGGTAATATAGTACCGTTTGTAACTTTTTATGCCGTGATACTATTTGTATTATCAGTATAATGTTCAAATTTTAAGCGAGTTCACACCTACATATTATGTATTTGTACATACAGTAAGTTCATTTCAATTCGATTGTCCTTTTTTTTTAAGTACAAAGCGATTTTATACGCTGTAGTATTCGAGCAAAGTAGAAAATCAATGATTTAAGGCATAAAATCACAATTTCAAGTAATTCGTTATTTTTTCGTTATTAAATCATAAAGCTTCAAAATTCTTTCCATAAGCATCTTTAAAAACCAGAGTCATTCACTGTTCTTACTGTCTTTTAATTATACAGACACAAATTTTTACAGTGTTCTTGATTTTTTATCTCCGTTCAAGTGGTGCCTAAAATTATAGGATGCACAGTCGTAAAAGTTTCACTGATATCTCCTGTAGAGTGAATATGGAAAGGAGATTAAGTATTAAATACTAAGTAAGCTACTATGAATAAAACTTTAAGTAATGAAAAATATCTAAAAAAATACGAAGTATTCTGTGATACAATTGAGAATGCACAGAGACTTTATAAGCCGCAACTAACAAATAGAATTTTATGTACCTACATTCCTTCTGAGTGTGACTAATAAGGGAAGTTCGGTTACCCAAATATTCCGATTTTTTTTAAACTGTGCACGTTTGTAGAGGATCTCAATATCTCAATAATCAGGAAATTTTTCGTTTGTGCCCATTTTTGGATCTTCAGGGTGAAAGCACGCCCTAAAGATTAATGAGAGTTATCCTATTTTCCAGTATATCTTAACACATAGGTGTTTTTTATGTTATATCAAATTGTTTTATGTAATGAAATTATTTAAAAAATTTTAGTGGGAAACGTTTCCCTGTTTAAACACAAATTTTAAACAATTTGATTACACAGTTTTATAGGGCATAAAAAGCCGTTAAGTTTTCATTGTAATGTTTTTTTTTATATCTATCGGTATTCGAGATATACAGGAAAGTAAGAAATCACACATTAACCTTTAAGGGGTGTTTAATCCCGAAGAACCGAAAATGGGCACAAACAAAAAATTGCCCGATACTTCTATTAAGATCCTCTACGAACCTGCACAGTTTAAAAAAAAATCGAAATGTTCAGGTAACCGAACTTCCCTTGTAAGTATAGGTAGGGCAAATGTGTCTAAAACGATTCCTGGCTGTTCTGCGACTATTTGTGCTGCTATTTCTTAATATCGATGTAAAAGTTCAGCCTGTACGTCGTCAAGTGTCGCTCGAAGTGCCATGTAAATATCAGGGCTGTGTGTTATAAACAAGGAAAAATCAAAATTACTGCCTCTTATCTAAGGTAAGGTCTTTTTTAATGTTGTGTAACTTTTGTCATAAACGGCTTAGTGTGACAGCTGTTTCTTTCGCGAATTTAATGATAATTCAAGAATAATTTAATGTATGCTTCGTTACCGAATGTAATAATTTAATGTTATATTCAACCACTCAATGTGTGTTGAATGTTTTGGGTCATATGATTCCTCTCTAGCATGGTAGAATGATCCCAGGAATCCCAGGGAGTGCGTGAAAAAATTTGAGTCTGTGAAGCTGATCTCATTTCCTTATGTTTGTTAGTTGATTTTAAGTATTTCTATTCATTCATTATGTACCAAAAATGATCTAAGATTTTTTTTTTTTTTTTAAATTCTTTTAATTTATTATGCTCGTATATTTTGTAACTCAGTTTAATTTCTGTTTTTATTTAAATAAATTAATGTTTTATTTACTATCAGTAGGTATAACATGATCCTAGAGGTCATTTTTCTAGGGATCCCTCGTAGGGATTATTTTATACACATAGGTGTACAAAATGATCCTTTAATACGCCTTCACAAAAATGCAAATAAAGCCAATAATAAGGTAGATAAACTAACTAACAAAAACTACTTTACTTTCATTTAAATAAAATGCATTTGTATTTTTTATATGAATTACGCTTTAAGGGAATCGTTTTAGACATCTTTACCCTACTTATCTATTGTACCTACTGTATGTTATATTTGAACTTTTAAGTACCACTTTATCCTTAAATGTATGATCTGAAAATGTTATCTTATTACATATATAGGTATTTATCAACATGTTTTCTACTACACAAAGTTTCCACGATTACCTTATTTAGCGCGATTCATATTTGGGATTTGACAAGCGCCGAAGTATTATCTGTGTCAGTTGGGCAATACATACAGTACCTTCAACAAAACCAGTCGGTTTAATAAATAAAAACACGAATCTGTTAAATCGAGTCAAGTATATAGGAATTCGACAAATATTCCACGTGGTAATCTGATTCGAAAAAGCGACGCACAAAAACATTGTCCTTTGCCTTTTAATTTATTTTTTCATGCAAAAACCATGAAATTCAATATTGCTTTATTATTTCTTTACGCGATCTCTACGATTTTATATTGGTCGCCTATTATTATTATTTTTTTAATGGAAACTCATATGATCATCAATGTCACGTTCATATTTATTGAATTCTGTTTATACATGGGTAGTTAGATAAGTGAAATGACTTCTACTTTTTCACCTTTATAACTTAACTTTGAACACCTGGTGCGTCGTGTATACTAAAACGACTCCCATAACCTACTTACAATTAATTGCAAGCTTTGGCTATCGAGCACAATATATGTCGCGGCACAATTGTTAGTTAAGCCATTATTAGAAATTTCCACTCCAGCATCCAGTATAACGCTTCAAAACTAACCATGCTGACTGTTCATAATCTAATATATACTATTCTACGCCGAATCGCACATATTTGACCCTTAATCACCGCTTTTTTTTTCAAATTCAGACCACTAGTAGCTTTGGCAAACAATATATGTGAACTTTTAGTTTCCTAGTAGGCTATTAAATGTTTATGTTCAAAAAATCAAACGAAATAGGTTAAACTACTAGCCTGTTGTCCTCGAAATTTATAATTTTAGTAATTTTATTTCATCATGCACATAAATAGCAATAATCCTAATTAAATCTTTTATTTCCGATTCTAGGCTGTAAAATCGATCCGCCCTAGGATCGGTTTGAAGAAATACCTCCTAATTCTTTACAGTTTCTCGTGTAAATAATATTGTAAAAATCGCTATTGTAATGGCACTACGCACGTATAGACAATACGTCACGCCGTACAGGTGGAACGCGTAAAGTGCAGACCTCTCTATATTCAAACGCTATTATCTAAAAAATGGTTGGAAGCACGAAAAAATTATATATACAGTAATTGTAGAAATTTGAATGCTCTTTTAATGTTATTTGAACAAAATTTCGATAGGTCTTACCATTTTTTAGAAATTCTTCAAATTCAAACCATTGATGAATTCTAAACTTTAAAGACTGGTCGGCACCCTGTCCTGTTGTCCAATTGCAATAATCTTTTTCAGGGACTATTTTTTTATGAAATGAAACCATATTAGGGGATGAGAGCAAAAGAAATCGCAGTTTGTAAATAAGGGTCACCCTACTGTATATGTGAAATGTGTAATGCATCTATTTAATCACCTTCTCACTTTTTAAATACGATAATCACCTGTTATTCGCTTTGCCAATAAAACTTTTAATATTGGTTTAAGTGGTACCACATAATGAACACAGATCCACATTCGCTGTCGCAATTTAAATGTGTAAAATTTTGCGGGTAGTTTATATTTCATGAATAAAATGCTAACATTGGAAATATAATATTTGAGGATTGAATATTGGTAAAGAAAGACCAATTTTTACACGTAATATGATCTGTTTCCGCATCTATAGTAACTCGTATCGTCACTTTCCAGATCACTGGACGAGGGACTGTTACTGTCGAAATTGACTATCATTTTTTCCTTGCAAATAAATACCCCGAACAATGGAAGCACTCTGCTGGACTATAATTTATAAGGCGTTAAAATTTGAACGACAATTTATCAGTGACTATACTTCGTTTCACACACGATGATAACAAATATTGAAATACTAACAAGTTTTGTAACAATTAATTTACTAACAAGTGATTGTAACATTGTGTTACAGAAATTCAAAAGTACACTGTGGAATTTGAGGAGTTGTGTTTTCATTTATGCTGGTCAATATGATGATACTGATCTTCCATGAAATTTCTTATAAAATTTTAGTAAGAAACAGATATAGTCATGTAACTGATGTACCTACATAATTGTGATATACTGAAGTGGGGATATACCCTTAAGGGTGTAAACCATTTAATGTATTGTTTGCCATTCGCTGCAACCCTTGAAACGCCTATCTACCTTTGTGTGCCCACGACCTGAAGATACTACTATACATTAGGGTGGTCCTTATTTTTCAACTCTCGTTTTTTTTTTGGTCGCACCCCCCTAAATTGTGACACTTGGTGAGAAAATGATATATGCAAAATTTTAAAGTGATTGGACAACGGGAACCCGTGCCACATTTGTGTTAAAGTTTTGAAATTTTAGTGATTTCACGTCAATTTCGCACATCACTGTATTTCGCTACTATAGAGGAATAAGCGAATGTTTTTTAATAAAAGTACAATTTCTTAGGTGTATAATAGTATCATTTCTGTGTGACTTCAAACAGTATTCTCAAAATCTCTGAATTTTACCATTAAAATTAGACCCCTATAGTTAAGAACCACCCTACTATACATATATGTATGTAGCTAGTACTCCAACTCTGTGCTACATGCTTCCCTCGATTGATGCCTTTCAACACTCAACTGCAATATGTACTAAACATGTACTATCTCTCCCTGCTGTTTTTACAACATCATCATTATATACATCTATTCTATTGGGAATAAATCCACCACTTCAGAGTATATATACACTATTGTCACCGTATGTGCTCGCTGGTCAGGATCGGCGTTGAGCTCCTATCGTGAACAAATCCCTAATTCCGAGTGTTCGTTTCTCGCTTCTTTCTGGCCGAAGGGGGGAGCGAGATGAAACGCTTTGCGTGCGCGGCGGGCGTGCGCGACGGTCAGATAGCCAGGCACGGCACGAGTCTTTTTTGCGTCCTAGGCGAACTTTTCAAATTACGCCCTTTATTGTAATACATTTATTTGAGATTATTGACAACCTTACTCCGAATTTTTATTCGTAGTTTAATTCACTTATAGTACAACTTGTAATATTTAATTTTAAAGTTTATTTTCAACAATACCAGTAATGAAAATATCATTTTGCACCTCTTGTCGACTTTCCACCCTAGGCAGTCGCCTAATTTTGCAGAGTAAAGTCATAAATAATCTCAAATAAACGTATTATAATAAAGGGCGCAATTTGACAAGTTCGCCTAGGGCGAAAAAAGACTTGAGCCCGGCCTGCGTCAAGATTTTGCGAAGCGGTTCCCGTGCTCACCGTAAGTGCTTGCGACCATCGCCCGAAAGACGGAGGGAGACAAAACATCAACGCGTCGTCTGTCTCGTACCGTCCTCGCTCGCTTTCAGTGGCTCTCGCTCGCTCTCGTTCCATCTCGCTCTTACCTTCGCCGGACAAGAGTGAGACAGAAGTGGTGGGGATAGCGACAAGCACGTATCGTGTGCACCAAACTGAGCACATACGGAGATAATACTCTACACACTTTACTCGAAGTAACTGTTGAGAAAGGTACAAGGAAAAAGCTGAAAAATAACTAAATTAAGATTATGATATCAATTAAAAGCTGCAATGGCGCTCATGACACACAACGCGAAGTTCACGAAGCGACTTCGCTTACTTAATGCACAGGGCCGGTTAACATAAGAACCAGCAGTAACAGCGCTACGCGTAGAACAATGAACTAAATAAAAGCTTTTAGAAATGAAAGGGCACGAGAATCAAAAACAAACGAAACACCGCACACGGATTATTTATTTTTACATTATTCCAACATATTCCACTAACTACATGTTCTATGTATATCGTCTTCTTTTGAATTAATTTGGTAGCAGTGGCATTGTTCCTGATATATGTATGAAACATTCAGCTTTCTTAAGGGATAATGTCATTGTAGAGCCCGGAAAGGCAGCCTGATTTTGAGAATTTTTTATGCGACTATAGTACAATTATAGGAATACAAAATCTGTTTGAAGGCCTTTATTGTAAATACCTTGAAGTATGATCACAATCTTGTTTTAATTTTTTTAATATAAAATGTCGGCGCCATAGCTCAACAAAAGAAGCTTCTTCTGAAAAACGGTGTTCCGCGGCCGGAAAGATTTCTCCTTCAATTTTTGACCTAGAAGAAAAAACCCATTTTTTTTAGTTCTATATAAGATTATCTCGGAAAGTACACGAGAAAATTAAAAAATACTTTTTTATAAGAATGTTGTGTGATTGAACAAAACGTTTCAACAATTTTTCACGTCACGATTTTACTTTAAAATGAAACGTTTTCTTCGATCACGCACCATTCTTACAAAAAGCAGTATTTTTTAATTTCCTCGAGTTGTTCCCGAGATAATCTTATATAGAACTCAAAACTGTTTGGTTTTTTGTAGTATTACGTTAATGTAGTATTACGTTTACGATAAGAAATACATGCGATTTTGTAAGATATAAGTTACTACTACGATTAATAAATTAATCGAAGAAGTGGGATGTATAGCCACGATCCGATGCTAAAATATTTCTGAAACGTATTTTATCCTTCCGGTACTCGGCGAAAAAGTTCAGCGACAGCAGCGGAATTCGTCTCGCTCCAGACAAATTGGCGGGCAGCGGACGAATTATTAATTGTTCCAGACTCCTTTTTTGTTTCCTTCCAGAGACGGTTCCCGCCGGCGCTGCCGACTATCGAGTTTCTCGCTCGCTGACAAGCCATGATGAAATGTCCTGTCAATTTATTTATTAGCCAGACGCCCCTGACATGCCGATCTGTGCAGCATTCTTAACCGCATTCAAACAGAATTCAGCTACGCGTTGTCCAAGATCTACTGCGAAACAGCTTCCTGTATTTATGGGTTTCTTATTTTTTTTTACTCTTTTTATAACAAATAACTTGGTATTAGAGTATATTTTGTATATTTGTCTAGGCGTTCTCTATGTGGAGAACTGTATAAATTATTCGTCTATCATATTTACTTTTTTTCTATTCGTGGAGCTTTTTCAGAATTTACCTATATGGAAGATTAAAAATAGACTAAAAATTTGTAACGTAATCCATTAGAGTAAGCGTTAGTCGAACGCATGAGCATTAAAATGTATTCAACATTGCTTCTCTCGAAAACAAAGATGCGTAAAAACTTTACTTCATAATGCCATATTTCACTGTTCTTGGAACATAAGTAAATTTAACAAATATGAAACTGTTATAAAACATTATTCTGAATAATCACTTTATTACTGAAAATGAAGCAGTGAGTTCTGTAACAATTCTCAGTAATTATATAGAAAAGGGCACACCTCACTGATTTTGACGACCTTAAAACATGTTGTGAAGGTCATCAATCTCAACAACTTTTTCCTATACATGTTACTGCCGCTCTGCTTTACTTTCCGAGATATTCATAAAAATATTTGGATATTGTTCCGAAAGGCACTAGTGGCCAAACAACATGAAATTTGAGGGTGTTGGTGGACCCCAAATATAAAATGTTAGCTTCGGGTATTTATTAGTCATCAAAATGGGTGAGCTGTGCTCTTTTCTATTTATACAATTTCCTAAGTAATGCGTCCTGAGGCATATAGAATTCGTGAACCCTGAAAACGTCGGGAGTTCCGTTGAGTGTAAAACTATCACCATCAAATAGTTTAATATTGCGAGAATATTATAACATGTTACCAATCGTTGTATATGAATTCGACCCTGATAACGAGTAGGGATCCGAGGAATCAAGGTAAACGTGTGGACGGCCTTCGTAATTGTCAGCGACGTGATATGGAAAGCATTGGTGGTGGTAACGCTTACAGACAGGATTATATGCAACTTGATCGACATTGATAGTTTGTAGCATGACACGAATATTTTCCAATATGAATGCGTAAAGTAGAGTATGGCTTATATTTGAGGGATTTCATTCCTAAATTTAACTCGCGAGGCAAATATTAAAAAATGCTGGTGATGGAAATTAATTCCGATTAGAAATTCATAATTTGTTTATCTGTAAATTAAATAGTAATACCAGCTTCAACAAAGATTTGCAATCTAGTTTCTCACTAATTTCGCTGCGTGTTTTTTATCATCTTTATGTTGGAATACGACATCTTTCATGTTATAATCAATGGATTGTAAAATCTTTTCTAGAATAGCTAGATATCAATTCTGACATATAATACCCTCAATTTGAACCAAAGAAGTAACACCCTTGTGCGTAAAATAATCATAGAGTATGATGAATCACCCTCAAACCTCCTTCTTTATTTAATTTCCAATAGATAATCTATTTTTCAGGACCTTCCATCGGATTCGAACCAATTTATTTTTGTCTCATCACGTCATGTTACTCGCTTCTAATTTATCTGCAATTCTTATATTCTAAGTTACAGGTTATTTTATGCTGCAATAAGTGTTCGTCTACCTTCAAAGGAAATACGTAAAATGTCTACCTCTAACCTGGGTGCAGTTAGTGATTAATCTGTCATTCCACCTAAGAGTAAACCTGCACCCCTACCAGGTTGGGACCGATCTGCGCTGCGCGAAACGAGTCAGTATAAAAGTCACAATTCGGAGGATTCAAGTCTGAAATACCTGCTCGTCGCAATCATCCACTAGGAAACGCTTCACCCATATAGTGCCCAGCTTCTCATATGATGCACCATTATCATGAACGATCATACTTATGACGTATGATACCTAGAAGAGTTTCATCTATGATGTCCCTTGAGGACTATGAGGTCCCTTGAGATTCTCAGAGTCCAAACATGTGCATACTTTCTGTGATACTCAGTAAACCTTGGAATTTCGAGCCAGTCGTACACCGTGTATCTATGTATACAGGCCATTAGCCAGTCCGTTAGATTTACAATCCGATGTTTAACAATTTCAGATAAGACATGATCACACACTCTCAAACACGCCTTCACTAATTATACACAACAAGCAAGTACCTCCACTTTACAAACTATCCAATTAAACAGCATGTAAAGTTCAGTTTAAGATTTCAAATGCATTAAATGAACCAGAACTCTGTCGAAACACGCGGAACTGTTTAAGATCTAACCAAAGGAATAAGAATGACTCTAGCTTGCAACTAGAAATTTTTAACAACTCACCGAAAAATAAGCACCTTTCTATTCATCAAACACCACGCATTCGTACAAGTGTATACATTTCAACTATAGTGACAACTCTGTAGCGCTTCTTGTTATTGTTAATACAGTTACAACATTGATCGTTACTATTTGTAGTAACAACTCAGAGCAATAACTACAAACCTTCAACTAGCTCCCTCTATATTAATTTACTGACAATAAGTGAATAATGGCATTTATTCGTAATGGAGCTTTACGACCTCGACTTGTTACGCTGTGTCACAACAGAAGTCGTATCTAACTTAGGAGTAGGGTCATTTCGGGCATAAGTTCATATACGGTCTTTGTATGTTGTTTCCTGAATCCACAATTGCAATATGTCCCACACATGTGGAAACACCTTGGAAGTGTTTACAAATTGCTTCTTTGAGTTACTATTTTTCTTATAAAAAGATAGTTGATGACGCAAGTCTTAAATCTTCTCCTTAAAGAAATGACGAATTACCTACTCATCGGCTCTTATGCCATACTTTTTAGTCACTGGTTTGGAGTTTTGGGTACCTACTCTAGCTTCTGTCCCACCAATTGATCACTATAGGGAAAATATTAATTCAAAATTCTTTACCGATTTAACTAAACTACACGTATAGTACCTACGAAATATTTTGTTGGAGAATTTGTCGAATTTGATCTTTCGTGCGGAAATCATCGTGTGGTGATGAGTAGGATCATGTTTCAACCTATATAGCTGCTTCAAGCGCTTTTTCGAGTAGACTTCAGTGTCTCGAAATTAACAGAGGGCGAAGTAGTTATCAACGAATTTTGTACTGCCTTCATTTTGCTGTACAAGAAAAATGTTACCATCGAATGTAAAATAATAAATCTACAGTTCACGTAAATACACTTTTTCACAAATAAAATACATTTTCTCTAGTGAAACGTTTTCGACACACTGATCGACGAATGCAGAAAATTTTTCTACATTTTCACATACACTATAAAGTAGTGTTCGAAATTAATACTCCTCTACGTTTAAATGATTTAAAATTATTCAGAAATCAGTGCAACTGTTTGCCTTACGATTTCGCGTTTTTTAAGTTACAGAAAAGGCAAAAATACTGTGAGCTCCTTTTATAATATATCCTTGGGATATAAAACATACCCAACTAATATTTAGCCAAACACAATTTACCTATATTTATGATTATTCGTATAAATGATGAATAACAATAAGTGATATTACTCATCGAATAAAAATTAATCAGTCAGTCAGCAATAAATTATTATTCGTTCAATGTCCTCGTTATCCACCATTCGGGAAAATTTTGTCCATTTCTATCGCAGAAGTACCTTGTAATTGCTATGTGCTGTAATTCTTTCATGCGTTTGGACAATGTTTCGCGCAATTTAAGATTTTCAGCACGTGCAGGGTTGGAAATTGGCGGAAAGTAAAAGAGCGCGCGGACAAGAGTTGCGCCGTGGTGAGAGTGATGTCATGTATAAGGTAGTACGTGTGGGGTTGGAAGGGGTTATAACAGACCACAACGGCAGCCACACATTTCGGACGTTCGGTTGGCCGCGCAGGCCGCATTATTTCGTGATTGTCGCCAGGCTACCGGTGGAGTGAGAAGAATGTGTTAATTTTGTGGCGATGTATCAATGTGCACTCACGTTCACCCCTCTTATACGATTTCCACACCTTCTCTCTCTCTCTCTCTCTCTCTCTCTCTCTCTCTTTCTCTCTCACACACACACGCACATACACAACTGCGCTCTCTCCCTCTTTCCCACCTTCTCGCGCTCTCGCTGCCGCCCTTTTTCTCGGGTTTTTCGATAATCTGTATGGATTTTTATTCGTCCTTTTACGCAAGGCAAGCTTGCGATTTGAACGAGCGCTTTTCGTTGCAAGTGAAAGCCAAATATTAAACGAATTTAATTGATTTGAATAAAAGTATGAATTTGAATAATAGGAAAATAACATTAAAAGCAATTTCAGACGAAGGGAATTAAAACACGAGAAACGAAAAATCTAGTATCAGTTGGAATTTTCCAGGGAATTGAGATTGGTCTCGCGATCAGCTTTGTAGTTAAAATACCTACTTATTATCTCACGGATTCTGCAATTTGAGCCTATCTTGTGAGTTGAATGGCTTTTTATCAATCCGTAATGGAAACATGTTGCTGTTTCAAGTAGATGTATGTTACAGTCACTGGATTTTTTAAATATAAATACCTCCGAACATTACGGTCGATGATTTTCAGAAATAATGTTTCGTTTCGTACAATCTCTTGGCGAATAGATGTTGATTTTTGAATTTTCATTACACGCTCAGAGAAAAAGTTGAAAAAAAACGACCTTTACTTTTTTTTGCTATTCCGATCAATTGCATTTTTTTTTTCAAAACGACGAAACACGTCACTTAGCAAACTAATCCTTCTAGCTTCTAAAACAAGCTCAAGACGTTTGGGCCAATTTTAAAAATGGTATGCGATTTTAAAGAGTGTACGATTATGGGTGTGAGCCACTGTATGTGGAAACCGAATTTAGATTAGAAGCGTCTGAGTTGTAAATATCGAGACACTCGCGTTGTGTTTCGTGACAATCGGGCTGTCTCTTACGCCACATCTTGACGTACGTTAACGTATCAAAAAACACGATAACTGAAATATCGGAATAAACGGCGGTAGCCCTTGATACCTTTTCCACTCACAATTCCTCGCTTCACCGAAGCAGTTTACATACTAGGGAAGTGACAGGGGTAGGGATAAATATGACAGTACCTTCTAAGCGTGTTTCCAACTTCGCTCATGCGTCATTGTATACTGCAAACTGGGGGAACATTGGCAGGTTTTTGTAACATTTTCTTATATAATATAAAAATTAACATTTTTTTTAAGCAGGTATCCTATTACAACATTGCATCTTTTGTGGTTGCACTACGAATGTGAAAATACATAAAATTTTTATCTTTTTCCTTCTTTAATATCTACGTGTTAATTAACTGCCAATGTTCCCCCAGTTTTGCAGTACCTGTAATAAAGTCGATATTCTTATTATTTATACAAACAAACTTGTTAGAGATTCACATTCTGAGAATAGGTTGGAACTATGTATATTTATTTTTAAATAATGTCGCTATTCTATATTGAAACATTTTTGTAGAAATGAAGGTAGTACATTTTAATAAGTGTAGGTATATTTCCATCTGATTGTATTAGCAATATCCTCTTTGAGTTAAATTAATAGTAAAATATTGTATAATGAATTATTAAAATAAAATAAATGATCTGTGTGTCGTATTTGTGATTATATAGCGATGTCTCTCTATATAAATCATAACTGATACTTTCTAAAAAATTATCGGAATAATAACAATGCAAATTCTTAAAGAGGCTATATTTAGAACGAAAAAATTGGTAAGAAGTTCATTTTTTAAGGGGTTTGAGCCTATGAACCTGACTATCTGAACTTTCATTAGATCAGCCAAATCGCGAAGTCGAAATTTATTTATACAACCTTTTTTATTATATCAAATCATCAAAACACACTTTCGATTGTCAAATTATGGTGTGTATAGGGCAGTGCCGTCTTATAGTTTTCGCGGCCCCTGAGGCGAGCTCCGTATGTGGCCCTCTAAATTTTTATAAATTAAATCAAATAAAAAAAACCGCGCTAACACGCGAAATAAATAAATATTAAAACAATTAAATACATAAGATTAAACCTGGAGACCATTCCACGAAAAAGGGCCTCATTTTAAAATTTAAATTTTAGTGTATTCGTTATTTTCTTTCTGTCACAGTAGGAGGGTCCATTTCCAATTTTTTTCTAGCTTTTACAACTCTACTTCTTTTTTAATTTTCCAATTTATCGGGGGCCACCTAAGTTCCGAGGCACTGAGGCCGCTGCCTCTTTCGCCTCCAGGTTAAGGAGGAATTCTCGTGTAACAGCCCCCAAAGTTTATATTTTTTTTTGAAAAAACTATTATTAATTTTACATTAAACTCGTTTGGAATATAAGGAGGCATCTTTCAATTTGTAGAATTTTTTTTATGTCGATTCTACTTATTATTTATTAGTTATTATGGAATCGTGTTAACCTCTTCGACGATGTTGGCGTCAGATGTACCACATGCCACAGTCATCTGATTGCAAAAGGAAGAAAATTTTCTTAAAGTTGATTAATTTATGCTGGGACTGGACCTAAAATTTTAATTTCAGTTTTTATTTATAATACTTTTTTCGTCGATATAAAGAACAATATGAAAAATTAGTCGAAGGAAGAAACATATTCTTTCTTTCAAACACTATAACTCTTCCAATTTTTCATTTTTTTTTCTTTAATATTGACCAATCCCAGCGCAAACTATCTAACCGTACGAAACTTTTATTTTTTTTGCAATCAAATGACCGCGATAGCTGCTACACATCCCGCCAACAGGAGTTACCTCGTCGAGAAAGTGGGAAAGATTCGACAACAATTAATAAGACCGATCAACATAAGAAAAATATTTTCTGGAAATTTAAAGATGCCTTCTTATAGAGAGTTGGTCGAGTCGCTATATTTCAGACTCTCTACGTAAAAATGCATTAAAGTGCAGACCAATAACTTCTCTGGAAGCCAAACAGTTGAATGAATAGCGTTATTTCGCTTCCTTCTGTGTTTTTCTGGATTTATAGGCTTTAAAAGGAAAATTGTGGTTACATTTAACCTCTTTTGTCAAACAGCGGTGTACAGAATCGTATTTAAAATATACCTACTTCTAAGTTTATTTTTATTTAACCACTTGCGCTGGAAAGACGTGCCATGCACGTCGTAATGCTTTTGTCACAGAATCGCCAACGACGTGGTATGTGCGTCGTCATGTTTAGAAAATATAAATCTTTTTCCGATTTCTCTGAGGCATCGAACACTGTGTGACGCCTCCCAGCGAGTTACACTGGACCGTTCTGGTACACGCGTCGGTGAATTTTTTGCCAGCGCCAGTGCAGTGGTTAATGTTTGGGATAATAAGATAGTAAAGATATCGAGGGACAATGCAGCCAAAGTATTTGGCCATATTAACTCTTCCTCTCAAAGCTAACGAGAAGACCATCTTTCGCTGCAGAAAAGAGAGATGGTCGAGTTTATTCACTTTTACTATTTAATACTATTTATTCACTTTTGTATTCATTTGCCTTGCTAATCGCCACTAGGTAGTTCACTTTTTCTTTGATGTGTTCTTTACTTATTTAGCGTAAACAAATTAAATATCAATGAATCTGTAGTTGTATTCACTCATAAATAATTTTGCTTTATCCTTTGTTAATTTTCCATGAATAATTATGTGAGTGGTTTCTGCCAGCGACGAAAACCATTTCTCCCGGCACCTCGGGAGAGGTGGTCAGATGTCATGACTTCAGTTTTCAACCCGATTTACAGTAAATATTGTCTTAAAGCAAATATCGACCAGTTTTTCTGAATCAACATAAAATTCTGAACATATAGGTTTGTTCTGATAAAATAAGTAATTTCTATATTAGTTTTAATAGCCATTTTATATTAGGTCGACCGCGTCTGCCGGATTTACCCTATCTCAAAAGAGTTCAACCCGATATGACCAACAGTTTTTTCAAAAAAATATTCTTAAATATCAGTTACTTTTGGAGCTGTTAGACGAAAATCCCCCCTTAAGACGGTGCTTGTATAGGGTAGCGTAATGTGTGGACAAACAGCATAAATGTTATTTAAATAGACTTAGTGTATCCTTTTATACAGTGTACTGTTTCCACTAAGAATACCTAATTACCTAATTTGCCAAGTAGTAGGACTCAACTTCCATCTGCAATAAATTCTGCATAATACTTGTCACTCTTCAAATACAAGTAAAATATTTCTTTCGTTATTTTTCATTTTCTGCAAATACATAAATAAATAAATAAATAAACATTATAGCACTTGGCTCGGTTTGGATATTCGAACAAATTGGCTCCACTTGATTCATTTGAATATTCGAACAAGAGTACTATATACTTAGGGAGCAGGTATACCTCTGTATGCACATCTAGGTAGTGCTCCCCTTCTCTCTACTGCCACATATTAACAAACCACTTGGTTTTTGTCAGTATTTAACAAAGTTAAACTATTTACATTCTTTTTCAACTAATAAATTGGAAATTCTCTTTCTCTTATGCGAAAAATTAAAGCTTTATTTAAGGAAGAATAGAAAGTTTTATGCGAAGTATGTAGTCCCGGTTACAGTAGAAAATATTGATCACTAAAGATGTATCCAGGACCATAGAAAAAGGGGACGAGGGAATAGGCTGGCTGGAAAGTTGGGAAGAGCTGCTTGGGGAATCCTACAAAGCTACTCCCTAGTATAATAGATTTTTATTGTAGGCTGAAATCCAATTATATTTCACTGAACTTCAACTGACTGAATGAAAACTTCCTTCTTTTTGGGCTTACTATGTTGCGGCGGATCTTTTTCCAGATATGTGGGGGAATATTATTAAGTTTCTAAAAGCGTTTATCATTTTGAGGCGATCGTCATTAATAACCACCTAATCAGACCTATTTGTTTTTCTCCCTTACTTATAGGTACCTATATTCAGTTTTTGATTCTCCCGCCCTCCTGTAGTTGTCCCATTAATCTTTTGTCTTTGTTCCTTTCTTACTACATACACTTTCTCGCTTTTGAAGCAAGTAGTTGATTGGGAGAAAGAAAAGAGAGATGGAGTGACAGAGTATAGTATTATTACTCAATTATCCTGACAAACTGATTGAATTGCATTAATTATAGTTTCTGAAGATTATCATATTTATTTGCCTGATTGAGAAGCAAGGAACAGTTATATTAGAAATTAGACTTTGCTAGAGGATTCAATAATTTTTACATTTCAATATTGATTACACTTTCTCATTTTAATAGGTTTCGGCGTTTTAAGTGTTTAGTTAAAACTTATGGATCCAGTATCGAAAGTATGCATTTAAAAGTATACGCCTTTAACCCATTTGCAGAAACTGAATTCTTAATCACGGAAATGATTAATAAATTTTTTGGAAAAATGATTTTCAGAAAATTCACGCTTGTCACACGAACTCACCCACATGTATAAATAAAATTTGCTTATGTTTAAATTCCGATATTTTCTATCCCCAAAAAAAAACCAAGAAGAATCTGAAATAATTAGAACAAATTCCACAGCATTTGAAAGTCGGTTGAACCATTAAAAAAGAAAGAGACACGCAATTGCACGATGTGGACGGCACGCGAAACATTTTCCTTGATGATTCTTAAGCAGGAATTACTTATAGAAGGGCGTTTCTACTCACAGATCCTCGAAAAGGATCAAGAAGCATCACTTACATCTCCCTCTCAACATTGTAACAAGAACGACCGTTTTTAATAAGCAACAATTAGCGAAGGAAGAGCGTCGAAGGAGGCGGCGAACCATTCCTTCCTTCCTTCTTTCCTTCAAGAGAATTTTACTCCTTAGTCCTCGAAGGAGGTGATGTCGCCAGGTATACGTTTCCAAGGATCGAGCTGACTACCTCGTAAACCTTGTAAAATATTACATTTGCTGCTATAAGCAGTCTCCAATTCTTAGCCTTACTACCTTAAGCTGTAGCCCGTGTGATGATTAGGCATCCACCAGCAACATTTGAGTTCTATCTGGCCAAATTGTGAAGCATCGCGACGAGATAATTAAATCCTGTAATAGTATTGCTTTGCTTCCGATACAAAGCATGCCGACGCGACGTTTACAATTCCAGCGAAATGGCCACTGCAAATACTTTTGCATCCTTGAGGTTGAT
This sequence comes from Andrena hattorfiana, assembly GCA_944738655.2. NCBI lineage: Eukaryota > Metazoa > Arthropoda > Insecta > Hymenoptera > Andrenidae > Andrena > Andrena hattorfiana. The sequence goes on from OX122895.1 coordinate 13,240,453, forward strand.
GCTTCCCGCTCAGAAGGTAGCGTTCATTTGCAAGGTATACAAATTACAAATCGGTTCTCGATAAAAGTAGCTTTTTTCCTTAATTATCTTTTCTCATCGCAAATATTCTGTTTTAAATGTTTCGGTCGAACACTCTTTCAGTAATTCTATACTGGCAGTGTTTAAAATAGGTACCTAATACTTTCACGTTAGAAGAAATATGTATGTCATTTGTATTGCGAGGTTACATTTTGAATTCTACTAATGGTAGATTGCAAAGAGTGCGGTTAATTTCCCCTCCGGTTTGATGCTCTATAGTCTATAAATTAAACTAATTAATGGCGTTGAGCATGCTCGCTACGCCGAAGAAATTTTAGGTTAAAATTTCATATTTACAGTATTCAAAATTAAACGTTCCTTTTATATTTTCAACACGATTTATTTAGAAACAGTTTGCCCTTAAACAAATATTGAAAATGGAATCGAATGTATCAAACATGAAATTTCATTCACGATACATTTAAAGTGAAAGGCAGCAAATCGATCAGTATCAATGAAACGGTGAATTAAAAAACGTAACTCAATAAACATGAATTTTTATATTTTATTTATGTACTCTGACTTATTATGTACATGGCATATGTTTAAGTATATAAACAGCAGTGGCGGATTTAAGAAAAAAGGCCCAGGTAGCATATGTTCTGAGGAGTCCATTTTTGGAGAAAATGGGCACCTAGTTTACTAAAAACGTGATAAGTGTAGTAGTACAGAAAAAAATATATTGTTTCGTTAAAATCATAATATTTTTTTAAGATAGGGCCTTTGGGGCCTTCTGGACAGGGGCCCATTTTTTCAGAAAAATGAAAGGGTAGTTTACTAAAAACGGGCCAAGTGTAGTAGTACGAAAAAAAATATGGTGTTTGAATTCCTATACCTGATCATAATTTTTTTTTGGTGATGGGGCCCTGCGAGGGCCTTCTACGCAGGGACCTCTGGCGCGAGTCCTTAACGAACGTGCTCATATATCTTCATTTCTACCTAATACTTTGTAACGTAAAAATTAATTTTTATTGTTTGAATGTGAACTAAAATACCCTGGAAGTTTGGAAAAGATCCGCTTAACAGTTTCTTAGAAAAAAATCCCAAGGATCACCTTATTCCTAGCGTCCTAAATAGGGCTCCCCCTTTAAAAATATAAAATAATACTTTCGAAGAAAATGACTTTCAACATAGGTAACGTATACGTTCACATCCCCGTCGTTTCATCTACCTACGCATTTTCTTTTCACAACAGTTGTTAAATAATATGGTGCATTCTAGTTTATTTTTTCACTCTTATTGAACTTGCTTTCGTCAATATAATATACGCTTATTCCTTGTTTGTCTATCAACATGGCTACATACAATAACCAAAGTATGTAGATATGATCCACGCCATAGGTGCCTGTGACGATACGCATTTGATGCTGCTAATTACCATAGATATCGGCATCTTAATCGGTGACATTCTAACAAGGGATCGTACAAAGAACATAGTGAAAACTCGCAAAATATAAATCTCTTGAAACCACTCTATCGGCACGGTGGTTGTTTGTAGCAAATTAGTCAAAACGTAGAGGTAGATATTCTGCAAAAATTACAAAGGTGATCCTATAGCAAATTCGAGATACCTCGTGTTACGATGTAACGGCTATAAAACGGACTGTTTCTCGAATATTGCATGTGTAGGATTCTTTTGGTAGTGTGATAGAGTATAAACACTGAACAATTCTTATATTTAGAGTTTTGTTGTATTTCCGGGGACTTCTACCGAAACTGAAATTACCAGTATGATACCAGTATTTTTCGGTTCCATCTTCAAAACCTTTATAGAAACCGAAATACGCAAATACCGGTATGACGTCATACCGATATATGCAAATACCGATATAATTACCTATATTTACCGGTAATTTTTTCGGTTTTCGGATTTTATTAGAGTTTACAAAATATTATTAGACGAGAATCTATGCGCTAAACGTATACTGATATATATTGGTATTTTTATGACAACATATTACGTTATGTCGGTGTTGTTATAGCTCGAATTAATAAGGGTTATGAAGATATTACTCTAATCTACCATGTCACCGAAAGAAGAACCGGAAAAATGCCTGTATTTATTTCGATTTCGGTATTCGCATATTTCGGTTCTGTAACGGTTTCGGTACTCATCTGTTTTGGTACGATATGGGTTTCGTTATAGCTTTGTTGACGTAATACCGGTATCAAAATCATACCGGTTTGAAGTCGCTTGTTTATTTCGCGCCGTTAGAAAATTATATTAAAAAAAAAAAACAAAGAGACGCGATAACTTTAAGGGCTGATTTTTCACCCCTTCAGAGTGAATTTCCACAGGAAAGAAAAATGCTCCTTCCATACTTCGTTAAAATCAGAATTTTCAGGTTTGGAACGTTTGCTTGTTAGTCAAGCTCACCAGACGTGGCACGTTCAATATTCTCAAAACCCTCGATTGGGCACTTGAAAATTGACATGCCATTTTCCAAACACATTTTCAAATTAAATGTGATTTACAGTTTTTGAATGGCATCATTCGATAGTAAATTGAAGGTTAGTTTTTCAGTAATTATATAGAAGAGGGCACACTTCACCGATTTTTATGACCTTGAAATATGTTGTAAAGGTCATCATTCTGAACAATTTTTTCCTATACATGTTACCGCCACTCGGTTTTAGTTTTCGAGATATTCGTAAAAATATTTTGGTATTTAGTCGGAATCAGCTGTACCCGTGTTGGTCGTTTTCGAGGTATCGGTATAGGTTTGGGGCTAGATTTGGAGGGCGGGAGGTGTACAGCTACGAGAAGGGCTGCTACGTGTATGTTGTTCATGCTTAATGTGTAAACAAAATAAGTGACATGTGACATTGAATAGCCGTTTCTTATAGATTTTCGTGCGCTGAAAACGAATCCGCAAACCGTTCGTCGCCATTACCCTCAGATTTAGAGAAATTCGATTTTGAAAAAAACTGTCGGCGCCGCACATTTTGCCAAACTATTTCACTTCCGTATTGAAAACAAAACGCGACTTGTGCGCGACTCTGTTGATGCTTCCCGAAGGAAAAATGTCTGCTGCATTGCGTCGAGTAGTCAGATTTTCTACTAGACCTTGAGTTTTGGAAATAAATTGAAAGATATCTGCAAAAATTAATTCATTTCGGGTGTTCTTTTCCCTTTGATCATTGTTTAATCATATTTAAATGTTCATAATGCACTAACAACTTATATCGTCGTATTCAGTTGGGTTCATAGAATAATTTGACGGAACAAGCAACCGAATAACTAATACTGTTTCGACACAAATGATGTTCAAAGTTAAAAATTTGCATTTTTTTTTCAAAATCGAATTTCTCAAAAACTGAGGATGATGGCGACAAACGGTTCACGGATTCGTTTTCGGCGCACGAAAACCTATAAGAAACGGCTATTAAATGTCACAAGTCCGGATGGCTGTCCAACTGTGTAATTTTTTTATTAATGCCACGGAAACTAATACCTATACATATACCCGACGTTAAAATTTTATATTTGATATCCACACTACATACGCGTAGCTGCCCCCCCCCCCCCCCCCCAAGTAACTACTTCTTTATTTTCCCGAAAAAATGGAAACCTTGCCCAGAAGGACCCTCTAGGGCTCCATCTTAAAAAAATTATGATTTTAACCAAACACTATATTTTTTCTGTACTACTACACTTAACGCGTTTTTAATAAACTACCACTTCGTTTTTCCCCAAGAGTGGGTCTCTCAGAACGTTTGCCACCTGGGCCTTTTTTCTTAAATCCGCCATTGGCGGTGGCATATTTTCTCGCATGACGTGTACAAGTGGTATTTATAAGTCTATGTGACGTCATGTTTTTCCTACGTGTAGTGCACCTGCTCATCGTACTGCGACGTTACACGAATTTTCGGCCAAAAAACAAATACCAGTGCTTGCCCATACGTCATAGTCACCTGATTTGGCTTCTTGTGATTATTTCTTATTTCAAAGACTGAAAGTTCCAATAAAGAGGAATTACTACGGTGACATTCCAACCATACAAGCGACCATGACAAGAGTGCCTACTCAAGGCGATTCTCAAGGCAGATCACGAGAAATCTGCTCATTCATTGGTTGGCCATGCCCAGTGTTGTATCGATGCCGAAGGGGGCAGACTTTGATTAAAATGAACGATTTTCACAAATATGATCAGCATTTGAAGTAATACATCAGCAATCCCGTTATTTTTTTAACAGACCGTGTAACTTGGCTGCCATGGTCTGCAGACTTGATGACAGCGGATTTGCATTTATAGAGCCACGTGACGTTGGTTAAGGGTGTATCGGACGTACAATATTCGACAAAAGTATATAAAATTTGAAATACTTGAATATCTACGTCTTACGCATACTAAATCTAGATGTAAGGAACTCGAACGACAGTTGGAGTCTAATTTTTACTCGTAGAAGGGTTTATTCACTTTACAAATGCTTTTTCAAGCATTATTTGTTAAACATTTGGCTATGAAAATGCCCTAAATTTACAATTTTCTCAAGTTATAATTTATTTCTTTAAAACTGTGTAATGAAAACAACTGAAACTCGGCAGATATTTTCATTTGTTCATATACTATATGTAAAAAAAAAAATTGAAAACATTGTTACCATTTCGTCAACATTTTTTTAGCTGTTTTATCCGTCAAGATCGTCTCTTTCCATAAGAGTCCGTGTAAAATCAATGAAAATTAAAATCGTTATACCTCAGCAACCGTATAGTGTATTGATTTAAAATTTTTGGAACACATCAAGAAGATTAGAAAGAACAGTCTCATATATTTTCATCAACTTGGTGGCACTTTGATCTTGTGTACCGCAACGTCATTACGCGCATAGAGCAGCTTGAGTACAAAATTCTTTTTACGTTCAATCAGTTACCAGCGGAAAACAAATTGGAAAGTGTTTACAGAAGCGTCACTCCCCATAGCATAATTTATAATACATATTTTCAACAAAACGGGAGTGCTTTCCAAAAACTCTTACGTTAATAATAAAGACCAATTCTTATGCAAATGACAGTCCTATTTCACCGTACGTCCTCAATTAATAATTATACAATACGATAAAGACGAACAGAAATACAAGCAAATTGTAACGACTTTTTAAAAAATTAAGCTCCAAGCCAAAAAAATGTATTTTACATCTTCGACTAATTGTTTTATGCAGAGTCATTTCCTTCTGGGTTGTACTGCCAATTCAGTGATACATAAATACATATGAACAGAGTGTTCCAAACAAGATAGTTTACTTAATGATAGTATCTAGATGAGTTGAATAGATAAAATGAAGTAAAAAAAGTCTTACTTCCTTGAGGTAAAAACGTAAACGTAGTACATGTATATAGTTTTAGTGTGTAGAATGTAGATTCACCCCCTGGAATATTGGCATACATTTATAAATGACTCATTTTTTATATGATTCTCAAATCAAAATAATTTACATTTTTAATAGTACTTGCAACATTCTACAACACCTAAAGTCTTTCGAACTGCTGGGTGATACATTTGTCTCTGAAGACATTCGTAAACGCGAAAGCTTCTAACGGTTTATTATAAAAATTGTTTAAAACATCTTCAAGGAAGTAACAGAATTAAAAATAAGTGATAATGTAGGTATATTGGCGAAATATTAAAAATATTGTATATGTAAACAAGGATTTTTAAAGTATGGACTAACCAGTCAGAAATTTTAAACAATTATAGAATTTTCCTTCGTAATTAAAAAAGAGCAAATTGCTCGAAGAATTGTAAAAGAACAAAATATAAGAAACAAAACAAAACAGATCATAAGCTAGTCGATTTCCCGAGCACACCCAGTAGATTGGCTTGGGGCGTGCCTGCTTGATACTTTCTTGTAAATTGTATTAAAACGTCCGTCTTTTACGACCGTGTCAAACTACCTACACGAGCATTCTCGAGAGCCATGCTAAAGAAACTCACAAGATGAGAGGGGGCGGAAAGGGAAACGAAGAGGAAAGGAAGAGTGAGGTGCAACATGCATCGAGAAACACGCAAGCAAGCATCTTTTTTTATGCTTATATGTAGACATGTGTATAAACATTCATTTTCTGTCTACATTTTTCTATTCGAAAATTAAGACGGTAGAGGAATTTAGAAATCCATCATTTCAGCTATTTAATACTTTATCGTTGATCTTAATTCCATGTGAATTAGAATTTGGCCTTCAGGCCAAAATTATTTTCTTTCAAAAACCATCAGCGGAGTTGGAAAAATCATCAAATTTATATATTTTAGCATATTTACTTATACGTATTAAGATAACGAAGTGATGCTCTCTCGTTTCTTCTTCCGGTACTCCTAATATGTTATACTCTGCCTTAATTATATTGATAAAATAATGTGTGATAACAGTGAGGTAAGTTCGGCAAGTGACATTTAAGTTCATGTATCGTAGTACATAATATATTCATGGAAGTGAGACTAGAACTGTTCGATGGTTAGGCTGGAGTCTCGCATAATTTATAGTCAGCTGCGTCTAATTTACAAGGGAAGATATCCGAATGCTGTGAAGGAGGAAGCTAGGAGCGTCGATGTTGTATGACACTAGGGCTGGGACTATTTGTCGAATTTTTCGGTATTCGAATATTCCGAATACTTCAGTTGCTCAGTTATTTGGCGAATATAATTCGAATATCCAAGTATCCAAATACTATTCGAATATTTAAGTATTCGAATACCTACTATTCGAATATTTCAGTATTCGAACATTATGGTGTGAATTATAAATAAAGTTCTTTAGGTTCATTTTTTTACAAGCTTTTATTTAGTTTCAGTTGGGAGTTCGTTAGTTTGTCAGGGTGAAATCCTGTAAATTAATTTTTACCCACTTCAACATATCCGATCAACTTGAAGCTTTGCACAAATAAGGGAGAGTGGGGTAAACACGAACGCGGGGTAATCGCGGATGCGATGTTACGGCGTTTCAATAAATAAAAACAATGTTCCCTCTCCACTAGCTAATAGTTTAGGTCGTATCCAACGTCGGGCAGAAAGTAATAAATACAGAACGCTCATACTATTCAAGGTAAACACAATTTATTATTTTCATCATGTTTCAAGTAATATTTTGTCAATTAATGATATAATTGTTTTTTTTTTTTTTTTAAGTTTAAATAAAGCACTTTTTACCAATATTTTGTGACCAAGGCGTTGCTTGAATTGTGATTCTAACCTCTGAAATAAATTCTTTCTTATTTTTTGATGTCGTGGGCTATTGACGAACAAATTGGATGGGGTAATCTCGAACCTTCGAGATTAGCAACGTTAACCGATTTTGATGAAATTTTCAGCATATATAAAACTTACTTAAATTTACAAAAGAGATTTTTGAATTTTCATTACAAGCTCAGAAAAAAAAGTTTAAAAAACGACCTTTACTATTTTTTTTTTCGATATTCCGACCAATTGCAATTTTTTTCTAACGCACAAGGAGAGGAATTTGAAAAGTACATTAAATATAGGTTCTGTGCGACTTCTGCGACATTTAGCACTCTGTTCGTGATTACCCCACGGCAGTCAAGTAATCACGAACACCAGGGGTTTTGCTTTTTCATTATAAAGTTGATTTTTATTATAATTTTTCAAAAACTCGTCACAGTACTTTATAGATGAATAGTTTAAGTATGTTTGTAAATAATATACTTTTTTTGTTTACTTTTTTTGCTTAGGTGTTCGAAATTACACCACTCTCCCTTATACAGTTCCGATGACAATACAATACTTTCACTAAAAAGCATGAAATACTTTATAGTAAAATTTATTTTTTAAAAACAAGCTTTTATTAAAACGTACTAAAAAGGAACCAATAATTTTGATTCCGGCCCAGAGGACTGCCTGAGAAGAATTCCCTCATATGATTAAAAATAAACGCGTGAAAATATTGTATTGTCATCGGAACTACGTATGTGTGCAAAGTTTCAGGCCGATCGGATATGTTGAAGCGGGTCAAAATTAACTTACAAGATTTCACCCTGACAAACTAATGAATCCACAACTGAATAAAAGCTTGTAAAAAAAGGAACCTAAAGAACTTGATTTATAATTCACACCATACTATTTGAATACATCAATATTCAAATATTCGAAGTTTATTTGTAACATTCGAATACTCAAATATTCGAAGTTTATTCATAGCATTCGAATACTCAAATATTCGAAGTTTATTCGTAGCATTCGAATACTCAAATATTCGAAGTTTATTCATAGCATTCGAATACTTGTAAAATATTCGAATATTAAATTATTCGAATATATCCCAGCCCTACATAACACCAGCGACGCTTCTCTCGTTCGAAAATAGCGTGAACACATGACCACCCACCCGTTTCTGATCCTCCGCTGCCACGTTTCCCTCTCTTGCCGCCGTAGGATATTGAATCCCGATTTTATGATGCCCCCGTGAGAGAACGCTCGCGGTGTAAACTTTTATTCGCAAATTTAGAGGAAATCAGTTCGACGGAAGGGATGCGACCAAGACGGATCCCTATGGGAGGAAGACGGAGGGCAACCGAGCGTGTCAAGTTATGCACGCTTTTATGCGGAGATAAAAGTACGGATCGAGTGCCGGCTAGTACAAATGCATACTGACGCTAGAATATACGGGGTATTTGAAGAGACGGGTGACGGACTTTTTCGGCAAGGAAGATTCAGTAAAGGTGTGTGATAAAAGTAACTTTTCATCTTATAAATACGTTTGTTCATAATATTTCTTTCATCTCAGTACAGAGTTTTCCGTGAAAAAATGCGTCGTCTTTTAATAATTTCCGTGCTGAGCGCACAATCAGTTTCATTGGTGCTCGCCAATTGGGGACTTTGCAGCATGAAAGGGGCAGCTCCAAATGTATTAATTTTTAGAAAATTAATAAAGATAGTGTTAGAAAAATATTTTCAGACATGTTCACAATATTTCACCCACGTAAAATATTAACACAGGATTTAGCACTATTACTAACAGCAAATTGTGTAAAAATACACTTACCTCGGGTAAATAATTACATTAAACACCATGATTATGTTATCAAACTATGTATTAGTACATGGAAACAAATGAGGAAACAATCTACACAAGTTTAGAAAACTTATAGTGAAGTATACTTACTAAATCATGAAATAGTCTCAAATAGCATCTTTAGCTATAACTTGGGATTGGGTTGTCGGATTTGCCTCTTTCTCGCATCAATATATAAAAAATCGTTTTACATTCAATGCTATGTATAATTCAATTTCAACAAATTATGAAGCTGCCTCCAATTTGCATAAGGTATTACTCAAACTGAAGGAATAAATAGAGGCAATGATACTTAAATTTTCTTCAACGAATGAAATGTAAGCAATGATAACGTACAAACTATACACTGTAATTTGTTGCACGAAATATTAATTAGCGTTCCTTCCATATGTATGGTAACGAAATTAGAATGGGAGAATTGAGCAACAATAGCAACATTCGTGTAAAATGTTGCATTGCTGTAAAATCACTACTAAAGAACTTTTCATGCAGGTTCCATTTTCACAAACACTCTAGCTTCTAATTCCTGCATATAAATTCTTCGTAAGGGTATTATCGAATGCACGTGGGTTAAAAAAAATTGCATGCTACGTAGCTTCATCGACGAGTCTGCTAAGTACATTATTTTGCTTATCCAAGATTTCTGAAGAATGACCTCCACCATAGACGTTTAGCCATTCTTCAACTATACTATAGTTAATCATTTCTTTGCCTTGAAAAATTGAAAGATGACGAATCATGGTAAGAGGAACTCGAAAATCACGTTTCGACATAAACACTCCTAAATAGAAGTTCAAAGATGCACGTGTATCTATGATGTCTGTGTGACAAGAGCTAACAAATACATTTCGAGATTATAAAAGTGGTATTGTGTCTGATACGATTAGTAATTAGGCCAAGTCACATTAAACTGTCAAAACCTTTCACGCCAACTTAAATCGAAACACAGTCCTTCATCCACTTCTTATTTTTTACCCTTATAGCCACCAATGTGGCCATGTGATCTATCGTTTAATACTTTATGTAAGTCTCTGAACACTTTTGCTTAATGTTTAGCAAAACTTGATGTTAACGTGCTGTTCTAAACTCCTGTCATCCATTTTATCGCCGATACTTAGCAAAATCTTCCTTGTTCTATTAGATTCTTATTATCATATTTTTGTATGATGTAATGAAGTAGTTTTATAATTCAGTATCTACACGTTGGCAAATTGACTTCGGGCAAAATATTTATATACCGTAGCTTTCTCTTTTTCACTTACTCAACTGTCAACGTAATTTCAGTGTCACGCTCTATTGGAATTACGTTTAGCATTTTCAATTTCAATATATATAATAAATGTTGTCGGTGCTGCTTAATTGTGAACGTTTTTATGAATTGCTAGAATTACATACACGCACTATCTATTTTTACGTCAATTATATTAAATTTAATTGTAATTTCTTAAGCCTGGTGTATAACTGTGCTTAGAGATATGCGCACGAACTTAGGCAATTGTAAATAAGTGATTAAAAATAAGTTGTATCAACCTGTTAAATAATTAATTTAATTCTTAGGATAAACTTGTAAAGCAGTAAAACGAATTGATACCTCGCAAAAGTTAAAAGTTTTACTGATACAAAAGAAAAAATAATATATAAGGTCGATTTGTTAATTAAGTAGCTGAAAAGAAAACTGAAAACAAAATAGTATGAAGCATTGCTTTTCAGTAAAAATTCCTGTTTTCACCAACACGGAAGCTACAGAATAATGCAAACGTTTAAAAAATTTATTTCAATGGAAGCAAAGCTACGAATATATTTTCTTCTAGAGAGTCGTTCCGTGCGTCTTTGATTTATGTTGTTTCGCCGCCCTCCTTGAGGTGGAGTTATGCAGAAACATTGGACATATGTACATATATACGTAGAGGGCCGCGGAATGATCTCGTTGGTTTAGTAGCGTCGATTAAGGGTTCTTAGAGGGCTCGAAGGGCCGATCCTGAGTGGTTACAAAGTAAAACGAGGAAAAAGACTGCTGAATGTTTCTCCTCCCAGGATTTCTTCGTCTTTTGTTTCTCTTTTTCTCCCGTGTAGTTCTTTTGAGCTAACCCGCCGCCACCACTTGTCTCGAAAGAGAGCGGCACTACGGGTACTAAAGCATTAATTAATAGCGACTGCTTACTTGAAACGGTATTACGGTACCACCGGGGCTATCTTCGCTTTATGGGTACAGGACGTTTCGAGGATGTATCTGAGGCACCTCCGAACGGAGCTGTAAAACTTCTGAACGGACAAAGGTAGAAAATCGTTTCTCTTTCGTCCGCTATACCTTCCTTTTATGTTTATTCCTTTTTATTCCGGTTCAGCAAACTCTGTTGCACCTTGGCAAGTTTTTTTTTTTATATTTACTAAATTTATATCACGACTAACTGAGGATATAAATATTCTCTACTTGTATTTTCGTGTAATTCATCCCTAGAAGCTTCATTCGTATTATTTAGTTTATTTTTCTCTCTTTCCCACTCTACCGTTATACTTTTATTTTAGTAATAAAAAATGATAAGCATTGTTGTTTTCATCAGATAAAGGTATCATAGCGTGTCTTCGGTGTTTTCCGGATAATAAGAACTATTTTTTACAATTTTACGTAACGCAAGGAAAATATTGTATCGTCTTTTATTAATGATAATAATAAGAATAACAGCAGGTGAAATTATATTAAAGGAACGATAAATTTTCGAAAGAAACGGAGCTCTCGATTGAAAAGCTGCTGTTCGTTCAAAGAGGGGATAAGAGCATTGAGAATCGTTATTATCATGAAACATGATTTGCAAAATAATGTATCGCCCAAACAAATCATCCACTGTAACAACTGATTGAATTAGTGGAAAGAGGAATCTATACCAGTGATAGTTTTTTAGGGGGTCGCCACGATTTTTTTTAAACATTATTAAATTGGAATTATATTCCGAAGTATTTACCTATTTTTACTGTTTTATTTACCTTAATAAATCTACCTTACCATATGTGGGGGTGGCGGGTCGCAAGTTATTTGAATGTTATAAAAAGCGGTCGCGACTCAAAAAAGGTGGAGAAAAACACTGATCCAAACCTATCAGCCCTGTTGGTGCGAGGCAAGGGCATGAGTGTTACAAAGTTAATGCAATTTCATACATTGTTTTAAAGGGACATTTTCGCGACGATTTTTGTTTGTCAGTCATGGGTATTTAATATTTCACCTATAGGTTTAATTAAAAATAAGTGATCTTTAGGAATTAATTAAAGGAAAACTACCACATATAATTTAATGGGACTTTTTGCATTGCATTAAGGATGTCTTAAGCTACAGAAATAATTTTTTTTTATAATTAATCATTTCAGACGGCACTGCGGAGTCGTTAAAGTAGAGGCGTCAAAAAAATCACCCAAATCGGTAGAAACTAAATTATTGGTTTAAAATAAAAAAACAATGGCAGATCATTAAAGGGCACGAAACTCGCTCGTGGACTGGCCAGAAAAATGACAAAAAATCACATTTTTTTTGAGAAAATAACGATATTTGAAGTTTGAAATTACTTTTTCCCTATATTTCTCGTCGCTTCTACGCCTTTGAAAATTACGAATTTTCCAATTTTTTTAAATTTTACTGGTTTGCCCACGAGCCAGAAGTATATTCTTCAAAATAAAAAAAGTTGCAGTCGAATCGGATAATAACTTTTGGAGTAACACTGTTTAGACAAAAACGCGTTTAAAGTTTTACGCGAGTGCCGAGTGACCGGGTGTTATCCGTGCATTTACCACTACTCAAATGCTTATAACTTTGGGAATCTTACGAATTTAAAAAAATCCTTTTAGACGCCTATTCTTAAAAGGTTGAACATACGAAAAATGAAATAAAAAGAAATCAATTTTTAGACCAGAACTTCCCCTTAAGTAGAAGTAAAAAAGAATTGTAAGAATATTATAACCCTGAGGAGAATAATAAAGATTTATATAGTATTTCACCATTCCACTTTTACAAGTACATTACAACTTTTTGAAATTTACGTAATACATAGATAGGCATATAATAAACTAATAATAATGTTCGATATCCTGTGAGATATACATTACAAAATATTTACCACACAAATATGAGAATTAAATAATATAGATACATATATTATCAGAAGTTAAAAATTTAACGCAAGTCAAACGCCTAAGTAGTAACGGTATCGAATACTATCAAATATTTTAAATTGTAAACCGTTCTTTACGACGCACGTAATATTCTACAATTAGGTACCATTTACCCTTGCCTTCTTAAGAGAAATCGAAAACGCAGATTCGTGAAACAAAATGGAAAAGGGCAAGAGGAAGGGTAGCTAGTGTCTAATAAAACAAGATTAGAATTTCTCGAAATAGTAAAGGGGGAAACTATGTATATCTTTTCTCACTCTGATATACCGTTTACTTTATGTTAGAAATGTAATACTGCGTGTCTTACATGTAAAAAATAATTATGATAAAAAATTCAACGTTTACTCGCACCAAAACAGATATTGTAATTAGCGGACAAAAAAGTTACCACTTTTTCGAACCACCCTACTTCTATTACGTTTCAATATCAACCCGAAACTGCAGTATGTGCTTAATATACATATTTTGACGAATAATTAAAAGCTGTATAAAACCCAGTTACAGTTGAATTTATGTAACTAATAAACAAAAACCCTACATAACATTAAACAAGGCAACACATTTTTAAAGTCAACAAAAAGTTACCACTTTTGAACACTAATAAAAAAAACTAATATTTTGGGGGGCACCTTTTGCTTTTAGGACAACCTAAAAAGTTACTAAACGTGGTAACATCTTTGTCGATCCCAAAAATGTGTTACCCCGTTCAATGTCATATGACACTTTTGGCTGCCAGTTAAATAAATTTAACTTTAACTAGGTTTTATACCCCAATAGGTTTTATAGCCCCAAATGTATGCTAAAAAATAACAAAAATAGAACAAATCGAAAAAGTGGTATTACTCACTTTTTTGTCCGCTAGTGTAGGTATCTACTGGAATTTTTGTTTGATCGGACCATAGAAAATGCCCATTCTTCGACGAAAACAAGCATTCTCTGGTACGGAAGAAGGGGTCGTTAAATTGGCTATGAAACTGGAATAGCGAGGTAGTTGAACAATCATCGGCAGGGTGTCGGTATCAAACAATTAGCTAAAATCCACCCAGTCTAGTTAACCCGTAGGAGGGGTAAGATATGGGGGTTCGGGTTGAAGCCGGTTGTACCAACTAATATCCTTCAGTCTTATCCTTATTATTATCCTCCCCTTGACTGCGCTTTAAACGCGAGTACGCTCGGCAACGAGGCGTTCCTATAAGCGGCTGCCTACAGATATTAAAGCGCATCTTAGCCCTAATTTTAGCGACTAATTTTACGCGAGAACACCGGCTGATCCTTTAAACCGACGACTGCCTTCACCCGGCGGCGCATGTTGAAATTTAATTTCATGAACGACGTTCCTCAATCATGGAACGATAAATGTTTCAGTGCTATATCTATGTATTAGGTACTCAAGAAAGTTCGTGCGGTTCTTGTAGTTTGGAAGCAGCGATATGTTTTGCTACTATTCCACTTACCTTATTCAGTTATACTTAAGACTGTTAAGACTGTAAACATCATTTTTATAACAATTTGTGTCTTTTGACGCAAAAAATTGTAGCTATATCGTTTTCACATCATGTTCGTTTGTGAATGTTTTTCTTGTTAAATAATTTTGCATTAACAAAATAAGAAACAAAGTTGGTCTTCCTATCTCAAAAAACCCTCAAAACCGAATACAACTATTGTTATTAACGCCGCCGGCTCTCACAAAGTTATGTACCCTTTCTAGGAAATATTTTTATGAAATTTTAAATATAGCAGAAATATTTCCGATGATATAATTAGGTGAAGAGGGCACACCTGACCGATTTTGATGATCTTGAAGTATGGTGTAAAGGTCTGGTACATATTGGCGGCATTACCCGCGCAGATAACATCGCCTTAACTCTAAAGAGGCCCAGGCATTCTATTACTTGTTCATAACATTATAGTACAAAGATAAGCAGAATTTTATGTAGTTGACAGACATTAATTCTGTAAGTAATTAGAATCTACGTGTAGATAAATTAAAATAATTAGTTTTTTCAATAACTTATCGTTAAACTTAATGAACTTAAAAAAATAATTAATTATCGGATAATTGTTTACAAAAGAGTAGTTCTCGGCAATTTTGATGACCTTAAACTATGCTGTCGGGGACGTGATTCTGAATAAAATTCTGATTCTGATGATATTCGCAAAAAACTGTGATCGGTAGTTGGTAGGGGCGAGATTGGTTTAGCGGCCTCAGCGGGGGGGGGGGGGGGGGGCACCAACTTTTGAGCGAAAATTAAAGTCGAACAATAGTTATATGTGCAGGGAAAAGTTGTTCAAAATCTTTACAACATATTTTCAGGACATTGATATTGGTGAGGACTACCGTTTTGTAAATAATTACCAATTATCCTTTTATATTTATCTTCAAAACATACACATATTTCGTTTATTTTTCCACAGTTTTAAGTAGCTCGTGGAACATCACTTAGCTGATACTTAACTAACAATGGACATCACTTAACTGACACGAACCACGCGTGATAAAACTTTTGTAGGAAGTATTTCTTCAAAAATATGAATGTCAACAAGCAATGGTATATGCAATGCAAGATTATTCATAATACTAATTTTCGATTTAATTTCTTTAAAGATAGTCCACTTTAGTGATTCAATTCACATTAACCTAAGGATAGTATTATTAATTTATTAAAAGAATAGTCGTAGCAGAGCAAAACGGATCACGGCGTACGGCCATTTTATTTATGTAGCTCCTTTTGATATTAATCGACCGAAAATTTCGTTTGAATGTTCACACTTGTTTCAATTTAAATACTCGCCCATCCGTAAAACAAAAGAAATCCGTATAATGGAATAGCTTCCTTTAACTCCCAATTTTATTCCATCAATCAGATTATTAATTTGTTCGATCCATCAGTGTTAACTACTCGGTATGCGGCATTTCCCGTCAGTAAGTAGATTATGCGCATTGTTAATGACTGTAAACCATATACCACGAACAGGATGATTTACTTAATCCACAAAGTACCATTATTATTATTCGAATAACCAGCCTGTGATTTTCTGAAACGGTTTATCCTGTTCTACAAATAGTATGCCATTTTCTGTTTGCTTTCTCTATTGAAGTATGAAAATACAAAATGATGTACAATTGAATGAAGGACTGAATGAAATTAAGTAATTAAGATTTTGATTCGCATTAAACACTGTTTACTTAAACACAGTAAGAGATTCAAATATTAAATAAATGTAAAATTAAATCATGTTCTGAAAAGCTACTTTTTCCTTTTCTTTGAAACGTTCTTATATTCACTCACACACATCCTGGTGTCTAAATTGCATCAAATTAAATTTAATTCAATTTAATGAGTAACGTGTAGTCAAGACTGTTTACATATGTGTACTATAGGGGTGCATTGGCTTTTTAAATCAGTTGCAATAATGTAACAGAAAGAAGTTAGGTACATATAAACAAAGTTTAACGTTTTCAACAGAAAAAAATTCATGCATAGTATGCCTGTTTACGAAACAAAACAACTTCTAAAGTTGTAAGTAACATTTAGACTTCGCTGCAACAAAAATTTAGTTCTCCTGTCTCCTGCGGGGCAAATTAACAGTGCATAAACGTAAATATTATTAAAAGGAATATCAATGTTTCTTCTTGTACGGAGATCAGCCTTCGGAAATTTGAAATAGTATTGATTTTCGTCGACATACAAGTTCGATTGTTCGTATCCATAAAACGCACACGTAAAATTGCAGGTACTGATCCTGAATAATACTCTGCACGTTTAATCGCATGTGTATGTTAATTAATATCGGGTACTTTGATTGGCATTGTGGGCATACCTCTTCAATTTCATATTCCATCTTTCTCATTTTATGTTTGAAATCTGACCAATTATACTGCATTATAATAATGCAAACTAAAAACTTATTTTCCAGTGGATTTACATTTATGACAGCAATTTTGGACAGACTTAATATTTCACATATTAATGTGTTGTATTAATACATTTGTCCGTGCGTTCGTATTGTTTGTGCGTAGAATTATAAATAAGCTTCTACGGAAGTCGATAATGTATAAGAAGAGTGATCTGTATGTAGTAACATTTAAATAGGAAATTACTTTAATTAGGATAAATAGCGATAGTTATTTAAGAAGTGACATTTAACATCAAAGATACGAAAGGTACAGTTGACAAGAGATTTCGCCATACAAATTCTTCTCTTTGCAAGTTATAATTGAAGAATAAAATTTTTTCACCGATTTTGGGGACCTTGAAATATGTTGTAGAGAATATGATTCTGAACAACTTTTTCCTGTACATGTTACTGCCGCTTAACCTTCATTTCTAAGATACACGCAAACATAGTTTCGACATTACATACGAATGGTAAAATTTCTAAACTTTGCGACTCTATACCAAACTTTACCTGTCTAAGTGATGGGTTAGGCAGTAAATAAAAACAATACTTACAGCTTATTTCGATCTTAATACTACGTTATTATCAGTATTATCTGTAAAAATGTCGGCCATAGTATCAAAGAATGTATTATTTATGTCACGACATATCGGTATAAGTTTGGGGCTAGATTTGAGAGGTGTGAGGACTCGCAGCTACGTGTATGCAGGTAGTTTGGTCCCAAATATAAAATTTTAACTTCGGTTATATTAAATATATTAGTTTCCGAGATATTAATACAAAATTATTGTTTATTATTTTTTTTACACATTAAGCTTGAAGTGAGGGAGGCCCTCTGCCCCCTCCCCCAAATCTAGCCCCAAACTTATACTGATACCTTGGAAACGATCAACACAGGTACAGCTGATTTCGAATAAATACCAAAATATTTTTATGAATATCTTGAAAACTGAAGCCGAGTGGTGGTAACATGTATAGAAAAAAGTTGTGTAGAATGATGATCTTTACAACATATTTCAGGGTCATCGAAATCGGTGAGGTTGCGTCCTCTTTTATAGATATAACTACTTACCCTTTTTTCTTAAGGTCAATATTTTCAGTGATTCCAGACTTACGACGATTTTTTAACATGATAATGTATTTTCATTATTGTAATATTGCAGATGACAAAAAGATAAACTTAATCATATTTAGTATGCTGAACTTCAGATGTCCTCCTTAGGAATTATTCTAATAAAATCATAATTTACTGTAAAAGCGGATTCACACATTACAGTGTTAGTGGTAGTATAGTAAGCATTTTTTTTTTAAAAAGAAACTTTTATTAACATGTACTAAAAAGGAAAAAAAGTAATTTTGATGCCAGTCTAACTGACTGCCTCAGAAGAATTCCCTCTTATGAATAAAAATAAAAGCTTGCGGCGTAAATATTAAAATGTCCTTTTTATAGAAATATTTATAATGCTCTACGTATTTCGATACATTCGTGTTCGCATTCTGCTAGAGCGTCCTTGTGGCACCAGTTTTTTTCCACTTGATTGCGAACAGTCTAATACTCTAATTCCTCAATTAAAAATCTGTCCTGAGATCTAACAAGATTAAAAGTCAAGACAAAATCATGCCATGCAGCAAATTAACTTTTGCATAACTTTTAATATTCAGTATTTACGCCCCACGTTTTTATTTCTAGTCATATGGGGGAGTCATTTAGGCAGGTATCTAAATTATTTTTTTTCGTTTTAGAACATTTTAATGAAAGTTAACTATGTTATTCTTTTTAGTGAAAATATTGTATTATCATCGGAACTACGTATGTGTGCAAAGTTTCAAGTCGATCGGATATATGGAAATGGGTCAAAATTAGCTTACAATATTTCACCCTAACAGACTAACTAACGAACTCACAAGTTAAGTTAAATAAAAACTTGTAAATAAGATCGTTTCCCTGTTTTTGAATGGAGCAGTTCACTACCGCTGACGGCACTGAATCGCCACGGAATTGATATGTGTAAATCCGCCTTAAGGTCGAGTTTCTTAGCCGCGGCCGGCGGCGGATCCCACTAGTGCAGCAAAGACACAGATGCATACTTCTCCATTACACTAGTGGAACCGCCGCCGGCCGCGGCTAGGAAACTCGGCCTTAAGGTGCAATCCGACGGCGCGTGGCTCGGCGAACTTTGCGCGTGAATCGCCGATCCACGCGCCGTCTGATCGGTCGGGCTCGCCAAGCCGACTTGCCGAGCTAGACGAGCCGGGCCAGCTCGCCAAGCCACGCGCCGTCTGATTCCACCTTTAAAGAGACGATGCGCTTGCTTATTATACCTACAGTAAGGTGCAAAAGTGAATACACTCCCTTTAAAACAGAATAACTTTTTTAAAATGAAGGTAGAAGGAATAGTTTACTAGGTGGCGTGTTTCGTCAATTTGGAAAAAAATTGCAATTGGTCGAAGTAGCAAAAAATTAGTGATGGTCGTTTTTTTTTCAACTTTTTTATCTGAGCCTGTAATGAAAATTCAAACAAACCCTTTAGCCATTGAAGTAAGTTGTATACATGCCTAAAATTTCATCAAAATCGGTTAACGTTGTTCTAAGCTACAAACGCTGAAAGATCGCGAAACTCTCGAAATCAGCGATTTTCGACCTTATTTGCGATCTTTTTAAGCGTTTGTCGCTCAAACCGACGTTAATCGATTTTGATGAAATGTTAGGCACGTATACAACTTACTTCAATGTTCAAAGGTTTTTTTTTAATTTTCATTACAGGCTCAGATAAAAAAGTTGAAAAAGCGACCTCCACTATTTGTTTCTGCTATTCCGACCAACTGCAATTTTTTCAAAACGACAAAACACGTCACGTATTAAACTAATCCTTGTACCTTCTCAAAAAATCTCAGGTCAGTTGGGCCCATTTTAAAAAAGTTATTCTGTATTAAAGGGAGTGTATTCACTTTTGCTCCTTACTGTATATATAACCTCACTAGAGTTCTAATAATGCAAACATCAGAAAGCTAAGTCACCTAAAGATCGACATATTATACTTACATGGTTGAATTTGTTTTTCTATCGACTGGAATATTATCGTAATGAAAATACGTCATTCGGTTTAAAAAAATATCGATGACATTGGAGTCCCAGAAAATATGACCTTGAGAAAAGAATCTTCTTTGCTGTAGTATTTCCCCCTTCGAAGCAAATATTTTTTATTTTTTCCCTACACATTTTGTATCGTTAAAAGTGACAGGGATACTACAGGTTATAATGTTAAGTAACTCACCCTGTATAGAGCAATGCATAGTACACTACGCATTGTGCCAACTCAAAATATAACATACTTTCTTTCTCCCACTTCAAGTAATCGAAACGCGTTTCTAGTTTACAGTATTAAAAATATGTTTTTGTATAGCGTATAGGCTCGAACGCTCGGTCGTACGCCCCTTTGCTCTCGTTTTAGGTTCGTCCTAAAAAGATTGATTGAAACCAACGACTGCAAACAAAACTCACATTTTTGGGAATAGGGTTTTGTCGGGTAAAAGCATCAGGTCTTGATTCGGTAGTGAATACATATATTTGGTATTATTGTAACTTGTATAGCAGTCGCACTTCAAAATAAAAGTTTGGAAAAAGTTATTTCTATACAAGCTTAACTTGTAAATTTGAAATAGAATCAGGAAAAAACACAATACATTTTCAACAATAAATTGTTATTAATTTCAGTTATCAGCATATTATCAGACGACTGTTAATCAAACATATAACTTGCCGTTGTTGTGATGAAGTTCTATCATTGAATAATTTTATAAAAAAAAAATGCTGCGTATAGTAACTGCAATAAAAGTCAAAATTGTTCTCCGTAATGCTGCAGACAAGTGTCAGGACAAATTAAATACGTCGTATTTTTTACGAATTCAGTACCTGAAAGTATAAAAAACATAAAAAGTATAAAAAGTTTAAAGTAATAATTTATCAACGTCTCTCGTAAATAGTATAAATAGACGGAATAAAGCGATGAGCGGTAACGAAGTAAAAGTAAAGTAAACAAATCCCTAGAAAAGAGAATAAACCATATTCTGCTAAACAGATTATCGTTTTTCTAATGTACCTTTTATGCCTTCGGTGAACGTGAAATCATTCCATGCCACTGTCGAGCTCCCGGAGGGCACAGAAATGGGCAGGTGTTCGAAACCGGAAGCTTTTAATACGCCGCTGCATTCTGTTCGATGTACCGACAAATTTCAAAGTCTGACTTTTGACTGTATAATCCTCCCTTGATCCTTTTCATGCCACTGGGAAAGTCCTTGTGAACGGATTTACTGAATAGCATACCTTCTGGATGAAACACGCTGCGACACTTCGCAGTAAGATCAAGTTTTCTTCTATTCTATGTTTATGTTATCTTGTAATAAACATAGTAAATTCAATATTAACTGCAACGTCCATGGTTTTATGCCTTCATTGCTGATGTAAGAAGTAATTTAAGAGAGGGTGCTACAATTAAAATCTGCACTTAAAAGGCGAAAAATTGTAATAAATCTAGTATAAGGGAAAATATCTCTCTTTGTTGAGAAATCGTTCGGTCCCTAGTTAGTAACATAAATGTTTGTTTATTAAATATTACCAACATTCGTAGAAGTGCGAAGAAATGAAAACAACTTTAAGAGTTGTATCCAATGAAATTCAAATTCTTAATGCAACTTTTTTGCTCTAATAATTGTTTAAAAAATATAATACCTATATCTTTTTTTAATGACGATCTACGGCGAAAGTCTCCGCCAGAAGACATCTAATCTTTAAACGAAGTTAAAATTGATAAATTATTTAAGTATAGTTAATTACAAAATCAAACGTTATATACCTTGCAAGTCAATAAATTTTCTTATGTTTGTATATAACAATATAATATGTATATACCATATACTCGGCATAGGTATAGTATAACTTTTATTGTAATGTATAACAAAAGCTTGAGCTATGAAGTCAACGCCTATCATTAAAAACCGAACAAAGCAATTCTTTTCTTATGAAGAAAAGAGAAAAATGCACGTTACTTGGCTGTGAACCTAAGCTAGAAGAGCTGTATATGAAAACCTGAAGCAGGTTTCTTTACGATTATATGGCTCTTTTTGGTCCAGAACTAGCTTTGAGCGATTTAATTGGCCACTTTTAACTCTTCGCAGTAACTGTTTCGCCGGGTTGCTCAAGCTCGTAAAGCTGTAGATATTACCCTTCCATTTTACCAGGTACGCAAGAGATCCTTCTTTCCGTGCATGTTTCGTTTCGGCGTCGGAGTGATGGATTCCCTAATGTATTTAACTACGATATTTTAGTTCCCATTTTTAAACTTCCCAGTTACAACTACCTGCAAACAGCTCTTCCCTTCCTGCGTAGCTAGCAACTACCAAAGTCCTTCCCTCTTTAAACCTTTACAATCTTCACAATTGTTGAATTATCGCGGAATAATAAACTTTCAACTACCTTGCAAGTCAATGAGATGATTTTACTTTGCTTTCATTCAGATTCATCTATAAAGCACATATAAATCATCTCGTGAAATCAACTGCAGTTTGCTAATTACATTATAATAATTATAAAATCCCTTATTACCAAATAAGTATAAATAAGTACAGGAATTTTTGATAACTTACGTACTGCATAGAAGAGCTATTAATCGCAGCGAAAGTGTCGATACATGAGAGGAGCGGAAAGAGAAACAAAGCAGCGTTAAACGTCAAGACGATGATTATTCTTCTTTCCGTGTGTACGCCACTGACATCTGTATTAGCAAGATTACCGGGAGGTTTCTGCGGCAGAGGGTTCCGGTACGTGATGCACACCCGGTTTCGAACATGGAATAGGTGTGAACGAGAATGATAGGGTGCGGAAGGGAGGCAAAGACTGACCGGGGATATTCAGCCCTTTGCTCGACATGAATGACTTTGTATATAAGTCCACTAATCTGTAGGCTCGCATAAAGCCGCTCCTTTCCTATGATCAGTTAGCACAAGAGTCAGTCAGCTAGTCAGTCACTCGGTGACACTTTAGGCCGGTCGCGTCGTTTCATGGACGAACATTAGGGGTGGTTAGTAGTTGCAGAGAAACCTTTTCAATCGAGCCGAATTAAATCGTGATCTACGACGTTTCAGTTCATGGGAATTACCTTTGCATATAGCTTCATAATATTGCAACAGCTTTACGAATTGGTTATAAGAATATTAAAGTTGTGATTTAAGTACTTTATGGATAAACAACCAACCTTTACAAATTCACGCGAGACACGGTTAAGCAATTCATCTCTTATTCGTATTTTGAATAAGTTCGAAAAGTTTTTGCTCTAACGTGTATGATTCTGTTAAGTAAATAATGGCATAGCGGCTGGCTTGTTTGATGGGTGACGACTGTGTATTAACTTTGTTGATTTTCAGTCCAACGCTAGGTGCTACTTCTTATAGTTATCTTTCTACGTAGTTTTTCTAATTGAGCAGGAGTATCGTACTGCATCGTTTACAAACAAAATTCAGACTTTGAAATCCAAATTTTTTATTTGCTTAAAAAGTATAAAAAAAAGATGTGAAAAAGAGACAGGAAGGGGCAGTACAGAAGTACACTGGCGTTAGAAAATATGTAAATAGAATGCTCCATTAAAAAGTATAATATTTTCTAAAACGAAAGCATCCCCTACACAATTTATGTCGATACTTGTTTTGATTTGTATTTAAAATGTTCTAAATAATTTTATTTTTAACGTCCGAAGTGTTGTTAGAATATCAGTTAGGTACAATATTATGTATTAGCCAGTTCTCATTGTCTCTCATTACTGATATTGTGCAACACTAAATAAAGTGTACAATGGAAAATGACTTGAAGGAACTATATACCTTGATTTACATATACATTGAATACACCAGGATATAATTTTATAAAATATAGCTCATTCCGCCGAAGGTTTGCCGAACAGTGGAAATTTATTCGCCACGTAGCCTACGAAGTTATGAGAAAAAATAGCTACGATGGCCTGTAACATCCATGGACCCATCTTCAAATCTCATTGGAGGCTGCTGTTAGCAGGGTGCCGAAACCGTTTTCACCCCACGTTTTAACTCCTCCCTTTCCCCGCCAATTCTGAACATCCAGGCCAAGTCACCCTGACAGACGAGCGTCCCGGGGCCACTATTAGTTTGGTTTCGATGGTGCTCTAGTCAGTTACTCAGTACGACGCTTTCGACCCTTGTTGATCGCTCTGCGGATGGTCACTTAAAAACCGGTACGCACGCTCTTAAGATCATAAGACACGCGCCGAAATTTCGGGATGTATCACAATTTCAATCTGGCCTTTCTCTGGAACGTGCATTGTGAGTATATGGTTGCTCATGTATAGTGAGTGAGAGAGAGAGAGAGAGAGAGAGAGAGAGAGAGAGAGAGAGAGAGAGAGAAAGAGAGAGAGAGAGAGAGAGAGAGAGAGTGTGTGTGTGTGTGTGACACGTGCATCACTTTGAACACGCGTGAATATCAAGTATGATTCAACACGACGATTCCGTGAATCAGCAGATCGTTGATTCGCGAATAGTGGATTTCAAGCATTAGTAAAGGTTATGTACAAAGTGATACTAGAAACTGGGACGAGCTAAATCTTCTTTCTTGCGAGTGGTAAAGGTACAGAGAAATTCTGTAAACCGAAATTCAATGGTATAATGAAGACTTCTGTGATTTAATGTTTTTTTTAATGTATTTTGATGCAACTGAAATTTCCTTGCATTTGAACTTTCCTTGCCAACGAAACTATGTATACAGTTTTTGTACACAAGACCTATGTATATCATATTTTGATCTTGAAAATTGCTTTTTTACAGTTCGTATTCGAATATATCACCGTTGCGTTTTAAATAATTTCTTATGTATTCTTCTATGATTTTAAAAACAACATTAAGTTGTTTTGTAATTGTAATCGAACAATTAGTTACTACAATTGTTACGAAAAAGTAATTGCGCACATGAAATTGCACTATATACGGTAGAACTTGTATTATCCGTTTATATATTTTTTGTTAGGTTTGGTTTTTTATTCTCTCTTGTACAAATTATCTACAAAAGATGGCGTTTCAAGACCCAGTCTTATATTGCCCAACGAACTTTAAGTCAGTCATATTTTTTTGTTTAATCCCTTTCTTTTAAATAAGGCTTTCTTGTTCTAATGAAATCTCAAGGTAACTTAAGAGTGTCATAAAAATGATAGAGTACGTTAGAATTGTGTAACTTGACGTATAAAAAATTAGAAGGAAAGTTACAAAAATTAAGGCTTACTTTTCACATGGCTAATTAATCTTACAGAATTTACTCACTCTTTGCATTTAATTTTTCCTGCAAGACACGCGCATGTAAGGAATACTTATATCAATATATGTATTATTCTAATTAAGTTTATCATAGATATAACCTGCATTAACACGCGTACACATATATTTAATAATTACAACCACAAACTTTCGAATATTCTATTACTAAAACGCAAATCTAATTTATACAGAAAATGTTAATCCAGGAATGACTATTTGTTTGTAATTTGTCGTGTAATTTGTTGCTGGGCTATTAAAAAAAACTGTTCATCCCAAAATTTTGTGGCTTCACAGACAACACGTAACAACAAATCTGAAATTTCTATCAATTTGTTGCAGACAAATGTCACGCCTGAATACAGAAGATGAACATATTGCTATTAGTTTCATTTTATTGCCCGTACCAAGGTATATTTGAAAATGTGAGAATATGCACTTATGATTGTTCCTCTATTAACGACATAGACATTAATCACAAATCTGAAATTCAAGTATTAATTTCAACTTCAGATGTATGAAGAGTAACAAAAATGTTATAAAGTGTGCGAAAATATGATTTTGTTAGACTGTGGATCAAACCCATATCTTTGCCTTGTCAAACGAGGTTTTTTTTCTGATTCAGCTATTTAGGTCAACGAATTTTTTCTTTATTATGCCCACATCACAAATAAGTACACTGTAACAGAATCATTAAAACGAAATCATCAACTTCATCTGTCGTACATTTTACTGTGTTTACTATACATTTTATTCGGTAAAGGAAATGCTTAAAATAGTGGATTATTCTTTATACAGTTTATACAATGTTGCTTCATTATCTTTAATTGCGAAGAACACCGTTACAGTTATTTTATTAATCTTACTATTTCAGTGACATGAACATATGTTTATATTTCATAAAATGATACTCAAACATTCACTAAAGCTTCTTCACTAGCAATCTGTATTATCCATTAGGAGCATTTTCAATTACAAAGTTTATATACACTTACAACGAATTGAGTGCTCCGCGTTATACATTACACGGCAAACAGTAGGTAGGATTCATATTCTCTATTCCTATAGAGACAGTTATTCAGTATTTGATATTTAGTCGGTCATCATAGATAACGTTCGCAAAAGCCATTTATTCCCTCTACAGTGTAATGCAGTTTCGCTTACAGGATGAATCGGACCGGTTTATAATATAAACATGATTTAAGAATAGACAGGAAAAAGCAGGCTTCTTTCTGTTTTATGATCACGTAACTAAACTGCATGTTGCATATATTCGAGAAACATATTTAGGGAGTTTACAATTTACATCGAAGCGTGAAGGCTACTATATATAGAAAGAGAAAAGAAATGAAAAGACCAAATAAGAAATCATAATCAGGAGCGGCAGAGAAAGAGGGGCTTACTTAAGATATTAGACATAGGAAAGAAACTTGTGCCTTTTGCGGCAAAATTCAGTCTCCTATCTAAAAAAAATCAAATAACCTTAATCATTGTAGATAATATTTTCCATTATTGCCAATGACTTCCCTTCATCTTTCGGGCAGCATACGGATTTCATTGCGATGTATGGTTGGTGGTTTTGATGCGTTAAAGTCATCGATGCACTTTCGAACATCGTCGCCAGTGTTGAAGTGTGTATTAACTATGTAATTAGGTAGGTGAGGATGGCAAATAGGATTCGACAAACGTGTACCTCCATGATTATACATATACAACATTTACTGAATATAAATGGCTACATAATATTATGTAAATATAAATACATTGCACAAAATGCATCTAAACTGAATCAAAGTTAGTAATATTATTTTTTATTAGAAGTCTTTTGCTTTATGTTGTTTGTAAGATTGTTAACCTATTTCTGGTCTTTGTATGACCTTGATTCAGCACACAAAAAACTTTGTAGGTTTCTAATAGTTTTTGCGTGACGCTGAAAATTTCTCGCGTGCCACATATTTGCCATCCTTCAACTAAATGGGTTGATCTTGTAATAAATAATCGAAGCAAGTGGTAGGCTGGTAGTACCAAGTTGGATGAATACCTGGCCAAGCTGAAGATGACTTCTTTCGTTACGTAAATTATTTTTCTCCAACTCATCGCTTATATTGATCAATTCCGAGTTGTTCCGCAAGTTCTTTATGACTCTGCTTTGCATTTTCATTCAGTAAGTCTTGCATTGGCTGGTTTTTGCACTTCCTACAATCACCGGAGCGTGGTCAATCTTTAATGTAAATATCTCTCTTGCGAAATCCCTGATATTGCTGTTTACATTTTGTGTGGGTTACAGCATTGTTATCAAGTAGTGTTTTTATTCAGCTGAAACTTCAAAAAAAAAAATGCAGTGGCGGATATAGACTTTATTAGTGCGGCGCATAGTGGGACAAACTGCTCCTTTTTGTGCTAAATTCGTAGAGATTTTGATAGGAATAAGATAGAGGGGTGAATCTTTTTCGACGTTAAAGCTAAGATGTAGCAGAATAAGAGGAAAATATTGAGAATGTATGACAAACAAGTTTTGACCCTGAAAATCTATGTCAAAGTTGATATTTTTTTTTAAAAAACTTCGGTTCTTCCGTTATAACGTGTGGTTGAAGCTTTTCCTTGGGTTGTTAGACATCATTTCCTATAGATTTTGACGCGCTGAATTCAAGTCTGTTCGCAGAATTTTTAAATATTTCCATTTTTGACCTTGAAGTAAATTTTGATGGCATCACCTTAATAATGTTAACTTACATCACCCAGTGCACAGTGCGGCACGTATAATGGACAAACATCGAAATAATCCATGTTCAATTTTGATCTAGTGATCCTATATAACCATTAGTCCGAAAAGAAGGAATACGAATTTAAAATATAATATCCCGAAAACCAATAGAGTGTCAATAATTATCATTTGTCTTTTATAACCTAAACACTAAAAAATTAGCGTCCTCGTGCATTATTCATTCGTGTTTGTGATTTTTTTTTAAATAGTATTTGTTATACCCCAAATATGGATAACTTGAACAGAGAGGCGTATAATTTTAATTTCCAATTAAAATAAAATCGTTGTTTTTTAAGAAAGCAGTTTCAAAAAGAACGTTTCAAACCATCTTGTATTTTTTATTGTTCTGTATCAAAAAGCTATTGTATCACATTGCCACATAATTTTTTTTCTGCTACAAACTGCCACCTACACTAAATGTTTTTCACCTTTTGGTTAGGGAAATCTATTTGTAATTGCAATTTAGTTGAAGACAAAATCCCCTTCTAAAAAATCATATATGAAATGGTAGGCAATACGCTATTTTAAATAAAGAAATATTAACACTAAAAGCTCAGAATTCTTTCCCAAACATATTGTTAATATTTATGATAGAAACTCTCCGCGTGTATTCGCGTATTATGGGGCTCATAGTACCAAAGAAGCCGCCTTTTATAACGAACCATATACATATAATTTATAGCATATTCAGAATCCTGACATCTACATAAAAGTTCTACCACTTCATTGCTACCTCGATAACTGTGTGCTTTACCTGACATCAATCTCCTTTCCTAATGAAGCGATATTTCGATACATCCTAAAGTTTTAACCCGTTACTTATTATTTCATAAAGTCATAGCCATCTAAAAATACAGATGTTGTTAGGTTCCATATTATTATTATTATTATTATTATTAGATATTGCTATACGCGGAAAGAACCCATTGAAATACAGGATATGCCAAATCAGTAAGTACCTAAGAGTCAGACAATCTGTCGCACTGTGTAGCTCAGAAGGAGAGGTTTTTAGGTCACCACTTCTGATTCCTTTTGATTGTATTTTTATTTTGGCTCGTTTTCATATTTAAAGGATTAAACCACCCGTCGAAGTTCATAAAAAGAGGTACAGAAGTTCCTATTGTTAGTTTAAAGAATATTATAACATTGTGTTGAATACAACTTGATATAAATTTCATTTGAGTCATAAATTGTTGTACTGATGATGTTCGTATCGTCAGTCACTATTTTACTCTTCTTATGAACATTGGGGGGTGGTTTAACCCACTAAATATGAAAACGGGCCAAAATAAAAAACCACGTATATTTTATTTCTCGGTCCTCTAAAACATATCCCTAAAACCCAAAGCAATAGGAGGCAGGACAAACCTCTTCTTGTCAGATAAACGATTCTGTAACTGTATTGGCGTGACTAAAACTTCCTCGCT
Source organism: Andrena hattorfiana (assembly GCA_944738655.2). Classification (NCBI taxonomy): domain Eukaryota; kingdom Metazoa; phylum Arthropoda; class Insecta; order Hymenoptera; family Andrenidae; genus Andrena; species Andrena hattorfiana. The sequence continues at coordinate 13,270,129 of OX122895.1, forward strand.
TAAAACGATCCTTAGCTATAGATAACGAAAACTATTTTGCCGAATCCTCCCCACCACCACCGCCACGAATGGTTCCAATACATAAAGAAGTAATGTGCGTCAAATGTGGGGCCGATTGGATAACGGGAATAGCGTGCCCCAAGAGCCCTGAAGTTTTACATCTAAACTCCCATTCATTGCAACCATTCTACGGGGTGCGATCGAAAAAATTCTGAGACCGGAAAATGGGGACATTTTGATCAAACTTGGAACACTAATAAAACGTTTGAAAATATTTGACATGTATTTTTGTGAAGCTGCTCTAATTGATATTTACAGGACGACAACAACACTCAATGTTGGGGGCGAAATTTTTTTTCCTTCCATTATTTAACGTCGCATCAACCGCTAGTGTGGGTTATTAGCGACTTAGGGTCTGGCCTACAGTTGGTTGTACAGTTTGGTAAGTTGCAGATAATCTAATAGTCGTTGTATAGCTCCTTCGTCGTTTAAGTTGTCCTTTAGGGTGGGCCTCAAGTTGTAGTTTTGTCTATAAGGGTAGTACTTCCTGCAGTGTAGGATGATGTGTTCCACTGGCAGTTGTACTTTGCATAGATCGCAGGATGGAGGTTCTTCTCTGTCGAGGAGGTATCGGTGCGTGAGTTTTGTGTGTCCAATCGTGATTCTTGAAATTACTACCTGGTCGTGTCTTGATAGCGAACGTGATATGCTTTTCTCGAAGAAGTCCTCTTTAATTGCTGTTAGTCGTGGCTTTGTTATGGAATTCCATTCTTCATTCCATTTTTCTTTTATTTTTTTCTTTAGACATGCAAGTAAATTTTCCGCTGGGACGTTGGTGTTACGGTCGGAGGTTGGTGAGTCGGCTACTTCTCTAGTCGCTCTATCTGCTCTTTCGTTCCCCTCAATGCCTGTATGGGCAGGGACCCAGATTACTGTGATCGAGTTGTGCCTGTGGGTTGCCTCGGCATAGGCTTTTTGGCATTCTTGGATAGTGGAGTCGTTTGTCCATTGGTTTTGGATTGATTGAATGGCGTAAGCAGAGTCACAGAAAATAGCAAAGGATTTATTTCGTTCGCCGGCTATTGTTTGGATAGCATGTGATATCGCGCTAAGTTCACAGAAAAGGTTAGAAGCTTCTTGGTGGAGTTTCACTTTTGTGGTCGATTGTCCAGATGTGAAAGCATAACCAGTGCCATTTGGTGTTTTAGATCCATCTGTGTATATGTGTAAGTGATTGGTGTATATCTCTTCTAGTTCTCGGAATAAGGTTTTAAACAAGCTAGGATTGGTGTCCTTTTTGTTATGCTTGAGTAGTGTAGTATTGGATTCTATTTTTGGAATGGTCCAAGGAGGGATGCTATGGATTGTTTTCCTTGTTGTAAGCTGAATTTCCATTTCAAGTTCTCTTTCATAGGTGTGTATCCTGCAGTAAAAAGGGGGGACTCTTTTTTTTGTCTTTGGTTGGTTGGTGTTTTTCTTTTTGAAGACGTTCTGAAATACAGGGTTCTGGGGAAGGGCAGATGATTTGGTTGCGAATTTTATGCTTAGGTATTTCCTTCGTACTCTTAGGGGCGGTTCAGCTGCCTCGCTGAGGATGCCATTAATTGGGCTTGATCGGAACGCACCTACTGTTATCCTGAGGGCGTTATTGTGTAGGGTGTCTAGCTTCTTTAGTACGCTGGAACTGGCAGAATTGATCCGTAGTCTAATTTTGATCTGATTATTGCCCTATAAGTTAGTAGTAGGGTGTTTAGATCTGAGCCCCAGTTATTTGCTGCTATTGTTCTTAGTATGTTGAGACGTTGGTTACCGTGGATTCTGAGTTGGTCTATGTGAGGCTTCCACGATAGACGTGTGTCAAAGGTTAGTCCTAGTAGTTTGATTGTAGTTGATTCCTTTAGTTCTTGGTTGTTAAGGCTTAGTTTTATGCTTATAGGTTGCTGGCTCCTGCTAAAGGTAATTATTTCTGATTTGAGGCTCGAGAATTTGAATCCGGTGTTCTGTGACCATTTTTGTAACTTGTTTAGTATTTCTTGTAAGTGTTCCTGTGTTGTGCGGGGGTTCTTTCCCTTGCATATTATAGTTAGGTCATCGGCAAACAGTAGTCCCTTGGCTGGGTTGGTCACGTTACTCAGCACATCATTTATGGCAATGAGAAATAAGGGTACACTTAGAACGGAGCCCTGTGGTACACCGTTTTCAATTATTTTTGTGGATGAGATAGTATTGTTGGCTCTCACCTTAATAACTCTTGATTGTAAGAAGTTGCATGGCTCAGATGCAGTTAAATATTGAAAGTGTACTTTCAGTGTAGTCAAGGGCCTCTGGTGGTAGATTAGATAGGAAGATATTTGGGATTCCGTCAGGTCCAGGGCTGGTGTTCCTGCATTTAGTAAGGAAGTATTTTAATTCATCGACTTGAAGAGGCATATTTAGAGCAGATATATCGGGTGTTGCCTGGTTTGTGTCTGGGGGATTGGATGGTTCAGATTCGGTCTTCCTTTTAAGGTTCTGGAATTCCTTTGTGTAGTTTTTATTGCTAGAATTGTTTTGAAATGTTGCTGCTAGCATTTCCGATATTTCATATGGGTCTGTAGTAAGCGAGTTGTCCTCTCTCGTTAAGGCGGGTATAGCGTATTGAGGATTTGAGCCTTTGATTGCCCTTATTTTTTTCCAAATTGTTGTGATTGGAGTGTAGGAGTTTAAGGATGAGAGGTATTCTATCCATGATTGTCTTTTGTTATATTTTATGATTCTTCGGGCTATAGCCCTATACTTTTTGAAATTGATGAGATTATCGAGGGTGTTTTGTATCTGTTTTTGTATCTGTTAAAGGCATGCTTGGAGTTTTGGTTGGCTTGTTGGCATTGTTCATTCCACCATGGATTGTGCTTAGCTTTAGGATTGGTAGAGTTTTTTGTTTTTAGAATAGCTGCGTCAGCAGATTTTATAATAATATCTATAAGGTTTTGTATTGTTGAGTTGATTTGATCGGGTTTTATCGGGTTTGAATCTGTGAGCTGGGTGAGTGCGTTTGATATTGATTCACGGAATATCATCCAGTTAGCTTCTTGGAATTTCCATCTTGGGGGTTCGTGGGTTATGGTGTTGGAGCCCAGATGGTATGTTATCTTGATTGGGAAGTGATCGCTGTCGTATAAGTCATCTTCTGCATTCCACGTGATATTTTGAGCAATTGAAGGGTTACAGAGCGATAGATCTATTGCACTAAAGCGACCAGATGCTGTGCTGAAATGGGTGGGGTCGTTGGTGTTTAGTAGATTTAGATTAGTAGAATTTATCACTTTCTGCATGGTAGCTCCTCGCGTATCGGTTTTGTATGATCCCCACAGAAGGTTGTGGCTGTTGAAGTCACCAAGGATGATGTACGGTTTCGGTAGTTGGTTTATTAGATGTGTGATTTCGGTTTCGTCTAGTTGCTGGCTGTTTGGTAAGTAGATATTGCATATGTGTAGATTGGTAGGAGATGTTATTTTAGTGACTATGGCTTCTAGGCCGGATGAGATCTTAACTTCTTGGCTGTGGATGGTATTTTTTATGTATGTGGCTACCCCTCCGCTTGCATGGTTGGTGATACGGTTTTTGAAGAAAGTGTTATAGTTTTTCATCTTGCCGGAGTTGAGGTTTTTGAAATTGGTTTCTTGTAGGTAGATTATTTCTGGTTGTAGTTTATTAGTGAGCAGTTGTAAGTGTTCTAAACGACTGAAGAAGCCGTTTAAGTTCCACTGAATTATTTGGAGTGTCATTGTTGTGGTTGATTTATGTTAGGAATAATCTATTGCTTGTTTGGTTGGTTTCTTGGTTTATGTTAATTGCGGAGTTGGATGAGGTTTGTTCAACATTTTGTCATGGGGTGTCGAGATTGGAGGGTTACTGTTGACATTATCGTCCCTTTCAGAGATTTTTGTTTGGAGTTTGTTAATAATTCTACTAAACCTATTTTTAATGCTTCTTTCTAATAAAAAGGGATAGATATTTCTCATCATAGTGACAAGGTCGTTGGTGTTGTTAGTGTATTCATTGGCTATTTCACCTGGGTTGGCTGAACCAAAAGCGTTTTCCAAAAACGATTTGAACTGTATATAGTTGATTGAATAACTGTTGGGATTGTTTTCAATTTCCTGTTTAGCCGGCGCCAGTAGTTCCTCTATTGTTTTTGCTAATTTTTCGTTTGACTTGCTGCGTTTAACTTTCTTTTTAATTTTGAGGTGATTTTTATTTTCATTACTGTCTATGTATTGCTGTTCTGTTTTGGCCTTATCATCATCACTTTCATCCGTATCTAAGCATGATGTATTGGGTGTTGATATCTCAATGGGGATTGAGTTAATTACAGATGACAGGAGTCTCTTTTTTGACACTGGTGTTAAGTCGATATCCATTAAACTATTTGGTGAGTTTTCGATGGTGGTATGATGAGTTAGCGTAGCGAGGTTGTCTTCATTTTCCCTGAATGGGCATTGCGTTAGAAGTTCCATATCTTCAATGACTAGAGATGTTTTGTTATTTGGGCAGTGGTTTGCAGTATAGCCTGCCTTATTGCATATAAAGCACATAATTGAGTCCGTAGATGGATATATCCAATATTTGGTGTCCTCGTATTGGATTTGAATTGCTTCAGGTAACAGATGTAGATCCTCTGGGTTAATATACACCTGTCTTCTAAAGCTCAGGATATGCGAAAAACCTGGATCTGATATGCCAGCTTTTAGGAACAGGATTTTAGATACAATTCTTATGTTGAGTTGTTTGAATTGTTCTTCTATTATTGCGTGGGGAATAATTGGACATACGTTAAACAGCACAATTCTTTTCTGCTTCGCCATTAATGGTCTTAATTCTAGTTGGTTTCCATTGACTGTAATTAGTTTGTATGTATCGGTTAGTTTGTCCGCCACTTCTTTTGTAGACATGTACATACATATACGTTTGTTTGAAATTCTGGAGACAAATCTAATATCATTTGGGCTTGCTAGATTACCCACTGCTTTTACATATTCTCCAATAGTAATTCCCTCTAATGAGTCCATGACAATTGCTTGTTCTTTTGTGGGGAATGAGTTATTTGAAGTTACGTGGGCGTATGACTTTTTGTTTAGGTTAAGAGGGGTAGATGCTTGGGTTGGTTGATCCATTTCGGGTTGTTTGATTCGTTTGGGGGAAAGAGAAACTATAAATTTGAGACCCCTGTACTCAGACGTCTACAAATTTGGGCAATGAGAAGAGGCACCCGTCCAAAAATGGGAACAAACACGTGGTCACTACACTACCAACAGATTTAGGTTATGTGAAACGCGTGTGTAACATTCGACCATCGCGGCGTGACTCCCGCGAAAAATTTACTTTATTGAATTTCTTGGAAACTACTGAAGATACAAAACCAAGATTGATACAAAAGTTGTTTCTTTTTTAAACGACAAATCGGCTGGCGTAAAATTTTGTAGGAATCACGGGTGGCGTCAATTCCATAAACTGGAAATGTACATATGTTTATCTCATTGGTTTCTTCTTTAAACTCACTAATATTCAGCAAAAACTACTACCCGGTTGCAAACATTTTAATAAAGAATGGGTCATTAGTGCAATACTCGCGCCACCTTCGATTTCTCAAAATTTTTGCGCAGGTTGGCTTGTTACTTGTAAAAAAAACAAGTAACTTTTGTATCAATCTTTGTTTTCTATCTTCAGTAATTTCCATGAAATTCAACAAAATAAATTTTTCGTACTCAACTTTGACCGCTGTTTTCATCTTGTAAATATCAATTAGGGCAGCTAAAAAAAATACGTGTCAAATATGTTTGAACCTTCTTCTGGGGTGCAAAGTTTGATTAAGATTCAAGCCTTTGAATTGTGTGATGTGTCTCTTTCCTCTTTAAACTCGGCTGCCGAGCGGACGAAGCGTCCGCGTCGCGTCGGTGAACGACAAAGTAAAAAATGATTTCCAAGTTCGGTTTGTTTTTAAAACAAGCATCGGCGCACTCCCAAACAATACTTTCGATACTTTCCAGAAAATAATCTTTTTTACAGCTTTAAATATTTTACAAAATCTAGGATAAACTTGCCTAAATCGTACCGATTAAGAACAAATGCTTATTACATGAAAAATAATAGGGAAAATGAAAGAAAGTTAGTGCTATTCAACTCTTTATTGACAGAATAAATAGTTTAACAAACTAAAACAACAAAAAACAATTTTTAATGTTGAAAAAGTGCGATTTAGGATTAACCTCTCTTAATCGTACCCTACTTATCCAAATTCATATTTCGAGATTTAATCACTACAATCATCACATAAATATTCAAGAGTACCTATGTCTATCTATTCCTGCCCAAAGCTCGTGTGCCGATATTTTTCACCATGTTCATTGTATCATACTTTCCTGTCTAATCTCTTCGCACATTTTACAAAATCAGCTTTCATTTTCGTCACCTTCCCTTTCCTTCCCTTTCCTTCTCTTTGTCCTTTTGTGTATCGGTTTGAACGCTATTCTTCCTCTTACGAGTTTTCTTTATAGGGCACTGTTCGTTGGTGTAATAACAAGATATAAACTTGAGAATAGACATACTTTCACAAAAAAATTTGCTTTACTGATTCTCAAAAATAGTAATTGTACAGAATCTTTAAGAATTATGGAAATTTTTTTATGAGAAGTACCCGAAAAACTTACGAGATAATCGTTTAAACCCGTTTTTTTTTAACTCTGTAAAATTTTTAGCGGCGGTCGGATCGATGGGAACTTCTGACATATTGTTTAAAACGACCAAATAAAGGCCCATACCAACATTTAGCTTGCTAGGATTTATTCCGCAGATTGAGCATATTTCCGTCTAATTTCACTGGATTATTGATATTGTAAGTCCGGGAGAGTTCGACCACTTTTTGGAAAAGAAATTGTAGGATCGTTATTTTTCACATTTTTGTCGTTTTGTACAAATTAAAGCAAAGCCCAAGCAATTTAGGGTATATATAAATTATAATGTGCGATAATTTCAAATATTTTTTTTCATTTTCAACTAAAAACATTGGCACTGCAACTGGTCAGTCTCACCCGCATGGCGGGGTTAGACCGTCCACCCATAACGGGTGAGACCGGCCTTGACAAATAACAAAAAATGTAGCTTACAAAAAGTATAATACACGAAGAAGTTATATGTTATTTCTTCTTCAGTTTACCATGTAAACCGCAAACATTCTTGTACTTGGAGCATCTAGTATCATGAAACCAACGGCTTTAGTGCACACATTTAATCCAATCGTCGCTTTTCGAGATTTCAAAATAGTTTTCTCCGCATTTTCGTTCCCTGAATCTGAAGATGGGTCTACAGTAAGAAAAACACATGTAGGTAGTGTTTAGAAAACGTGTCGATGTCAGTTCTGCTCTCATTAGTTAAAACGTCCTATCTAGCATTTCGAAACATCCGAGAAAACTGAAGTTTAATCATTTCCTTTGTGCCGTCCTTGTTTTCCGTGATTTAATTGAAAAAATTTAATCATTATTTCGTAGCAGTCGAATATTATTATTTGTCATAGGTGTACCGGGATAAAATGTATTATTAACGTGACAATTAATTAAATGTTTCAGATAGGATATTTTAATTTAGTAAAGAAAGTAAGATAGGATACTTTAATATAGCAAACGCTTGAAATCGTATTTAATTCATACTTTTAAATGTACAACTTAAACAAAAATAACATTGACATAAACTAGGTAGTTAAAAATAAATATACCAACATAAATATATACATATAACTTAAACATACGAACAAATTAAACATAGACATGAACATAACGACTTAAAGTTAATAATCATCATCGTCATTATTCTTAGACACTTTTAATGATTCCTAAAAGGCAAGGCGATTGGCTGGCATGATTGGATTCAATTTAGTAATTAAATTTTTTTTCTCTCCGCTGAAATTCCTTTACATTGAACTCTGGCTTTTGACTTTGATATCTTAGTTTTCATTGCTGTTGCATCAAGAAAATTTAACTCCTTGAATTCAGCAGAAAAATCATTTTTATATTTTAAGATTTTTTCCCCTCTTGTGAATTGAACAGATACAAAATCATGAAGATACCGTCTAGGAGAAATTTTTTTTAATTTGTGCTGAGAAGTGAAGTCTTCCCAATCAAAAAAATGATCGATCTCCATTTCACAAACGTCTACCTTGGAAGAATTTGCCTCCTGCACAGCACATTTAAAATCATTAAAATCAAACACCTTACGTTTTCTTTTTAAAAAAAGTTCCACCTGATGGTGGAAGGAATCGGCAGACATGAATGTATGTCCAGGCACAAAATATTTAATTTCTAAGCATTTAACATTAACCTCACAACAATTTACTATATAAACAAAAAAACAATATAGTGTCCAATTTTTATTCTGAGCTGCACAATTGTCTAGCCAAATAGTTATATTGAAATAGTCTCTATCTTTTTTAAAAGAGGAGTAAAATGTTGATATCAAATCTTCCTTTCTCCTCTCTGCAATACCTTCATGCCATATGACCGCCAATGGTTTCGTAGACCTTGATTTTTCAACCGGAACAAAGAACTCATTGAAAGCTATAATTCGTGGTATGAATATTACTTCTTTGAACATTTCAGCTCGTGGAAGCATGATAACTTTTTGTAAATCAGCCGATACAATAATTTGATTCGGTTCATCTATCGAAATTTCATTCGCAACATCTTTAAGATATTGCGTCCTGGCGGCTTCATATTTCTGTTTATGATTTTCCCAGTTCTTACAATTTTCACATTCTAAATTTGGTTCACTTTTTGTATGGCCAACACTTTTGCAATAAATATGAAACTTTTCGCATTCAAAGCATTCTTCGTGTCCCAGTTTGGCGAAAGATATATTCATACTACACACCTCTTTTCGATATAGCTCATAAGAAAAATTAGTATTTCGAAATTTTTCTTTAAAATTTTGATACATTAATGTGACAGTTACATCACTTGGTAGGTACAATCTGTTAGGAGCATGTTCTCTTCTGTAGTGTGATATTGTAGGTTTAAAAGATTTAATATGTACTATTATGACATTTCTTTCAATTTTCGTAACATTCGGATGATGCCCTCTCTTATCTGCTTTGGGCGATAGCAGTCCTTCATTCATTGAGCGTCGAATTGATTTAATAATGCAGTCATTATTAGCATTATAACCAAGAGTAGATAGAAAGAAAGTCTTACATACAACAACGTCGCCGCCATTCTCCATCTTTAAATTGTATATAAAGGAATTTTTTCTACGGGAATTCCAATTTTTAATGGTAGATCTCTTTTTTGATATCTTATTCATACATCGCGTAACAGACATTTGTTGTTCTGGCTTCGAAGGACTCCAAAATTCTTTATTAATTGCCTCTTGTCTGTTTGAATTTATCTTTTGAGGGCATTTTAGTCTGCAATTCTTCGTACACGTCGTTTTCACTTCATGGAAATTAACAATAGCTTGTATTTTTGTTTTTTTTTTCTGCTACCGATGTCTCGTATATCTTTCTCTTTCGAACTTGCCCTTTTTTTTGTATATATACTCCGTTTTTGCCGCTCTGGTTCTTCATTGACAATTTTATTAATTATTTCAATTAATAATTCTTTAATGACATGTTCAATATTTTCATTCATTCCATCACTATCACAACTATTATTCAACAAATCGTCTTCGCTATCATCCGATGGAACATAATCCGAATCAATGTTTATTTAGTCAATAATATTATTTATTTGTTTGGTATTACAATTAACTTATGAAATTTTCTCTCGTAATTGCCGGTTGAGTGTTAACGTAATACTACGAGCTAGACTTGACATCTTGAAACAATTAACTACTTAAACAATCTTCTGTTTGTTATAATATTATGCAAGTGATATTCATAATGTAACTGTTTATAACCTTTCTTAAAAGAAATCGTATAGTATATAACACGTTGCCCGACAACAAGATACTGTTTTGTTTGACAGTGCCGTGCTGATGGCAGTTTACATACTACAATAAATGTCCTATTTGCATTTCAGATGTAAACTTAGGACAATCTAATTTAGTAGATAATACATAGGACATTATAAACTAGTAAAACGATCTCAAAAGCAGTTAGGATGAATAAATTAGACTGTTTCTAGATCTCTACGAAGCACGTAGGGTTTTCTAACTTTACGTAAAAGGTAAAAGATATGTGGAACTTCAAATATTTCAACATATCTTGAAAAATGAAAAAATGTTAGATAGGGCGTTTTAACTATGGAGGGCAGAGTTACAAGAATAAGAAATAAAAAATACGGGCATTCTACCTATGCCCCCCTCGACATCCCACAACTTTCGTCTGAAATAATTTTTCGTACCATACATATTTTTCTAAATAGTTACACTTTTTCAGATACAACGGACACACTGTACATTTAATTAATGTGGTGGGACTGTCCCGCATTAATGTGGTCGGACTATCCCATAATTAAGTGAGTGATCGACCACCTTGTCAAAATAAATTAAAAACGAATACATACGTATTGTTGGGGTGACACTATAGTTTTATGCATATTATATCCCCCAATTTTGGAATAGTGTAAATAAACTTACCTGTCTTTCAAATAATATCACCAGCACTGTAACTTGGTCTAAAAACTTTCAGACTCGCATAAAGTCTTAAGTGTTTCCTATAATTTAAATATGGATTTGTGACAATGGTCAATGCAAGATCAACAGCAAGCGCATCCATTTCTTTTGTGTCAATGACACACAGTGCCCTATCTTGCGTCAGTCTTAAAATGTCAACACTGGCCGGACTCTCTCGGTGATCGAACTATACCGGACTTATCCTACAGCTAGGAGCACCTGTAATTGCTTATTTTTAATTGCTTATTTAATTATCGAGAAATACTGTTTTTCTTGAGAAACTTAAATCAAGGAAATCGCGAACGTGTAAACACATCTATAATTTATAATAAATCTTGTTAGTAACAATAGAACCTATATGAATTACAATAGAAAATCTCAGTGGAGAAGAATCAACAATATTGACTGGTAAAGGTGCTCTTAAATTCTTATTTAACAATTTAGAAAAATTGTATGCCTACTGAAATAAGTAATGAGTTTCTTGTGGCTATTAAAGAAGAAATATCGAAAAGAAGAGACAAAACTATTGTACCGTTTAAAATTTTTTTGCATAATCCAGAATCTCTTCAAAAACATTAAAAATACGCGTTTTTCATTTAATATCCCAGACAGATATGTATAAAACGGGCAAAACAAATTCCTTTTAAGTAGCCAGACTTTTCGGAAAATATAACAGTAATCATGATTCTCCTGAATATACCTACTGAGAAACTTTCGGATCCTCAGAATGAAGAATTATCATTAAGAAAACAAATTAGAGTTAGCAATTGCAGAGAGCCTCCAAGAATTTAGTATCAACCAAGAAGAAGATAAATTGACTTTAACAAAGGAATTTCACATTTTTCAGTCCATAGGAAGAACAGCTACAGATTTTGTCACAAATAAAGAAAAGAAATGGATTAAAATACTATTTTTAAACAAAAAAGTAATGTTTCGCTTTGCACAAATTTTGTATTAAATAAATAAATTTATCAATTATATTTAATATCTGCTTTTTTACTTATACAAATTTTGTGCAAATTAGACAGGAATGAACAATTAGTTAAAGATTTCTTGTGTTTTTGACAAATATTGTCAACATTATTCCAAAAATATAAATTTTGTAATATTTTTTTCAATTTCTCCAGAATTCTCGAAAATTCTCAAGAAGTATGATCTGATTTTTGATTTCTCGAGAAAGAAAAACTATCGAGAAATTAGGAGCATTAAGTGTGCTCTTCAAAAATCCAAAGTGATTTACTCCACTTTCTGCAAATCTTTTAACATTAGTATTTAAGCACATGATAAGTGCTAAACTTGTTAACGTTTTCTCTACATTTTATTTTACGGAGTTGATTCGTTTACCTTCTGAAAGACCCAATTAAATTTTTATATCTGAAGTATGAGTTTTAAAATTTGAGTCCATAATGTTTCCTTTAGGTATTAAATGGCTCAATCATTAAGTAATGATTAGCGAAATCTAATTACTCTCACATGTAACTAACTTTGAGCGACTGTGATCCTAATTGCTTCAGAGACTGATTATCCGTCGAGTCTGATTGCTTCTAACCTAGCTACATATATGATATACATATGTACTGATTGCTGAACGGGAGTGTTATGCGTACGTCGTCAGCACGCGCGTGCATTATCTTTTTGATGTTCTCGAGGTTGTAAGGTCCAAGTCACCCTCGTGGTACACGCTGGCGATTGTCACTAGCCAAATTAATATCTAGTGAGTAGTTAAAAATAATAGAGCCAGTGGTGCTGAGGGGAGTGCAATTTTCGCACTGGTTTTCGCTGGAAGAACGCAACGAGAATACAGTATGTTTCTTCTTTGAATATCACGACGGAAATGCAACTACGCAAATGCTTGATGTTCGTGACGAAAATGTTGTGCTTCTTCGAATACCGCGACGGGAAAGGAGGTTCCTTTAACTCTGTCAATTTACCGGTGAAGGAGGAAACCTCTCCTTTAAGCAAAAGTAAACAAAAATAATTCAAACATTTGCTTCCCAAAAATTAACCATGAGCGGCCATTGCATCTCGTGGGGGTTGCACCGTATTGTCTTGCAAGTCGTCGGTGAACAATTCTGCGCGGGACCCGACGTCACCACGTCGCTGCTAGGCATTGATAGTGGCATAATTAAAAAAAATATCAACTTTACAGGAAAAGCAGTTTAAAATTTGTATTTGACTAACACTTGACGAACAACTTGTATTTGATACTGATCATATCATTTGGTTAAATTGACTCTACTTTCGCATATATCTGGATTAAGGATCACAGATAGCACATTCGTTAAGGGGGGAAACCACTGTAAAAAATCGGAAAACTCGATTTTTTCCTTTTCACATTTTCTGAAAGACACACGTTTCAAGAATGCTTTCTCCAAATTTTATGAAGAAATTCGTAAAATTCACGGAGATATAGTATTTTCCGTGAAAGGGTGTCAAACGTGCGACTGACCAACGAGCCACTCGACTTGTGAGCCGAGCGGAACTTTGAATTCATTTTTCTCAGAATTACATTTACAGAGAAATTTATAGGGTAGATGCACCATTTGTGGCCACTTTAAGGTATTGTACCAGTTTTGGCCACTTCTTTCAATATATAATATTTTTCCGTGTAAGCAACAAATGTAATCTTTTATTTCTGGCGGTATACTAAACAAAATATTTATGATGTGAAATTCTCCACCTAATAATGATTTGCACACAATTTAAAAATAAGATAATTATGTACATGGCCAAAAACAGTGCAATGGCCACAAATCGTACATATACATGAGCAAGGGCATTTATTGTACGAAAAACCCGTCTCTATTACGCGACGATCAGTTTTTTTTTTTTTTTTTTTTTTTTTTAAATTATCGGCCTTCTATTTTTTTTATCAGCACCTTTACGCCAAAAAATGATTTTTTTCAGTGGTCCGCCATTTTGTTACCTTTTGCGATATTATTTTTTTGTCGTTACGTAATAGACGTAGGCCTCTAGTTGCTAAATATTTTTGTCTTTTTGAATTCGGATTAACCATATGGCTAAGGCACTATCAACGCCACAGGAACGATTTTGCTGCAGCGCACATTTTGACGAAGAGTATACCGGAAACGGATTTATGAATTTGATTGAAAAAAAAAATTTTTGCCCTTCTATATGTACATATCTAGAGACGCGGTAGCGTCTCGACGCCAAGTACATGAAAGACACCCTGTATATGTCGACTGTCGCTACCGCTTATCATTTACTCGTCGCCCGGCTATTCCAACCTAACCTGAAACTTATTTCATTAATATCTCATCAAGCCTGCAATATTTTCTAAATTTAAATTTTCAAAATTTAATCTCAATAAAATCGGTCCACGCATGACAGAGATATCATAATATCGTCTCATTGATCTGTCAAAAACGGTAAGATTTTTCTCCTTTTTCTTCTTCTCCTGATTCTCCAAGAAATTTTCGTCAACCGTAATACGTATATACGCGTTACACGCACACCTTCAGCCAAAAGGAAACTAACACGTGTTCGTTTGTCGATTCGTCGACTCTCGGGACCATTCGGCAGGGATCGTCGTCCGTCATTGTCAGCGTGCGGAGCAATTAAGCTTAACAATGGAGGGGGAAAAACACCTTATTGTCATTGTACATATGTACATACTTATATAATATACTATTTTGAATTTTATAACCTACCAAGTGCTAACAAGGGAACATCCCGAACCCGAAAATTCAAAAAATTCTGAAAATTTGTGGTTGTAGTATACCACACGCACACCTTCAGCCAAAACGAACTAATATACATATGTTTCGTTGGTCAAACGCTACCTTCACTACGCAATCTACTCCAAATGTTGACAGCTTACAGTCAGGTTATAACCTGGCGAGTGTTAAATAAGGTAAGTTTTAAAAATTCGAGATGCCACGTATTTTTACAAATATGTATCGTTGTACCATTGAATTGCAACCAAAATGCAGTCTCGAACACAAGGTACGTTGCCGAAATTTGAATTGCGACATGTTTGTATATCATCAAACTGTTTTTTATTTGTAACTAAACTGAGGATTTTATGTATATGTAGATAATCGAAGCGTCAAATGATGCTGTGACCTACGCCAGACTATGTATGTACGCATAATTTTGTAGGAAGGATTTCGTATACATACTATTCAGTTATTTTGATGGACACCTTCGATAATGCACGAATTTAATTAGTGTTTCTTGTTTCACTAATTATATTATATTAATAGAACTAGTAACTATACTTACTCTAGCAAAAAAAGGTCACTCTATTTCTATTTATTTAATTAAAAATACCTATTAAATGTTTACTAAATTACTGCATGTGGGGCAAAGTGGAACACTTTGCGTGGGGTTAAACGGAATAGCTATTTATCCCACTTCCACCAATCCAATTGTCTTAAAACTTTGCAGGCGTGCAAAAAACGGGAGAGGTGAAAAAATTACCCTGTCATCAATAAATATAACCCATAACCACAAATCCAAACGACTTGAAATCAGCCTGTAACTACAAATCAAATCAGTTCAATCGATATGCAACCAGCATATAACCACAAATCAAAACTTAGACACTAAAAAGTAGATAATAAAAAATATTCGAAAAGATTTGTTTTAAGTTACACGATTTTATTTAAAATACACTAAAATCTAAAAAATTCTCCATGCACGTGTTGATATTCAATATTCATGTGTATTATTATTATCCATGTGTATTTGATTATTTTAAATAAATTTCATGTTATCTGGTAAAATATTTTTTCTTATGTGTATAATATATTTTTTTGTTATATTTTATTTTTAATAGATATACCTAAAACATATTTATAGTTTTTTACATAAATGAATACTTTTTTAAATCGTAAAAAATAAAGATTTTGTACGTTTACATGGTCTTCAACTGGGTGTTCCACTTTACCCTACCACTTGAACGAGGCGAAGATTTCAATACCTCCGGTAAATCTCATTTTCCTGTCTTGCCAAATATTTTTCTTAACAAAGGCTTTGATTTTCTTATAGTCTAAGGTCCATTTAAGACTGCTGTTGAAGTCCCGTGTGTCTTTCTTACCCGACTGCGGCACGCAAAGGAGGGTATTGTGTTTATCAGGCTATGTATGTCCCATGTTACGCTCCAGAGCCTGTACGGATACACCGATTTGGACAAATGAGGTGTCTTTCGAATTGTCTTGACGTTCCGAATGTTATGGGATATATAATTTTCAAAAAGGTAAAAAGTAAAAAAAATTAAAGAAATTAAAAACCCGACTGCTTAAAAAGCGAACTAAAATGACAAAAATAATAATAAGATGACAATTTAAATTAACTCAATTGCCTGCAGTCGGAGGCCTTAAATCTTTTGATGCAAATGATTTGATGTAATTACATTCGAACATTTATTTCGAAATAGAAAATTACATATTGTCTTAATAAATATTGTGTATCGCTGTTCGCCCTAATTAGATTTGATGGGCTATTAACAACACTAACAGTATTTCCCACACGGATAAAGAGAGACACATATAAGTTACAAAATACTTTGAAGTTGAAATGTCACTATATAAGCTTGAATTTGAATTGATGTTGTCCACCTCTTTTTGTTACCAGCTTGAAGCAGTTTCTTCAGTCATTGCGGTACATGCTTGGGATAGAAGAGCATCAAAAAATTTAAGGCCTTCGACTGCAGGCAATTGAGTTAATTTAAATTGTCATCTTATTATTATTTTTGTCACTTTACTTAACTTTTTAAACAGTCGGGTTTTTTAATATTTTTTTTTAATTTTTTCTTTCCGATTTTAAGTTATCGCCCTATTTTACCCGACTCTCCCCTACACAAAGTACTATACATATACATAATACATATAGATCGGCAATGCGGTGCACATGGTTTGTGTTATAGTTGCTAAACTTGCGTACAATTTATCCTCAATTCTGTCCTGTGATAAGGCTGTCCATGGCTGTTGATAGTCAACCTTTTTAATTTATAATATTAAAAATTATCTGAACTCATTCCCTATGCAAATTATCTTTGTAAAAAGAAGTGAGATCCCCATAAAAAACTTCAAATAAGTAAAAAAATTGCGCCAAGTACATGAAAAAATCAAGGACGTAAAAGAGTATTTTAAAATAAATCATAAAAAAATAGAAGATAATAATAATTTGAATATAAAAAAAGATGTGAAATCAAAATGAGCTGCAAATACATAAAGGTGTTTTGTAATAATCACGGACATTTTAATAATGTGAAAATAAAATTTAACATCTAGACATTTGCCTAGATGTCCGCGGCCTGGAAGTTAAATACTTGGCGTGGCCAGGCAAGGTATTCTCAGATCATCAATACCCATACCTTCCCCCTCGCAGGCTTTCAGATACTTTGTCCATTTAAAACTCAGACAATATTTGTACATTTTGACACCGATACCTTTCCTCTCACAAGCTTTCACATAATTTATCAATTTAAAACTATGACAATATGAATACACTTTCATTATTTTGCGTTTTTTAATAATTCTTATTCATCGACACCTTGAACTTGCCTGGCCACGCCAAGTATTCATCTTCCAGGCCGCGGGCATCTAGGCAAATGTCAAAACACCTTTATGTACTTGCAGCTCATTTTGATTTCACATCTTTTTTTATATTCAAATTATTATTATCTTCTATTTTTCTATGATTTATTTTATAGTACTCTTTTACGTCCTTGATTTTTTCATGTACTTGGCGCAATTTTTTTACTTTTTTGAAGTTTTTAACTATTAGTATAGTTTGCTTTGTAGCAATACATTGATTTACTTGCGTTGTTTGGTTGAAAAAAATTCCCGGAAGCACCCTTACTTTTCAGACCATCACAGTGGTCTCCCCTTTAAGAAATTCAACGAAATGTCGAATTAACCATGTATATCTCACCCTCTTTTGAGTTGTACCGTTATTCGAGGAAATGTAACTCTCACTTTTCAAGTTGTAACCCATGCTGAAACAAAATAAAACACACAATGAAACGTTATCAATGAAATAACTTGATCGTTAACATTGACAGAACACGAAATACGCAGTATGTCGAAAAAATAACGGAACTTTTTAAATTAAAAGAAGAAAATCAGTTATTTTGCCAAATTTTTTTTTTTATTCAAAATACATCCCTTCCGCATCAATACACCGCTGGGCACGTTCGACTAGTGCCAGCATAGATTTTTTTATATCATTTTGCGGAATCGCCTCAACGACTCTTGTCACCGCGCCTTGGACCTGTGTAACACTGTCATAAAACGTTCCTTTCATGACCAGTTCGAGTTTTGGGAATAGGAAATAATCACATGGCGATAAGTCCGGCGACGGAGGATGTTGGAGCACACAGACTTGTTTTTTCGCCAAAAATTCACGAACAGCGACAGTCCTGTGCGATGGTGCATTATCGTGCAACAAAGAGCAACTTCCTGGCGCTCGATATTTGGGCCTCTCTCGAACGATTCTCTTCCACAAACGCTCCATAACACCCGGATAATATTCACCATTGATATTTTGACCCTGTGGAACGAATTCCCGAAGTATAATACCTTTAGAATCATAAAAACAGATCAACATTGTCTTCTCTCGTGACTTCTGGAATCGCAATTTTTTCGATTTCGGAGAGTCTGGGGACTTCCACGTTGCACTTTGGCGCTTTGTTTGTGGATCGTACTTGAAGCACCAAGTCTGGTCTCCATTCACAATCGATTCCAGGAATGTGCAGTTCCGCCTGGCTGTTTTAAGAAGATCCTTGCAATGTTCAACGCGAGAGATCTGTTGGTCCTCATTTAATGCGTGAGGAACAAATCGAGCACAGACTTTCCGTTTGTTTAAGAACTTTGTCAAAATTTCGTGAATGATGTCTTTAGTCGTATTTAATACCTCTGCCATCCATCTCACACTTTAAGTCGCATCGTAGGTAATCATTTCACGCACTTTTTCCACCAACTCATCGCGATTTTTCTTTTTTGGCTGGCCTGGCTTTGGGTCATCTTCCAAAGCATCACGACCGTCCTGGAATCGTTTATACCATTCGAACACACGTGTACGGGATAAACAATCATTACCATACACTTTTTTCATCAATTCAAATGTTTCTGTAAAAGTTTTCCCGAGCTTGAAACAAAATTTAATATTTGCTCTTTGTTCCATTGTGTTTCTGCGACGAAGTGACAAAAGGTACTGCCACTTTAACCGTATAACTTGACAATCAGTTTTGTAGAGGAAATATACAGCTTTCAGGTTACATATTGTTTCAATAGATGGCATTAGCAGTTTTCATTAAATTTAAAAAGTTCCGTTATTTTTCCGACATACTGTGTATGTCACTATTTGAGAGAACAGCATAACCTGCTACTTACAGCTGCAAGAAACAACTGAAACTGTGTCAGTGTTGGGAAAATATGGCCAACTTGATAACGACACATTTGCTGTCTGGTGTGAAACTGATGAAGTTGGAAATGTGCTGTTTGACTGGATCTATAGAGCATCTATAGAGTCTATTTGTCCAAAAGACTTGAAATTTACCGTTTTTTAGTTATACCACCATCTGAAGTATTAGAGCCAAGCAGTGAGGTGCAACCACCCGCCGAGGCGAGGGTACAATATACGGATAAACGAAAAATAGCGCATTGTTCAGAGCGATGAATATCTCATTTCTTAAAGTCTGCACGTATTGATTGGCTTCAGAAATAAAGCAAGCAGATATTTTCGAAGTGTTTTTCGAAAATTGAGATATTGCCTGTCGTAAAACGGAACAGTACAGTGGTGATTGGCAATTCAAAAGCAAAGGAAAGGAAGAAATAAATTATTCCTTTTATATGATTAATACGAAGACTTCTTTATTGTATAAAAAGTGACGATTTACTTATTTAGAGATTTATTACCGGGGTTGTATAGTGAGGTGACCATTTGTCCCCGATTTCCAGGGACAATCTTCGTTATACGATTTGTGTCCCCGGTAATTTTTGTCCCCAATTATGAATTTAAGGGGGGAGACCACTGTAACGGTCCGAAATGTAAGGGTGTTTTCGGGAATTTATTTCAACCAGATAACGCAAGTGAATCAATGTATTGCTTAGCATAGTTAATAGTGTACATATCGAAGGGTAAGAAAAATTTTTTTCAATCAAATTCATAAATCCGTTTCCTGTATACTCTTCGTCAAAATTTGCGCTGCGGCAAAAACATGCTAGTCGCGTTGACAGTGCCCAGGCCATATGGTTAATCCGAATTAAAAAAGACAATAATATTTAGAAACTAGAAGCCTGTCTCTATTACGTGACGATCGAAAAAAAGTCAAAATTGTAAAAAATAACAAAATAGCAGACCACTGAAAAAAATCATGTTTTCGGGGTACAAAGTTAGGGAAATGTTGATAAAAAAATATAAGGAGGTCGTTAATTACAAAAAACCTGATCGTCAGGTAATAGAGACGGATTTTCCGTACAATAAATGCCCTTGCTCGTGTCAATTGGACGTATAGTTTTCTCTATAGACTGTCAACGCGGTTGAAAAATGTTATTCTGAGGAAAACGCGTTCAATGTTCCGCGCTGCTCAGTCGCGCGTTTGACACCGCTTCACAGAAAACACCATATCTCCGTCAATTTTACGAATTTCTTCATAAAATTTGGAGACAGCATTCTTGAAACATGCGTCTTTCAGAAAATGTGAAAAAGAAAAAATCAAAATTCAAATTTTTACAGTGGTCTCCCCCCAAGGTAGTCATTCGTCGCCGATTTTTAGTAATAGTCTCCGATTCTGTATTTCTTTTTTAAAGTTAGAAAATAATCAATATGAAACCGAAGCCACGAGTTTGCTACTAAAATTCTACTAATTTGGCAACAGTGTTGTAACCGAGCCTACGAGAGAGGTGGTCCCTAAAAAAATACCTCATGCCCCCCCCCCCCCAAAAAAAAAGGTTACCTTATACAGTACCTTGAACATATAAAGTAAAATACCCAAGAGAAGAGTAGGATTGTGGTATTTTTATTTAAAGGTTAGGATTATGTATGTACACTTCAACATAAATCCGACTATTTTTAGTATTATTGATAGCTAAATAGTAAAATAACTAAACTAAATTGTAAATGTACAGAGGTCGAATGAAACTGTTAACTTTTACAAATAAAAGTTATTTATCGAACTTTTAGCTTTTAAATCATTTCTTTTCTGTTTTAAGTTAACTTTGTACATGAACACTTTAACTCTGTTGTAAGAGTTCAGTTTGAACAATTATTTTATGTTTGATTAATAGAAGTTCTGGAGGATCATTTGATTTGGAACAAATATTTAAGGGTAAAATATAAAAGTTAGGAATATTTTTTTAATTAGTATTATTTAAGGAAGTGGAAGCAGGATAAATGTAGAAGAGAAAACACATTGTAATTTTTATTTAATTATTTTCACGGAACGGTTTAGGGTTTTAACTTCAGATCTATTTACCCCACAATATTTTCAGGAGACCTGCTTGTCACAACTTTCACTTTTTCAGCGCAGAATAAATGTTCCCGTTTAACTAGAACCTTTTTCTATTTTCAAGAAAGTAAAACTTTCTTATTTACACAACAATGTATAGAATAAAAGTTTCAGTTAATACACTGCATTTTATAACTATTTTCTCGGAACAAAAAAGATCATAGTCATAAAATTACAGTTATTTCATAATTAATTGAAAATTTTAACAATTTCATTCCACCCCTGGAAATGTACCTTGTACATTACCGCGGTACATAATTTTAAAACTAGCCCTATTTATGTCGTGTTTGAACTCATTTTCATTGGAAGAGCCTTATCAATCCATTTATACAATTTTTATAAAGCTAGGATGAAAATCAGGGAATGTGAAATTCTTGTAACGAACGTACGTGGCACACGTTTGTAGTACCGCGCCTCGGCCGCAGTTGCTGACGTAGTACGCCTGTTTCGCTTACTCTCGTGTAGGTATTTGTTCACTTTCCCTGCCAATCTGTGCTGAGGCCAATTCTTGGAATCAGATCACTCCCCTGCTCGCAGCAATTTGAATACGCAGATCCGACTACTTCAAATTTAACCGAGTATTACTGTAATTGTTACAAGTTTGTAAGTCTTCGTTGAAAATGATTCGCAAAAATAGTGTTATCTGACGATAACTACGCGGTACACATATCTGTTAAGTGGGTACAAAACGGCATGGAATGATTTTTCGTGAAAAAATGAATGTAAAACGGTTTTTGAAAATTTGTTGTGCCTAAGAATTGCGGGAATGCTACAGTAGATAATGACACAACTTCTGATGAAATGATTCATTTTGCAGAAATTTGTCAAGATTATAAGAATCATTATTTTTCGAATAAGGCTTTGTTTTTAAGAAAATCGAATTTGAAGAAACATCGAGTACGCGTGCACTTGTCTGAAAACAAAAGAATATAAGACTGTATACCAGATAGGGTTTGTCGGATTTTAAAAATCGGGTTTGAAAACCGGTTTCTTTTTATAAATTTGTAAAATTCGAAAACCGGTGTGTAAATTTAAAAACCCGGTTTTATATGCTATAATTAATATGTAAAAATGAATCAACTATTTAATTAAAAACATTATCATTTTGACTGGAAATCGCCTCTGACACAAGCATATTGTAGTAGGTAACAGTTTACTGTAAAAATAATCTTCACGAGTACATATTTTCTGAAGAGAAATACTAAATGAAATAAAAATTTATAATTTATATTTTGTACAGATTTCAGTTATTTTAGTTTATTTTTCATTTGGTTTTATATGTAGTGTATTTCATTGTGTTATATTTTTGTAGATCCATAAATATTAAATGAACTCAAAAATTGTACGAGTTTGTACGGATTTTAGTTATTTATTTTCTTATTTATTTGGTTTTCTACAGATAGAGAAACTATATTTTATTTTGTTGTATTTTTGTAATTCCATGAATATAAAAAATCTGTACATTTTTAAAACAAGTACATATATTTATTTGTTTGTGAAAATTCGAAAACCGGTTTAACCGGTTTTTGGCGAATGGTGGAATTCGAATACCATTTTTTTTTTTCAAAAGTCGGTTTTTGTATAAACCATTAACAGAAAAGCCTTCAGAACAGGCATACCGATCAAATTAGAAATTTATTTGAATTATTGAAATTCCTCTTTAAGTTGTCAGTATCGTAACATTAGAGTTGAATTTGTGCAAGAGTAGACGTAGAATACTACAAGTAAATTAACATAATTCACACAGTATGACTACAAATCGTAGAGTTAAATATTTACACAAAAAAATGAAAGGTGCTTTCGAATTTCTAATAAGGTAAACGTAGGGGGGACCGGGGCTAGTTGACTAACGAAGTTAGTTGACTAATTCCATTTAATTGTTGTATTAGGGAATAAATTATGCTGCGATTCGCGATATTGAAGCATATGAATGACCAGCTTGATATTTAATGTATCGTCGTGACAAAAACTTGCGTGTTCTGTCAGTGAGAATAAAAAATCTAAAAAGGTCGCCGGGAAGTAAATATTTTTGTTTCAACTATTTATGAATTTTTGTCCACTAAGTACTGCTTGGTGTTTTTTTCATCCATTTATTTTATCCGGTGTGTGGAGGTTTTGTACGTACGGCCCTTAACATGTTAACAATGTCGGACAGGGGTACTTGACTAAGCACGGGAGTTCCACTAATAATTGCATTTTTTATCCTCAAGATGTAGTCGAGGCAAAGAGTTTAGCTGCTCAAGTCCACTTTCTCCACCACGAATCCTTCCCAACTCATCCCTACCAGTTTTACACCCTATCCTCCCTTCAAACTCTCAGGCATTCCAAACAGACCATAACAAACAAGTACAAAATAATTACAGTATCTAACACCATGATAAATAATAAAAAAAAATAACACTGTGAAGGAGTGAAAATATGTATGCGTTTCATATACTATATTGATGGAATTGGCAGCCGTATATATACGCTTTTCATATATATTAATGGAACTGTGACAGCGTATATATACGCCTTTCGCAGGCAAAGGGTTAAAACGGAAAAGTAAATGCCAAGTCAACTAACCCCGCAGCCGGAGTTTGTTGCCTTATTCGTCTCACTACTCTAAATACAATAAAAACTACAACCTAGACTCAATTAAAACGATTTTCAAAATTAAGCCTGTGTACCTAATGAAATTTGTAAACTTTTGGTATGCAGCAAGTCAACAAAATACCAATGGCCTATTTATAAAATTTAGAAATGTAAAAAATTAGTCAACTAGTCCCGGTCTCTCCTACCTATTATGAAACACCTTCTCAAACATGTCCCCTTTTTGAAACAGCATCACAAATAACGAAATAAGGAATAGTTAAGTATGGCATTAAGCAACTGTAAACATTCTGTCGATATTTATAAATTCTTTTCTGTACAAATTTACCAACATAAGTATTGTTACACTATAATCTATTACAAAAAAATGTTTGAAATGTAAGGTGTCTCTAAACTCGCAAAAATTAACTTCTACTTATGTAAAAACTGCGAACATCCATAATTAATTCTTTTGTAGATTTTCACGAATTTAAATTATTTTCGAATATGAGATTTTATTTTCCTACAAATTTTTTGAATTTTAATAACTTTTCATTGATAAAAATAACTGTTTCATATTGTGTACTTCAATTTTTTAACCTATAAAATCTACTGTGCTTAAGTGAACAAAATTTAAGGTAATATTAACTTACATTCAAAAGTTTTTTTAACAGACAAAGAATTTTATAATGTCTGGGAGACTAAAAAAGTGAAAAACATTGAAAAAAGTAAGAACACGAGAAAAGCGGTGAAAACTGTTTTGAAAAAAAAGTGGAACAAAAAGTAATGCGGTGTATGTCACACGTCCTGGGTGGCGGCGGTTCTTAGGACGATGACAAAGAAGGGAGTTTCCTTCTTGCCCCGTCGTCTCCAACGTACCGTCGCGCCCTAAGGCCGGCCGGGTTACGACGCCGCAATGGAGTAAACTGTGCGGGGGCAGGTGGATTGGCTTTGTCAGGATCGACGAGGGAAAAGAAGAAGAGAGGTTGCGTGTGCGTTCGTCTTGAGACCGTCAGCCAGGCTCATCAGTAGGGCTATAGCTGACGGCCCCTGCCCTAGACACACACGGGGACACAGAGGACATGATTTGGAAACTTGTATATATAGGAAATGAGACTGGAATTAGGACTAGCGAGAAGATTAGACCTCTGGTGGCGCTCGTCGACACTAAGTCGCGATACCGTGGTGGGGCCGGGACGTCACATCTACATAAAGGAAAACCTTACAGGAAACTTCCTAAAAAAAGGGATGCAAGGAAAAATTACGCTCCTGACAGATTACAGCAGGCCTGTCCAACTTTTGCTCTTGCCCTCGAAGGGCAGCCGCGGGTGGTAGCGAGCGAAGGCAAGAGCGACGGCAAAAGCAGCAACCGTAAAAGAGTGGGGATAGGTAGCGTTTACAGATTCCCCTATCAGGAAGGCCTTTCGCTTTTGGGCCTGGCTTCGTGCCTCCGAGAGCGCAGAGCAACTCGCGGCTGCTTGTGCGAGCAAATCCATGGACAAGCCTGCATTACAACAAGCTGTGGAAGCAGTTGGCAAGGGCATTTCTTTAAGGAAAGCAGCGAATATGTATGGGGTCAGTATCCTATATAGATGAAAATAGTGTGCCCTTAGATAGTATAACTTTAGAAAACTGTACATATGAACATATAGTACAAAATGAAAATATTAGTGAATGGGATATATCATCATGTAACACTTCCATAAATGACGGAAGTTTATTATCACCTACTGTTACTATGAAAAGTGTAATCCCTATTTATATGAATAATGAAATCAATCAATCAGATTTAGGTATACAGTATTGTCTCTGTATGTGCTCGGTTTGATGCACACGATACGTGCTTGTCGCTATCCCCACCACTTCTGTTTCATTCTTGTCCGGCGAAGGCAAGAGCGAGATGGAACGAGAGCGAGCGGGAGCCACTGAAAGCGAGCGAGGACGGTACGATACAGACGACGCGTTGATGTTTTGTCTCCCTCCGTGTTTCGGGCGCCGTGACACTCCGTCCTTTGCGTGCGCGACGAACGTGCGCGATGGTCGCAAGCACTTACGGTGAGCACGGGAACTGCTTCGCGAAATCTTGACGCAGGCCCGACTCAAGTCTTTTTTGCGCCCTAGGCGAACTTGTCAAATTGCGCCTTTTATTATAATACATTTATTTGAGATTATTTATGACTTTACTCTGCAAAATTAGGCGACTGCCTATGGCGGAAAGTCGACAAGAGGTGCAAAATGATATTTTCATTACTGGTATTGTTGAAAATAAACTTTAAAATTAAATATTACAAGTTGTACTATAAGTGGATTAAACTACGAATAAAAATTCAGAGTAAGGTTATCAATAATCTCAAATAAATGTATTATAATAAAGGACGTAATTTGAAAAGTTCGCCTAGGGCGCAAAAAAGACTCGTGCTGTGCCCGGCTATCTGATCCTCGCGCGCATGTGTCGAGCAGTCACGATTCCATCTGAGTGCTCGCACCCGTCGCGCACGCAAAGCGTTCCATCTCGCTCCCCCCTTCGGCCAGAAAGAAGCGAGAAACGAACACTCGGAATTAGGGATCTGTTCACGATAGGAGCTCAACGCCGGTCCCGACCAGCGAGAACATACGGAGACAATACTGTATAAATTTATTTGAAAATTTTCACGCTATTGCTATATGTACATATTGTTTAGTTTTTAATCATTATTTTTTAGAAAATAAGTGTAATACACAATTGGGTGAAATTGACAGTCACGTAAACAGTGCTTGTCCAATTTTACAAGAAAAAATCATCTCACATTCTGTTACAAGTCAAAGTTTTACTGAAGCTTTTACTTTACCTCCCCAACATCTGCCAAAGAAGAAACAAAATAAATTAAAAGCAACTGGGAAACCGAAATTACCTGCAGTGGGGACTTCAGATGGTTGGTGGAGAGTTCAAATGAAGAAAGAACAGCATCAGAAGATGAAAGAAGAAAAAGCTGAGAAGAAAAGGTTTGTACAGGATGGAAAAAAGTTAGCAGAGGAGAAAAAAAATTACAAAAAATTTAATGAAATACAACAAAAAATTAAAAGTGAAAAAATATAATTCAACAATTGTCCTATTAATATTTTCATTTTATTTATAATATGGTCTTTGTTATATTTACAAACGTTTATTAATGTTTTTCATTTTTAAAGATTTTATATGATAATAAAAGATAATAAAAGAGGAAATTGATTATTTATTTTGACCCATTCCGTACAACCATTTAATTTTCCATATATATCAGGATACTTAGGTCGAATCACATTGCGTTAAAAAATTGATCTGTTTTGATGTTTCTCATAATTACAAAGTGTTTTTCCTGCTCATTTTTTTCCTCCTCACCGGGTCATGGTACGGCAGCAGTGTTTCATAATACATACAGGTCCTTCATTTAGTTTTTTAGTCATATTAGTTTTTATTTATAATAAATATACATTTTATGGCTCATTATATAATCACAAAACAATGGCCTATCGAATGGTATGCAAATTTTCAAAGTTAACACACTAAATTTGATAAATTAAATGATAATTGCATAACCCCATCGAAAAGCGTTTCATAATAGGTACGTGTACCCAGAGATGGACAAAAAATTATTTGAAATAAAAGTAAATAATTCTTCAAGTATAATAATTCAAATAATTTTTTGCCCATCTGCGTTTACCTTAACCTAAAGCGTAGTGGCAGTAGCATATTCAGTTGTCGCGATAGTATTTAATAAACGAAAAAGAGAATATCTTGAAGCTGATCGTGGTTTAGCAACAAAGAAATACGTACTGTATATTTGAATTGCCATAACAATAACATCGGTTAGGTTCGTTCTTTGTACTCCCCAGCTACCGTTATAAGAACAGTATCGGGATTGCTTTAACCGTGGTACAATTTGATGCATGCCTATTGTAACCTTAAGGGGTTAGACCACCTTGGACGCAGCAAAATTGCAGTCATTTTCGGCATTTTTTTAGGAAGATAATGAAATAAACAGAAAATTTAATATCAAGCCTGTTATTAAACAACTCTCGCCAGAAAAAATCGTATTTTTTCTTACAAAATGGCGGCAGTAGAGCCGTGATACGCAAGATCTTGAGGAGCGACGTTTTCCATGGTGTTCAATCTCACGTGTATACTGCTTGACCTAGAACACAAAACCAAAAAGATTTATTTTCTAATGCCTAAAACTAGAGAAGTACATATGGAAATCCAGAAACATTAATTTGTCTCGAAATGGTGAACATGGGGAGAAAAAGAGCATTTTTTTTATAAAAGTGTCAATTGCAAAGAATATGTTCAAGATATCGCAAAACCGATACGTACTTCTCTAGTTTTAGACATGTAGATAAAACTTTTTGGTTTTTTGTTCTAAAAAACGGTATAGCCGTGAGATTGGACACCGTGGAAAACGTTGCTTCTCAAAATCTTGCATATCACGGCTCGACCGCCGCCATTTTGTAGGAAACAAAAATACGATTTTCTCCGGCGAGAGTTGTACAATAACAGGCTTCATATTGAATTATCTGTGTATTTCATTATCTTCTTAAAAAAAAATGTCGAAAATGACTGCAATTTTACTCCCTCCAAGGTGGTCTAACTCCTTACGGGGGTATTCTGGTCTGACGAGGCGTTTTCGTCACGTTATTTCGGAATTTTTTCACAAAGAACCCATCAATTTTATTATTATTTAGTTTATTGCTCCATGCTTATTGATATTTGAACTATCTTTTCAAATTTTGTCAATAGAAAAAAATTATAATCAAACGCAGTTGACTGCTTTAAAGTAATGGTGGAATCACTAGAATGGCTCGTTCTAGTAATCAGAAACAAAAAATGTATAGAGATTCTTTATTTGTATGCCTCTGGCTATCGTCCCTACTAGAATAATAAAAAAATATTGAAAATTAATCAACTGGCGGCGGTTTGAAAATTAAGTTTCGATTTTCGCACATTTTTCCAACTTTAAAGGTCTGTGAAAGTTTAAAAACAAAATATTTTATCATAATTTTGGTAGAGACGATAGCCGTGTTCTGATAATATATGCAAAACTTGGACTGAGTTGGTCCAGCCGATCTTGAAATATCACGGTCCCCGTTTCGAAAAACATGCTTTCGAGAAAATCACGTTACAGTTTACTCAACGTTCGAAGTCTCTCCGTAACCAAATGGTCGATTTTTGTTTTCTAAAAGGCACAAAAATGCACAAACTCCTCCCTTCCCCACTTGCAAGAACAAAACTGTTATGCGTCGCCCGTCCTGCTCAATGAGCTCGCCGTATAGATACCTACCTATTCTGCACCCTGTAGCTCTGCAAATATTACGAATTGGTAAAAACCCTTTTGCACACGTATTACCCATATAATGTACCAGTAGAAAATGCAAAAAAAATTTTTTTTTTACCCGTCAGACCAGAAACCCCCTTAACCCTTTCGCGACGGGGAGGCTGGGGGCGGTGCGCCGCTGGGAGCGAGTCCCCCTGCCATTAGTGCACACCGTACATATTAAGAGTGTCTCGCGTTTTTGGAGCTTTCAATGTATCCGTGTAAAATCTTATACGATTTCGTTGGTATTGATGATTAATTACCTTACTTTTAACTATACCGCCACACGGTAACATATTTCTCGGGAACGCTGCCGGCACTAGCCAGTGTGAAGCATTTAGTGAATGCCGGATATAATCGGCGCTAGCTAGTGTGAAGCATTTAGTGGAAGCCGGATATAACCGGCGCTAGTCGTGAAAGGATTAAGGAGGTTAGATACCTTACTTGCGGGGCAGGTGGCGAGAGGGGTAAGTCTACGCTTATACATGGGAGCTCTGCAGTGATACCATTCTTAGATAAAAAGAATTATGTAGACAAAAATGTTATTTACATGTCTATTCCTAATAAAATTATTACTACATATTTTGTTTTGGAATTAAATTAAACAAAAAGCATGTTTAATGAAGCTAGAAACTCAATATTTTCATTAAAAGTAGCGTAAATTATGTGAGCGACATGTGGCAACGTCGCTTTGCGTTCATCTTTTTTTTTTCTCATTCCATTTCACACATGTGACGTCTTTTTGTGCGTTCGTACCGGTTCGCAACAAATTACTAAATACATGTTTACAGCTTGGTAGTGTTTTTACCAATTTTTACTGTATGCTTTGTACAAGTATACAATGTATAGATGACTACTCGGCGTACAGCGTTGCCACGTTTCAAACAGTTGCTTCAGGCAGCTCTCTATTTATTCAATTATCTAATAAATCGGTACGGTTCATGTCAGATTTTCTTTTTTTTTTTTAGAATTTCACAGGAATATTTAAGCTTTTCATTGCAACATTTTTTAGAACATTCTGACCATTTTTAAGGACCTTGCGTAACAATTTATAGAAATTTTATTGCTTCTCCCACACTAGCCTGTGCATAAGATCGTAACTTTGATTTCAATTTTTTCAAAAACCGTGCAGTCAATCGACTTGAAATTTTGACACAATGCGGGCTACACTTTAAACATTATATTAAAACACTTTTCAAAGATTTCTCATCATTTTTGCTCCGGTATCGAACCTCTTAAGCAAATCCTGACACGTATTCAATAAAAACTATAAGAATATCGCAGTGATTCATCGTTTGGATATTTTATTGAAATGGAAATTAATTGAAGTGATTGAATGGTCATCAATTTTACTGGCCTATATTTTGTTAACGTTGGAATAATTTGGGTGTCTGTGAGATTGTTTGACACTGTATTTTAGATTCCAAAGCAATATCTTTTTTTACTAGTTTAAGAATCTACGTAAGATATCATTAATCGAAATGAAAAACTCTAAGTTACTTGCTTAAGTTATTGCTTGAAAATAATAAAATACTTATGAATAAAAAATTGCTATTAAATAGAGAATCACATATGATTTAAGAAGGTTGAGAAGTTGTCGAGCTATGAATTAATAACAAAGGGCTTGGCAACGTGAGTACAGTATATATTAATGAATACCTCCCTTAAAATTCCAACACCTTCTGCAAGAGTAGCACTCGGAATGATAGCTTTGTCGACAGGTGCGATGTCCGTAGGTGCCACTACATAACACGGCAAACGGATATCCTCCTGCGTGTACCTTTGCCCTCTTTCCACTGCTCTCGCTCTCTGTACATGCTATTCAGGCGTAACGGAGAGTTTAATTAATATTCGCACAGTGGGTTGGCCCGTTTGATTAGCCCTACGTTGCGCGGCTTGATGGGCAGGCATGCATCCGCGTAGAACGCACATAGGCAGAAACCGTGTAAGGGATGAGAGAGGTGATAGAGGAACAGTTGCGGGAGAAGGGGCGAGAAAGAGGGAGAAAGGCAGACACATTCCGAGGGACTACGTACCAACTGTAATATCACAATCATAACCAGGCCCCTCGTCAGTCCGTCCGTCCGTCTGCCTGCCAAAACGTGCTCACGCTTCAGCGATATCAAAGAACTGGCCGCCGTTCGTGACGTTTACGCTACTCCCGCAATACGTTGGCGTGTTCTGTTTCTGGCCAGGGGTTTGTCCTTGCCAGGGACGCGAAATTCTTGCAAAATCCAACGTTTATTTCGGCCGATCTGTGAAATGTTTCTTAGCACGTGGCACAGATAAATCGGGAACAATGAAACGTGTATCTAGAGTGGCATTATTTTCATCCGTTTATTATATTCTAAGAAATTTATTTTATGAATATCAGTATTATTGCTAATTATCAATTTCTTATACTTTTGCAAGATTCGACAACTTTAAGCAAAAGTATATGTTACTGGTACTGCAATTGAAAAGAGATTCGATTCACTAGAGATTCAAAAGATAAACTTCAAAACATGAAAGAGAAATATTTTTGCATATTAAAACAATAACTCACCTACATAACGTCAATGCAAATCTAATTTACAGCCATTTGTAGGTCATCGAAGCGTCATAAACCTATATCGTTGGACAGTCAGCTAGCAATAGTCGCTGTCAATTACATGAATTCATTGTCTAAGATATCAGGAATTTGCAGCTCTTGCTTTTTAAAAAGAAGTTGATTGATCAATCACATAAGCAGCACCTTATAAAATGTACATACAGGGTGGTCCATGCTACTTGCACATCTCGAATCACTTCTAATGTACGCGTTGTATGAAAATATTGGTATACAAAAGTTGCATGATTTCCAGGTTATCTTCGCTATTTTAAATGGAATGCTATATTTTGTATGCCAAAATATCGAATATTATTGACGTCTGAGTAAAAAAAGTATTGACCTTTATTAGCCCTAAACCTCATAAGTAACGAGTAATTTTGCTTCGTTTCTTGAAAATTTACTCTGCGTAATATCAAGGTGCAGCATGAGATTATATTTTTGGAATACAATTTTATGTTCAGTAATGGTAATAAAATACCCCCGCAAGCAATCGAATTAAACTTGTAGTGGTGGTATTTCCTTCCACATCGACTTATATTTGCAGTTGGAAGAAATTTGCTTTGAAATATACGTGGAGATTTTACAAGCGTTCGAAATAAAGTACGCAATCCAGGGTTGGATCTTTACCTGGACTCCCGCCTCTGTTCCGCAGCGTTGACAATACCTGAACGAGTTGTTATCTCACTAACGGCCTAAATTCACGAGAATAGTCTTATCTTCTTACAACGTGCACTTCTCCGCACTGATAATGTGTCGACTTATCTTGCGAATACACTTGATTTAAATTTTCGACACTGTACGCACTATCTTTTGCGGTACATTCGTTCTTTTGCAAGCCACCCCACATGAGACCATATAAGATTTGACAGTGGTTACTTAAATACTTCGCATTTATGGATAATGCCGACAAATAAACGTACGTGAAGTTTCAGCTTTTTAACGTGAATGGTTTTCGAGATATTCAGTGTCTGATCATGGGTCGAGGTATCGTCAATGCATTATACATTATTGAATTGATACTTGTTCGACGCTCAGTACCGAATCAGGACATGAATCATGGATGACCCTACATTCCTCATAAACCTCATAAATTTCGAACTGTTGCTCATTGAAGCAGTCAGCAACACGCTTTTATATTTCGCGGACAGTCACAGTCGAAGGAAAAGGCTGCGAGTGAGAAAGAACACAAATGACAGTGACACAATTATAAGCAAATGACCACTTCAAGCCTGAATCAGAGCCGCTACATCAGCCGGTGCGTCACCACTCGATCGTTTAATTTACGACTGTGGTATACCTTCGCCGGCTACTATACCAGCGCCAGCTGGATTGCAACGTTTAGCGAAGAGAACCCCACTTTTTCTCAGCTACTCCGTCTCGAGCCATTTGCTGTGTAACTCTTGGACGGCGGGTAGATCTCTGCTCCTTGGATGCAACGTCCACGTTGTCCCATAATTTAAAATTTTATTCATGCGCACCTTAGCATAAGCATTTCCTATAGATTCTGACTTTGTTCTGGTTTAAAATTCTTATTTTCTCCAAGAAATAATATTAATAATGAGTAACACATGTAGTTTAGTAGGTATTTAAGATTTGTTAAAATGGACCGTGCATCTGCCACCCAAATTATGTAATGTTTGGTCTTATTTTGATCAACAAAATCTTATTAGTATGGTGAAAATATTTTCGTAAGAATAAAACCAGAAGCATGATAATTTAATTTGTCATTTAGTAGGTAACTCATTGTAACGCATGCTTTGACTTTTACGTGCAAGTCGAGAGCGTCGACACAAGGAGCCGACGGCTTATGTTTCACGGTAGACTAGATCTGAAGGAGATTTCCCCAATTCGTGCGAATAAAAACTCACGATGATGCGCATGATCAATTAAAAGTATAATTGATTATATAATCAATTACTTTAATTGCAATTGTATTTAATTGAAATTACACTGTAATTGCAATTACAATAAAATAATCAAATCAATTATAAATTACTTTCTGCAATCGTCAAGTGCTAGTGACCACACTTATACACAATAATTGCAAATAATTGCATAATTGCTCTGTAATTACAATTACCAACTAAATAATTGCTATGTAATTGCAATTACGAAATATTTAACTAGAATTGTCTTGCAGAATTACAATTGTAATTGTAATTGTCGAGGATATCTAACAACTATGTAATTATAATTGTCCTTTACTATTACAGTTAACAACTGTGTAATTGTAATCGTCCTGCAATTACATGTGAAAATAACAATTGTAATTGAGATCAGTCAAAATTAACGATTCCTGAAAGTAATTCGCACCAGAATTAACAATTACAATTCAATTGTAATCAGTAATTATCTGCGTCTTTGATTGACACTGTCCTCAAGTACGAGCGAAGTCGACCATTCTACACTTTTGTTTCTTCAAATCAGAAAGTATTTGTGCGAGTACATCAGGGAATCGGGATCGATATAATTTCGGTCGCGGCCACGGTCAGTGAGACGATCGAAATGGCTTTTACGATCATCTCAATCGGAATTGGCGAGCGACAATTTGTCAAGAGCTTCCTCTCAACCGATATTCGAGAAAGAATTTCTCTCAGAATTACAGCCAACCAAAATTCATGAGAGATCACAATACGGCCAACTGAAATTCTTGAGAGATAGGAATACGGTCAACCAGAATTCATCAATTCATGAGAAACAAGTAGAAATACGGTCGATTAAAATTTGTGAAACAATTTGTTACTATCCCAGTCACGATTCGTAAGTCGTGACTAAAATTATTTAGTAGATTATTTTAATTATTTGTTATCATGTTCGTAACCTGATCTTCAATCTTTCGCAATCGACGACGAAATACATAGTAGGTATAGGTACATGAAATAAATTTATAATAAAAAGGAAAATTAATTAATTTAGTTTTTAATAAATTTTTAAAAATAAATTTATTTCTTTTAGAAATTTATTAAATTTTACAACTAATTTTATAAATACTTTACTTTTGTAAATGAAATATTCTTATTTTTCTAATATTTCTAATACTATTATTTTCACAAATAATAATTTAAATTTTCATGAATATATTTATTTATTAATAAACAATGTTAGTAACAGATTAATTATAAGGATTAACAATTTATGAAATTTTAGTAGTTTGGGGGCTGACAATGTCAGAGTAAAAGATAACTACAAAGGTCTGCTTTCAACAAGCCTTTTGGACACAAAAGATGTTCAAAGTTGAAAATTTGCTTTTGTTTTTCAAAATCGAATTTCTCGAAAACTGAGGGTGATAGCGCTACCCCTTTTAGTTAACCCTCGCACACCGAATGCCGGGTCATTTTGACCCGGCCCGTAGCTCGCCTGCTGCAACAGTCGACGATCGTCTTTTCGCTTTTCAGTATGGGTCAAAATGACCCGGCATTCGGGCCCCGCGCTCTGCTCGAACATCCGGTGTCCGAGGGTTAAAATGTCCCATCTAGCATTTTGAAACAACCGAGAAAACTGAAGTTTTATCATTTACTTTGTACCATCCTTATTTTCCTTCATTCAAATTAAAACATGTTGTCATTATTTCGTAACAGCCTAATATAATTTTTTGTTATAGATGTACCGGTAGGTAATGTATTATCACAGACGAGGTATAGGTATTCCATACCTCGTCTGTGGTATTATTAACGTACCAATTAATTAATTGTTTTAGATAGGATATTTTAACCATTTGGAAAGAAGTTAGGTTAAATACATTAGACTGTTTATAAATCTTTACGAAGCATGCAGGGTTTTCTAATTTTACTTGACAGGTAAAAGACGTGTGGTACTTCAAATATTTCAACATATCTCAAAAAATGAAAAAATGCTAGATAGGGCAGTTTAACTAAGGAGGGCAAAGCGACAAACGGTTTGCGGATTTATATTCAGTGCACAAAAATCTATAAGAAACGGCTATTGAATGTTACAAATCAGAAAAAGAGTTAAATTTTGTTGGACAGTGTTATTGATCTATGGAATGGAGACCTGATTCGAAATATGTAGGCATAAGGTAGTCTAAGGCTGTTCGTCCATCAACGCAACGTAACTGCAATTTTACCAAAAAACGATTGCATGCTATGTCGTGGGTATGACTCGAGGAGATTTCTCAGATTTTTAAGAGATTAACAAAAAAGAAGTTGTATTGACGAGAAACAAAACCCTGCGAGTGATTGACGCCATTTGCGTTGCGGCGCTGGACGAACGATCTAAATAAAGTTTTACTTGGACTCATTTATATAAAAAAAACCACGTTTATCTATTTGTAGTACTCCCATAAAGGTGTAATAGAAAATACAGCAATTTTGATTCTCATTAGTGTGGTCATGTACTCAAAGTGGGGGCATCATTTCCCGGCAAAGAAGGATCGCTCGGAGTGACGACTGACTTGAAACGGTATTTCGCCAAACCTTGCGTCACTTAAGTATTAAAGGAAACTATGAACCTACTTGATAGCTACAAAAAGTGGAACAACTATAGGAATCTTAAGAAGAAATATACAGTGTCTCATATGTTACGTTCAAAGACTATCCATCGATATTTTAACCCTTTCGGGTGTCTGGAATGCACGCGAATCGTCGGGATCATAGTTTCCTGCAACGGTATAGTGCAGCCGAGATTTTCCACGAAAATTGATAACTGATCGAAGGTATGTATATAAAAGGGCCACGAATGCATATTCGAGGGTTTACTTCTAGTTTCATACGCTTAAAAGACAGAGGCTTAGCAAGATCAGGTTCCATTCCCTTTTGAGCAATTACACAGAGTTACCGTATGGTAACGTAAAGAACGTAAAGTTGCTGTTAGGCATTATGTATATTATCCTCATTGAGACCCCCGCATTTCTAAGCACGTCAAAACCGAGAAGTGGACTTAGGTACCGCGACAATTATCTACACATTATCCATTGTAAAGACCGAACGAATAGAATATACTTTGTTATGTCTTACTCAGAGGTCTTTATTAGAATCCAATTATTATTTGAATTTCCACTGTGATATAAACCCACAGAGATACATCTATAAAGTCACATTATAAAGTTACGAGGCTAAACCAACATTCCTAGTGGCTCCCGCTGATACCAGACACCGTCGCGGTTCGTCCACGACAATCAACCTCCTACCGGCCGTGGTGCCCGGTGATAACTAGGCATCACCGGTTCGGCCACTACTAATGCTAAAATTACCCAAAATTCAGTTTGTCAAAAATGAAGGCTCAAATGAAAAAATTTTATTCTTCATTTTTTATTTATTTCGACACAAGGAATCACTCTGTACGTCCTTACACTATATGTAAGAAACATTTACGTGGGACTTTATTAACGAGTATCTGAATTTACAATGTGTATCTGTAGGTCAGGGAGTCGAGACCGATAGAATTTCGGTTACGGTCGCGGTCGGGGTCACCGAGACGTTCGACACGGTATTTACGGTTCTCTCGACCGAACCGGAGAGCGAGAATCGGTCTGAAGTTTTCTCTCAACCGATAACCGAGAGAGAATTTTTCTCAGACTTACGGTCACCCGAAAGTCTAGACCGGTCAGGAGTACGGTCGCGTTAATTTATGGAGAGGTTGGAGTTAATGTATGGAGAGGTTCGCAAAACGGTCAACCGAGAGTCTCGACCGATTGCAATACGGTTGACGCAAAGTCGGGAGAGATAAAAATGCGGGCAACTAGAATTCATCACATCATGAGAAATATAGTACTATTGTACGAGAAATATTGTACGAGAAATGGAATTTTTAGACCAATCGATATAACGAATGAAATTGCAAACATTTATGATGTTTCCAATATTACAAACACAATACTATGTGTTTTTATTTTTCGACTAACATAGCAAGAAGGTCACCCCACTCGATCACTTTTTGACGTCGATGTCAGGATTTTGGATCAAAATGAAACATGATGTACATAGTCGATGTGAAATTAGAGGGAGCTAATTATTATTTTGATGGTTCCGAATTTGTTTCAGAACCACAGTTGTGAATTGATTACTTTTTGCATATCTCTTTTTGAAACTACGCTATACTTATAAACTTTTATCTTTGGAACTATTTATCGTATTGCATTCATTTTTTTCTTTCTTAATTTAGATTATATTGCCTATTCACATAATATTTTAAGACATTCATTTTTGTATCGTCAAAAAATGTAGGCAAATTCTTATTATCGCAATTTTGCCTGCCACATCGTATCTTTTTAAATTCTGAATAAGTATGATCATCTTTCTAGGCTACTGTCTGCAAAATAAGGTTTTTCGTAGGATAGTGTGTTCGAAGGCAGCGGTGCGCCCCGTTTCAGGTAAGCGAGCCGCGCGCTGCACTATTGCGGACGGTTTACCATAACACCCCCCCCCCCCCCCTGTTCTTCCCTATGAAAGCTCAAGCGTCGTCGAATGAAAGCGTTTTAAACATCTTACAGAAACGCACCGTGTACTCCCTTAAAAAAGCGAAATTGTCTCCTGAGTTGCAGATAATTTCTTACTTGGACGGGGATTCTTTTCTACGGGTCATTTCACGCTAATTCGATCACTTTTGGATCTTCTTAATGTAGTGTTTCAAATACAACAATGCCTCGGTACATCGGCGCAGTTTGGGACTGACAGTGTCAGAGTAACAAATAACTGCAACAATCTGCTTTCACAAATCCCGTCACGAGAGAGACAAACAATGAGAGCGAAAGGAACAGCATACTAAACCCACCCGAACTAAACCGAGCCGGAGCCCTAACCAG
Organism: Andrena hattorfiana; assembly: GCA_944738655.2. NCBI lineage: Eukaryota > Metazoa > Arthropoda > Insecta > Hymenoptera > Andrenidae > Andrena > Andrena hattorfiana. Next base: position 13,308,495 of record OX122895.1, read on the forward strand.
TCGGCGGACCGCTCCATACATTAAGTGGTGACCGATCTACCGACCGGTCCCCGTTCGTCTCAGAACTACGGTCCTCGATTCCCGACCGAAGTGCAATTGGTCAGGAGCTTCGGTTCCCTTTTGCAACCTCTCGCTACTACGGTCAGAAATCTCTCCACTTTCGTTACAGTTACTGGTTACTTGACCGATATGTGACCGGTCTGAATTTCGGTTTCTGCTTCGGTCTCGTCTCCTTGCTGTAGGTAGTTATATTATTTATACCATACTAGCTTAAAGCACCCGGCGTTGCCCGGGTAAAACTTTGATTGTCACAGGGTGTCAAGGGGGCGAAATAAGAAGGAAGGGGTGGGAGGTCCAGATTTTATGGTAGTCAATATTTTCCACAGGGTTCTAGAGAGTAATTATGCAAGATTTTGTCCAGATCGGTTAATAAAGTCTGGATAGAAAGTATCTTATGTGTTATTCCTGGTCTTAGACTAGATGTATACAAAATTTCAGAAATATCCGTTGCGTAGTTGCGGCGTGATTGAGTAACAGATATCCAAACACCCAAACATCCAAACACACTTTCGCATTTATTATATTAGTAGGATAGTAGGATACTCTTGATTGTGACGATCTAGTCCTCTCGCTGACAAGAAAAGCTATGTACATATATACATATACCGACATATTTTGCTAACTATAGCACTAACTTATAGAGGAAAGTGACCAAAGTCGAACCCCCCAATCGGTTTTTCTTGTATAACATTCTTAATGTTAACGCTAAAATTAATTTTTCAACGGCAAAAGATTCTCTGATTAATTATCCCATTAGCTAAAAACCTGTCTTGACAGAATTCATGTAAAAAACTGCAGTGAAAAGTATTTTCGAATTTATGAAGAAGTGTAAAAAATGATGGTTTAGAAAAAATGCTTCAAAGTTGGACCTCATATTTCTCGCATATTAACACTGCTTAAAATAGTATTTTTTGTGGAAAATTAAAACACTCTTTGGTTATGCAATAGAATGATTTATTTAAATTCCGGTATATTTTAGAACGTAAACATACTTAAGAAATTGAGAATAATATGGATAAATTTCAAAGCTGTGTTAATTTTGTTTGCAAAAGTCGTAAATATATTTATTTTTTTCTGCTGCTGAACATTCTACATGGGCCCAATCGTTGCATTGTAGACGTTTCACCTACAGCTCACCATGACAATCTGACGACCAACGTCCCTCACGAAACATGCAAACAACGTCGTTGTCGGTCAATTTGTGATCAGGTGGAATCTCTATTGTAAAGAAAGTTGAGTTATATGAAACCATAACTCACATTAAAAATTTTGGCAGCTTTCTTCCATCCCGTTTTCTTTTTTCGCACTGCTTCTATCGCCCTTGCTATCGATTCAGGAGACCACGATCGTTCCTTTGTCTTATTGTTTTCATTCGTTTATGGTAAAATAATTTTACCGCATCAAAATATTCGGAAAAAGTGTTCCGACTTTGAAACGCGTTGTTCTAGAAACATGTCGTCGTTCATTATTACCTCTAAGAAACAGTTAACAACCATACACAAATTAGAAGTGAAAAAAGAATACGTACCAATTTGGAAATCAAGTTATTATTATTTATAAATAAAAACTAAGTTTAAAATTTTAGGTTCAGTCCCAGCGTAAGCTATCTAACTTTGAGAAATGTATTTTTTTTTACAATCAGATGACTGTGGCAGATGCTACACGTCACGCCAACAGGAGTTACATCGTTGAAGAGGTTAATAAAATTCCACAATAATTAACAAATAATAAGAAGGATCGACATAAAAATTTTTTTTGCAAGTTCAAATATGCCTCCTTATATCCCAAAGAGTTTAATCTAATATTAACAATAGTTAAAAAAAAAATCAAATATCAATTCCTTTTGCTACTTACCTTGTTACGGGAAGCTTGAAATTATCTCTCAATGTTTTCGATGTTGACTTCTTCGGAGTAGGTATATTTAAACCACACACATTACTGAAATTTACAAAAATTGATAAAAGTGATTCATCTTAATTTCACAGACAATTTTCTAAATTAGTTGAATGTTTAATAGGAATATAACATTCTATAGATCATAATACATTCTATACATCGTATTAGAAAAAAAACACAATCACTTGCAGACTGATACAAGATGTCTATGAACATAAAGTACTGTTATACCTTCGAATTACAGGTGATGGATCGACTTCTTGTATGAAGTTGTACGATGTAAGTAATGCACAATAAAATTGAATGTCCCGGGAGGAGCGTAGAATCGGCAGGGGAGTTCCGAAGACATAACGCGTAAAATATAACGGTCGTTTAATTCCCAAAAACTTGAGACCACGAGGGACGGAGAAGGAGAAAACACAGAAGTCCTGGTGCGTGTTGCCCGCTACTATAATAACGTAGTAGTCTGTTTCATAAACAGCGGACAAGCTCTTAGCGGACAACCTCGTACCTCCTCTCTCAATTCAGTCATCTTCTTTATCTTGTTTATCTTCTTTATCTTTATCTTCTTTATCCGGTAAAATGGCCACCTTGCGCCACAGACCAGCAGGTCAACTGCGGTGCCAGAGAGAAAAAGATACGGAGTAGCTTCTGTGGATTTACATTGGCAAATTAACATTTTGGGCCAATAAATCCTGGGATTTAGCGTGTCCCATTCCTGTTCTCTCTTCTCTGGTTTCTTGCCTTCTTTAGGATGCACCCAGACTTGAGACACACCCCTTTCACCTGATATTCTTCAGTTTAGATGGGGTTTATCTAACAATTGTAGTTTAACAAAAGTGTTTAGAATAGTACAGACCGAAGGTTTGGTTGTAACATTACGTCGTGAAAAAGATCTTGAATCAGGCAATATAATAAAATGCTCGGGTTTGTTCGCCTCGATATCGTTCTTTAGTTACTGCATCAAAGGAATGCACCACTAACTTAATTGAAGTAAGTGCAGTAGTGCATCCATGTTACTTTACTTCACACCAGTACTGTTCAAACTTTACTATACCTATACCTAGTGAATAAAAGGGACTGTATCCACTCGGCCTTTATTCCCGTGTACATGACTACTTAGTTAATGATCCGTTATGTACGAATATACACAAATGTGCACTCAAATATAGGCAAGTTTCGCTGGAACAAAAAATATGTAGAGGATGACAAAAGCGACTAAGGGGCCTCATTCGTGGGTAGCACTGTCTTGCACAATCTTGCGCTACAATCCCCTTTACCATGAAAGTTTTGAGGTAGTTAATAGAGATAATTTAAGAAACTTAAAAAATTCAACCAGCATGAAATTTGATTTATTCTTTGAATACCTACTATGAATGCGTCGACAAAATTGAATGGAATAATTGAAACGAGGTTGGAATATTCAAGTACATATATTAACTTGGAGTTTCAGTGCAGTCAAACCTTTGACATATTTGTTAAGAACAATAAATTAATTAACAATGCAAAATGCACAAAAAAATATACGTTTAAAAATAAGATGTTTTAATGTAGCTTGATTTTGTACCACTTTCCTCTGCAAAGTACTATATTTTTTCCCAATGTACTATATTTTTTATCATATTTGGCCGTAAAGTACTTGTTTGAGAATGTGCTAACGAGAATGAGATGAGGATGCCGGTGAGGTTAGGAACGACAGTGAAGAGGTGCACACAACACGGTCCTGATTAAAATGAGCGTAGTCTTTATTATAAAACACACGTTGTGCGAATTTGAGTGTTTGATTGGTGAGTGTTCAGCCGGTTGTACAAGTAAATGAATAATCGCGGTGAGAACAATCGCACGCGTGCACGCCACCACGTGATTTACTCGCGGCGATCAATAATCAATGAGCGTTTTAGTGGGTGAGCGATTAATTGTGATCTTTGCAACGTTGATTGCGCTGAGTGCACGATTGCACGTGAGAATTGAGATGAGAAAAACGTTCACACGTTGAAAGGTAAACTGTACTAGACACGTCGTACTTTACACTCGACATGAACAAGAATGACTGATGGCGACTATAGATTTCGTTACGCGTCGTCCTGGCTCTTCTCCTGGATCGACCGACGTGGAGAAATCTGATTGGATGAGCGACTGAGATGGTGAAATCGTATTGGCTGATCGATTGTAGTGATGTCTGATTGGTGGATCGATTGACGATCCGCCGATGAGGTTCCCTGCCCGGAAAATGCTGCGGTGAGAGTGAGTGTGCGTCTTTAGGAATGAATGCATTCCCAAACAGTACTATATTTTCCTGAAAAAAAGTTGGCAACCCTAGGTATCCTAAATTGGACCATGTCTATTTTTCGTTATTTTAGGTAAGAACTTTTATTTAAAAATATACGTACACTCCATAAAAAAAAAAATAGAAAATTACACTGTGAAGCATTTTACAGCTACTGACAAAAAATAAATATGCATTTGACAAATAACCAGTCGCTGTCAAACTGGCAATTTATGCACTCGTAATAATTAGTCAAACAAACAACACAAAGGCATTCTTCATCCTCCCTACACTTGAAGAATTCCGTACTATAATCTGCCCGATTCCCCATATTTTATTCGTAGAAAGAACGTTGCATAATTTGAACTGGTCCAGCTTAACAACCATTAAGTGGTTCAATTTAAAAAACTAATCTAATTTTAACATTTAGGTGTGAAAAACAAAAACTAGTGTAGGTATCAGACAAATGTTATGATAACATTAAAGATATGACTCTCCTTAAAAATTACACCCATAAGAATTCAAAATTTATTTACGAGACAAAAGTTACATCTTATCTAAATTGGAGGCAAAATTACATTAACCGACATCAAAACAAAACATTCATCACGCTGCAGTTGTTACTCATTCCACAGCGTTTTGTTTCTATGCTGTTACTAAGCAACATGTGAGATACAATTCCATGCTGAGAAATTGCCTATGTCAATTGATATGTGAATAAAGACTATTGTCCAACTTTACCCTATACAGATATTACGCTTTGGATTATAAATATCCTCAACACTGTTATTAGTCTAAATTGCGACACCTAAAGGTGAACTCGAAGCTCGGCCAGGCTGGGCGAGTCAGCGAGTCGACAAAGAACGGGAGCCCAAGCTCGGGCTTGCTTGCGTCGGCTTGGGCTCCCGTTCTTTGTCGACTCGCTGACTCGCGTTCGCCAAGCAGGAGGGCCAAACAGACTCGCCGAGCCACGCGCCTCACAGTGGTCCCAAATCGCCAAAAGCTGGCCAAAATTCAATTTTCGAAGTATATAGCAGCTTTTTGTTATTATAGCAGATTTGTTGTATATATATCAGTGCATCAAATGCCGCTAGAATTTCTTAAATATATTAATTGGTTATTGAGATATAAGCCGTCAAAGTTGACGAAATTTAATGGGTCAAAGAAAGTTTATCTGAAAAGATCCATATGTGAAACAGTTTACCATTAAAGTAGGTGTTATAAACATAAATTTTGCACAGAAATAATGTAAAATATCTATGAATTTACCCGTTTAATTCCCTTCTCAATGTGTTATATATCTAAGTCATGTTTTAATAAAACGGAAGGAAAACAAAGATGAGTGTCACCGAGTGTCACGTTGTAACAAGTTTCTTGATATAAAGTAGCATGTTAAGAATGATTTATTGAGAAAATTTGCGACAATTTGCAGTTTTTTATGATATTTAAATTTAAAGTGCCAAGTGTATTTAGTATATGAATAAAACAGCGTTCGTTATTTCAAACTACACTTATAATCCATAGTTTTCTTTTATTATTTTCGACAATATACTTGAACTACGTGACCTACTAAACGCAGAAATGTTGAGTTTTTTTCACTAGAATCAAAAAAATTAAAATTTGCAAAATAATTTTTAAAAAAAATTTGAAATTAACGTCGTCATATTAAATTCGACATTATAATTATATCGTTTTAATAAAAATTCGGAACATAATCAATTTTCACAAAAATTAACTTGAAAACAACGTCTATACCAGTGATATTAGATCCGCCATTTGGCTTTTTGCAATTCCGACTTCAGATTCGTAATCAGCGATCTCGAAAACTGTAGGATACCAAGTTTAGATCAAATTTGATATGTTTCTGATATACGCGTTCGGCATTTTGGATTTGCCATTTTGTTTTAAAATTTTTGAATTTCAGATTCGTAATCAGCTACCCCAAAAACCACCGAGCACCGATTTCTGACTAAATTGAAGTACGTTTTGAGGGGTTTGCCGGTTTTTTGCGATTTGGAAACACTGTGCGCCGTTGCAGTTCACCTTAAGGTGGGGTCCCACTAGTGCAACGGCGCGTCGCGCACGACGTTTTCGTCCACTTCAAAGGGTCTAATTTATGAGGCCGCGCGCACGAAATGGGCCGACGCTCTGCCAGGCGAACACGCGGATGTTAGTCGCGCACGTCGAAGAAGATAGTGGAAATACTAGCCTCCTTTTCTACATCTTGCTTTCTTTATATAAATAAAGCTAACGCCGACGGTTGGGTCAGTAGCCGAAACAACGTCTTCACACTTCATACTACTTGAGATGTTTGAAGGGGTTTACGACGTCGCGGTCACCAATTGCTGGAAACCGTGTTTCAAATGAAATGAAGGAAGTTCTCTGCCGTGGCTTCCCTAATACAGCTCCACCACCACTTTCAATACCGCTCAGTCATTGGCTATCTCGGCATCCTCTTTGTTTTTTCTTCTTACACGGTATGAGATTGAGGGTAGTTACCATTGCGACCAATAGTGAAAATATGAACGCCCTTTGTTTAGATAATGTGAAAAAAGGTGGGCCATAGGGAGGAGATTATATCATGACCAATGGGACCAGCATTCCTCCTAGACGCCAACTTTCTACCCCTGCACAGGAAATACACGTGTGTCATTTCCTCTGATTAATTTGCATGTCTGAAATCGGGTAGGCAAGTATGGCCTGGTGTGCGTACTGAAAGTCCCGAAATTCATGGCTTACAGACCATGTCATAAATGCTGTTACTTTATTGTATACTGACACATCTGTTTCTAAGTAGCTATCTATATTTAGTTTACCTGAAGCCACTAAAAATGGTTTATGACTTACAAGGGAAGATCGCACACTCGAAAATTCAAAAAATTCTGAAACTTTGTGGATAAGTAGGGGATTTCTTTCTGATTATAACGCAATTTTTTTGCTGCCCAAAATCACTCCAAGGGGTGAAATTAACCCCTGAAGATTCAGCTATTTTTCGATTTTAATTTTTAACACACAATCTATAAGAGATAGAAAAAAAGTTTCAAGGCAAAAGTTACTTCTTTTAATTAGATCTATCAAATCGTAAAGGTTTTATCAATAGTTTAAACAATTAGAAAAAAGTTATAAACAAAAATATGAATAATGTTTCCTAAAATTCGGGTTTTCACGTGAAATCTGAACTGGATGTTTAAATAATTATGAAACAGCATAATCCATATTTTTTTCCATACAATTTCAACTATCAAACAGTCATAGATGTACCGAGATAAAATGTATTATTAACGTGGAAATTAATTAAATGTTTCAGATAGGATATTTTAACTTAGTAAAGAAAGTAAGCTAGGATACTTTAATATAGCAAACACTTGAAATCGTATTTAATTCATACTTTTAAATGTACTACTTAAACAAAAACAACATTGACATAAACTAGGTAGTTAAAAATAAACATACCAACATAAACATATAAATATAACATAAACATACGAACAAATTAAACATAGACATGAACATAACGACTTAAAGTTAATAATCATCATCGTCATTATTCTTAGACACTTTTAATGATTCTCAAACGGCAAGGCGATTGGCTGGCATGATTAGCTTCAATTTCGTAATTAAATTTTCTTTTCTCTCTGCTGAAATTCCTTTACATTGATCTCTGGCTTTTGGCTTTGATATCTTAGTTTTCATTGCTTTTGCATTAAGAAAATTTAACTCCTTGAATTCAGCAGAAAAATCATTTTCATATTTTAAGATTTTTTGTGATATTTGTATATATACTTTCTTTGTATATATACTCCGTTTTTGCAGCTCCGGTTCTTCATTGCCAATTTTATTAATTATTTCAATTAATAATTCTTTAATGACATGTTCAATATTTTCATTCAGTCCATCACTATTACAACTATTATTCAACAAATCGTCTACGCTATCATCCGATGGAACATAATCGGAATCAATATTTATTTGGTCAATAATATTATTTATTTGCTTGGTATTACAATTAACTTGTGAAATTCTCTCTCGTAATTGCCGGTTGAGGGTTAACGTAATACTACGAGCTAGACTTGACATCTTGAAACAATTAACTACTTAAACAATCTTCTGTTTGTTATAATATTATGCAAGTGATATTCACACTGTAACTGTTTATAACCTTTCTTAAAAGAAACCGTATAGTATATAACACGTTGTTCGACAACAAGATACTGTTTTGTTTGACAGTGCCGTGGTTATGGCAGTGTACATACTACAATAAATGTCCTATCTGCATTTCAGATGTAAACTTAGGACAATCTAATTTAGTAGATACTACATAGGACATTATAAACTAGTAAAACGATCTCAAAAGCAGTTACGATGACTAAATTAGACTGTTTCTAGATCTCTACGAAGCACGTAGGGTTTTCTAACTTTACCTAAAAGGTAAAAGACATGTGGAACATCAAATATTTCAACATATCTTGAAAACTGAAAAAATGTTAGAAAGGACGTTTTAACTAAGGAGGGCAGTACAATTCAGTGTTACATATCTGTATATATATATAGTGTAATACAATTATGCAATATCTAGAAACAAGTACACCTATCGCAGCAGTATAATTGTTGCTGTAAAAATTATCATGTTATTGCCTTCTTTAATATATAAACTAAATAATAGACCATAAATACACGCATGTAAGTGATATGTAGAAGTAAAAAGTACATTTGCGTTGAATAACACACACTTTTTCAGACTTTTCTACGATGCGCGGCGTGCATTCGCGTGCGCGCGTGGCAGAGAAATCCCGGCATAGCACGCACACGATCGCTTTCGACGCGCTGGTCGTCGTAAAAGTCGACCCTTTCAAGTCCTCCAAACTGCTCGAAAATCCGAGAAACTCGGAAATCAGATCCGTGCGCGGCGCATAGTTCCACCAGTGGGAACGTCTTTCTGCAACAAATCGGTCTTGTGCGTCGAAAAAACCGTGCGTAGCGCGCCGTTGCACTAGTGGGATCCCGCCTTTAACCTTCACTCTGTGTACTAATAGTTTAATGTTAACCGTGTACAGGGGTATAATTAGACTCCATGTGTTTTCAGTCCCAAATGTACAGAAAAAACTATAGCTGCGTAAGTATTGATGAAGTTTCATTAATTTTTAGGAAGTGTACAATAAAGTAAACCATTTAATTTAAAACACAAAAATTAAAAATTTGTATATAAATATTAAAAAATAACTCTTCTTCATGGTGAAAATCAGAGTTTATGCATTTATCGCAAATATTGTTACTATGAGTTTGACACGGTTTTTTACAAATGTAACAGCTCAAGGTGGTCTTGATGTCTCTAGACCGAGGGCACAGGTAGCATCTGCGTTTGGATCTTTTACTTCTTTTGCATGATGCTGGGTTCAGTGGTTGGCTGACGCTGAAGCTCAGGCACGTTATAACCAATTCGTTGCACTGCAATTTTCACGCTGAGTTTTAGTGCTTGTGGATTTGTTAACCGCCGTTTTACAAAATTATCAACAAGCTGATGGCATACATCCTTTAGAAAATTCTTCCGTTCTGAAGATTTTTGCTGCATATACAATTGTGGGTTTGATAGTTTATATAAATTCAATGCAGCAATTCCCGTCACATCATTCATATTAAAAAGAGAACCATTGGCCAGCATGTAGTCTTTCGCTTGCATGTATATGATTTCACAAGTTTATCTAGGGTGTCCACACCACCTATTCTAGCGTTATAATCCAGGATTATATTCGCCTCCGATGTTTCTTGACCAATACCAGCGTTATTGTGTAACGTAGACAACAGCAATACATTTTTGTTTCGTTTTGGGATATAGCTTACCAACGTAAGAAAATTGTTGAAACAGAACTTTGTAGAATTTACGTCTTTTTTCGCTATTTCGCTTTTCAGTGTGAATTCAGGCAAATCTGGTTTATTGTTGTTGATTGTTCCAAGAATTGTAGTCTTTTTTGTCAATAGCTGATCAGCCAGGGAGCAACACGTAAAGTTATTGTTCATTGTAATAGTTCTACCTTTGTTGATATAAGGTTGAGTCAAGCGATGTACCAAAGACAGAGTGTAGTTAGTTGCTACTGGTTCATTGGGCTTCTTCCTACATATATTTCCCCTTTCAGCGGAAACGAGTTTTTTGAATCGCATATCCAAAAAATTTTAATTCCATATTTTCCGGGCTTTGAAGGAATATATTGCCGAAAATTGCACCGACCTCGAGTTGGTACTAATTGCTCATCAATAGTTAAACCTTCCGATGGTTTATAAGACCTTTTCAGACATTCTAGAAACATATTCCAAATATCTTCGAAGGCTGCCAATTTGTCATCTTTCAACCGCTCTTTTCTAATCCGATTGTCAAATCGCAGAAATCGCAAAAGCTGCTACATTCTGTCAAGTGACATAACAGCTCTGTAGAATGGAGGGTTGTCTTTCTCCCAGAGCTCGTCCAGCCGTTCATCCCAATTCCTTCGCATTCCAGCATATATTAGAATACCAATCATAGCATCGACTTCATCAGCATCAGTATCGTACCAAATACGAGGTCGTTTGTATTGTTGTGGATTTCTGAACGCATCGTAATGATCTCTGGCTTTTCTATTAGTTGCGCACACAATTGCGTTTATAATTGTTTCAGGAATTATTTGTTTGAAACAGTCCATTGCGGAGCGTAGATTTTGGGTTAGTAGTGCTCCGGAAATTCCTTCTCTTTCTCGAAATATCTGAAAGTCAGGAACTTTATGTACAGTAGAAGGAACACTGGTCCATCTTCTGTTCATTCTTGAGGTTCTATTTGGATACCCAACAACATTTTTCGTGATATTTTCAACAGAAGAACCAGCAGCTGAAACGTACACAGTAGCTACAGATTCCGCATTTGCTTCTTCTTCTCTCAGTTCATCTAATTGTGGTATATATCCTTCAGCAATATCATCAAAATCTGAGTAATCGCCATCAAGACTATCGTTTGCTACTTCCATATCCGAATTATCATCCTCATCGCTGGGCATATCTGATGAAGTAACTGACGACACTTCCTCTAAAAGATCTCTCTATTCAGAATCGATAAGACGTATTTTTCTTTCTGTCATATGATTTTTGATCGAAAATATCCACAGACAAAAAAGTATTCTATAAAAACTGCAACAAAAAAATGAATATATCACAAAACAAACTTATAGACTTATGTTAGTAGTAATAAGTAAAAGCAGAGACGTGCTTTATTCCAATAAAACAAAAATGAAATCATTACAAAATTAATACAGTCGAACCTCGATATATCGAATCTGAAGGGAAGGGAAAGAATCTTCGAATTATAGAGGTTTCGAGTTATCAAGGTTCGAGTTATCAAGGCTCGACTGTAGATATTCTATATTCAAAAATAATATTGTTTACCTTACGTTCACTAAAAAAATCCACTCTATAACTCGCCTCGTAAAAAGTTCTATACTCTTTCACATAACAGTCAATCACCTTCGTAGTTAACAGCAGACTTCTAACTGAAGCACAACTGCGCATGTGATTGTATTTTGTTTTCAACGAAATATCTTACACTGTTGCCGATTGGTTTTGTGGCCTATGTTAGTTGCCGACATATTTATTACAGTATTCAATATAAGGTGCTATTCCATATTACGTATAGTGACCCTAAACTAAGCAGTACTAAAGAAAAACACTAATAAACACAACGGAGAATAGTTTGTAATTGGCAAGGAATTTTCAAATATGGAAGCCATAAAATTATAAGTTAGAAACGAAGGAAAGTAAATAAACTCACACTCTCAACATATGTTATTGTACTAATTAGCATCATCTTTACAATAAAGAAACACTATAATTGTGGAATCAGGAATCTCCATCATCAGAGAGTGCACGGAATGACCCAAGATCTGGGGAGTCGGCGGTAGCCGAGGTGGCTAAAGGCGGGATCTCCTACCCGCGATTGGTCACTGCGATTGGTCGCAGCGACTGGTCGCAGTATACTGGTGCAATGGGAAAGCATGTATCTGTTCTCCTACAAGCGACTGCGATCGTCGGGTATGCGCCAGACGTAGGAGCCTGACGCGAGTCTGTTTGAGTACCAGCCTAGGCTACCCGAGAGGCAACACAATGCGATGAGGGTCCGTTTCTCATTATACCTAGTCGCAGGCTGGGCACTGCGACCACCGGTCGCTAGACTGCTCCCGGAGGGAGTCTAGCAACCAGTCGCACTGCGACCCATTGCCACAGTGTGACAGAATCCCAAGAAATAAGGAAAGAAGTCAGAATTCAAAAGATATGGGAGTATGTATTTTTATGTTACCTGTAGACTACTAATATGAGCACCTAAAAGCGGTAAAAATATCATGACGCCTACTTCTGATCTGTGTGCAAACACGTGTCTATGATTGTATGTATTTTTCGTGCAGAATTTTAAATCGCGTCTTTTAATTTTTGGTGATATAAAAGAAAACAATTTTTGGGGCCCCAAATGAGTAGTGTCGATTCTGTTAACTAATAGCAAATAATTAGTTACATACAGTCTTTTTTCCATACCGAAAAATTGTCAGCAATCATCCCCTTTTTAGTTCCACTTCCGGGAACTTCTGAACAAATTTTTTGTTTTTTTTTCTAATCAACATAATCTAGGCCTTGCTACTGCGGAAAAAGCATTCGCGAATATTTGGCAGTTATGGATTAAGTACGTGTATTCTATGTCGCACAGTGGGGGCAAATCCCCAAAAATGGGAAAAAATGCAACATCCTGTATTTTGCATTTAAAAATGCCGAATATTATTAAGGAAATTGATACTAAAAGTGTTAATATATAAGTTTGACATTATTTAAGAAAATAACGTCAATTCGTCATGAATTAGCGTCAATAGTTCCAATAAAACTACAAGAATTTGATAAATATGCTATGGAAAGTGCAGTGTTCCTATCGACACACGCGCGAAGTTCCATGATGTAGCGTGATGAGTGATGTCCTAAACGGATTGTTAGCGGGCTATGGTTTACTACACCTTTATGACACTAGACCTTTGGCCCCCTACACGATATAAAGTAATTAGGAAACATCTGCCAAGTAACTTGCAGAACAGCGGAACAATTTTTAGGATTAATCCCCAATTGCTACAAGCTAATTCCTCTACGTTCGGCAGGCAATAAACCGTGTTTCGCTACAGTATAAAAGAATAATAAGTATGGTCGGAACGTTGACCGTGACGAAAATTAATTTTAAGGTCCGCACAATTACCAAAAGAAGAAGATGTTCTTATGTTAGATCGAAGAATGTTTCCTTGGCAATGGTGTAGGAAACGAAATTATTCTGCAGAAAGACCAGTACGCCTCGCGGAGAGCCACAGGAAGAAAAGGGGTGGTCCGCTGACTGCGCGTGATGCCTTATCTCTCGAATATAAACACGCGTTGGAATATCAAAACAAAAGCACGCGCTGACGTATTCAGATGTGAGAGAAGGTGGGCCATTGGGAGGATAGAATATTTTTAGCTACAATTTTTTCTATAATTTTTAAAATATTTATTTCTGGCTTCTTTTTGGGTCTTCTTTCTGGGTTTTTACCTTTTTTAGGAGCTCATATTTTTTAGTAGCTTACAAGAAATATTCGGGTCAGGCATGAATAACAGCGACGCTGAGCTTCGCCCATTCTGTATTTTGCGTTTCTAACTCCACTGCGTTGTATCAAATATTATAGATCCCGAAGTTTTCGGGAACCCGAGACTCGTTTCGGGCTACAAGCAAAGAGGAGATATAATAAGAGGCGTCACTCGACAAGGACAGAAATAAACTAGGGAAATCACTAGACAACCAATTTAAATGCCCATTCGGCAATGATTGGTAAACTTCGGCAATAATCAGCAAACTGCGGTAAGGTACATTTAGTCGATTTGAATATCCCGCTCGAATAGACAACCAGTTTAAACGTCCGAGCTTTGCCGAGCCGACCTGAAATCAAATTGCCCGCTCATGGCGGCTATGCTTGTAGCCCGAATCGAGTCTCGGGATCCCGAAACCGTCGGGATCTCGAGCAATACGAAAGTATCGGGACCCCGCCCGATCCCGCCCGAAAGTTTCCGGCCCGTCCCGAGCCCGAAAAGTTGGGTACCCGTACACTCCTGGTCGCAGGCAAGGAGATTCAGCCTAGGGCCAGTCGCTGGGTCAAATCGCTGCGACCAATCGCGGGTAGGAGATCCCGCCTTAAGGCAGCTGGCCAGCGCGCAACGAATCTGGAGATCGCGGGTTTCGAATCCCGTTCGAGGCTTTTTCCCTTTTTTCCGTGGTACTGCATAATTTACCCAACACTTACCACTAATTCAATAAAAAAAAACTATATTACTTCTTTGAAATGTAAGCAAAGACCGAATTGAAACTGCATCATACCATTTATTAGAAATTAATGACTTGTGGAGTATACAGGGTCATCCGTTAAAACTGCAACCTACGCACGCGCCAACAGACGAAAATGACAACACCGCCTCACGGACACATTCCACTACAACCATGCACCGGCCCAGCGTTCGGAGGGTTAACAGCGACCGCTGGGTAGCAGTAATGCCCGAGCTTCGAAAATTTTAGGATGGTCTCTTTCAAATTAACGCCGCAAAGAGCTGTGCAGAATTTCCCGGCCCAGGTAAGCGAGCCGTACGCTCCGCTTTTATGATCGGTTTACCACTCGCACACCGGATTACTGTAATGAGGTTTGAAAACAATGTCAACTGATCTCGTACCCGTCTTAATTTCAAAAATTTTAGCTACGACGGGATTGACCGCGGCTCTATACCCTTGTACGTAGAGATTTTTCGCCACCTGCGTGTAAAAGCCACAATAATGACGCATCGTTCCAAAAAATGACATTAACGGAAGCCGGTATATGCGTGGCGTTGAGTAGCTAAAAGGTTAAACATTCAAACACAAAAATTCTAGAAAAAAGATTCAAACACCGCTACAATCAAAGACACGTCTCATTAGTTACTCCTTACGTCCGATCTATGCATGCACTGCATATAAGGATAAAATTATAAAAAAGAAAACCAGAACAATAGATTCTGAGGTCTGCAGAACTAACACATAATTGAATAAAAATTTAATTTCTCAATTTATGAAAGTAATGACACAGAAACAACTAGCGTATTGTTTATCAACATCATGATTTTTAAAAAGAGCATTAAATACGGTATTAAATAAACAGTTTGCAAAAGCTTTTCACAACAATTATGGTTAAAAAATTGATAAAAGAAAAATTAAGTAAACGTAAAATATTTTGAATTATCCATCATTAAGAGGGAATAATTTTTCCTCATTTTTCGGCACAAATTGCATTCTGATATCTTTTATAATTCAAAAGTTATACGAAAAAAAGCCCCAAATTCTTCAACCCCGGTCGGGAAATTTCAAATAGCTCCTTGTGACGTTAATTTGAAAGAGACCATCCTAAAATTTTAAAAGCTCGGGCATCACCGCTGCCCAGCGGTCGCTGGCAACCCTCCGAACGCCGGGCCGATGCATGGTTGTAGTGGAATGCGTCCGTGAGGCGGTGTTGCCATTTTCGTGTGTTCGCGCGCGCGTAGGTTGCAGTTTTAACGGATGACCCTGTATATGGGACCCCTGGACACGGTTAAGCGCTCAGGTGCCATTAAAGGCTACTACTGCATTCAAATTCAGCGATTTGAATGAAAATTTTATCAAATTCCGTGTAAAAAATATCAGAGATAGCATTTCTAAAAGATACTTGGGAATGTTTCCATTTGTTAACTTTTTATTTACGTTTTTATTAGCTTGGGGTCTGTTTGAACCCCTGTCCACAGAGTGAAGGTTAAGAGGTCATTCCGGTTAGACGGATTGAATAAATCGATTTTTTTCAAACATTTTTCGAAAGAACATATCCTCAAGAATGTACTGTTAAATTTTCATGAAAAAATTCTGATTATTCTAGCTTCTACAGTGGCATTTTGTAGTGAGCGCAGAGGCTACTTTGAATGCGTTTTTCTCAAAACGTCATTTCTTCGCATCGTGAAGATAAAATCTGAAAATCTATCGAACCGATTGCTTTATAAATTTTACCGCTTATTCTGCACACCTATGACTCCCCCAGGGACTACAATTGAGTATCTTTATTGAGTCTAACTTACTTTTAAAATCGAAAATAGCAAAGAAAAAAGCTGAGAACATTTTTCTTGCATTTTGCCCGCCATTTTACTAATTTTGAAGATAAATCACTAATTATAGTCCGAGCGATAGTTTCAGTCGCACTGATCAGGAATCTGTTTGAATTTTTGGTTTCAGATAAGTCTAACAGCTGAAATCGCCTGCACGATCGAGGCATGAATTTTTAAACAGTGTCATCAAAGCCGTTGTGAAAAGCATTTTAAAAGCAATAATTTTATTACTTTTATATTTTTTATTTACTGTAGAAATGTAGTCTAATAAATAGAAAAAAAAGTTTTATTCCAAACTGAGACCTCATCTTTTGGGACTTGGGGGATGGTAAAACCACATCTATAGGGTCTCAATAAGGTTTTAGTTTCTTTTCATAAAGAATAAGAGTTTTCATTAACTTTAAGGTAGGTCTAGTCCGAAACTACACATTTTGTGAAGATGCTCGAATTTATTTTGAATTGATTGAAACCTCCGTTTTTCAGTTATCACTGCCAAACAAAAGAAACTTTTTTTAGTAAGCCTGTTTAATGATCCATCTGTAGCGTCATTTTAGACAGGAACGACTCCCTTGTACCCTTAACCCTTATGTACACACCCAACTTTTACCACGTTGTTACACACCCAGGGTACCCGGGTGCCCACCACTAGTTTTTCTTAATTCCTGAGTTCGCATATGAACGGAATCGTTTGGAATCAGTTTTCTTTATTAAATAAACATCAATAGAAACTATCTATGCCATTTCCAAGTGCCCTAGCCCGCTACAGCTACCATAAAATAAAATAGAAGTAGTGTCTGCGAGCGCTGCACAGGTAGCGCGCGGTCAGATTTGACATTCGGCGACCGGCAGATGTTCAAAATTTAAGTAGTGGGGATAGTGGGTTTTCTCTCTAGCATCAAAGCAAAGGGCTTGAATACCTGTCCCTTATTCAGAATCGTTCTATTGATAAGTACAGACTTGTACTGCGGAGAAAACTGGAAATACGTGTTGAGCACACAGCAGCGCGTTGGTAGAGCGTCGTCACTTTTCTATTTATAATTTATCGCTGTGTGACAAACATTTGATTTTTAACATTTCTGTGACTGTTGCATAATTGTTTATCGGTGCAGAATTAATCACATCATGGAGGAAGAACTATCGACATCTGAATTTGCAAGGTAAATATTATTTCCTAATATAATTTTCTTGGCTTTTTCTTGCTTATATTATACTATATTTTTCAATTAATAAACTCATTTTTATTGAATCCAGATTGAATTGTGCTCAAAGAGATCAATATTTGAAACGTCTACTTGGAGAATACGATGAAGAGTCAGAGTTCGAAGACGACAGTGAAGATGAGGACTGGCTGTCGAGTGAGGCCTTAGTCGAAGGGCCGGCATCAGATATGGGAACTGCTGGTGAGACGTCTGAAGGAGAAGGAGAGAGCAATGCTGAGTCCGACGAGAGCGAAAGCGAGAATCAAGCGACAGATACGCCAGCGGCAAATGAAGCAGCTATAGAAAATGAAAATGCGTACATAGCGAGAGACAAAACCGTTTGGAGTAAGACGCCGCCTCAAATTCATCAAACTCCTTCTCACAATGTTTTAAGGCAAAAAAGTGGCCCACATAGATCTACAGAAACTTTATCAATAGGAGATACTTTCAAAAAAATTATTACACTCGAAATGGTAGATCTTATTGCTCGGTATACTAACAACAAAGCTAACGAAGTATACCATGATTATAACGCGAAGAATCCGGATTCGCAGCGATTGTGGAAGCCAGTCACTATACAAGAAATGTATTCGTTTACTGGGATTTTGATTTGTTCTGGGGTTAATAATTCAAATATTGATCATACAAGTGAAATGTGGAAAAGTACTTCATACCCTCTTAATCTTGCGTCAATATGTATCAACAGATTTCGATTCATAATGCGATTTATTCGATTGGACGACACCAATAGACCCAAGACACAAGCAGAAGAGGACAATGTTCAATTCAAACTTGAGTAATACGTACAAGCCGACAGCAAATTTGACAATTAATGAGCAGTTTTATCCTTTCCGAGGCCGCACAAAGTTTACGCAATATATACCTTCAAAGCCAGCTAAGTACGGGATCAAAATTTGGTGGATTTGCGATGCCGAGAATGCATACCGTCTGCATGGGATTATTTGTTCAGGAAAAATTGGAAATGTTCGTGAAAAAAATCAAGGAGAGAGAGAGTTGTAAAAGAATTTGCAGCATCATTCAAAGGAAGTGGCAGAAATATTACTATGGATAATTATTTTACTACTTTACTTCTTGCTAAACACTTATTGTCGCGGAAATTAATTATTGTTGGTACTTTGAAAAAAAATAAGCCTTAGATTCCGAAACAAATGGCTCCCCATAAATCTAGAGAAGAATATTCTACTCTCTTTGGTTTTCACGAAGATGTTACACTCTGCTTGTACGTGCCAAAGAAAACCAAAGCTGTAATTTTACTATCGACAATGCACTCTGATTCTGCAGTAAATGACGATGAAAAGAAAAAGCCTCACATGATCACTTATTATAATAAATACAAAACTGGCGTAGATACAATGGATCAAATGGTAACCCGATACACTACACACAGGTGCACTCAGAGATGGCCTCTTGCTATGTTTTTCAATATCTTAGATGTAGGCGCTCTTACTTCATATATAATTTATTATGAGAACAACAAAATGATCCAAAAGAAAACTAATCAGCGTCGTACTTTCTTGCGTCAACTGAGTGAAGAATTGGCAAAACCTTTTATTGAAGATCGTTCTGTGAATGGCCAAATAATGCGCAACTACAATACAAAGATTGCGATTGAGAGCGTGATCGGGCTACAGCTTGCTCCTTCCGCTGCTTCTGAAGGACAAACTCAACCTCGAGACGGTACTGGTAGGAAAAAATGATGGATTCTTGTCATATTTGTTACAAAGAAACGATCAAAAGACGTACGAAAACGCGAAAATGTTGTTCAGTTTGCGAGAAACGTATCTACTTTAATTTACATTGAAAATTATTGTAATTGTTTATTTATTAATCCCTGTTACCTCAATAAAATATTCATCAATAATATTAATTAATTCCGGAGTGAAAACATTTTTCATCTAGTGGGTACTCGGGTACCCGGGTGTGTCCGCTAAGCACATGTACTTTGACGTCATTTAGTTTAGATTAAAAAAATTTGAAAAAAATTTACCAGCGTGTTTTTGGCTCTTAAAAGAGTTAATGGGGATTTGAAGGCTCAAGTCGAAATTTCCATTTTTATTCGAGTTATAGGCAAAAGTATGACGAGGTGAGCACCCGGGTACCTGGGTGTGTACATAACCCCGGGTCTCCACCAAGGCGATCACGAGCAAAAACATTTGCTCGCGAACATGTTAGCTAACACGCTGTTCGCCTCGATGTGGACGCCAAATAACAGTATTCGCTAACAAATGACCCTACTAATAGGCGATAAATCTTCCGGATGGTCACGGTAGACGTGGAGAGAGGGTGTTCGCGAGCAAAGTTCGGTGATCCACCAGGCCGAACATTTGTGACGAACATCGACTGTTTTCTCGTTCTTGTTCCTTTTCAAACTCATGAAACTTGGGCTTTGCTATCCCTTTCCATTGTGGGACTGCTCGTAAACAGGCGAACCTCTACGACCACCCGCCGGCAGGTACTCCACAGAAATAGTATGCGTGACAAGCACGAATAAAATTTTTATATTTTTTGTTTTAACATAATGAGAATATTTCCAACGTATGGATGACATATTTCTAATAAAAATGAAAGCAAACACGACGCAATTCGGACAAATTTGAGTTCCGCTGAAAACACTAGTTTACAAAATAAAAAAGAATTTTGCGCAGCAGATGCCACTATTTTTTCTTATGTAAAATGGTCCTCTGATTACGAAAATAAGGTCTAAAAAAATTTCTATGGATATCTTTTCGAGATATAGACAGGTGAACTTTTTACCTGTCTGTCAAAAAGGTGGTCCCACTTAAGTGCGAATATCTCGTATTGCGAATGACCAATGTGGTCGAAAATTATCTCAAATTAAAGATAATTGAATCACCAACAAATCTACCTCACAACATTTTAAAATCGGTTCAGTAGTTCGGGTGAAATCGATGGAAATATGTGAAAAAAGTTATTTTTTTCGACCGAAATTGTCATCGACAATTCATTTACATGTTTGTAAATATATGTATATATATGCATATCTATACAGTATATAGTTACAAAATGCACATATAACTCGTTAATACCTTCTCCTTATTTCCTTACTAGAATATTACTATACCCCACAGCTTTAAGCACGAATCACCACCTAACAAAAATTTGATCTTCTTTTTCAAAAAAATCTGTTATTGACTAGTATAAAAAAATGTTTATATTATAAAACTATTACATATTATCAGCGGAACGCAAATTTGTCCGAATTGCGTCGTGTTTGGTTTCATTATTATTAGAAATATCTCATTCGTACGTTGGAAGTATTCTCATTATGTTAAAACAAAAAATATAAAAATTTTATTCGAGCTTGTCACGCATACTATTTCTGTGGAGTACCTGCCGGCGGATGGTCGTAGAAGGTCGCCTGTTTACGAGCAGTCCCACAATGGAAAAGGATGCGCGGGTCGCCAGGTATCGTCAGAAATGTTCGTTCGCTGCGTTCGTACCGTCGCGAACATCCTCGAGAACGTTCGTACACGGAGTTCTGTTCGTGTTCGCAGCAGTGTGGACTGTGGACACGACGAAAACAGACGAAAACGTTCGCGAACAATGTTTTTGCTCGTGCTCGCCTTGGTGGAGATCCGGGGTAAGGGTTAAGAGAGTTGTGCCACCTCAGTTTGCTTGCCATGATGCCTTATTTTTCAAAACAGAGAAAACTCGATATCCGTTAATAAAACTGAATGACCTTCAATAACTATAGTCATTGAAAAGTTCTCAAGAAGGGCTACAATCGCGGGTGGTCAAAAATACATGCTTCCATTTAATAAAATTAACCCTTAAATGCATGTCGTTGTAAAACTGCAACATACCGTTCAAACCACCTCAGATTCATCGGTAAGTGTTCAATGCATGCCGTTATAGAATTATCACGTTCACGGCAATATATTTTATCGAGTGGTAACACCTTTTTTTTCTTTCGCGAATGTCAAATGTCACTTTTGCTTTGACGAAGTGAAGATTCTCGGAAATTTGTTTTGCTGTGTAATAAATTGATTTTCTAAACAAAGTGTGAGAAGTGTGGAGTAGTCCTTTGCTTTACTAAAGCTAAGCATTGTTTCAGAAGTTTTCATAGGAAAATTGTAATGTCTAGTAATAAACATTAATGTCTAGTAAATGCATAGTGTTGTATATCTGCAACAGGTAGTTTTTTTTTAATAAAATACCATTAAAAAATTATAAAAAAAATTTCTTTACTTTTCCTTGCATTACTAAATATATTTTTTTTTCACGAAAAAAAAAACACGCATTTAAGGGTTAAGTTGATCTTCAAATCTCTAAGTACCTCCACCTCAGAAGAAGTTCTGTTCAACATGCAATCGGCCTCTCGGAACCAAATAATTTTTGTCTCACAATCAAATACCCTATCTCAAAAACTGTAGAAGTTATTCAGGTGGCTTGTCTTAGGTGACTCGCCCTGTATTTACTGTATATGGATTGATAACGTAATTAGTATTATAACCATTATTATTGTTGAAAAGATTATATTATGGCTATATATGGCAGCCACATACTCATTTACAGTGAGTGTAAAAAGTATTCGTACAGCGACCAATTTAAAGCAAAACTTTGTTTATCCGTGTGAGTAATAAATTTTAACGGAAAACAATGACTAATCAATGTTCCTCGATGTTTGTAGAATAGATTTTGTATAAACAAAATTTATTCCCTTTAACATTTACAAAGATATTAACAAAAATAAATAAACGTGCAGAAATGGACGCGCAAAAAGTATTCGTACAGTTGAATAAAGAATTAATAAACTATGGAAATAAACTAAATATTTAATGGTTTAATAATTTGTGGGATTGCCTTTTGATTTTATAATAGCTTCGAGGCTACGTAGTATGGAATTTACTAAGTTGAATGTTATAGCAGGCTGCATTTTACTCTACTCTTCTAGCAGAGTGGCTTTCAAACTTTCATTAGATGTAATATTATGATTACGTATCTTTTTGTGCAGATAATCCCATAGATGCTCTATGGGATTGATATGTGGTGATTATGACGGCATTATCAAATATTTTAGTGTGTTATATAAAACCTTCTGCCTAGTATTGTATGCACAATGCTTTCGATCATTGATATGGGTAAATATGAAATTGTCATTAAGTTCTATTTTATTTGCACTAGCATGGATCTGCTTGTTCAGGATGTCAGTATAAACTCTATGATTCATAATAGCATCGATGAAATGTAGAGATTCCACTCCAGCTGCACTCATACAACCCCAGACAAATACAGAACCCCTAGCAGTATTTCATCACAGGTCGCAAATTTTCTTTCCTGAATTCTGTATTCTTTTTTCTCCATACTGTGAAATGTGTTTTGGGCCCAAATATTTCGAATTTGTTGGCGTTACTGAATTCGAAATATTTGGGTTCAAACACACACTTCACAGTATGGAGAAAAAAAGAATACAGAGTTCAGGAAAGAAAATTTGCTACCTATGATGAAATACTGCTGCGGGTTCTGTATTTGTCTGGAGCTGTATGAGTGCAGCAGGAGTGGAATCTCTACATTTCATCGATGCTATTATGAATCATAGAGTTTATACTGACATCCTGAACAAGCAGATCCATGCTAGTGCAAATAAAATAGAACTTAATGACAATTTTATATTTACCCATATCAATGATTCAATGCATTGTGCATGTAATACTAGACAGAGGGTTTTATATAACACACTAAAATATTTGAAAACGCCACCATAATCACCACATATCAATCCCATAGAGCATCTATGGGATTATCTGCACAAAAAAATACGTAATCATAATATTACATCTAATGAAAGTTTGAAAGCCACTCTGCTAGAAGAGTAGAGTAAAATACAGCCTGCTATAACATCCAACTTAGTAAATTCCATACTACATAGCCTCGAAGCTATTATAAAATCAAAAGGCAATCGCACAAATTATTAAACCATTAAATATTTAGTTTATTTCCATAGTTTATTAATTCTTTATTCAACTGTACGAATACTTTTTGCGCGTCCATTTTTGCACGTTTATCTGTTTTTGTTAATATCTTTTTAAATGTTAAAGGGAATAAAGTGTTGTTTATACAAAATCTATTCTACAAACATCGAGGAACATTGATTAATCATTGTTTTCCGTTAAAAATTATTACTCATATGGATATACAAAGTTTTAGTTTAAATTGGTCGCTGTACGAATACTTTTTACACTCACTGTTTCACTTGCCTTATAATATTGTCACTACAGATATAGGTATGTAAGTACATGATTTGATTCGGAGTGCCTAATCCGAGATTGGTGTCCCACATTTTCATGCATTTACCTGTTGCAATGGCGCTTCAAGCCATCTGGCAATTTCATTACCAGAGGAACAGTCAGTTGTATAGATTATCGGGAAAGAAAAATCATGACATTCGTGACACCTACTCGAGTTTAAATATACGCGAAGAAAACAGATCATAAGACCTACTTCACTAACAAGTAGGTACATATATACTTGGATGTATATCCTTTTTATTGCATGATACATACGACGCACAGTGGGGTATTTGGCCCCGAAACTCGGACATGGCTATTTTAAAATCTTCAAACTCCCATAGCTTTGCTAAAATTCATTAAAAGTTGATGAAACAAAAACCATTTTAAAGTTTAAACTTTCTACTTTTCGACTCAATAAATCATTTTTATCGAAATCGGTATCCAGGGGTAAAATCCGCCCTTAAAAAGGAGTGTGCTAAATTGTAAAAGTTTCTGGATGTTTGTCAAGTGCTACAGAGTACAAACAATATTTTTTGTAATTTTTATGTATACTATGGGAAAGTACGATCATTTGCCGTCATGATAAGTCAAACCTCATAAAAAGGTTTTTTTTTAACAAAGATACAGCCATTTAAAAAAACTATATTTTTAAATGTTTTTACAGAAATTCTTCGTTTACACAAATTGTGAGCTCAGAAGGAAGAAGGAAATCTATCGTTTCAATTAGGAATTGCATCTTAGCATCATTTTTTTGGTATTGATTGCATACAATATGAAATTTTATGTTTTATCGCGTCATCAGTTTAATTCCAAATAGACCCGCGTTTTGCACCGAACAATTTGCTGACATTTTAATATCTATACGTATATATATTCTCGTTAAATAATTTACATTTGAATAACAATAGCGGAAAATATCTAGCTCGTGTGACAAATGTTTAAACGTATTTACCAAGTATATGTAAAATGAAATTTAACACGTTGACTGCCGACCACACCGACCGGTGTGATCGGTCTTCTATGTCCACCCCGATTACACCGATCGGAGCGATCGGGCTGCTACGTCCCGCCGCCCACTCTTGCCTCTGTGACGTTCTGTGGCTAGAGAGCCACCATCCCTTCTTTGAACAGTACACTCCGATCGGGTCGTTTTCGGCATCGAGGAAAGCACCGCCAGATTTCATCGACAGTCAACGAGTTAATATGAAAGTAAAATGAAAACAGCACTTAAATATGAACTTAACTAATGAATTTAATAAACGCAATAGTAAATATATGTAACACACTCTAAATATAAACTATACAAAACAATACTTTAACTGAATAAAATGAAAAAAAAAACTAAAATATAACATATAAGTGCGTAAAAAAATCTTTGAATATTTTGCCGTATAGTTTCATCTGAATACAGACAGAATTTCATAAAATGTTTATATTATGCTGTAGATAAATCTTTTGCTAATTGTAAGTCATCTACTTTTTGTCTGCATTCAGTTGAAAGAGTGCCATCAGAGACTGCACGGCGAAATATTCAAAGTATTTTGTACATACTTATATGTTATATTTTAGTTTTCCTTTCATTTTATTCAGTTAATACATATGTGTCCACAATTTAAGCAGTTTCTTTGAAGAGTTCCTTAACACAAATCCGGGACCAATCTTTTTTGCACTGTGATCACAAACCTTCGTCAAATATAATGACACCAGCAAAAACACCCGGACCCACCCTGCAGTACAACAAAGTCGTTAATGAAATTTTATAATCGTAGAGAAAATTTACTGAATTCTTGATTATCTTCAAATGCTAATAACTATGCAAATATATATGATGAAATAGTAAAACCGTTTTAAAAGTGTAGTATATATCTACCTAAAAAGCTTTCATAATGCAAGAATTCACACAATTTCTTTGCAACATGTAGAAAACTCTAATAAGCCAACGATGTTTCAGCGGACGGTTAAGAAAGAATCGTGTGTTCTAAAATCTCTTAACTTTCAACGAAGCTTGTTGCTTCATAAGTGCACAAATGAAAAAACAATATTCATGCATTGTTCTCCATATATTCAACTGCCTCGAGCACCAAAAATTGTACGTTTTACGCAAAATTTTTGAAATTGATTTATGCCCGGGTTTCGGGGCCAAATACCCCACTGTGCGACGAGTAGGTATGTAAGCACTTGGTCTGCGTACAATGTGTTTAAATTTTTAACAGTCCAAGAGACTCCTAGACGATAAATACACTGGAAGTAAACAAATAACTTGTTAATTTGCGAGAAATGTTTGACGAAAGAATTCTTGAATCTTGGTTCTTTATTTATATGTATTACCTAGTACCGACAGCTGAGTTCAGTAGCCGAAACAGGGGTCTCAAATGTTATAAGTACCTACCACTTGATCCTTCCGTGGGTCCTTGCTTCAACCAGGCGACAAAAAGAGGGAACGAGACAAACTGAGAGTTAGTGAAATAGTGATGAAAATATTATTGATGAATTGATGACATTATGCCGATAAATACGAGTCCAGACATGAAGTAATTCGGACTACTCTCAGTTATGAAGACACGATTAGAATTTAAAAATTAATTGTTTATACACCCGCCATAGATAAACGATTTCGATTCTACAATAATAATTAGTGTTTATTCTTTCTGATGCTTTCGACGATGCTCGCAAGCATTCGCGTGCGCGGCATCATCCTGCACGAGCTTCTTCCTTGCGTTTCAAGGGTGAGAATGTAGTAACATTTATTTTTCGTCATTTATTACAAAACGTGAATCAATCCTGATGTGCCGAAGATCTTGATCTACTAATATTCAAAAATTAGATTAAATGCATTCCTGCGCTGTTGATTCCAGTGTTATTTTACAATATCTCCATACATATCCTATATCAACTAAAACTATCAATTTCTTCGTCCTAAAACGTTTGATCTTGATGTTAAGTATATGCGTATATTTTTGTAGAAATTAACAAGGGAAGATTCTCAACCCGGAATTTCCAAAAAATTTTAACTCGCGAGCTGTAAGAGGTAGAAAAAAAGTTTTCAGACAAAAGTTATTTTTTTTAATTAGGACTACCATTTGGTAACTTACAGTTCTTATAGTTTGCGAGTTATAACACAAAATCGGAAAATAACCGAATTTGTAGGGGCCAATTTCACCCCTTAGAGTGAATTTGGGCAGCAAAAAAAAGCGTAATACATGTCTACATATCCTCACCATATCCACAGTTTCATAATTTTTTTAATTTCCGGGTTGGAGATCCTTCTTGTACCTAAGTGATTAATGCCAGTGCGTAAAGAAATTAGGGCAAAAAATGAGCGACGAGAGATAATGCACGCGTTCTAAGCCGCTCCAGGCTACCATTAGAGGCCTACGCATTAGAGGCCTACTTTGACTCCTACGTCACCTATAACTGACTGACGCATAAGTTTCCACAGGCGGTTTTTTGATTTGTCGACTTTTGATCCCCGCAGGGATCATTCTCGAAATGTGCTTGGCACTCAAAGTATTAATGCCGCACAGTCAGAAAAATATATGTATGCCGAGGAACGAATATCGAAATTCGTTCATGAACGACTTATATTACAGCCGCGAACTCAGTTTTATACGCATACTCCATGGCCAGTATGTTTCACATCAGACACCGTAGCCCGAAACAACTCGTTCGCCAACGTGCCAATATTCATAAACACGTCCAGCAGCCAGCAATATCTTACTCAGTGGCTTCTATATAAGCATTCACGAGAACGGAAAAACGAAAAGGACGGTGGCTTGTCCCTTTGAGCTCTTGCGACCGCACCCTGCCATCTTGGCGTCATGCTGCGCGTGGTTTCTACTATTTTTCTCTTTTTCTGCTTTTAGTCGTTCGTAGCTTACCCCTATTTTCCTATTGAAAATGTCGTGTGACTTACAATGCTGTCATTCTGAAACTGTTGTTGTATTCAGTTGAGGGGTTACATACATTTGACAGGTTGGAAAATAGGGTTATTTTATGATTTTTTTTCATATAAAAAAACGCGATATTTAAAAATCAAGACATACACTTTTTTTTTGTGTATGAATGAAGCTATATTCTCCTCAGAAAGAAAATTGATATTTTATGAAATGATGCCATAGCAGCCCTTTCTCCCAAGGTCTCTTCATAGTTACAGCATTTGCGGTACCAAAAATATCTCAGAGATTACAGCACGGATTTGAATAAAAATTTGCAGGAATATTCTTCAAATAATCAAGTAGGGTAGGGCGGGACAAATCGGGCAAAATCGGGACGTTAAGGATAAAAGCTTATAACTTTTACATTATTAATGTAAAAAAGAAATTGCAATTAGGATTCATTAGAATACACTCTTTATTAAGTAATAGTATATATCCTTTTTTTTTAATAGAAGAAAAAATACAAAAAATAACGATTTAAGATATGATCTGTTTTTACGGTTTTACCTCATGCTATGGGTAAAAGCGGGTATCATACTAGATACTGGCCCTAGCACCTATAATAACGAAACTCATCCAATTCTTCAGTCCCCCAATCAATTAGAACAAGCTGTAAACTGCACCCAACCTTTATTCAATTTCGATGAACCATATGATTCTTGAATATAAATGCAAATGTCTTCACCGTTTTCATCACCACTGTTATCGTTATCCTTCGGTATTTTCTTTAATTGTGTGCTTTTCTTTCGTTTTAGTTGTAGTTCATTAAGATTTAATTTTAATTATGATAACTTCCTCTTGTTCGTTTCTTTGTTATACCTACACATTTTGCCCAAAACCGGCTATCCGGTTTTATCCCGTACGGTTTTGCCCCAGCATACAATTTTGTAAATATTACGAATTATTAACAATACCACGGCGAAGTAAAAACAAATCTTTTAATTATTTACACTTTAATATGCATCAATTAACATAATTCACACCAAAAAGTATCTACTTCAACACTGTCAAAAGTGTTTGAAGTTTCTTAATGATTGAAAATTAGATCAGAGCCTTCAAAAACGCAAAAGGCGAAAGAACCTTAGTAAGCACGCCTGTAACGCGACCATCTTTTATTGATGAAATAATGCACCTCGCGACAATATGTCGCTGCAACAACGCGGAGAAATTTATGGCAGTTTAAAAAAATAATACGTCCCGGTTTTACCCAGGTACTCGGTTTTGTCCAAGGTTACCCTACTTGTCGAAGCCGATTTTGAAAAAATCTATTTCTTTACCTATATACAAATAGATGTATGCCTTAATTTTTAAATACTTATAACGTTTTTTATATGAAAAAAATCCTAAAAATAACCCTATTTTCCGACCTGCCAAAGGTATTAACTCCTTAAGTAGTAGATGAGTACAGTTGCATATATGTATAGTAATTATAGTAGATACAGTGGAGTTGGCATTAGCGAAGCGTAAAGATATAAATGTTTCAAGTGTGGGACCAGCAGTTTCGGGGAAATATGAGCAGAAAAGGTGTAGAGTTTCATTTAGGGCTGTATGAAGTATCTCAAGTCTAATTCAGTTCCTTTTAATTTTACTGGAGGATGTGTGGAACCCTAAAACGAGTTGTGATATACGGCCGTGGCTCTTGCTGCCTCAGTCAGTGCCGCCACTTGACTTTTGAATTTATTAATACACAATATCACTACCATTGTATATACATTTTTGATAAGGATTTATAAAATAAAGTCATTTAGCTACTATTCACGTATTTTTTACTTCTAGTAGACGTAGGTACATATCTATAAAAGAAATACATGTTTGTATATTTTTCTATATGTTTCTCGCGAGGTACACTCCATCTATTGGTAATATGAAATTATAATATTTTGTATTAGCAATAAACAGGTTATTTTTGTTGTTATTTGAAAGATTCAATGTTTTTATATTTAAGTATTATGGAAGCATAAGACAAAATTCAAAAAGATTATGGTAAAATGTCTTCGATATTGCATTAGTTCAAATCCAAATTCTTTAAAATACACGAATCTCAACAGCACTTGTTTCTAAATAAAAGTATTGTAGTAATCTCTCTCTGTATGCACCATCTTCACTTTCGTTATATGCTTACCTACAGACTACTCCCATCATATTTCTAAGGTACTCAATACGAGTGACCATTCTCCCACGTTGATTTACTTGCATGATCTAGAGACGCGGTAGCGTCTCGACGCCAAGTACATGAAAGACACCCTGTATATGTCGACTGTCGCTACCGCTTATCATTTACTCGTCGCCCGGCTATTCCAACCTAACCTGAAACTTATTTCATTAATATCTCATCAAGCCTGCAATATTTTCTAAATTTAAATTTTCAAAATTTAATCTCAATAAAATCGGTCCACGCATGACAGAGATATCATAATATCGTCTCATTGATCTGTCAAAAACGGTAAGATTTTTCTCCTTTTTCTTCTTCTCCTGATTCTCCAAGAAATTTTCGTCAACCGTAATACGTATATACGCGTTACACGCACACCTTCAGCCAAAAGGAAACTAACACGTGTTCGTTTGTCGATTCGTCGACTCTCGGGACCATTCGGCAGGGATCGTCGTCCGTCATTGTCAGCGCGCGGAGCAATTAAGCTTAACAATGGAGGGGGAAAAACACCTTATTGTCATTGTACATATGTACATACTTATATAATATACTATTTTGAATTTTATAACCTACCAAGTGCTAACAAGGGAACATCCCGAACCCGAAAATTCAAAAAATTCTGAAAATTTGTGGTTGTAGTATACCACACGCACACCTTCAGCCAAAACGAACTAATATACATATGTTTCGTTGGTCAAACGCTACCTTCACTACGCAATCTACTCCAAATGTTGACAGCTTACAGTCAGGTTATAACCTGGCGAGTGTTAAATAAGGTAAGTTTTAAAAATTCGAGATGCCACGTATTTTTACAAATATGTATCGTTGTACCATTGAATTGCAACCAAAATGCAGTCTCGAACACAAGGTACGTTGCCGAAATTTGAATTGCGACATGTTTGTATATCATCAAACTGTTTTTTATTTGTAACTAAACTGAGGATTTTATGTATATGTAGATAATCGAAGCGTCAAATGATGCTGTGACCTACGCCAGACTATGTATGTACGCATAATTTTGTAGGAAGGATTTCGTATACATACTATTCAGTTATTTTGATGGACACCTTCGATAATGCACGAATTTAATTAGTGTTTCTTGTTTCACTAATTATATTATATTAATAGAACTAGTAACTATACTTACTCTAGCAAAAAAAGGTCACTCTATTTCTATTTATTTAATTAAAAATACCTATTAAATGTTTACTAAATTACTGCATGTGGGGCAAAGTGGAACACTTTGCGTGGGGTTAAACGGAATAGCTATTTATCCCACTTCCACCAATCCAATTGTCTTAAAACTTTGCAGGCGTGCAAAAAACGGGAGAGGTGAAAAAATTACCCTGTCATCAATAAATATAACCCATAACCACAAATCCAAACGACTTGAAATCAGCCTGTAACTACAAATCAAATCAGTTCAATCGATATGCAACCAGCATATAACCACAAATCAAAACTTAGACACTAAAAAGTAGATAATAAAAAATATTCGAAAAGATTTGTTTTAAGTTACACGATTTTATTTAAAATACACTAAAATCTAAAAAATTCTCCATGCACGTGTTGATATTCAATATTCATGTGTATTATTATTATCCATGTGTATTTGATTATTTTAAATAAATTTCATGTTATCTGGTAAAATATTTTTTCTTATGTGTATAATATATTTTTTTGTTATATTTTATTTTTAATAGATATACCTAAAACATATTTATAGTTTTTTACATAAATGAATACTTTTTTAAATCGTAAAAAATAAAGATTTTGTACGTTTACATGGTCTTCAACTGGGTGTTCCACTTTACCCTACCACTTGAACGAGGCGAAGATTTCAATACCTCCGGTAAATCTCATTTTCCTGTCTTGCCAAATATTTTTCTTAACAAAGGCTTTGATTTTCTTATAGTCTAAGGTCCATTTAAGACTGCTGTTGAAGTCCCGTGTGTCTTTCTTACCCGACTGCGGCACGCAAAGGAGGGTATTGTGTTTATCAGGCTATGTATGTCCCATGTTACGCTCCAGAGCCTGTACGGATACACCGATTTGGACAAATGAGGTGTCTTTCGAATTGTCTTGACGTTCCGAATGTTATGGGATATATAATTTTCAAAAAGGTAAAAAGTAAAAAAAATTAAAGAAATTAAAAACCCGACTGCTTAAAAAGCGAACTAAAATGACAAAAATAATAATAAGATGACAATTTAAATTAACTCAATTGCCTGCAGTCGGAGGCCTTAAATCTTTTGATGCAAATGATTTGATGTAATTACATTCGAACATTTATTTCGAAATAGAAAATTACATATTGTCTTAATAAATATTGTGTATCGCTGTTCGCCCTAATTAGATTTGATGGGCTATTAACAACACTAACAGTATTTCCCACACGGATAAAGAGAGACACATATAAGTTACAAAATACTTTGAAGTTGAAATGTCACTATATAAGCTTGAATTTGAATTGATGTTGTCCACCTCTTTTTGTTACCAGCTTGAAGCAGTTTCTTCAGTCATTGCGGTACATGCTTGGGATAGAAGAGCATCAAAAAATTTAAGGCCTTCGACTGCAGGCAATTGAGTTAATTTAAATTGTCATCTTATTATTATTTTTGTCACTTTACTTAACTTTTTAAACAGTCGGGTTTTTTAATATTTTTTTTTAATTTTTTCTTTCCGATTTTAAGTTATCGCCCTATTTTACCCGACTCTCCCCTACACAAAGTACTATACATATACATAATACATATAGATCGGCAATGCGGTGCACATGGTTTGTGTTATAGTTGCTAAACTTGCGTACAATTTATCCTCAATTCTGTCCTGTGATAAGGCTGTCCATGGCTGTTGATAGTCAACCTTTTTAATTTATAATATTAAAAATTATCTGAACTCATTCCCTATGCAAATTATCTTTGTAAAAAGAAGTGAGATCCCCATAAAAAACTTCAAATAAGTAAAAAAATTGCGCCAAGTACATGAAAAAATCAAGGACGTAAAAGAGTATTTTAAAATAAATCATAAAAAAATAGAAGATAATAATAATTTGAATATAAAAAAAGATGTGAAATCAAAATGAGCTGCAAGTACATAAAGGTGTTTTGTAATAATCACGGACATTTTAATAATGTGAAAATAAAATTTAACATCTAGACATTTGCCTAGATGTCCGCGGCCTGGAAGTTAAATACTTGGCGTGG
Organism: Andrena hattorfiana; assembly: GCA_944738655.2. Taxonomy (NCBI): domain Eukaryota; kingdom Metazoa; phylum Arthropoda; class Insecta; order Hymenoptera; family Andrenidae; genus Andrena; species Andrena hattorfiana. Next base: position 13,341,643 of record OX122895.1, read on the forward strand.
CCAGGCAAGGTATTCTCAGATCATCAATACCCATACCTTCCCCCTCGCAGGCTTTCAGATACTTTGTCCATTTAAAACTCAGACAATATTTGTACATTTTGAAACCGATACCTTTCCTCTCACAAGCTTTCACATAATTTGTCAATTTAAAACTATGACAATATGAATACACTTTCATTATTTTGCGTTTTTTAATAATTCTTATTCATCGACACCTTGAACTTGCCTCTTTTACGTCTTTGATTTTTTCATGTACTTGGCGCAATTTTTTTTACTTTTTTGAAGTTTTTTATGGGGATAAGCTATTCACTGACGAAAATGAACATTTTTCAATTTTCCATTAGATTTGTACGAAACTGTTACGAATTAGTTGGCAATATTTTCCCGATGAAGATGTGTTCGAACACGACTTTATTCGAATATTTATAATTACAGTTGTAGAATTAAAAAATGATTGTGGTTACGTATAATTAAAAACTAATTAAAACCATTAAAATATTTCGCGGTATAAGCAACACTAAAATTGTGAGGACGACCCCGTGCATATAGTGGAACTAAAAATCGTACCTATATATAACTGGGAAATACTATATGTATGTAAATTTTTTCATCATTTTGACGTGTGGAATCAATAGTGTGAAAATATCTCATGTTGGTTTTACTGTTGGAATCGTAAACAAAAGAAGCCTATATCTATGTGGCCTTATTCTTTGTTACATCAATCTATCTTCATGATACTATTAATTAAATTGTTCGTATCATTCTATGGAATGTTTTCCTATGCTGCCCAGTTTCTTCGTTTCAATCCGTTCTGGTTTTAAATTTCTGGTTCTCGTATATCATGAAAATTTCGAAATACTATTTTCTATTGAATTAAAGAACCAGAAATTGGAGCATTATTTTGTTGGATAATCGTGTTTTCATTCGTCATTGATATTAAAATTCTGTAACCATTTCACTAACACATCTGGATACTTCCCTGTATTAATTTTGTTCTTCATAGATAATACTCCTTACTTTCCTTTTTTGCAAGATTACTGTGCACATCACTTCTCCATCGCCTCCCATAGGCTGCCGTTATAAAACAATTCTTTCGTTGCATAGGTGATACTAACAATAACCAAAATCATCAAACCCGATATCGCTGAATAGAAAGTGGTTTCACGTTTCTAATTCATAGATACTCAAACTTTTAAGCAATATGCAATCACCCGCTTAATATGGGCTTGGAGGTTGTTGTTTTTTTTTTACAAATATTTTGCGTATTTTTTCAGATATTTTATGTATTTAGGTACTGCATCTTTTCCTTATTGAATAATTTGGAATGATGAGGCCCTTGTTTGCAAACTTCCTCTAAAAATATTTGCTCAGTTGTAACAAACACCTTCGATATCCATAATTTTCAATGCCTTTTGTTACAAAGATACTCGCTATATTTTGGGGTTTGCATAAGACACTTTATCTGTGCTTTATTTCATTAGGGTAAATCCGGGAGACGCGGTCGGGCCGGAGAGTTGGTCGAGTCGCTATATTTCAGACTCTATACGTAAAAACGCGTTAAAGTGCAGCTTAATTACTTCTCTAGAAGCCAAACAATTGAATGAATAGCGTCACTTCGGTTCCTTCTGTGTTTTTCTAGATTTACAGACTATAAAAGGTAAACTGAGGTTACATTTAACCTCTTTTGTCAAACAACGGTGTACAGAATCGTATTTAAAATATAGTTCTAAGTTTATTTTCATTTAATGTTTGGGAATAATAAGATAGTAGAGATATCGAGGGACAATGCAGCCAAAGTATTTAGCGATATTAACTCTTCCTCCGAAAACTAACGAGAAGACCATCTCTCGCTGCAGAAAGGAGAGATGGTCGAGTTATGATTTTTTTATTATTTTTATTTATATTTTTATTTTTATCATTATTTTATTATTATTGTTTATTTATTTTATTTATTCACTTTTGTATTCATTTGCCTTGCTAATCACCGGTAGGTAGTTCGCTTTATCTTTGATGTGTCATTTACTTGTTTAGCGTAAACAAATTAAATATCAATGAATCTGTAGTTGTATTCACTCATAGGTAATTTTGCTTTCTTCTTTGTTATTTTTCCATGAATAATTATGTGAGTGGTCTCTGCTAACGACGAAAACCATTTCTCCCGGTACCTCGAGAGAGGTGGTCAGATGTCATGACTTCAGTTTTCAACCCGATTTACAGTAAATATTGTCTTAAAGCAAATATCGACCAGTTTTTCTGAATCAGCATAAAATTCTGAACATATTAGGTTTGTTCTCATAAAATAAGTAGTATCTGTATTAGTTTTAATAGCCATTTTATATTAGGACGACCGCGTCTCCCGGATTTACCCTATATCATAAATCCAGAATCCGTTGTTTTTCCATTTCGGTGAGTTCTTTACCGCGAGACATTGTTGATTTTATTATAAATCCTTTGGTATTGCCACGAGGTTTGTGAAACCGGCCACAATGACTTTGACACGAGTTGTATCAGGTTTTAATAGCCAGAAATTATAATTAATTAATTAATATAATATAAAACTCAATTTTTTGCTAAAAGGACTTAGGACAAAAATGACGGTGCCCCTATAATTTGATGAGAGTTATGTAATAGTTTATAATTTTCGTGAAACCAGATAAGTATCCAGAAAGCTGCATGTTGAAAAAGGTAGCGTCGTCAATTTACCAAAACTTTCACATTGAATATTTGTGGCAACAATGCTGAAAATAATGTATTTTCGTCCTAGTCTTGCCAGAGATTGGTTAAAATTGATTGAAACTGATGACCTCACAGATGTGATCTCACCTTGTAAGTATCATACCTAACTTTACGCAAATATATTTACGTCTTTCTTTTACCTTCCTTGTCTCTCCTGGCATTTACTAATCAGTATTGCAAAAATTCGCAAAGAAAATTATAGTAAAAATAATTAACTGCATTATTATCTTAACACCTTCTTAAGTCTTTTAAGGGTACCCATCGGTCAAAATGCTTGAAAAATACGTGATTTTCATGAATTAAAAAAAGAAACTGAACAACATACAGTAAACAAGCTTTTTGAGGTTTATTACTACGTATTTGAAGAACAAAAAAAATATTGTTTGAAATTTATCAATTTTACATTAGATATATAGCATTCATTATACCACTGTAGAAAATAGAGCTTATGGCGGGCGCCATCAAAACTCGAGACAGGGATCATCTGAAATAAAAAAAACTAAACATATTCTTAAAATATATGTGAATAGTTATCGCCCTATCCACAAAGAGAAATTTCGGATCACACATTTTTTTTATGGACAGATTTATGCGTCGAAAAACTGCTTTTTTGCAACATTGTGTTTAAACATGTGCTAAAAATCGCCGGATTGTTTGCAATGAAGACGGATCAGGCGTTAACTATTCACATATATTTTAAGAATATTTTTAGTTTTTTTATTTCAGGCAATCCTGTCAAGAGTTCTGATGGCGCCCGTCAAGAGCTCTGATTTCTACAGTGGTGCAATGAATGCTGTGTATCTAATGTAAAATTGATCAAATTTAAACAATAATTTTTTTTCCTTTTCTATATGTAGTAATAATGTTCATAAAGCTTTTCTACTGTATGTTGTTCATTTTTCTTTTAATTCATGAAAATCACTAGGGTATTTTTCAAGGGTTTTAATCGAATGGAGCCTACCCTTAAAGAAGTATGAGAATCGAAAGATCATTATTTTTACTTTATAAGATCATTGTCTTTCTAAATGGAATCATATTTTTCACGTCTATACTTACACACGGTATTATAATATTATAATGCGTTTTCCTATAACGTCGGTGCGGCATGTAATATCCATGTAATTATATGTATTTATGTAATTACCTGTTCTATAGAGCATTGTTCTCCTTTGTACACAGTTGACAATTGCCGATATATATTGCAGTGCTCCACGGATGATATTTAATTAGCTTCGGGAGTTTATGTAGGTATCTATTCGAACAAAATAATCTTCCACGCAAAAGAATTATACTATCATCAAGTGATATTTGGCACTTCAGAGTATGCACAGTGATTTTAGTTTGCATATAATCTTATTAGAGTACATAGTGTTCCAACGCGTGTATCGTGATTTTATTAACAAAAGAGTGTAACCTCCGTTCTTTGTGACCACGACAGTACACGTCCGGATGTCATACGGCAAATTAACGACGCAAGAATGCTTCGTTGATGAAAGGAGAAATAACACGTAGTGTTTTTCCAAATTATTAGCAATATATCAAAACTATTATACACAAAATAGATACAAGTAAAGGTTAGTTGATGTTTGCCTGTTGAAAGATTGACCTCGAATAATCTGGGTGCTGCGTACAATCCTTCATGAAGGCTTTTTCGATGGAGGGATAGACAGAGTCGATACAAAACACTTATAGCTTATTGGCCGGGTTGGGGTTAATCGGATCTATTGGCAAGCTGGAAAGAAGAGGGATGGTAACGAGTGACTACCTACAACTTACAGCGGACACCTTCTGTAGTGAAATCCTAACCGCCAGCCATTGCAATTCACGGTCAACGGGAGGTTACGGGGCTCACTTAATCAACTCATAAAGTTTTTAGACTTTAAAGTGAGATCAGATGGCGCGTGGCTCGGTTCGTCTAGCTCGGCAAGTCGGCTTGGCGAGCCCGACCGATCAGACGGCGCGTGGCTTGGCGAGCTGGCTCGGCTTGTCTGGCTCGGCAAGCCCGACTCGGCGAGCCATGACCGATCAGACGGCGCGTGTATCGGCGAATCACGCGAAAAGTTCGCCGAGCCATGACCGATCAGACGGCGCGTGGATCGGCGATTCACGCGCAAAGTTCGCCAAGCCACGCGCCGTCTGATCCCACCTTTAGAAACATTTGGTCACTGCAAGGAAATTTCGTTAGATAGGTGAAAGCATAAATTTACAACGGTTAGACGTAAGAAGTATTGCGACGTTTGTTGACCTGACTTACTGTTGGGAACGTAACTGAGCAACATTTAGATACTTTTGTTACGCAGATGTCAAAATCAGTCAGCTATCAGTCAGTCTCCTCATTCTTTCCTTTCCCAAAACTCATCCTCGCATTCACTACAATGGTTTATCTGAATCAAAAATTGGAAACAGTTATAATGTGTAATTATAATATCATAATATAATGATGCAGTTATAATATCGGTTTCGGTTCTAGAAACAGTTCTGACGACCGATATTTTGAATAACTGTTACCAAGAACCGAAATTTCTGTATATATATCTATTTCAGTTACGGTTCTTTTATCGGTTTCCACATCGGTACTATAACAGTTATGCAAGGTGATTCACCCATCTTAACGACTTGAAATTACTCGTAAACTATTAAGGTGGAATTCCACGACGAGACAAAAATATCGTGTTTCATCCCCTACAGCACATTTGTTGCAGAAATGTCTCAGTTACGTTGCGCTTTAATATTTGGAACATTGCACAGAATGTTGCCGAAACGTTACAAGTAAATTGCTATGTCCGCCCCTGTGCAACATTGCAGGAGATATTTCTGCAACATTGCTTCGGGATTTTACAGCAATGGTCAGGTAAAAATTTCTGAGATTTTGCAACAATGGTCAGGCAACATTTCTGAGATTTTAAAGCAATGGTCACGCAACATTTCGGAGACTTTACAGCAATGGTAGCGCAACGGTTCGGAGATTTTACAGCAATGGTCACGCCAACGTTTTGAGCAGTAGGGCCAAAAATAAAAATATCGGTAGAAAGGTATTATATACCGTGTCTTTGATGGATACGACGACATGAATGTGTGCAGAATCGTAGTAGTATAACGTCCGAGTGTTTTTTATAAATAGAAAGTTCTTTTTTACCCGAATAAGATTCGAACCCATGACCTCGAGCACCGTATACGAACACTTTACCGTTGCAGCTACAACCGTTGATTAAGCACACTGCTTACGTATTCTAACTTCTACTCCTACCGTGCAACATTTTAAACTCAAATTATTAAAAAAAGAAGATTCGTTTTGACAATCCCCATTACATCTCCCTAATCGTAGAGCCGGATATCTCACAATAAATTCATTTAAAAGCTTGATGTTGTATTAACTTGATTCATATTTTATTGTGAAATATCCTGCCTAGTACAAGGAAATAATTCTTTTTAGTTTTTAGCGCATTTTTAATACAACCGTTTAACATAATTTTTACCGTTTAATATACTTTCTTTATTTTCTCGTCTTTAGTGTTTATAGATTTACATTTCACAGCTCAGACTTCTTTACAAATATCATTTATTGCTGTATACAGTTTAATAGTTTGCTTAAACCGTGTAGTGCTAATTAACTAATTGTATTAATTACTTATATCACACAATGTCCGCGTTTACATATATTCCCTCGGAGGTTACCTGGGAAATGTAATACTGTATTCTGTTTGTTAACATATGTGATATAAGTCATTAATACAATTACTTAATTAAGACCATAGAGTTTAAACAAATTCATAAACTATATACAGCAACAAAAGAGATTTGCAAATAAGTGTTACATGTGCCAATTACTGCCAGTGTCCCTACTATTGCCATTTAATTGATTATAGATAATATAAACGTCGCGTAAAAATATGTAAGTCCGTGTTCTGTGATCGTCGTTTGGGAGTGGCGCCCGCAACTTATGAGTGAGATTTCAGCAATAAATCCGCAATAAATCCAGAATTCCGCGGTGCAATCCCGAATTCTCGGCACGCATAATACAGTCTAAGATTCCACAGGCCACCACCGAGGGAATATATGCGAACGTGGACATTATGTGACATAAATAATTAATTAAGTTTGTTTAAACTCTATAGTGTTAATTAAATAATTGTATTAATTATTTATGTCAGATAATGTCCACGTTCGCATATATTCCCTTGATGGTGGCCTGAGGAATTTTAGACTGTATTCTGCGTGCCGAGAATTCGGGATCGTACCGCGTAAGTCCGGATTTATTGCGGATTTATTGTTGAGACGTTCCACGTGGATTGTACCGCAATACATGCGCAATATTTCGCGGCATGTTTATGCAATATTTCCGAAACATTGCACAAACGTGGCCATTGTCAATATTACACGGCAAAGTGTGCGCAATATTCCTGTGACATTACACCAACGTGGCCATTGGAGTATTGCACGGCAATGTTTCCACAATTTTGCAGTAATATTACAATGCAACCTGCAACCAAACGGCAACATTGTAATGTACTGCAACGTTTGTGCAACGTTTCTGCAACAAAATGTGCTGTGGGGGACATGAGACTTTAATATCATGAGAAAATTATTTCATTCTTTTATTATTTTTTAATTGTTTTGTCATTAGTTTCATGAAGCTAGAGTAACTAGACTCTCATCATATAAGTTTCATGATATATTTTCAAAAATCTCATCTCTCGCCACTATTTCCATTATTTACAGTTGTTGCTGACATTTTTGTCTCGTGATACAAAAGTCTAATGTAAAATCTCATCGTGGATTCGCACCTTTAGTTGTACGACAAAGTATATGAAGCATATGATCTTTTTTAACGAAACACGCTATATTTCTTTGCGGAAATTGAAAGCGCATTAAAAAGTTTTTAATAAAAACTGAGTGAATAAATATTAAGCCATAAAGTGTATATTTATTGAAATATTTGCAGTAGAAGTTCTATTATATTTGAAAGCGAATTTACGTTAGAGGAATGTGTTTCAGCGAGTTTTTTGTTTTGCTCGTGTTTCGTTTCTTTCATAATTACATGTTTATCGCACTTCATTTGTTTACTTGTTTTTTCTAATGTTCACAAAGCATTTAACAGTCAATTATTAATTATTACACCTTTTACAATAAAACTTTCATTGTAAATATCTTAATAAATACCCACTTTAGACCTATTTTTCCTTTGTACGTACCCACTAAATTTTTAATCTACTCTTAATTTCCGTGAAGAAATATAGGGTGTGTCATTTAAAAAATCGAGGTGATTTTTAAAACATGTGTGTCTCTCTTGAAATCATGCAACTTTTGCTTAATATACTTTTTCGTACCGTTAATAGTTTACGAGTAATTTTAAGTCGTCAACATAGGTGAATCACCATGTACGTACATCGATTTTCGTGTCGGTCCTCTTACGAATGCTACAGCAGTGATAAACCGATTTCATCTTCGATTCTTTACCGAATAAAACTGTTAAGTATGGTGTAAATTGTAAAGAGTAAAAGAATCTGAATCAGAATGCCCAAATGATGGCGCACCTTCGATATAGGGTAAATCCGGGAGACGCGGTCGGGCCGGAGAGTTGGTCGAGTCGCTATATTTCAGACTCTATACGTAAAAACGCGTTAAAGTGCAGCTTAATTACTTCTCTAGAAGCCAAACAATTGAATGAATAGCGTCACTTCGGTTCCTTCTGTGTTTTTCTAGATTTACAGACTATAAAAGGTAAACTGAGGTTACATTTAACCTCTTTTGTCAAACAACGGTGTACAGAATCGTATTTAAAATATAGTTCTAAGTTTATTTTCGTTTAATGTTTGGGAATAATAAGATAGTAGAGATATTGAGGGACAATGCAGCCAAAGTATTTAGCCATATTAACGCTTCCTCTCAAAACTAACGAGAAGAACATCTCTCGCTGCAGAAAGCAGAGATGGTCGAGTCATGATTTTTTATTATTTTTATTTATATTTTTATTTTTTATCATTATTTTATTATTATTATTGTTCATTTATTTTATTTATTCACTTTTGTATTCATTTGCCTTGCTAATCGCCGGTAGGTAGTTCGCTTTATTTTTTATGTGTTCTTTACTTGTTTAGCGTAAACAAATTAAATATCAATGAATGTGTAGTTGTATTCACTCATAAATAATTTTGCTTCCTTCTTTGTTATTTTTTCATGAATAATTGTGTGAATGGTCTCTGCCAACGACAAAAACCATTTCTCCCGGCACCTCGGGAGAGGTGGTCAGATGTCATGACTTCAGTTTTCAACCCGATTTACAGTAAATATTGTCTTAAAGCAAATATCGACCAGTTTTTCTAAATCAGCATAGAATTCTGAACATATTAGGTTTGTTCTGATAAAATAAGTAATATCTGTATTAGTTTTAATACCCATTTTATATTAGGTCACGTTCCCGCGTAATACCGCGTCTCCCGGATTTACCCTACGTGCCTATGAAAACTTTAACATTCATATATCTTTATAACTAACGTGTTAGATTCAGTAAAATATTTCTATGAAATAGACGAGATTGCTATGGCATTTTCTACTAAGTATTTAAGGAACGGACACGTGTAGGAAAGATCAGAGTTACCTATAACATATCTTACATAATTTTTCGTAGTTGGTAAATCTAAATGTCTCTTGATGTGTCTAAGTTAAATAGTGCAGAAGTGCATCCCGTTCTATTCACCTCTTCTTTATAACTGAAGCATTGCTAGGCACGCCCCAAATTAACCAGATGTCTTATCGTCGGTGCAAGCCAAAACAATAGGACTCAGAGACCTACAGGACTTCCGCTACTCAGTGAGTCATCTGACGATATCTTATCATCCACGAGGTCCTTAAATTCCAACACGTGGTGGCCCACGTGACTCTTTATTCGTCCCCGACCAACGCACCACGATACTATTAGTTTTACTATAAGAACCCCTCCAGGAAACACCAAGTTAGTCAGAATATCCTCAACATTACACCACATCGAAACATCGAATCTAAGTCTGTGAAGTTGGCACCCCCAAATGTGAATTGTTATAAAACAACAATGGCATTCGTTTGTCCACGATTTGTCCACGTTTGTCCACGATTTGTCCACGTTTGTCCACCCTTCAAAAAAAAAAAGATATGACCAGATTAAGAAAATTTGTCATCACCACACTCACGAATAATTTTTAATTTTTTAAAAGTGGGATACGATTGTCCACGATCTGTCCACGAAAATTTTAGGTGGACAAACGTGGACTAATCGTAGACAATCATAACCCACCCAAAAAGAAGTGGAAAATGTTCATAGTTCGTGGTTGTGTGGATGACGAATTTTTTAATGTGGTCATAGCTTTTTTTGAAGTGTGGACAAACGAAAATTTTGGGTGGGCAACCGTGGACTACTCGCGGACAATCATTTTCCACTTTTAAAAAATTGGAAAGTTTCATAGGTGTGCTGATGACAAATTTTTGTAATTTGATCATAATTTCTTTTTACGGGTGGATAGATGAAAATTTTTGTTGGCTAAACGTGAAAAAATCGTGGACGAACTAATGCGATCGATGTTTTAAAAAAATTCGCATTTTGGGGGTACCAACTTCACAGAGCTATCGAGTCTCTGTCAGACAGCACTCTGGCTAGTATTCTCATATAATAAAACGTGTATTATACAAATAAACTCTTGTTGCGAGCTTGACTCGAGAGTCAGTAAATTGAAGAAACCTCCCTGGAGTTACCTTCCCTTCATCCAAATCGTAACAACGTTCCGGTAACACACAGTTCCATTAACCCGAGGTCTTTTTGGACCCAAGTGTAACGTTACCGAGTGTAATAGTAGTAGGAAAAACTTCAGAAGTCGAAAGAAATATTTTTCACTGCTCTAAGATAGAAAACGTTCCTGACTCGCTCAGGCGCCGATTTCCGTATAATCACTCGATCTGCCGGCCCTCCACGTCCGAGAGTTGTGGTCCGGTGAGAATGAAAGCACAGATACGATCACATCATGATATTTCAATCAAGGAATGAAACTTTAATTCCTATTATTTCTACACATATTTACAGACAACAAAGTATTCAGGTGTACCTATATTTGCAAGTGTCACACCGTGTGCAAATTATCATTATACATTAATGACGTCAGACCCACGTTCAAAATACAGATTATTCAGACATAGTAACAATTTGTTTTTGGATTAAACATTTTTAGACCCAAAAAACTCTGCTGACTAAAAATTACGATCCAAGAAATGTGGATCGTATTTACAGAAACAGTCGGGCATGAGCCGTAAAACCGCGAAGAGGACCACTTATATAAAGCGTAGCGATGATATATAAGGGATTTGTCTCCGTGGCAGCGTCATACGTCATGTCGCAAATATTAACTCTGATACAGGCCATTCATTCACTTAATTACAAACAGCCGTGATTTAAGAGATGCCGTACGGCAGGGGGTCCACGCACCGGCCACGTTCAGTAGGTGTCCGAAGTGTAGCTGGTACTGTGTAGCTTTCTTTACGATCCCTCATTTACACAACAGGACCTGGAGCCACTTCACCGAACTTATCCCCTCGCACACCCCTCTATCTTTTTCTCCTTCACCTCTTTCAGGTTCCGTGTTCTTAGCCGAGAGCGAACTGTCCTGACCTCAAAATCCCTGGAAATCGCACCGATTCCCACCCTAACACGGGGAAATGCCGTTTCTTACACGCCAATAGGGAGGGTATTGGAAAAGATATATTCTACAACATTCAACCGATACAGAGTAGCAAGTTTGTGACACTGTTTCAAAAACATTGATAATTAATCGACTTTTAGAGTTTGTGTTAGGGACTACGGGACCGACATTTCTTTGACATTTGGAGAGTTGTGAAACGTGCGTGGAGGGTAAAGGGAAGAAGCTGGGAATGTTCATTTTTCGTGATTTTGCGATGTATATATTTTGTTCGTCGCAACTGGGCCTACAGAACTGTCGAATCGCAAAGAGTTATAAAGTTCAAATACCCCTGTAAGATAACGTTTAAGAGCTGGTATACTGGTTAAAAACAGGAAATGCCCCCACTCTTTGCTTAAGCTTTGCTTCTGCCGTTAAGGTAAAAAAAAAAAATTTTGCTAGGCGAATGGACATCTCTCCTGCGAGAAAAATTTGTTAAGAGATGCCCATTCCCCATTCAGCAAGTGAAGGAAATGTGAATATTACGTGATATTATTTATCGAACCACCTATAAGGGCTGTTGGTTGAGTAATCTCATCATCATTAAAAGAAAAAACGAGACAGTAATAGAAAAAAGGAGAGTTCGTACTTCCCAATAGAGGATACACAGAACTCCTACTTATTTCAAAAGCAAAACACGAAGCCCTCATGGTCTTAAAAGCTATTTTATGCTATATTATCAGACGCTATATCCTGCATAACAAATAAGTGAAAAATAAAATATCTGACAATTAATACAATAAGCGGCTTTCTTTGTTTTGATAGTAACAGAAGTGGAAATTTCTTATTTTGTTTCAATATGCTGCAATGTTTAAACTTGAAAAAATATTAAAATAATGTAAAACAATTTTTATTTTATTACTTACTTTTTCCTGATATCTGACTAGGTTATAAGCTTCTTGTTATTGAAGAATGCAGATAAATTCATTGAAATTTAAATTCTTTTCGATTAAATTCTTTCTTTACTGGTGAACTAAAATATTAAAACTTCATTTTCTCGATAAAGCTATTTTGTGACATTCCCTGTTTTCCCCTTACCCTTCACATACAACAATTAACTTATAAACTCAGCTTCTTGCATATTGATAAAAATGGAATTATTGGTATCACCTTACTAATCGACGTCTATACTTAATTTTATCTGCCAATAATTATTCTTTTATAATCTTATGTTGAATTATGTACCTAATATTATACAATTAGAAAAAACACGAAGTGTCCCATGAATTTTTGTTTTACACTGCTCTAGAAAATTTCTGTCCGTGTTGGTGATTTTTTTAATACACTGTACCTATTAAAGTATTCGTGAATAGGGCAAGTTCGATTGTTAGTACAGCGAATGTCGGGTAAGCCAAGTACGGATAAAGATAAGGGTTATGAGCGAATCGGGCACATGACTAATCAGACGACTGAACACTGGATTGATCCACGGTATTATATACATATATATATATATATATATATATATATATATATATATATATATATATATATATAATCCGTTCGTTACAGAACTTTATTACCATCAACATCAATTGGTTTGTAATAGCTGTACAGTGACGATTACATAATACTATGTGGTACTGTATAATAGTCAGTAAAAATAATAGTTATGTTAATTCACTATCCTAATCCACTACAAATATAGTATTGTTGGAATGAAAAAATATTAAATGTGTAGCTACACTATCTTCTATTATATACAACTATATTGTTTATTAAGCTCTTAAATGTTCTAATACTTTGTACACAAAACAGTTTCCGATAATTTTTAATGAAAGTATAGGTTTCCCTGATTGTATATTTTGATGCAAAATTTATTTTCCGCTAGTGAATGCAGTTTGAAAATATAATTAGTAGCAGTAAATATAAAACTTAACTGTGTCCTATGGATATTTATGTACGAGTAATGTAAATACCAATATTCTATAATAATAATGAACACAGCACATATAATTCAAACATATAAATTACTTGAGTATGTATCTGGCACTATTCGAAGATATTTTTACGTATATGACGATATGAATGATAGAAGAGGGAAGAATCAATAAGTACGATTAAAAATTAAAATTACATTATTTGTGCATGTTGCACGTATACAGATCTATACGTACATAGATGTATATCTGCTTTAAAAGGGAATGAGAGGCTAAGTCGAGCAGTATCGTCCCTCGTTTGCCCGGGGTGATTCGCTCACGAGATCGCGGATCGTCGAAATGAATTTATCGCCCGAGAATTTGCGTAAATCCTGAAATAACGAGAAACAGGAAACGAAGTTCTTCGAGCGAGAATTTAAAATTACTGTAAAATTACTGTAATGACGACGATAAAGATAGGGATTGAATAATTTTGCGAAAAACCGTGTGAGTCGAATATACATTTTATTACGCCTACATTTGTTGCTTGCTTAACATTTAAGATTAAATCGCTCAAGGCATTTTAATTTAATCGATATATTATTATTACTTCACAAGTTGGAGTTCTATCAAGATATTTTTATATAACTTTGTTTCATTACGTTTATGTGCTACAGCAACATCGAGTTACACGTGTTGAATCTCGCGTATGCATGACGATTTTGTTGTTCAACTTGAACATCGAACAATAACAATTATAATATTTTACGTACAATTTAAATGCTTTTAAAACAAATAAAAAAGAAAACTTATTAATCGCAAATTGTAATAAAATCTTTTATCAAGTCGCAAACATCTGTAAAGCGTCACTTGGTCTTCTGTTAAAACGTTATTAAAATGGTATTTTCGTTTATAAGTTCAAAGAATTAGTATGAGTAAAACATGTTTAATGATTGTAATGTAAATACAGAGGAAAGAGGGGGTAAAGCAGAAATTCGAAAATTGTTCGGTTTGTCTAGAACCATTTAGAGTAGGCTTTACCGTACAGTCACTTTTTTTAACAGACTTAACCTTATATTTTGTGCATGGGAATATTTGCAGTAGGATCCTGGTAACGGTGAAAATCTATAATTGTAGAATCGTTAGCAGGCCAAAAATATAATAATAATAATAATAATAATAATAATAATAATAAATCGTCTTTATTCTATTATAATATAAAATACAGACGCAGTAGAATTATAACGCACATACAGAATGGGCGAGGCTCAGCGAAGCTGTTATTATGCCTGACCCAATTGTAATGCCCAAATATGTATGCAGAAACAAGTTTGTATAGGGTGTTGAAAAGTCTTTCATACTCGATTTTTGTGGAATTATCAACTTATCGGGGTATGACTAGAAAATGGAAAGCGAGATTCATTTGGCTTGAAGACTACATCGAACGTTACTAATCGTTTTAGGTTCGGTGCGAAAAGTGAAAAGTAAAGGACAGGGTTCAGCAACCGGAGCAAGGAAGAACGAACAAGAGAAAGGAATGTCTATATGAAAGGACTAACAGTTAGGGGGATGCGAACGCGGTGGCGCGTGATCCTGCACATCGGCCAAAGGAAAGATTACTATCCGCCTGCTTTTTCCCAAAACTACGTACGTCCCTCTCTTTGTCGCTCCCTTCCCTTAAATCCCCACCACAATCCCGGAAAATTCTTTGATATTAAGCGTGTGTGAACATCCGAGGGGTCGAAAATCGGAAGATACGCCCGGATACCAAGCAGCTGAACGAGCAAAGAAAACAATGTTTCGCGGAAAAAATCGGCAAATCCGTTTCAAATAAGTTCGCTTCACTGAACGAATAAAAATCTTTTGGAAGTTGCTGAGGAGAGAAAATCTCCGTATAGAACCAAAGGCTCTGGAAGGTTTTTTTAATGAATATTAAGATCTCTGTCTGGCAGATATGAACTCGGTATATGAGTCTTCGCCCATAAACCTGGTACTCTTGGAGAAAACAATTCTAAGTCTTAAGGAAATAAGGTTGTTGGTCGTGGAACCAGCTCTAAAACTTCTAGAAGGCAAGGACAATAAACAGTGGAACTATTAAAGCGAATTTACACAATGCGGTTGATTCAACAAAAGTGAAACAGTGAAATTGAAAGATGAATGTTTACACATTTCAATGAAATTGACCAAACTGGTTCACTTAAAGGTGTCGTATAATGTACATGCGTACTATGTATATGTAGGATTTTGTAGAGATCTATGGCAGATATCAACTGCAATTTTTTACAGGTTTAATCGTTTAATCGTTTATCGTGTGTATGAACAAAAATTTTGATCCACTGTAAGATTACGACGTTGGGACGGCGAGGAGAAATGAAACTGTAGGTACATATCTATGTAATTGTTTGTATGTTCTTCAAGCTCTGATTAATCCGACAGCTCTTTGTATTTGAGGCATTTTTATAACGTGTGCGACGAGGAACTCGTTAATTGCTCGATAGTGTAGTTTTTTGCAAGTTTTGATGATTAGAAAGAAATTAAGACAAAATATCTATTGTAGACAATTTTTAGAAGTGTGGGTGGTTCGTCCCTTCTCATAGGGATCTGGCGCCTCTTCAAGTGTTCATGGGAAATGCCGATGAACTGCGAGGTTTGAACGAGACTTTTGTCACAGGTCCTTTGTATTGTAAGAGATTGCATATTCCAGCTGAGATTTTGCCTTTAACCAAGAAAAACTATGTCGAAGTATGTACTGGGAATAGTTAAACCAACAGTGCAAATACATACAATTCGTAAATTTATAGTTTACGGGGAGAAGCCCGTATAAACGGCCTATTTTTGTATAAATTTTTAAGAATTTTTTGCAAAAATACCAATGTGCTAATCCTTTCGGAACTTTAAGGGTACTTTATTTAACATTATAACAAGTAAAACAAAATTTATACCAGTAAAATTATAATAAACACAAAAGAAGTAGAAGTGTACCTGAAATAGTTTTTTTTTTCGAGATGCAAAACGGCGCCGCACAGTGGGGTATTTGACCAGAAAAGCTGGCCAAAAGTCGATTTCAAAAATTTCGCGTAAGTCGTCAAATTTTTGCTACTCGTGGCAGTTGAATATGTGAGAAACAATGTAGCAATATTGTTTTTTTCATTTGTGCACTCATGATGCAACAGGCTTCGTCGAAAGTTAGGAGATTTTAGAGCACGCATTTCTTTCTTAACCATCCTCTGAAACATCGTTACCTTATAAGTGATTTTTACATGTTCTAAGGAAAGTGTGTGAATTTTTCCATTACGGAAGCTTTTCAGGTAAGTATATACTGTACATTCGAACAGATTTTAGTTTCTCATCATAAATATTTGTATAGTTATTAACGTTTGAAGATAATCGAGAATTCCGTAAATTTTCTTTACGATTATAAGATTTTATTAACGATTTTGTTATACTTCTGGGTGTGTCCGGATGCTTTTCATGGTGTTATTACATTTGATAAAGCTTTGTGATCACAATGCCATAAAAATTGGTTCCGGCTGCGTCCGGCTGGAAGTTTTATAGTTAATTTAGCTAGAAATGACAATCGAGAGTTACAGCGTTTCACGTAAGGTTCGTCTCCGTAAGGTGCTAAGAAACTCTTCAAAGGAACTGTTTAGATTATAGACATTTGAGATGTTTCTACTATGCTGTAGATAAAGCTTTGACTAAATCCTCTGCTTTCTGTCTGCATTCAGTCGAAACTGTGCCACCAGAGACTACACAGCAAAATATTCAAAACATTTCTTACGTACTTATATGTTATATTGTAGTTTTTCTTACAATTTATTCAGTTTAAGTTTCATTTTGTACCGTTTATATTTAGTGTGTGTTATATATATTTATCCTGCGTTCATTAAGTTAATTAGTTTAGTTCATATATAAGTGCTGCAAAAGGGTATTTGAATAAAAAAGCTGGCCATGAGTCAATTTTTTGTTTTCACGAAACATTAGTGGTGAAGAATGGATGATACAGAAGCAGGTATGTGCGACATATTTTAAGTATATTTTTATAGTTTCCAATTATTCCTTCGAAATCTACTTGATTTTTCTTTCAATTACCACGTAATAAGACCGATTTTGTTACATTTCCGGGAGTGTCCGTCCTGTTCTATTTTTTTTATCACGGTATACAAGGGGGATTGTGGTATGCAACAATACAATAATTTTCGGAATAAAATGATATTTTATAAAAATTGTTTAGGAGTTTCGTTTATAATATTGATAAGTGGTTTTGTCCTTCTTATAGGGCCATCAGGAGTTAAAATCATGACTCGACGGCAATTTTATAATATCATGCAACGATGTGATGAGAATGATTTTAAGCAAAAAATGGATTATTCTGAAAATTGTCTACTGAATTACGATAATTATTCAGAAGAAGATAAAAAAAACATAAAGCATAAAATATCTCATATCAAAACTGAGATCAAGCAGAGATGGATAGCATCACATTATAATAAAAAAAATTTTGAAAAATAATGATACTTGGCTAGAAGGTACATTTGAAATATTACCTACAGTAATAACGCCATTAGGTCGCGGTCGGCCAACTAAAACATTCGAAAATTCAAGTAAACGAAGCAAAAGACGCAAAACTGAAGAACTTCGTAGGACTATAGATACAGAAGAGTTAACCTTTGTTACACAGATAAAGTTGCGAGCTGAAGGAAAAACAGATGCTTCACGAATTATAAAAGATATTATTCAATCTCCTAAACGAGCAACAAAATACAGGAAGGCATATTGTAGTAACCTAGAAGAAATACCAGTACAAATGACAGCTGTACAAGCTTTGTCTATGTTTGTCGAAGCTGGATTATCAAGAAGACAGTATGAAATCATACGAAATGGCAATAAAAAGTTTTATCCTTGCTATACTGTCTTACAAAAGGAAAAAACAAATTGCTATCCGAATTCCGATGCATATAGTGTAACAGCAAATTCTGCAGAAATCAATTTGCAGGATTTACTAGACCATACCGCATCTAGACTTTTATTACATCTCCGAGAAGTTGTTGAAATGCTTACTGATTGTGCAGAAGATATGAGTACATTAACACTCGTGTATAAATGGGGATGCGATGGGTCGCAACAGGCACAGTTCAAACAAAGATTTGAAATTTTCTCGGACTCTGACGCAAACATATTTCAAAGCTCGTGTGTGCCAGTACAACTGACTTATGTTTCAGATAATAAAAAACTTCTTTGGCAGAATCCAACACCTTCATCGCCGCGATACTGCAGACCTATTCGCATTCAATTTATTAAAGAATCCACTGACATTATCACAACAGAAATACAATATATTGAAGATAAAATTAGGTCATTGCAAGGAAGTAGAGTTTCTGTAGCAGGTAAAAATCTTACTGTTAAGCATGTGATGTTATTTACAATGATCGATGGCAAAATTTGTAATGCTGCTATAGAGGCAACGTCTACCATGAAATGGTACATCTGTGGAGCAACGTCTAAGAATTTTAATGACTTGTCTAAAACGAAGGAAATTAATCCAGGCACATTAAAATTTGGCTTATCAGTGTTACATGCGAGAATAAGACTATTTGAAACTTTGTTACATCTTTCGTACAAGTTGCCCTTCAAAAAATGGCAACTGAGATCTGAGAGTGACAAAGCAATGAACGCCAAAGAACGAAAACTCAATATACAAAAAGCCTTTAGAGAAAGAATGGGATTAATTGTCGATGTTCCTAAACCTGGGTTTCGGAACACAAGCGATGGAAATTCTAGCAGAAGATTCTTCATAGATTCGGAGTTAGCAGCGGAAATCACAGGTGTTGACTCGCAACTAATCTACCGCTTCAGAGTAATTTTGGAGACAATATCTAGTGGTTTCAAAGTTAATATAGAAAAGTTTACCATGGATACCGCAAAACTATACATTCAATTATATCCCTGGTATCCAATGACTCCTACTGTTCACAAGATACTCATTCGCGGTCCAACAGTTATTGAAAATGCCTTACTACCAATCGGCCAACTGTCTGAGGAGGCTGCTGAAGCGCGTAATAAACACTTCCGTTTATTCAGACAAAATTACGCGAGGAAGTTTTCGAGGAAATCTTGTATTTTCGACGTACTTAATAGATTATTGCTTAGCTCAGATCTCATGTTAGCAGGTATGAGACCCATACCACGAAAAAAAGTAATCCCTTCCTCAAAGAAACCATTGAAATGCTTCTTGGTGATTCGGACAAGCCCATGGACACACAAGATTCATGTTCCCATGATGAAGAGGACGTTGCTGAGGTGTCTTCCGACGAGGAGCCGTGGACATCATCGTCTGACTGATCTCAAATTATTTTATTGTGATAGAAATATATTTTTGAGATCAATAAAGTATTTCTATTTTTCATTAAACAGCAAAAATAATTTTGGCAAATTTTCTGCAATTATTGACTCCATATTGGAGCTGTCATTTTATACCAAGTTTGAACAAATTCTAAAGCATCTAGAATTTTGGCCAGCTTTTCTGGTCAAATACCCCACTGTACGCCGGTTGTAGCGTCTCTGGTAATTGTATGAAACAGACCAATAATTTTATTCTCAATTTATGTGTTAATTGTAAGAATATGAACCACAAATGGTGTAAAAAAAACTTGCATATTTTAAAAATGGCAGATCTGCAAACAATTAGGTGTGATTTTCGTAAAAAATTCACATTTTATTTGTTTAAAAACAGTGGTTAAAACCAATAATTTGATTAAACTTTGTGGTTCATATTCTGAGGAATATTACAAACTAAAAGTGTGCAAAATTTGAAGTTGATTGGTCAAATAGTTTTTGAGTTATCCCCGGCGCCAATTTTGAAAACATGGTTTCGAGAAAAACGCGTTTAAGTAAAATGCGTTTTAGGTATGCTCGGCGCTCAGAGGCGCGCTGACTCACCAGGCTATAGTATCGACACGGAGTTGAATTTCGGTCTATAACTTGGAGAATATATTTTTGAAATGTTTTAGAAGCGATTTATGGAAAAAATTTGTTCCTATGTTTCGTTCGATTTATACGGCCTTACCCCTTAAACTATGACATTTGGACTTTTAGCCGGGTTCTAATTTAATGATGCCCTCATTAACCAGGGACTGTAATCATCCAAGTGATACAGGACGTCTTTCCAGACTTCGCAGTCGTCGGCCAAGTCTTCTGTAGACAAACAAAATTACTGAAATCCTTGTTAATCGTTGACTTTGTTCAGTACATGCATATGGCACTCAGGTTCTTAGTTAACTCAACTGTCCGCCAATTTTCAGCGATATCTTCGTTTCTTGCAGTGGAAGGAAAATGTTAATGGGTGAAGATGGTTCCCTCAAAATGATGTGGTTCCTCCTCCATGAATGTGAGAGGAGTTGTTCAGAAACTATCTGGGGTTAGCACTGTTTCGACCATGCGGAAGACTGGGTGGTGGCCTGCAATCCAGACGTAGGCAATGAAGTCATAAAGCTGGGGTTGAAAACAGTTGCAGATGAGCTGAATTTTATGAGTTTATCGTTGCTACGCGATTTTTTTACAATTTTTCTGGATTTTTAGCAGAATAACTCTTTGGATAATAGACATCTGGTGAGAGTTCGTGTTTGTGTCGCATAGAGCAGGGAAGTTCAAGACCAAGCAGAATGCGAATTCTTATGTTAGGGTACTACTTATTAGGTATTATGATTTCAAGTAAAGCAATTATTTAACAATTAATTGGTATTTGAATCAGAAGGGTAGGGATGTGGAACTTGCGAATCTTTCACTGGATAATTTACACATTTCACTTATAATACAATTTACAAGTCTATGCTATATACAAATAATGAGCTTTTGTAAGATCTTCGATACTGTGGACCATTTTAAGTTAATTGATAAATTAGGAGATTTGAGAGTTACTGATAGATTTTCTTCCACTTTTTCGGGTTTGTAGGTCTATTGACGGATCACCAATATGTGACATTAATTTTCTATTCTAGCTTCGTGAAAAGAGGCAAGGAGGGGTGAAACTACAGAAACGTGCAAAATACAGAAAAGGTTATAATTTTTGAATGGTTGAAAATATTTAAATGATTCTTGTTCTAGAAAATGGAAAAAAATTAGCGCTTTCAAATGATATATAATTTATGTACTTTATGATTATTATTTGTTAGTTATATCCATTTTTCTTATAATCCGTTCGTAGAAATGTTCATCATAATCGCCGCATCCAAAAAATGAATCAAACGATTTTAACGAAAAACACCTTATTTATACTCCCATTCATGCTTGTTCAAATGATATAGATGTCACGTTGGAGAAACGTCTCGTTTTTTAATAATTATATTTAAACGAGGACCATGTGGGACGTCCGCCTGCGAAATCGCGAGTCAAATACATCTCCAATACTGCATAATCTCTAGCTAACGCAAATATTACTTTTAGAATATAGTACATGTTGTTTTAAGTCACTTCTGAAAGAAGAGAATTATCTGAAAAAACAAGGTGGCGTACTTTTACACAACAGATGTCTACTTATTCATTGTCATTGATACGTGTTGTGCATTTATTACCACTTATGATACCTGTGCTCTGTTTCAAAATCAACATTAATTCACACGAAACAGTTTATTTACGTTCTCTTAAGAGATGCATTTTTGCAAACAGGAGTGATGGGGTTAAATTTGAAAAAGTTAATTTTTTTCGAAAATTCTTTATCATCATATTGTAGAATATTAAAACTAATAGCACTTTAGATTAAACTTTTTTTATATCTTCTACCTCTCAAAGAAATTGTGAGCTTTCATATTATCGTGAATATCTGCGAAGTTTTAGATAAGCTACTTAAGGGGGGGACAACAGGGTAATGGCCCGAAATGTAAAGATATCTTTCGAAATTTATTAAAAGCAAACTACTTAATGAATCTTTTTGAAACTTTCAGGACTATTTATTGGATATTTAATTGATATGAATATCTTTTTTAGAAATTTCTTTAAAGCAGATTCATAAGCTGTACAGGACCAGTAACTTAGCGCTGGAAGAAAATTATGCTGACCTGGTTGACAGTTTTACGACGGAACGCTTCTTCTGATATCAGGAACCTAAAAAGTTTAAGAAACTACGTGCGGATGGCTATGGCACCACGAGTTTGATTTTGAAAATTTTGAAAAATGAGAAAATGACGAACCGTTGAACAAATTTGTGAAATTTTGTTTGAGAATTAATACCACTTTCGTTGAAAAAGAAATAGAGGAAAACGACCAATCAAAAAAATTTCCCGGCGTGCCATAGCCATCCGCATATAGTTTAGGAACTTTAGGAAACATTTCGGTTTTTTTATTTTAGAAGCGCCATTTCGTCAGAAAACAGTCAACCAGATTTTTTGTATCGCCAAGTTACTGGTCATGTATAGCTTGTAAATCTGTTTTAAATAAATTTCAAAAACAATCGCATAACTAAAATATCCAATAAAAGCCCCAAGGTCGAAGCCAAATATATGTATTGGTCGGTGACCACCACCTGACGATCGTGGATTTGTCAGTTGGAGTTGCCTGGCCATCGCAGGGTATTGTGGGGTAACGGGAACGCTGTTTGGCTCCGCCTGAACGTAGCCGTGTGGTTGTTATTTGTTCTTAGCGTAATAGTTGTGTGCGTTACGAAGCTATGCGTAGACCAATACGAGATGAAGCTATCGAGAAAGTATCAGTGTTCTAACCAATAAAGCTCCAGAATTTTTTCGTAGCTAACGCACACCTATTCTGATGTGTGTATTTCTACGCTGACAGCTCGGTTTGGCCTACACCCTAGAAGCTTGGCACTATTCCGACCACTTCTGACTTACTCTTGTTCTGCGAAGGCGAGAGCGAGATGAAACTGAGGCGAGTCAGAAAACGTTGAGAAAAGGAGCACCGAGGCAGGCAAACTGTATATATATCTGACAATATATCTAACTTCGACCTTAGAACAGTTGCTTTTTCCATACACACTTATTGGCTTTACTCTTCCATCACTTGATACTATATTGCAAACTAGAAGCAAGAATTTTCCGTTTTTCTCATAAAGTACATGTCAGGGAGTACAGAATATCTGTGCATACCTGATAGAAGTCTGAGATACTACGCCTTATGATGCATACCTACAATCACATTGTATGCTGTATTGTAAGCTTCATGGCATTAATCATATGAACGTACATGTCAATAATTTCACTGCTGTAATACAGGCATTTAAACAACCTTAAAGAGTTAATTTATTGCGACGAAAATAATTATAGTAATTGAATAAAACTTTTTTCTATTTATTAAACTACATTTCTATAGTAAATAAAAAATATAAAAGTGCCAAATTATTGCTTTTAAAATGCTTTCGACAACGGCCTTAATGACATGTTTAAAAATTCATGCCTCGCTCGTGCCAGCGATTTCAGCTGTTAGACTTATCTGAAACCAAAAATTCAAACAGATTCTTGATCAGTGTGGCTGACACTATCGCGCGGACTATAATTAGTGATTTATCTTCAAAATTAGCAAAATAGCGGGCAAAATGCAAGAAAAATGTTCTCGGCTTTTTTCTTTGCTATTTTCGATTTTAAAAGTAAGTTAGATTCAATAAAGATACTCAATTGTAGTCCCTGGGGGAGTCATAGGTGTGCAGAATAAGCGGTAAAATTTATAAAGCAATCGGTTCGATAGATTTTCAGATTTTATCTTCACGATGCGAAGAAATGACGTTTTGAGAAAAACGCATTCAAAGTAGCCTCTGCGCTCACTACAAAATGCCTCTGTAGAAGCTAGAATAATCAGAATTTTTTCATGAAAATTTAACAGTACATTCTTGAGGATATGTATTTTCGAAAAATATTTTAAAAAAATCGATTTATTCAATCCGTCTAACTGGTTACTGATTAACCGTCTAAATTGGTTATAACTGAGCTTCGGCGTCAGCCAACCACCGAACCCAGCACCAGCAAAAGAAGTAAAAGATCCAAACGCAGATGCTACCTGTACCCTCGGTCTAGAGGCATCAAGACCACCTTGAGCTGCAACATTTGTAAAAAACCAACGTGTCAAACTCATAGTATGTGTCAAATATGGATTTGCGATAAATGCATAAACTCTGATTTTCACGATGAAGAAGAGTTATTTTTTAATATTTATATACAACTTTTTAATTTTTGTATTTTAAATTAAATGGTTTACTTTATTGTACACTTCCTAAAAATTAATGAAACTTCATCAATACTTACGCAGCTACAGTTTTTTCTGTACATTTGGGACTGAAAACACATGGAGTCTAATTATACCCCTGTACACGGTTAACGTTAAACTATTAGTACACAGCATGAAGGTTAAAGGCGGGGTCCCACTAGTGCAACGGCGCGCTGCGCACGTTTTTTTCGACGCGCAAGACCGATTTGTTGCAGAAAGACGTTCCCACTGGTGGAACTGCGCGCCGCGCACGGTTCTGATTTCCGAGTTTCTCGGATTTTCGAGCAGTTTGGAGCACTTGAAGGTGTGTGTGCGATCGTGTGCGCGCTATGCCGGGAATTCTCTGCCACGCGCGCACGCGAATGCACGCCGCGCATCGTCGAAAAGACTGAAAAAGTGTGAGTTACAAACGTGTATTTATGGTCTATTATTTTGAGATTTTATCTTCACAATGTAAAAAAATAGCGTTCCGAGAAAAACGCATTCAAAGTTTTCATCTATGGAGGCCGAGCCTCTGCGCTCCCTACAAAATGCCTCTGTAGAAGCTAAAACAATCGGAATTTTTCCATGAAAATTTAACAGTACATTCTTGAGGATATGTACTTTCGAAAAAAACATTTGAAAAAAATCGATTTTTTTCAACTCGTCTAACCGGAATGACCCCTTAAAAATTCTTACATTCATAACGATCAAAAGGGTTTCACCATTGACCCTTTTTGGTCAATATTCCCAACTATATACTGCCGAGATAAAACTACCTGCTTGTCCCTGGAATCATACTACCCCGAAGCACAGTTTATTGCCTACCAAACGTAGAGAAATTACTAGCGTGCAGCAATTGAGGATTAAGCCTAAAATCTTCTTACAGTTCCACAAGTTATTTGCCAGATAGTTTCTAAATTACTTTATAGCGCATAGGAAATCAAATGTCTCCAGTTATAAACTTGTAGTAAACCGTGGTCTGCTAAAAATCCGGTTAGGGCAACGTGCAAATTGCCATATCGTGGGACTCATGCCCGGGGAAAATAACCGAATGTCTCGTATGATTTTCGAATGGCATTTTTCTACCTCATCGCCTAGAAGCTGCGATGGAGAAATTGTGTCGTAACCAATAACATAACATTTAGTCTGTCGTGCAAAGCTCCACCTTCAAAAGGGACACACTCATAGGAAAATTATATAAAAACTGCGACTTCGAGAAATACAGACACAGAGTAAAGCAGGAGAAAGAGTTGTCAAATTATCTGTGCGCTTACGACCTGCTTAAATAAAGTCCTAATTTGTAACACTTTAGTGTTACGGTACCTTATAAACTGGGAATTTTAAATAAATCAAGGAACTTGAGAAACGTGGGAAACAAACAAAACTACTTAAACTTTGATATTCTTTTAAATGTTGTTTTCAACAACGCACTATTGACCTATGCTACATTCAGAACAGTTAAATTATTTTGATCGACAAATCTAGTCTCCCATTTGGAAACTTAAAATTAGCCACCATATTCAAAAGTTACAACAGATAATCAAAGATTCACAGCTGGTAAGTTTTATTTTTTCTTCCCATTTCTTACTGTTCCTCCATTTCGTAAAGTACACTTGAAATATATTATTAGACAGTATTGAAATAAAGTAAATCAAACACCGCAATATCGCCAGGTGAAGTTCGTAGGGACTGCTGCGTTCGACTTGTGCATCGTTCAATGCGGATTGAGATAATTAAGCGATCGATTAAAATCGAAATCGTTTGTATGGCAGGTGTGCTTTCGTTAGCGCGCCCTGAAAAGTGTTATTAATGATGGTCCGATTCTCATTTATGCGTCTTATTACTTCATACAAGAATAAAGAAAGAGCTATTTCAATTTTCAGTCATGTCTCCTTCTCTTTTATATTCTTATTTGATTTATTCGCTAGTGTTGTTGCCTTCGTTTTACATTGACATCTGTTAATTATTGCGATGCTTCATTAGGGTGGCCCGTATTTCATTGCTCTCACCTCCTAGAACGGTGCCATTTCATAAAAAAATAGTCCCTGAAAAAGATTATTGCAATCGGATAACAGGAAAGGGTGCCGACCAGGCCTTAAAGTTTAGAATTCATCAATGGTTTGAATTTGAAGAATTTCTCAAAAATGGTAAACTCTATCGAAATTTTGTTCCAGTAATATTAAAAAAGCATTCAATTTTCTACAATTCCTGTATATATAACTTTTTCGTGCTTCCAACCATTTTTTAGATAATAGCGTTTAAATATAGAGAGATCCGCACTACGGGCGTATATACAATACGTTACGCCGTACAGGTGGAATTATTACTTAATTGTACAATTGCAGTGCAAGTGTAATTAGTGTTACATATACATATAGCAGGCGCGTGTACGCGTTGAATAGTGGGGCGCGAATCACTAGGTAGTAGGGTGGACCTTAGTTACTCTTGTCGAAAAATAATTTTGAGATTTATGGCGGGGACATCCCCCAGAATTGTGTCATTCGAAGAAAAAGTAGTGTGTGCAAAATTTGAAATCGATTGGAGAACGGGAAACCGTGCCATATCGAATTTGAAAATGTATTAGTTTCGTAACTCGTTTTTCTCCATTATAGTATATCGTTAATATACATGCGTGTATATGGTTGAATTTGTCTTTTTACGCTCTGCAACAATACAAAAACAAAATATAAGACCACTCCAGAAAAAATTCATGACCTTGAAATCTCAAAAATTAACCTTCAAAAAAAAACCTTTCGTTGGCATTATTTTCCTTGTCAAACAGTACAACTTTCGTCTAAAAACTTTTTTCATATAATTATAAATAACAGATCAAAGGGAAAAGACACCCGTAATGCACCAATGTTTGCAGATATTTAAAAAACATTACATTTTCAAATTCAATGCGGCACAGTACGGAAGTATTTCAATAAATTGGTAATCAATGCGTTTCATTTGTTTAAAAACAGTAGTTAAAATTAATAATTTGGTTAAACCTTGTGGTTAATATTCTGAGGAATATTATAAACTAAACGTGTGCAAAATTTATTTAGTTATAGTTTCACCAACTGATGTGACTATAACCAGTATGTACTTTGTGTAATGTGTGTGAAGAAACATGTATTTTATATTTTTGCTCATTTCGAGGGCAGTGTTTTAATTATTCTGTCAAAAACGAAAATCTTTTTGTTAGACATTCTACAGAGGAGATAACGTGAGTAAGAGGTAGTTAACCGTGGTACATCGTATGCATGTAAAACTATTATAGTAACCCAGCTCACCCAGGGCGACAACAGTTGCGGCTAAATATCTGAGGAAATTAGTGATGGTGACGCCGAGGTACGAAACCACGGAGAACCCCTTCTGGCCAGGTTACACACAACGATGCTTTTACCACACTTACCGCCGACTTAAACCTCGAATTTTTGCTCGAATCACATATCAACTACACTGCGATTTCTTTTTGTTATTCAAAACGATTATCAAGTTACAATCTCACGAACATGAAATTTCTTTAAATTCTTGCATTTTAAACACTTCCTTCCGCATTATTATCACAGCGAGTTTCTTGTGAAACCCGTGTACATTTTTAAATGCTTCCAACAATTCTAACTGTAATTCATGTGGGTCTATCGCAAAGAAAACCACTGTAGGTATAACAACATCGAATAAAGATTATCCGTTTTCATTCAGCTAGTAAGCAAACATTTTGTTTACGAGGAATCCTCGAATTTAATTTGCACCTTGTCCCTTAATTATCAACAATTACAAGTTTCATAAGCTTCAGCGTAGCCATTTCAGTGCCAAGTAAAAGTTAGATGTTCTTGTATGGGGAGAAAATAAGGGAGAAGTTGCGAGGAAGGGTAGTCGGAGTGGGGGGATTCACAAGTGTAGGAAGAGAGAAATTCAGTTATTTAATTAAAACCGGATTATACGTGGTAGGTAGGGAGGTATCCAGCATCTGTAACCACCAACCTGGCACCATCGATATATACTAATTGTTCTATCCGGATTAAATGGTCGTAAATACTGCACGAGCTCCCAGCTAATTATCCGCAGCTTGTATTTCAACGATATAGAAACTGAGCACCTTTCTTGATTTTTCAGGAGCCCACCGCTTCAAATGTATTTACAAAATCACCACGAATGTATGACGACGTTACTTTTAAAGCAATTGCTTGTTTAATACGAGCATTAAAAAATACTTTGCCACGAATTTATCTACATGACTGTCAATGTTACGTAAAACAAACGGCTAGAAACAAAGTGTCTGAAACAATATCCATATGAATGTCGGTCTACAATATTAGTCTCTTTCGTTCCATCATGATGTCTACGAAAGAAGATAACAGCAGTTATAGGAAACAAATCGTGACATTGTCCATGTTTAATAATACAAACACGAGCAGAAACAGCACAGTTTCATACCTCGAAACTTGCAATTACTACACAGATATCTGAGGGATTTTCAAACACACTTTTTTCGAAAACGAAACCTTAAATCAGAAAATGTTATTCTATCTTTTTGAACTTATTTCTGCATGTAGATTCATCACTGGTCGGTTGTACCACGATTTTGGGGACATCCCGTATACAATAATCGTAACTTCTTTAGAGATTTTAATATTTGATAAATAATAACAATTAATAAATGGAATGTATGTACATATGCGTAAAAGTAACATAAAAGTACTCAAAATTTGATTAACTTTAATTGCTTATGATTACCAATTTATTGAAATACTTCTTAGAATCCTTTTGGTATTATTTCAAAATATTTTATATGTGTGCGTGTGTGTGTGTGTGTGTGTTATGCTATGCCTGTAGACAAATAATATACAACAAAGTATTCAGCAAAAGTACATATTTGTTTGGTGGTTAAATGTCAATTTAAATGTCGTTCTGAATGGAAACCATTAACAATAACCAATACTCGTCGATGCAGGAATATGTACTTATACATATACTAGGTAACTAAGCACTTCAAGACACTTTGGTAATCAATAGTTTAACATAAGTAGCATTTTTTCATTAATGGTTTGGATATGCACCTTTGAAGTATTTAAATTGACATGTCACTGTTAAAGATATAAAAAGGAAACTGTGCAGTATCGTGGGGCAAATATGAAAATGACAAAAAACTTACTTGAAGGTAATTTTGTAAGATCATTTCAAGGTGATCAACGTTTTTTCACATAGTATAAAATATGTTTGATGACGTAGAATTATAGGTACATATGTAACGAGCATCGGGGCAAGTTGAATAACCTAAGCTATTACCTATGACTGTTAGATCGTTTAAAAGCTTTGTACCAGTGTTGTCTCCCAAAGTGCTCGCATCTCCCATCTCCGAGGACCTCGTCGCTATCTCCACTACTTCTTTTGTAGTTGCCGCGGCGAGTGAGAGGTGCCAGAGATACCTATTCCGTCTTTTTTGTCCCGACAACACCGTGGTATGGTAGTGCCGACCGTAATTTATTGGTTGTCGCTATCGTGTGACCTCTCCATCATTCTCTTTTCAAGACAAAACTGTACATTAGTCATTTATTCATTAATTTCTATATTATTTGACTTGTCTAAGTACAATCTATTTTTTCAGAATATCTCTTTAAATAAAAATTATATGACTCCCGAATTATAAGACTTATCATGTGTGCACCTATCTAAATTCAAATTATTGTAGGCAATGTTCTAGGAGACACGAAATTGTAATGTCTTGCATTCTAGTAAAGAAGCAAAATGCTATAAATGAATGCTAAATTGAAAGAAAAACTTTAACCGAAACGATTTATTTACCATTGAAAAATCAGACTGGTACCGCAAGAAAATCACGAGGCGATTTGTCATTTTAACTTCTCTCCCCATTCGTGTGGGAATTGTTGTTCACCCCTTTTCTGTCCAACCAGGCGATGTCCCCTCGCCCTTTGAGTCCGCAGTGATGTTCTCTATTAAATGAAAGAGGCATTCAGATGGCCACCGATGCTTCAGGAATCCACATCGGTGCCATAAACATCCAAGAGGCGCGCTCTCAACTTGCAATGGAATGTTTCTCGCTTGCTATTTCC
The DNA here is from genome assembly GCA_944738655.2 of Andrena hattorfiana. Classification (NCBI taxonomy): domain Eukaryota; kingdom Metazoa; phylum Arthropoda; class Insecta; order Hymenoptera; family Andrenidae; genus Andrena; species Andrena hattorfiana. Next base: position 13,372,186 of record OX122895.1, read on the forward strand.
TATTCGACCCTAAAATCTAAATCTAGAATCTCAAATTTGAATACTGAATAATGAGTGAACTATTTAAAGAACATTCTATAAAACTATTATGATTTATTACAGTGTAGTCTGCATTTTCGAATAAATTTTTTTAAAAAATCGTTCTTCGAATTAAGAGTGGTGTAACGCACAATTTTTCCTTCTCGACTTGCCTGTGCAGTTCAGTTTGTGCGGATCTGCTGGCATCTGTATAGAGGGAATAGATGAACTGTGCAGGCCACTACACTGATTGGAAGGATTTCTGACGTTGCCTGGATTTGAAGTTTCTCATTGTGTGTCCACTTTTAAGTTAACACTTTCAGTGACGCGAATGTATGTATATATTTTCACCCCCTAGAATTTGCATCCTGTTTTCATGTAGATATTTTCTGAAAAATATTGAAAGTGTTGCCCGAGAGTTCCCGGTTATTTACTTTGAAACCAAGCCAACCTCCAAGTTCACTTGGTACTGTCGAGTCGCTAAGTCATTTTGTATTGAAAATTGATTGCTTTATATTCTCTATTAGACTTCCGTGAAACTACCACCAACTGATTAGTGAGATTCTCCTGATGGATATAAGTCTAAACTCGACCTCATGCAAGCTAGGTTTAAATGACACCATTGGGGCGGTTACAAGATCTGCCGATTTTTTGTTAGACCTGATTGAAGTAATAAGGGGTGCGAATGATATGGTTAGCCGACCGTAATAGCGGAGTGTGCGGTTCGCTTACCGGAAACGGAGCGCATTGCTGTCTTTAATAGATCATTGTGACGTTAATTTTAAAGATACCAGTCTAAAAAGAAGCTTGATTTGAAGACAGTACTTCAAGGAATAAGGTCAAATTTTACGAATTTGAAAACATATGACCTTCGAACTGAAATTTGAAACATAAAAATTTTGTTCATAATTTTTAATGTTATAAAAATGATTTTTCAATTCGAAGAAATACTGTTGAAATAGGTCACCCCTTCTAGATTAAAATAAAAGGTGTATAAATAAAATAAAACGAACTCAGTGCGATAAATAGTTTCTAAGATAAAAATTCGTAAGTAGCTATGGCCCTGTTTCAAAATAGGGGTAGACTTGTCGATTAGCATGACCATCACCGATTTCGATGAGCTTGAAGTATGTTGTAGGGGGCATGATTCTGAACAACTTTTTCCTATACATGTAACCGGCGGTCGGCCTTACTTTCTAAGGTATGCGCTAAAGTACAGTACTTCTGTTGACATATTCCGACACAACGCATTCCACTTTCCAACTTGTTCTGGGTATTAGTATTGGTTTGGGTTAGATTAGGGCGGGGGGCGCGCTCCCGCTTGCGGGCGCGTAAAGCATGGTAGCGCGACCGATGTGAGTTTGGGGATGCTAAAAATGAGACTGCAAAAAATTACGTTTTAGAATCAAAGTCATCCTAATATCCAACGGCGCCGGCGCCGGCGCCGCCGACCATAGTCGGGATGACCAACAGGTGTTCTTGAAAGCACCCTCTTTCTAGCGCAAAAATTATGTTTTAGGTAAACTCACATCGGTTCGCTACCATGTTTTACGCGCCCAAACCAATACTAATACCCGGGACAAGTTGGAAAGTGGAATGCGTTGTGTCGGAATAAGTCAACAGAGGTACTGTACAGAGAGGCGATCATGGTAAGGTGATTAAAAAATTTTCTCTTCAAATCCATGAGAAAAAGTTTACCAAGGTTTTGTGCATATATCTTACAAAGTAAGGCCGACTGCCGATCAAGTGTGTAGGAAAAAGTTCGGAATAATTTTTTGCTAAAATGCGTTCACATTGTATTTCATATATTTTACATATTTAATATATATATTTAGTCATCAATTCAGTAAAAGACTTCATGTCTTACATAAAATGTTTTCTCACTAGTCCTTCTATGAAACTGCTAACAAGGAGACTGCAGTTACAAGCATCACGCGACGGTGCGCAACAATTGTTTCTTTTCTGTTTTAATTGTTTGTTTTCTGTTTTCGTCGAAAGCCAACAAATGTTACGCGCCGTCTTGCGATGCCTCTGTAGCGCTCAGAAATTTTAAGTAAAGATTTTTGAAAATATCTCGGAAACTAGGGCCGACGGACGGTTACATGTATAGGAAAAAGTTGTTCAGAATCATGCCCCCTATAACATATTTCAAGCTCATCGAAATCGGTGATGGTCATGCTAATCGACAAGTTTACCCAACCCTCGCTTCTCCCCTAATTTCGCGTTGACTACATCATATTTCATTTTGAACAAAATCCCTGACATCGACGTCAAAGAGTGATCGATTTGGCGTGGAATGACCCTATTACGAATTGTATGTTACTGTATTGTTGTACGATATTGTTATTTTGTGAAGTAAACGCATATCATGGTCATCTATTATATATTGTACTATACTTATTTAAATAAATCCGTAACATCTTAGCTTCATGTTGAAAATCATTGTTCTTGGAAACTACACAATAGGGTAGCTCTTATTTTCGATTTTTGAATTTTCTTCGGGGCACCCTCCAGAATAATTCCAAATACCACTAGTTTACAGCCATTTTGCGCAGCAGATGCCACTATTTTTTTCTTATATAAAATGGCCCGCTGATTCCGAAAATGAGGTCCAAAAAAAATTCTATGGATACGTTTTCGAGATATCGACAGGTAAACTTTTTACCTGTCTGTTAAAAAGGTGGTCCCACTTAATTGCGAAAATCTCGTATTGCGAATGTCCGATTTGGTCGAAAATTATATCAAATTAAAGATAATTGAATTACCAACAAATGTACCTTACAAAATTTTCAAATCGGTTCAATAGTTCGGATGAAATCGACGGAAATATATGAAAAAAGTTATTTTTTTTTCGACCAAAATTGAGATCGACAATTCATTTAATCATTTGGGAAAAATAGAATTCGCAAAAATGGATCCAGTTTCTCATTTCTTACGTTGAATCTGCACTTTTACGAAGAACACAAGCTGCTACTGAAGAAAATCTATGGATAAATACCGAAGCTAGAGACAATTGTGCGACAACACTAAAATTTCATTTTTTCTTGGTTTTTTATTCCATTTTATTTTGTTATTTCAATTTTAATTCATTCTGTACATTTTTCAAGTATTTTGTTAATATGTGTTTGTTTTAAAAATAGTAAAAATGCACTAGAACCTAAAAAATAATTCTATACATGTACTACAATTTCGATGTTTTTTTTTCGCTTTAAATAAAATCGTGGGGTATTTTTAATAAAATCGTTTAACATAAATTGTTTTCATATATTTCTACTCGTAGTTCATTTTCCATTGTATGGTTTTCACTTTTTTATTTACCCAACAGACGTAAATATGTCCCTGAAGATCCATTTCTTGTATTCGCACTCGAATGTTTTCGCGGAAAATCTTGGTGACGTAAATGACGAACACGGAGAGAGATGCCATCAGGATGTGAAGAGTATTGAACGGCGGTATCATAGATTTTGGGACGAGACAATGATGGGAGATTATATTTGGTTCCTCATAAGAGAAACGAAAGCCAAAATGAACAAAAGACAAAAAAAGAGCCAGAACTATTTCTAAAACACACATATGTACCTACATTAACAAAATACTTGAAAAATGTACAGAATGAATTAAAATTGAAATAACACAATAAAATGGAATAAAAAACACAAAAACCAAGAAAAAATGAAATTTTAGTGTTGTCACACAATTGTCTCTAGCTTCGGTATTTATCCATAGATTTTCTTCAGTAGCTTGTTTTCTTCGTAAAAGTGTTAAAACTAAAAGTTTCTTACTCAGCATTAGAAATGAGAAATTCGGCCCATTTTTGCGATTTCGATTTTTCCCAGATGATTAAATGAATTGTCGATTTTAATTCCGGTCGAAAAAAGTGACTTTTTTTCACATATTTCCGTCGATTTCACCCGAACTGCTGAACCGATTTGAAAATTTTGCCAGGTACATTTGTTATAATGTTCGACCATATCGGTCATTCGCAACACGAGATATATGCAATTAATTGGGTGCCACCTTTTTAACAGACAGTTAAAAAGTTCACCTGTCGATATCTCGAAAACTTATCCATATAAAATTTCTTAAACCATATTTTCGAAATCAGCAGGTCATTTTACATAAGAAAAAAATAGTGGCATCTACTGCACAAATTTTTTTTATTTTGTAAACTAGTGTAATTAAAAAAATCTGTGTAAAGTTTAAGCCCGATCGGATAAGGGGAAAAGGTGCCCCTGAGCCTTTGAACATTTAAATAATTATTTAACACCTCAAAAAGTCGATTTTATATAATATTGTTATGTTTTGTGCTCGACATAACGGAAGTTTAATGTACAACAAGGGTAACAGAACATTAACAAGAACGATAGTAACGGAATACAATCCGTAGTGCAAAGCAATGTAAGTTTCGATACGTCTGCTCGTAATGGCGTCCGGCTCTCGAATAACAGCTTGACAGGCGATCGATCCGATCACCTTCTTCTCTCTGTCCTCTTGTCTTGGTCGCGGGCACCAGCGGGCACATAGATTCTTATCCATAGGGTACTCGCAACACTGCTCTCCCCTCCGGAGAAGCGGTCGTCCCGCTCGTCCTGGCCCGGAAGGGTGGGAAGGACGCTGCGTGGAGTGGTTTCACGCCCAGGGGAAAACCACTCCAAAAACCCTGGGCAAGGCGTGGGTACCTGGATCCTCGCGTCTGTAGCCTCCACCTGCATCTTCAGACTTGAGCACTTCTTGCTTGAAAGAGCTTCATCTTCTTCGACGACGCATCTTCTTCTTGGGTAGAGACGGGCGGGCAGTCTGTTCTTCCAACGGTCGGGACTCTTCGAGTCTTCAACCGTCGAGATTCAAGTCGAGAATCCAATGACGGCTCCATCATGTTCTACGGGAATCTCCCTCGGCGGACGATTCCTTTGGGACTCTAACTAGAACTCCCACGACGACTCTGGGCTCCGCTTCCTCGAACGTCCCACGACGATTCCGCCGCTCCGACGTCATATCCTCCTGGTGGGCTCGGCTCTGCCGCTGCCTCTTTCTTCGGTGGCCAAGCTCGACATTCTTATCCCAGGATGCTCCCGGGTTCCCTTGGTAAAATGGACCACAAAACATTAATCTTTTTTCTTCCTCTCACGAGGATCCGGTGGAGCCGGTCAGGACCGGGAATACGGAAAGGCGAGAAGAGCACGAAAGCAAGGGGTCACACTTATGAGAATGCTATCGGCCCGCTCCCCGATCAGTCTGCCCAGAACTCCCAGCTCATTGTCACTCTTCTTTCTTCCAGTCTTCTCCCATCCTCTAAGCCTTGGCTTCATGATGGCCCCATTCCTCTTCTTGGCATCCAGGGGACCATCCTTTGCTGCTCGTCAGCGATCCCGCATCCGCGATGCCCCCTCCGACTGGTCCGTGCAACTGCGTCGCACGTCCGTCCGGTGAATGGGGACACCTGTTCCAGGCTGCTGTCCACCTCTTGCGTACTGCTACCTGGGCATCCCCTGAGATTCACTATACCGGGACCGTGTCCCAGGCAGTGATGCCAGAACGGTGGGTTTTCGCCCACGGGCGCTACCACCACTCCACTACCAAGCGTACCCCCTCCTAGCGCCTGTACCGCACCACACAAGCATACCCGTCCCTCCATCCGTGTGCCGTACGCGCTGCCTGGCCGGCGCTCTCCGGCGAAAATTCGTTTTCCCGACATCGAAGCGCTTGGGTCGCAAGCAAAAAGTCAAGAGTTCAAATCCCGGTGCGGGATATTCTACTTTTATTTTTATTTATTCTCTAATTTCTCTTTCTATATTCTCAGAAGACTAAAGGCTTGAAAACTATTAATTTATAAAACATTTTCGAAGCTTGAATTGCTGCTAAAGATGTGATCTCCTTCTGACTTCTACCGCACCACTGCAAGCGTACCCTAACTTCTGTCCGTGTGCCTTACGCGCTGCCTGGCCGGCGCTCTCCATCGAGAATTCATTTCACCGAGGTTCAAACCCCGATCCGAAGATTCTACTTTTTTCATTAATTATTCTCTAACTTCTCTTTCTATATTCTCAGTAGAATAAAAACTTGAAAACTGTTAATTTACAAAGCATTTTCGCAGCTGGCTAATGTACGATGTTGGTCTTCTGCCTTTTGTATACATAAACAGAAATAATTCCTTGAAATGCTACTTACAAAATAAGCTCCTTTCTAGGATGGACTCTTTAAAATTCACGTCACAATAAATAGTTACAGAATCGGTGATTTCCGTTTCAGGTAAGCGAGCCGCCCGCTCCGCTATTACGGTCGGCTTATCACTCCCACCCCGGATTATTGTAATGAGGTTTGAAAACAATATGGACTGGTCTCGTACCCGTCGCAATAATGTCATTTATACCTACAGAAGAGTTTTACTAACCCACTCTTGGCCAATGACACTCTTTTCGTGTTAATCAGGTTTATACGTATCTGCTTATTTGCTTGTTGATTATTTACGAAAATTGTGGCATTGCTCGATGGAAACCACGAGAAGGTGGTGGGCTTCTTCCATCAGGAGAGAATAAGGATAGGTCGAGATGGATAGAATGGGTAGGAGCGGTGCGAATGATGGACGTAGCGGGCGAAACCTCTACTCCACGGATAGAATGGTTCGGGAAAGTGAGATAGGCGTAGAAGCTGTGACAGCACTAATACAATACTACTGTAACTGTTTCGTAAATTATATATGTACACGCCAAGGTAGGTGATACTGTAAAAGAAAGAGTTTGGTAAAATGTGACGATGAAGCTGTCGGAGCTACATGTTCCAACAGCTTAAATTGTTGGGGATTGGACAAACTTTCATACAAATGATCTCCTGACATAAGAGCAAGATGCCTATCGTCGACAGTCATAGTACGACTCGTCTCGTTTCTGGCTTTTAGGGATGTGCGCACCACACAAATGGAATTCACCAGTTCGCTACCCATTTTATTTCGTTTTTTGGTTTTCGTATCGGGTAAAATTGAGAATACCCTTTCGGCCTCGGCGTTGGAATGGGGTAAACACCTGATTATACCCAACAAATGTCTGAGGGATGGAAAAACTGGAGCATTATGGGAATCTTGCACTATGCAGATATTCATCCACATGTCGTCAAAAGTCATTTTACTCCAGCTATCCATTTGGATTCGGGAAATACCGCAATACAAAAATTCCCATTCTTTTCTGAAGGCTTCGGCATCGAAATTGCCGAGCCTACGAGCGACAGCTAACACGTCTTGAAACGTCTCCTGTCTGTCGCAATGGAATAGGGCAGTGTCTGAACTGTTTTTGTTAAATATCGTCATGGGGAAGACGATTCTTAATTTCATTGCTTACGGTAATATAAAACCGTAAGCAATTTTCGCGGAAGGAGGAAACTTCAACTTCTGTCATTCCCTTGCTCGTCGCATCTTCTAGGAATTCCTCACACTGAAGGCCTAGATCAACTTGAGCCAAGGGAAGTTGATTTTGTTTAGGAGACAAATCTATCAGCTTGATGTAATTAAAATGATCTACTAGAAGCGGTTTTAAAAATTTTTGGACGAAAAACCGAAGCAGGTTTTCGAACGAGGCTGTAACTCCTGAATCATCGTTTTCCGTCCTTGAAATTGAGCATTAAACTTGTTTAATGCATTAAGAACAAACTCAAGGAAATGGAAATAGCCTTTAATGTCATGCCTGTTAAGCAATGACAAAGAAGTTTGAGAAGCTTCTGACTTCTGAGTCAATGCATCCTCAATAAAATATCTCTGCAAATCCTTCCAGATATGCAGAAATCTAATAACACACTGGTGCCTCGCGAGCCAGCGAGTATCCGATAATTTTAAAACTTTTAAAGGAGAGTTATAATAACTCTCCTGAAATTGTCTGAAAATTGTTGAACGTTTAGGGCTATTATTTACGAACTTTGATACACCCCCAAGCAGTTCATTACATTCTTTTGGAATCGTAGCGCAGGCAGCACTTGCCGCCAACGCTACAGAATGACAAACGCACGGTAGCGTAAGTAAGATAGGATTTTTCTGAAGTAGCATTGTCTTGAAAGAGGAATTCCTACCCGTCATCACTGCATCACAACTAAGTCCAGCTATGTTACTTAACGGAATTTGCATTTTCAGCAATTGATTTTCAAAAGATTTGAAAATCTTTTCCGCTGAACAATCGCTGGCATCCAAATGGACGAGTTGCAACAGTTCTGCTCTAATGGACAAATGAGATGGCTCAACATATCGAACCATCAATGAGAGCCACTTGTCGTTCGTTGAATCTGAGGTTTCATCCTCGTAAACTGAAAATTTACAGTGGCGAACATTGTCGATGATGCGTTGTGTTTCATGCACGCACAAAACATTGGTAATGATTTGACCGCATTTGGTGCGGCCAACTTTCATACCTTGCAAAACTTCAGGTTCCTTGCCTATATGCTGCATAAGTGCAAGCAAATCAGATGCCATTGAAAGAGGGATATTCTTTTCGGCGAAGAAAGCCGCGAATTTAATCTCCGCTGTTTTGATTTTATCATCGAGGGAAGGTGCAGAACTTTCGCCTGCGACATTATCCCCAACAATTTCATTCTGAAGCATTTTCTGAATGTTTCTGACATGCATTTGTGTGGGCGAGTGCCTGCTTATTTCTGAAAGCCCACACTCGAAGATTTTGTTGCAGACTTTGCAGAAGCATTTGGACTCGTCCGAAGAAACGTTTTGCAACCACAACAATGCAACCACGCAACCTTTAACGAAGCGTCAGCATCATACCAATGATGTTGGAACCTTTTCTTGTATCTCTTGGCGGGTACACAATCCATCACGAAACCGGTTACAATTCCGTATCACAGCACTACTAACACAGGACACTTCTCCACTTATCTCAATGCGCAATCAATTCGAATTTCACACAAAAGCTCGCAAGTTGACAAAACGACTGTCTACTTCACTGAAAAATGCTGATGGCTGTTCGCTTCGAATGTTCTATTGCAACTAGCCTGGTCAGAAACTTTTCCCTCTTTCAATACAATCTGGTTCACTGATTGGCAAGCTACACTTTAGAGTGAGAAAGGGTATCACGGTTTATTTCCCTAAAAATAATAAAACAATATTCATCATGGCATCCCAATCCTCAGCGCGCGGCCACGTCGCGCTCGTTCCATAAAGCCTGGTTTATGACCGAACGACTTTCGGAAAAACCTCATAACGCTCCAGTTTTTCCATCCCTCAGACATTTGTTGGGTATAATCAGGTGTTTACCCCATTCCAACGCCGAGGCCGAAAGGGTATTCTCAATTTTACCCGATACGAAAACCAAAAAACGAAATAAAATGGGTAGCGAACTGGTGAATTCCATTTGTGTGGTGCGCACATCCCTAAAAGCCAGAAACGAGACGAGTCGTACTATGACTGTCGACGATAGGCATCTTGCTCTTATGTCAGGAGATCATTTGTATGAAAGTTTGTCCAATCCCCAACAATTTAAGCTGTTGGAACATGTAGCTCCGACAGCTTCATCGTCACATTTTACCAAACTCTTTCTTTTACAGTATCACCTACCTTGGCGTGTACATATATAATTTACGAAACAGTTACAGTAGTATTGTATTAGTGCTGTCACAGCTTCTACGCCTATCTCACTTTCCCGAACCATTCTATCCGTGGAGTAGAGGTTTCGCCCGCTACGTCCATCATTCGCACCGCTCCTACCCATTCTATCCATCTCGACCTATCCTTATTCTCTCCTGATGGAAGAAGCCCACCACCTTCTCGTGGTTTCCATCGAGCAATGCCACAATTTTCGTAAATAATCAACAAGCAAATAAGCAGATACGTATAAACCTGATTAACACGAAAAGAGTGTCATTGGCCAAGAGTGGGTTAGTAAAACTCTTCTGTAGGTATAAATGACATTATTGCGACGGGTACGAGACCAGTCCATATTGTTTTCAAACCTCATTACAATAATCCGGGGTGGGAGTGATAAGCCGACCGTAATAGCGGAGCGGGCGGCTCGCTTACCTGAAACGGAAATCACCGATTCTGTAACTATTTATTGTGACGTGAATTTTAAAGAGTCCATCCTAGAAAGGAGCTTATTTTGTAAGTAGCATTTCAAGGAATTATTTCTGTTTATGTATACAAAAGGCAGAAGACCAACATCGTACATTAGCCAGCTGCGAAAATGCTTTGTAAATTAACAGTTTTCAAGTTTTTATTCTACTGAGAATATAGAAAGAGAAGTTAGAGAATAATTAATGAAAAAAGTAGAATCTTCGGATCGGGGTTTGAACCTCGGTGAAATGAATTCTCGATGGAGAGCGCCGGCCAGGCAGCGCGTAAGGCACACGGACAGAAGTTAGGGTACGCTTGCAGTGGTGCGGTAGAAGTCAGAAGGAGATCACATCTTTAGCAGCAATTCAAGCTTCGAAAATGTTTTATAAATTAATAGTTTTCAAGCCTTTAGTCTTCTGAGAATATAGAAAGAGAAATTAGAGAATAAATAAAAATAAAAGTAGAATATCCCGCACCGGGATTTGAACTCTTGACTTTTTGCTTGCGACCCAAGCGCTTCGATGTCGGGAAAACGAATTTTCGCCGGAGAGCGCCGGCCAGGCAGCGCGTACGGCACACGGATGGAGGGACGGGTATGCTTGTGTGGTGCGGTACAGGCGCTAGGAGGGGGTACGCTTGGTAGTGGAGTGGTGGTAGCGCCCGTGGGCGAAAACCCACCGTTCTGGCATCACTGGTCCCAGGGCTCAGAGGAGTCGCTTCCAGGGGGGACAGCGGGGCGGTTTCATGTATGTCCGCGTCCCGCTGTGGACCACCACGCTATTGTGGCACATCCGGGGAATTCGGGGTCGCATCCGAGCTGCAGTGGCAGTCCCCCGACACCTTGTCTCTCGTCGTGGGGTATCGTGTATCTGTAACAAATTCAAGAAGGGAGGCCGGACTACGAAGGTAGCCTCCGCAGCCCAGTCCACCAGATTAGCTTAGCCTAATCTTCTGTCTTGAACTCTTCGGAATCTTCCAGCTTTTCGTCCTTCCGTCCTCGGATCCTGAGTCTTCGCCGTGGTGGTGGCGGCTCTCGACGCCTTCATTCCTCTTGAAATTGTCCCTTGTATTTCGCAAGCTGGCGCACGTGGACTACCTTGCACTTCTTCCTAAGTGAGCGTTGAATCCTGTAAACGACGTCGTTGATTCGCTCCACCACCAGGTATGGGCCTTCCCAATCCGCTTGCAGTTTCGGACACTTTCCTTCGATTCTTCGTGGTTGGAACAACCACACTTGTTCTCCGGGCTGGAATTCTACCGCGTGGACACGACTGTCGTACCAGGATTTCATCTTGGAGCTGTAGATATCCAAACGGCGCCGAACATATTCGTGGATCCTCTTCATTTTTCCTCGGATCCATTCAGAGTATCCCCGGTCGAGGTCCTCTTCTTCTTCTTCCACTTCTGGGGGCAATCCTCTCCATAACTGCAGGGGTAGACGAAGTTCCTGGCCATACAGTATCATCGCTGGCGTTAATTGGGTAGCCTCATGCCGTGCTGATCTGTAAGCGAGGAGGAGCATGGGAATCCACTCGTCCCAATGCCATTGGGGCTCTGAAGCAAACATTGCGAGATATTGGAGCAATGTCCTATTCAAACGTTCTACCAGCCGTCGGATTGAGAATGCAGGGGAGTTGTTCGTGTTTTCCTGATTCCGAGCAATTTCAGCAATTCCTTGAACACGGAGGATTCGAAGTTCCTTCCTTCGTCCGTGTGTATCTCCAAAGATACACCATGACGACATACTACGTTGTGCAGAAGAGCTCTTGCCACTGTGACAGCTCGCTGGTCTGGCATCGCGATTACTTCTGGCCACCGAATGAAATAGTCCGCCACGACTAGCATAAACCTGTTCCCGGCATGGGACCTCGGGAGCGGACCCACAACGTCCAGGGCAAGCCTCTCGAACGGAGCTCCCATGTTATACACTTTCAGGTTCCCTGCTCCCCTCTGACGTGGTCCCTTCTTTGCCGCACAGGTGTCACTCCGCCGGCACCACTCTTGAACGTCTTGTCGACACGTGGACCAGAAGAACCGTTGGTGGATCTTCGCTAAGGTCTTGTTCACTCCGGTGTCTAGCTGCTGGCGCATCATGGAACTCCTTCAGTACCTCTGCAACCCTTTCGCGTGGCACCATCAAAAGCCACGAGGTTGTTGCACCATCGTGGGACTCCCATTTCCTGAAAAGTAAATCTTCCCGAACTTCCAGCGAGTCCCAGATTGACCAGTAATATTTCAGCTGCGGTGAGAAATGAGCCACATCTTGCCAGGCAGGCTTCTCTCCTTCCCCCTTCTTTTTAAGGATGAAGCCGATTTCTTCATCCTTCTTTTGGCTTTCTCTGCATTCCTCGGTGTCCTCTTCTACGGCGACTATTGGTGGATCTTCCTCGTGAAATCTCCTTCCTCTTCTACTTCTTTCTTCTCTAGACGGTTGCAGTTCTTACATTCTTCTTCGATGCAAAGTCTTCGTGAAAGTCCATCGGCATTTCCGTGAGCTTTCCCTACTCGGTGGCAAATCTCGAAGTCGCATCTCTGTAGTCGCTCGATCCAACGCGCGACCTGTCCTTCGGGGCGCTTGAAGGTCAGCAGCCAGCGAAGCGCCGCGTGGTCCGTCCTTATCAGGAATCTTCGTCCGTAGAAGTAGTGATGGAAGTGTTCGATGGATTTCACTACTGCCAATAGCTCTCTCCGGGTGACGCAGTAGTTCCTCTCCGCTTTTCCCAAGGTCTTGGAGAAATAAGCCACCACCTTTTCCTGTCTTTCGTGTTCCTGTGAGAGGACGCTGCCTATGGTGAAGTTAGAGGCATCCGTGTCCAGGATAAAATCCTTTCCTACCACTGAGTAGGCTAGCACCGGGGCTCCGTTTAGTCTCCTCTTCAGCTCCTGGAAAACTTCATGACATTCTTTGGTCCACTTGTAGTTTTGTTTGGCCTCGGTGAGGCGATGCAGGGGCTTGGCGATCCTGGAGAAATCCTTTACAAATTTCCTGTAGTTTGTGCACAATCCTAGGAAACTTCTTAATTCCGTGACGTTCTTCGGCTGTGGCCATTCCGAAATCGCTTTGATCTTCTCCGGATCTGTCTTGACTCTTGATGTCGTCCAAGTAAACCAAGCAGATTTTCCAGGTCAGGTCTTGAAATACGTCCTCCATCAAGCGTTCGAAAGTTGCAGGGGCGTTGCAGAGTCCAAAAGGCATCACCTTGAATTGCCACAATCCTGTTCCTACTGAAAATGCGGTTTTCTCTCGGTTCTTCTCGTCCATGGAGATTTGCCAGTACCGGCTCTGCAAATCCACAGTAGAGAACCTCGATCCGGCGCGGGCGTCCAAGGCATCCTCAATACGGGGCAGAGGATACGAGTCCTTCTTCGTAACCTCGTTCAGGCGACGGAAATCCACACAGAACCGTATGCTTCTATCCTTCTTCTTCACGAGGACGATCGAAGAAGACCACGGGCTCCGGGATTCTTCGATTACGCCCTGCGCCAACATTTTCCTGAGCAGCTCTTCCACTTCTGCCCGACGGTGCAAAGGCAGTCTCCGTGGCGCCTGTTTTATGGGCGGGCAATCTCCGGTGTTGACGGTGTGTTTAATCCATTCGCAGTTCCCAATCTGACTCGGATAAACGAAAACTGAAATTCGTAAAGTATTTCAACAAATAGCTTCTTCTGTCTTTCCGACAAACCTGACGAGCAGCGTGTATACAGCTCCTCCAAATGCTGTGGGACGACCGTTGCCCTCTCTTCTTCCTGTTTCTTCTTCTCGGCGATCGGCTCACCAAGGTGTATCTCCGGCTTGCCGGGAAGGAAAAGCACATTCCGAGAGAGGTCGATCCTGCAACGGTGTTTCTTCAGGAACACTGCTCCCAGGATGCACTTTTCTACCATGTCGACTATGTAGAAATCTTCGACGCTCAAAAGTCCTCCAACGTTGACTTCCAGGCTCTTCTTACCGAAGACCTTGATTTCATCGCCAATCGTGGAGCAAATGTCGAGTCTTGTCCGGACGATGTCCTTCGACGGACACAGCTGTTTCTCCAGAAGGTTGACGGTGGAACCTGTGTCTAAGTCAATTCTACAGGGCATCCTACCGATCTTTCCCCAAACGCACGTTTCCGGACCTCCAGTCGCCTCCTGTATCGCCACACTCTTGATGACCGGGGGACTGCTCCTCGTGGTCCGGCGTCTCCCCCTTACGCCGTCCTCCCCCCGTTTCCCTCGTAGGGCTTCTTAGGAGGAGCTGCTCTTGTCTGACCGTTCTTGGCCTTGAAGCAGTCCTTTTGCAGGTGACCCGTTTTGCGACAGAGCCAGCAGGTCCTTGGTGGGTCCCTGTTCGGTCCTCGGGTTTGTCGGGCCTCCTCCTCTTTTCTGGGTACCTTGCAAATTTTTCGGAGAGTTTAGCCTTTCGTTTTTCTGAGTACCTGTTTCGTGACTGGACCGTGGGGCCGCGAGACATCGCCTCAACGGCCTCGATTTCTAGAGCTCTGGTCACGGCAGCTCTTAGGGTCGTGAACCCGCCGAGTCGCAGTTCTCGCTGCATGACCGAGCTAGACAATGCCGTCACGAATTGAGACGCGGCGAGTTTGTCACGGGTTTCCGCCGAGCAGTCGGCGAACGCGGACTGCGCTAAACGTTCAATTTTGGTGGTGAGCGAGGAGATGCTCTCATCTCTCCGCTGCCTATGGCTCTGAAAGAGTACATAATTCAAATTTGATAGATTCTTCGCCCCGTAGCGGAATTCGAGTGCTGAAACTAAGTCTATGAAACTTTCGCAGTGGGCGGCGAAGAGAGTCGTGAGGACACTCCTCGCCGAAACCCCAAGGGAAGCGATCAAGGCCGTAACCTTTTTCTCGTCGTTCCAACCGGTTGCACGCGCGATCGTCTCAAATTGCACTTTGTACTCTTCCCACGAATTTTTCTCATCGAACATTGTCGGTTTCACAGCGTGCCCCAGGCTGAGTACGCGGGGTTCCGAAAGAGGGGCGGCGGCGGGCGTACCGACGGGGGCAGGGTCTACCGCTGGGAGAACACTATTTACAACACTATTTACATCAGGTACTATCTCCCCACCCCGAGGGTTCGCGCCGCTACCAACCGAATCATGGCCGTTTTGTAAAGAAGCGGTTACGACCTATATTCGTGCTTCTAAATTTGATACGCGCGCCTCAAAAGCTGCTTGCATCTGTCGGTCGGCGGTTTCCTTCTCTTCTCTGCGATGGTCTTCCCTCTGCCGGCGGGCCTCGTCGTCCCTCCGCTGTTCCCACATCTATCCCACGATGCTTAACTGGAGGGTGGTGAAGAGTTCCTGGATAGAGGCATCGCCCGTCGCTCGAGGAGAAGGGTTCGTAAAGGCCGCGGATGCGCGAGTGGGCATCCCACTTCTGACAACAATGTTATGTTTTGTGCTCGACATAACGGAAGATTAATGTACAATAAGGGTAACAAAACATTAACAAGAACAATAGTAACGGAATTCAATCTCTAGTGCAAGGCAATGTAAGTTTCGATACGTCTGCTCGTAATGGCGTCCGGCTCTCGAATGACAGGTGATGATCTGATCGCCTTCTTCTCGCTGTCCTCTTGTCTTGGTCGCGGGCACTAGCGGCCCATGGATTCTCATCCATAGGGTGCTCGCAACAATATCCTCCAAGTTATTGATAACATAAAAAAATATATCAAACAAAAGGTATAGATCCGGACAAGAAGCATCTTTTATGTTGTATTACTTTTTCTCGTGTGACAAATGGTTTTCGTAGAAGTCCGAAAAATTGAAAAAAAAAATTTTTTTCGCTGAAATTTTGAAAGTTGAAATTCTTTCTCTGAAATTCTTCTCGAACACTTCTTATTTATGAAGGCGAACGAAAAAAATGGAATTTATATTTTCGAGGACTATTTTTTAAACCTTTGAGTGGGGGGGGGGGGGGGGGGTTGCATATACCGAAATATGCCAAAAGAACAAAAAAATTCTTATTTTCAATGTTTGATATGTCATGAATGTTTCCTGAAAATTTGGGACCGAAATTCGCAAAAATATCGAAGATCTAGTCATCAGAAGTAAGTTATTCAAATGCATTTTCCTCGAAATCATGATTATCAAACATGTTACCCACGATTAAGCCGGGAATCCACCGGGAAGCTAAGCTATGCTATGCGATGCTATGTTATGCCATGCTACGTTTTAAAAAAATTAGTTTCAATACATTCTTATGGAACCGTTTCCACCAAAAGCTACGTTAAAACATAGCATCGCATAGCATAGCTTAGCTTACCTTCCCGGTAGATTCCCGGCTTTACTAAAAAACTATTCAACCGATTTACTTCAAAAGTGCACTTCAAAAAGTGCAAGATTTCATATTCGATTTTTTGGAAAATTTTGAAAATTGAAATGTATCTCCAACGTTTCTTATTTATGAAGACTAAAAGAAATCTGTATTTTTAATTTTCAACCCTAAAGGTTAGTGCTGTTACGTCTCTGTCACCAATGAGTATATTTCATTTCTATCGTCTGTATCTTCAATATTTTTGCGACTCCCAAATCAGTCCCAAATTTTCAGGAAACATTCATAACATATCAAACACTGAAAATAAGGGGAAAAAGTTTTTTATCTTTTTGGCATATTTCGGTATATGCCTTCTCCTTAAATGTTTAAAAAAATAGACCCCGAAAATAAAAATTCCATTTTTTTGTTCGCCTTCATAAATAAAAAGTATTCGAGAAGCATTGAAACTTTCAAAATTTGAGAGGAAGAACGTTTTTTTCAGTTTTTCCGACTTTTTTCGAAAACCGTTTGTCGCACGAAAAGAAGTAATACAACGTAAAAGATGCTCCTTGTCCGGATCTACATCTTTTGTTGGACATATTTTTTTATACAAGCAATAACTTGGAGGATATTATATAAAATCGACTTTTTGAGCTGCTAAATAATTATTTAAATGTTCAAGGGCGCAGGGGACCTTTTCCCATTATCCGATCGGGCTCAAACTTTGCACAGAATTTTTTTTTAATTATTTGGAAATATTCTGGGGGGTACCCCGAAGAAAATCTTGAAAAAAAAATTTAACAAGAGTAAATAAGAGCTTACTACCAATCACAGAATTTATTCCACATTTTTGACTTATGTTTTCTAAAGAATCATCTTCTGATTTGTACTATGATTTACGTATATTAAGCAGCCTGTGACGTATTATACAAATGCTTCGGAGAAACAGACACTCTGTCAAGGAAACGTGACTTCCTTTGGTTAAGCATTTGGTACATATACAATTCACGCTTTAATAACGCGACAACTCTCTGGCACACGCGGGGAAGATTATTTTCCTCCTTTAGGCTGCCATCTCTTTTAATTAAAAATACGTAACCATTCTGTCTCCCGTAAGAATTCCAAAGTGTAAATGATAGCACGGTTATAGTCACGGCCAGACCAGATAACCTCGCAAAGAGAGCACTAGCATTGTTGTTTAATCGGAACGAGAAGTAGAGGGCAGTAAAAGCTGATGACTACATAGTATTTCTAAAGAGATAGAACATATGAAAATGCTAGAAGAAACAAGAGAAAGAGGTCGAAGTAGAAGTCTGTGTAGTAGAAAAATATTGAAAGAAATAAGTGATAGTATAAAGTAAAAATTATATTTTCTATTTGTACTATTAATTTTTAATTTCGACTTACACTCTATCAGAGATGGGCAAGAAATTATTTGAAATAAAAATTTCGTGCACAAATTTTTATTTCAAATAATTTCTTGCCCATCTCTGCACTCTATGCAACTTCCCCATTAAATAATTAAAAGACAAACTTCCATCAAAGAAGTATTACATTCCCTGACTAATTAATAACTTTTAATTTTACATAATTTAACAGTTCGTGCTGCACTTACAATTAAATCTGCAAAACTCTTAAATAGATTATTTATCGTCACAGTGTAAAATTCTGTTTTGCAGTAGAATATCATGCAGGTAATAGACCAGTATATTTCAATTTGTGAATTTACTGTCTTTGTCATCGACTATAATATTTTCATTAAAGCTTTGTGAAGTATAATTATTAACACCTATGATATAAAGTCTTAAAATATTTACTATTAAAGCCCTAAGTTCCGTTATATCACACAAAGTCCCAGCATTCCCAGCAGAAATATATTGGCAACTATAATGTAAAAGGTTGTGTGATTTGACTTGAAACATGAATTTTCGTCCGTATATTATACCTACACCTAACGGAGATTAAGTGGAGAAAAGCTCCGACAGTTTTTTCCCCAGCATAAAGTATAATCGCATCTGTAAAATTAAAGTGTAACACTTGTGTTTATTTGGTGAAAAAATTATTTCCTTACAGGTATATATTTAAATACGTTTCGATATTTTTTTTATAATACTGCTTAAGTAGTTGGTGTTTACGGTCAACTAATTTGATTTCATTCGCTCCATCAAATACTGTAATATTGTCACTAACATCAAACCACTCATGACGGATTTTTAGATATAAATAATGAAAACAATGCAAAGTACTGCAAAACATAAGTATATTGTTCTATTCATGATGGTTTTAGCATTTACATTACACATACAGCGATTAAGATCGTTCGACACGAGAAAAGTAATTATGTAATTGACATAGAGAATATTCTGAACTTCCGTTTATCAATAATATATTTATTATACTAAAATTAAGAGTATTCAACGTTTGACTGTTTTGAGGTGTCATTCCACTGTGAAGTCATGAAAAATTGTCCTTTTTGGGGATTTATTTTTTAGTAACGGAATGTTCAACGTAAATAATATTTTGTCTACTTATTAATACACTTATTGACAATATAAAAAAATCTATTTTAAATTTTGAACAGTTTCTTTTAAATATATATCGCCCTGATGTGAGCGACTTGAAGAAGCATGTAGTGCTGGTGCAGGTGATTCCGGGAAAACGACGCATGTAAAACCAAAAATTCAAAGTGTGCTGTAGTCATTATGAGTATGGTTATCGTTGGGAGCAGAATTATTTTGACTGATAAACAAATAACAAGATGGCGGAGGTTTGAAGTTTAAGTGTCGAATTACGATGAATTTGTCACTCATTTTGCCTTGTAAAAAGTATGAAATTGTTAATCAAAAAAGGTCTCCGAGGTCCCTGCGATACCCACTGATGTGCTGAATAACGTGTGAAAATTTCAGAGTGAATGGTCATATAGCTTTTTCGCAATCGCCTGCATCAGTTGAACAAATGTTGTTTTGAGATAATCGCGTTTAAAGTTGTCAGCGCGCTCTGCTCGGCGCACCGCCTTCTCTGCAACTTTCAGCTATAGCAACCACACAAAAGCGAATCAGACCACGAAACTTTACCAACGCATTCTTAGATATATGTACTTTCGAAAATGGAAAGAGACAAAATTTATTGTTTTCAAACCGTCACAGTGGAATGACCCCTTAATGTGGACTCTGTGTCTGAGGATAGTGGCTTTTGGAATGTTAATAGCTCTGGATGAGGAAACGTAGTGGGCTTTTAAGGGTTTCGGAAAGTAAGAGAAGGGATGGTGGGATAGGACAGAAGTACAGGATTTTGGTAGGATGGCACAGTAGCGTTAGCGATTACGTAGCGTTTGAGGATATGCTGCATGTTTGCGGAGAAAGTTGTAGCTGAACAATATTGGGTTATGCGTGTCATGGATAAATATATTACTGTTGAAGACAATAGTTTAATTCTGCGTGTCTCATTCATATTTCGTGCCGCAAATTAGGCTGCGAGGGCGCTCCGCGCGATCAATGCGCTGCTCGATCGCTAATCGGCGTCTCGTCCACTTTATTCCATGCAAGCCGACAGCAGGTACCAAAATCGCGAGCGTGAACATTCCAACGAATACCTAGTATTACATTTTCTTTATGTTAAATACATCTTTCTTTTCTCGATCTTTAATCGCTGTGTTCAAATATATATATATCACCTAAACGTTTATATCAGAAGCCGTATCTTTCTCTAAGTATTTTCCTTTGCACTGCGCAAGTGCGTATTTATAATCCTAACCACAATAATTACAATTAGACTGTGGTTAACTTTTTTTGCTAGTGCATAACAATCGTCGTGCATAGTATCATGTATTCTCATTACTCCCACTTTCTTTGAAAATGTTCAAACATTAACGGCATAGGTACCTCATCAACCTTCTAAAAATGACCGTTTTATTATTGCTTTATATTTTATTATAGATGCTCTTCAGATGTTTGTCCCAAAATGCAATGTACACTATAACGCGGCTAGAATGCAGGACAAATGTTTTTAATACATGTGTCAGCAGCTTTTCTTAAATAAACATTGTTACTTTCAACTGTGAATCTATTAATCCTCATGAGTTAGTTGGCTGTTCTGACTTAGTTTTTAGTAAAAATTATGATAAGACACGTCACAAAACATTGTTTACGGAGCATGCTCAAGATAACCGCATTCTTTGTTAAAGCAAGAGGGAAGAAACGGCTCGTTTTAAAGAAACGCACATTTAAGATGAACGATACGCGCAGAATGCCTCTGCGGCTTAATCATTGCGTTTCACCCTTGCGAAAAGGACGGCACTTCCGTTAATTACCTTAGCAAACGAAATTCCTTAAACGCGAATCACATCGTCGGAACGACCTCTAGGGTGTTAACAATAACGCCGATAAGGTTATATGACTGAAGAAACAACTTTTTATGTTGTCAACAACAATATTCTAATTTCAGAAATAACGAAGAGGTTTTGGAAACCCGCTCAACCTTTTCACCATCTTTAAGTAACGACATTTGTGCCTTGACATTTTAATGAAATTTTAGTTTTTTTATTCTTCTTTCTTCTTTATTTAAAACTTTCTGTTCTTCATTATACCTATGTGATATAATTGAAAGAGAAACGTGTACCATTTATAAGTATGTATAATGTATTCATTGTTTTTAATACTGCAGAAGAATATCTGAGATAGAAAATGGTTGTAGAAGACAACTTTTAAAATCAATACTTACTTTACCATCGTAAAATAAGAAATATTACGCATGCAATACTAACTAAATATTATATGCAATATTAACACATCCAAGTTAATTGAACCACCATGTACGTGCATTTAGACATGCTACCGATACTGTAAACTGTTAATAACACAATAAACAAGATACGTTCTTTTAATCGCTGATGAGTATTAGAGGTTTTCGAAGAATTTATTATTTCATAAAAATAGTCACATAAAAATATGAAGTCGTGGACGAATATAAGAACTGAAAAATAAAAGTGAATTTCAATTTTTCAACTTCTCAAATTACTTCAAATTTGGATTTAGGTTTAATCATTTTTATGTCTTATATTACATTAACAAGATTTTGAGGAAAGAAGACAAATTATATAAAAAATTTGGAGCCTACTGTTTCATTGGTGGTTCCTTGGCACTGTAGTAGATAATCGAAAATTCAATCAGTGCGTTGTTCATAGTAAGTCGTTTAGTTGTGTGGAGAAATAGTTGAACAGATACATTTCCAGCGATATATGCTGTTGTCTGATCGAAGGGCTGTGCAATAATCGGAGGCGAACTACCATCAAATTATGAAACGAAAGAGCAAACGCGTTTACTGGTATTTTGCATCGCGATTATTTCCAATCGAAGCGATCTACAGTGCCTATAAAGGGAGCAGAAGGTGTCTGTTTCATTAAAGAAAGGAAAACGGAATATTGAGCACACGCTATGGCAATGTGCGGACATAAATTTGCGAGCGTATTTAATTGAAAGGGGAAGAAGGAAGACAGAAGTGCGAACTGAGCTTCCGATGAGAAAGGAAGAAAATAAGTAGGGAGGGAACGAGGGAACTGCACGAGGGAAAAGAAGGCTAGCAGCGAGCAACGAAAGAGGGAGAAACGTTTCAAAATGTGTTAAATGCTCGAGAATACCTGGATGGCATTTCCGAAATATACGGCGCCAGAAGTGGAACAAGCACACGATTACGTTCGGAAATAAAATTCTTCGTGTCAAGTAACTTACAGTACTTGGAAATAGGTCTTCTGAGGAGCATCCTTCAACTTATTTACTCTACCAGTTTTACATGGATGTATAGTTGCTATCGGAAGACATTTTCATGCTATCCATGTTAAGTAAACTTTATTTAAAAGATAATTTTGACATTGCACGACTGTAGAGCACATGAAATATGTTTTTAGCAATTCATATCAATCCTTGAACAAATAACGAAAGTAAAGACACGTATTTAAAAATATACTCAGTAATTTTTAAATGAATATTATAAAGTGCTTGAATTCTTTCCTAATACCTGTAAGCGGAAGTTGTTAATTGTGAGCCTAACGAATGTGATACTAAAAAGTTACTGAGGCGGAAATTCAGTATCTAAAAGGTTTTAAAAGCTTGGAAATTATTTTTCTACACACTAAGCAGAGTAAAAAATACTTAATTAACGTAGGTCGAAAAATCGGTCCTGTCAGACTTAAGGGTCAGACTTAAATTATCTTTCTATATTGTAAGATATAGTCAGGTCATTAATGCGTGTTCGCAAACAAAAGGCGGAGTTGGCTCTCTGTACTCCATGACGCGAATTCTGTAGTCTAGTCCATATTTACGTCTTATCATAGTACTCATTCCCTGCAGAATTAATTTTCACCCTCGCTGTGTAGCGGGGACTCGTCCTCGCCACATTTTTTTTGTTTTCGATACCAATAAGCAAACGTCTTACGTTACTTTTACCCTACTTCTAACAGCAGCAGAGATATTTTAGGTGCAAGAGATACAGG
Source organism: Andrena hattorfiana (assembly GCA_944738655.2). Classification (NCBI taxonomy): domain Eukaryota; kingdom Metazoa; phylum Arthropoda; class Insecta; order Hymenoptera; family Andrenidae; genus Andrena; species Andrena hattorfiana. Next base: position 13,394,984 of record OX122895.1, read on the forward strand.
GTCAACGTTTTATCCTGCAACCCGCGCTTGCACGAAAAGGTAAAATGGCAACAGCGCCTCATGGACGCATTCCACTACACCCATGCACCGTCCCGGCGTTCGTAGAGCTTTCAGCGACCGGACAGCAGTGATGCCCGAGTTTCGAGAACTTTGGGATGGTCTGTTTCAAATTAACGTCGCAAAGAGCTATTCAGAATTTCCTGGCGCAGGTTGAAAAATTTGGGGCCTTCTTCGCATAACTTTTGAACTATAAAAGATATCGGAATGCAATTTGCTCCGAAAAATGAAGAAAAATTATTCCCTCTTAATGATGGATAATTTAACATATTTTACGTTTACTCAATTTTTTTCTATCAATTTTTTAACCATAATTGTTGTAAAAAGTTTTTGCAAACTGTTTATTTGATACTGTATTCAATGCTGTTTTTTAAATTCGTGGTGTTGATAAACAATAGGCTAGTTGTTTCTGTATCATTACTTTCATAAATTGAGAAATTAAATTTTTATTCAATTATGTGTTAGTTCTGCAGAACTCAGAATCTATTGTTCTGGTTTTCTTTTTTCTGATTTTATCCTTAATGCAGTGCATACCTAGATCAGACGTAAGGGGTAACTAATGGGACGTGTCTTTGATTGTAGCGGTGTTTGAATTTTTTACTAGAATTTTTGTCTCTAAATGTTTTAGCTACTCAACGCCACGCCTATACCGGTTTCTGGTAATGCCATTTTTTGGAACGATGCGCCATTATTGTGGCTTTTACATGCAGGTGGCGAAAAATCTCTCCGTACAAGGATATAACGCCGCAGCCAACTCTGTCGTAGCTAAAATTGTTGAAATTGAGGCGGGTACGAGATCAGTCGACATTATTTTCAAACCTCATTACAGTAATCTGGGGCGCGATTGGTAAACCGATCATAAAAACGGAGCGCGCGGCTCGATTACCTGGGCCGGGAAATTCCCAATACCTAGCTCTTTGCTAATTGACGTTACTTTGAAAGAGACCATCCTAAAATTTTCAAAGCTTGGGCATCACTGCTGCCCAGCGGTCGCTGGCAGCTCTCCACTGGGCCGGTGCATGGTTGTGGTGGAATGCATCCGTGAGGCGCTGTTGCCATTTTACCTGTTCGCGCGGGCGCGGGTTGCAGGATAAAACGTTGACCCTGTATGTAAAACGATCTTTCTGTGCGTTAAGATTGATAAGCAATTTATGGACTAAATAGTTACGTATTTAGACAATCAAGAAAGAAAGAATTTTTAGAAAATAGTTCATTTTGATGATGAAATTCAAGTTAATGGAAATCTACTGCGTATAGCAAAACTTTGTATTATATTTAAAACGTTATTTTTAGTACAGAATGTAAATCCTACACAATTGATTCTGGAATGATTAATTAATTGAGAAAAATTGAAAATGTAGGAGTAATCTCAAATCACATACAATACCTACATATGAAAGATTTGTGGAAGGTGCTCCGTCCAATGGAACAAAAGCAGATTCAGGGCGATACGAAACAGTCATTTTCCTTTATTTATACAACAGTTAGTTTTTTCGGGGGGGGGGAGCTGATGGTGGTAAAGAAAAATATAGCCCTTTTGCTTTTTTTAACCCATTTGGTACTGTCAAGTTAATTAAAAACTTAAAACCGAAATTTAAAAATATTCCCCCTTTTAGTATAACATCATACAATCATATACAAAAAAAAAAGTAGACTGTATATTATAATGTAGGTTTAACAAAAAACAATACATTGTGGACGGTTCTACAGGAAGTAGGAGCAAACAAAAAACCGCAGCGGGAAATTAAAGAAAATAATTTAGAGTAAAAATTTTTTTTGAAAACAAGCTTTTATTAAAATATACTAAAAAGTAAAAAAATAATTTTTATCTGACCTAAATGGCTGCCTTAGAAGAATTCTCTCATGTGAATATAAAAATAAAAGCCTGGGGCGTAAGTGTTGTAATGTCCATTTTATATAAATATTTATAATCATCTACGTATGTATTTCGATACATTCGAGTTCGCATTCTGCTAGAGCGTCCTTGTTGCACGAGCTTTTTCCACTTGATTGCGAGCAGTTTAATTCCTCAATTCAAAGTCTGTCCTGAGATCTAAGCAGATTAAGAGTCAAGAAAAAATCATGCCATTCAACAATTAGCTTTTGCATAACTTTTAATATTTAATATTTACGCTCCACGTTTTTATTTTTAGCCATATGAGGGAATTCTTCTAATTGTAAGTCAATCATTTAGGCCGGTATCAAAATTATGTTTTTCCTTTTTAGTACATTTTAATGAAAGCTTGTTTTGAAAACAAATTTTTTACTATATATTATTTTATTCTTTTCAGTGAAAATATTTTATTGTCATCGGAGCTACGTACGTGTGCAAAGTTTCAAGTCAATCGCATATGAGGAAGTGGGTTAAAATTAGTTTACAAGATTTCACCCTAACAAACTAACTAACGAACTCACAAGTGAAGATAAATAAAAGCATGTAATAAAAAGAATTTACACATGCATGCAACATCCTGTGAAAGCAGCGAAGTCTCGCAAAACAAGAATATAATTAATCACAAAAATGTGGTAGACTACTCGCCTATATACGCTAACAAAAAACATATTGAATTTGCAGATAGCGTTTTCTGTAAGAGCATTCTATTACTATTCTTATATAGTAATTCTATTCCATTACTATTCTTATATAGTAATTAGTACATTTGACAGAATTATGCAAAAAACGTAGGTGTTATTTATACATTGGTGACAGCATTCTAATTATTAAAGCATCGCTAAGTGGTGATTAGGCCCGGTTACACGGACGCTTCAATCTGTCGATTTTGACATGTCGTTCCAGAATGGCACGCTGGTGCGCATGTTTCTAGTATACGCTCCTAGCGCGAGATGTACAAATATTTTGTTGTGTTTTGGGTTTGTGCATTGATTGACTAACTAATTGATTGATTAACTAAGGTGAAAAAATATTCGCTAATTTAAATAGACCAAGAACGATTACATTGGTTCAAAATATACAACTGACATTCTATAAGTACAGTCAGGACTTGAGAATGCTTCGAGAGAAATTAGAAATTGGGGTTATGTGGCACGTGTAAAGAGCAGTTATGCTTTCCACCAATCAGATCACAGAAATCGCGAATCACTGTTCTGCCTGCACCAATCAGAAGCGATCACGAAAATCACGGATCACTGTGAAAAATCATCGTGATTGGGAACGAACGTGATCGGATCACTCGTGATTCACAAATCACAGTTCTAGCCAACACTAATCATGAACAAATATCCTAGGTACCATCTCGGCTAGAATCAAATGAGTCAGTTCTACAAGAAAATGAAGAGAGATATGGATCACGACGAAAAAATATTTTCCGCAGTCTCTTAGTTTTTATAAGTGAATAATTTTGGAACAAACGAGGCTTGCTTAAAATTTAATGGAAGCTCATGACTCATGACCCGCAACAACAGTTTTCGTCTTGCGCCTTCTTTTGCAATTAACGTAATGAATTCCCCACGGAAAGTAATTACAGTGATTTAAATGTTTTTTAAATTATAGTAGTCAACGTTCCCCAACGACGAAACACGCGTCTGATTCTTTTTCTGATGTTTTGTTGTTCTAAATGCTTAGAAACTATGTTAATGTCAATTGTATCAATTACGTATCAATATTATACGATACTTACGTAAATAAAATTGTTGTCATATTATTTTCTGAAGTATAATATGCATGTACATAGTTCAAACATTTCAAACAATTGTTGAACGAAGAAATAATGTATATTACCACCTTTCCTTTTATTGTATTCAAGCAATATTAAAAATGTATTTTGTGAAAATTAAAATTTTTTATGTAGTATACACGGTACATCCCAAAAGTACCCAAACTTTGTATCGTTTTTTAAGAGAATGGGGGAGTTGCTGCCTATGGTTCCTTTGACACTTTATATCCTGCCGACAAGTAGAACACGTCACAATAAGAAAAAATTGACATTGAAAAAGTGGGCCAAAGACAACTTTGCGATATGGTGGTCGTGACATATAATTTTCGTACACCCTGTACAGTATACAGCGTGTGGTTATAGATATACATGTATTCTCTTCTTTATAAATTTCAATTGTACCTTTTTTACATAATTATAAAAGAGATCGTTTTAGTATCATAATTATCAGTAATTCCATATGATTATCAATATATTCTATTTTCGAGTTACATGTATGTATGTACAGTACCTATGTACACTTCAAATTTCATAATGTGAAAATAGTGGCCATATATTTTTTTATCAAAAATTATATGTATTTGTTAAAAACAGAAATGAAAGTCCACTCTTTCTTTGATAGGTTTATTCGGGCTTAATATCTATGCTGTATTTCGTCACATGAAATCATAAGTAGCGATGTTAAAATGTCATATTGCCGTATAATTATCAACAACACACACAATCATGTGTACTTCGTGAACAAAATGAAATAATTGGTACTGCTATTTTGTTACAGGTAAAAAAAAGTTTCCCTCAGATCCAACCTGTTGTCCAGCATGCGGAGTTACCGTGAGACCGCAAGAGTTGGAGCAACATTTCGCTCAGGAGCTCGATCGCCTATACAAGATATCCTCGGCATCCTCTCGAGCACGAGCACCAAGATCAAATTTGCCTCCTGGACACCCTCAGGATCATTCTCACGGACCGATGCTTCATGCCCCATCAGCCGCTGATGGAACGCCTCACGGAAGATGGGAAACTTACAAAAGGATCAAAGCCAACAGACAAGTAAGTAAATGCATGTATACATATATTACTGTATATAAAATTATTCGGACGATTCTGTGCCCAGCAAAAATATAGGGATGGGAAAGTGTAAGAAAATAAAACATGCAACTGAACTTGGAAACATATTAACACTTCGAATGGTTCAATATTTTGGAAAATACTTCTTTAAGTCGCTTTTGGTGGGAAAGTTTTCTACAAAGTGAAATCCAAGCTTGGTTTAATTACGAAGTAAAGATTCGTTGGCTCCCGGACAATACTTTCGATGCTTTCCAGAAAATAAGGACGTGAAAACACGCAAAAACCAAATTCCTTGACGTGAAAACAGAACGACGCCACACAGAGTGTCAAATTATCTGCGCTACTGTTCATGAGTTTGGAGCCTTGCGTCATTATGTACTCTTGAAGATATTCGGAAGATAAAGATGAAGAACGTAAAAATTTTCGATCTTTTTAGCACGTAGTACGTCACAAAAATGGTTTACCTGCCAGCATTTATTAACAAAGCATTTTAAAAAAATGTGACCCTACATCTACTTTAATTACATTGCACGAAAGTTCCGCTTTATTGCTTCTTTATAAATAACTTGGCACTTTTGCAATCGGATTATCCTGTTTTTTTTTTCTGTCGATACATACAGTTATTATGGTAGAAAAGTTTGTCACAAAAGGTTCAACGTAGAATCGCGAGGTGCCTGTCTGAGGGTCGGGAAGTGGTTTAAGATAGGGTTTCTTCAATTAGGGCAAAATGAGTTACCTTCTCTTAGCCCACATTTTATATTTAAAATTAGGGATGGATTTCTGAAAGCGTGGAAACCCCCCGAAACCCAAGGAAGTTTCGATTTTCGAAAATTCAAAATTTTGCACTTTTTTCGTGATTCGAAACTCTCCAAACCCACATAACAAAAAAAATTAAAATCAGTGAATAAAGAATTGTTCGCAGCGTGCCTCGAGAATTTGTATATTGTTATATTTTTACCCGACTGCGGCACGCAAAGGAGGGTATTGTGTTTATCAGGCTATGTTTGTATATCCAATGTTACGCTCTAGAGCCTGTACGGATACACTGATTTGGACAAATGAGGTGTCTTTCAAATTGTCTTGACGTTCCGAATGTTATAAGATATATAATTTTTTCAAAATTGTGAGATAAAAAAAGGGAACGGTAAATATTGACAAAAGGGTACCCAGCCCCAATGACGTTGGTATTGACATAGGTTGTGCATTGTTTTACCTCGCGAGTTTTCATCAAATCGATCGCTACTTTGATGAAAAGATCCTCTTAATATGTAACATCGTCTCTTAAACGTTCAAGCTGATTTAGGGTTGTATCGATACTAGTAAATATAAGTAAAGTATCGATACTTTTGATTCGATACCGAGTATTTTTGGTATCGATACTTGCCGTGCGATACTTATGAGGTATCGAAAGAAAAGTATTTAGATCGAGTGGAATCGAATGCGTATGAACGGGGATACCAGAAATTTCCTATCGTAGTGGAAGGGGAACACAACACGCATGCGCGTGATGTCACGTCATGAAGTCAAACCAATGAACGCCAAGGTTGATGTTCCTCTTCCACTACGACAGGGAAATTACTGGCATCCCTGCATATTGATGCGTATTAAGGTTGCCGTCTCATTTTTGTTATGGTCCGAATCGATCGAAGCGTCCTTTGTAAACAGACAGACCCTAATGAAACTACTGCGGTCGATAAAAAGAACTAGTACAGAGGTGACATCTCCAGGTACTCTATGTAGACGAATTTTTTACGCATAGTTGCCACATTTTCTGTTCTCTCTGTCTCTGCCGCGCTGTTGCCACAGCCAGTGATGCCAGAATCGTGGGACGCGGGACCAACGCGTACCCCCACTATGACCTACCGTCGTCTCCCACTATGGCCTACCGTCGTCCCCAACTTTCTTCCCATCGCACTGCACACAAGCATATCCCTACCCCTGTCCGTGTGAGCTGCCTGTTGAGCTGCCGAGCACACGGCAGGGGTAGGGATATGCTTGTGTGCAGTGCGATGGGAAGAAAGTTGGGGACGACGGTAGGCCATAGTGGGAGACGACGGTAGGTCATAGTGGGGGTACGCGTTTGGTCCCGCGTCCCACGATTCTGGCATCACTGGCCACAGCTCCTACTATCGAGAAGTCTTGAAGGAATACAGCACGAGAGCTGCGTCTAGGCAGGGATCGGCGGGCTCCAGCTACCGCTGATGGAGGGGGAAACATCTACAGGAGCGGTGGCCATGATGCATGACTGACGTAGGCAGGCACAGTTCAAGCACACATTACCACCGCTCCTGTAGGTGTTTCCCCCTCCATCAGCGGTAGTTGGAGCCCGACGATCACTGCGTCTAGCGTCAGAGCCTCGCTGAAAGTAAAGGAGGATAGCAGTAATGAAAGATAGAGAGGTTGGGTAGTGAAGTTAGGAAACATATCAATGAAACAGTACTAAATTGCATATCAATATCTCTTCTAAACTTCGCAATCCTTATTATCTTCTCTCATTCTGTGCAATATTTATGTTTACTTGTGAAAAAATATAAAGATATGATTGATCAATGATTGTTTATTTTGTTTGTTTTAATAGAATGTAAAACTTTCACATTTTCTATCGTATCGGCATGAACGTTTCAGCAAAATACTGCTGAGATTTCCCAGATGAAAATGAATTTAAACACGACATAAATCAGATTATTTGTAAATGATCTTATTCAGCTTCGATCTTCGGTTTGTTTGTAGGTATTTTTGTATGTTTGATGTATGTATGGTTCAAATCTGGCAACTCAAATTTAACCAACTTCCAACTATCGAGTTGTCTTGAAGCTTTGCAGGTGTGCGTAGTTTGGATGACAATACAATATCTAAAAAAAAAAATAAACCCCGAAGGGGTGAAAAAATTACTCAGTCATCAATAAATATAACCCATAACCACAAAACGACTTGGAATCAGTCATTCGCGTTCTTTACGAAAACGACAAAAAGCCGTTGCGTTTGGTACGCTAGTGGCATCGCGATTTCCGTAGGAAATACACAATTTATAACGAGAAATGATTCGTTACGTTCGTATAGGAAAAAATTATAGTACAAGAAAAGAATAATTTTTTAGTCTTTAGTGTATTTTAATTTAGTTTTTAGTGCATTTTGAATAAAATCGTTTAACATCAATTTTTTTTATATATTTTTTAGCATTATTAGATTAAAAATGTTACATTTATCTTTAATTATATAGTGCAGTTCTAGAAATAACCCGATTTATACTGTATTTGAAATCATTTTAACCCTCTAGGGACGAGTGGGACTCCAGAGTCCCATTCAGACTAACACATTTTTATTTACATTCTATCAATGTGATCGAGATTTGATAGGTGTAGTGACCTTTAGTAGGCAGGGATGAAACTGTTTGTAGCATCAGAACCCGAAATTAAACATTTTACTATTATAAACAAGTGAATCTAGTCGACGCTATGGATCGTGATCTGTGCCTGTTGCAATTTGTCGACTATTTTTATAAATTAAAGTAAGTAAAAGAACTTTTTATAGTAAAATAAGCATATATATAGTAAAAGTGAGTCCTAATTGACAAATTACTGCATGGGCACTGCACTCAATTTACATTATATATAGGGGCTTTCGGGTTAAAGTTATGGGACGTGTATGTCCCACCGGGACTTAGGAGTAAATATTTATGAAAATTGTTAAGTACTTATATGTCATTCATATTTCTTTAAATATTCGTACTATTCTATATTATTTGTTACATCGTGTGTAATTACATATTTTTATTAGTGTTTATGTTATTTATCGTTACTACAGCAACAAGATGTCGGGGCGTCGATAAGAACAATGCTCTTGTGAGTCTGTATAGATCATGTTTCAAGAGTAGATGGTGGTATCTGCCTATTTTTTTCTATTTACGTGAGTTATGTATAATGAATGCGTGGTTGTTATATAAAAAGCAAAATAAAGCAAACCATCACTTTGTTCTCCATAAATCTCAACACAAATTTTAAAATTAAAAGATTTCAGAAAATAAATTATTCAAAGTTTATTTTATTGTGGCAAAAAACTACGTGGACGCCGAAGTGGCATCTTTTCGAATAGGACTACCAAAATTTCCAAAACTCGCAAGCAGATATCTACAGAAGACAAGATTTGATTCATTACATCATTTTCCATTATTTAGCAAATGTAGACAAAGATGTACACTTTGCATTCTAAATAAACCGTTTTCATTTTGCGAAATGTGTAATGTATAACTGTGTTGTAACAAAAGCAATAGTTGTTTTTACGATTACCATAAAAAAACAGAATAAATATTAAAAATTGTAACATTATTTTTCATTACTACTTACTGCTCAAACATGATTTCCCACATAAAAAAAATCATTTAAGTACATATTTATGTTGTTTTCTATATTTCCGATCAATGTTCAAAAAATTACCCGTAAGTCCGGGTGTGACTCCTACGTCCCATACCATAAATCAATGATTTTCACATTCTCATCATTCTAACCGAGTAGTTTCCAAATCCGAAGTATAAAATAGATTATTTTAACGTTCAAAAAAATTCTACGTTTAGTTTAAAATATCCCCGTACCTAGAGGGTTAATCTGGAAAATCTCAGCAGTACCTATGTTACTGAAAACGTTAGGTTTTACATTTTATTAATACATAATCCACTTCAAGCAATATTGTAGGTATACGTTTCGAGCCGAGGCTCGAACCGAGATCAGAAGCCACCGCCGAACAGCCCTAGTCCTCAGCACGAAGAGAGATCGCGTCGGTTCGGATAAACACGCTGCCGAAAGTTATTTGAAATTTCGAAGCCTTCGAATAAAAGCCGAATAAACTATGGCTAAAGATGAAAACCTTATTCGACGGTCATAATAAAAAAATTATCTTTCCGCGTCGAATAAATTCACTTCAAATAAATTTATTCATCCGTGGTGTTTGGAATAAAGATAACTCGTGTTATTCGAAGCTTTGAATAACGGATAAACATAAAGTATCTTTTATTTGAGTGTATCCAGATATTATCTTTGCTCATCTCTGTTCTCCAGCCGCTTCGCCGTGATTCATTCAAGCCTCCCTGATGGCAAAATAGTGATAGGGGAAATGCGGCAACAGCGCGATACGACTCTTAATACATATTGGAAACTATGTCTTTCCTACATTTATCGGCTAGCTTGGACTTTCACCGGTTCTGATGTTACATAGCGCGAATATACCATCAGCGCTGGTGACGGAGAATCTTTGAAGCTTCATTCTGTCATTTCTCGAGTCTGTCTCAGTACACGAGTCATAAATTCATTATTATGTCAACGTACGGTGCTTATTAGCGTTCATACACACCAGACCACCCTGCACTGATGTCTACTGGAGGCAACTATACCCGCAAAAACTTTCTTTTTGCCGATTCCAGGACGAAAGACGGTTGAAACGGTTTGTTTACTACATCGCGTATACGTACACGCTTTTTCTAGCTTGTGTGAGCGTACGCACATATTCAAGGCCCGCCGAGACGGCAGCCTTAATGCAGCTGATTGTTAAAAAAAAGCTCGTCTTAAATCTGAGATATGGAAATATTTTGATAAAAATGACAAACAGGCAGCTAAGTGCAAACTGTGCTTTAGAATAAATAAATATTGAGGTAACACGACAAACTTGCTTAACCATGCAAAAACTCATAGTATCTCGGTGTTTAAACTTTGTGACGCACGTGTTCAGAAGTCCGTTTTCAGGCAAGCAACTTTACTTGCAGCATTTTCAGTAGTATTGAGTCGGTTGTTCTTATTTTATTAATAAAAGTAAGTAAACATACGTACCTACATATATAAGCCTATACAAAACTTGCCTCACATTTGAAACTATTTATACCCTTTGATAGTATTTTAAAAAATGCTGTTAAATGGTATTTACCGATAGTGTAAATTGTGCTTTGTCATTTGTAATATAAATCAAACTTGTCAATAGTATTTAATACTAAGTAATTGAATGATGATTGCAGCAAACAGAGTGATCATAAGGGACATGCGGATGCCAGTAGCTGTTCCACAATTCAACCGTGCAACTTTTCCTCAGATAAACACATCCCGTCTACTTCAACAGCAAATTGTTTGGCGATTGGATTTTTCGCATCTATGCCATCGCCTTCGTCAGAAAATGTGGCCAAACTTGTGAATAATGTGCGACGGCCTATTGTAGAGGCATTTGGAAAAATATTATCCCACGAAGAGGGAGGTGCAAGACATTCTGCTATTACTATGTGTCTATTATTTTTAATTTGCAAAAATATGCGACCGTTCAATATAGTTGAAGGTGAGGAGTTTAAACATTTAATGAAAGAAGTTGCTCCTTCTTACAAGATCCCTTCTGCATCATACATTAAAAAGAAACTGAAGGTAAAATATGAGACAAATGCTTTAATATACAAAAAAAGACTTAGTGGTGTTACAAATGTGTGCTTGACAACAGATATTTGGACTGAGACCATGTCGGAAAGAAGTTTCATAGGCCTGACTGTTCATTTCTTGGAAGCAATTCAAACTGTCAATTGCATTCTTACAAAGGACATGAAGAGCAACCATACTGCAGAGTACATTGCGAATGTATTGAAAGAAATTCTTGACGAATGGAATATTGCACCATCTAGAATTCGATGCATAGTCACCGACAATGCAGCAAACATAGTGTCTGCTGCAAAAATAGTGGCTGGTGATAAAAATCACTTGCCCTGCTTTGCCCATATTATAAACTTGGTGTTGGAAGCGGCGATAGAAATGCAGTGTATCAAAAAAATTATTGCAAAGGTTCGAGCAATTGTCAAGTGGGTTAAAAATAGTATCACAAATTCTGATAAACTGAGAAAAATCCAGATTCATAGTGGAGTAGTCGAAGGCTCAGTGAAGAAACTTATAATGGATGTTAAAACTCGCCGGAACTCCTCGTTCTTTTTGATTGATAGATTCATAGCAATGATGAAAATAGTCTCGGAAATGTTATTTGAAAGTATAGGTGGGCCTGAAATGCTGACAGTGACTGAGATTGGTGTGATAAAACAGTTAACAGCTTTGCTTAGGCCTTTGAATTTCTAACAAAAGCGGCTTCTGCAGAGAATTACATTACTATTTCAAAAATAATTCCCTTTGTGAGCTGCATAATTTCGGAACTTGACAAGTTCAAATCAACGCACGTCAGCAGTGGTGACAGAGGTGAAGCAGAGTTTAACAAAAGAAGTAAAAAGAAGGTTTGGGAACATTGAGCTAAACACTCGCGTGGCAGTAGCTACGCTACTTGACCCTCGGTTCAAAAGCCTGCACTTTCAAGACCAGACTGCGTGCGGAAGGGCAATCTATAAACTCAAGGAGCTACTGAATTTTGATGTGACTCAAACTACAAATAGTGAGGAGGAAGATAAACAAAGTGCGTCTTCTAAGTATGACTTCTGGAAACACCACAAGGATCTTGCCCATAGCCAAAAAAAGAAAAAATTTAAAAAAGCAGATGAACTTACAGTTTACTTAGGAAACCCTGTTTGTGCATTAAAAACTAACCCTCTTGAGCAATAGGAGGAAATGAAATGCGTCTTTCTTCTATTATACAAGCAGGCAAGAACGTCTTTGGTGGTAATAGCAACTTCAGTACCTTGTGAAAGGCTTTTTTCAAAGGGTCAAGAACAATAACAAAAACCAGAAACAGGCTTTCTGGAAAACATATCATAAGACTATCTCAAGAAGAATGGTTCCATTAGGTTAATTGTTTAATTGTTTAATAAAAAAGGTTTCATATTTTTTGTTTACCAATTATTGCACCCAAATACATAAATCAGATCATTTACGGTAAATCTAAACTATTCATGGTGCCTCGATTTCCGGATTATTTTTCTTAATCGTCAATCACGTCAACGTAATAAGAGGCCAGGGGGGAAAATTGTCGGTCGGTGTTTTTTTTACTGAGTGTGGTTTTTTAGTTACAAACACTGTAACCTTCCACACAAAACATTCTGTCTCCACATATGTAGTCCCCAAATGAAACGTATTTTTCTGTCGAAAACATATTGACCGACAATATTCTTCTGTTGATTCTTATTATTTTTGGAGTGGTTAGCAATGTAAAAGGAAATGATTGAAAAAATCGAGACCATGGATAATGCAGAAGCAAAAGTAGGTACATACTTTCTTTACGAAAAATAATAGTCTATTCGATATCGATACGTTTCCACCGATACCCGAGTAGTATCGATACGCCTATTCCGATCCAAGTAACGAATACAAGTATCGATACCATGGTAGTATCGAAACAACCCTATGCTGATTCACTGAGCAGAGAGGCCACAGAAGAGTCTACCGTAGTAGAGGGGGAATACCTACGGTAGTGGCGGTGCATGTCGTGTAACTCGCTTGGCTTAACCCTCGGGCAGGCGCGCGCCAGTGAGAGTTACACGACCAGGTACGTAGTGAACTCAGTTCACCAGTTGAAAATAATCGTTTTAGTCCCCTTATATATAAAGTATACACTTCAGAAACGGTTTTTCTGTCGATAGTAGTAACTTTTGATTAAATGTGATGGGAAAATAATAGCAATGTACCCAAGAATACAGTAAGTAAATACTGTTACGTTTTGTGTTCGACATAACGGAAGTTTAATGTACAACAGCAGTAACATGAAGAAGTAATAATACACAAGTACTAATAATAGTAAGTAATAACGAAATACAATCTCTAGTACAGGGAAATGTAAGTATCGATACGTCTGCTTGTAATGGCGGCTGACTCTCGAATGACAGCTTGACAGGCGATCGGTCCGATTCAGTGATGCCAGAACGGTGGGTTTTCGCCCACGGGCGCTACCACCACTCCACTACCAAGCGTACCCCCTCCTAGCGCCTGTACCACACAAGCATACCCGTCCCTCCATCCGTGTGCCGTACGCGCTGCCTGGCCGGCGCTCTCCGGCGAAAATTCGTTTTCCCGACATCGAAGCGCTTGGGTCGCAAGCAAAAAGTCAAGAGTTCAAATCCCGGTGCGGGATATTCTACTTTTATTTTTATTTATTCTCTAATTTCTCTTTCTATATTCTCAGAAGACTAAAGGCTTGAAAACTATTAATTTATAAAACATTTTCGAAGCTTGAATTGCTGCTAAAGATGTGATCTCCTTCTGACTTCTACCGCACCACTGCAAGCGTACCCTAACTTCTGTCCGTGTGCCTTACGCGCTGCCTGGCCGGCGCTCTCCATCGAGAATTCATTTCACCGAGGTTCAAACCCCGATCCGAAGATTCTACTTTTTTCATTAATTATTCTCTAATTTCTCTTTCTATATTCTCAGTAGAATAAAAACTTGAAAACTGTTAATTTACAAAGCATTTTCGCAGCTGGCTAATGTACGATGTTGGTCTTCTGCCTTTTGTATACATAAACAGAAATAATTCCTTGAAATGCTACTTACAAAATAAGCTCCTTTCTAGGATGGACTCTTTAAAATTCACGTCACAATAAATAGTTACAGAATCGGTGATTTCCGTTTCAGGTAAGCGAGCCGCCCGCTCCGCTATTACGGTCGGCTTATCACTCCCACCCCGGATTATTGTAATGAGGTTTGAAAACAATATGGACTGGTCTCGTACCCGTCGCAATAATGTCATTTATACCTACAGAAGAGTTTTACTAACCCACTCTTGGCCAATGACACTCTTTTCGTGTTAATCAGGTTTATACGTATCTGCTTATTTGCTTGTTGATTATTTACGAAAATTGTGGCATTGCTCGATGGAAACCACGAGAAGGTGGTGGGCTTCTTCCATCAGGAGAGGATAAGGATAGGTCGAGATGGATAGAATGGGTAGGAGCGGTGCGAATGATGGACGTAGCGGGCGAAACCTCTACTCCACGGATAGAATGGTTCGGGAAAGTGAGATAGGCGTAGAAGCTGTGACAGCACTAATACAATACTACTGTAACTGTTTCGTAAATTATATATGTACACGCCAAGGTAGGTGATACTGTAAAAGAAAGAGTTTGGTAAAATGTGACGATGAAGCTGTCGGAGCTACATGTTCCAACAGCTTAAATTGTTGGGGATTGGACAAACTTTCATACAAATGATCTCCCGACATAAGAGCAAGATGCCTATCGTCGACAGTCATAGTACGACTCGTCTCGTTTCTGGCTTTTAGGGATGTGCGCACCACACAAATGGAATTCACCAGTTCGCTACCCATTTTATTTCGTTTTTTGGTTTTCGTATCGGGTAAAATTGAGAATACCCTTTCGGCCTCGGCGTTGGAATGGGGTAAACACCTGATTATACCCAGCAAATGTCTGAGGGATGGAAAAACTGGAGCATTATGGGAATCTTGCACTATGCAGATATTCATCCACATGTCGTCAAAAGTCATTTTACTCCAGCTATCCATTTGGATTCGGGAAATACCGCAATACAAAAATTCCCATTCTTTTCTGAAGGCTTCGGCATCGAAATTGCCGAGCCTACGAGCGACAGCTAACACGTCTTAAAACGTCTCCTGTCTGTCGCAATGGAATAGGGCAGTGTCTGATGTGAAAATCATCAACTGTTTTTGTTAAATATCGTCATGGGGAAGACGATTCTTAATTTCATTGCTTACGGTAATATAAAACCGTAAGCAATTTTCGCGGAAGGAGGAAACTTCAACTTCTGTCATTCCCTTGCTCGTCGCATCTTCTAGGAATTCCTCACACTGAAGGCCTAGATCAACTTGAGCCAAGGGAAGTTGATTTTGTTTAGGAGACAAATCTATCAGCTTGATGTAATTAAAATGATCTACTAGAAGCGGTTTTAAAAATTTTTGGACGAAAAACCGAAGCAGGTTTTCGAACGAGGCTGTAACTCCTGAATCATCGTTTTCCGTCCTTGAAATTGAGCATTAAACTTGTTTAATGCATTAAGAACAAACTCAAGGAAATGGAAATAGCCTTTAATGTCATGCCTGTTAAGCAATGACAAAGAAGTTTGAGAAGCTTCTGACTTCTGAGTCAATGCATCCTCAATAAAATATCTCTGCAAATCCTTCCAGATATGCAGAAATCTAATAACACACTGGTGCCTCGCGAGCCAGCGAGTATCCGATAATTTTAAAACTTTTAAAGGAGAGTTATAATAACTCTCCTGAAATTGTCTGAAAATTGTTGAACGTTTAGGGCTATTATTTACGAACTTTGATACACCCCCAAGCAGTTCATTACATTCTTTTGGAATCGTAGCGCAGGCAGCACTTGCCGCCAACGCTACAGAATGACAAACGCACGGTAGCGTAAGTAAGATAGGATTTTTCTGAAGTAGCATTGTCTTGAAAGAGGAATTCCTACCCGTCATCACTGCAGCATTGTCACAACTAAGTCCAGCTATGTTACTTAACGGAATTTGCATTTTCAGCAATTGATTTTCAAAAGATTTGAAAATCTTTTCCGCTGAACAATCGCTGGCATCCAAATGGACGAGTTGCAACAGTTCTGCTCTAATGGACAAATGAGATGGCTCAACATATCGAACCATCAATGAGAGCCACTTGTCGTTCGTTGAATCTGAGGTTTCATCCTCGTAAACTGAAAATTTACAGTGGCGAACATTGTCGATGATGCGTTGTGTTTCATGCACGCACAAAACATTGGTAATGATTTGACCGCATTTGGTGCGGCCAACTTTCATACCTTGCAAAACTTCAGGTTCCTTGCCTATATGCTGCATAAGTGCAAGCAAATCAGATGCCATTGAAAGAGGGATATTCTTTTCGGCGAAGAAAGCCGCGAATTTAATCTCCGCTGTTTTGATTTTATCATCGAGGGAAGGTGCAGAACTTTCGCCTGCGACATTATCCCCAACAATTTCATTCTGAAGCATTTTCTGAATGTTTCTGACATGCATTTGTGTGGGCGAGTGCCTGCTTATTTCTGAAAGCCCACACTCGAAGATTTTGTTGCAGACTTTGCAGAAGCATTTGGACTCGTCCGAAGAAACGTTTTGCAACCACACCTTTAACGAAGCGTCAGCATCATACCAATGATGTTGGAACCTTTTCTTGTATCTCTTGGCGGGTACACAATCCATCACGAAACCGGTTACAATTCCGTATCACAGCACTACTAACACAGGACACTTCTCCACTTATCTCAATGCGCAATCAATTCGAATTT
The DNA here is from genome assembly GCA_944738655.2 of Andrena hattorfiana. Classification (NCBI taxonomy): domain Eukaryota; kingdom Metazoa; phylum Arthropoda; class Insecta; order Hymenoptera; family Andrenidae; genus Andrena; species Andrena hattorfiana. The sequence goes on from OX122895.1 coordinate 13,411,946, forward strand.
CACACAAAAGCTCGCAAGTTGACAAAACGACTGTCTACTTCACTGAAAAATGCTGATGGCTGTTCGCTTCGAATGTTCTATTGCAACTAGCCTGGTCAGAAACTTTTCCCTCTTTCAATACAATCTGGTTCACTGATTGGCAAGCTACACTTTAGAGTGAGAAAGGGTATCACGGTTTATTTCCCTAAAAATAATAAAACAATATTCATCATGGCATCCCAATCCTCAGCGCGCGGCCACGTCGCGCTCGTTCCATAAAGCCTGGTTTATGACCGAACGACTTTCGGAAAAACCTCATAACGCTCCAGTTTTTCCATCCCTCAGACATTTGCTGGGTATAATCAGGTGTTTGTCCCATTTCAACACCGAGGCCGAAAGGCTATTCTCAATTTTACCCGATACGAAAACCAAAAAACGAAATAAAATGGGTAGCGAACTGGTGAATTCCATTTGTGTGGTGCGCACATCCCTAAAAGCCAGAAACGAGACGAGTCGTACTATGACTGTCGACGATAGGCATCTTGCTCTTATGTCGGGAGATCATTTGTATGAAAGTTTGTCCAATCCCCAACAATTTAAGCTGTTGGAACATGTAGCTCCGACAGCTTCATCGTCACATTTTACCAAACTCTTTCTTTTACAGTATCACCTACCTTGGCGTGTACATATATAATTTACGAAACAGTTACAGTAGTATTGTATTAGTGCTGTCACAGCTTCTACGCCTATCTCACTTTCCCGAACCATTCTATCCGTGGAGTAGAGGCTCCTACCCATTCTATCCATCTCGACCTATCCTTATCCTCTCCTGATGGAAGAAGCCCACCACCTTCTCGTGGTTTCCATCGAGCAATGCCACAATTTTCGTAAATAATCAACAAGCAAATAAGCAGATACGTATAAACCTGATTAACACGAAAAGAGTGTCATTGGCCAAGAGTGGGTTAGTAAAACTCTTCTGTAGGTATAAATGACATTATTGCGACGGGTACGAGACCAGTCCATATTGTTTTCAAACCTCATTACAATAATCCGGGGTGGGAGTGATAAGCCGACCGTAATAGCGGAGCGGGCGGCTCGCTTACCTGAAACGGAAATCACCGATTCTGTAACTATTTATTGTGACGTGAATTTTAAAGAGTCCATCCTAGAAAGGAGCTTATTTTGTAAGTAGCATTTCAAGGAATTATTTCTGTTTATGTATACAAAAGGCAGAAGACCAACATCGTACATTAGCCAGCTGCGAAAATGCTTTGTAAATTAACAGTTTTCAAGTTTTTATTCTACTGAGAATATAGAAAGAGAAATTAGAGAATAATTAATGAAAAAAGTAGAATCTTCGGATCGGGGTTTGAACCTCGGTGAAATGAATTCTCGATGGAGAGCGCCGGCCAGGCAGCGCGTAAGGCACACGGACAGAAGTTAGGGTACGCTTGCAGTGGTGCGGTAGAAGTCAGAAGGAGATCACATCTTTAGCAGCAATTCAAGCTTCGAAAATGTTTTATAAATTAATAGTTTTCAAGCCTTTAGTCTTCTGAGAATATAGAAAGAGAAATTAGAGAATAAATAAAAATAAAAGTAGAATATCCCGCACCGGGATTTGAACTCTTGACTTTTTGCTTGCGACCCAAGCGCTTCGATGTCGGGAAAACGAATTTTCGCCGGAGAGCGCCGGCCAGGCAGCGCGTACGGCACACGGATGGAGGGACGGGTATGCTTGTGTGGTGCGGTACAGGCGCTAGGAGGGGGTACGCTTGGTAGTGGAGTGGTGGTAGCGCCCGTGGGCGAAAACCCACCGTTCTGGCATCACTGGTCCGATTGCCTTCTTCTCGCTGTCCTCTTGTCTTCGCCGCGGGCACCAGGGGGCCATGAATTCTATCCATAGGGTGCCCGCAACAATACGTAAAGAAATACGCGGATTGGTGAACTGAGTTCACCGGCGCGCCCGCTCGAGGGTTAACGGTGGCGTCGGTTGGTCGACGTCACGGAATCATCACGCATACATATACCGCCGCTACCGTAGGTGTTTCCCCTCCTCCACTGTAGACTCTTCTGTGCTATCCCTGCCGAGGTGTGCTTAACCGAACGGGCACAATCGTGAGGGCACACGCTACCGAACGGACGAGCGCTAATGCAAAAAAAAGAATGGTGTTGTTTGTCAGATTTTCATGGATATAAATTTCAATACTTACATTTAATATTGTCTGGTTTTTATTATCTTGTAATAAAAATGGAATTTTCAAGGAAAACAAAACATGCAGAGTCAATGGCTAATTTAAGAAAAAAAAGAAAAGAGTCAGTTGATTCTCGAAATAAAAATAAAAATGAAACCCCGGAAGCCAAGAAGAAAAGATTATTTGAAGATTCTATTCGCCAGGCTCGATGAAAATCACTTGACATGCTAAACGTCGTAAAATTAGACTGTCTATGATGAGAAATCATACCTCTGAAGTTCGAGCCAATGAACCTCAGTCTTCGCGCGATCAAAGGTTACAAAGTATAACAGAACATGTATTAGAAATAAGAGCTCATGAATCTTTCGAGGTGCGTGAAGAAAGACTAAATAATTTCGCTGCGCATGAGCGTCACCCGTTAAGAATAAATATTAAAACTCTTGCGGGCGATTACAACAAAGAAATATCGGAAGTAGCAAACTATACGTGTTTTGTTTGTTCAAAGCTGTGTTTTAAGAATCAGACTAGATTTGTTTCTATCACAGGCATTAGCGTATTACCGGAACCTTGTGATGATAGAATACTGTGCTGTAATAGATGTGCGTCGCATATTGTAAAAAATAAAGTTCCCCCAATGGCTTATTGGAATAATATGTCTGTCGCACCTATTCCTCCAGAACTTTAAAATCTGACCGAATTAAAGTTGCGATTAATATCTCGAATTAATCCGTTTATAAAACTAATACGTTTAGGAGGACCGTACGGCCACCGTAGTTTTAAAGGACAGTCTATACTTTTCGCGCAACAAATAGAAGAAATTGCAGAGCAACTGCCTTTATCGGTTAACCAATGTTGAATAGCTATAGTTACCGAAACATTAGAAAACGTGTCTGCAACTAAAGAATATTCCATAGATACAAGAATGATTCGGGCAGCGTTAGAATGGCTTGTTCGTAATAATCATTTATATAAAAATATTCAAATTAATCTCAACAGAGGAGATATTGACAATATAAATGATTGTGTTCATGAAATTAATATGAATACTGAAACTATACCACATACTCCACGTCCAGTGAATCAGTTTGAACGTTTAAGAGACGATGTTTTCATATTAAGAGGATCTTTTCATCAAGGTAGCGATCGATTTGATGAAGACTCGCGTGGTAAACAATGTACGGTTAATGCAGCTGTTGCAATAGCATATCTCCAATGTATATCAATTCTAGAATGGACTTCTTCTGATTTGGATAGAATCTTACTTGCTGGCAATACTTACTACAAACGATGTCTGGAAAGCTTAGAGAATCCTCCAGATTATTTGTGCACTGATGAATTACTACCGAATTTGTCAATAGCGACTACAAATCTGGCGCTAGAGAAAGAAATAGGTGCAGTGATTGGGCTTATAAAGCCTTCTAATCCAAATGCTTTACCAGAAGGATTCTACTCTACATTAGCAAGTTGTTTAGAATGTTTTTACCCGAACTGCGGCACGCAAAGGAGGGTATTGTGTTTATCAGACTATGTTTGTATGTCCACGTTACGCTCTAGAGCCTGTACGGATACCTACACCGATTTGGACAAATCAGGTGTCTTTAGAATTGTCTTGACCTTCAGAATGTCATAGGATACAGGGTGATCCTGGAGCCACTGGACTCAAAGAGATACCGCCTGGCACCCCGTGGCCGAGGTCAGCTTCCCGTGGCCGAGGATTCATACCTGTTTCAGAAAAACTGAATTGTTTATTGTTTACCATATCGATATGGAAGTGATACCGATGGATTCCTTACGTTTCTTTACGCTATTTTTAACGAAGCTAGCGAGAAATTATATAAATTAAAATTTCATCTAATTACCCTGATTATGCTCCGAATTGCGTCGGTCTTGGTGTTAGTTTCATCGGCGAAACATAACGAATCGATTGGCGTCGTTTTCGCAAAGATCTGATGAGAAATTGCGGAAATCCTGGACATTTCTCAAGTTCTTAATGTATTCCAACCCCTTCGAGGGTCGAAAGCCCTAAAATTCGGTTAGGCATTGCGGGGGGTTGTCCTCGTCACGGGGGGTTGACCTCGGCCACGGGGTGCCAGGCGGTATCTCTTTGAGTCCAGTGGCTCCAGGATCACCCTGTATATAATTTTCAAAAGAGTAAAAAATAAAAAAAATTAAAAAAATTTAAAGAACCCGGCTGCTTAAAAAGAGAACTAAAATGACAAAAATAATAATAAAATGACAATTTCAATTAACTCAATTGCCTGCAGTCGGAGGCTTTAAATCTTTTGATGCAAAATGATTTGATGTAATTACATTCGAACATTTATTTCGAAATAGAAAATTACATAGTGTCTTAATAAATATTGTGTATCGCTGTTCGCCCTAATTAGATTTGATGGGCTATTAACAACACTAACAGTATTTCCACACGGACAAGGAGAGAAACATATAAGTTACAAAATACGCTGAAGTTGAAATGTCACTATATATTGTGCATTGATGTTGTCCACCTCTTTTTGTTACCAGCTTGAAGCACTTTCTTTAGTCATTGCGGTACATGCTTGGGATAGAAGAGCATCAAAACATTTAAGGCCTCCGACTGCAGGCAATTGAGTTAATTTAAATTGTCATCTTATTATTATTTTTGTCATTTTAATTCTCTTTTTAAGCATCCGAGTTTTTAAATTTTTTAAAATTTTTTTTATTGTTTGTATTTTGTTTAACCATGGTCAATAAAGATTTATGCAAACATTTTGTTGACTGTTTCAGTCTTTAAAACAAAACGCCTTCCTTTTGTAAATCATTTTGAGCATTTAACACTTTGACTGGCCCAGGGTTTTGAAACGTACTCCTTCAAGGCGGTTAGGTCATTCCGAACAGTCGCTTCTGCCGGGAAATATTTGTCCAGCTCGCCCCGCACTTCGAACACGTGCCGACACTAATGAAAATTTAAGCTTTTATATTGTCTACGTCCACTACATCTTCATGAAGGTACTACAAGTGGATAGACGAGGTTTTCCAATGAAAATAAGTCTAACAAGGGACGTTCGGCAAAATTCAGAAAATTATGAAACTCGGTGTGCAAGTAGAGTAGTTCGTCCGTAACACAACCCTATTTTTTGTTGGTGCCATAATGCAATTTTTAGGGGTGCAATCACCCCTTGAAAAAAATGCAGAATTTTATTTTCCGTGGAATATCTCGAGAATGGTGAGAGATATCGAAAAGAAGTTTAAACAAAAGTTGCATCCTTCTTTTATATTTACAAAACCGCGTTGTCACGTCCCGAGTGGAGGTCTTTAGGACAATGACAATGTGGGGTTAATGGAAGTCAGGCGCGAATGCGAGATTCGTAGCACTGAGGGTAAGTGGGAGTCAGGCGCGAATGCGAGATTCGTAGCACTGAAGGTGAGAGGATGTCAGGCGCGAATGCGAGATTCGTAGCACTGAGAGTTGGAGGATGTCAGACGCGAATGCGAGATTCGTAGCACTGAGGGTGGAAGGATGTCGGGCGCGAATGCGAGTTTCGTAGCACTGAGGGTAAGTGGGGGTCAGGCGCGAATGCAAGATTCGTAGCACCGATAGTTGGAGGAATGCAGGCGCGAATGCGAGATTCGTAGCACTGAGGGTAAGTGGGAGTCAGGCGCGAATGCGAGATTCGTAGCACTGAAGGTGAGAGGATGTCAGGCGCGAATGCGAGATTCGTAGCACTGAAGGTGAGAGGATGTCAGGCGCGAATGCGAGATTCGTAGCACTGAAGGTGAGAGGATGTCAGGCGCGAATGCGAGATTCGTAGCACTGAGGGTTGAAGGATGTCAGACGCGAATGCGAGTTTCGTAGCACTGAGGGTAAGTGGGAGTCAGGCGCGAATGCAACATTCGTAGCACCGATAGTTGGTGGAATGCAGGCGCGAATGCAAGATTCATAGCACCGATAGTTGGAGGAATGCAGGCGCGAATACGAGATTCGTAGCACTGATCGACCAGGGAAGATTTAAAAGGTAATCGCGCACCTGGGTGACACCCGTTAGAGCACTTTTGTTTTGTTCTGGCTTGGTAATTGGATTTACCGCTGCATTAATATAAAAAAAGCCACACGTAATATTTCCGCGAAATATGTCTAGCCATATGGTCGTACACGGCCCATGCGAAAGTACGTCTTGTAAACACTGTAAGAACTCTCACGTTCGCGAACCGACATCAGCTGTTGCAGTAGGCTGTTTTGTTTTGGAGTTTTCGTAACCGAAGGCTAGACACAATAATTCGAAGCGTGATTTAAAGAAAAGTTGTTTATTCAATTTGCAGCACGAGAATATGCCATGCACTGTTAATGCTATAGCGGTTAGATTTTATAATAATGCGTTGGACGTTAAGCATTAGCACATAAACATTTATATAAATGGTAATAAATAGCAATATATGTGTATGAACATGAAATACATGTGTATAAGCCAAAGATAATAGTATGAAAAGTAATTGGAATTTGCTACGCTAACAATATAAGTCAATGAGCGTTAGCGAAATGATAATAAGAATCAATAACCGTTAGCTAAGATAACGATATGAATCCTTTAGTGAAATAATAATATGAATCAATTAGCGTTAACAATATAAAATGATATAAAGTAATGAGCGTTAGCGAAATGATAATAATATGAAAAGCAATAAGCGTTAACAACACAAAAGGATATAAAGCAATGATCGTTGCTTACGATAGTTGCCGTAGATGGATTATTCGTCGTTCACTGAATTTAGTTAAAGGTGTAAATGTTTTTTCTTCGCGGGAGTATTTCCGTTGAAGAGTTTCCGTAGAAGAGTTTCTGTAGAAGAGTTTCCGTAGAAGAGAGCTCCGGTCTCTCGGGCCCTTGTATTTATATGATTTACAGGAATGTCAGGTATGAGGGGTTTTCGCGGTATGCACCATGACTCATGTTCGAAATATGCATCTATAATTAGTGTTGATGACTCATGCGCGAAATATGTGTTACAATAGGACTTCCGGGGTTTTTATTTGGGCTTCTGAAAAGGGAACACTCAACCCATTTGATGGATTTTGGGTGTTTTGACTGGAGAGGGATGAGAGTGGCTTTGATTTGGAGGGTCGTAGAGAGGGGGTGAGACGTGGTCTCGAATTAAGAGGGTTTTTTGGGACGAGGGACTTGTTTAAAATTAGATATGAGGGAGGAGGTCATGCCTCGTAGGGCGAAGAGGGGGGAAGGAGTTTTCGTAGTTGACCATCTTGAGATGGGGACCGCTATAGTACATCGTCAAAATGATCAGTGATTGGGGAAAAGGAGTAAGACTTGAGTTTGAGCGATTTTGGTGGAGTTGTGGAGTAATTTATGAGGGAGACTTGAAATAATACCGCGCGAAAAATAGTGGGACGTCACAGCGTAAAAATAATTTTCGAAAAATCCATATTTTTCAAGTTACCCCCACCACCAACCCTTAAAATTAAGTTTTTGTATTTTGTAAATATACGCTGAAATACCTCTGGATAATCTCTTTTCATACATATAAATAGTTTGTGTTATTTTTTTTACAAACAAATAAAACCTCTATTACCGAATTTATAGTCCATTTTGGCAGTTTCCATTAATAACATGGTTTCTTAAAGCCATATTTAGATTATTATTTATGTAAAGTTCACACAGCTTTCAATTATTTAAGCAAGGCAGTACGTACCTAAAATTGCATCAAAGGTAAAACTCATTAAAGCTAATCAGTGACGTGCATGAATCAGTATGATAACAGCACATTCGTACATGCATTACTTGAAGTGTAATCTTATTAAGCTATTTTGGAAACCACACGAAAAATAAATAATGCGTGAAGATTTACAATGACTTTCCAAAATATATATGTTATTGAAATGACGCAGAATCTCATTGATGCCGATAACCTTGTCGAACCTTCCGATTTGCATAATGCATATGTATATAAATTTTAAATGATTGTAAATCAATTTTACTTTTACATCCCACTAATAACATATATATATAATATTATAGTTAATATTAAATTTAATTATAACATTATAGCAGTTTTCATTAATGAAGTGGCTGCATAAAGTAATATTTAAACATTCGCAGTCTCTTTTTGTACATGTTGTATTGTTTGATTATACATTGGAAGAATTATACTAATAGAAGACGATAGATACATTGAAAATTACGGTTTATAATTAGTACAATAATGATATTCTTCATAGAAATGATTGAAACAAAAATACATACCACACTATGCACACAAATACTAGATTTGGGTATAAGCTTTTCTTTCCTGCCTATTATATCAACAAGCGGACGTCTTCTTTCACCACTATACATAGTTTTGAAGGAATCTACAGGAACATTTGGTCCGATAGTGCAAAGAAGTCTATTCCGTCCGGTTAATATTTACATCGGAGCTTCAAAGTCAGGAAAACTCACGTCTGTACATTTTAAAACTTGGTTTAGCGAAGTGTATCTACCGAATACTGGCCGTAGAAGCATGCTTCTACTCGACTCGTGGACAAGACACTGCCCAAATGAGTTACAGTAGTTGATTTCACAAGACAAGGAAGTAACTATTTCAATGATTCTAAAAAAAAACGATGGACATCGTTCAGCCTTTAGATGCGTTTGGATGTGATTCTCCAAGAGAGAGGTGTCAATTTGCACTTACGTAATGAAATAATTAAATTGCAGTCCCTAACCCACAAGCAGTTTTCTTCGCCTAGATTCAAAAACCTTTTTCAATATGCTGGATTTAAAAGCGGATATTTAGAAACGCATCCAAGCGAATTTCAAAATCCTGTAGATTTCTGTTACTTCAGGAATGAAAAGCTTATACCCAAATGTAGTATTTGTGGGGAGCCGGCTTTTATGCGATGTGCATGGTGTGGCAAGTATTTTTGTTTCAATCATTTCTATGAAGAATATCATTATTGTACCAATTACAAACCGTAATTTTCAATGTATCTATCCTCTTCTATTAGTATAATTCTTCCAATGTATAATCAAACAATACAACATGTACAAAAAGAGACTGCAAATGTTTAAATATTACTTTATGCAGCCACTTCATTAATGAAAACTGCTATAATGTTATAATTAAATTTAATATCAACTGTAATATTATATTATTATTATTATTAAACGTCTTTATTACTCCAGGAAAAGGCGAGGCGCAGCTAGTAAGCTGTTACTGTGCCTGACCTTACTTATAAACAACAAAGAGGTACAGATCAACATATACACAAATACGAACATAACAAGATAATAAAAGTTACGAAAAGAAGAGAAAAAAGAAAAAGTTTTAACAGATTATTGCCATCTAGAATTAGACTTACGCATGGTATGTGCGTATATAGGAGGCAGCGGCGCGCTTGAACGAGGAAATAGTTGGAAGGGAGCGAATCTCGAGAGGAAGGGAGTTGTAGTAGCGAGCAGAAAGATAGGAAATGGAAGCTTGGAACTTCGACGTGTGATGTAAGGGAATAGAAAGGAGCGACTGGGAACGTGTAGTAGGAGCATTGCTGGAATGAAAAGAAGAAATTGTGCGAATTAAAGAATAAAGATAGGGCGGGGAATGAGAGGTCAGTAACTTAAACGTAATACAGCAGATATGTAGTATCATCTCTGCCTCATATATAACCATCCAGACCGCTGAAATAGAGGTGTGACGTGATCAAATTTGCGAACGCAGAATGAGTAACGAAGGCAGGAGTTTTGAACACGTTGAATACATTGCTCAATCCGATTTGTAAGACATGGTCCGTAGATCATTGAACAGTAATCAAACAGAGAAATCACGAGTGACTGAGTGATGAGAAGTTTCTGTGAGGAAGAAAGGTAGCGTCGGGAAGGGAACAGTACCTACACGTAGTCGAGAGTATGCAATATTGCAAGCTTTTATAGCATGCTGTTCGAAGCTCCAATATATATGTTATTAGTGGGATGTAAAAGTAAAATTGATTTACAATCATTTAAAATTCATATACATATGCATTATGCAAATCGGAAGATTCGACAAGGTTATCGGCATCAATGCGATTCTGCGTCATTTCAATAACATATATATTTTGGAAAGTCATTGTAAATCTTCACGCATTATTTATTTTTCGTGTGGTTTCCAAAATAGCCTAATAAGATTACACTTCAAGTAATGCGTGTACGAATGTGCTGTTATCATACTGATTCATGTACGTCACTGATTAGTTTTAATGAGTTTTACCTTTGGTGCAATTTTAGGTACGTACTGCCTTGCTTAAATAATTGAAAGCTGTGTGAACTTCACATAAATAATAATCTAAATATGGCTTTAAGAAACTATGTTATTAATGGAAACTGCCAAAATGGACTTTAAATTCGGTAACAGAGGTTTTGTTTGTTTGCAAAAAAATATAACACAAACTATTTATATGTATGAAAAGAGAGTATCCAGAGGTATTTCAGCGTATATTTACAAAATACAAAAACTTAATTTTAAGGGTTGGTGGTGGGGGTAACTTGAAAAATATGGATTTTTCGAAAATTATTTTTACGCGGTTTTGTAGATATAATAGAAGGATGCAACTTTTGTTTAAACTTCTTTTCGATATCTCTCACTGTTCTCGAGATATTCCACGGAAAATAAAATTCTGAATTTTTTCAAGGGGTGATTTCACTCCTAAAAATTGCATTATGGCACCAACAAAAAATAGGGTTGTGTTACGAATGAACTACTCTACTTGCACACCGAGTTTCATAATTTACGAATTTTCGGGTTGCCGAACGTCCCTTGTAAGTATAACCTTATTCAGGCTACCATTAATTCTACACAATTCGAATAAATTCTGAATTTCGTGGACCAGTTGTCTGTTATGGATAATTAAAAATACTCCGAATGAGATCAAATTTAGATTCATTTTCATCGGAAGAATCTGACCAATCTGTTGGTAATACTTTCATGCGCATTTAATAGACAGCACAAAAATTTTAACTTCCGTTAGTGGACGCCTCATCCGCGCACACGTTGTATCGCACTGGACTGCACGCGAGTGAGGCGTCCGTAAAACTAGATCCGGATTTTAGTTTTCTTTTGGATCAGAGTTAGTTTTTCATGACATGCTTCGGTTTTCGTTTTTATTAGCAATTGAAGTTCTTCTTTCAGTGATAACGTAGTAGATGTCGAAGGAATTATTGAACACATATACGGGCTATACTGTCCTTCTTAGTTAAACTGTCCTATCTAGTATTTTTTCATTTTTTGAGATATGCAGAAATATTCGAAGTTCCACACGTAAGTAAAGTTAGAAAATTCTACGTGTTTCCTAAAGATTTATAAACAGTCTAATGTATTTAACCTAACTTTTTTCTAAATGGTTAAAATATCCTACCGGTATACCTATTACAAAAAATTATATTAAGCTGTTACGAAATAATGACAACATGTTCTAATTTGAATGAAGAGAAATAAGGACGCTACAAAGTAAATGATAAAGCTTCAGTTTCCTCGGTTGTTTCAAAATGCTAGATAGGACATTTTAATTAAAGAGGGCAGTATATTGTTATAGGTAATTTATCAAATTGCCGGTAAAAAAATATGAATTACCGATACAAAGAGGGTATTTCTCGCGATTTACCTGTACACCGGTTTACCGGTATTACAATCCCAAATTTGTACCTCCCTAGCACTCTACGAGGTTTCCAAGTATACAGGCTGTCCCAAAAATTTGGGAGTTCCTTGGAGACGGTGACTCGCAGCGTGATTTGAATCAATTTATTTCTTAGCGAAAACGTTCTCCGAGGATTTGTTAACGAGATATTAACAAAAAACACCAATCAGAATGTGAGTCTGCCAGCCGAGCTCCCGCGGCAGCGTAGCTATGCACTGCGCTTGTACTACGAACAACCAAGTCGGCATGCATCGAAGAAAATTGCGTAGAATGGCAAATGAAAAAGACGGAACAATTTACCTGCAGCTTGAAAACGGATATCACCACGTCACTGTGCCCAGGGTTGCGAGGCGGTCCAGTACGGCGTACTGGCATATATGACGTCACTTGGCTTGGATTGGCTTAGCGTTGATATGACGTTACGGCGTCACCAACCAAATATATGTGTTCCCCTTCTCCTACAACGTACGGCCAAAGAAAAGATATGTATGACGTCATATGGGCCAGCACACCGCCATTTATCCAGTACGCCTGGCAACCCTGACTGTACCGATCCTGGTTATCGACGGGCGCGCTTAGTGTAAAGCTGGTCCCAGGTATACGACCTAACCCAAGTGCAACGAGTATTCGTATACTAGCTGATGCGGCATTATGGGATCTGAAGTGGTATTGGACTTGGGCCTCAGCTCTTGTCTGGACCCACAGTTAGTGATGGGATCCGAAGCACTTCGAAGCGCTTTGAACATGATTCGAAGCTTAAAACACTTGATAGTCTTGATAAGTCTTGAATCTTTATAGGTCTTGAAAGTCTTGAAAGCCTTGAACCTCCTGCTTCAAAGTCTTGGTTAGTTTCGGACCCGTATGTACGTCCACCACCGTCTCGCAGGACATATACAGTCATAAACTACGACCCTGACGAGACCCTCTAAGCCGATCAACCTGGCTAGTTTTTGACAACCAGATGTTCATTTTGAAGACTTTCAAGACTTTTAAGACCTATCAAGACTCAAAACTTATCAAGACTCAAGACTTATCAAGACTCAAGACTTATCAAGACTTTCAAGAGTTTTAAGCTTCGAATTTTTCGTCATATATATATATAGATTCCAAGCGCTACGAAGTGCTTCGGATCCCATTACTACCCACAGTAAAGCGAAATTCAGATTGTTCTTTTTTGTAATAAATAGTCAGGAACCCTCGAATAATATTTTCGACGTTTGTCATAAATTATTGTCGTGAAATCAGTAAACAGCAGGGCGGGAAAACACGCCGCTGCCAGTCCAAATGTTAGTATACCTTATAGGGGAGAGTAGGGTAAAGCGGAACGGGTGGCTAAAACGGAACATCAATGTTTTTCTTAAATGAGAGCTGCAAATGAATTGGTATCGCATGACATGGAACCAGGCGGTCCTCACAGCATTTCGTGACAGACCATAGACCTGATGTTACTTTTCGATTAAATGTCTTGTAGACATTTCCAGTATCAAACTTTCAATATTGTGTTGTAGTTTCAACCACTTTTCCTCACTTGGATTTAGAAAATTTATAACGACAAGAACACCATTAGATTCTACAGTCCTTACGCTTCATTTTTACGGTTTACCCAGTTCTTTACCTCACGCTGAAGTGTAAATATTAAATGTTTACTAAAGTCGATATCAGATATATTGGCCGGTGAGTTTCGTGAGGGGTATTCTCCCACCACACCGTTTGCCTACCTTTTCTCAACGTTTTCAGTCTCGCTCTCGTTCCATCTCGCCCTCGCCTTCGCAGAACAAGAGTGAGCCAGAAGTGGTGGGGATAGTGCTAAGCTTTTGGCGCGTAGGCCAAACCGAGCTGTCAGCGTAGAAATACACATATCAGAATAGGTGTGCGTTAGCTACGAAGAAATTCTGGAGCTTTATTGGTTAGAACATTGATACTTTCTCGATAGTTTCATCTCGTATTGGTCTACGCATAGCTTCGTAACGCACACAACTATTACGCTAAGAATAAATAGCAGCCAAACGGATAGGTTCGGGCGGAGCCGAGCAGCGTTCCCGTTACCCCACCATACAGTGGTGGCTGATTTCTCCTCGATCGCTGTTCCCGAAAACGAATTCACCGGCCAATATATATGATACCGACTTTACTTTGCGTGGGATAAAATAAAACACCTATTTAATCCACTTCCCCCAACCCAATTGTCTTGAAACTTTACAGGCTTGTGTAGTTATGATGACAAGTCAAAGTATGAAACAAAAAACCGGAGGGGTAAAAAATTACACAGTTATTAATAAATAGGGTAGATGTACCATTTGTGGCCGCTTAAAAGATTTCCGTACCATGCACTGATACATAACTTAAAAAAGAATACATACACAAAAGTAAAGAATATATAAATGTATTCCAGAATATACAGATAATTAAAATATTCTAAGTTGAACAATGTTTTAAACATAATTATTTAAAATATCATTATATTATCGTGCCAGACTGTTTTGCACCATTTGTAGCCACTAGAGTACATTTTTGGCCAGTCGGCTTTCCATCTGTGACCACTTATAGAATTGGTAATACGAAAGACTCACAGTAAGAATTGTAGCTTTTAATTCATTACAAATGTAACACTTTTCGTCATTGAAATTGTTTTTGTAGAATTTCTCTTTCTACGCCTCATTATCATCTATGGCAGTTCAAAGTAATGAGTCTACTTTTCAGAAAAAATTAAATTAAACTTTAGAAGATTTTTTTCGCCAACGTCATTGTCAATACTATTGTATAATAATTTTATAATAATTAAGTATTCTACGATCAGTTGTTAATGAGAATGCCTACTGACCAAAAATGGTTGTACCGTGGGCTGTTTATGGCCATTACGTGGCCACAAATGGTACAATTCCATTTTCGATGTACCATTTTTGGTCAGTGCCTAATTCCAGTAGAGTTTAGGTTATATCGTTGAAATTCTTTTTCAAATCTTAAAAATATTTGTTTTTTAATATAAATATGTATAAAACTTCATCCATGCTCTTGTTAAATACAATAACTAATTGTTTCCTTACCAGTCGTATGCTAAGCACCGTTTGCAAGGATATGGAAAGTTATCAGAGATTTGCACATTCACGTATGATTCTTAAATAAAACGGGACAACAAAACAGTAGAAAGAAGTAGAAATTGTGCCAACATAACCCACCCTTAGACAGCTTCATTCATTGTAATGAAAGTATCCTAAGAATACTTAATATATTGGAATAAATAAGACAGGGGCCACAAATGGTACATCTACCCTATAACGGATAACCCATAACCACAAATCCAAACGACTTGAAATCAGCCTGTAACCACAAATCAAATCAATTCAATAGACGCGAAACCAGCATATAACCATAAATCAAAACTTAAACACTAAAAAGTAAATAATAAACAAAATATACAAAAAAATTTAAGTTTAACAATTTTGTTTAAAATATACTAAAAACTAAAAAATTCTAAATGCACGTGTTGATATTCATAATTCATGTAAAAATCCATGTGTATTTGATTATTTTCAGTAATTTTTATGTTATCTGGTAAAATATTTTTTCTTATGTGTGTAATATTTATTTTTATTATACTTTATCTATAATCGTGATACCTAAAACATGTATTTATAGTTTTTTTTACATAAATGAATACCATTTAAATCATTAAACCAAAGATTTTGTACACTTACATGGTCTTCAAATGGGTGTTCCGCTTTACCCTACCACTTGAGCGAGGCAAAGATTTCAATACCTCCGGTAAATCTCATTTTCCTTTGTTGTAAAATATTTTTCTTAACAAAGGCTTTGTTTTTTTTGTAGTCTAAGGTCCACTTAAGACTCCTGTTGAAGTCCCATGTCTTTTTTTCCTTCCGATTTTATGTTATCACCCTCCACAGTTAAGCGTCCCATTTTATCCTACTCTCTCCTACGTACTTCTTACATTAGGATAGACCGAGGGCGATAGTAACAGGGGGGCGATTGTAACACGCTAAATATCTCAAAACATATGATAGATATTAACCCAAGTTTTGGATATATCATTTATCATATATCATGCATTCTTTAGAATGACATTTGGAATACACACATCCATGTTTTAGCATTATAGATACACAATAGACATGTATAACGAAGAAAATAACTTTTAGATGCCCTAAAGTAACTTTTTCTTACTGATTTAAAATTGTAATATAAATACTTCATTTGCAAGTACGTGCTTTTTCTTTTTTTTAAATACTTAATCTGGCCATTTTTTAAGTAATACTGATTGTTACTTATCACTTTTGCGCGTCTCGTTAATTAAAGTTTATGAGTTAAGTTCAAAAGTCTAGTCGGGAGCGATTGTAACATCGGCAGTAGGGATCGGTTGTACCGCGACAGAACCGAATAGTGACAAAGAAGATGAATAATTTTGTCGTGTTTGCACAGAATATGCATACAGAACCCTATAAGGTAAATGTCCCAATACTTAAACATGGCCCAATAATTAAAAATCGAGAAGAAATTTTATTAATAATAACAGTTTTACTAATTTGCAACGTTTTAACTATTCGAAATATAATTGCAAAATGTATTAGCTTTATATAGATACAATTATAAGCTTACATAACTGAATAGTCATATTATGCAAAAATATTATTATACAGTAAAGCTTCAACAGTTTCAATCCCGCGTCTCACCTAATGGGCTCAAGCAAGCGAGAGAGTATTTTTGTTAAGGTTGTAATTAATTATTATTTTATCATTTTTTAAATAGTACAGTTGTTGTGGATTTATTATATGTTGAAGAATTGAAAATTAATTGGATCTCTTAATAATTTTTTCTTTTTAATATTGAAATTGTTGCGTTTATCCAATAGTACACGATAACATGTCACGGACCAGTTATTAAACGCGTATTTAATGGTTATATAAACACTGGTACAGACGTCAGTATTCAGTGAAATATTGTTTTTTATCCTATATATTTACGTTAATAATAACTAGACAAAAATATAATACTGTTTAAGAATTATTAGGATAATTAATCTTAAACCCGTCATAATATTAGCATAACCTAAAATTTTATAATATACTTTTAATCATTTTCAGACATAAAGTCATGCCGAAGATTTAACACAAATGTATTATAAATAAAATGTTTTTATTACCCCAAAATATTACCGTATTCATTTCTTTTCATTAACTGATAGAAATAGTTAAATTAAATATATATTCAATAATTGGGACACTGATAATTAATGACTGGGACACGCTATGAATTTCATTTAATTACTGGGTCATATGAACAGTTTCATGTTTTAATTAATTTAAAACTTTTCCTTTAATAAATGTAGATTCTTGTTACGTTATCTGAAACTAGAAATTTTACGCTTTCGAATAATTATATTTAGTTATAATTTTATACTATTTAAATATAAAAGAAATTGCAATTATCTCAACTGCTTCCTTAACTGTTTCACCACTGGGCCATTTACCTTAGTAAGAATTGATCACATGGAGAATGCACCAGCCACAACGTTTTCTATTTCTGCCACAATTGCGATATTGCATAACTGGTTATAAATTTTACTTTTTTCATTTATTATTATAATTAAAATCAATAAATATTTCTATTTTGTTAAGTTAACCGTTTTAGTGCCAGGGGTTTTTAAAAATCCGTGTCGGATTGTGCCATGAAGCGCGACAGCGCTTTTGTTAAAAATAAACCTTGGGACTCAATGTGTTAAAGAAAGACAGCTAATTATGCAGGTTGTTTACGATTATTTGAAAGAAAATTTGTAATTACGAGAGGAAACTCTGACAGACTCGCGACAAGATACATTCTGAACCGAGCGTAATCGAATTGATGATCGTGACCAAAAAAAGCGACACGGTTCACCACAGTAAGAGAACAGCGCGATCGCGCTGCGTGGCACTAAAACGGTTAAATTTGCGCTACTATCGACTTCATGCAGTGTTACTACTGATCCGGGATCAGGGACGGTTTGTAACACTTTCTCCGCTTCTCATTTTTTATTAATATACCTGGATATTACTTGACATGCAGCGAAACTGTTATGTCTGAATAATGTTGGATAAGTAAGTAATATTTTCGTATAAAAACTTTTGTTCTAACTGTGATAGTTCTTGCGTAATCGTATTCCAAAGTCAAAGTGTTACTACCGCCCCCGGTCTACCCTATGCGAAAAACATATCCACCAACTACATACATATAGATAGTATGAATAAATAGTGCTAGGTAAATAATATTTCGAAATATAAGCTAATCTTACTTCTAGTGAAAAAGATGCATCAGTATATAGATTTTCAATATCAATGCTTTTCGTTGTCTGCAGGCTAGGATCCGCGTGAAGAATCGGAAAAGGAAAGCAGACGAACCTTCGTGTCCCGTTTGCAGTGAGAGGCTATCTGGTACGCCTGAGGAATTGAATCAACACGTAGAAAGATGTTTAAATAAACATAATAATGGCAATCCGGCCGGGCAACATCATTTGGATGAGGAAGAGGTCGACGTAGAGGGTGACGCTGAAACATTCGAGGAGTATGAATGGGCTGGACAGAGAAGAGTGCGAGCCACATCGATGCTTGTGGGAGGATTTTCTGGTATATACTATTGAATACTTTACTACTTCACTAAGTTTTGTTCAGCTCACTCTACGCTTTGAACTTATGTCAACACGAATGAAAATTGAATTTTTTGTATTCTCTATAACATCTGCATAATAGTGCAACCAAGGCCTACATCCTGTGGATGCCTTCCAATCCAAAATAAGTCTAAATAATTTTTTAATTCTGTAGACCAATTGAAGACCTTGCAGCAAGAGGAGTGCAACTTTATCTTTACCGGTTTCGAGTAAACTGAAAAAACTGTTTATAAAATTATTGCTATGACATAACATTAAAAGGAGAACACTAAGTGAAAAATATACATTTTCACACAATAAGTAGTAGTTATTGAGTTGATAAGTTTTTATTTATATTTTTGACGAATTTTTCAAGTCTAGAGCTGCACAACTATGCACAATAAGAAACGCATTTTATTGATTTATTGTTGCTTTATTAATCAAATAGGGAAGAAATACGTCGACATTTGTTGTAAACATAAAAAAATAACATTATTCTTGCGCCTGCTCGTCATCATTGTGTGTGGAAACATTCTGATCCTCAATCAACGCATATTTGAGAGCGTTATAAAAAGGCTGCTTGTTAGATATGTGGGACGTAATTGGTGGCTATCTGCATTACGTCGTTATATTTTGCATTTTGCAGTGGTAAAATAGCAATGTACAGTGGATTATGGGGCTCAACTGATACATTTTACATTACTGGTTTGGTGCAAGAAGGAGACAAATCCGGATCTGCATTCATATTGCACAAAACGGTAATGGGTGTAAGTCAAAAATTTACAATAAATTATCCATTTGTTTTCGGATTTGCATCAAACTTGCGCCAAACGATGTAGATTTTTTACGAATATTACACGGTATAACTAAAAAACTGGCAAAAGTGGAGTTGCACCCCTCTTGTTGCAAGATCTTCAATTATACTTTCTTTGCAATTAAAAGTAATTCGAATGTGATTCTTACGAAGATCTAATAGAAAATATAAGAATTTAAATTTTCATTATTATATCCGGCTCAAAAATATATTTTCAACTACTACAGATGTACGGTGGTAGTGGACTACCTTCACGCACTTGACAGATATATCGAGAATAAGCGAAATAGATGTATTATGTCGAGCGACCGTGATCGAGGTCCGGTACTTCAAGCAGGGTTACTAACCGTAACCCTAACCGGGTTTGGCTCTCTAATGTAGTTAGGGAATACAATCTCGGCCATTATTTACTATCCCGGGATTGCGGGATTTTTTAAAGTCTCTCTCGGGATTCCGGGACTAATCCCGGGATTGGGTAATAGAAAATTTCAGTAATTAAAATGATTTATTATGTGCTAAAATTCTAAATCTTTATTTAATTCAGGGCTGCACAAGGAGCTGTTTTCGGCGCATACCCACCGGGTGCTCACCAGCAACCCTCCTGTCCCGTTGCTAAGGTTAGAATCGATGAGGAGAACTGCAGTAGTGGATGTGTGTGCTCGTAGGCTCGTAGCGTAAGTATCTATGGCTGGGTTCAAGTCATACCAAATGCACGTACACTACTGCAGTTTTCCTCACCGATTCTAACATTAGCAACGGGACAGGCGGGTTGCTCTCCGCTAGGCGCCGAAAACAGCTCCTTGTGCAGCCCTGATTTAATGTAAAAAAACTTACTTTCTATCAGTAGTCTGAAACATAAACTAAAATTATTTTTCACAATAAAACAGTCATGAATAATAACGTCTCAATAAATACGAACGAAGGAACACTAAAGCACTTAAAGTACGTATATATCTAAGTACAATGTTTCGCCTTTACGTATTCAGACAAGTTGCGATCTGCAACTCGCGCAATTTCGAAATAGCGGAAAATGAGAATAGCATTGAAAAAATAAATATGGTGCAGTTAGCTGTATACGACTTAATATTATTATTTAAATAAATCATTATTATTATTGTCCTTATTATTATGAAATGACTGTGTTTATTTATTCCGTTTATTTTTATATTTTTCGGGTGTTCCTAAAGTAATTCATATTTTTAAATAATCCCGAAATTCTCAGGATTAGTTATATCAAATCCCGGGTTTTTTGAAATCCAAAAAATAGCCGGGATCGCGGGATCCCGGGATCCCGTATCCCGGGATTGAATTCCCTAAATGTAGTGGAGTAATCCGCAACACCGGGTAACCCAGAAGATTGTGGGGCTGGTAACCCGGTTAACCCGCTCTTGTAATGGGTTATAATTCAGGGATTCTAACCCGAACTGTAACCGGGTTACTATGGGAGGGTTTTGAATACACTTACCAGGAACAAGTTAACTCATTTTGAGCTGGGTGCAGGCGTTGTTTTTAGCGTAATTGTTACATGGATAAACTGCTGGTTCAGTAACAACGCTTGATTTTAAAACCACAACATTTATTATAATGACCGTTAGTATAGTCGAGAGTGTGTAGATATAGTAAAACGTATGTGTATTAAAGGTGTATGGCCGTTTCCAAGGCCGACAGGAGCCGAGAACCTTGTTCTATCCGTTCTAAGTTGAGTTCTGGTCTCCTCCTCCGCGCACCCTCTAAGGAGACCTCGGTTTTCCCCCACCACCTGGTCTGCTACGGAAGTCCGTGCAGGGTGGAAATATTTGTTTGCCAATCAGTCCTTAAGGTGACACGTTGGGCGTTTTCCTGACTTCTGTCCACTCCGCCCACCTCTTCGCATAAACAAAATGCAGTAGGGAGACACCGTACCGAGACCCCGAGACAGGCCCCAAGGTCCCGCGGACAGAAACGATCCTCACGTGTGCGACCTGTCCAGGGGGTTTACGATGCGTCAATCGCTATTGAGCGCCAGGAAAGACTCCAAGGGTACCCGTCATAACTGGGATTTGGAGTTTTCCCCTGTTTATGGTGCCAGATGCTTAACAGCCACAATAATCGCGCTAATGGAAATTTTAAGCTCAAAAATAGCGAAGAGAGTACGTCCGTATCATAAACCCCATGGCCTTTCTACTCCTTAACAGGCGTTGTCCGTTTAACTACTTATTTGAATCTAAATACGCATAGAATTTTCTTTATTTTGTTTTTAACTTCTACTGTTCTATTCGGTGTGTTCATTTGAACAGTTTACATCCAAATATCTCGAAAATAATACTTTTTCGAGAAAAATGTTAAATATAAAAGTTTCTCGGTTCTAAGAGGGAAGTACAGCTATTTAATTAGTTTGTTATTTGTTTAGCGTTTTCAAGATTATTTGAGGGGCAACTTTGTATGTTTAAGCAGAAACATGGTTTTATTTACAGATTTTGTTGATATTCTAGACATGTAAGCGATATCTATAATTCTTTGTTGAGTAAAAAAAGTCACACGAAAAGTGTAATTGTTATTGATTCATAAAAGCTTCTTTGTTTTATCTAACACCATTGTAAGGTACAATCCGATAAAAAAATGTTTGATAGAAAAGTTTATTACTTTTTTGGGTTAAATAAGAATCTGTAAATAAAAATAATATAAACAATAAAAAATAAAAAACAACGAAATCTACGAAAAAATTAACTCTTTGTAGTATAAATCATCAATATTTTATTATTAATGACACATGGAACAGAAAAAATTGAATGTGCCTTTTATTCCGCATGACTCATTGGCCCATTTACCGCAAATTTTGCATTGGAACCAATTTTCCTTACTGGTAACATAGTTCTCTTTACAAGCGCAGCACTGATTGTTTTTTGAATCATTTGTCAATAGGCGCGCTCGTTTTCGTAAGCCCATGTCCCTCGAGTCAGAACAGTCATCACAAGAATCCAAACCAGGAATTGAAATCTGACTGCTACTGGAAGATTCCTTGCACTTTCTCTTTTGCTTTGTATTATTTACTTTCTCTTTTGTCTTGATATCTTTCTTTACATCATTTTTCTTTTTCTGATCTGGTTTTGTCAAAAGGTTTGTAAAAATATCTTTGGCATTAGTCATCTCATTTGTAAGGTTTCGATTAGGTTTTTTTATTGGTTTTACTGATTTAGATAGTAGGTCGCTCATAGATTGTATAAGCAACCTGTCCTTCTCCGGTGTTGATGTAATGATTGTAGACGTAGCTTTACGCCGTTTCTGTAAAGTTTTAGGAGGGCGAGCTTTTGGGTATGGACGAATGTCCTCTACACTCACTACACTTGATGTTCCGGGAACTGGTTCATTACATTTGGATGTTGATGGCACAGCAAGGTCAACTTCATTCTTCATACTTTGTGTATCATTGGATACATCAAGAAATCCAATTTCTTCGTTGTTTTCTTGATTAATCGACGAATTTTCTACTACATTATTTGATTGCAGCTGTTGTGTTCTCAAGGGATGATCCGTAATTGCCGATGGCAAAAAGTCATCTTCAGTGAAAATATTTTTGTTAAGTGGATAGATTCCGGTATTTTTAAATCCTGATACGATGTTATGCATATTAAATGCAGAGTAAAATGCATCTTTAGCAAATTGAGGAACATCGTAAATACTTATTTTTGTTGCGGGCTTAGATGTCATCCAATCGTTCATTGAAGCTCTGTATCGTGACTTAAACGGCCCGAAGACAGTTATGTCGAGTGGCTGAAGCCGATGACTGCAGTGTGGAGGGAATGTCAGGATAATTAGATGATTTTGACGTGCAAATAAGATTACATTTATGGTTATATGGGTCTGGTGATTGTCCAGTATGATCAGTGCTGGCTCCTTTTCAGTTGGTTTAACGTGCTTTACGAAGTGCTTTAATGATTCCAGAAAGCAGTCTTCTGTTATCCATCCTGATTGGTTGGCTAAGCCTAAAGAACCCGTAGGTGCATTTTGAATCATGTGGGATTTAAAATGAACCCGCGGAAATATAAATACCGGAGGAATACTACCCCCTGCTGCATTTACAAAGGCCAACATTCTGACCAAAGAGCCACGTTCGGCTGAACTAATTTGCCCTCCTCGTTTAACGCCTGATTCAGTCACTACTTTTGGTGTATTGGTCACGGTACTACAACCAGTTTCGTCCGTATTCCAAATCATATTCGGAGAAAATTTAAACTTTTGATAACACGTTTCCAAATTCTTAAAAAAATTTGTGATAGTAACCTTATTAAATCCTGTAGTCCTAGCTAAGGAAGTGTTTTCAGGTTTTCTAACACTTAATGTGTGATTTCTTTTTAAAAATTTTTTTAACCAATCTAGCGTAGCTATTTCATTTTCAATCCATTTTTCAGGAACAATGTTTAGTCTCACAGCATACTGATATGCTAATTTCCGAACTTGAACGGTTGTTAGCCCATAGCACATTTTGGCTGATGTTTTTAAATAATGCGCTAACATATTTTCCTGGTCTGTACTGAAAATTCTCCGATGTCCCATATTAGGACGATATACAAAATCTTTTTCTGGTGATTTCTTGGCTTCTGCAACAAGTCTACCCAAATGCGATTTACTCATGTTATAAGCGTTTGCTACAGATCTTAGTGACATTTTTTGTTTAAGAACTTCTTTTACTGCATCCTGTATCTTTTTCGTGCTGATTCGAGTTCTTTTCTTCGGAGGCATTTTTTACCCTGCAAGAAATAGATATTGAATAAAATAAAACATTCCTAGTTATACTGCTCGACACTATTTTTTGCCGTATATATGATTATGTATACATTAATTGAAAACTAAATCCCCGAGAAAAGACATATAGAGGAAAGCGGGGTAATTCCGACCACATAAGCAGTAAATGCTATAAAATTTGAACAAGTTATACATTTGTTAGTTTTTTTATATTAATTGATAGTTTGAAGTGTCTAGTTTGTATTAGTGTGACCGAGAAAGCATAAATTTACGTTGTAACAAAATTGGGAGCAATAACACAAAAATAGTCATTTGGCCGGAATTACCCCACACCTCATGTTCAGATATTTGTAGTAATACACTGAATTGAATTTACAGATCATCAAAAACCAAATGTGAGTTTGAAAGTAGAAACATTCCTCTATTTAATGAGATTAATATTAATAATTCATATCTATTCTTTGTACTAACTTACCTTGCTTTAAAATCGAACACTGCTATAAGATTATGGTGCGAAATAAACACTCCCGGATTTGTTTGAAACAAAAGACTGCCATCGTCATGGAAACCCTGAATATTAGCTCGCCGCATCATTAACAGGTGACAGTACCATACAAAGTCAAGTTACGCGGTTTTTATTTAAAGAAATAGAAGTGGCCGGAATTACCCCGCTTTCCCTACAATCTTCTTAAAAATCATGTAAGAAGTAAATAAGTCAGTGAAAACAATTTGAATACACGAAATTTACATACAACTGTAACAAATTTATAACTTATAACGAGGGCTAATTTATTGCCACACATTTTTTTGACGATAAAGTTTGTCGCTTTGAATAGTCACTTTATTAATTCTTAAATTTGAAACAATACGCCATCAACTAATAATTCATAATTTTAAACAATATCATCTATGTATCAGATGATACACTAATAACTTTACAGGAAAGTATAATACATATAGTGTCCAGCAGCACATGTGTACGAGAGGGACAGCCATGAAACGGTCGTCCTATTTAAGACTTGTTATGCTGTCCCTTTTACGACTATAAGTGAGTTTAATATAAAATAACCGCAAAACAAAGAAAACAATTAATTAAGCTTACCTGTTAAGCGTTTTCGTTTCAGCTGAATACAGGCTATTTTAATGATATAACACTTTAACACTTTGTATATATCTTGATCTCAGAAAACGACACAGAAAACCAATGAATATTTCACTTTTACTGCCGAAAAACATCAACCGTGGATTACTACTCTGTTGCAAGTGAGACCGCAATGAAGTTTACGTCAAATGACTAGGCACTAGTGTTGCCATAAACAAGAAAATAACTTGCATGTGTAATGCGTTTAGAATTTTGGATATTCGATTTGTCCCATTTAAGACGTGTCCCCTTTATAGCACCTATCCCCTATATATTATTTTACATAATATAAGTTCATTAATTTTAAATCTTATGTCCGTATTTTTGTCATTACACACCATTTTATACGTAGTATTTCTTTCGTAAATTTTGTATGTGTTTAAAATAGGCGTGTCATCCTATCAGGTTTAACAATCTGAAATCAATAAAAATTTTGCATACATTTCCAAACGCTGAAGAATTCAAATGTTCGAACTTTCAAATTTTTAAATTTTCAAAAGTGTGAAATGTCAAATTCTTAAAATCTCCGGATTATTAAATTTCGTAACATTCAAAAGTTTTAATTTTCAAATTTTCAAATTTTTTAATTTTCAAATTTTCAACGTTTCTAATTTTCAAATTTCCAAAAGCTTAAAACTTCAAACTTTTAAGAATTCGGATCTATAAACATTAAAAATTCTAGAAATTAAACAATTTTACGAATTAAGACTGTTCAGTTACATATACTTTTGCATATATTTTCTGCATATTTTTTTATGTATAGCGCATACATAATACATATATTGCATGCTCATATGTATTGAACACTGAGTTTCTATTTTTACATACCACTTTCTTACAAATGAATAAATTTGGCATATTACTTGTGTTTCAAAATAATATATTTCTTACTTTATATTTCTAAAACTGCACACAATTATTACGATATACTATATTGTAGTCGGATTTTGCATGCACATATTAGGGTAGACTCACTCTACCCGTCTAACTGATAGCAATATAAACAATGTGAATGTACGAGCGGGTTAACCTGCTCTGTGTACTATGTAGTAACCCGCTCCGTCCCGGTTACGACGGGTTACAGGAACTAACCCTTGGTAACCCGGGTTACGGTTAGGGTTAGGCCGCGGTTAGTAACCCTGACTTCAAGCGAATGCCGCGAGCATTGCAAATTTCGAAAATAGTACGAATTGATTGATAAGGTCCTCTCCATAAAAATGAGTCTAAACTTGAAATAAGTTGGACTATTTTTAGAATTGTGTATAGCATTAGGGTACATTCCCCAATAATCCTCAAAATAATCCGATTTATGTTGTGTTTGAACTCATTTTCATCAGGAAAACCACACCAATCAATTTGTACTACTTTCGAAAAAAATAGGATAAAAATTATGGAAAGTGAGATTTTTGTTATTCCATGATACATTGTAAAGGTGAAATTCCACGGCTCATGGCTCAGCGAGTCTCGCGCCATACTCTCCAAGCCCCGCGTCGTGGAATTTATCAGCTCTGGCTAGGGAATACAATCCCGGTCATTATTTACTATCCCGGGATTGTGGGATTTTTTAAAGTCTGTCTCGGGGTTCCGGGACTAATCCCGGGATTGGGTAATAGAAAATTCTAAATCTTTATTTAATTCAGGGCTGCACAAGGAGCTGTTTTCGGCGTCTACCGGCGAGCAACCCTCCTGTCCCGTTGCTAAGGTTAGAATCGGTGAAGAGAACTGTAGTAGTGCGTGTTCGTAGGCTCGTAGCGTAAGTATCTATGACTGGATTCAAGTCATACCAAATGCACGTACACTACTGCAGTTCTCATCACCGATTCTAACATTAGCAACGGGACAGGCGGGTTGCTCGCCGCTAGGTGCCGAAAACAGCTCCTTGTGCAGCCCTGATTTAATGTAAACAAACTTACTTTCTATCAGTAGTCTGAAACATAAACTAAAATCATTTTTCACAATAAAACAGTAATGAATAATAACGTCTCAATAAAAACGAACGAAGGAACACTAAAGCACTTAAAGTACGTATATATCTAAGTACAATGTTTCGACTTTACGTATTCAGACAAGTTACGATCTGCAACTCGCGCAATTTCGAAATAGCGGAAAGTGAGAATAGCATTGAAAAAATAAATATAGTTCAGTTAGTTGTATACGACTTAATATTATTGTTTAAATAAATCATTATTATTATTGTTCTTATTATTATAAAATGACTATGTTTATTTATTCTGTTTAATTTTATATTTTTCGGGTGTTCCTAAAGTAATACACATTTTTAAATAATCCCGAAATTCTCGGGATTAGTTATATCAAATCCCGGAATTCTTGGAATCCAAAAAACAGCCGGGATCGCGGGATCTCGGGATCACGTATCCCGGGATTGAATTCCCTAGTTCTGGCTTGCGTATCTCGGCTTGGACGTCCCGCGCGCGCCAGGCCTCAACGCAATCAACGCCCCGGTCCTTGTCGGCTCGATTGCGCGCCAGAAAATTATTCGACGCCGAACACACCATCGCATAAAGTTAAAGTTACAATTACATAACTGTAACTTTAACAAGTGAAAGTTAAAAAATTGATTCGATGCTGAAGTTGAAACTCTAGTCGAATAAAAAAATTAACTTTATCCGTATCCTTTCAAATTGAAGTATTTTTGTTTGTGCATAGTTTCCCTAACTAGGACCACTATTCAGTTAATGATGGAATCGCGCAGAGTTTTTTATATAGATCGAAAGTATATGTCACAACGATCACAAAAATATAAATTAAAGATGCTAGTAAAAGCTGGTCTGACCTTGAAATATCAACAAAGGTGGAACAGGGAAAGAAGAAAAATGAGGGAAAGAGAATGACAAAACCGTGTGTTGAAATTTAATTATCTTTATTATATGAAAATACATTATATGCAATGAATGATAATAGATTAATGATAGATAACAATTAGAAAAAATTAATGATAAATAAAATGAATGATAATACTATTGAAATTACACAGTGGGTAATTAACCATTACATTTATGATAATCTTGTTGACAAGAAGGTTGAAAAAGTGATTGAAACAAGATGTATATTTATCTTTTATTGTCGTAAGCTCTAAACAAAAGCCAGCGCCCGCCGAAATAGAATACTATCGCTTGCACTATGCTGCTGAACACTAATTTTTACCGATCGGTCACGCGAAAAGTTAAACGAAATTCATGTATCATCCGATACATAGATGGTATTGTTGTAAATTATCAATTACTAATTAGAATTAGTATTGTTTCAAATTTAAGAATTAGTAAACAAGTGAATATTCAAAGCGACTTTCTCGTCAAAAAAATGTGTCGGAATAAATTAGCCCTCGTTATAAGTTTTCTAAAGTAGTATGTAAATTCCGTATATTCAAATTGTTTTCTTTGTCTTATTCACTTCTTACATGATTTTTAAGAAAATTGTACATGCCCTTTCAGGGCATTTATTTTTCAATTAATGTATACATAATCATATAGTTGGTCAAGGTATGAAAGAAACAGTGTTCGCTCATTGTAGTCATTATGAAAATTATTATTGCTTCAATCACTTTTTTAAATCTTCTTGTCGACATGATTATCATAAATGTAATGGTTAATTATCCACTGTTGTCAATAGTATTATCATTAATTTTATTTATTATAATTACTTTTTTATAATTGTTATTTATCATTAATCTATTATCATTCATTTAATATAATGTAGTTTCATATAATAAAGATAATTAAATTTCAACACTTGGTTTTGTCATTCTCTTTCCCTCATTTTTCTTCCTTCCCCTGTTCCACCTTTGTTGATTTTTCAAGGTCAGGCCAGCTTTGGGGAGCATCTTTAATTTAAATTTTTGTGACTGTTGTGACATATAGGGTATACCAGAATTGATGTACACCCCGGAACATGCAATATCCTGATGGAAAAAGACATCGAAAAGTCCTTAAAGATATTAAGAAAAAACCTCGATCAATCAGAGCGCGAGCCTTCCGCTGAAGCTCCCGCGCTAGCGCGGCCACGCTGCGACCACGAGCAAGCAAGGCGGCATGCATCGAAGGAAATTGCGTAGCATAGCAAATGAAAAAGACGTAACAAAAAAATCTAACCTTTTGCCATGGTTTGTTTGCCATTTAAAGTGAATAATGAATAAAAGATAAATGGATGAAAATCATGTGTAACGTAAAAGGACGAATACACAGTTGTTTTTTTTTCTAGAAGAATCGAAAATAATAATTATTTGGAGTGAGAGGATAAAGAACATGTAAATTTCCTTTTTTAATAACGTAGAAACGAAAAGGTAATACAACAGGGAACGAGTGAAAAGTGATCGGAGTTCGTTATTGTGATAAAAATCCGTAGTTCAATAACGGCCAACACTGTTGTTGATAATGAATAAGTCCATTTAAAAATTGCGAAGAAAAATTTGCGTACGGAAATGTGGAGAGTTATCGCCGGAAATAAACCATAGCCTGCATTAAATTTAAAAAATATTAGTCGCCAATAATGTAATTAAAACTCACCATTTCGGAAATTCACCTGTAGCTTGAAAACCTGCGTCAGTAGGTCACCGAACCGATCCTGGTCATCGACAGACGCGCCGAGTGCACAGCTGATCTCAGGTACATGACACCATCCAAAGTTAAGGGTCGCAACGTCAAGGGCGTCCAGGGTAATGTACCGAATTCACTTCACTGCACGCCTACTAACACTGATCACTTAATTTATTTTTCATAGAACGTGTTGTTCCTACGTTATAAAAAATGCTGGAAATGAATGTTTACTTGGCGTTCGGAGCCGTGAGTATTCCCGCACAAATTTTCACGCTGCAGCACTTGCGTCCCCGCTGTTCGGGGGGTACACCCAAAACGTCGCGTAATACTCTTGAGTAGAGAACATTTCTGCGACGTGATTGCTTTCTGACTGACAAGATTTTTTCCAAGCGACTTCTTCTACCCCCAAATAGTTTCTCTCGTTCCATTATGAGTTGACCCCCACCAGGCCAAGGGGCTTCATTTGTAAGTTCCAGCTTGTCCTTATCTAGATTATTTGTTGAAAAATGTCATTGCTCAATGGAAACCACGAGAAGGTGGTGGGCTTTTTCCATCAGGAGAGGTTAAGGATGGGTTAGGAGGATGGCATGGATAAGAGTCAAATGACGGGGTTAGTGGTTGGAAGTAAGAAGGCAGTCGAAAGTACTTACATCGTGTCCCAATTTCAATAAAATTCGAGTCATGGAGAGAAAGCAGTTATCAATTTGCGGTGGAATTATCTTAGTGTATGTTACTACACTTCACTAAAAACAAGCACTCACTCACTGGCATTATTAATGTACATTCTGTTGCACTACACTGCTCAATCTCTCACTCACTCACTCACTCACGCACTGGCATTATTAATGTACACTCTGTTGCACTACACTACTCACAATAAATGTTCAAACAGGTCTCCTCCTGTCCTACGCACTTTTGAAGCCTTCTGATGGTGGAATTGCGAATATTCTCGCACAACCCTTGTTCTGTAATAGCTTCAAATGCCGCGATTATCTGTTGTCGTAATGTTTCTACGGTATCAATTTCAATGGAGTAGACCTTTTGTTTTCCGTACCCCCAGAGGAAGAAGTCCAAGGGAGTAAGATCTGGAGATCGTGGTGGCCAATCTATTGAACCATCACGGCCTATCCAACGACCCACGTAGGCATTATTTAAAAAGTCCTTCACAATATTCACACAGTGTGGTCCAGCTCCATCTTGCTGGTACTACATGTTCCGCCGCACATTAATTGCAACATCTTCCAAAAGAATCGGCACATCGTTCTCCAAAAAATTTAAATACGCTACACCTGTCAATGTTGTTGGTAGAATGAAAGGGCCCAAAATGTGATCACCAATTATCCCAGCCCAAACGTTCAGGATCCACTGAGTTTGATAACTTCTGATGGTGGTTGCGTGTGGATTTTCCTCCACACATGTGAATTTCTTGTGTTAAAAACACCTTCTCGCGTGAACGTACTTTCGTCTGTCCACAGAATCCTTTTTAAGATGTCTGGATAATGTTGATACTCGTTCAAGAGCCATTGACAAAACACCAATCGAACTGGCATGTCCCGAGGCAGTAGTGCTTGTACCCGGCGCAGGTGGTATGGATACAATCCTTCATCTTGTAAAATTCGATGTGCCGTCGATTTCGGTATTCCTGATCTTCTTTCAATGTCACGCACACTTATAGTTGGATTTTCTTCCACGAAATCAATCACAGCTTCCTCATTTTCCACGGACTCGTTGCTTCTTGTTCTTCCCCTCGTACTATTATCAGAGCGAAATTGACTATTCCTTCTTACGTTCCATATCAACCCCGTCATTATTCTTCTGGTTATGGGACGCCGATTGGGAAACTTCTCATTGTATGCGCGTACAGCAGCAACGATGTTGGTGTCACAGCTCCCGTACACCACGAACATATCGTAATACTCTTCGTTGGTATACATTGCCTGCCAAATGTATGATGATAGCTCTGTTAAAATCCGTTCGCTTTCGCTCCAGAAACAGTTCTGACTGTCTCATGTCAGGTATTAGCAGTCGTGCCCCCACAACGTCCTCGAAGGTAGGTACATTATTGGTCATTTCAATATTTCGAAAACATAAAGAGATTGGTTGTGGAAGGGATAGGCAGGCGAAGGAACGGTGTCGGTTAGGCGAAAACGTTATGATCATTTCGTTATAAAATTTATTATGGGGCTGAGTCTGGAAACGTAACAGGGGGGTGCTATTGACAATGCGTTTCGTTTCTATCCTCTCCGCCCTTCGTTTCGTTCGTAAAACGTATTTGGTTTACTAAGGGGTTAATCGGTATACTGCTTCATTATCGGGTGGAACAACATTGTGATCGGGGCGCACTGTTCTCGACCGTCGACTCAGGGAACTATACGGTCATAAACCGCGACCTTCTTTAGACTACGTTGAATATCAACGCAGTTAGTTTTTACGATTGGTTAGAAACAATGTCGACGAAGTAATACAGAAACGTGGGAAGTCTGGCAATCGACAGAATTGAGGTACATGGCCGGTCACTGGTGTTTAAAATTTATGACCGGGCTTTCCTACTTCCAACCGTTAACCCCGTCATTTGACTCTTATCCATGCCATCCTCCTGACCCATCCTTAACCTCTCCTGATGGAAAAAGCCCACCACCTTCTCGTGGTTTCCATTGAGCAATAACATTTTTCAACAAATAATCAAGATAAGGACAAGCTGGAACTTACATATCTGATTATTATAAAAAACAGTGTCATTGGCCAAGAGTGGGTTAGTAAAATTCTCCTGCAATTCTTCTGTCGACCTGTTTTTTTACCTTACTGAAGAAATATGGGGTGATAGCGGTACGGTCAGCTGACTGTAATCGCGCGCGGTTGCTTTACCTGAGACGGGGCGCACCATTGTCTTTAACAGCTTACTGCGACGTTAATATCAGCTGCGTTACTCTAGAAAAATAAGCTTAATTTACAGAAAACATATCAGCGAATGTGGTAGTACTTTTTCGGATTTTTACAATCGCGACCTCGAAGTGAAACGGTAAAGGACTTTTCGATGTCTTCTGGCATCAGGATAATGCATGCCCCGGATTGTCCCTCAATTCAGAGACAATACGCGACGATGTATGTATTCCGTGCGAGAGAAGGTAGGCTTGAAGTTCGATTGGTCCCAAACTAACCAATCGGGCCTGCTTATCTCTCGTGTCTAAACACGCGCTCGAATTTCAAAACAAAAGCATGCGTCGACATATTCCGTGCGAGAGAAGGTGGGCCTTGGGGAGGAGATATTGCTGTGAAGAGGGCCTCTTCAGAACAGTGGCCGTTTGGGAGTGATGCAGGGCAGATTGGTTAGATTAGGGCCAATCGGACTTCAAGCCCACCGTTTCTCGCATGGAATACGTCGACGCGTGCTTTTGTTTTGAATTTCGAGCGCGTGTTTATACTCGAGAGATAAGGAATCCGTGTTTAATTTGAAGGTAGGACGAAGCAGGCGGGACTACGCGCAGTCAGCGAACTACATGCTCTCTTTCTTCCTGTATCTCTTCGCGAGCCGTATTGATGTTAAATAATACTTTTTAATTGCTAGTTCCCAAAAATTAATCAGGCTGATCGGCCAGAGCATTTCGCTAGGGTCGCGGTTTATGACCGTGTTGTCCCACTAGTCGACGGTAGACAACGGTTTCCTACCGTTTTGGGTAATTTATGGCTTAGTTGGTTCCGCCTCGTAGCAGACGTGAACTCAGGGTATCGGAAAAGGGAAACAGGAAACAGGATTTTTTTCTTTATAGCATCTCGAAGACTTTCTGTTTCTCTTCTCTTCGGACCCTTTCGAACCGAAACACGTGGTGTCTGCTGCCTACCTCGAAGCAATGGGTACATTGGCAGTAAAAGGACGGAACGCGGACTTTTGTAAAAGAGCACGATAGCCCGTTCGTTGCACTTCTGCGAAGCCCGTGTGTTTCGAAAATTTGCTGGCTTCTTTTTACCTGAAGCCTCTTGGCCTGGTGGGGGTCAACTCATAATGGAACGAGAGAAACTATTTGGAGGTAGAAGAAGTCGCTTGGAAAAAATTTTGTCTGTCAGAAAGCAATCATGTCGCAGAAATGTTCTCTACTGAAGAGTATTACGCGACGTTTTGGGTGTACCCCCCGAACAGCGGGGACGCAAGTGCTGCAGCGTGAAAATTTGTGCGGGAATACTCACGGCTCCGAACGCCAAGTAAACATTCATTTCCAGCAATTTTTATAACGTAGGAACACGTTCTATGAAAAATAAATTAAGTGATCAGAGTTAGTAGGCGTGCAGTGAAGTGAATTCGGTACATTAATCCGGACGCACTTGACGTTGCGACCCTTTGGATGGTGTCGTGTACCTGAGATCAGCTGTGCACTCGGCACGTTTGTCGATGACCAGGATCGGTTCAGTGACCTAGTGACACAGGTTTTCAAGCTACAGGTGAATTTCCGAAAGGATGAGTTTTAATTACATTATTGGCGACTAATATTTTTTAAATTTAACACAGGCTATGGTTTATTTCCGACGATAACTCTTCAAATTTCCATACGCAAATTTTTCTTCGCAGTTTTTAAATGGACTTATTCATTATCAACAACAGTGTGGGCCCTTATTCAACTACGGATTTTTATCACAACAGCGAACTACGATCACTTTTCACTCGTTCCCTGTTTTATTACCTTTTCGTTTCTTCGTTATTAAAAAGGAAATTTACATGTTCTTTATCCTCTCACTCCAAATAATTATTATTTTCGATTCTTCTAAAAAAGAAAAAAACAACTGTGTATTCGTCCTTTTACGTTACACATGATTTTCATCCATTTATCCTATATTCATTATTCACTTTAAATGGCAAGCAAACCATGGCAAAAGGTTAGATTTTTTTGTTACGTCTTTTTCATTTGCTATTCTACGCAATTTCCTTCGATGCATGCCGTCTTGCTTGTTCGTGGTTACAGCGCGGACACACTAGCGCGGGAGCTCCAGCGGAAGGCTCGCGCTCTGATTGGTCGGGGTTTTTCTTAATTTCTCGAAAACGAAACCCCGGATCCCGAAACGGTTAAGGACTTTTCGATGTCTTTTTCCATCAGGATATTAAATGTTCCGGGATGTACATCAATTCTGGGACACCCTGTAAACTTTCGATTTATATAAAAAAATCTGGGCGATTCCACCATTAACTGAATAGTGTTCCTAGTAAGTTAGGGTGAAAATGTATCTATACCCACATCCATTCGTAGAAGTATAAATTTCATTTATTATGAATGCTTTAGTGTCTGTGAATATATACATTCGCGGAATAAACGCTTTCGCTGCAACATGAGCACATATCTGTGCCTCTGATGTGAGTGACGTTTCGGTCGTCCACTAGTGCGAGCAACGCCGCACTTTTAATTCAATTCGGAAAGTATCGGTCCACACAGACGGCATTCACACAACCTGATACCGTCTTCTCGCACCAGATCTATAGTTGTAATCGAGGAAGATGGTATCTATGGTGCTCGATTAGGGTGGTTCCACAATGCTATGCATTTTATCAAACCACAATTCAACCAGAAAAACAAAACAAGTATTTGAAAGTTTTGTTCAGTACATAACACGAAATACAAGAATTTTCGTTGGAAGTTAAACAAATTTTGTAAGTGTCAGTGGCAGGGCGACATGCGTAGGGTCTCATCTGTGAGCAACACTAAGGTACACTAGCAGCTAGGTTTTCAATTTGTTGGGTTTATGATATTATGAATCAGGAAGAATCTAGTATTTTTTAATTAAAGAAGTCTTAATTTATAATCAATACTTGATTACTAGAAAATTAGAATTAAATTGATTGATCCATCTCCTAATTAGAAACTTTCGAATAAAGAAATATAAAGAATTTTTAGCAATTTTCAAATAATTACAAAACATCTAGAGCACTTTACATACAAGCTAAATTGGTATAAATCTTTAAATATAGTCAATCTAGTAAATGCAGTCTGATTATATTTTAAGATTTACACTAATTTAATTTGTAAATAAAGGTTATTTAAAAGACACGAATACTGCATATTTATTTAATTATCTTGGCTGATATAATAACGAGACAAAAACTTCCCAACATGTACATAGTTAGCATTCTTCTGGGAAGCTATTATATCCATGAAATTTGTTTTGATGCGTTCGCAGCTGCTGGATTAGCGACGTCATCAAGTAATCGTTCATCAGCAGGAAATGGTGGATCGCATCAGCAAGACGACGAAGACGTCGATCTTGTAGTCGATGGCGACGATGCCGCCGAATTCGGTCCAGTGCAGTATTCCGAGGCCGATGTAATCGCACCACATATCGATGGCACGCCAAGGGAACAAAAGGAGAGGGATGCTCTGCGAGAAGCTGTGATTTCGCCGAATGCGCCAAACACGCCACACATGCCGCACACACCCGAACAGATTGCTCAAGGTCTGGTCGAGGTAAAGCCAGAGCCAGGAACGACTCCTTTGGGACCGAACGAGCAGGATGAAGGCATCTCGTCTTCGCCCAGGCGGGATGGTGACACGCCGGTAATCGAGGCTCTTAGAAGCAGAATTCGTGAACTTGAGGCGGAAATGCGCGGGCAACCATTCAAATGTCTCATCTGTATGGTGAGTTTTTAATACCGTTCAAATATATGTGAAGTAGAGTTTAATCACGCAAAGATTTGCCGTAAGAAATAATCGGTGACTTGTTCGTTTATAATGTTACAACAAATGCAGAAATATTATTTAGTTCAGTAGAATTTATATAAAGATAGACGGACTGATACGATGTGGTCTAGGGTCTGTGGTTTAAAATGCAAACTTTGCTTATTGTGGTTTTCCTTTTATCAGAAATATTTTTCATTATAGTAAATAATTTAGAAGATTGTTGCCATGAAATCAAATTCACACGGTTACATATACTCTTCTAAAATGTCACGAGAATTAGGGATTTTTTAAACTATTGTAATGCATTGCCATTATAGAGAAAAATTTGTGCAATTAATTGAAAAATTGTCAGTATAAATGGCCAATCTCCCACAAAATCGTGGTAGGTACTTATCGCGATTTAAACTGTTGGAGGGGATAATTTTAATCTAATAGGAAGAATGAAATGTATTGTGAATTCTGTATGCAAGAGAAAGCATTGACCCAAATGTACTTGTAATTTATCAAGATTGTAATTTATAGCCAGAGTGTATAACGAGCTAGATTATTGAATTCAATGCACCCAATACAACTTTAGTTAGTAGGGAAATTATTGAACTTTGCTCGCCAGTTATTTTAGAATATTAGTAATAATTCAATGAATTAATTACTAGCACTTCTGATTAAAAAAACATTGCACTTCTTTCCTGCCGAACGCATATGCAGCGTTTCTCGGATTATGGAGAAAGATTTGGGACCGGAAAATTCTTGATAATCCGAAGCAAGGGAAGTAGTTAGCATCTAATAAATTCACCCTAAGGGTCCTCGCTTAAACCGTCTGACAAGACAGAACGAAATAAACCCAAAGCGAGTAAAATAGCCCACCAGTGCGAGACCCTCGGTCGGCGAAGCAGGCCAGAGCGTTAACCATGTATGCGACTTGAATCATCGACTATTGAATATTAAAATTGTCATATTTTGCATTATACCTTGATGAGAATATTATCGATGGAGTGATGTGATTTTTTCGATGAAACTGGGTCTAAACACGAAGCAATTCACTCTATTCTTTATTACGAATACATAATTAGAATTGTACAGTCTTCCGTGGATTAAGCAGAAGCACGCTTCTGGTGACTGGCGTGCGACACACACTACGTTTATTAAAATTGGATCCAATTGCTTCGTGTTTGAACCGATTTTCATCGGAAAACCTTAAAAAATCTATTGGTAATACTTTCATAAACATTTACCAGAAACATAAACATTTTGGTTTTCCGTACTGGATATCTTATCTGGCCTGCCGGCTTTATTGCTCTCGGCTATCAACGGGCAGCCTACAAGAGACCGAAGGCCCTCGCTCGTAGCGAGGCACAAAAGGGTATTTTGTGCCGATCTGGGCGGCCAAAATTATTTTTCCACTTCGGACGGTTTCAAACATGCTGTTAGACTAATCCAATTAATTGTTTCAAAAAAATTGTTTTCAGTCCATCATCGTTTTATTTCGGACTCGAAGCGCGAAAAATTATGCTTCATTTGCTTTGTCTGCTCGTCAGAGAAGTTATCTAATTGTAGTAGATTTTTTTCCATAAATTCAACTAAAAAAACAAACACTTGGTTTTTTCGATTCTATCTACATATACTTATTTTCCTTGAGCGTTATTGTGAAAAATCGTAAAAATTCGCTAAAAAAATTTAAAGTATCCTAAAGAATAAGACCTCATCTTTATATTAAACCCAAATTCGAAGCCGGGGAACGTCGAGAAGTACTACTATTGGACTCAAATTTGAAAAAGAAAATAGGAAACAGTACTAAAAAATTGCATTTATTCGAAACGCTATATTTTAGTTAATACCTATGAGAACTATCGCAACAAAAAGTCATGGAAAGTAAACACACTTACCTATTTTATCAGAATCCATGGCTTACATTTCTTACGGTACACCAAACATAAAGAATAATGACGTTCAAATGTACGTACACCAAACGTAAGCCGAAAGCGAATTGTGTATTCACATTCACGACCAAGTTTCGACAGCTCGTGCGGGCACTATGGTTATTCGGGGGGGGGGGGGGGGAGTGTTGTACATCATTGACACATGAATCAGCTTTATATAGCGACCTTTTATTTTTAACTGCGTTAAAGTTTTTATAATTGACTTTTGGCCGCCCAGATCGGCAAAGTACACCTATGTGCGAGGGAGCAAAACACTGGAGTGGGTAGGTCTTCCCTTAGGCTCGGCCCGGGCTTGTCATGTGCTCGGTGGCTGTATAAACCGACCTTAATCCGGGGTCAAAGTTTTTTCGATAATCCCAGGAATACTGTACTTGTCTCTGCGTAGCTTCGTCTAGTAGGTACCTAAGACTCTTAAGAACTGTCATGCGCATAAACATTTCAGTCTTATAGTTTAACAAGGAATTAACTGCCAAATCATTCAGCTAGATGTTTTTAATTTGATATAGTTATAAAATTAATTCGTTTGTGTTGATAGGAACAATACAAAAAGCCTGTGACTTCTGTCTGCTGTTGGCATGTGCATTGTGAACAATGTTGGCTGCATACGTTGGTAAGTTATATATCTTTCAATCTTTTAATAACAGATAGGTATACTGAGCAGCACCGAAGATTTCAAATGCACAGGTTCGAACAGAAATATGGGAAAGTGGGTGGACCATGACCCTCTCTTCTTTTTTCACACACTTCTTTCCGCATATCCGAGCTAACTTAAACGCATACAGAATAGGAATACATTAATATCGAACAGGATTCGCCCACTCCGAAAATTTCCATCGTCGGGGGGGGGGGGGGGTAAATAGCATTGAGTGGTTTACAACCAGATGTTTCACGATATTCTTCTTAAGTGTCATTACGCACTGCGATCAGAAACACAGGCGACCAAACGAGGAGACCAAACTATTGCAAATATTGTAATAATTATTAAGTGCTTAAAAAAAATAAGAAAAGGAAAAAGGAATATTGAATACATCCTTTATTGCAAGAACGTCATAAGAAAGGAATGTCCGGAAGTCCTTCAAATCCAAATATGTCGATTACGTAACGATTGGAATAGTCACTACATGACAAGTCCCAAATTATCCTCCTAGATTCAATTTGAAAATAAATTTCTCCGTATCGAAGCTCATCGCATCTAGTCTCGAACACAGTTGCTCGTAGTCTGAATGCGTGCATTGGAAACAAGGCATCTCGTTGGTCGTCGCGACCACGTGGTCTACCGTCCCATGCGTAGGTCATGTTTTCGTGGTTGCCGACTCGCTGGTCACCGCAACCACATGCGTAAGCCCTTATTTTCACTTACGACTAGTCTCGCGGCTACAAAATCCGTTGTTTGAGCCGCACGCGACTGTCAGTTGCGGTCGCGCGTATCAAAATTGGGCCATATACAAACAGGATTTTGTAGTCGCGCAACTAGTTACAAGTAGAAATAAGATCTACGAGCTCATATATTCTCTTGAGTCTAGTGGTTACCGGCGACCTGGTCGGTTGGTTGACCACCCGGTGAAACCCTCTCGGGGAGGCGACGGGGTAGTGTGGAATTCTTACTTACCTACGACCACCATCACAGTTGGGGGGAGGGGAAAGCTCTAAAGAGAATACGTCTCTCGCCCACCTCCCTCCAATGCCGGGCAGTGCACTCGCACTCTCTGCTTGGTGAACCTGTACAGGGTATCTCAAAATTCAGGGGCTTCCCGAAACATGCAATATCCTGATGCAAAAAAGACATTGAAAAGTCCTTTACCGTTTTGTGATCCGAGGCTTCGTTCTCGAAATACTAACAGTTGAAATTAGCGGTCAAACTTCTGGACCGCGCAGTTTAAAGCTGAGCCAGCTGAGCGTGCGGTAGCGTACGCTCGCACGCACACACACAGTTGAGCCGACCACGCTGGTTCACAGTTGTATTCACAGTTTCAACCACCGCGATCGGCTGTACTGAGGACGTAAGCCTGTACCTACGTGGACCACCTGCGTGTGCGTGCGAGCATACGCTACCGCACGCTCAGCTGACTCAGCTTTAAACTGCGCGACTCTGAAATTCAACCGCTACTATTCAATTGTTAATATCTTGAGAACGAAGTTTCAGATCCAAAAACGGTAAAGGACTTTCCGATGTCTTCTTGCATCAGGATATTGCACGTCCCGAGAAGTCTTTGAATTTTGGGACACACTGTATAAGCGTATAAATATACTAAGCAATACCGGCTTCTCCAGCGTGCCGGTTCAAATACAAAAGAATTCTACAATGTGACTTGTGAGCTTTGCCAGATCGTCTAGCATCCAGGCATTACTATTTAATGGCTGGCAGTTAAGGACATTAAACGGATTTATTTATTTCCAAACTTTCTTTTTGACTTTTAACAAATGTTACTGCTGCTCGGTATACTTACAAATTGTGTACTGATTTTCTTTTCACAGTTTCTACAAAATACAATGATATGAAAAATTATTTTAAATTATGTACTGTCATTAAGAAAATATTTCGGACTTTAAAAAACTCGTTGCTAAATATTTTGATAGTTGATATTTCAATCATTTTATAGAACTTGTAGCATCAATGAAACAAACTTCTACAATAGAGAAAGTATTTTACCAACCTTTCCTCTGACAGAACACTAAATGATGATACTCGTTGTTATACAATCATTTTCGAATGATGCAGGGGACACCTTGTGCTAGGCCCCACCATTTGGGTAACCGGTACATATGTAGATACGGCCAAGCGGCAGAGTAGTGGTAGTCCCATGCTAGTGCGTGTACAGCTACATGTGGGAGAAAATATAAAGAGTGATTTCAGACGTCAAAATAAGACGAAAATCAAGAGTAACGAAATTGCGGTTGACGCTTCGCTTTGTAATTATAAACATTTAAACATTTGGTGGTATATTCCGCCTGAAAGCGGACAACCAAGCCTAGCACTGGCAAGCACACGGAAGAAGTCATTCGAGGGGTAGAGCAGTGGTGATTCTCATAGTCAACATAGCTCCGCCGATATTATTTTACTTGAACGAGCGCGACACATGGCGATGTAGACAAACCTTTAGTCAACTCGTGAGTTCACGACGAAACAACTTATTTTAAGTTTATTTACTAATAGTTATTAGCTTAATCGTTTGAGTGCGTGTAAATCCGATTTTGTTTGTGGCGTGTTTTGATGCAGGTGAATTTGATACTTTTTTTGCGTGTACAGTGCGCGTAAATTCGATTTCTTTTTTAATTTTTTGGTAATTGTTTATAAAAGGGCAGTCCTCGCTGATTTCAATGACCTGGAAATATGGTGCGAAAGTTAACATACTAAACAACTTTTTACTATACATGTTACCGTCGCTCGGCTTTAGTTGTAGAGATATTTACAAAAAACTGTTAGGGGGCCGCCAAATTTTGGCAGATTTAAGATAAAAAATGTGTGAACCATCTACCCCAAACCAACTATCTGTCACAGTCGGAAACTAAAGCTGAGCGACGGCAACATGTAGGTATAGGAAAAAGTTGTTCAGAATCATACCCCCGCTAACATATTCCAAGGTCATTGGTGAGGACTGCCCTTTTGTAAATAATTACCAATTTTTTTACACGTTTGAGTGCGAGAAATCTGATATTTTCTTTGCTTGGTGTGATTTGTCCGCGTGTGTGTATTGATAAAACAATGGACTACAGGGGATACAATGTAAACAATGCATGTCAACGAGTAGTCAAGTTTAGTGTAATCCAGCGGTACCCTTTAATTTTTGCTTAAGTGTCACAGAACCGTGAGTCGCAAATTTCATTGCAGTGAGATAAGTGACCCCCGTGCGACATTGGCTCCGCCTACCACTGCTGTAGGCCTCGAATGACTTCTTCCACGTGCACTGGTGCTGAACCTAGTTGCCCGTTTTCAGGACGAATATATTAATTCGAATTATTAAATTTTTAAACGCTTATAATTACGAAACAATCACCCCTTAAATCTTCTCCCACATATAGAAAA
This sequence comes from Andrena hattorfiana, assembly GCA_944738655.2. Lineage (NCBI taxonomy): Eukaryota > Metazoa > Arthropoda > Insecta > Hymenoptera > Andrenidae > Andrena > Andrena hattorfiana. The sequence goes on from OX122895.1 coordinate 13,454,232, forward strand.
ACACCCTGTATGTATATGAAAATGATAACTTTCTAAGATTAAGTGACTACTTTGCTTGGTTGTATACAGGATGTTTAGTATGCGGTAGTATAAATGGAAGGATCGTGATTCTGCATGAAAAAATAAATCAGAAATATAGAATAAAATTTTCTTATACCCCGCTTCGTTTCCGAGAAAGTTGGCTTTGAATTTTGGTTGGATGCGAATGGGACATTCCACGCGAAATCGGACACTTTTCAGAGTAACATTTCGGATGTTGCTGAAATTTGAATATGTTGTAGTCTTTAGTGATATTTAAACGTACCTCAAAGGATTTTTCAAAATTTTGAAAAATGTCGATTTTATAGCTGTTTAAAGTTAAGTGCTAACTTTTTTTCAATACATTATAGCTATGGAAGTAGTAAAGGAATGGAGATGAGGTTTACGGTGTTTATAAAGATGACAAAACCGAGAATCACCTTCGTTTCAAGGAAAATATTGCGAACACTAAAAATTGAGTTACCCTATTATGTTGTGTATAAAAAACCGTAAAAGTTTTCCTTCTTCAGTTTTTTACAAATATTTACCATATTCAAGAACACTGTATAAGAATAGCAGATATAGCCGCTTGGCCGCTGCGAGTATCGCATGGCTCAGCCAGTCGAGCCGGTGTGATTTGACGCAGCGTCAACTTTCGGCAATTTTTACAGGGCCAATTTTAAAATGTCTATATTTTTTAAAATTTGTCCATCAAGGGGAAGGGTAGAATTATATTCTTCTTTTTTCAGATTTTTAAAATCGTGCCCGATGTTAAAACCTGCATTTGTTTAAAATAATTGCACAAAAATGGTTCAAATTTTTTATTTTCTAAACTGAAATAATTTTTTCTTAAAACTTCAATGTCATTTCTATAAGCACCGTAAACCTCATCTCCATCCATTTACTACTTCCATAGCTATAATGTATTGAAAAAAGTTAGCACTTAACTTCAAAACAGCTATAAAATCGACATTTTTCAAAATATTGAAAAATCCTTTGAGGTACGTTTAAATATCGCTAAAGACTACAACATATTCAAATTTCAGCAACATCCGAAATGTTACTCTGAAAAGTGTCCGATTTCGCGTGGAATGTCCCGAATACAACCAGAACCACAACAGTAACAGCAATCGCAGAAGACCCTACTTTTTCCAGCTTCTGTCTTGTCATTCACTGTTCATGTCGTTTAGCACTTCGACTGGCGGCGGCGTGTTTTCACGCCTTAGAACTTACATCCTTAGTGCGATTTCGCGCTGATAATTTTTGTAAAACGTCGAGGTATTGTCCGAAGGTCCCATAATGTTTCCTTTTAAGACAGGCTGAACTCGGGGTTCGCTTTATATTAGGCCGCCTCAGGAACCCGTCGCACCTTCGCAGTCGAGCGTGATAAGCTCCTCTGATTCAGCTCCTCTAAGAGTTTCTAGCACTTTCTGTCTGTTGCTGGATTTCATAAACCATCACATTCTTCCTCTGTTCCTGATTCTTTTCCGGATCCCTCTGCAATTAACAATCACTTCCTTGATTCTCTACCTTTTATCTCTGCGTCTCCCGAGCTCATTTCCTATTATTCATCCCAGGCGCGTGAGACCTCTTCTTCCTTTAGCTTTACCTTTACACCTTTCTCCCTTGGAGATCTTTTCTCTATTTTCAAAGGCATAAAGCTTACATCCTCCAACCCCTATGATATTTCTGGCATCATGATACTTAATTGTGTTCCTCACTGTCTTGATTCTTTCCTACATATCTTCAATTCTGATGTTCTATCGGAGTCCTTCCCCGCTGCTTGTAAGCATTCCTTTGTCTATCCTATTCCTAAGTCGGCGAGTACTCATAGTACAAGTACTGCCTTGCTTCACATCTCGGACATTGTACTTCGTGCGTTTGACTCGCGTCACTTAACTTGTATCACGTCTCTGGAATTCTCAAAGGCGTTTGATACAATTGATCACAACTTGCTGTGTGCCAAGTTAGGTTATCTTAGACTGTCGCCTAGTGCTTTGTCATTTCTTAAATCTTATCTTTCGCCGCGCACACAGCAGGTTGTGCTCAAACGCTCTTTAGCCTTAACTTCGATTATTAGACAGACTTCTCGTGGAGTTCCGCAAGGCTCTGCGCTAGGTCCGCTTTTGTTTACTATCTATGCGTGCTATTTGCCTGCTATCTGTAATCATTGTCAAGTTTATATGTATGCGGATGACACCTAGCTTATCAAGGTTTTTGATCCCAGCTGCGCTGATTTAGCTAAAGCAGAAATTGAAGCCGTCGACTTATACACTAGTCGGACTCTAACGGTCTCCAGTTAAATCCTACTAAAACCACTGTTTTAGTTGCTGGTTCTCCTTTTTTCCTCAGTAACCTGTCCTCTTTTGACATATCCTTTGGCTCCTCTGCTCTTGGTGTGCAACCTGTACTGAAAAACTTAGGTGTGACCTTTGATCCCCATTGGTGTTTGACCGTCATGTTACTTTTTCATCGGAAAAACAAGGAATCCATCAGTGTCACTTCTATATCGATACGATAAAGAGTTAAGAATTATTTTATTTTTGAATCAGATATTAATCCTCGGCCGACCGTAGCGAATCGAGGTCGGCCCCCCGTAGTTAAGGGTAAAATATTCATTACAGTATATTAAGAAGCTATTTAATGTTCATCGTATCGATATGGAAGTGACACCCATGGATTCCTTATGTTTTTCCGATGAAAATCATACCAAATTTCGTGTAAATCGGACTACTTTTAACGAAGTAAATTTGAAATTATGCAAAACATTTGTTCATGGAATTTCCTTCATTATGGTCCGAATTACGTCCTTCTTGGTGTTATTTTCATCGGAGAAACATAAGGAATCAATTAGCGTCGTTTTCCCAATGATCTGATGAGAAATGCGGAAATTCTGGACATTTCTCACTTTTTAACACTATTCCTACCACGACCGGTCAAATGACCGTTTTTAAAATTTTGATTAGAATTTCCTATATACAACGTAATTGAATCGCCTTTAAACTTCACGATTTTTCCTCAAATATACGTATAATATATTTTTCAATATTCACTTCTCTTTTTATTGTTTGTTTTCTGAGAAAAATTTGTAATCTGTCTTACCTACCACGACCGGTCATTTGACCGGTCGCGGTAGGAATAGGTATGCGTGAAGTGTCGGTAAGAATAGTATTAATGGATATTCCTCTCTCCCGGGGGGTCAAAGCCTTCAACCCGATGGCCATGACGCACAGTGTGGCTTCAATTATGGAACGGTACTTTATGAGATCTCGGGTGTCTCGAGTATCTCGGGTAGTTTTCCCGGGTAGCGCCTACCCGGGAAATTTTTTTCTTCCCGGGTATCTCCCGAATACCCGGGTACCCGATCTCCCGGGAATCAACAGCTCTAATCTAAACTCGACTTCATTCAGATTATTTTTAATTATACGTAGCATACAACTGGTCTACGGAAATTAGAAGTGATCCCATTTCCATATAATTAAAAATAGCCCGAGTAAGGTCGTATTTAGACTAATTTCCTTTATAAAATTTTTGTCTATTCATTTGTTATACTCTCATGAAGATGTAGTAGACAATATTTTCATTAGTGTCGGCACGTGTTCAAGCGGGGCGAGCTGGATGAAACTTTCTCGGCAGAAGCGACAGTTCGGAAAAGCCTGATCGCCTTTAAGGGGTAATTTTGAAAACCATACGCCATGCGCCAGTCAAACTGTTAAATGTGTAGAGCTGACTAGCTCTTATTTCTGTCTCTTTCACTCTCATTCTTTCTCAGTCGCTGTGCCGGCATGAATCCGATCGGGTCCCAAATTCGAAATAAAGATCGAAGCATTAAGGCGGGTCACACATGTCAGTTCCGGGACGGTTCAGTGCCGGCAGTGTCAATGGTAAAAAAATATTGTTTCCCAGTTTTGGAATGGAAGCAGTTCACACTTATCCGTGTCAGTTACTGACATTGGCACAAGGAGATCACAGACACTGACGGCACTGAATCCGCTTTTACTGTACGTTCGAATGAACCTGGTTTTAACAAACAGCAATAACCAAAGACCAAGATGATTAAATTTTATTCCCTTCATATTATCTGATTTGCATGCACTACACTTGTTAAATCTATAAAACTGTCAGAGGAAGGTTAATATGAGCCGTTGTTTCTGAAAATGGCATAAGTCCATTTATTCATAAAATATTCGCATACGTTAATCAATTCGGATAATGTTTTTGAAATTATAAACTTGTTAAATTTTAGTATGCAATAATAATTAATAAAAATGTAAAAGAAAATAAACGATTTTTTAGCTACAAATGGACTTACACCACTTTCTATAATAATATATTATGAAAAATATAACCAATAACAATTTTAAATTTATATTTTAATTGAAGTTGGCTTTTGTGAAATGTATTTTTAATGTAAAAAATAATAATTAAAATGAAGACATACATGTCTTCATTACTTACTTACTCCCTTATATCATAATGAATTTATAAATAAATAAGTATGAAAAGTATTTCATATTTTAATCTTATTTCTCCTTTACACTTAGCATAGTGAAGTATTTTTCCAAAACATGGACTTATATCACTTTAAAAAAAAACATTCCTGCAATAACATTTTACAGTAAAACATTTTTTTATTAATTTATGAGGACATTGTACACCATTGACTGTGTGATTATAAATATAAAAAGAGGATATCTATATCTGACTAAAACTACAAATAACTCATTGTTTCCAAAAAAATGGACTTATACCACTTTCAAAAACAACGGCTCATATACGAACTTCAGTACTGGAAAGATTAAGAAAAATCGAAATTTCCGCTACCTCTTTCAGGGTGCGAAAAAGCTCTGCCCGCAGTGCAACATGATAACATCGCCCTCAGATTTACGACGTATCTACATGTGAAGGAAATCGTGTGTCAAACAAGAAGCTGTCGACTATGAATTTAGTCGTAAAGAAATTAATCGCGAGAAAGTCGACGCATTTCAGGTGTTTGAACCTTGTAAATATGTACATATATTTATGCGTCTCGCTAAATTAATTCTTTTAGATTTAACACGTACGGTTTCGCACTGTAGCGTTAGTAAATTAAGCATGAACGGCGCGCGTGAATGACGTCTCGGTCGAAACAAGTTGAGTAGTATAGGTTATGTTTCTTTTGTCGCGCGAGTCATTGTTTCTCACCGTGCGATTATAATTTAATTGTTTCCTTTTTATTGAATATACCGATCTTGGTGAATATTCACTATGAAATTATTAGAAATAATTATGCAATTGTCATATGGCGATGTTAAAAATGGTATATTCTTTCTTCATCGCTGGTGAGTTGCGCATTCATTTGTCGAACAATTACTGATTTCAAGAACTGAATGTTATCGAGAAGAATCAAATCGTTTACAATATTTAAAACATAAGTATTCCGATAATTTAAATACACTTACAACGCATTATTAATTATATACATATATGTGTTCTTTACTTTAGTTACAATGTGTTTGTATTTCCTCCAACAATTAAACTGTTGATCGCTAATATTATATTTATGGTAATGTCGAATGAAATAAACTTGATACACGGAATCGAATGTCGATGTCGAATCTGATTCGAATCGAGGGACATTCGCGCGTACCTGACCTAGATGTTACTTCAAACGATTAGCATCTCTCTAACTCTACAACTGTACACCAAATCACCTATGTAAAGTATGTAAATTATACTGTAGGTTTACACTTACTTTACATGTTTGATCATTTTCCTACACACCGATACGGAGGTTCTTTCACGAAACTGTGGCAGCGTGTTCTATGAGTAAATATAGGAGAAAAATATTATATTACACATTGAATTATAAATGTTTTAATAAGAAATTAGAAAAAAATATATAAAATGATAACGGATTTATTTTTCGTACGGTACAGTGTTAGAATACGTTCACAATATTAATCTCATTTGTGTACGGGAGCTGTATTTAGTACTTCAGATCATTGATGATGATCAGTATACAGTATTGCCCGGTTTTCTCGCAAGTGGCGCAGCGTTGTGATTCCAAGATTTGGACCTCATAACAGATTGGCAAGGAAAGTGAACAAATATGGCGAGAGTAAACGAGATATTAGACGTACTGTGTCCAGCGACCGCGACCGAAGTTCGGTACTTGAAACGAGTGCTACGCAGATTTCCATGTATATACAGTATTGTCTCTGTATGTGCTCGGTTTGGTGCACACGATACGTGCTTGTCGCTATCCCCACCACTTCTGTTTCATTCTTGTCCGGCGAAGGCAAGAGCGAGATGGAACGAGAGCGAGCGAGAGCCACTGAAAGCGAGCGAGGACGATACGAGACAGACGACGCATTGTTTTGTCTCCCTCCGTCTTTCGGGCGCCGTGACACTCCGTCCTTTGCGTGCGCGACGAGCGTGCGCGATGGTCGCAAGCACTTACGGTGAGCACGGGAACTGCTTCGCGAAATCTTGACGCAGGCCCGGCTCAAGTCTTTTTTGCGCCCTAGGCGAACTTGTCAAATTGCGCCCTTTATTATAATACATTTATTTGAGATTATTTATGACATTACTCTGCAAAATTAGGCGACTGCCTAGGGCGGAAAGTCGACAAGAGGTGCAAAATGATATTTTCATTACTGGTATTCTTGAATATAAACTTTAAAATTAAATATTACAAGTTGTACTATAAGTGGATTAAACTACGAATAAAAATTCAGAGTCAGGTTATCAATAATCTCAAATAAATGTATTATAATAACGGGCGTAATTTGAAAATTTCGCCTAGGGCGCAAAAAAGACTCGTGCCGTGCCTGGCTATCTGACCGTCGCGCGCATGCGTCGAGCAGTCACGATTCCATCTGAGTGCTCGCACCCGTCGCGCACACCCGACGCGCACGCAAAGCGTTCCATCTCGCCCCCCCCCCCCCTTTCAGCTAGAAAGAAGCGAGAAACGAACACTCGGAATTAGGGATCTGTTCACGATAGGAGCTCAACGCCGGTCCCGACCAGCGAGCACATACGGAGACAATACTGTACCGCGTAATGACAAAATTTTACTTTCCGTAATTTTGATGCTGTCTTTATGAAAAGAATACGAATTGATTGGCGCGGTTTTCCCGACGAAAATGAATCCAAACTCGACATAAATCGGACTATTTTTAAAATTGTGTATGGCGGTAGAGTACCTACATTCCTATTTAACTGTCAGTAAACCTAAAAATAATCCGATTTATACCGTGCTGGGACTTATTTTCATCGGCAGACCATAACCAATTGATTCGTTCTATTTTCAGAAAAATGTGATGAAAATTATAGATACTTAAGTATTTAGGATCCTTTTTCCTTGCCCATCTGTTTTGTTTCGTTGAGCTCGAGGTGATAGAGGATGACAGTGAAGATGGTCACTTAAAAAATAGTGTTGGGAATGGTCCGTTCAAATTTAACCGAGCACCACTGTAGTTTCTATTAGTACCAGTACCTATTAGTAAGCTTTTTGCAACAATGTATTGAGATGCTGCGAGTACTAGATATCTCTCTTGTACATATTACCAGTACTCACAATCAGATAGCATACAAACATTTTGTAGACGCCTAAAAACGTCTGCCTAGGACATTCAGGACATATTAGAGACGTACAAACGACATCTTAAGGGTGTCTTAATTGCATAGGTAATTCTTTGATCTAAACCAGGTACTTAGAAGACGTTATTAAAATAATCTCTACATCTAGTTTAGATTAATTATAGGTATTAATGGACAGTATTAGGATATTTTTGATAGATCTCGATTAGGTTTAAAGTGCTCAAACTATTCGATCATCCTGAATGTTTCCGCAGTTTCCAATCGTTTCGTGTAAAGGCATGCAACTCCACTAAAATTCAACATTTTATTGAAATTAAATTCCATTATGTTTGCTGACACTTTTGCCACCCTAAAGCAAATGCATTTATTATATGTGCATAAAAATTCGGACCTCTGCTACTAAGAAACTCCCTTCTAATTGTAGCATTGCAAAATCTATGTAGCACTGCAAATATTTGGTGCCAACACCGCGGAAACTTTCAGGATCACCCAATACAATTACCTAGGCTCTAAACTAACGTAACATCAATTTTAAATAAAATATATTTTATTTACGTAATGTTACAGGTTCGGTAAAAATATTTATAATATTTCTTGGTAGGATACTGACCTCTCTCTGTCAGGAGCTCTTTTAAGCCATACCTATATGTATTAGCCAGTTGTCTGGCTTCTCTCTTTTTACAATTTTCCCTTTTTTTATAGCATCTTGAACAAGAATTTCGATGACAGATTTTATTGGATGCTACAGTAACGTGGGCATATATTGCAGGAAGGCTGGAATTTGAACATTCATTTTTCTTAGGCCAGAAACACACATGCATTAAGGCTGCCGTCTCGGCGGGCCTTGAATGTGTGCGTGCGCTCACACAAGCTAGAAAAAGCGTGTACGTATACGCGATGTAGTAAACAAACCGTTTCAACCGTCTTTCGTCCTGGAATCGGCAAAAAGAAAGTTTTTGCGGGTATAGTTGCCTCCAGTAGACATCAGTGCAGCTCTCATGTCTAATAAGCACCGTATGTTGAAATAATAATGAATTTATGAATCGAAAACTGACAGAATGAGGCTTCAAGGCTTCTCCGTTGGTGGCGCTAGTGGTGTACTCCAGCCAAGTAGCACCAGCGTGACGTGTACGCAGGGCCGACGCGAGGTTAGTTGGCGCCCTTATGCAAGAAAATTTTTGGTGCCCCAAATTTTTGCACCTGTTTTCTATTTAATCTGTATTGTCTTTGCGGGATACAATAAAAAAACAAATATATTTACATTTTGTTTATGTGGGAGTTGGATTCCTTTATTATTAAGCGTGTGATATAGTTTTTAGCATCCTCTTCGGCTGGCGCCCTTATGCGGCATATAACTTGCATAATGGTTCTGCCGACCCTGCGTATACGCGATGTAGTAAACAAACCGTTTCAACCGTCTTTCGTGAAATCGGCAAGAAGAAAGTTTTTGCGGGTATAGTGCAGGGTGGCCTGGTGCGTTTGAACGCTAATAACCACCGTATGTTGAAATAATGATGAATTTATGACTCGTGTACTGAGACAGACTCGAGAAATGACAGAATGAAGCTTCAAAGATTCTCCGTCACCAGCGCTGATGGTATATTCGCGCTATGTAACATCAGAACCGGTGAAAGTCCAAGCTAGCCGATAAATGTAGGAAAGACATAGTTGCCAATATGTATTAAGAGTCGTATCGCGCTGTTGCCGCATTTCCCCTATCACTATTTTGCCATCAGGGAGGCTTGAATGAATCACGGCGAAGCGGCGGGAGAACAGAGATGAGCAAAGATAATATCTGGATACACTCAAATAAAAGATACTTTATGTTTATCCGTTATTCAAAGCTTCGAATAACACGAGTTATCTTTATTCCAAACACCACGGATGAATAAATTTATTTGAAGTGAATTTATTCGACGCGGAAAGATAATTTTTTTATTAGAACCGTCGAATAAGGTTTTCATCTTTAGCCATAGTTTATTCGGCTTTTATTCGAAGGCTTCGAAATTTCAAATAACTTTCGGCAACGTGTTTATCCGAACCGACGCGATCTCTCTTCGTGCTGAGGACTTGGGCTGTTCGGCGGTGGCTTCTGATCTCGGTTCGAGCCTTGGCTCGAAACGCATACCGACAATATTGTTTGAAGTGGATTATGTATTAATAAAATGTAAAACCTAACGTTTTCAGTAACATAGATACTGCTGAGATTTTCCAGATTAAAATGATTTCAAATACAGTATAAATCAGGTTATTTCTAGAACTGCACTATATAATTAAAGATAAATGTAACATTTCTAATCTAATAATGCGAAAAAATATATAAAAAAAATTTATGTTAAACGATTTTATTCAAAATACACTAAAAACTAAATTAAAATACACTAAAGACTAAAAAATTATTCTTTTTTTGTACTACAATTTTTTTCCTATATGAACGTAACGAATCATTTCTCGTTGTAAATTGTGTATTTCCTACGGAAATCGCGATGCCACTAGCGTCCCGAACGCAACGGCTTTTTGTCGTTTTCGTAAAGAACGCGAATGACTGATTCCAAGTCGTTTTGTGGTTATGGGTTATATTTATTGATGACTGAGTAATTTTTTCACCCCTTCAGGGTTTATTTTTTTTTAGATATTGTATTGTCATCCAAATTATGCACACCTGCAAAGCTTCAAGACAACTCGATAGTTGGAAGTTGGTTAAATTTGAGTTGCCAGATTTGAACCATACATACATCAAACAGACAAAAATACCTACAAACAAGCCGAAGATTTGAAGCTGAATAAAATCGTTTAAAAATAATCTGATTTATGCCGTGTTTAAATTCATTTTCATCTGGGAAATCTCAGCAGTATTTTGCTGAAACATTCATGCCGATACGATAGAAAATGTGAAAGTTTTACATTCTATTAAAACAAACAAAATAAACAATCATTGAACAAGTAAACATAAATATTGCACTGAATGAGAGAAGATAATAAGAATTGCGAAGTTTAGAAGAGATATTGATACGCAATTTAGTATTGTTTCATTGATATGTTTCCTAACTGCACTACCCAACCTGGTTGGCGATCCCTGCCTAGACGCAGCTCTCGTGCTGTATTCCTTCAAGACTTCTCGATAGTATGAGCTGTGGCAACAGTGCGGCAGAGACAGAGAGAACAGAAAATGTGGCTATGCGTAAAAAATTCGTCTACATAGAGTACCTGGAGATGTCACCTCTGTACTAGTTCTTTTTATCGACCGCAGTAGTTTCATTAGGGTCCGTCTGTTTACAAGGGACGCTTCGATCGATTCGGACCATAACAAAAATGAGACGGCAGCCTTAAAACAACGAACGATGCATATCACTGAGAGAAACATGACTGGTCGTACAACCTTTCTTTACCGGCGTGGACGTTATTACGTCTTGCGTTACTATTGATACAGGAATACGGCTAGTGACTTAACAGTCGTTTTTATACTTTGTGTATATTATAGTAAACTCTCGCTATCAGCTAATCGCAACTATGTACTTATGCGTTAAGCGCGTATCGCTATGCCCACTACTTCTTGGAATCATTCGGTCGAGAGTGAGAACCTGAGAGTGAGCGAGAGAGGACGAATGAGTCAGCGCAACGTTACCGTCTGCTACGAAAGAGAGAATGTACAGGGTGAACGTTTTACCCTGCAACCCGCGCTCGCGCGAACAGGTAAAATGACAACAGCGCCTTACAGACGAATTCCACTACAACCATGCATCGTCCCAGCGTTCGGACAGCTGCCAACGACCGCTGGACAGCAGTGATGCCCAAGCTTCGAGAATTTTGGGATGGTCTCTTTCAAATTAACGTCGCAAAGAGCTATTCAGAATTACATGGCCCGTGTTGAAAAATTTGGGGCCTTCTTCGTATAAGTTTTTAACTATAAAAGATATCGGAATGCAATTCGCTCCGAAAAATTAGGAAAAATTATTCCCTCTTAATGATGGATAATTTAACATATTTTACGTTTAATTTTTTTCTATCAATTTTTTAACCATAATTGTTGTAAAAAGCTTTTGCAAACTGTTTATTTGATACTGTATTTAATGCTGTTTTTAACATTCGTGGTGTTGATAAACAATAGGCTAATTGTTTCTGTATTGTTACTTTCATAAATTGAGAAATTAAATTTTTATTCAATTATGTGTTAGTTCTGTAGACCTCAGGATCTATTGTTCTGGTTTTCTTATTTATGATTTTATCCTTAATGCAGTGTATACCTAGATCAGACGTAAGGGGTAACTAATGGGACGTGTCTTTTATTGTAGCGGTGTTTGAATTTTTTTCTAGAATTTTTGTCTCTGAATATTTTAGCTACTCAACGCCACGCCTATACCGGCTTCCGTTAATGTCATTTTTGGAACACTGCCCCATTATTGTGGCTTTTACACGCAGGTAGCTAAAAATCACTCCGTACAAGGGTATAACGCCGCGGTCAACCCTGTCGTAGCTAAAATTGTTGAAATTGAGACGAGTACGAGATCAGTCGACATTATTTTCAAACCTCATTACAGTAATCTGGGGTACGAGTGGTAAACCGATCATAAAAACGGAGCGCGCGGCTCGATTACCTGGACGGGAAATTCCCAATACCTAGCTCTTTGCGACGTTAATTTGAAAGAGACCACCCTAAAATTCTCGAAGCTCGGGCATCACTGCTGTCCAGCGGTCGCTGGCAGCTTCCCGCCGGGTCGGTGCATAGTTGTAGTGGAATGCGTCCGTGAGGCGCTGTTGCCATTTTCCAAGTTCGCGCGAGCGCGGGTTGCAGGATATAATGCTGACCCTGCATGATACATTGTCTCGCTTCGTCTTTCACGTCTACGCTCTGCCTCTCTCTTTTTCTCTGCCGCGTCATCGGCGGCTCGGAATCGTCGGCGCTACTCGTCACTAGAACCACTGAGTTATGCCTAGTGACATGCAAAGTTGCCAAATTTCGGAAGAGAAACCGGTTTTGACGCGTAGTGAATCTCGTGGTCGCCGGCAATTGTCCATAACAGGGCTTAAGCGTTCGCCGACCGTACCGAGTGCGAGCCCATAGTTCAATGAAACTGGGCTAATAACATCAGTCAACAACATGTTCGTTATAACGTCCATTATTGTAACACATATTTCTTGCATTACAATTAAAGCGCTGCGCCGAAGTCGACATTCCGACTTCATTTTTTAAAACTCCTTTCTTTTGTGTGTGAAAGGCTTAACCTCTCAGTAATCAATAGTAGCAATAAAAGAAGGAAGAGAACGGCAAATTGGTTTGATTCGTAATCGAAAAGAAACAAATGATGGACACAACACCGATAGTAACAATGTTTTAAAAGACATGACATTTTTTGCCACTATTTATTGTCGGGAATGTTGCTCGGATTAACCAAGTTGTTTAAGTCAACTAATAAAATCGATAGGTTTAAAATCTGAATAAAAAACTTGAGCAATTTTGTCTTGTATGTTAAATATACATAATTCAAAACATTTATTTATAGTATTAATCAGTAGCTGCGAGATGACAAAATATTACATACATTGCAAATTATCAAGCTAATACCATACGTGTATTTATACAAATAAACATAATGGGACAAATATGAGAAGTGAAACAGAAAACTACAATACTAACGAAAGTATAACACTACAGCAACGTTGGCCACATCGGGCCACATGCCCGTACGATAGGCTTGAATGACTGGGAATTTTGGGGGCTCCAGTGATTGCTGCCACTTGGGCTCCTAAGAGGGCCAGTTATTTCAGCCTAGGGGTACGAGCCTGCACCGCACGCTACTACTTACACTCTTACAGTTTTTCCTATCCGTGGCGCGCCCACGTTACCATTGGCTTCCAGCTCCCCTTCCGCGCGGCTATGGTAAACATCATGGAGACCGTACTCACAAATGGCCCGATGTGGCCAACCCTGCACTACAGCATAAAAACACGAAGTAAGTGTAGCATTAAGATAACTATATTCTGGATTGATTAGAAACCTGTTTAAAACACTCAGATTCGGTATTGTAACATGTTCGGAACGAAAACAACTATAAAGTGGACGTCTCCAAGACGTGGTGTGCTATCTGAGAAACAATCGATATTTTGAAATGGAATATTAATAGTAAATAGTAAATAGTTCGCATAAACAGATTAGATAAATGTCCTGAACTTATTCTCCCGCTGTTCCGCGTGATGAACATGTTCGTTAAGGTTTCATATTTTTCTTATAACTTTTTCAGTAGAAAAAATCTCTTATTTTTACTCGTAGAACACGGCGACAATTCAGCGAAAAACCCCAAATCACGCCGTATTTACAATTAATTTTATATTACTAAAGAAATTTTTGTTTGTACTTTCACCCCGTTTCGAAAAATTGATAACAACCATTGTAGGAGGAAACGAATGTAAATGTTACTTTTATCGTTATAATATGTTAATAGTTGCGATGGAATATTTCTATATATTTCTTCTATATTTTTTATTTTCTGAATTTATCTCTTCAGTGATATAAGAAATGATATACATACGTATGAACTCGACAATGTGCTTTACAATATACAAGTACTAGTAATTTTTTGGTTTTAAAAAGGCGTAATTCTTAGCACTTATGTCTTACGCTATCTATGATAGATAGAAATGAGTCTTTAAGTATTTAATCAAAAAAATATATTTATATATTTGAGAAAATTTTGTTTTTATAAAAAAAAATGTATTGCTGTCATTTCAATATTATTTAACTCATCGACAAAATTTTTACATCGGATATTGGAATTAAAAAAATAAAATCAATACGAAATTTCGTATCTATATTTCATACAATGTAATTTTTGCATATATTTATTAATATTTCCCACGAGAATAGAAAATTCGGCACTTGAAAATGTTCAACTGACAGCTGCCTATTGAAACCACCAATGGTAGGTATTGAGAAACTCTTCGAAGCTACCTACATACCTACATTTGTTCCCAGTTAACTTGATAAATTTACCTGGGTTGAGTTGATACAAAAACATCCCCACTACCATTTTTTTTACTCGAGAACCTTCTCGCCCGAGCGATCAGCTTTCGAGAATAAGGGACTCGAGGAAACAAATAACGGTAGCTATTAAGAAGTGAAAATATCAGTCACGCATTTCTGATCATATCTTCATGAAAGTTACACCAATTGATTTCTTGTGTTTCCCCGATTAAAAGGCGCCAAATACTATGTAAATCGGACTACAACTAACGAAATTACATAAAAATTAATTTACAGAATTTAAAGCCAATTTCATTAAATATAGCCCGATTTGCACGGTACTTTGTGTCTTTTAATCGGGAGAGTGCCAAGAATCCAATGGTGTCACTTTCATATAAATACGATGAAAAATAAAGAATTTGATTTTGTGAATTAAATGTCCGAGCGTCGATGTCGACTCGCACTTGTACCTAGCGTCGCTAGGACGACGTGTTATCAATTTGACAGAAAGTCAAGTAGGTACTTCATTTTTCACCGTATCAATACGACAAATACATTAATGGCAGACCTGGCAGTCTTCCAATCAAAAGACAACAAATTTCATGTAAATCGGACCATCTATAACGAAGGTAGCCTTAAATTGTGTAAATTAATTTTTTATGTAATTTCGTTAATTATAGTTCGATGTACATGATATTTGGTGTTTTTTAATCGGGAAAACACGAGGAATCGATTGGTGTCACTTTTGTGAAGAGCCGATGAGAAATGCGTAACTTGATATTTTTACTTTTTAATGGCTAGCGTTATATTTGTTCCTTCCCGCCCCCTATTCTCGAGCTCGGAAAGCCATAAAACTCACAATCAGTGAAGATTGCTCACTGAGATTATTAACTCAACCGGGAACAACTGTATATAAATGATCTGAAGGAGGAGATGAGTTACCAGGAATACTCGCTTACCTCCTAGATTTTGAAAGTTCCACTTCAACAAAAGATCCAAACTGTTGAATTAAAAGTGGAGGTACGAAAATCACAGGCAAAAATAATCCCAGTGTACAATTCTAGGGAGAAATTTGCCCTCTCGCCGAATCTGTCGTTCTTGTAATCTTTTCCCGGAAAACGATATGTCTGTGTTTACGATTCACCGTATTCGATTTATCAATCCATGTATGTATGTGTGTATAAAATATAATCGACACGTTTGTTGACACAGCTGTTTCCAGTAGAACTTCCGTAACGCAGCAAGAAAGATTTTGGAATAGTGGTAAATTGTTGCGTTTAATGTGTGCGATTCTTGTGAAATGAAACAAACAAATTTTTTTCAAAATTTAGTCAAATTTGTTGAATGTCCCCGTCAAATGTCAGAAATACTTACACAGAAAATAAAAATAAGCCAAGTGATGGAAAGAGTACAAGCTTGCTTTCTGATTACAAGAATACCATATCATATCTGCAACTACAGCAATTTATTCAATACGTACCATGGAAAATCGGAGATATTAATCTCCATTAAAGTTAAATATTTTCTTTGATATGCGTACACATTTAGTTCTATTTTTCTATGAACAAAGTGTGTAGGAAGAAAGATGCCAGAAAACAAAATCTGTATTTTTAAATGTTTTCGTATTGTTATCAAGTTTCAATTAATGTGACATAAACGCGAATTCATTTTAAAACATTTGACTGTAAGAAATCAACTAAACATTCATAATATAAATAATTCGTAATACAATAAAAGTTTACATGCAAAAGGGATTTGTTAATACCAAAATTGCCATTTGTGCGAAGCAAATTTCGTTTGCAAAACTCAATGATGAAACACTTACGAAACATACCGGTTTAGGTTGAATAAAATTGAACAGAATTGTGATACATGGCAGATAAGTTAGCAGTAATTTCCTTTTTCTAATGAGTTCCGTTTCTCGTTGTACGCACATAATTACTGCGCATAATTACTTACTAAATCAAAAGAGCATTAGATATTAATTTTAGTTCGTTGAAGTGTCAAGTGGAAGATATAAAAAGAAAAAAAAAGGTTGAAATTGCGCGAAGAAAAAAGGACCAAATCAAATGAACATTGATTTTTAGTTTTATAATTTTTTACCTGGTTCGTGAGTATTATTCCTTTGTCAATGCTTTTTACCTTTTTACTCGACTTTAACATAAATGGAACATGCGATACGAAAGTCTAACGCCACAAGACGTTCCGCAAATTGACTCGAAAAACTGGATCCGAAAATACGGGTTCTGGATCCACGCCACTCGAGTGAAGTGCATATTTGTAGATTGATCGAATGATACGTAGAGAAATCGTGTCTAATCTCTGACGAAATCACGATATGTAT
Source organism: Andrena hattorfiana (assembly GCA_944738655.2). Classification (NCBI taxonomy): domain Eukaryota; kingdom Metazoa; phylum Arthropoda; class Insecta; order Hymenoptera; family Andrenidae; genus Andrena; species Andrena hattorfiana. The sequence goes on from OX122895.1 coordinate 13,471,136, forward strand.
TTGATTCCAGTAGGTTTTTAACTTGTGTAAATTCAATCTTTTCTACGCTTACGTTAGAGAATTCGTTCATGGTTCTTCTGAAATGCTTCTGGAACACTTGAATTCCTAAAGGTGAGATCAGACGGCGCGTGGCTCGGCGAACTTTGCGCGTGAATCGCCGATCCACGCGCCGTCTGATCGGTCATAGCTCGACTCGCCCAGGCTCGCCAAGCCACGCGCCGTCTGATCGGTCATGGCTCGGCTCGCCCAGGCTCGCCAAGCCGACTTGCCGAGATAGACGAGCCGAACCAGCTTGCCGAGCCACACGCCGTCTGATCTCACCTTAACCGTTTTAGTGCCAGGGGTTTTTAAAAATCCGTGTCGGATTGAGCCATGAAGCGCGATAGCGCTTTTGTTAAAAATAAACCTTGGGACTCAATGTGTTAAAGAAAGACAGCTAATTATGCAGATTGTTTACGAGTATTTGAAAGAAAATTTGTAATTACGAGAGGAAACTCTGACAGACTCGCGACAAGATACATTCTGAACCGAGCGTAATCGAATTCACGATCGTGACCAAAAAAAGCGACACGGTTCACCACAGTACGCGAACAGCGCGATCGCGCTGCGTGGCACTAAAACGGTTAACGAAGCCAAACGATCGGAAGTATTCCACCCGTGTCGAAGTGATTGCCCCCATTTGTTCTCCGGAAACCATGCTGTCCAGTTGCAGTCTGCGTTTAACGATATTCTTGTCTTAAAATCGAGCAGACAACTTTATCGATCTATCATTCGAGGGAATGAGACGAAACGAATTTCACGGGCGTTACTTGCCAGCAAACTTTAATCTTTTCGAAATATTGAAACAATGACTCGTTTCGATGTGCAATTCTCTTCGATTCTTTCCCTCTCTCGATCGACATCTTAGAACGGCGAATCGTCCTCTCGCACACGTCGAGGATGTTCTTGTAAATACATGATGAACCAAAAGAACAGGAGAAATCAATTACCTGTTGCCAGCGATGTTCTGTATCCGAAATAAAGAGATCATGGAATGTAGAACAGTCTCTACAATTATTCTTTTCTTCTTCTTTACCTATCATACTCCTCTTTATCCTGAAAAATTTGTGAACTCAACTCTTATATAGAAGTGCTTTTATATTGCAACGGTTTTTGATGAAACACACCTATACAAAGCGAAAAATGAAGGTACGTATGTACATTTGTTCTTTAACCATACTCATGCAACTTCAACGCTTTGAGCGGCACCGGCTGTTTTCGCCACGGTATGTTCTGGAAAGCATCGCATCGAAAGTATTGTCCGAGTGTCTTCGAATGTTTACTCTGGACGAGTTAAGTACAACTTTCTCGGCAAAAGCCATCGCTCCGAAAGGCCTGGCCGACGGGAAGGGCATTTCTCAAAACCATGCGTCACTCAAAGTGTTTTTCATTTAGATATAATCAACAGATCGATCTAAAATTTCTGTGGCATTAACTTTGATATTTTTTACACGGATAAGGTCGTTAGGACGATGAGTAGGTATTTACATATCTCTTACAGCAACATAATCTTTATTTATGCAAAGAAAGTATGTAGCTGAAATGCGTGCAATTGATGAGTTCTAGTATCCTAACAAGATATTATTAATGCTGTTGTGCCCTGCGAGGTGGGTCGCAAGGCTGGTACGGGATATGGCGTTATCGTAGGTTCGGGAGTGAACAAAAGATAAGGATCTACTGGGTGAACTATACCATGTTCGATTAAGCTCAGAAACTAAGTCTTTATTCAAACTTAACTAAACTAGACTGATATATACAAGAGTTTTAGCCGTGTTAACAGGTCGAGAGTCGGGTCTAGAATCCGTCCATTAGCGGTGTCGAATTGGTTTTATATCCCTCCTGGGCGTGGTACGCGTTACCATGCCCGGTCGCGGCGATGTGTTCGCATATTGCTGATTTTGTAGATTCGGTTGCTTAGCGGCTGTCTTAGCTTGGAAACGTCTCGAATGTTTCGTAACGGACGTAATATAATATGTATAATGTATAGCGGTGAAACGTGTGCTTGGGCGTTGCCTGGGTACAACATCCCTCCCCCCTAGGGGAAGAAAAGCCATAGCTTTTCTTAGCGGTTGGTTAACATCGATTCTTAAGCTAGATTATAATAGTAATTCGGTACGTACGAATATTATTAGTTTACATTTGATAATAATTGGTTATAATATTTGTATAACAACGTTATAATTCTTGTCGGTGATAACGATTTGTATATAATGGTACAATGTTTCAAAGGGAACTGGTGGAAGACGTTCCTTCCTTACTAACTATTTTAATTATTGCTTTGGGTTTTTTGTGTGGTTTTGTCGCGACTTGTGTTGTCCGTAGTACAATGTCGCGGTGTTCTCGTTTTGAAGTGTACAATACATTTGTAGAGTGTAAAGATACATAGTGTAATTGTTATGAATCCCGTTATTGAGGATAGTGTAAAGAAGCTGTAGTGATACTCGGTTGGTATAATCTCGGGTTTTTCTAAGTCGTTTTGTAAGTCGTCTAATTTTTTGCTAACTTTATTTAGTTCTTCTGGGTGTTTGATTATCCTTTTTAGTTCGAAATTTGTGTTACAGTATGAGTTTACAGTGATCTGTGGAAGTGTAATTTCGTCTAGCGACAAATTGTAACCAGGTAAGTAGTTCCATGTTTTTTCTGTTCCGTATTGTTTTCCGGTTTCTATCGTAAATTCGGCGGTAGTGATAGTACATTTATTTCTTATTGTTATTATACCAGAGTCCTTAATACTATACATGTTTGTGCCTTTATCGTCGCAAGTTGCAGCTAATTGTATCGGTTTCGGTGCGATATAAATCCATGCGCTTGGCTGTTGTAATTCTATTAGGATTGTGTGGTTCAGTGTCATAATGCGTATTTTACAATTGTTCGGTTTTTTTGTTAATTTGGTGTACAACTGTACTTCGCACGGTCCGTATGGTATCGCTTTGAATATCGTGTGGTTAGAGGTGCAGAGATATAGATCGTTTATAGTCTTACATTTCGATAGGTCTTGTTTGCTTAACTGTATGTAGTCTTACACCGCGGTATCAAGTACCACGTATGAGTCGAGGGGTTCTATATACGCGTAGAACGATTCGTTTATTTTAGTGGGTACTGAGTGTACCTTGCTTAATTTGAATCTTTTCGCGCGCAGCAATGGAATATCTAGTACCACAGTAATTGATTTGGTATCCGAAAATGCAGAGAATGTAATGATTTCGTACAAGACGTGCATGTTTTCTAATTTTATTCCGATGGGGAAGTTTAGTCCTTGCGGTATATGAGCTAGTGCGGAAGTGAGGTAGGTTATGATTTGTGCCGGAGGTATCAGACGTGGGTTTAAGACTCCTTTTTTTATATCCATAATGAACTCTAATAAGTCTTGAGTGTCGCGCAGGATTGTTTCCGCGACGCTACTTATTAGTATGAGGTTTTCTTCCATCGTCTCTCGAAATTTAGTAATGTCGGTCGTCTGTTGGAGTAAGTATTGAATTTGCCAAGTCGCGTTTAAAAGGATTTTTTCGTTTTCTTGTACGTTGTTTATAGTTTCATTGAGAAGTTCGGCGTTACCTCTTATTATTTGCATTTGTCCTTTGATTGTATTTTTTAATCTACTGTTCTGTCTTTTTAGAAAGTCTATTTGGTCGTTGATTTTCTTTCTATCTTCGGAATCCATTAGCCCGAAGAGTGATTTGCCTATGTAACCTAATCCGTCTATTAGTCCGCGACGCTGTTTTGGTGCGGAGCTTATGGTTTGTTCGACGTAAGTAAGGAGTTTGGCTACGCGGTCTACTTTGCTTTGAATTTTCGTGCCGAACGTTTTACAGAATTTTTGTAAGTTATCAGTAGAAGGTGTTTTACACTGAGCAAGTATGTCATATAGTGCTGCCTGGAGATTTGAATCGCGTCGGTAAATGTAAGATATGTCTACGTGTAGTATTAATTTCCAACTATCTCTGTAAATCTGTAGATCGCCTATGTTTTCGAAGTAAATGCCTGGGTGGTCTTGAAATTCTTTTATAGCGAAGTCTGTGTCGGGGGTTGTCCCTCCTATGAGTAGTATCGTCATTTGTAAGACGATAATCCTGTAAAATATAATATCGAGGTGTAGTCGGCGCTTCCTTTCGTTAGTCGTGAAATCTAACGTCTAAGAAAGTCTAAGAAAATTTTGCTAACTTCGGTCAGTTCGTCTTCGTAGAGGCTCGATTGTCTCGTTGCTTCTTCATTCGTTTCAGTCCTCACCATGCTTTTACTCATGGACATTCCTCCCGAGATCGCGTTGTTTTTATTGGTCGGTTTATTAATGTTTTGTGCCTTTGCGACGTGCGTGGGGGTGTGGAGTTTTAAAAATATTAATTTTTTCTTTTAGAGTTTGGAATATCCGGCCCCGCCAGAGTGTTTGAACTTCGAGTATCGTCGCGCGGTACGCGAGTATCGTGTAAATTTGCGCCAGTACCGCGCGGAGAGAGAGAGTCGTGGTATGACGACGAAGATTCGTGAGGGATTCGGGCCCTGTTTGGTGAGTTTCTTGTGTTCTCGTTGCTTAGTGTTGTTTGTCCCTAGTGGAATTCTCTATTTTAATACTTTCGCGTCTGGTCATTGTTCCAGAGCGATATGGAGATCAGTTTATTGGGCCCGACCTTCGCCGCGATCCTTGGACTGCGTTTGAAGAACAAACGAAATTTTAGGAGATATACAAAAATAATTTTTTTTTTTTATATTTGATATGTGTAATCCTTTTGTCATATATATAATATATTTATTCTATTTTTATTAATTTATTTGGCAATTTGCGTATCGTTACTTCCCTTCACGATTACGGTCATTACCCATTCCTGCTCTACTCGATAAAATGTTTAAGTCGGTTTGCGTGTACGCGAAGCGTTCTTCGTCCTTTATTTATAGTATAGTTATTATTATCGTGCGTGTTTTGGATCGTGTACGGGCCTATCCACGCGGGTGTTAATTTCTTTGATCGTCCGCGTCTCACAGTCTCGTCGTGTAGAAGTACTTGGTCCCCAATTTTGAAAGATCTGTTAGCTGTCTTTTTATCGTATTGCTTTTTTTATTTGTCTTTATTTATCCCTATATTTTCGCGCGCAATGCTATTTGTAGATCATAGTCTTTCGCGTAATTCTTCAGTGTATTTGTCATAGGTATATGTTAATTGCGGTGCCTGGTTTAGTGAGGTTGGCAGTGTAGCTTGTCTCCCGAAAACGAGTTCGTACGGCGTGTAGCTAGTGGACGTGTGCGGGGTAGTATTGTAAGTAAACATCGCGTACGGTAGCCATTCATCCCAATCAGTCTGGTCTTCCTCGATAAAATTCTTTAAGTATTCGGCTAGTGTACGATGGCTTCTTTCTAGAGCTCCGTTTGATTGTGAGTGGTATGCCGTAGTTTGAATTTTTTCGATCTTGAGCAATTTGCAGACGTTTTTGAATACTTGGCTGAGGAAATTGGTTCCTTGATCGGTTAGCACTCGTTGTGGTATACCGTAATCGCAAATTATCTTAGTGACGAATTCCTTCGCTACAGTGTTTGCTTCTTGATTCTCAAGGGGTATGGCTTTACTGAATTTAGTTAATAGATCTTGAAAGGTTAATATGTATTTGTTTCGTCTGCTTGTCTCGGGTAAAGGTCCTACTATGTCTAGTGCGCATTTTTCGAATGGTTCCGCGGGAGTGTCTGTAATTATCATGGGAGCTTTGGTTATTCTTGTTAGTTTATTTTTCTGACATTTTTCGCATCTGGAGATATACTTTTCCACGTCTTGGCGCATACCTGACCACGAATGGTTTAATTTTATACGTTCCAGGGTCCGTTTTACCCCTAAATGTCCACCTAAGGGAGTGTCGTGAAACTCGCGTAGTATTCGGTTTTTAACGTCCTCCGTATATGTCGTATCGCTCGTTTCTTCTTCTGATAGAGACTCGTCTTCTTCGTTGGTGCTTTCACTGGCGACAGCTAGGGTTTCGGTGCCGAGCTGTCGCTTCGCTCCTCGCGTAATCGCGAACATTCTACTGAGGGCGTCCGCGTTGTTATTTGTCTTTCCCGCTTTATATTCTATGCTGTAATCGTACTCTGCTAGTTTCAATTTCCATCTCATTAATCTAGAGCCGGGGTCTTTTACGTTAAAAAGCCAAGTGAGCGGTTTATGGTCTGTTACGATTTTAAATTTAGTGCCGTATACGTATGGTCTGAAGTGTTGCGTCGCCCATACGATGGCCAACAATTCCTTTTCGATGGTGTTATAGTTTTCTTCCGCTTTGTTTAACACTCTACTTGCGTACGCTATCGGCAAATCTTGCCCTATCTTCCCCTGCGATAATACTGCTCCTATTGCTTTTCCGGAAGCGTCTGTTGTCAGAACGAATGGTTTCAAGAAATCGGGGTATTGTAGTATCGGTGCCGTTGTTAATTTTTCTTTCAGTATTTCGAAGGCTTCCTGTTCCTGTGCGGTCCATCTGAATGCTTGGTCTTTCTTTAATAGTTGCGTTAAGGGTTTCGCGATTTGTGAAAAATGTTCTATGAACCTCCTATAATATCCTGCTAGGCCTAAGAAGGATTGTACGTCTTTGACTCCTCTAGGTATCGGAAAGTTTCAGACAGCGTCGATCTTGGAGGGATCCGGCTTGATGCCGTTTTCGGTTATCACGTGACCTAGGTACGCTGTTTCCTTTCGTAGAAATTCACATTTATTAGGTTGAAGCTTTAGGCCACTTTCGCGTATGCGTTCAAATACTAGTTCTAGACGATCTTGGTGTTCTTTCAACGAGCGTCTGTAAACGACTATATCATCCAAATACACGAAACATTTTATTCCCTGTAGGCCCGTTAGTACGGTATTCATCAATCTTTGGAACGTCACGGGAGCGTTTTTTAGCCCAAACGGCATTCTATTATACTCGAAATGGCCATATGGTGTTGAAAATGCCGTCTTCTCACGATCTTCCTCTTTCATGGCTATTTGATGGAATCCTGACGCTAAATCTAAGGTTGAAACATATTTTGCTCCGCCTAGTGTAGGATGGCCAACAGGAAAAATAGCGAAACAAGCTGTACTGGTAGATTAGTTTTATTCGATGGTGACTCCGACACTGCTCCAGATACAATAATGCCTCCTTCCTCTTCGCCTTCACGCTCTTATATCTCCCATACACCCTTACTCACGTTCACACACATTCATCCCTAGCTGTAGTCTTACCGGTGACACATCATACCTCTCAGGCCCTCGCCCGCTATCACTTAACCGGGGCGCCTGCAGAGTATCACCAGACCCAGCCAGTCCAATGCTTACAACTCGGCCATCCTGACCGTTAATCGCCCGATTAAACCGAAATACACATAAAATGAATCCTTAAAACACTACGTACACTATTCTACTTTAGACATCTAGGATACAACAGCCTTAACTACCTTACATTAAAATCGTTGAATATTGCTAAAATTTCTAATCATAATTCTATCGCCAACCTGATACTCTTCCGCCGGTTTATGTTTTTTATCATAATATTTTTTGTTCGCTTCAAAACTTTTTTTAATTTTTTCCGCGGCCTGAACTCGTTTCCCTACCAGATCTCTAGTCTCTGTAACGTCATCCGCGGCTTCCAACGCGTCCTTGAGACTGTCCACCACCTGACCCCGTTGATGCATCCCATACAATAACATACTCGGAGTCTCTCCCGTTGACTTGTTTTCTCCCTCATTTTCGGAAACCAATAGCTGTTCAGCCCATTCTCAATGGTCTTATCTAATCCTACGTGTCCCATTTCGTTATGATATTGTTGTAGGACACTCGGTTCTAACGCGGTAGGAACATAAAATAATGCACGATTCCTAAACTTGCGATAAACGAGACCATTTGCCATCTCAAAAAATTTGTCTTCCGAATTCTCTAACTTCTCACGAATCTTAACTATTTCAGGGTCATTATCCTGACACAGCGCGAGATTTCTATCAAACGAATTATCATGTACGACAAGAATCTGCCGACTGAGAGCATCTACATGACTCATTCTACAGCCTGGTCTATGTTCTAATACGTAATCATAGCTTTGCAATTCCAACACCCAACGAGCTATTCGCGGGTTGGTATCCTTCTTATTTAACGTTAGACTAAGGGCCTGACAATCGGTAACGATCTTGAACGGTATGCCAATAAGATACGTTCGAAAACGACGTAGCGCATAAATAATTGCCAATGTCTCCAGCTCAAAACTGTGATATTTGGCCTCTGTCTCCGTCGTTCTTTTCGAAAAATAAAAAACCGGATGGAACTTCTGATCAGTCTTCTTTTGCAACAAAATCGCGCCGAACCCCATTGCGCTCGCATCGCAGTGTAATTCGGTCGTATCCCTCGGACAGTAGATACACAAGATAGGAGCACGCACTAAACAGTCCTTAAGGCTATCAAATGCACGTGCTTCTTCCGGGCCAAATTTAAAATCGGTTGTTTTCCTGGTAAGGTCGTACAATGGCTTCGCGATCAATGAAAAGCCCTCGATGAACTTCCGAAAATACGAGCATAATCCCAGAAAACTTTGTACATTCCGAACGCTTCGCGGGATTGAAAAATCCTTAACGCTACTTATTCCCCGCTCCGTAGGCCGAATACCCTCACCAGTTACGACATATCCCAAATACTCCAATTCCGTCTGCAAAAATCTACACTTATCCAATCGTAACTCAAGCTTATTCACGACGCACAACCGGAAAACCTTTTCCAACACCCGTAAATGATGATCTAAGGTGACCGTCGCAATGAGGAAGTCGTCCAGGTATACGGACACATCCCCCGCGGCTATCAAGTCCCTAAACACCTGCGTTATAAACCGCTGGAATTTCAACGGCCCGCCCTTCAGGCCAAAAGGCATCTTCAGGCACTCGTATTGTCCCAATGGCGTAACAAACGACGTATACTTGATCGAATCTTCGTGCATTTTTATATGGAAAAATCCGTCCTTCAAATCTAACGAGGTAAAATACTGCTTCCCTGCTAATAAATCTAACTGATCTTCGATCAATGGTAATGGAAAGTTATCCCGTTCCGTAATTTTATTCAGAAACCGGAAATCTACACAGACTCGAATTTCTCCGTTCTTCTTTGTGATTATTACTATCTGAGACGAGTATTCGGAGAAACTCTCCCTAATCGCTCCTTTCGCTAACAACTCGTCAAGCGCAGCCTTCAATTTTATTTTCTCACTATGAGATAACCTACGCGGTGGGTAGTGAAACGGCTTATCGTCTGTTAGGTTTAATTTCATAACATTCTCCGTCTGCGGCTGCTCGGGTCTGATGGGTTTCTCATACTCATCGATAAACAAACGGCGGGCCCGTTCTCGAATTTCCGGCGCGATCTGCTCGTTAACAATAAATTTAGACGCCTGATCTTCGTCGCTCGACACCACGTCGACGGTCATAATCTGTCGGACCTCATCGTTTATTCTCAATGTTATTTTCGCCGCCTTCATAAAATCTCTTCCCAGTACCAATGAATGACGCATTGTTCCCTCCGTCACCACGTACAAATTCATACTATAGGTAGTGCTATACAAACTAAGACGCGCTTCCACGCACCCGATAATCTGCATTATGCTATTATTTATCCCTGCAAACTTATATGTCTTCGTTGCCGTATGCACGAGACTATGTGGCACATAAGCCTCTTTAACAAAACTAATAGGGCTACCCGAATCTACTAATGCATTCAATTGAACCGGAAGGACTTTACTTTCAGGGTCGCTTAACTCTAAAATTACCGTTGGAAAAAACTCGTTCTCTTCGCTCTGCGGTACGGTCACGTAGTTGACGTTGTCCTTCGCAGCTTGGCACTGCTCGACCTTATGCCCCATGACGCCACACTTGAAACAGGACCCCGGCTCCCTCTTTGGCTTCCTGCACTCTGCTGCAAAATGTCCTATCCCGTTACCGTTGAAGCATCGACCCTTCTTCGACTCCTTCGAACCCCGCTGCTCCTGGCTGCCCTTCACCGCTGGTGCATTTCCGGCTGGTGAATTCGCCGTCGGCGAATTTGCCACTGGTGCATCCGTCTCCCGTCGCTGCCCCGTCTTCTGCCGTCGCGTCCCCTCCGGCAGCGTCATCCTTGCGTACGCCAGAACCACCTCCTCGACCGTTCTGAACCCTCGCGTGTACGCCACTGATTTAATGTTTTCGTCCGGTATACCCTCTATGACGTAGTCCACTATCTCGTTGTCTGCAATCGGTACCTTATTTCCCAAAATTATCTTCTCATGGACATAGTCTGCGAACGTTTCACCAGTCTTCCAGGCTCTGCGCTCGAAATCGCGTCTCCTCTCTAAGACGTTTGGTCGCTGTCCGAACATACCTCGCAGTCCCCTGAGCAGTTCATCACAAGTAAGGTCCACACAGTCGGGCTTGGACTGATACCACCTGAGCGCTTTTCCTTTAAGCTTGTGGCATATCAATGCCTTCGCTGTGTGGGCTTCGAGCCCATGCACTTCAATCAATCGTCGCATCTGTCTCTCCCAGGTTTCCGCTTCCGCACTACTACCGTCGTAATCCCCGACCATTTCTTTAACATCTTTCCACACGCCTCGTCTCGCTTGTGCTGATGTGGACGAGCCGTTCGACTGGGGTGTCAAACGTGCCATCTCCAGTTCTCGACGCAACAACTGTATCTCACGTGCAGCTATCTGCCGTTCCCTTCTTAATAATTCGATTTCGGAAGGAGGCCTGTCCAAGGACATTCCATGTCCTGGCACCTCAGTCTCGAAAAGAGGACTGTCCAGCTGTTGGTCAGCTGACGGCGGTCGTTCATGGTGCGTGCCGTCCTCCGTCCTAGATTCTTGCGTGCTCGACTGACCTGTTGTGCTCAGCTGCAACTCTGTTTCAGGAACACCATTGTCCAGTAACCGACTCACTAATTCGGCTTTCGTTCCCGACGTCGGCAACTCCCTTTCTTGGCATAATTCTTTCAGAGCCGCCAGCTTTAGTGCACTCATCCTTAACGGTCAACCGAAACTTTAGGCACTTGTCATATATGAGTCACTTCATTCGTCGCATCCAACAACACTGAATCCGTAATTCGCGACCGTATGTCCCTTCTTCACTCACCAGATCAACCAGCAGACCTGTTCCAAACTTAATTGTCAAACTTGACACGCGCACCAAACACATAAACTTCGCACGCACTGGAATCCATAAATTCCGCACGCGTCCCGTATCCCACTTCTGATTTGTAGGATGGCCAACAGGAAAAATAGCGAAACAAGCTGTACTGGTAGATTAGTTTTATTCGATGGTGACTCCGACACTGCTCCAGATACAATAATACCTCCTTCCTCTTCGCCTTCACGCTCTTATATCTCCCATACACCCTTACTCACGCTCACACACATTCATCCCTAGCTGTAGTCTTACCGGTGACACATCATACCTCTCAGGCCCTCGCCCGCTATCGCTTAACCGGGGCGCCTGCAGAGTATCACCAGACCCAGCCAGTCCAATGCTTACACTAGTTGGTCTAATATATCTGTTATATTCGGTAAGGGGTACGAATCGCCTATCGTCGCTTCGTTCACTAGTCTAAAATCTGCTACTACCCTGAGTCTGCGTTTTCCTGAAGCGTCGGGTTTTTTCGGAACTACTAGCAACAGTGCGTTCCATTGGCTGGCGCTCGGTCTAATTATTCCCTCTTTTACCATTTCTTGAACTTGTCTATTTACTTCTTCCTTATGCGCTTGTAGCAATCTATACAGTTTTACGTATATGGGTTTAGTACCTGGGATTAAGGTAATTGAATGTTCTGCCTTCGTGGAGTATCCTAACTTATCTCCTTCTAAACCGAATATTTCATTATACTTTTCACACAGCCCGCGTAGGCTGGCCTCTTCTTCTTTATTTAAGTGTACCGTTCTAAGACTTTCACGTAAGATTTGCATTCTATTTCTCCCGTGTACGGCGTGTACTACGTACGTCGGTGCGTCGCGCTCCTTGTCGCAGATCGCGTCTGTCGGGTCAATGTCATCGCTCGTCAGCGTTTGTAACGTCACGTTTGGCGTGTTGATAAGGACTTCGTCTGTTGTAGTGTTCATTACGCTTATTACGCATTTTCCGTTCCGGCCTATTGTTAGCGAATTTCCTATGAACACTCCTGGCTTAATAAATTGTCCTTCTACTATACCTTCGCCTTTATCTGTCGTTCTAGCTAGGAGAATGGTTTCAGATCGCGGTTTTAAAGTTACGTTTCCTCCTGAGTAGAGGAATTGTATTCCGTACAGCTCTATTCCTAGGTTCGCCCGGATGCATACGTCGTGTTTGGCCATAAAATCTTGTCCTAGGATTCCGTCCGCTTCTAACGGGAAGTCGTCTCTGACTAACCGGCAAGGGTGCGTTACTGTCTTATTTCCTACTTTTATGTTTAATTGTACTAGACACAGCGTTTTAATTTCCATAGGGGCTATGCCTCGCAAGGAGACTATTTCGTCTTCAGCACGGACATCGTCCTGCACTTTTCCTATCTTTATTAACGTAATATCGGCACCGGTGTCTAGTAACATATTCGCTTTTTCTTTTATTAATTCCGGCGCCTTAATTTCGATTGTGTTTTCGAGCTGGGATGTCACTACCATATTTGCTCGGTACGACTCTACCCTAGGTCCTGCGTTCGTTTGTCTATCGTCGTTTGTTCCGCGGCTCGTGGTAGGGGAATCTTGATTTTCGCTAGTTTGTTCTCGACCCGGAGTTCTGTTAAAAGTCTGTCTAGTATCCTCGCGTCTGTAATTCGTGTTTGTATAACGCGGTCTATATTCTCGTCCGTTTGCTCTTCCTCTAGCCCTGCATTCTCTGATTTGGTGTCCCGGTTTTTTACAGTAGTGGCAGACCATTGTGACGCGCTGAACTTCTTTTTTTACAGTTGTTTGTTGAGTCGGGTAATTTTCTCGCGGCATGCTTAACCGTGTATAACAATTCCTTGCTAAATGTCCTAATTTATTACAGCGATCGCAGCGCGGTACGATTGATCCTTCCCTTCCTTTGGGCTGATTACCGAATTTCCTGTAATTTCGCGAGGTGTTTAGACCCATCGCTTGTACCTCTTCTATAGCTGCGGCTATAGCTGCATTTAGCGTCGCATAGTTTCGAGACCTTATGATCGTTCTCAGCTTTAAATTCAACCCGAGGGTGAAAACATCTAGGGCGCGTTCTTGCACTGATTCTGTTAACGCGTTATTTACTTCGTCGCTGTTCCCTGGTTTTACCGATAGTTCAGATAATTCCCCAGCTAATTCTTCTACTCTACACGCGAATAATTTTACGCTTTCGCCTTCTCGTTGGTGACAGGCATGAAACTCTGCTCCAACTGCTCCTATTGACCTTTTGTCTATGAATAAGGAAATTAAGGTGTCCTTTAATTTATCGAAAGTATCTACATCTTTGTACTCTAATACTTTGGCTGCTTTACCTTTAATTTGTGTACCTATCACTGTTTTCAAGAATCTTGGTAATTCATTCGCGGGGACAAACTCCGCGGCGCTTGTATAAGACTTCAAAAATTCTGCAAGCTCGTCTGACGATTTTCCTACGAGTTTATCGACTAACGACAGCGCGGTAGATAATCTTTTCACGTCCGGTACGTGGCGGTACCGGGAGGCTATGTTCCCCATTTTGTGACATTTCTCTTTCTTCCGTTTCTTCTCTGTCCAACAAGCTAAAGTCCGCTAGCACAATAGGATATTCTCTATTCGGTGTTACAAAGTTTTCCGGGGACGATTCAGCGCTTGAATCGTCGTTTTTTCTAACACTTAGTCGCAACGGCGACGGTCGAAGTGTTCGGCGAGACGGTCTTGGATGGTCTATAGAAGGTAGAAGATCTAGTTCCTCTCGTACGAAGATTAGTTTTTTATCGAAAAACGACTCGAATGATCGTGACAAGCTTCTTTGACCCGGGAGTTTAAATTGATTCGCACGTTCGTCTTCTATAGACATGCATGTACCGTTTCTAAATTTCTATAGGATTCTGGTTTACAATATGTATGTTCACGTTATTCTGTTACTCACAAGGCTGCTCGCAACCTCATGTCGTCGGCTCGGTCAGGCGTTCTCTCGTCCGTAAACCAACGGCGGCGATAAGATGAATCGGGCCCAGCAAGGTCGATCCGTACAGCTGTTTACTGCGTGCTCTGACGGCTGTTTCCCTCGTACGGTTCTCCGTCCGTCCTTCGGGTGCGGCTTCCACTCGTTCCTCAGTCTCCAAGTCCTCTTACGCGTCCTGGTCCTCGGATCAGTGACGTCCTCGTAGATGGATTTGCTGTTAGGTAAATGGTTGTTTCACCCGTTCACTCGCAGGCCGATTTTACTCGTCACAGGCTCGTCGTCGTTCGGACTGCGTCGAACGTTTTATCAAGGGCCGTTCCTCGGTCCTCTGTGCTACCTCGGTAGCGACGATAGCTTGTTCTAGCCTATTAGATTGCGATGATCCAATAATCCTGTCGGAGGTAGCTCAACCTCAGTCGACGTCGATCAATCGGTTGCGTCAAGGCTCGGTAAAATTTTTTACGATGCACAATCCCACCGCTGCCACCAATTTGTTGTGCCCTGCGAGGTGGGTCGCAAGGCTGATACGGGATATGGCATTATCGTAGGTTCGGGAGTGAACAAAAGATAAGAATCTACTGGGTGAACTATACCAAGTTCGATTAAGCTCAGAAACTAAGTCTGTTATTCAAACTTAACTAAACTAGACGGATTCTAGACCTGACTCTCGACCTGTTAACACGGCTAAAACTCTTGTATATCTCAGTCTAGTTTAGTTAAGTTTGAATAAAGACTTAGTTTCTGAGCTTAATCGAACTTGGTATAGTTCACCCAGTAGATCCTTATCTTTTGTTCATTCCCGAACCTACGATAACGCCATATCCCGTATCAGCCTTGCGACCCACCTCGCAGGGCACAACAATGCGACGAGGCAGTAAATTTATTCGTGTTATTGTTTCATAAAAAAAATAAAGTCAAGAATTACTGTTTCAGTGAAGTATTTTCATAACAGGAGGCTGCGAATAGAAGTTTTTGTTTCTAATCACGAATAATTACATTCCTCGATATCATAAATTTAATACTTATTAATGAATAATATCATACCAGGATACTAGAAGTCATAAAGCCATTTCACATGCAGTGCAAAATAAACAAGTAGCAACTAAACATGTGTTGTCCTAGTGGTTATATGCATTATCTGGAATAGGGCTGGGACTATTCGAATAATTTAATATTCGAATATTTGAGTGTTCGAATGCTATTATTCGAATATTTAAGTATTCGAATACTATTCGAATATTTCAATACTGACATATTCGAATAGTATTGTATTGTTATTGTAATATATACCTATTGTATTGTCATCGGAACTATGTATGTGTGCAAAGTTTCAAGTCGATCGGATATGTTAAAGTGGGTCAAAATTAACTTACAAGATTTCACCATGACAAACTAACGAACCGACAACTGAAACTAAATAAAAGCTTGTAAAAAATGAACCTAAAGAACTTGATTTATAATCCACACCATACTAGTCGAATACTTCAATATTCGAATAGTATGTGAATACTTAAATATTCGAATAGTACTCGAATACTTAAATATTCGAATAGTATTTGGATACTTAGATATTCGAATTATATTCGCCAAATAATTGAGCAACTGAAGTATTTGAATATTCGAGTATCGAAAAATTCGACAAATAGTCCCAGCCCGAATCTGGAAAGAATAATTTCATACACCTCTCTCGTACATCGCGCCTAGAAAGTAGAATTCCAACACCGCCTGTCTGTGGTCGGTCTGAGGGAATCAAATTTCCGAAGTATGTGTTCTTTCGATTGTAAACTCTAGAAACAGCTTTCCAAAATCATTCTTTATTAGTTAATGTATTTAAATCAATATGTTCGTCTAAAATATTCCACATATTCTCAATTGGAGTATATATAGAGATATAGCAACGAGGTGGGTACTCGATCACTTTGAAATTTCAACAACTTAGAATGTAATTTTCTTAAATGTGCTTGGGATAATTATCCTGTTCGAAAATAAATTTCTCCAAGCACATTTTTTCTTCTAAGTGCAACCAATTTCTATTTAAGATTTTACAAAGTCAACCTCATTCATTACTCCGTGAATTTATGCTAAATTTAGAACACATCTGATAGAAAAATAATTTCATAGCATTATTAAGCTTCGCCATGTTTAACGGTTGATTGAACAGTCCGCATATTGGATCAATCTGACGACTCACACCATATTCTTTTCCTGTTCTGATTTATCACTGGTTTGAATATTAATTCATCAGACTGTATGGCGCTTTCCTAAAAAACAATGGCTTATGTAAAGGTGCGAATCCACGATTTGATGAGACTTTCCTATCAAGAAACAGAAATTTCAGCAACAACTGAATGTAAATAATGGAAATAGTCGCGAGAGATGAGATTTTTGAAAATATATCATGAAACTTGTCTCATGAGAATCTAATTTCGCGAAATTAATGACAGAATAATTAAAAAATAATAAAATAATGAAATAATTGTCTCGTGAGGTTAAAGTCTTATATGAGACCTAATATTTTTGTCTTATCGTGCATTCGCACCTTTAAAACTATGTAGCAAATTGAAAACGCTTTTTCTTGATTTCAAGGCTAATAAAAGGTCTCTTTATCGCTATAAAATGATTAAATCTACAATACTTTCGTTCCTCTTCTCCTTTGAAATGTATTGATTGTGTGATTTAAAACTCCTTCACCCGATAAGCTGGTATATATCGATCCTTTTTTATTTCACGAAACATCTTATCGTCCCTTTTAAAAGTTTTCTTTTGTTTGCCACATATTATTAAATTATTGACTTTAGCATATTTTTTAGTTCGCATAATTGAAATTCGATAGCTGTTTCTAGTTATAAAGTCTGTTATAAGTCCGTTATAAATAATTATCAAAATTTACGTGTACAGATATGAGAAATGTAGACAGAATGTTTCTTTTCAAAACGTTAATATAACATAAAAAATTTTAAATTTACACCGAACGGTGTACTTATATACCATAGGTATACTTTTTTCTAACTTGGGGAAATCTTCAAAAAACTCCCAAAGAGTAATGTGATACTTTTACTCACTAATAACTTATGTATGTCACTGAATTTATCATGATTCGCCCTAATATAAAATTGCATTTAAAAAACAGAAGATAACATCCATATCATTGAAAAAATGCAGATAAGAATACTCTGGTTTGCGGAAGTTATGCACACTTAAATATAGTTTAGCTTTTGCCTGAAACAATTAGTTATAAAGTTGAAGGAAAGTCCTGAAATTTCGTCCTGACGCTTACTTGGGACATTCTGTGTAAAGCAATATGTTCATAATCTACGTTAGCAAACAAGCAATAAAATCTATTAGGATACATACCATCAGTGTCACTAAAAAGACCACTTTCATATCCGAGCGTATTGTAACTCGAAATTAGATGAAAATATAGTTACGGACTGTTAAAAATGATGATGGAGAAAACACCAAAGACTAACACACAATATACAGAAACAGTTCGAAATAAAAAAATACCCGTGTCCGATTATACCAAACATGAATCATCCAGAGATTTGGGTATCCTATACAAACACCGACTTTTGAAAAAACCGGTTTTCAAATTCCACTATTCCCAAAAAAAAACGGTTAAACCGGTTTTCGAATTTTCACCAAAAATATAATTAAAATAGGAAATAAATATTTGTACTTATTTTAAAAAAATTTAGCTTTTTTAATATTTATCGAATTGCAAAAATATAACAAAATAAAATATACTCTATCTATACAAAACCAAATAAATAAAAAAAAATTAAAATAACTAAAATCCGTACAAATCCGTACAATTTTTGAGGTCATTTAATATCTATGGATCTATAAATATATAACACAATAAAATACACCGCATGCAAAACTAAACGAAAAAAAATTAAATAACTAAAATCCGTATAAAATATAAATTATATTTTTATTTAATTTAGTATTTTTCTTCAGAAAATATAAACTCATGAATATCGGTTTTACAGTAAACTGTTATCTACTACAATATGCTTGTGTCCAAGGCCATTTCAAGTCAAAATGTTAACGTTTTTAATGAACTAATTAATTCATTTTTACATATTAATGCTAGTATATAAAACCGTTTTTTTTTTAATTTAAAACCCGGTTTTCGAAATTTACAAATTTATAAAAGAAAAACGGTTTTTAAACACTGATTTTAAAAACCGACAAACCCTAATATCCTATATGCATATCTCAACCCGATTACTTCTCCTCTCGATCTGACACTCGGATACCTACAATTTCGAATTCTTGTACATCTCTATCGAGTAGGGTTTCAATTAAGGGGGAGCACTGCGAGCTGTTCTTCGGAATCTCCGGGGCTCTCCTTTCGCACGCCGATGGTGGCCACCGTGGGGTTTTAGTGGGTAAGAATCCTACACTACCCTGGCCTCTCTCGCACACTCCGAGGTGTCAGCGGGTCTTTTGAAGATTTCCACACCCAAAAGGGGTATCAACTATAACGTATATAAACAGAAGAATCAATTTTAGAGTTAGATACGCAGTGTGTAAAAATTTTTGATGATTGCTTTAATTTTTTATTTGACGTTGACAATAATTTACAAATCCCGTTTATTTATAGAGTACTGGCAATGAGATCAAGTTTCTTAGTATTTCTCATTCGTCATGAACTGAGTAATCGGAAGATTTAGCAATTTTGTGGAGTAGTAGGTATTCGAGTTAGGGGTGGGACTATTTGTCGATTTTTTCGGTATTCGAATATTTAAATACTTCAGTTGCTCAATTATTTGGCAAATATAATTCGAATATCCAAGTATTCGAATACTATTCGAATATCCAAGTATTCGAATACTATTCGCATATTTAAGTATTCGAATACTGGTGTATTCGAATACTGGTGTATTCGAACAGTATGATGTGAATTATAAAGTTCTTTAGGTTCATTTGTCAGGGTGAAATCTTGTAAGTTAATTTTGACCCACTTCACGATAAGTATTCGAATAGTATTCGAATAGTATTCGAATACATCAGTATTCTAATAGTATTCGAATAATAACATTCGAATAATAACATTCGAATACTCAAATATTCGAAGTTTATTCGTAGCATTCGAATACTTGTAAAATATTCGAATATTAAATTATTCGAATAGTCCCAGCCCTAATTTGAGTGCCTTACTCGACTAGGAAAGTAGAATGAGTTTCTATATAGCAGACTTTACTAAATGACTTTATTAAAATCTTGTACTGACACAAGTCGGGTACTAAATTAATAATACGCCCGGCTAAAGCACTAGACGTATGTAAATCAGCCTAAAGTATTAAAGCGAAAGCTCTCTGCAAAATAAAACTGTGTACATACATATTTTTCTGTAACCCCTTGAATTTCTTCCCATGCTGTTTGGAGAGTACCTACTGAAGCTAGAAAAAAATGTTCGATACAAAACTATCTTGTTTTTTGTGAGGAATAAAATGGCGCAAGCAAAATTTTTGAGAAAGCGTAGATCGCATCTGTAAACCTCAAATGTCCGTTTTTTTATTAATATTTTTGTAACCGTCTAATAGTTTTTTTCCCACTTTTGTGATATTGTATTGTAATTGAAAAAAAGTATTAATTAAGCGCAACCACGGCCACAATTTCTCATGTGAGTTATGGTATTTGATTGCGAAGGTTATTTTGAATAAAAATTGTTATGTAAGCAAAACCCCGCTTTTGAATATTTATGCAGATATACATTGTTCATCCCCAACTTTGTGAGTTGCTTTCGCCCCATAAACACCAATTAAGACAACTACAAAAACATACGTGTCAAATATTTACGAACGTTGCACTTGTGTGCAAAGTTTGATTTAGATTCAAGCGTACGAACTGGATGATGTTCCTTAACAGTCAGTATGAGCCGCTGGCAGGAGTCACTAATTAGTCTTGGAGTATTTGCTATTTTTCAGATATGAGACCTTAGTTTAGTTTAATTAGAGTTTATGGTAAATACGTCTAAAATGTTCGGTTTTTCGTTCTTTATAACAAGCAAGCGCGACATAAAAATTGTAATTTCTAGTGTGGAAGTTAGAAATTCAAGGTGATAATTTTTTATAATCGGTGTACCAAATGAAGATCTCAGAGCCGGATAAAAATTCCACATTCTTGCCAAAGTTCCATCCACAAAGGTAGGTTGGTAAGCCCCCTTTCTAGACTGAGTGCGCTGAGGGCGGAATGGAATGAGGTCACGGTACCTATGAATCACTGATTGATAAATCAGCTGTCAAATACCTTGTCAATAATTAGTTAGGAGGTAGTGATGCCTCGTATGCGATAGTTACTCCTACATTGAAATCATGCTTCTGATTCTATAAAAACGTTTTGTAACGCAGTAGATTGTATTTGTCACGCGTCACTGCACATTGCCTGCTTCAGCCGTAGTCTCTTTAGATTCGTAGTACTCTAGTATGACGTCCAAGTTTCAATTTTCTGTGGAGGAAGACGTAGTGATCATACAATAAATAGCGCATAATCCTATCCCTTATGATTTTTATACATGATTCCCACATCTTTTCTTTCCTTTTTAAACAAAAGTGCTCGCAAAACCACATGATGTTGTTATTCTAATGGAATTAAGGGGGTATTCTTGTCTGGCGAGGCGTTTTCGTCGCACTATTTCGGAATTTTTTTACAAAGAACCCATAAATTTGATTATTATTTAATTTATTGCTACATGCTTATTGATATTTGAACTATCTTTACAAATTTTGACAATAGGAAAGAATTAAAATCAAACGCAGTTGACTGCTTTAAAGTAATGGTGAAAAAAAAAAACAATGGGGTCACTGTGATCATGATTAGGCTCGTTCTAGTGATCAGAAACAAAAAATGTAAAGAGATTCTTTATTTGTATGCCTTTGGCTATCGTGGCTACCAGAATAATAAACAAATATTGAAAATTAAGCAAATGGCGGTGGTTTGAAAATTAAGTTTCGATTCTCGCACATTTTTTCAACTTTAAAGTTCTGTGAAAGTTTAAAAACAAAATATTTTATCATAATTCTGGTAAGGACGATAGACACACGTGTGCTGATAATATATGCAAAACTTGGACTGAGTTGGTCTAGTCGATCTTGAAATATCATGGTCACCGATTCGAAAAACGTGGTTTCGAGAAAATCGCGTTTAAAGTAAAATTTACTCAACGTTCGAAGCCAAAGTAATTGTAAGTTGTGACCTAGGAGAGTAACGGCCTCTTTGTAACCAAGTGGTCGATTTTTGTGTTTTAAAAGGCACAAAAATGTACAATCGCCCTGCCCCTCTCCCAGAAAGAACAGTCCGCCGAAACTTTGCCGAAATACACTTGCAGGAACAAAACTGTTATGCGTTGCCCGTCCCGCTCAGTGAGCGCGCCTTAATGTAAATCCGGGAGACGCGGTCGACCTAATATAAAATGGCTATTAAAACTAATACAGATATTACTTATTTTATCAGAACAAACCTAATATGTTCAGAATTTTATACTGATTCAGAAAAACTGGTCGATATTTGTTTCAAGACAATATTTACTCTAAATTGGGTTGAAAACTGAAGTCATGACATTTCACCACCTCTCCCGAGGTGCCGGGAGAAATGGTTTTCGTCGTTGGCAGAGACCACTCACATAATTATTCATGGAAAAATAACAAAGAAGAAAGCAAAATTATTTATGAATGAGTACAACTACAGATTCATTGATATTTAATTTGAGATAAAGCGAACTACCTACCGACGATTAGTAAGGTAAATGAATACAAAAGTGAATAAATAAAATAAATAAACAATAATAATAATAAAATAATGATAAAAAATAAAAATATAAATAAAAATAGTAAAAAATCATATCTCGACCATCTTTCCTTTCTGCGGCGAGAGATGGTCTTCTCGTTAGATTTGAGAGGAAGAGTTAATATGGCTAAATACTTTGGCTGCATTGTCCCTCAATATCTCTACTATCTTATTATTCCCAAACATTAAACGAAAATAAACTTAGAAGTATATTTTAAATAAGATTCTGTACACCTTTGTTTGACAAAAGAGGTTAAATGTAACCTCAGTTTACCTTTTATAGCCTGTAAATCTAGAAAAATACAGAAGGAATCGAAGTGACGCTATTCATTCAATTGTTTGGTTTCTAGAGAAGTAATTGGTCTGCACTTTAACGCGTTTTTACGTATAGAGTCTGAAATATAGCGGCTCAACCATCTCTCCGGCCTGACCGCGTCTCCCGGATTTACCCTATAGGTACCAACCTATTCTGCACCCTGTAGCTCTGTAAGTATTACGAATTGGAAAAAACCCTTTTGCACGCGTCTTACCCATATAATATACCAGTAGAAAATACAAAAAAATCGATTTTTTTACCCGTCAGACCAGAATACGCCCTTAATAATAAATTATTTTCCATCCCAAATTAGGTTTCCTCTACCCATCAAACGACCCAAATACTTATTATTGTTAAGGAAGTTTAGGGGGAGGTTCCAGTCGAAAAATCGATTGTTTTTATTCCATTTTTCGAATGTTCAACCTTTTAAGAATACATGTTTCTCGAAACAGTGTGCTTAAAATCAGTGGAACCTGCATCTCGAAAAGTTGTTATCCGATTCGACTGAAACTTTTTTATTTTGAAGAATATATTTCTGGCTCGGGAAGAAACCAGTAAAATTTTAAAAAAATTAAAAATTTGTAACTTTTAAAGGCGTTGAAAGGGCGAAAAATATAGGGAATAAGTGATTACAAACTTCAAGCGTCGTTATTTTCTAAAAAAAATATCATTTTTTGTCATTTTTAGTGCTAAGTCCACGAGCGAGTTTCATGCCCTTTAATAATTTGGCATTGTTTTTTATTTCAGACTAATGGTTTAGGTGCTATAGGTTCCACCATGTTGGATGAATTTTTTGACGCCGCGACTTTAACGCTTCCCCAGTGCCGTCTGCAATGATTAATTATGAAATAAAAAATATATTTCTATAATCTAAGACATTCTTAATACAATGCAAAACGTCCCTTTAAATTATATGTTGTAGTTTTCCTGTAATTAATTCCTAAAGATCACCTGTTTTTATGGGCTCTAAACCGGAATAGCCCTTTAAGGGGGTAGGTTACAAGCCTTTTTTCAAATGCAAATTGTAAAAGGATAAATAACAGTAGAGAGAATGTTGTTTTCTAGTTTGAATCGTTATTCTATGAGCTTTAACACAATAAAAGAAAAGTCTAAATGTCTCTATGTACATAAATGTTTTGGGTAAAAACGTAAAGGCGTGTACGCGTTGCACCGTTTGATGGTGAACATAAAATCTTGAAAACCATTGCAACCATTTGGATGAAAATTTAATGAGAGATGCAGAAAATCTACGCTGTGTCGGGAGCAGACTTTCGAGAAAAAAATAATACAATTATTATGTTGAAAAATACAATTTTATCGATTTCTTGCATGTTAAATATTTTTTATCTTTATTTTAAGAATTCATCTCGAAAATCTGCTTTGTCATCCAAATCGTTGGAGCGGTTTTCGAGATTTTATGTTCACCATCAAACGGTGCACCGCGTACACGCTTTACGTTTTTACTCAAAACTTTTATGTACATAGAGATATTTAGACTTTTATTTTTTGTGGTAAAGCTTATCGAATAACGATTAAAACTAGACAAAAACGTTCTTTCTACTGTTATTTATCACTTTACAATTTGCATTTGAAAAAAGCCTTGTTTTAGGGACATCGAGGATAACCTACCCCTTTAAGGCAGTGTGAATGAAATCAACTGAATCACAATTATGCGTGTAGAATATTAAGCCGAATATTTCTAGCAGAATGTTTCATAACGATGGCTTAGTGCACAAATATCGTATGTCCACTTTTGGCGATTTCGAGAAAACAGGTCTAAACATGCAAAGGTACATGTTAGTACATAGTAAGATTCAGAGACATACAATGATGAAAAATATTATTTTTGACAAATTTATAAAGTAGATATAAATAAATGTGATTTTTATACAGCATAAAGAAACGATCAAGGATTTGCATATAAAAACTTATTTCACAAAAAGTAGACATACAATATTTGTTTATCAAGCATCGATAACATCAGAGATGATGATACTTTAAAAAAAAAAGTAAAGAATAAAATAAAAAGAATGGATTCATCTAAATAATGTCCCCCTGATTACAGCCCAAATGTTTCATGAAAGGTGGTGCTGACAATGCGATCACAATACTCTAATACCTAGTACACCATAATTTTCTTATGCCTACTATTGAATAGTATTACTGTTACCCTAATAGCTATTTGTACTACGTTAGCACAACTAATTCACTTTTATTGTTATTTAAGACTTACCTATGGTTATTCACATACGGTTACTTAATAATTGAGGTATTTGATGGAAAGTATAACTTAATACAATGTAATGCAATTAAAACCATTTTTTTTAAGGATGTAGTTACCGTGTCCTTCAGACGTTCTGAAAACAGAAGTCATGATTTGAAAATGATATGTGTCTTTATTTATAAGTTTTAAGCAAGTGGTTTATGTGCCCTTTTTCCGTAAATATGGTAAATTCGTAACAAAATTGCTTTTTTGTTTAGTTATTTACATATAATTTTCTTTACGTACTTCGTTGCCCATTTTTTATACGTCGCTTAAATAAAATATACAAAATGAAGCGCAAAAATAAACAAAAAATGTTATGTTTTAAGTAAGTATTAACTTCTTCGATTTTTTGCAGCAAGCTGCCTTACAAACCAATTTTTTCTTTCCTAAATTAGCTTCTTTCCTTGCGGATTCGATACTCCCCTCACTTTCCATATTTTCTCGCTTACAGAAAATCCTCTATGAAACAAAAGTACTTATTGCACGACAGCACGGTAGCGCGTCCGCTCAGCGACTATGTAGCTGCGTGTCGATCACGCTACGTAATAGTCGAGTCGCTATATTTCAGACTCTATACGTAAATACGCGTTAAAGTGCAGCCCAATTACTTCTCTAGAAGCCAAACAATCGAATGAATAGCGTCACTTCGGTTCCTTCTGTAGTTTTCTAGATTTACAGGCTTTAAAAGGAAAATTGTGGTTACATTTAACCTCTTTTGTCAAACAGCGGTGTACAGAATCGTATTTAAAATATACTTCTATGTTTATTTTTATTTAATGTTTGGGATAATAAGATAGTAGAGATATTGAGGGACAATGGTAGCCAAAGTATTTGGCCATATTAACTCTTCCTCTCAAAGCTAACAAGAAGACCATCTTGCGCTGCAGAAAGGAGAGATGGTCGAGTTATGATTTTTTTTATTATTTTTGTTTATTATTTTATTTTTTTATTATTATTTTATTGTTTATTGTTATCAGTATTTTATTATTATTATTGTTTATTTATTTTATTTATTCACTTTTGTATTCATTTGCCTTGCTAATCGCCGGTAGGTAGTTCGCTTTATTTTTTATGTGTTCTTTACTTGTTTAGCGTAAACAAATTAAATATCAATGAATCTGTAGTTGTATTCACTCATAAATAATTTTGCTTCCTTCTTTGTTATTTTTTCATGAATAATTGTGTGAATGGTCTCTGCCAACGACGAAAACCATTTCTCCCGACACCTCGGGAGAGGTGGTCAGATGTCATGACTTCAGTTTTCAACCCGATTTACAGTAAATATTGTCTTAAAGCAAATATCGACCAGTTTTTCTGAATCAGCATAAAATTCTGAACATATAGGTTTATTCTGATAAAATAAGTAATTTCTATATTAGTTTTAATAGCCATTTTATATTAGGTCGACCGCGTCTCCCGGATTTACCCTAAAGCAGCGTTTAGCTAATCTAAACGCGAGAGAAGTAATGTCCTTGATATATTATATATGCCTTAAACGATTAAACGATATATATATAACATATACCTGAGTAGATTTAAACGATTTAAGGAAAAGGCATATAGGCCTATGTGCCCTTTTTCCATCAAATGCCTCAATTCATTAAAATATTAGGAGGATCTTTCTGTTAATGTACTAATTTCAGGGTGTAACTGGTGTACGATTTGTAATACGGTTAGTAGAATACAGTGTACCTAATATTGCTCAAATATTGTAGTGACACCCGTGTCTCATTTTCATAGATATCCAAATTGCTTGTGCCCAGATAACACGTCGATTATCCTGCCAAGGCATAAAGAAACGGCTGCAGTGCCGTTATAACTAATGCAATGTTCAAAATGCAGTAAGTGTGAGATTCATCCACGTTAACTTTTCAGTTTAGCAGCCGAAGTACCGGTCTTTTCGGTGTCTTCTTGGTAGGTATGTTGACTAACATGAATTTTTATTTTTAACCGACTTCAAAAAGGAGGAGGTTATAGATTCGACCTGTATTTTTTCATTTTTTTTTGTTTGTCCCCGCATAACTACTCAGCATATGGATCGATTTGGGTGATCATTTTTTTTATTCGAAAGAGGGCGATGCCCCGGTGACCCCGTCCTAGACTGCATCAATATTGACCCAATATTTTGTCAGTTCTGGTTAATAATAAAAGACTATTGTCACCTAATTATTATTACTTTATGTACGTACGCGCATATCTCCTCAGTGAGTTGTGTCTATATATATATATATATAGACACAACTCACTGAGGAGATATGCATATATATATATATATATATATATATATATATATATATATATATATATATAAAACTAAAAAGTTAAAAATAAAAAATTGAAAAAAAAATTAAAACCGACTTCAAAATAATAAACATGCACTAAAAATTAAAAAAATAATTTTTTCCCTTATTTAATCTACCACTCTCATATTTTTCAAGTCAGTGCCAGATTTACACAGTGCAAATGATTAGGCGCCGACTTAAAAAATATGAGAGTGTAGATTAAATAAGGGAAAAAATTATTTTTTTAATTTTTAGTGCATTTTTATTATTTTGAAGTCGGTTTTAATTTTTTTTTTTAATTTTTTATAGAAGGAGACGGTGCACGTTTAGAAGTAAATTTGGTTTCTTTTACTTTAGCCCTTTCGTACTACGCTCCTCCGTATGCAACGAAAAATTAAAGATGACTGACACGTGGAGACACGTCGAGGCACGACCACAATTAAACCATAAAATTAATATGCGCACAGAAAAAATGGACGTATATCTACACGTACACTCACATAAACTATTATATTGAAGATAGTTCTCAACGATATAACTTCGAAAATATTTCGAATTTTCTTATGAACTGAACATTCTTCAGATGTTATACTGTCGATTTATACATATAAAAAAAATGATTTTTTGAAGCCTCAAACCCGCAAGTACCCCTTAAGTGGGGATAGCATAGTAATGGCCCGAAAAATAAAGGTATCTTTGGAAATTTATTAAAAGCAAACTACGTAATAAATCTTTTTTAAACTTTCAGGACTTTTTATTGGATATGTAAGTTATACGAATATCGTTTTTTAAATTTATTTAAAGCAAATTTATAAGCTGTACAGGTCCAGAGTAACTTAGGGCTGCAAAAAATTTCCGCTGACATGGTTGACAGTTTTCCGACAAAACGGTTCTTCGGAAATCAAAAAACCAAAAAGTTTTAGAAACTATATGCTCATGACTATGGCACGACGGGTTTGATTTTGAAATTTTTAAAAATTTGACAAAATGACGAATCTCTGAAAAAAATGGTTCTAGTAAATTAACCTCTTTCGTTGAAAAAGAAATAGAAGGAGACGACCAATCAAAAAAATCTCCCGGCGTGCCATAGCCATCCGCGTATAGTTTCTAAAACATTTTGGTTTGCTGATTTTAAAAGCACAGTTTCGTCGGAAAACTCTCAATCAGATATTTTGCAGCGCAAAGTTACTGGTCCTGTACAGCTTGTAAATCTACTTCAAATAAATTTGAAAAAAGATATGCGTATAAATTAAATATCCAATAAAAAGTCTTGAAAGTTTAAGAAAGGTTCATTACGTAGGTAGTTTGGTTTTAATAAATTTCCAAAGACACCTTTACTTTTCGGGCCATTGCCGTGACGCCACCCCTTAGGTAAAAAACAAATGGTCGTTGTCAAGGATCAACTTAAAGTCAGATAAGCACACGTGCTTGCAATGGACGAGCGCCGACATAGACGTTTACCTAAAAATAAGAGACGGGGTTAAATAAAGCCATGTTCTCATGGAGAAAGAATAGAATGAAACGGTAATAAAGTCGAGCAAATGCGGGTGCGGAAAATGCTGCCGCAAAATGGCTGTACTTGGTAGAATCGGGTTCGGGACAACTGGAGTAGGTGGGACAGAGAATGAAGGTGGGGCTGCGTGGTTTACACGTGCACTTTCGCGAAAGGATCGCGCATGGATCAAGTCTCATTACTAAGAAGAAAGAGAACGTAGAACGGAGAACGAAACATTCAGGTCGACTGAAAAAATGTGCAGAGGAGAAGATGTGGGATAAAAAGTCGGAACGGTAAACGAGTTCGATCAAGGCAGGTAAGGTGGGAAGCGGGAGTACCGGGAGTAGCGGGGGAAAGTGGTACAAAAAAGATAACAGAGTGGGAGGTTGGAAAGGTCCGGGAAAGCATAGTAAGAGGTGGGATCGTAGGTGGAGGCGGAACTGAAGGCTCCGCCTATGTTTTCCGTCCTCCACCTGCCAGCAGTTGACCTCGTCTAGTTATGCTGGAAGTCGCGTGCCATTGCCTTCCATATCTCATCACTTCGAGCTTTTCACCATCTCACTAGCGTGCTCAATGTTTTGTTGGTGGTGGGCCACGTTTCAACTCTCTTATTTTACCAGTGGATCTTACTTAAACTATATCTTTTCTGAAGTTGAAATCTTAATCCATTTAGTCGTATAAGGAATTCATAAAATTCCAGGGGAAAGCTTCGGCCTTATTTTAATTTTACATTGACAAAGGCTTTAGTACCCTAGTAGCATTTCGGGTTGGCCCACAGTATCCCCAAGTTGGGGATTAGTTGGCCATCAAAATGCCAACAATAAATGCTACTAGGGTAATAGAAGTAATACGAATTCGTATGTCGTATGTTTTGACAATATTTATTGCTAACCGTTTTATTATAGTAATGAAGGCTGTACTACGGAATGACCCAACCATCGTAATGAACTAGAATTTTAAGGCCGGCGAGAAGGGGAGTGAACCTGTAATATAAAATAGTAGCTTCGGGTATTTGTTAGTTTCTGAGATATTAATAAAAACTTTCAGTATAATACATTGAAATCTGCCTATACAGACGTTACGGGGGGGGGGGGGGGGGGCGCGTAAAGCATGGTACCGAACCAATGTGAGTTTGGGAATACTAAAAAGGAGACTGCAATTACAAGCATCGTGCGATGAGGTCATAATCATTATTGTATCGTCGGCTGTGAAACCGTTGACGGTGACGAGAGGATGATTGCATTAGTAACGTCTGTATAGACAGATTTCAATGTATTATGCCAAAAGTTTTTGATTGATATCTCAGAAACTAAAAAATACCCGAAGCTAAAATTTTATAATAGGGGTCCTCTTCCCCTCCCTCCCAACTCCTCAAAATTTCAGTTCATTATGATGGTCATACCGTAGTATATCCTTAATTAATATAAACTGCTACTCTGTTAACATAACGCATGTGCTGGCGACTACTTCTTACAATTAGCACACTCGTACTTATTTCACCGAAAACCGAACGAAGTAATTATCCCCAGAATGTAATAATTATGTTCGAAAAAGTTTCTATTTGTTTTCATATATGCTCCCCGAAAATTTAGATTAATGTAAATATATTTTGCTATTTCATAGGTAATGAGCTACCGGAACAGGCGAAACTCGGTGACTGCAATACAGATTGCGATATCACGTTCCTGATTTATATAAAATATTTTTATATATTATAACAAAATTTTTAGTAAGAATTTTACATGGTGTAAAAATGAATTTTACGTTTTTACTAGTGCAGCTTGACATCCCTAAGTGTAAGTCCTATACGTTTGGAAGAAAATTTCGACGTTCCGTCAGCATCATAACTATATAGCTTAGTTATGCCAGCAAACAGTTCGTGAGCACTTACGAAAACTGAAAATGCTATGTAAACCAGTGTTCTTTTAACACATCGCGCCGACGGGACACGTAGCACTATCGTTTTTTGTACACACAGGGTCACTGGTGGGGCGCTGCATGTTCCTTCTTA
The DNA here is from genome assembly GCA_944738655.2 of Andrena hattorfiana. Taxonomy (NCBI): domain Eukaryota; kingdom Metazoa; phylum Arthropoda; class Insecta; order Hymenoptera; family Andrenidae; genus Andrena; species Andrena hattorfiana. The sequence continues at coordinate 13,501,403 of OX122895.1, forward strand.
TGCATAGGCAGCGCATTCATCGAGATAAAAATCCGAAACAGTTGTATTTAGTAAAATAGTAAAACCCCCTTTTTATGAAGATTTATTCAAAAGTTCAAATAGTAAAAATTAAAATAATTTTTATACATACGCTTGCGCAGTTGTCTTTCCCCACCACAGGCCGAAGTGTCAGAATACGCGTCCCTGTCAGCGAAATGTTAATGTTACCGCTTCAGACGCAGCTCGCGACTGTTCGCTAAAAAATTCGGGTTCAGAAATTCGAAGATACAGTATTCTCCGTATGTACGCCCACCTTTTCCCAAATTAGTGTTCGCGAGTCAACTACCACTTTTTAAAAAAAATAGGCTCTCACTACACCTCGGCGCGACTTCTTCCGAGGGGCGGATTCTTCCTCGAGAATATTTTGAGGAAGAGAGGCGAGGTGCGGCGTAGTGTGAGTCTATTGAATTGACGACTGCACAGGAAGAGGTTCTCTGAGCAACTGACCAAACACATGAACCGAGGCAAGCTCAGATAACTTCAGGTACGGAAAAACCGAGGCGTCGCGAACCTAGGGCGGTATTCACAGTCGCTACTTATTCCTATGATTACTTTACTAGTCTACTAGAGTAGTAGAGGATGGCGAATGCTTAAGATGATCTTAAGAATAAGTAGCGACTGTGAATACCGTCCCTAGATGTGAGTGCGAAGAGAAGTTGCGCCGAGACGAGGCACGGCGAGGCGTCGATAGGTGTAGTGAGAGCCTACCTTTAAGCCAGGAATCCACCGGGAAGCTAAGCTAACCTATGCTATGCTATGTTTTAGCTTAGCTTTTGATGGAAACGGTTCCATAAGAATGTATTGAAGTTAATTTTGTTAAAACGTAGCATGGCATAGCATAGCATTGCATATCTTAGGTTAGCGTCATACTGGCAAACGGCAGCAGACTCAAGACGAAGTTCGCGTGACAGACCAATGACAAATGCGATTGATAATCTTGCATACCCGATAAGTCGTCACATAACGAAAATTAAAATTCTTATTCCTTGATGAAAATGAGTTTAAACAAGTAGTACTACAGTCAGAGTTGGGCAAAATGTAATCTAATTACAACTTAGAAATTATGATTAAACTGTAATTGTGTAGTTGATTACAAATTATTTTCTGTAATCGTTAATGTAGGTGGTTGACCACAATTTTATCAACTACTTAAATTAACGAGTACAGAAAATAATGTGTAATCAACTACACAATTACAGTTTAATCGTAATTTGTAAGTTGTAATTAGATTACATTTTGTCCAACTCTGAATACAGTCTACCTTTAATTAAATATTCGTAATGTGTAATGTACACATTATGATTTAAGAGTGAGAAGTCCTAACTATTTTATCGAGTATATCTCAGGAATCCATTTATAGCACCCCGGTGAAAATATAATGATAAATATAAAAATTTAAATTTTTGTTAGGAGATACCACATTGCAGGTCCAATTGTTATTGACTTGTCACTTCATTGATTAATATTTCTATATGCAAAACGAGCTCTGAACACGGTTAGTTTTCAAAATATTCAGGAACTCTCAGAAAATACTTTCAACGCTTTCCAAAAAAATATCGACGTGAAAGCACAAAGTCGTGCACAGGAAGGAAGTCCGTTGATAAGAAAACACGGCGATGCCACTCACAGTATTAATCCATTACCGATGCCTTACATAATTTGATGTTAAAAATGTCATTTTATATATTACATTTTATGAAGAGACGTATCAAGCACAAATACAAGAGATGAGATGACACCTCACATTCCTTTGATTGCAACATTGATTTTATGTTCTACAAGCTATCTCTTAGAATCACTCTTCAAATCAGAATATTATATGAATGAATAATATTTATGATATTAACCAACTTCTGGACGAAGCACAGCAGAATTATTGGTGTGATTTTAAATTTCTCGAAACTGTTACGTAAAATGAAGATTGCACGACGAGAAGGGGGAGGAAGGAGGGGGTGAAGGAATGCGAAATAAAAGGAACAATCGTATCGACATCTCGTGAGCGTCTGACAGCAGGAGCGAGCATAATGCCAGGGTGGTGACGGAGGCGTCGGCATAACCGCGAGGAAGGGCGTGTTTCTGCGAGGAAAAGCAAAACGGGTGGCTGTACGACGGCGCAAGTCAAGTACCCGTTTTCGACGCCTGCGAACTCGAGAGTAAGGCACCTATGAAATCGGTTGTGACCGCCTACCATCCTATCGAAACGAACCGGGTACGAAGCCCAGAGGACCTGTTCCACCTATCCACCTAGCCGTTTACCCACCTACGACCTTCGGCAACCTCACCGGCGCGGCGGATGAGTCAGGCCAGACGGAGGGGAGAATGAGTCAGCTGTGACTTTTTCCCCTGCCGCTCTTCTTTTGTTTTTGTTCCCGCGGATTTAACTTGATCGTTGCCTTTTCATCTACACATGTCTCGATCTACTATTTCTCCGTTTCTCTCTACCTTTATTGTAACCTACATATGTATGTATGTATGTCTGTCGAAGAACGTGTTATCCTTCTGCTGGTGTACTATATTATTGTTGTCATTACGATTGTCGTTTTTGGTACGGTAATGCTGCTGTTCCTGCGTGACATGTTTGTGTACATATTTACCTTTCACTGAGAAAGTGAGCAGAAAAGGTGACAAGTAGACGATACTATGTTTTGTTTATTATTTGAGGCATTGAGGACAAAAACGGACTAACCCACATTTTTTTGCAAAATTGAGTTACTAGCAATAATGTATTCCAATACGTAGGTTCTACTAATCATATAAAAAGGGAAAAATTAATTTTTATTTAATGTGGATTAGTCAGTTCTTAACCGACTTCAAAAGGAGGAGGTTATAGATTCGACCCGTATGTACTTTTTATTTTTTTTTTGTCCCCGCCTAACTGCTTAGCATATGAACCGATTTTGATGATCTTTTTTTATTTGACAGAGGGCGATGCCCCCCGGTGGTCCCATCCTAGACTGCATCAATATTGACCCAATTTTTTTGCCAGGTTTGTTTAATAATAAAGACTATTGTCACCTAATTATTATTATTTTATGTACGTACGCGCATATCACCTCAACATGTTGTGTCAATATATATAAAACTAAAAAGTTAAAAATAAAAAATTTTAAAAAAATTAAAAGCGACTTCAGAATAATAAAAATGCACTAAAAAGTAAAAAAAATAATTTTATCCCTTATTATTTTCCCTCTCATATTTTTTAAGTCAGTGCCACATTTACACTGTGCAAATGATGAGGTGCCGACTTAAAAAATATGAGAGTTGTAGATTAAATAAGGGAAAAAATTATTTTTTAGTTTTTCGTGCATTTTTATTATATTAAAGCCGGTTTTATTTTTTTTTTAATTTTTTGCTCTAAATGACACATTTCAATACATTTATTAATAATATCTATTTTTCCTTTTAGTATAAAATAGAGAGATAAAATAACGACAGATAAGTACTAAAGATCAAGCTGCCAAATCTATTTCTCGCGATTCATTTGAAGAACAACAATGAAGAAGACAGTGGCGCACCCAGAGGGAGGCCAAGGGATGCCCTCAAAGAAAAAGGAAAAAAAGGAGATTAATGTAACGACGCCTGAAGTATTTCAAGAGCTTTGTAAAGAGAAAAGGAAAGTAGATTTTATTCTTTAAATAAATTTTTATAATCACTTAATGAATATTATTGAATTTGCATCAGAAATATTTTTATCCGTTCAACTCGACTCCCCACAAGATTAAATACTGAATGCGCTGCAGGAAGAACACAACTAACGGCCATTGTCGCCGTGCTACTTGACTACGACTTCGAATTCTATTCACCCATACGCGAATTTGTTACCGTTTCGTTTGTCGACAATTTCGATATTACGAAATTTAAGTCCATTCTTAACTCTCAAGTAGGCGCACTGGCAAAATCACACACGTGGGCGTGTGGGGTCAGCAGTCTTCCCTTTAAAAAGAAAGTTGGGGTGACTGCTGACCCCATGCACCGACTTGTATGAATTTGCCAAAGCATCTACTTACTTAAGGGTAGGGTCCGGTCTAAATATACATTTTTTTATTCCACTTTTCGAATGTTCAACCTTGTAAAAATATGTGCTTAAAAGGATTTTTTGAAGTTCCGAAAATTCCCGAAGTTATAGGCATTTGAGTAGCGGCAAATGCATGAGTAACACCCGGCCACTCGACGCTCGCGTAAAACTTTAAACGCGTTTTTCTCGAAACAGTGTTCTTAAACTCGGTGGAACCTGTTTTTCGAAAAGTTATTATCCGATTCGACTGAAATTTTTTTATTTTTAAGAATATACTTCTGGCTCCTGGAGAAACTAGTAAAATTACAAAAAAAAATGAAAATTTATCATTTTTAAAGACGTTAAAAATATAGGGAAAAAGTGATTTTAAATTTCACGTGTTGTTATTTTCTCAAAAATGTAATTTTTGTCATTATTTCTGGTCAAGCCACGAGCGAGTTTCATGCCCTTTCATAATCTGGCATTGTTTTTTTATTTCAGACCAATGGTTAAGATGCTACAGATTTCACCGTTTTGGATGAATTTTTTGACGCCGCGACTTTAATCATTGCAGAGTCGTTAAAGTCGATTAATCATTGTAAAGTCGTTAAATATAAAACAAAAAATTTATTTCCATTAAATTCCATTAAATTATATATAAATTATATGTAGTAGTTTCCTCTAATCAATTCCTACAGATCGCCTATTTTTATGGGCTCTAGACCGGAACTGTCCCTTAAGGCTTAAAAGTATTCTCATCTGATTTACAGAATAAAGATGGTATTACTTGATTTCTTTTGACGAGAACGCTACGACGATGTACGATGATAACGCGCCATTTGATCCAACATTACTCTGTGGAATTATTATCCTTTGCGTAGGTCCTTTGAAGAAATTCGTTGCGATAAGATATAAACAGCCCCTAAAGTGTAAATAGATGTTACTCGTATTCATTACTTGCATTCGAATAAATGTTTGCACGGTCTATTTCCTTTTTCGTATTAATTTCTTTGTTGTTGATGCCATTTGAGCCTGAAAATTTTATAATTTGATTAGCTCTTTCATTAAGGTGTTCAAACTTAAGTCGAAAATAACGAAAACATTCAATAATCATTGGATGGGCATTCATATAAAAAAAAAGACACGCTAATTAGAAGATAAGTGAAATACCAAAGTTTAACTATGATTTCAATTTGTTGTATTGTATAATGCTAATATTATATGCTACGATTTTAAATTTCATCTGAATCTTTAGATCATAAATGTGATTATCTACCGAAAATGTCGTAAATATAAATAGAATTGTTTATTATTATTTTTGTATCACATGGTGGTACGTGGAGATTATCTTTCTTCGAAGTTTTAAATATCTTTTGTATCTTTGAGCAGAAAATTTATTCGAATATTTTGAATTTATATTTTAAGTGTGAATTCATATTTTGCTCATTACTTTTTTAATTACAAATACCTACCTCAATAAACATTGGAAGTAATATAGCATTTTCTTAATAAACACCATTGTTACATTATTTAATTATATACAAGAAAACAAATTGTATGATGGACAACTTATTTTTTTAATTATAGTCGATACTTCTATATGTCTTCAATTTCTATCATATTATTCTATAGATACTTGACTGATGTTATTTATTTAATTTATCAATTTTTATGTAAATCAGCTTAGACAGTCTACATTTTGTTGCGACGGTTTTAAATTTTTTATCTTTGTGTAATAGTATTTCCAAAGATCCTCAGGAAATGAAACCAGTGTCGACCATTTGGAACAAAAATTAAAAACAATATTTTACCGGAAGCACTTTCTTATAAACACTTTCAATTTGTAGTTATTTCAGGGATTAATGTTAATTGTTTATATGAAATGCTCATTCATGCGAAATATTTTACAGAATATCATTACTCGACACCTAAATTCATTTCTCCAAATTTCATCAAAATCCCCGGAGGACCAGCCGCAGTGTCTCCTTGTGGAAATTAGAAGTGTAACGAGATACGTAAGTATGTATACAGTGAATCACGAAAGTGTTCAAACACTCGGATTTAAAACTGTTAACAAGTGAACTATGTGTGTTGGACCGTAGTCTTTAATGCAAAGATGTAAACAAAGAGGCAAGAGAAAATAATACCAAGGCTCGTGTAATATAGTCATAAAATATATTGCAAGTATATACAGGGTGTCCCAGAATTGATATACATCCCGGAACATGCAATATCCTGATGGAAAAAGACATCGAAAAGTCCATAACCGTTTTGGGATCCGGGGTTTCGTTTTCGAGATATTAAGAAAAAACCCCGACCAATCAGAGCGCGAGCCTTCCGCTGGAGCTCCCGCGCTAGCGTGGCCGCGCGCCGGGCCGCGCTGCGACCACGAACAAGCAAGGCGGCATGCATCGAAGGAAATTGCGTAGAATGGCAAATGAAAAAGACGTAACAAAAAAATCTAACCTCTTGCCATGGTTTGTTTGCCATTTAAAGTGAATAATGAATAAAGGATAAATGGATGAAAATCATGTGTAACGTAAAAGGACGAATACACAGTTGTTTTTTTTTGTTAGAAGAATCGAAAATAATAATTATTTAGAGTGAGAGGATAAAGAACATGTAAATTTCCTTTTTTAATAACGTAGAAACGAAAATGTATGCAACAGGGAACGAGTGAAAAGTGATCATAGTTCATTATTGTGATAAAAATCCATAGTTCAATAACGGCCAACACTGTTGTTGATAATGAATAAGTTCGTTTAAAAACTGCGAAGAAAAATTTGCGTACGGAAATTTGAAGAGTTATCGCCGGAAATAAACCATAGCCTGCCTTAAATTGAAAAAATATGAGTCGCCAATAATGTAATTAAAACTCACCCTTTCGGAAATTCACCTGTAGCTTGAAAACCTGTGTCACTAGGTCACTGAACCGATCATGGTCATCGACAGACGCGCCGAGTGCACAGCTGATCTCAGGTACACGACACCATCCAAAGTTAAGGGTCGCAACGTCAAGTGCGTCCGGGTTAATGTACCGAATTCACTTCACTGCATGCCTACTAACACTGATCACTTAATTTATTTTTCATAGAACGTGTTGTTCCTACGTTATAAAAATTGATGGAAATGAATTTTTACTTGGCGTTTGAAGCCGTGGGTATTCCCGCACAAATTATGACGCTGCAGCACTTGCGTCGCCGTTGTTCGGGGGGTACACCCAAAACATCGCGTAATACTCATGAGCAGAGAACATTTCTGCGGCGTGATTGCTTTCTGACTGACAAGATTTTTTCCAAGCGACTTCTTCTACCCCCAAATAGTTTCTCTCGTTCCATTATAAGTTGACCCCCACCAGGCCAAGAGGCTTCAGGTAATAAGAAGCCAGCACATTCTCGAAACACACGCGCTTCGCAGAAGTGCAACTAACGGGCTATCGTGCTCTTTTACAAAAGTCCGCGTTCCGTCCTTTTACTGCCAATGTACCCATTGCTTCGAGGTAGGCAGCAGACACCACGTGTTTCGGTTCGAAAGGGTCCGAAGAGAAGAAAGACAGAAAGTCTTCGAGTTGCTATAAAGAAGAAAATCCTGTTTCCTGTTTGCCTTTTCCGATACCCTGAGTTCACATCTACTACGAGGCGGAGCCAACTAAGCTATAAATTACCAAAAACTGTAGGAAACCGTTGTCTACCGTCGACTAGTGGGACAATACGGTCATAAACCGCGACCCTAGCGAAATGCTCTGGCCGATCAGCCTGATTAATTTTTGGGAACTAGCAATTAAAAAGTATTATTTAACATCAATACGGCTCGCGAAGAGATACAGGAAGAAAGAGAGCATGTAGTTCGCTGACTGCGCGTAGTCCCGCCTGCTTCGTCCTACCTTCAAATTAAAGACGGATTCCTTATTTCGCGTGTAAAAACACGCGCCCAAATTTCAAAACACAAGCACGCGTCGACGTATTCCGTGCGAGAAACGGTGGGCTTGAAGTCCGATTGGCCCTAATCTAATCAATCTGCCGTGCATCACTCCCAAACGGCCACTGTTCTGAAGAGGCCCTCTTCACAGCAATATCTCTTCCCCAAGGCCCACCTTCTCTCGCACGGAATATGTCGACGCATGCTGTTGTTTTGAAATTCGAGCGCGTGTTTAGACACGAGAGATAAGCAGGCCCGATTGGTTAGTTTGAGACCAATCGAACTTCAAGCCTACCTTCTCTCGCACGGAATACGTCGACGCGTGCTTTTGTTTTGAAATTCGAGCGCGTGTTTAGACATGAGAGATAATCAGGCCCAATTGGTTAGTTTGGGACCAATCGAACTTCAAGCCTACCTTCTCTCGCACGGAATACGTCGTCGCGTATTGTCCCTGAATTGAGGGACAATCCGGGGCATGCATTATGCTGATGCCAGAAGACATCGAAAAGTCCTTTACCGTTTCACTTCGAGGTCGCGATTGTAAAAATCCGAAAAGGACTACCACATTCGCTGATATGTTTTCTGTAAATTAAGCTTATTTTTCTAGAGTAACGCAGCTGATATTAACGTCGCAGTAAGCTGTTAAAGACAATGGTGCGCCCCGCCTCAGGTAAAGCAACCGCACGCGATTACAATCAGCTGACCGTACCGCTATCACCCCATATTTCTTCAGTAAGGTAAAAAAACAGGTCGACAGAAGAATTGCAGGAGAATTTTACTAACCCACTCTTGGCCAATGACACTGTTTTTTATAATAATCAGATATGTAAGTTCCAGCTTGTCCTTATCTTGATTATTTGTTGAAAAATGTCATTGCTTAATGGAAACCACGAGAAGGTGGTGGGCATTTTCCATCAGGAGAGGTTAAGGATGGGTCAAGAGGATGGCATGGATAAGAGTCAAATGACGGGGTTAGCGGTTGGAAGTAAGAAGGCAGTCGAAAGTACTTACATCGTGTCCCAATTTCAATAAAATTCGAGTCATGGAGAGAAAGCAGTTATCGATTTGCCGTGGAATTATCTTAGTGTATGTTACTCACTTCACTAAAAACAAGCACTCACTCACTCACTGCCATTATTAATGTACATTCTGTTGCACTACACTGCTCAATCTCTCACTCACTCATTCACTCACGCACTGGCATTATTAATGTACACTCTGTTGCACTACACTACTCACAATAAATGTTCAAACAGGTCTCCTCCTGTCTCAACACACTTTTGAAGCCTTCTGATGGTGGAATTGCGAACATTCTCGCACAACCCTTGTTCTGTAATAGCTTCAAATGCCGCGATTATCCGTTGTCGTAATGTTTCTACGGTATCAATTTCAATGGAGTAGACCTTTTGTTTTACGTATCCCCAGAGGAAGAAGTCCAAGGGAGTAAGATCTGGAGATCGTGGTGGCCAATCTATTGAACCATCACGGCCTATCCAACGACCCACGTAGGCATTATTTAAAAAGTCCTTCACAATATTCACACAGTGTGGTCCAGCTCCATCTTGCTGGTACTACATGTTCCGCCGCACATTAATTGCAACATCTTCCAAAAGAATCGGCACATCGTTCTCCAAAAAATTTAAATACGCTACACCTGTCAATCTTGTTGGTAGAATGAAAGGGCCCAAAATGTGATCACCAATTATCCCAGCCCAAACGTTGAGGATCCACTGAGTTTGATAACTTCTGATGGTGGTTGCGTGTGGATTTTCCTAACTCCACACATGTGAATTTCTTGTGTTAAAAACACCTTCTCGCGTGAACGTACTTTCGTCTGTCCACAGAATCCTTTTTAAGATGTCTGGATAATGTTGATACTCGTTCAAGAGCCATTGACAAAACACCAATCGAACTGGCATGTCCCGAGGCAGTAGTGCTTGTACCCGGCGCAGGTGGTATGGATACAATCCTTCATCTTGTAAAATTCGATGTGCCGTCGATTTCGGTATTCCTGATCTTCTTTAAATGTCACGCACACTTATAGTTGGATTTTCTTCCACGAAATCAATCACGGCTTCCTCATTTTCCACGGACTTGTTGCTTCTTGTTCTTCCCCTCGTACTATTATCAGAGCGAAATTGACTATTCCTTCTTACGCTCCATATCAACCCCGTCATTATTCTTCTGGTTATGGGACGCCGATTGGGAAACTTCTCATTGTATGTGCGTACAGCAGCAACGATGTTGGTGTCACAGCTCCCGTACACCACGAACATATCGTAATACTCTTCGTTGGTATACATTGCCTGCCAAATGTATGATGATAGCTCTGTTAAAATCCGTCCGCTTTCGCTCCAGAAACAGTTCTGACTGTCTCATGTCAGGTATTAGCAGTCGTGCCCCCACAACGTCCTCGAAGGTAGGTACATTATTGGTCATTTCAATATTTCGAAAACATAAAGAGGTTAGGCGAAAACGTTATGATCATTTCGTTATAAAATTTATTATGGGGCTGAGTCTGGAAACGTAACAGGGGGGTGCTATTGACAATGCGTTTCGTTTCTATCCTCTCCGCCCTTCGTTTCGTTCGTAAAACGTATTTGGTTTACTAAGGGGTTAATCGGTATACTGCTTCATTATCGGGTGGAACAACATTGTGATCGGGGCGCACTGTTCTCGACCGTCGACTCAGGGAACTATACGGTCATAAACCGCGACCTTCTTTAGACTACGTTGAATATCAACGCAGTTAGTTTTTACGATTGGTTAGATACAATGTCGACGAAGTAATACAGAAACGTGGGAAGTCTGGCAATCGACAGAATTGAGGTACATGGCCGGTCACTGGTGTTTAAAATTTATGACCGGGCTTTCTTTCTTCCAACCGCTAACCCCGTCATTTGACTCTTATCCATACCATCCTCCTGACCCATCCTTAACCTCTCCTGATGGAAAAAGCCCACCACCTTCTCGTGGTTTCCATTGAGCAATAACATTTTTCAACAAATAATCAAGATAAGGACAAGCTGGAACTTACAAATCTGATTATTATAAAAAAAAACAGTGTTATTGGCCAAGAGTGGGTTAGTAAAATTCTCCTGCAATTCTTCTGTCGACCTGTCTTGTTACCTTACTGAAGGAATATGGGGTGGTAGCGGTACGGTCAGCTGACTGTAATCGCGCGCGGTTGCTTTACCTGAGACGGGGCGCACCATTGTCTTTACCAGCTTACTGCGACGTTAATATCAGCTGCGTTACTCTAGAAAAATAAGCTTAATTTACAGAAAAAATATCAGCGAATGTGGTAGTACTTTTTCGGATTTTTACAATCGCGACCTCGAAGTGAAACGGTAAAGGACTTTTCGATGTCTTCTGGCATCAGCATAATGCATGCCCCGGATTGTCCCTCAATTCAGGGACAATACGCGACGACGTATTCCATGCGAGAGAAGGTAGGCTTGAAGTTCGATTGGTCTCAAACTAATCAATCGGGCCTGCTTATCTCTCGTGTCTAAACACGCACTCGAATTTCAAAACAACAACATGCGTCGACATATTCCGTGCGAGAGAAGGTGGGCCTTGGGGAGGAGATATTGCTGTGAAGAGGGCCTCTTCAGAACAGTGGCCGTTTGGGAGTGATGCAGGGCAGATTGGTTAGATTAGGGCCAATCGGACTTCAAGCCCACCGTTTCTCGCACGGAATACGTCGACGCGTGCTTGTGTTTTGAAATTTGGGCGCGTGTTTTTACACGCGAAATAAGGAATCCGTCTTTAATTTGAAGGTAGGACGAAGCAGGCGGGACTACGCGCAGTCAGCGAACTACATGCTCTCTTTCTTCCTGTATCTCTTCGCGAGCCGTATTGATGTTAAATAATACTTTTTAATTGCTAGTTCCCAAAAATTAATCAGGCTGATCGGCCAGAGCATTTCGCTAGGGTCGCGGTTTATGACCGTATTGTCCCACTAGTCGACGGTAGACAACGGTTTCCTACAGTTTTTGGTAATTTATAGCTTAGTTGGCTCCGCCTCGTAGTAGACGTGAACTCAGGGTATCGGATAAGGGAAACAGGAAACAGGATTTTCTTCTTTATAGCAACTCGAAGACTTTCTGTTTCTCTTCTCTTCGGACCCTTTCGAACCAAAACACGTGGTGTCTGCTCAGGAGTATTACGCGATGTTTTGGGTGTACCCCCCGAACAACGGAGACGCAAGTGCTGCAGCGTGAGAATTTGTGCAGGAATACCCACGGCTCCGAACAACAAGTAAAAATTCATTTCCATCAATTTTTATAACGTAGGAACAACACGTTCTATGAAAAATAAATTAAGTGATCAGTGTTATTAGGCGTGCAGTGAAATGAATTCGGTACATTAACCCGGACGCACTTGACGTTGCGACCCTTTGGATGGTGTCGTGTACCTGAGATCAGCTGTGCACTCGGCGCGTCTGTCGATGACCAGGATCGGTTCAGTGACCTAGTGACACAGGTTTTCAAGCTACAGGTGAATTTCCGAAAGGGTGAGTTTTAATTACATTATTGGCGACTCATATTTTTTAAATTTAAGGCAGGCTATGGTTTATTTCCGGCGATAACTCTTCAAATTTCCGTACGCAAATTTTTCTTCGCAGTTTTTAAACGGACTTATTCATTATCAACAACAGTGTTGGCCGTTATTGAACTATGGATTTTTATCACAATAATGAACTACGATCACTTTTCACTCGTTCCCTGTTGCATACATTTTCGTTTCTACGTTATTAAAAAAGGAAATTTACATGTTCTTTATCCTCTCACTCCAAATAATTATTATTTTCGATTCTTCTAACAAAAAAAACAAATGTGTATTCGTCCTTTTACGTTACACATGATTTTCATCCATTTATCCTTTATTCATTATTCACTTTAAATGGCAAACAAACCATGGCAAGAGGTTAGATTTTTTGTTACGTCTTTTTCATTTGCCATTCTACGCAATTTCCCTCGATGCATGCCGCCTTGCTTGTTCGTGGTCGCAGCGCGGCCCGGCGCGCGGCCACGCTAGCGCTGGAGCTCCAGCAGAAGATTCGCGCCTTTATACTTTATGCACCAACTGTGAAATTATTCCTACAGGGTAAACACGACACTCTAACTGCACACAGTGTAGGTCCTAATTCTGTACGAATCTTCTCTCTATTTCAGGGCCTAACTGTTCAATAGAGTCAAATTCAAAATTAGGTGGTGTTTGTAGTATTTGTTTAACGTGTGAGGTGTTATTTACATAACATCCATTCCTTCTCTAAGGTATATTTTATCTTGAAGTTGCAGTTGGAAGTAAGTACTCTTTCAGTACGTAAATGAGGGTTTATACGAAAACCGACTTTTGAAAAACCCGGTTTTCAAATTCCACTATTACCCCCACCCCCCAAAAAACGGTTAAACCGGTTTTCGAATTTTCACCAAAAATATAATTAAAATAGAAAATAAATGTTTGTACTTATTTTAAAAAATTTTAGTTTTTTTAATATTCATGGAATTACAGAAATATAACAAAATAAAATATACTCTATCTATACAAAACCAAATAAATAAAATAAAAATTAAAATAACTAATGTCCCTACAAATCCGTACAATTTTTGAGTTCATTTAATATTTATGGATACAAAAAAACGGAACGAAAAAGAAAACTAAAACAAGTAAAATCCGTACAAAATATAAATTATAAATCTTTATTTCATTTAGTATTTTTCTTCGGAAAATATGAATTCATGAATATTAGTTTCACAGTAAACTGTTACCTACTACAATATGCTTGAATCCAAGGCGATTTCAAGTCAAAATGTTAACGTTTTTAATGAACTAATTAATTCCGTTTTACATATTAATTCTAGTATATAAAACCGTTTTTTTTTTAATTTAGAAACCGGTTCTCGAAATTTACAACTTTATAAAAAAAAACGGTTCTTAAACCCGGATTTTAAAAACCGACAATCCCTAACGTAAATCTGCCTTTTCTGAACTTCCTTTAAAATAATTTTTTAGGATCTTTAACTGCCTGTATTTATTTAAGATTCAGTATATAAATACAAGATGTCCCGTGTCATTTGTTCCCAGGCACCCTCACGGTGTCACGGTACCACTTTCATTTTCGCTTCCGGACTTAAATTTTGTCTCCGTTGCAATATTTTCATTTCCCTACATATAAACGTAGTCCCTCTGTCAATGGGTTACAAATGTCTTTACACTCACCTAAAGGGTGTTCGTCAACGGGTAGTAGAAAATGGAAAGAGCGATTATACCTAGGTACGTGACAAAATGAAACGAAAACCAAGAGTAACGGAATTGCCGTAGAGGCTTCGTTTTTAAGTTATTACTGTTTAACAATTCCGCTCTCTTGGTCTGAGGCACGGCAATTGGTCGACCAGGGATTCGCATTGCGATGAACAATTGCTCGCCAAGATTTACCACATAGTCACCGATTTTTATCAAATTCGGCCCATTATTGCTACTCTCGTGGAAAATAGTTGGTGCGAAATTTTGGCCTCCTAGCACCAACGGTTTTCAAGATAGTAACCGTTAAATGTTTAATAAATCGAGAGTATGAGAGAGTAGGGTGAAATAGAACGCCTAACTTTGGAGAGTGATAACATAAAATCGGAAGGAAAAAAAGACACGGGACTTGTAGTAGGAGTTTTAAGTGGACCTTAGACTATAAGAAAATCAAAGACTTTGTAAAGAAAAATATTTGGTAACAAAGCAAAATGAGATTTACCGGAGGTATTGAAATATTCTCGTTGCTCAAGTAAATCATTCTCCTCGCTAGGGTAAAACAATACACCTATTTGAAGACCATGTAAACGTACAAAATCTTTAGTTTAATGATTTAAATGATATTCATTTATGTAAAAAAAACTATAAATACATGTTTTAGGTATCACGATTATAGATAAAGTATAACAAAAATAAATATTATACACATAAGAAAAAATATTTTACCAGATAACATAAAAATTACTGAAAACAATGAATTACACATGAATTTTTACATGAATAATGAATATCAACTCGTGTGTTACGAGCCGGGGCTGCGGCAACGCGAGAGGCCGGCGAGAAGGATATTTCCCAGGAAATACGGTTTATGAGTTTGTTAGTTGGGGGCGCGGACGAACCTGATGCGAAATCAGGGAGCCGCTAGGATTATTGACGGCGAGGACGAACCTGACGCGAAATCGGGGAGCCTCTAGGAATGGAGTCACACGCGGACGAACCTGATGCGAAATCAGGGAGCCGCAGGAGGGTGAAACGTCGTGAACGAACCCGATGCGAAATCGGGGAGTCACTAAGATGAAGTTCACAGACGAACCTGGTGCGAAACCAGGGAGCTGCTAGGAGGTTGGATTATTCACAGACGAACCTGGTGCGAAACCAGGGAGCTGTTCGGAAGTTGGTAGATTTAACAGACGAACCTGATGCGAAATCAGGGAGCTGTAGGATACGGACGAACCTGATGTGAAATCAGGGAGCCGTAGGAGGGGCGAGGTTTCGTGGACGAACCCGATGCGAAATCGGGGAGCCACTGGGTTGGAGAAGATTCCTTGTTTTGGTAAAGGGTTTACGAACGAACCTGATGTGAAATCAGAGAATCGCCGGAAATGTTAGTGATGCCTCGTAACTCTTAATTAAAGTTTGATACAACTCGAGCGGTAAAGTTGTATCAGTGGGTGAGTGCTACTAATATTATAAGGATCGCTGAGTAAAAGATGGATTTAACGAAATCGACTCGATTTACACGTGAACACCATTCGTATATTCAATAATCAGTTATTGTACAAATGTAAGTGTCCCGATTAGTTAATTATATAAAATGTGTAAGTTACCGATAGTTGCACGGTGTTAACGCACTGACGATGCGGGGCGTACGAGTGGCTATTTCAAAGTGCCAAATAGAATATAAACCGGACTCGCGGATTCTATGAGGTTAACTATGATTCTGACGGAGACTTTAGCCCGATCTTACTAGATTTAACCAACTCTGTACGAGCGTGACACGACGTGACTCTACGCGTGACTCTATAGCTTTTAACCGACGAGGGTTGAAACCAAAGGGTTTATATAGTCCCAAAAATGAGTGGGGATTCGTTAGGAATCTCCATATAAGGAAATCCTTCGGGGTCGTCGTCGTGACACTCCCGTTCCCATGGTCGTGATCCAGATGGTCGAGATCATGACCCCCATTAGTGGTGTTTGATAAACGAAAGGATTTTAGGGCGTTTTCCCTTCGCAGACGCGAGCTCGAAAAACGGTTGAGAGCGACGTATGAGAAAATTCCACATACGTAACACGTGCATGGAAAACACATCTGCATTAAATGATTATATTATTTATTACAATTTAAACTAACAGTTTAATCGAATGAAAGATGATACAAAATCAATTTTCTTGGAAACAATGATAGTAATTAAAATTTTAATCTACAATCTAAAAATATATATAAAAAAAAATTTAAGTTAAACGATTGTATTTAAAATGCACTACTAACTAAAAAATAATTATTTTCTTGTACTACAATTTAGATGGTATTTTTTCACTTTAAATAAAATCCTGGAGCATAACAGAATATGAATTATCTGTAATTTAACCATAACGACAAACATAATGAAGAAAATAAACCTTAGTTTTTCCATTTTGGATGACTAGAACAGTTTCCACATCAACCCTTGTCGGAAAAGAACTTTTTTTAAGAAGTTTGCGACACCGACTATATGTATGTATATGTGCGACAAAAAAGTTCAAAAAATTCTGAGTATTACTTCAAACATACCTTAATATGCAGGCAAAACGCCAGACAGTATAAACTTATAGTTTTTGTTAAATAAATTCTCGAAGATGGCGTTGAAAAACGGGCGGTTAGAGTACCCCCTTAAGTCAAGAAACTTATCACTGCATGAAGTTCGGCAAAATTCACTAATAACATAGGTATTTTCCTTCCGTTGTACCAAAAAAGTACTGTAGGCCCATATCTTTACGTGTAACTCTACAGTTCTACACAATCGAATTGTTGCGAAATATTTAACAGTCTTTCGTGACCAAACAGTTCGTTTGCGACATATGATGTTCTTTAAACTATTTCCCTTCTCAACGCGCAGGATACGTTGATGTAAAAAAACTTAACATTAATTTTCAATGTTTTAAACAATTTTGCGAACAGTCTTTTTAGTAAATCTACTCCACAAGTCTACCGATCCAGAGGTGTGGATTTGACAAATAATTTGTTTACACCCTGTACAAACATTTGATCTTTTAGTGATAAAAATTTGGAGATAGTGGTAAAAATTGCAAGAGTTTCAAAATCGTAGTCCAAAGCATAATATAACAATAATAGACTGTTTATTGTATAATTACTTGTTTCTATGGAAATGAAAACAAGGTTAACGCATAATCAAGTAAACAACAATAAGAAATAACATTTCAGCCATTTATTTCGAAATGAAACAAGTTAGAGTAACTCTTCTTACAATGGTGCATATACAAAGTGCTGATATTGATGATCGATAACTTCATCAGTGTTCATCACTGCGGGCACAATATTCTATTACAGATAAAGCATGTATTTAACAAGAGGTGTATCCACACAGGCTCAAGGCAGTCAATAAAATGCAAACAGTATCGAATGAGTACTTTTGTCATGTCTCGGATAGTGAAAGACTGCAGAAAACATGGGAACTATTCGAATGACAATTTTACGGGATTCGTTACTAAGGATGATAACGTCTACTACGCAATGATTAGTCTAGGCCTAATCTACTTCTTGGATGCGGCAGAGAATTGTTGATCCACAACTACATGTATCTTTAAAATTATAATCTACTTCGGATAAACTGGTAGCGCTTGGCAGTGAGTAAGACTATGCTTGTCAGATTAGAAATAAACTATTTTAACCCTGCAGAGACGCGGTTCAAAATCTTCCTTATGGGTCGCGGTGTATCTGAGAGATACAGTAACTTCAAAATCTGTGCTGCAGTGTTAATTTTTGCAAGTTCTAAACGAATACATAACAAATATTTAATTTTATTAAAATAAATACGATTTATAATTACTAAACAAAATGCACATGCGCTGTAAAAGAGAAATAAGCAATGAGCAAGTATGTTTGACATAAACTAGTTCCATTTTGCAAGTATTGCGATTCATTCCAGGAATTGCTACGGGATACAATCCTCTTGCAAGAGATGCATAGCAAGTGGAACACCTTTTTCTTTTTTGCTCTTCAGCGGTTGTACATCTGTGTCGGTGTCGATATTATCATTTCCCTCATTGTGCTTCTGAAGTTCTTAAAGTTTTATGTGCAAAGTCTTGTGCACACCTGCAGTAATCTTTGATCGCCATTTTATTTGTTGTGGCACTAATTGTGTTATAATGTCTGTGCCCGTTTCCGAACGATGAATATAGAGATTTACTGTATTGTACAACAGCTATTTTTTGTCGGCCATTTATACGATGTGTCTGTTTAAAAATATTTATAAAAAGATTTTGCATTAATAAGAAATAAACTAATTCGACTATGCTTGTATAATGAACAACTTTAATATACAAGACGAAAACTAACTGAACTGGCTTACACAAGTCACATCACTGTCGCGAATGATGTATGTAGCCCTATTTATATCATTTTGATTTGGGAGTGCCAATAGTGGTGGAGTTCAGTTAGTTACAGTCGATCGATTGAATTGGCGCGCCTCACAGTGGGACAGAAGCGCCGAACCTGGCAAACATACAAACTATGAAAATCCGCGGTTTTCAATCATCAAATTATAGTTGACAACATGTTTTAATAGAATCCGAAGGAAAAAAGGTATTGGAAGGCAGAGTTCGATATCATTTCAGTTTGAAGTTGTTCATTCTTAGTCAGTTTAGCTGTATAGCGAAAAAGAGCTATTCGTGTAAGCGTATTTTGTATAAATATATGATGGTATTTAAAAACCAATATGGCTTGTTCGTCTAATGTTAAGTAATAGATTACACATGATGACATTTAGAAAATATTGCAATATTTAGATACAGTGGGTTTTCTTTGTTGCCTTGAAAAAGCAGCAAAATATTTATATATTCCTAAGGTTTTAGTTGTGTTCTCAGTGCGTTCCAGCATAATTTATTTCCTAAAATATAGGAAATTTATCTGGCTTTTATAACCTGGAAACAAAAGTTGCAAGTTTTCCTGCGTGCTGTACCATCGAAAGGTTCGTTACCCACTGTATCTAAATACTACAATAGTGTAATCTATTACTTAACATGAGAAGAACAAGCCATATTAATTTGGTTTTTAAATGCCATTGCATACCTATTTATATAAAATACGCTTACACGAATAGCTCTTTTTCGCTGCACAGCTAAACTGACTAAAAATGTACCGAACTCTGCCTTCCAATACCTTTACCTTTTTCGGATTCTATTAAAACATGTTGTCAACTATAATTTGATGACTGAAAATCGCGGATTTTCAAATTACCATGTTTTGTATTTTTACCAGATTTGGCGCTTCTGCCCTACTGTGCGCCGGTGGTCCGGAAATCCTTTCGAATTACTTCCGCAATCTGCAAAGTCGTCCTCCACGCAAAGCGGTTGCCATCCGAGGCATTTCCTGCGCAAGTATTGTTCATAACGTTTTCTAAACAAACAATCTGCGTGGAGGAATAAGGGGACTGAAAGTTGATATAGCTCATAATTGAATGAAAGTAATGAAAAATATGGAATTTATAATCTTAACTATATAGACCGTCGCAAATTGTTTGTTGAGGTATAAATTTAAAAGTAAATAACGGCTAGAAGAATAAGCAACTTATAATATAAATTATACATTTTCTATTTCCTAAATCTAATGACATACACATATCGATGGATTAGTGCAAAAATATTACCACTTCTAGCATTTTTGAGAACAATATGTTTAAACATGCAATGGTACATAAGATTCAGGGACATACTATGAACAACTACATTATGTTTGGCAAACTTATGAAGTAGATATAAATGTGATTTTTATACAGCATAAAGAAACAGTTAAGAACTATTTGTTGCATATAAAAACTCAAATTTCAAAAAAAGTGGACATACAATATTTGTGGACTAAGCCATCGATGTGGCGTATGTTACACTTTATTATTCCATTACCTCAGATCATGTCTGACATTGGTCCGAATTATTTCCTAAAATCAGAAAGCATAATTCTATTTCAAAATCGAAATACCCATGACTACCAGTGTTTCAAATTATGTTGTGTGAAAAGTGCTCGCATCTGCGACTCACCAATCTTTTAGTTCATTCTATGTTCGTCATTCACTGAAGAAGACTGTTTTTTTAATAACACCTTGTTGGATAAGATTACATTAATCTATTCATAAAACCATACTGCCCCATGCAATTGTAACTCCGCGTTCTTCTTATACTGATCTGGCAAGTCAACCACATCAAGTGCACAGATCTTTAAACCTGAAAATTGCAGCCAAAATCATTTGCAATCGCATAAAGTCCATAGATATGTGAATTAGAAAATAGAAGCTAAAATTACTTGCAATCACGTACAATTCCATGATTCTGTAAACGCGAAAATTGATGGCAAAAACTGACATATATCCATAGCAAGCGCACAGATCTGTAAACCTGAAAATTGAAGCCAAAATTAATTACTCTTATAAAACGCATGGATTTGGTAAGCTCAAACGAATTAAGCTAAAAATTACTTCAATGAACGGTACTCAGAAAATGACGTTGTGAATGGGAATTTGGATTTTCTAACCACGAATAACTGCATTCCTCGATTTCATAAATTTACTGTTCCTACATAACAATAATATTTTGTCAGAATATTCCAACTCATAAAAAGCTCATCAAAGTATAACAAAACGAAATAGCAACTATTTATTAGACATTTATTGTCATAGCATATAGGTTATATTTTCCTTTCACCCGTCACATCGAAGCATATTGAAGCTTCAAGCACATCAAAGAGTGGGTCAGTGGGTGGAAACTTCAATGTTAAGTGACGGGAGCAGTGTTTGCAACGCCCTCTGAAATATGAAACCTTCAATTGGAACTAAAACTCAATATGGCGACCAAATACCGCGAAATTTGAACTTATATAAGTTTTGTGTACTTAAATGTATAGTAAAAAGTATATTAATCCTAACAAGAATTTATATAGAAAATAATGATAACACAGTAAGTTAAGTTTCAATGTCATATTTTTATTTTCAAAACTTTTAACAAAATGTGACTGAATTGCTTCAGTTCAGTAATAATACCATTTTTTTTTTCATTAGAATGGTAAGAAGTCAAAGAATCTTCACCTAAATCGAATGCGCAATTTTTTTTTATATTGTAAAATTGCTTCCTTGGATAAGTACGAAGTCGCTCTCTCACCCGAATCTTTTCCCTTAAGCAACATATTTATGTGTCTGCACCAACAAATCACATATTCTATTGATACTGCAGTGATTAATTCATTTATTAATTGTTCTCTGTGAATTTCACAGGTAATGAATGAATAGTCAATGAGGAGTGGCAGTGGCAGTTTTAAATTGTTTATAAGGTGTTTCTTATAACAAAAAAAAGGAATATTTTCTTGTAAAATATAATATGCCTCCTTCATAAAGTTGTCAATATTGGGAAAATTTGCAATACTTGAAATGCAGGCACAGCAAGCTTTGTGTTTGATTTTCTTTAAAATTTTCGAATTATCCAGAGAAGTATCTGTATTATCGCATTCAGTATCATTGAACAACATATACTGTTCATTTTCAACCTTCTCATTTTCTTCTACTGCAATGTTATGCGCAGATAAGGCGAAATCACGAAGTGAGAAGAGCACTTCACAATTGTCCGATTTATAATTACCTTTTACTGTTGTTGCAGATGTTAAACTATTTATCAATAAAGATTTGAATGAGGCTTCAAACTGTCTGCACGTGGGATTTATATTTCTTCTTCTATGACTTCTCACCATTCCGAAGAAATTTTCTATGCTGTCCTGGTTAACATGTCCCGGAAAAAATTCTTTGAAACCTTTCTCCTGTAATATCTGCCACAAATTCTGAAAGCCGTTCAGAGTTCGAATCCAATTTCGCAGAGAAGGAATGGATTTTGCCCTTTTTGTCACACGATCCACGAATTGCAGATTATTTTGCAGGCACGCAGCAGCCTCCTTCCAGAAAAGCATGTGCACACTTGTATCGTTAAGTTCCCTTCGCAGATCGTTTCTGTCCCTTTTATTCTGGTGTTTGCTGCCATTTACAGAATCGAATAAGTTGTTTAAAAATTGTACAACCACTGCTGTACTGATGCCGTCGGTAATTGGTACCGATTTGGGGCCGTGGACGGTTGTTATTGAGCCTGTAAAGAATTTTTAATTATTTCAGTCCTATAATCTAATTGTACAAAGAGGATTTTTTTAGAAAATATACAAACCGTTGATACAAGTTAAAAACCGAATGAAGCCAGCCACTGTTGCGCTAAGCGTTTGTGCTGCTACATTTACGCGCATTTTTCTTATTTTGGGATGTTTAATGTGCCCATCATGCACTTTTGTCAGCTGCTTACGTGTCGTATACATGCTTGTGTTATCAATATCGTATACCAATTCTAGGGTGCTCCATGACGCAAAATATTTTTCTTCTTCCTTCAAAAAGGGAACTTGCCGATTTTTCTTAAGTTCTTCAATTTCCTCAATAAAATCATTTGTAATTACAAGTTTTTTAATCTTCCTGTAGTGTTCCTTTGCATTACTTTCTTCATTCATTTCATTAGGGAAAATGATTTCTATATCCTTGCTCAGAAAATTATTCCTCATGCCTTTCAGTACATGAGGGGGGTCATATAGTGGAATTATGTGTTGCCCAGATATTGCCACTGAAAAAATTCGTTCTATTACATGCTTATAAAAGGAATGAAGTAAAAAACCATGTAAATACTTACTGAATTGCTTCCCTTCTGCTAAACAGATTGCTTCACTTTCGGCAAGAAAGTTATTAATACAGGCAACATTTGTTGCACCTTGGTCACAGACCGTTGCAACAATCTCAAAACCTGCTGCCGTCACAGCCTCTGCAATTTCAATGATGCACCGCCGCAATTGCTTAGCACTTGTGCATGATTTAGCAAAATTGTAAGATAACGGAATCATCCATTTCCTTTGAATTCCTTGTAATGTAAAAACCAATACATGGTCTACAAATTTATTAGACCTGGCATTGCCCCAGTCTTCAAAGCCAATTATCTTATCCCCCTTTTCGTCATAATAGACTTGGGAGTCTAGGGACATTTCGTCCCACATCAGGTAACACACCTTTCGAATATCACTCATGCCTTCGCCTTGGTTTTTCAGGTGGTTTATGATGATTTGATTGACTCCGGGTTTCAGATGGATACGACATAAAAATGTTCGTAAGGAGCGCGAGGTTGGTAAAATGAAAATTCTACTTAGTAGCCTATAGGCCTGAGCAGACTGTTTAAAAATAGCTAAGGCTAACACGTAGTCATCTATAGTAAATCGTCTAGCCTGTGTTGCATAACAAAGATAATAAATATAAAAAATATATGTAGAGAATTATTTATACGTATTATAGTAAAAATTGGATTATACAATTTCATTTTGCAATTATTATATGTTCAATTTGCAATGAATTAGTAAACAAAATATACAATGTAACATAATAAAACAATCTAAAATAAATTGTAAGAAAATTAAAACTGTATTATTAAGGATTAGGTATTGTTAAATTGAAAAAGTTGTATTCATTCATTGGTGTCTTTACCCTAAGCATAGAAAAGTTTTAGTGAAACCTACATGATGATCTACATTCAGTACTTGCCTTAACTTTCTTATGAATATTACGAATCTGCATTTCTATGAATGTTAACTGATCTTTAGGTAAACTCTGTAGTTCTTTCATTTCAACACCCTTCGCGAACTTCTCAGCAAGGCGTAGTCTTCTTCTGAACGAACCCAATTTTCGAATATATTTCGACTGGCGTTTTTTTAGATCTGACGCTATTTTATACAAATTTGAAGCCACTGGAGTCAACTTATTTTTACGGGTGATTGACCCAAGAAGTGGTCGCTTTGTTTTTGGTGTTGAGCATGAAACAGTTCGTCCACCTTCTTCAGTAGAATCTTTTTTACTACTGCTGGGTTGACTTAAAGTGTTTGTGTCATCAATGACCATTGCAATATCCTGTTCAAGATTAACACTGACAACTTTTTCAAGTCCGTTATTTAGATATTGCAAGTTCTCAGATTCTACTGCACTTTTTCCAGCTGAGTTGTCCTTCAACTCAGTATTTATTGAAGGATCCGACATATTTGTACACAATAATAATGTCGGAACAGCATCATTTCGTAATCTCTGACGAACATATGTAGTAAGACTATAAGCATCCTCTGAAAAGTGCAATTGGCAAACTCGGTAGTTCCGCAATTCTGTTGCTGTCAGACCATTAAGGTGCGGATTTTTAATAATCTCTTGCCATGCTTTACTAAGCCTTTCATCTTTTGGAAAGGCATATCTCAAAATGTACTTTTTTGAGTTGCAGCTCGGTACGCAACATAGCCAATGCATTTTTCCATTTGGAACTTTTCCTGTAACAATCATTTTATTAGTTATTCTGATTTGCTTATTAAAGATTTTCTTAATATAAACTAATATCTAAAATATAACCTCCAAAGATATTACAACATTTTTTACCTGCAGTATCTAAAGCCCTTTTTCTGGATGGATTTTTCTCCAACACGTTCATTTCGACACTTATTTTCACTCGAAAAATTCTTTAAACTTCTAACATCAACTCTACGAAATTCTCAGAAATGCTCTGAACACGTATGAATTGGGAGTAGAACATTAGTATGCGACACTAGCGGTCGGTATGCAAACTAGTAGTAATGGCCGACGCAAGTATACCATTTATTGCGGTCTACCAATTTTGACAGTATCGACGAACTGTATGTAGAAATAAATGTTGTGTAACAAATTGTAACACTATAATGAACAATTATTTCAATTTAAGTTTTCATAAAAGTGCCAAAAAGTGGAGCAACCAAAATTGTTCACATTACATACTTTTACATATTCCAAAATTGTGTCTAAATGTATTGTCAACACTTTTACTGTAAGAAATAACTTTGAAATAAACTTTTATACTACTGGATCCATATAAACATATAGTAAACGGTATACTTGCGTCGTCCATATTTGTTATGTTACACTAGCGCCACCGTTCCCGCGGTGGTAGATTCCTTTGCCAATAACGAGGACGCGAGGACGCTTGGGGACGCTCGAAATATTTGACTGTATTTGGGATGCCGCTCGTGTACGATACACACTCATATAACTCCAGCCAAACATCAGCGCACTCTAGAATATGAAACCTGTTTTATTCCGCTACAAACACTGTTCCGGAAGTGTCTATCCCAGTTTCCACCCACTGGGAACACCTTTCCAAATATACATTTATGTTAAATTGAGCCTGCGTCCCTTATATGAGATGTTTGTATCGCCAAACCAGCGTTAATTTCTAATATGACAAACTGTATTTTTAATTATATGTAAATAAACATCTCTCAGTGAAGCATTCCTGAGCCTCCCCTCCTCGCTCTCCCCACAGTAGCCAAGCTACTCGGTCCACCCGGGTTCCCGCGAAGATTGCGAGTCGAAGGATGCTACAGGTTGCCTACTTGTCACAATTGATTACAATGGGTTACAAGTTTGTCTCCGTAGCATAACATCTACATTTCAAAATTACAAGGTTCTGATCCGCGAACTAATATAGCAACCTAGCTTAGCATATACTGTACATGCAAATGACAGAGTGGTATCAACAATGATACGACAACAAGGTAGACTATGGGGAATCTAATTTGTTCGAATTACTTTTCAAACTTGTTCGAATGAACTATCTTTGTTTTAACAACTCCTATGGCTATTTCCGCGTTTAAGTAATCGAACATCCTAACAATTTTGTAAGGTCCCAACCAGCTAGAATCAAATTTAGAAGTTTTTGGTTCTATATATATCGTCACCTACAGAGAATTTACAGGAATTAACTCTTTTATCGTAATCTAATTTGCTTCTCTGTTTTGCCCTTTCTAGATTTGCTGCTGCTATAGCTTGGGTAGTGCTTATTTTTGAAAATAACTCATCCAAATGGTCAACAAAGGTTCGCGGAATTACTTGGTTCATGAACTCTGAGGGAATAATCGCCTTTACCCCAAACACAAGCTTGTGCGGAGTGAAACCAGTAGCTTCATGGACAGACGTATTGTAAGAAAATATGCCAAAACGAATCCAATCATCCCAGTCGGTCTTAGTATAGTAATGTTTCAGGTAATCAGTAAATACGCGATGTGCCCATTCAAGAGATCCCAGTGATTGTGGGTGAAATGCAGTTGAGGTAATTCTTTGTATTTTAAATATTTTACAAAAGGTTTTCATAATGTTGCTAACGAAATTACTCCCCTGGTCAGTTTGAATTGTTCGAGGGCACCCAAATCTACTGATAAATTTTTCAGCCAGAGCCATGGCCACGGATACGGAGTCAATACTAAGAAGCGGAATCGCATCGGAATACTTGGTAAGATTGTCTTGAAGAGTTAGCAGATACCGATTTCCCTTCTTTGTCATTGGTAAGGGCCCTACAATGTCCATCTGTACTTTTCAAACGCTCTTTTAGGAGTGTCAGTTATTCGCATTGGCTGTCTGGTTTTAGCGGAAAGGATTTTGTTTCTCTGGCAACTTGGGCATGAACGGACGAAATTATCTATTTCTTTTCTCATGTGTGGCCAGTAAAAATCATCCCTAATTCTACTGAAAAGCTTACGGACACCTTGATGACCTCCTATGACGGATTCATGAAATTCTTTACTAATAAGAGGTCTCCTAGATGGAAGGGGAATTATAATTTCACCTGTGCAAACGGTAATTGTATATTCAAAACTATTTAATTCTTCTTTTAAAAGGTATTCGATGTAGTCCCAACAAATAGGCTCGATATTATTGTCGTATTTGGAGATGCTAACTGTCTTGACATTCAAGGTATCCATAAGGTGTTTGAGGGAGATTACTGAGGCTTTAAGATGGACATGGCTTACTGGTTCTACTGCGTGTGATTTTACGAAAATATGAAAGGTAAGGGGTTTGGTATCAGGGAAAACCATTCTTTCTCCAACATTGGGGTTATATGGTCTAAACTGTTCGAGGGAGAATTTATTATTGTCTAATAAATCTTTGGTGATTTGAGATTGAACTTCGTGATCGAGAGAGAAAAAATGAATGAAGTTATCTTTACGCATATAAAGATAATCTTTAGAGTAAATAATATTAGGAGGAAAGGAATGATGAGTGATTGGTGTTACTGAGGCAGTCCTTGTCGTTAAGACTCTAAGGTTATTCTGTTTGTTTAGGTCACTGTTTCCTGAAGCCATATCAGTGGAGGATCGTGTCCCATCAACTGCGTGCTTGGTCACAAATAAAGTCCGGCATATTTCAGCCTCTAAATTTGGCTCGTCAGCCCCTAACCAGACACAAGCCGCGGACCGCAGGTCGAGGCCCTGGACGGGGTGCTTTTTGTCAAAGCCTATCCGATGTTCCAGGTCGGGCGAGCCTGAGTCCTGAGGTACGTGGGTAGCCCCTAGTGGATTCTGTGGCGGGGTGCCTTCAAAGTCGGCCTCTCTGATGTCCAACAAACAACCGGGCCGGAGCATATCCTCACGATCCCTCGAGAGCGATCCTCCAAACACTACATTTTTAATGGGAGATCTACTCGTCCCAGTGGTCCCTATCGTAAGGTGAGCGTCACTGTTATTAGAACCATCATCAGAGTGATCAATCCCGACTAAGACCTCAGGACGACCGTTGATTTCTCTCTCGTGGGCAAGGAAAATGGAAGCTATTATCTTTTCATTATTTTCCCATATTCTATTACAATCTGTATCCTCCATCCTTCCAGAGTCCGCAAATGGCGCGTCGTCGGCGCCTACGACTACCCTTTGCGAACGCTTAAAGGACGAGCTGTCAGTATATTCCGTCGTGGTACAGTTAATTGATGGGTTCTGGGTTGATGAAGAAGGAATCTGATTAATATTATTGAAGTCTGGAGAGTTACGGGACAATGCATCCGCATTTGAATTTACTCTCCCTGGTTTGTATACTATGTTATAGTCGTATTCATTTAATTTAATCCGCCACCTCATGATGCGAGAAATAGGGTCCTTTACGCTATGAAGCCAGACCAACGGTCGATGGTCGGTTACTAATGTAAATTGTTGACCATACAAATAGGGTCGAAAATGATCAACTGCGTACATAACGGCGAGTAATTTCTCCTCAATTGTGGAGTAATTGATTTCCGTACTGTTAAGCGTTTTGGAAGCGTACGCGATAGGAAGGTCCTTACCAATTTGGCCCTGGCTCAACACAGCTCCCACAGCATAATTTGAAGCATCAGTAGTCACAAAGAAAGGTCGTTTAAAATCCGGAAATTGTAATAAGGGTTCGGAACAAATTCTATCGCGTAGATTTTCAAAGGCAGAGTGAACATCATTGTCCCAAATAAAGGGGACATCCGTTTTCAATAATCGCGTTAAAGGTTTCGCAGTTTTCGCCATATCAGGGATAAATCGCCTGTAATAACCAATCAGGCCCAAAAATTTCTTTATATTCTTTTTTGTTTTAGGAATGGGAAAGGATTTCACGGCGTTGATCTTCCCGGGGTCTGGTTTCACTCTTTCACTGGAAATACTATGACCTAAGTAAGTAATTTCACGTCGTAAAAATCGGCATTTCTCTGGCTGTAATGTCAAACCTGCATTTTGTAACCGGGCTAAGAGTTTCCTTAATTTTTCTGAATGTTCCTCTATAGAATCGGCATACAGGACAATATCATCCATGTACACGAACAACTCAACTCCCTGTAAGCCGGATAAAACTAAGTCCATGCATCGTTGGAAAGTGGCCGGGGCATTTTTCAGGCCAAAATGCATTTTATTAAATTCATAATGGCCGTTGAGGGTCGAGAAAGCGGTTTCTGGCTTACAAGGGAAGATCTCGAACCCGGAAATTCAAAAAATTCTGAAACTTTGTGGATATGTAGGGGATTTTCCTCCTGATTACAACGCAATTTTTTTTTGCTGGCCAAAATCACTCTAAGGGGTGAAATTAACCCCTGAAAATTCGGGTATTTTCCGATTTTGTGTTATAACTCGCGAACTGTAAGAGATAGAAAAAAATCTCAAGACGAAAGTTACTTCTTTTAATTAGATCTATCAAATAGTAATAGTTAAATCAATTGTTTAAACAATTAGAAAAAAGTTATAAACAAAAATAATAATGTTTTTTTAAAATTCGTTGTTTCGCGTGAAATCTGAATTGGTGGTTTAAATAATTATGAAACAGCATAATCCATTTTTTTTTTCAAACAATTTCAACCTTTGTTGTATCGCTGATATGTGTTCCTCGACAATCGAAGAACTTTTGGATCCCATTGTAACGTACCTGAAGCTGCACGACGAGTAATGTTCTTCTAACGTTTATTAGGAAATAATACGCAACGCGTAGAAAAAAAGTAAGACAATTCATATACTTTTGTCTCTAATTACACATGGGGCAAATATACCAGGTGGAAATAGAGGAGAAGAAGGGAACTGTTAGATATAACTTATCCTTATTCGATCTTTTTATTTTTAACATAATTATCGAACTTTTCTCTTATTTGCTCACCAAACAAGCGAGACAATGCAGGCGTTTAATAAGCGATTTATGTATAGTTAGATAACTTTGAAAACACTTGTGTGATTATGAATTATTCTTCATGGTGATGAAACTCTTCAGGAAAATGTTGAAAACATAAATAGTGCTTACACCACGCACATCGTATGATAGCATAATTGCCGCATATGGAACAACGAGGTCGATGTATGAAATCTTGTTGTGAAAAAGCGAAATCTACTGGATTTTCAAACTGATTTGGTTTCTCAACAATGTATCCACTTTTATATTCTTATATATTTATATATTTCTATTTTATATTCCACTTTGGTGATGAAAGTTGATTATGAATAAGAGACTGTAATTTAATGACATTATTCCTTGCATTTAGCTGCACATCGTAATTAAACAATAATACAAAGTCGGAAAATATTCGTACAAAGTTTTTCCATGTCCGGAAACCATATACATCAAGCTGTTGTATCATTCCTGTAGTTTTTTTCGGTATTGCGAATATTTCCACATGTTGATTAGCTGGTATACCGTTTCGTAATGTAGATGGACACTATGGACAGTGAACAGTCCATGAATCCAATAACAAAACGCTTCGTGATTTCGCATGTGGTAGATATACGTTTGTTAACCATTCCATAACCAGTTCACCTGTTAACTTTCCAGATGTGGACGCCTGTATATAAACATCCCACGGTCGAAACAAAGATTGTTGTACACGTGGACCAAAATTACCATCCTTTTCCTGCAGGACAATAAATAGCGGAGAGAGTAGTTTCCCAGAAGCTGATATTGTGGGAAATATGGTATAGCTATGTGTAGTAGCGGATATAGATTGTACGACTGCTGTAACACTTTTGGTTCCTTGTTCAGCTAAAGTACGGCCCGAATATAATTCTAGATTGAATCCGCTTTCATCAGCATTGAATGTATTGTTTGTTCCGATATCTCTAATTCGAGGTTTTACATTATTCACAAAAGTCGAAGCAATTTCATTTAATTGCGCGGTATCTGTACCGTATGATCTGGTAATAAATTTGTTCACTTTTCTTGAAACTATTTTATAAGTTCTCTTAAAATTCCAGATCCAATGTCGAGATGCTTTAAAATTTTCTAAACCTGACTCTTCATTAGCTTGTAAGGCCCATCTTCGAATGTCCAAGTCATGAATAATGGCATGAGTTTCAATCCCGTCAACAAATTTATTATACACATATTCAGAAATTTGTAACAATTTTTCCCGTCGTGTCCCACCTCTGCTCTCCGTTTCTTCCCATCTAATGAAAACAAGGCAATTTTGCATAGATATAAAACAAATAGATACGAAGCATAGTGTGCATGCGAGGTGGGGGAAATTCTCGAGGAAACCCGTCCCCGATCTGGTATCACTGCCTCAGACCCGTACCATATGAACCGCGCGTGGCGCATTGGGGCGACACCCGTATCAATAGATTTCCGCATCACCCATCGGGTACTATTATCGATGCGTTTTTTTTGTCAGTGGTATCCCCTGTAGGCCTATTCCACTGTGTCACGCGATAAAAATGGATAGGAAAAACGCGTTTTACTATCAAAATTTTTTAATACGTTTGGGAAAACTTAATTTTCGCGCACGTTTAGACGTGCTAGGCATATCTAAAATATCAACGGGGAGGCTGGTCGACGTTGTACGTATTAAAGTTGAAAGCGAGGAATCGCTTAGCCGTGTGCGCTGTTCTGTCTTAATGGCACGCATTTTTGAGAACGAACATTCGCACAAATATGTTGACCCGAACATGGAAAAAATTCGGAGCACGAAATTTCTAAGTTTAGGGTATGTCGATTCTTCCAGCGTTTTAAAGAATTCGGCTCCTTTTTCTTCCCTCGTTTTCAAAGAAATGTCGTGCTGAAGATCGCACAGTTCTTTTTGATACTCGAGGGCCTGTTCTTCAATTTTTACGGTGAGGGGATTCTCAAAGAGAATTAGATCATTTCTAAGCGAATCGAAGTCAGTGAAACGCTCATCGAACTGATCTATCACCGATTGAAGAACGTGTAAATGATTATCAAAATCACACTCATTGCCGAATTCCTCGAAAATTACCCTACACGAGGGAAAAAAGAAAAAATTCTTTTTCTTCCAACAGGAGATGATTTTGATACACTACCAGCCTCCTACGAAAAGAATCGACGTGGCTGCACAACTGCGAAATAGTTTGACCGGGTTTCTGCAGTTTTAAATTTAATGTATTTAAATGATTAGTCAGATCTACTATAAGTGAGAGTTCACAAAGGAAACTCGCATCTGTTAATAAGGGGAAATATTCTGCTCCCTTTTTTTCTTGATATTCTTGCAAGAAATGGAAGATCTCATTTCTTATAGCAAAGAATTGACTTAGACATTTCGCTGCACTGAGCCAGCGTACTTCGCAATGCAAAGCGACATCAGTGTAAGCAGCGTTATGCGTTTCAAGAAATTCTATGAATTTCCTGTGAGATAGAAATTTATTTCCGCCCTTGATAGAATTGATTAGTTGCGTAACCTTCTTCATGGCGGAAGATAATTTTATATCTCTCCCACATAACGCTTCCTGATGAATGATGCAGTGCATCATTGGGAATTTAAACCCGCGTTTTTTAAACTGCCCGTTCAGTCCTATTTTGGCACCTGTCATGGCTTTTGCACCATCGGTTACCACTACAGAGCATTTAGAAAAGTCAACCTGGAATTTTTTAACAGTGTTCTCTACTGCGTTAAAAATATCCAGTGCCCGTCGTTGTGTTGTGCAAAGGCACGAAGTCCAAAAGCTCCTCGACATACGAAAAATCATTTTGTACAATGCGAGCGAAAATGCTCAATTGACTCGTATGCCGGTTATCGGTGCTTTCATCCAAACACAAAGAGAAATAACGACAGTTAGTTAAAAGTTCAATTAACTTTTGCTCGGTGGATGCGCCTATATAAAAAATTCGGGAGTTCACAGTTTCTCAAGCTTCTTCAAGAGTGATACACGTCCCGAAGGATTTAACCGCTTCAATGAGACATTTTTTACGAAATCGCCCTCAGTGAACGGTTTACCCTGCTTTGCTATTAAATGAGAAATAGCGTAAGAAGCTATGCGAGCTTTTTCCACCGAAGAAGCTTCTTCAGGAATATATGTACGACCTTCTTGATATACTAATTTGAGCCCCTCTTCATTTAACAACATTATCTTACTTTCTTACAACGCGTCGCGTATTATTTCCTAATAAACGTTAGAAGAACATTGCTCGTTGTGCAGCTTAAGGCATGTTACAATGGGATCCAAAAGTTCTTCGATTGTCGAGGAGCACAGTTCCGTGATACAACAATAGTTGAAATTGTTTGAAAAAAAAATGGATTATGCAGTTTCGTAATTGTTTAAACCACCAATTCAGATTTCACGCGAAACAACGAATTTTAAAAAACATTATTAATATTTTTGTTTATAACTTTTTTCTAATTGTTTAAACAATTGATTTAACTATTACTATTTGATAGATTTAATTAAAAGAAGTAACTTTCGTCTTGAGATTTTTTTCCTATCTCTTACAGTTCGCGAGTTATAACACAAAATCGGAAAATACCCGAATTTTCAGGAGTTAATTTCACCCCCTTAGAGTGATTTTGGGCAGCAAAAAAAAATGCGTTGTAATCAGGAGGAAATCCCCTACATATCCACAAAGTTTCAGAATTTTTTGAATTTCCGGGTTCGGTATCTTCCCATGTTAGATTTTGGGTCCATGGGAATTTGGTGAAAACCCGAAACCAAATCAAGCGTGCTAAAATATTTCGCTGCTCCTAGTTGATCTAATATTTCCGTTATATTAGGAAGTGGGTAGGCGTCACTATCGGTTTTTTCATTCAACAGGCGATAATCTATGACCATGCGTCAACGTGGCTCACCAGTGGAATCTGATTTCTTTGGAACCACCCAAACGGGTGAGTTATAAGGAGAAGTTGACTATTGAATAATATTATTTTCCAACAATGCATTGACCTGCTTCTTTATTTCCTCTTTGTGAATGGGAGGAAACATATACTGTTTTGTGTTAATTGGGGTTTCATTTACAGTTTCGATCGAATGCTGGATGGTATTTGTGGAGTTCTATTTATCGGATGGAAGGTAAAACTGATAAGGGAATTCTTTAATAATTTCCAGAACACTACTTTGCTCCTCCTCATTCAAATCATTTAATTCTAATACTTTAGCTATCTGGACTAATCTACTCGAGTCGGCCCTTGATTGATCTACGTTAGGATTTCCTGTGCGAGACGAACGCGGCGAAGGTGGACGCTCCGTGAATACCTTTAACTCAACAGGTGGTATAGTTACAGTGACAGGATTTGTAGTGGTATTGATTGTGTATAATTTAACAGACCCGTTTTGTTGTCTAACTAATGCTTCTCCTATATAAACGCCTGAGTCAGTGGTCAATCTCCTAACATAACCCTCTTTAATTCCAGGATCCTTGACAGGTAGAGCTATAAGGGTTCTAGTACGAGAGGGTAAACTAAAGGAGGAAGATGAAAGAAGGAAAAATTCCCCGTCACCGCTCTGAAGGCTATTAGGCTCGTCATTTCCAAACTTCATTATCGCATTTTGATTTTCCAAGAACGGTATTCCTAATATTCCGGTCCCAGGAATGGGAAGGTCGTCATCAACAATTTGGGATCTCACGTTGACGTGATGGACTTTGATGATAACTACGCCGCGGGTAAATATATCCCCTGAACCAACACCCGTGATTTTATAGACGATATTGTTATTTATTATCATATCAGAGATTATACCTTTTCGTTTTATCAGATTAAGTTGAGAACCCGTATCAATAAGGAAACTGGCGGAGCCTTCATGGAAGCAACGGTGGGTTAAGTTAATCAGAGGCAAGGAATCTGATCGCTTTATTTGGATCTGGAAACAACCCCGTTGGTGGCGCTGGCAATTAAGGGTTGGGTTCCCGTCGCGCCCCTTCGCGGAACCCCTTTTGAGTTTAAATTACTCCTACCGGAAGCTTCATCACTTTGTGAAACAACGAGCTTCGAAGTAACCCGTTTTCCTACAATACCCACATCTAATCTCCTCGCGGTTGGGAAAATGTGTTCTAGTTGCCTGAGGACAATCACGGCGTAAGTGCCCTGTTTGATTGCATTCATAACACGTATACTTCTTTAAATCTGCCTGAAATATTTTTACATCAGTAACAAAAGGTTTCGAAGATGAGGAAGGTCCCGAGTGATCGGCCGATTCCGACTCTATCTTACTCGCGACGTTAATTGCAGTTTCGAGGTCGGGTAGATTGTTACCGTCCTTTAATCTGTTCAAATAAAATCGCGCGGTTTCGTTCCAAAGGCCCTTAATGAAAGTGATTACTGCCGTGTTCTTTAATAAGTCATTTACACCAACTAGTTGCTCTGAGTTATAACCGTCCCTGGCAGTTTCTAAATCGCCATTTAAAGTTTCGTTGACTCGGGCTCCGAAAACCTCAACCGTTTCGTTTCTGTCCTGATGTAAATTCATTAACTCTGCATTCAAACTATGTACATTAAATGATTGCGCGAAGATTTTCTTTAGAAGATTAATCAATTCATCTAATGTTTCGGGCTCTCTTCGATTGGACAAAAGTTAGTTGGCATGTCCCTCAATCCTACCCCGAATGAGAAAAAGGAGATTCTCCCGATCTTCAGGCTTTACTTTGGCATTAATTAAATTACATTGTTTAATAAACTTGATTAATGATTCAGACCTCCCATTAAATCTCGGAATTGAGTCCTTCACTAATTTTAGAGAGATATAAGACTTAGGTGAGTCTGTGGGCTTTAATAAATTCGATGGAACAATTATGTTTGGACAAGGCGATTGGCTACTTATTTCAGATAAATTAACGACAGGTGGGTCCAGTCGCGTCGGCACAAAGTTTAATTCGCACGACTGTGATTCACCACCAGAAACTTCTGAAACGGCAGTAATAACCGCAGTAGGGCAAGGCAAAGAATCCTCTGGCCTAGCCGAATTAACGATAAGATCATTGGTTTGGGTTGTTTGAGATCGCGAAATAGCCATAGGGCGTTCTATTTGTATAGTTTCAACATTTACACCCTCTATTTCGGGTACCCGTACGCTACTTGAAGGTAATTGCCGTCCCTTTCGTTTTGACAATTCCTTACTTCTACGCGACATTTTCGCCGTGTAAATACAGAACTCTTATTAACTAATAACGAACACAACATGACGATAATTACAACACACTAATTTAACAATAGAACCATAAGTCGGATATTTTAATTGAACTTCAATCTGTCACGCAATTGCAGACGAGTGCTCGATGCCGCCTTCGTTGTCTGGTTGATTTCAGCGAAGAAGGTCCTCTGGCCGAGTGCGTGTGGCTTCAGGGAAAACTGGTACGATCGTCCGAAGTCACTTCCCTCTGGCATTCACCCGTGTTCCGGGGGAAACCGTCCAAAAACCCAGGAAAGAGGGACTGCACAAATTGGCCGATGGCTGTCTCTGAATCCTGCGTCCACGAGCCGGCGAATTTGAAGTATCCCACCGCTGTCACCAATTTTGTTGCGTGGCCGGCTGGTTCCTCTGGATCCTTCGTAGGGAATTCGGGCGCGGGACGATGCCCGTGGAGCGCTAAGGCACTCTGCTCCTTGGACGCGGATTTTTGTATAATAAATATAATGAAAACGATAATAATAATGGAATAAAACGATTTGAACACAATAACTTATAACTTTAATCAATTCAAGAAACGATTTTAACACAAAATAAATCTTTGAGATATCTACTTAAATTAGATATATTTAAATTAGCGAATATTTCTTCACTTTAGTTAAAAACTATAATGTATATGTGAATACTTTAGCCAATCAAATCAGTGCGTGCATATATTGTCTATTTATGAATGTATATATTATATATTCGCTGAATTAGCACGTTTCATTTGTAACACAAGATATATTCAAGTATTTTATAAAAAATAATTAAATCATGAGCAAGAATTACGATTACAGTATTCACAGTGAGCAAATTCACTTGAGGTAAAAAAATCACGGGCGTGATTTAACTTAAATCATGCCCGTGATCGTGATTCTGCGATCACGATGATAAATCACTGTTAGTGATTTTGCACTCCATCCCTAGTGATCACACGAATGTAGGCTGTGTTTCAATTCACGCATTATGCGCATAGACAGCAGCGCATTCATAGCGTTCCGTTTCCAGCAGCACATGAACCGCAGTAACGAAACGGAACGGTTTTCGATGCGTTTGATGCTCGTGAGGTTGCGCGGGAATGTTCAAACTTACTTACAATTAGCTGTGCAGTTGGATGGATTACGGTTAATTGGTTGAAGCACACTTTCTAACTACATCGGTTACTTCGTCCTAAGCATCGGGGACCGACTCCTAACGAAATTTGATGGCTTTATTGGTTCCTGGATTTTCTCAACCCGAGTTTTTCTATACTTCTTGAACAGCGACAATTATTGAAAGCGAAGACCATATTTTATGAGTTTTGCAGGACGAACTGCTGCTTACCCAACGTAATTTGGTAAGCAGATGTGTGAAGGAAAAATGAAGTTATTTATTATCCGCGCTCGGGGTAAATGGAAGGTTTTGAATGCTATTTAATACATTCGCAGGCTCTCGTACGTCTTCTGGATTCGAGTATAGCTGTAAAGTTAGCATTATACGAACAAGTTTGAAAAACTTAGCAGTAAAAGCCTTTAAGAAATAACAATGCGCGCCACGTATTTGCTTCCTTCCTCATCTTCCGTTTCGACCCTGCCTAAAACCTTCTAGGGATGTGCTGTTCGCTTCGAAATTGAGTCCGTTGCGTTGGTTGCGACTCCCGGCTAGCGGCGTGTAGTATAAACTTTAGAAGCGCGAAGTTCGAATCGGATCACACGAATGTAATAGGAAAGGGAGACAAAGTGAAGTTCGCACAAGCTCGAGAGTTTTGAAAATAGTTAAAGATTCTTTTAATAAGAGGAGTTCAAGATTATAAATTAATCAATATTTACTTGGAAACGGGTGTTTGAATAAATGAACTTCTCCTTCCTCCCTTCTCCTAGGTGTGAAATCCAGCGCAGTGTTGTTAAACGCTTGTTATTGCAAAAATCGATAACCGAAACGAATCGGATCAACGAATAGGAATTTAGGTAATTAATTAGTAAATTTGCGATTGGCTCTTAGAAACTAAGACATTTTGTAGAGAACAAAAGTTGTAAAAGTTTTTGCCATTGAAAGCTCACTCGAGCCCCGAAAGCAATAGCGAGCAGACGTTTTATTAAAACCTTCTCAAATACTTTCTTTGTGTTCAAAACGTTTCGTTTCCTTCATTAAAGTTATCTGTTATTTGTGTTCCAATCGTTTGCTCGCTGTCCTCGCATCGCTTTCTTTCAAAAAGGCGATTCAGCGGAATCGCCTCGCGTGTAGAAGTCACGTTGTGCTTAGCCCGTGGCAACAGTCATAGGGACGGCGCCCGCGCTCGTCTCGGTCCCGGATATTTCGCAATATTCAAGGAAATTAGCAAGGCAATCGGCAGCTGCTGACGGGGCAGTATCCCCCACTTATGGGGATCGTTCGAGGTTCGGCCCGCGATCGAGAGCCGGAAAAATTCATTCATATTCGAGAGCTCAAGTTAGGGAGTCACGACGAGCCGGAGGGCCGTCTAGATACCTCGACCACGTCTCCGCGTTGATTCCGCGAAGCGCTTTCGGCCGATAGTAATTCGTAAAAGGGTAACTCCATCCGACACACCGAGAAACGGCCTCGCCGGGAGTGCCTTTGTGCGTCAATCAGGACCGACGTACGACCGCGAAGATAAGCGACGATTCGAGACTAAGAAGCGGGACGGACCCCAGGTCACCGACTTCCGTGTGCTACCCAAGACCAGAACAAGCGACCACGACCTGCGCTAGGTGGAGCGATACAATGAGCGAGCGAAACGCTAGACGGCAAGCGTGCCGTGCGATAACTGCAAGCGACAGCTGAGACGAAGCGCCGTCTCGAGGTATGAAATTCTGATTAATTTCTGTAACAATATATTTTCTTGATTGTTTTTTCCTTTATATCCCTTGTACTCTTTTATTCGACCCCTTTATTACCTCCCCGATCCTCAGTAAGTATAGTCAAGGCGTGCTTTAGCACCTTAACAGAGCAAGGACCCGATAAATTCATCCCAACCGCTCGGGGTGATTCACAAAAGTCTCTTCAGGACATAACATTATCATTTTTATTATTATAATTATCTTTAAAAATCCGCGTCCGAGGAGCAGAACGCTGTAGCGTTCCACGGGCATCGTCTCACGCCCGAAATCCCTAAGAAGGATCCAGGGAATCCAAACGGCCACGCAACCAAGGTGTATTGTTGCTTCTCCCGTCTAGCGGTGTGTAGTATAAACCTTAGAAGCGCGAAGTTCGAATCGGATCACACGAATGTAATAGGAAAGGGAGACAAAGTGAAGTTCGCACAAGGCTGAGGGGTTTGAAATAGTTAGATATTCTTTTAATAAGAGGACTTCAAGATTATAAATTAATCAATACCCACTTGGAAACGGTTGTTTAAATAAGTGAACTTCTCCTTCCTCCTTTCTCCTAGGTGTGTAATTCCAGCGTAATGTAGTTAAACGCTTGTTTTTGCAAAAATAGATAACCGAAAGGAATCGGATCGACGAATAGGAATTTAGCTAGTTAATTAGTAAATTTGCGATTGGCTCTTAGAATCTAAGACATTTTGTAATTAACAAAAAAGGTGTAAAACCGGCGGACCTTTTGGAAGGTCACTCGAGCCCCGAAAGCAATAGTGAACGGACGTACTCATCAATAAAATTCTCAAAGATTTATTTTGTGTTAAAATCGTTGTTAGAATTGATTAAAGTTATAAGTTATTGTGTTCAAATCGTTTATTCAATTATTATTATCGTTTTCATTATATCTATTATACAAAAATCCGCGTCCAAGGAGCAGAGTGCCTTAGCGCTCCACGGGCATCGTCCCGCGCCCGAATTCCCTACGAAGGATCCAGAGGAACCAGCCGGCCACGCAACAGTATAAAGGTGATGCAACAAAGCCACTTTTCTCTAGTAACAGTGTCTTCATAAGAGTTTAGTACAGATTTTATGTGGCAGATGGCGTGTGTGCATGGATCCTGTTGCGTGATCACGCGAACGTAGCCACGGAAATGTATGTAATCGATAGATAAATCAGGAGCGGATTTTGAAAGTAGATGTTGTGTGTGATTGAGAAAGTATTATTAAGGATGTGCGATGCGGGTGGCATACGTGGGAAAGATCTTGGGCAGAGCTCAAAAACAGGAAGAGGACACCAATCAACAGACCCCGAAACGAATCGCGAGTTTCTTCTAAGTCACGTAATTTTTTGAGAAGGCCTTGTCCTTTGTTAGTCTTTAGGAGTGTCGATTGACTCCAGAAGTGTTGGCGACGCTGAGGAAGTCATAAATTTCCTTCAAGGGTTGTTTTCTCGATCCTCGGAGTAGAGCCTACTTTCTCTTCCCACGTGGGCACCCCGCTGTGTAACGGAAAAGCGCGCTTCCACCGAGTTTCCACCACCACCCGAAGACGGAGGGAAAGATGGACGCCGATTCGCGGGGGCGTACGAACATCCGAAGGACGGCCTACCGCTTGGATCTGATGCATCCTCCATCCTGATTGGACTACGAGGATCTATGGGAGGACTAGAAGGATTCGGCCAACGACTTCAGCGAGGACCTCGGAGGATACTTTGAAATGCTACATTCATTCTGTCTTTAACCAGTTTTCTGAACAGTTCAAATAAAACTCCAAAGTTTAACTTAGCAATAGTTTCTTGTATTGTGTTTTATTTGAAACTCCCGCACTCCGACGAGCAGAGCGGTTCAGCGCTCCACGGGCACCAACCCGCGTTCTGATTTTAAAATCACCGTTAAAATACGCAACAATCCCACACAGATAGAGTCGACTTTGATTGCATAAGTGTAACGACGCCACACTACCGTGTTCCGTGTACTGTGTTTCTTATATAAACTATTATTTTAACTAGCACTATGGTTAAACCAAAGAGGAGATATAATAAGAGGCGTCACTCGACAAAGACAGAAATAAACTGGGGAAATCACTAGACAACCAATTTAAATGCCCATTCGGCAATGATCGGTAAACTTCGACAATGATCAGTAAACTTCGGCAATAATCAGCCAACTGCGGTAAGTTATATTTAGTCGATTTGAATATCCCGCTCGAATAGACAACCAATTTAAATGACAAGGTCAAGTAAGGACTTCAAAGGTTCCGCCCGGAGTGACGCTTCTTATTATATCTCCTCTTTGGTTAAACGGTGCAAAGTAGAGAATTGTGGTTCTTCTGGAAAAGAAAAAAATATATCTATTTTTGCAGTACCAAAGGATACAATTCAAAGAAATAAGTGGTGCGAAATTTTAAACTGTAACCTCAATGAAGTGTCGTATGTTTGCGAGAAACATTTTTCTTCCAGACATATAAGAGACAGTTTTACTGCACAAATACCAAATGGAGAAGTTATATTTACTGTAAGTCCTGAAATTACATATAAATATTCAAAATAATCTATTACTTACTAAATTTGTTAAATGTTTTATCAGCGTCAATATAAGAGGAAAATATTAAATAAAGGTGCATTACCAAAAAGAAAATTAGATCATTCTTTCCAAATTGAGGGAACAGACAAAGTTTTGAACTTACATACTGACAATGAGATAGAAGTTCCAAATATTACATATAATTCAATTGGAAAGTATGTGGTTTGTAATAGGAGTAAGAAGGATATGAGCCCCTCAATTGACGAGTGGCATAAGTCCAGAAAATGAAAAATCAAATTACACTATGATTTTATATTATTTCAAGTTACTCTATACGAATTATGTAGATAACACTAGGTGTATGTGAAAGATGATCCAGTGCTGAAACCAGAGAGAATAAAAAATGCGAAAAGGGCTATGCATTTTTTAAATATTTGTTAGCAAAAATAATATTTTCAAAATGTGACGCATATGACTTACGCCAGTTGTCAACTTAGGGGCTCATATACATCATGATTTTGAATAAAAAAAATACTAATATTGATGCTGATTATTCTAGTTGCAAAAAAGAGATTACTATTGAAAAACGAATTAATGACAATAGTGAAAATGAACAGCTTGATACAATCACATATAATGTATATGATAGTAATTTCATAGATTCAAGTACGA
Organism: Andrena hattorfiana; assembly: GCA_944738655.2. Lineage (NCBI taxonomy): Eukaryota > Metazoa > Arthropoda > Insecta > Hymenoptera > Andrenidae > Andrena > Andrena hattorfiana. The sequence continues at coordinate 13,543,325 of OX122895.1, forward strand.
TTTCAAACAAGCGATATTAAAAATTTGTTTGGAGAGGAAAGTACTATACATAACAATGGTAAGAATAATAAAGTATTGTGAAAAAGAGGGTATATAAAAAAATGTAGGACACTTCCGTAGAACTAGATTCCACATAGATAATTTGAAATAGTGTGTAAGAAAAAATATATGTATTTTCAGCACATGTGCACTCGAACTTTTTTTATGATTTAAATAATGTATTAAAAAATGAATTAGAATTTATTCTGCCTGAAGTAACAACTGAGCTAGAAAAAAATGACATCAGTTCATCATCTGCACATCACCAAAGTACTAATAATACTTGTGAAGACTTGTATTTAAACTTGATACAACAAATTCTATCAAACGGGCTACTCGTTAATTTACCAAATGAAAATTGGAGTATTCATAAATCTATTGCGAACAAAAGTATAATCTTTACGCATGCAGAAATGATTTCTTCTCCAGATCAGGAAAATACATTAATTCCTATATGTCTGAAGAGGGTAATTTAAAACTATTCTTATTTACAATAATAATAGCATAGGTTTTATGTGTTCTTATTTGTCTGAAATTGCTGTTTTTAGATTGGATTTGGTCCTACAATTGAAGTCTATTTCCATACAAAAAATATTAAGTTGACATCAATCAGTAAACCAAAAACTGTTGAAGAATTGGAACATATTTTATTAAAAATAGATACTTATAAAATTTGTTCAGGGGGGCCAAGTATAAAGTATTACAAAAATGCTCATCTTGAATGTGCAGTTAGCGATGATTTATGTTGGAGGCATAAAGAGTGTCCAATAATCTTGGATAAAGGGTTAATTTGTACACATTGTGTAAATCTCCATACCTTATTAGCAAGGTGTATTGATAACCAAAGAAAAAACAACACGAAAATTAAGTTATTAGGCTCACCAAATACAAAAAAGAAAGCTGCAATAATAAGAGCAAAAAGTAATATTCGACTTAAAAAATTATGTCGAAAAGAGCGAATACTTCAATGGATTACAGAACAGTTAAATCAGTCTGTATTAAAAATTACACAGCTTGAAAAAAATAAATTAGTAGATGAAATAGATAAGTTAAATCTACCACACAATCAGGTTTGATTTAGTATTTTGATACTTTTTTTTTACAAAAAAGTACAAAATAAACATATTTTATAAAAGTTTACAAATTATTGAAAGTACTCATTTTAATGTTATATTTGAAGGTTGAAAAAGATTTTTTCTTAGATTCCATGTTTATAGTCGTAGTTAGAAAGATATGAATTTGCATAAACATTCCCAGTTTAGTAATGCTTTTACTGATTTTTATAACTGTATATTTTATATTATAGTTTTTATTTATTATTTGTATCTATTCAATCAATCAATTGTATACTTGATTTCTATCTTTATTTTGTACATACTACATAATATATTATTTTTCTACTATGTTCTTAAATATATTTTGTATTCTTTAAACTTTTGTTCCTTAGGTTATGGTAATCAAAGAAATTATAACTTTAAGTAAAGTTCAAAATGCAAAAGGCCATAGGTATAGCCATGAATGGTTATTGACCTGCTTATTATTACACATCAGAAGCTCCAGTACATATAATTTCTTAAGAGAAAATAATATCCTACCTTTACCCTGTAAAAATACTATATGTAAATATTTAAAAAGCTCTAACGTAGGGTGTGGATTTGATGAGAATTTCTTTTCTCTTTTCAAAAAGCAACTTTAAAATTATCCTGAATTAGCTAGGAATGGCACTTTGGTATTTGACGAAATACAAGTTCGTGCAGCAATTGAAGTGAATGTAAAAAGTATGACTTTCAATGGATTACTAAATTATAATTGTGACAGTAGTAGCTTAGAAAATAGTGACAGCATAACTGATCAACAAGCAGATCATGCACTTGTTTTCATGTATTCCTCATTGGCACATACATTCCACCAACCAGTTGGCATATTTGCTTGTAAGGGAGGTACACCATCAAAGCAATTAGCAACATTAATAATTCCAGCAATCATAGCTATTGAAAAGGCAGGTGGTAAAGTGCATGCACTAATTTGTGATGGTGCATCTACAAATAGGGGCATATGGTCAGAGTTTGGCATAACAGCTAAAGTGAACTAATCCGTCAAATACAACTTCAGTAATCCTTTTGATGAGAATCGTGCTGTACATATCATTTCTGATGTTCCACATCTAATCAAATGTGTCCGAAACAATTTGTACTCCCGAAAAGAATTCAAGGTTTGATACATTTATAAATTTTAAATCATATCTTTAATATTTTTTGGTAACTATTTTAAATTTGTTTTTGCTAAACTTTTCATTTTTCTAGATTGCTGGTGAATATGTAAAGTGGAAGTATTACGAAAATTTGTACAAAATTGATTCACAATTACCAGCAAATTTACGAATTTGTTACAAACTGACTTTAAATCACATTTATCCTTCAAACATGTTAAAAATGCGAGTATTTTTGGCAACTCAAGTATGTTTTACCTTTTTTGTGTTACCTATACTTTTAACAAATTTTGATTATAAAATTTTGTTTTTGTAGTTATTCAGCAAATCAACAGCAGATGCGCTAGAACATTATATGCAAAATACGCAATTTTCGCACTTATTTGAAGATTGTGAACCCACAATACAATTCACAAAAAAGATGAATGATATTTTTGATATCCTCAATAGTTCAAATCGTTTTAAGGGACTGACATTAAATAGTTCAGATTTTTAGGTATCTCATATTTGATTTATTACATTCATTATTCATTATTTTTTAATTCTAATGTAAATAAATTTTTAAATTATTAGATACAGTATATATTGTTCATTTTTATTGATTAGGTTTTAGAAAATACTATTACGTGGCTCGATAATTGGGAAAATGAAATGAACAAAGAGTTGGAGGTGATTGTAAGAGAAAAATCTAAAGCAATAAATAACGAGCTGCGGAAGGAATTAAAAAGCCACAAAGGAACATATGTTACGAAAGTAAAGGTGGATAAGGTTGTATTACAAAGGATTGATAGAGACTATAAAATCAAAGTTAAACAATGTAAAAATAATTTTTTAAGTAGAGAGACTGCCGAGGGTCTTAAAGTTACATTATACTGCATAAGTAATCTTTCCCGTTATTTATTAAACTCTTGTCAATTTGAATATATATTGACATCAAAGCTGAATCAAGATTGTTTAGAGGTAAATATATTAAAATTTCTTAGATATTAATCATAAATAGATAAATTAATAAATACATTTTCATATTTTCGAAGAAATTTTATGCAAAATAAATGTACAATTTTACATTTTAGCGCTTTTTTTGAATCATTAGGCAAGCAGGCTGTCAAAATGACCACCCTACTTTTCCAACATTTATGCAACTGTACCACTTGTTGTTAGTATATAAAATTTTAAAGCCCCCGAAATTTGGTAACTGCCGGAATGCAGACAGTCTATTGGAGCAACGGCCAAAAATATCATTCCAAGAATTTAAAGAAGCATTTTCTACAGATGAAAGTAAATCATCTTATAGAGAGCAATACGTCCAAAATTTACAGGCAAAGCTAGATGGATATATAGCAAATGAATGTTGGGAGTGTGACGACATAATTGAACTCGACAACGAAATGTCTCCCCAAATTATCAATTGCATGATTTATTATATATGTGGCTTCATCTGCAGGAAAATGCTGAAGAAAACAAAATGTATCGTTTGTCGGGAGGCATTTGCATCTAAAGAAGAAAACTCCACACTTGCAATTGCTAATTTATTAAATTTAAAAAACGGGGGTGGCTTGATGCTTACGAACATATTTTTATATAAAATATTAAGAGAAATTGAAAATTTATTTATTAAATACATTGATTCCGGAAATGTATATTTGTACGTAATTAATAGTATTACGGAAAGCAATATAAAATTAACATTTCCATGCGAAATCCATAAAGATTACATAATATCCTATTGTATTCAGTACTATCTGGAAGTTAGAATGCGACAATTCGCACGAATACACAACAAAGAAAACAAAAATATAAGTAAACATTTTAAAAAACGCAGTAGAGTAGATAGTAATTAATTTTTTAAATTTGTACTTCAATAAACGTATTTTTAGTATGAACTGTAATATAAGTGTACTTTAATACTTCCTTTTCTTTATTATTTACGGAATGTTTAACCTTATTACTCCAACAATTTCTAACATGCTTGTCAACCAATTGAAAACAAATTTTGTAAATGTATGATCTCCGTTGGCTAACAACGAAATTAACAAAATAACACTAAACACAGAAATATTTTGGCAGCAGTACTGCTGGTAAAATGATAAGGGTTATATACATATGTTTCGTCTTAAAGGACAAAAGCGGGCTCAGGGCGAGGCGAAAATTCAAGTCCTTTACGATGGGCAAATGTTTGTTTTCGAAGCGTTCGTTGGGAACCATTTGCCTGCCAGATGACTAAGAGGCAATCGACATCGTGCCGTTTCTTCTGATAATTTCGACTGCTTTCGCCCTGAGATAATACGTTAAATTGCTCTGTCAGCGGGGGTACACGGTGACTTCGGACCGGTACCTACCGTCGTTCACCGCTGACTCACGGAACAATACGGTCATAAACCGTGACCCTGGCTAAACACTCCGACCGAACAACGTAGCTAGGTTTGCTAGCCAGATGTCTGGTTTTTTCCTCTGCTACGTCACCAAGAAGGACTCCTCCACCACCGAAATCACGGAAGGAAGGTTCCTCCTCTTCGAGGAAAAACTAACCAATCGGTATTTCGGCACCGCCCGAAATTCTGAGGTCGTGTTGTCTACCTTCGACGTCGAAAGGCTGGACGGGCAGAATTCAATCGTCTCTCGAGCGAACACATTCACCTCATATTAGAACTCGTTCGACATTTTCACTGATACAATTAACGAACAGACGACGCTACGTGACATATTCAAGCATCGGCACCGCGTACCACGGAGTCTCTTGGGCCTTACAACCCCAAGAGATCAACTTTCGCGTGTGTGTCGGTAGCTTACATAGTATTGATTCGTCTAGTCAAGCATTCGTGACTACGTCTATCAATCAAACGGATCTTTTACTCAAGTCATCATACGGACTTGAGTAATTAGTCTAGTCAAGCATTCGTGACTACGACTATCACTCAAACGGTTCTTTTACTCAAGTCATCATACGGACTTGAGTAATTAGTCTAGTCAAGCATTCGTGACTAAGACTATCGAACAATTTACATTCGTGCTATTGTGCGATCATCAGACGGATCATCAAGTTTCTTTCTCGTCGCGTCAATTAAATAATCATTCAAAATTAATTTGGCGAATGCTAAAGCCACCGGCACCGCGTACCACGGAGTCTCTTGGGCCTTACAACCCCAAGAGGAAAAATCAGCTTTCGCGTGTGTGTCGGTCGCTACAACATATATTATGAGAAATAAAATTTTGGATGATAAATATATAAAATACATGATAAACATGTACACGAAATTCATACATATAACCTTTACAATAATTTAAAATTATTATTAATAACCATTTCTGTTGGATATATATTCTTTACATTTCAAATTTATCGCGGTAACGCGCCTCTTAGAGTTAACGCCACCTGGTTAGTATTCTGCGAATTAAACTGTTATGAAGACCAAATAGGAGATATAATAAGAGGCGTCACTCCGGGCGGAACCTTTGAAGTCCTTACTTGACCTTGGCATTTAAATTGGTTGTCTATTCGAGCGGGATATTCAAATCGACTAAATATACCTTACCGCAGTTGGCTGATTATTGCCGAAGTTTACCGATCATTGCCGAATGGGCATTTAAATTGGTTGTCTAGTGATTTCCCCAGTTTATTTCTGTCCTTGTCGAGTGACGCCTCTTATTATATCTCCTCTTTGATGAAGACGCCGTAGATGGTCCTGTCAAACCACCTTTATATACCACCCTGCACGCAACAGTGCAAAGACGGCATAACCTGATTCGTCGAATTCCCTAGAATCCTCCAACTTCTAGCTCACTGTTATGGGCTCATTTAGTAACACCTGAATATAGCTTCGTGTTAGTCGATAAGTCGCGCCAAATTTGAAGTGTCGAGTGAAGCAATCGAAATTAAGAACAAAAACTTTGCAACGGCTACTACCAAGAAACGCTCGTTTTAGAATATTGATTAAATATTGGTTTTGGTTGTTTTGCTATTAAATCACCGACATCTTGTAAAACGCTCGTTCTTAATGTAGGGAGAACCAATCAAACAATCCGTTAGATAATTAATTAAGAAAGTATTTTTATAATTGGATAACTTTATTAACAAAAGCATGTTACATAATCAATCCTAAACGACGGCATCTTTTGTACATTCATTCGTTGATCAACGACCAAAGCTATTAGAAGTATCTTTAATTTGTCTTTCAAATACAAACCAAAACTAAGTTACAACACGAACAAGTCTGAGTCAATTTATTGAACCTTATTATCACTGGAAGAAGTTAGAGGTTGACATCAAGAGGCGACCGTGAGCAGAGCGGATCAGCGCTCCACGGGCAACGAACCCATCCCCATCCGCATCCGCATCCGCATCCTGAAATCCCTGCTACAACACGTAACAGATTTGGTGACAGCGGTGGGATACGCTAAATTTGCCGGCTCACAGGCGTGAGATTGAAGAGTCATCAGCCAGTTGGTGCAGCCCTCCTTCCTGGGTTTTTGGGCATGGTTTTCCCAGGAACAAGGGTGAATACCGGAGGAGAGTGGTTTCGGACGTCCGTGCCATTTTACCCGGAATCACACGCACTTGGCCAGAGAGGAGAATCCATTCCAACAAAGCTGTTCGAAACAACGGAGCCGCCAGTTAACATCCTTCCGTCGCTGTTTGGAGCTTCATCGAAGAACATAGACATCAGAACTCACCGTACGCAGAACGGAGAATCCACGAGGGAACCAGCATCCAAGGGATCTTTCCACGGAACCAGGAGCAGCTGAAGTAACGCAGTCGTCGCTGGACGTGCTAGCGGATCTTCGGAGCGGGGAAGTCGAGTGAACCAGCAGTCAATCGAGCGAGTCGAATTTATTTCGCTAATTTACGTCGTTGTACCTGTGAGTTCATATCAGAACCTTATATTTATATTTATAATATCGCGCGTGAGAATCGATATATTTGTTGGTTTAAAATGCTGCCGTTCGCACGAAAATTTATAAACAACCGCAAGAAACGTCTGAGTAGTAGTAATTGTTTCGTAGTGGAAGATGTAGTAGCAATACCTGACTTAAATGTCGGATCTGCTTCCCCATCTTTAGATGTAGTACCATTTCAGAATTCCACTCCCATGGAGTGTAGCATATCCGATTCGGGAAACAGTTCTTCTGGCACTCCTAACATAAATGTAATAAATCCATCGTATGGGCCGTCGGAAGGGGCGTCGCGTATGCCACTCAAAATGGTCGCTGATTTTATTCCTTACTTCGACGGGAAACCGGGATCTGTAAGCATGTTTATAAATCAGTGTAGATTAGCTGACTCTCTCGTAAAAAGGGAAGATAAACATTATTTACTGGCAATCATGCGCAACAAGATACAAATTCGCGATTATAATAGAATTGTTGGGGACGCGGTGCTGAATACGGTGGAGGAATTAGTTAATCTAATGAAAGTTGCATATAAAGATAGTTTTAATGTCAAAGCCGCGTTGGATGATCTAAGGAACATAGAGCGTAAAAACGGGGAAAGCATAGAAGAGTTCGGTGCTAGAGTGCATGAAATTCTGAATAATGGGACAGAGATAGCTCAGGAAAAGTTAAACCCAGAACAGGCTAAAGGTGTCAAATCTGTACTGGAGGAAGAAGCAGTATCGGGATTTCTGGGAGGTTTACGTGACGACGCGATGATGATGTCTATTATTAATCAGGATGTAGAAGGATTAACAGCTGCTATTCGTTTAGCCACTAGGTGTGCTAGACAAAAGAAAAATGTGAGCAATAGCGTGAGCCACAGATTGTCCGCAAATAGGTCTACGGTGTTCGCGGTAAATTCAAATGAAAACATTAGATGTTTTAATTGCAACCAATTTGGCCATTATCGGTCAGATTGCCAGATGGTACGCAATGACAAGTATGTCCCTTCAACTCGTAATCTCAAAAGGTGTAATTACTGTAGGAAAACGGGTCACCTCGAGGCACAATGCTATAAACGGGGCTCTCAACCTTCACAAAACTCGTTTGCCTCCGCGACACCAGAGGATCCGCGTAACTCAATTCACGGTAGAGAACGGCGAGACTTTAATTCTAAAGAGAACCAGCGCTATTCACCTACTAGGGATGAACGGGGAAATTTTAAGTCGGGACAAAATTAACGCGATTCTTTCTCCGGGGCGGATCAGAGTGACCCAACATCTTTAAAAGCTCACCAAAATTTAAACTCGAAGGGGAGTCAGCAAAAAGGCGCGGTGCCGACCAAACCCCTCATTGCACGCGCCGTGTCTATCGTGCCTGTCACAGATTCGATATAGTCGATGCTGCTCGACCTCCTGTTGTCTCCCTTGATAGCGATCGTTTTTCTCAGGGCTCCGCTAAATTCCTGGTGGACACCGGTTCGCAATTGAATCTAATAAAACGCGCAGGATTAGTCTCCGATTTACAAATTAATAGTGGAAGGGTCTATGAACTTACGGGTATTGGTGTAGGGATGATTAAAACGCAGGGCGAGGTTGTTGTTTTAATCTATAACACTCCCATCCATTTCCAAATAGTAAACGATGATTTCTCTCTTAAATGTGACGGGCTCCTAGGTATCTCATTTCTGCAAAAACAAGAGGCAACTATTGAATTTAAAGAAAATTTATCTGGTGTGTTGAAATTTGGTAAAGGAGAACCCTCCCTGGGTGTTAATTCCCCACTCGATTTAACCCCTCGAACTAGGACCTTAATCGCAGTACCTGCCAGAGGTGACAACCCCTCGGGTTATATACGGAGAATAGACGCCGGACCCGGTGTTTTAATAGGCGAATGTCTGGCTACTCAACGAAATGGCTTTGGAAAACTATACGCTATAAATACTACATGTGACCATATTGTCCTGACGGTACCTCCCATCGAGTTGGAAGAATTCGATTCTAAGCCCTATTCTGGTTTATCGCAAACAATCAATTCCGACCCCGACGTTGACAAATCCAAAGTTCGCGCTCAAAGATTAGCTCAGTTGATTAAGCTGCTCGAACAAACCATTTAAACGAGATTGAGAAGAGTAGTATTTTAGAAGTTATAAACAGATTCGTATACCAATTTTATCTTCCGATAGATAATTTAGGGTCTACTAACGTTACACAGCACACCATAATTACTACCAACGAAGTTCCAATTAAAACCAAACAGTACAGGTACCCTCTAGTCCACAAAGATGAGATAAATAAACAAGTAGATTCTTTACTAAGCAACAAAATAATACAGCCATCATGTTCACCGTATAATTCACCGGTATGGATAGTTCCGAAAAAATCTGACTCTTCGGGAAAACCTAAATGGCGAATGGTCATCGATTATCGAAAATTGAATGAAGTAACCGTGTCTGACGCCTACCCGTTACCTAATATTACTGAGATTTTAGATCAATTGGGAGGGGCTAAGTATTTTAGCACCTTAGACTTAGCCTCTGGGTTCCACCAGATACCCGTCGACCCGATATCTAAACCTAAAACTGCCTTTTCTACACCATACGGTCATTTTGAGTTCAATAGGATGCCGTTCGGTCTAAAGAATGCGCCCGCAACCTTTCAAAGAGTTATGGATTTGATATTAACCGGGTTACAAGGTATCGAACTTTTCGTCTATATGGACGACATTGTCATCTACGCGGATTCACTTGAGGAACATAATCGGAAATTAAAAGTACTTTTAGCGCGATTACAAAATTCCGGGTTAACTTTACAGCCACAAAAATGCCGATTTTTACAAAAAGAGATAGTTTACCTGGGTCATGTAATTTCGAGCGCAGGGGTGAAACCGGATCCCGGAAAAATCTCAGCCGTAAAGCAATTTCCTATACCTAAAACAAAGAAAAATGTGAAACAATTCTTGGGACTCGTGGGCTATTATAGGAGATTCATCCCCAATATGGCTAAAATTGTCAAACCCCTGACTAGCTTACTAAAGAGAGATATTCCTTTTCGTTGGACCTCAGAAGTTCAAAGGTCTTTTGAACAGCTGAGGGATATAATTTGTTCGGAGCCACTGCTGCAGTACCCCGATTTCGCAAAACCTTTCCTCGTAACCACCGATGCTTCAAACTATGCTGTTGGTGCCGTGTTGAGTCAGGGACAAATTGATAGTGATCTTCCTGTTTCTTATGCTTCTCGAACTCTTAACGCCGCTGAAATTAATTATTCTACAATCGAAAAGGAGCTGTTGGCTGTGTTATTTGGGGTAGAACATTTCCGACCTTACCTGTATGGTCAACAATTTACCTTGATTACCGATCATCGCCCTCTAGTATGGCTGCATAATGCTAAGGACCCCACATCCAAATTAATGAGATGGCGAATTCGTCTAAATGAGTATGATTATAATATAGTTTACAAACCGGGAAAAGCCAATTCTAATGCAGATGCACTCTCGCGAAACCCTGTTGATCCTTGCCAGAGCATCGTCCCTCGATCACCCAACGCACCAACTGACGATACGATTCATTCTGACTCTGTAGATCCGGAGAGGGTGCTTGTCTGTGCAGACATGACACCGTTTCTAGATTCTATGGCGGATGAAACAGACGACAAAAATACATGTAATGAAATAGAAGTAATGGTAGCATCTGCCTTCTTAGCGCGCGAGAAGACAGAAGCTGATAATTCTGAGGCATTGAGTTTACAAACTGATGTGTTAGAAACACTTACATTTGAAAGAGAATTTGAGAATTCTAGAGGGTTCTCCCAGTCGGACATGGTGTCGCCGTTTCGAACCTCCTGTCGGCAAACGTTGACTCCAAGCCTCTGGATCGCGCTTCAGGAGACTAGGGCGGTGGCCTGTGTTCGATATGAGCCCGGGGCTCGCAGTGCTCCTAAGAGACCCTGTGACTCGTCGACCCCTGCGGTGACTTGCATGGGGCTCCAGAGTGTTGATCGTCAAGGTAGAGGGGCACCTTGTTGTTATTGTTGTACTGTGAATGAAGAGACACGAAAAGAAGCTGTTATGCCTGGAATTGGAAATCCAGAGGCTGAATTACCGAACTGTTCTGCGATCAAAGCTGCACGGGAGTCCCTCGTTGTAAAGACCTCAGTAGATTCTGAAATAAACGAGCCACCCAATATAGAGATTAGTGAAGTTATGGCTAATAATGCGAACATAAATAGACGAACAATTCACCTTTCCATTCTGCCAACCATCCGGTACGTAAAGGATCATTTATACATGCGAAAGGACAATCTTGCTCATTTTTTACCACTTAATGGCAATATTACTTCCGAAGTTACGACTGAGTTGTTGAGACGAAATAGATTTTTCTTGCAACAGATGCGACAATATCAGCTTGAGGTTGGCGATGCTATGGCACTTCCTAGTGATCAATTCTCTATCTTCCTTTTACTCTTCAAGGATAATTCTGCAGAACATTTAAATTTTGGTTATATAGAAGCTTCCCTAAGGGCACTTAAAAACCTCATGAGTTCATTAAAAACTTGGACCTTTAGTATTTCAAAAGATCTTGATAGTTTTAACGACCCTGAATGGGAACAGACAGAGGATTTATTGAAGCGAATTTTCACCGATTCTCAATTGTTAATTACCATATGCACTGGTGAAATTATAACACCAGCCAAGTCTGGCCGTTTAAAGATAATCAAGGAATTTCACGAGTCTTCAGCCGGAGGTCATAGGGGTGTGGGGAAACTCCAGAAGTATGTCAGGGAACATTACTATTGGCAGGGGATGATGAGGGAAATTTCAGAATTTGTCCGTTCTTGTCCCACCTGTCAGAGAGATAAGATTCATTCAATTAAAACTAAACAACCCATGTGCATCACAGACACGCCAATGCGAGCTTTCGAAAAGGTCCAAATGGACATTGTGGGGCCTCTACCTTTAACTAAAAACGGAAATAAATATCTACTTACCCTGCAGGATAACTTGACCAAATACTCTGATGCCATTCCGTTAGCTAATATAGAAGCAACAACCGTAGCAGTGGCCCTGGCCGAACAATTTATAAGTAGGTTTGGTTGTCCGAGGGTCATACACACTGACCAGGGAAGAAATTTTGTCGGTCAGGTGATGAAAAGATTTTGTCAAATATTCCGGATACAAAGGATAACTTCCACTGCGTTCCACCCTCAGTCCTTAGGTTCCCTTGAGAGAGCACATAGAGTTTTCGTTGATTATTTGAGGCATTATTGCACAAAAGGTGATTGGGATGACTGGATTCGATTCGGTATGTTTTCATACAATACTTCAGTCCATGAAGCCACAGGATTTACACCACACGAATTGGTCTTTGGAGTGAGAGCGGTAATTCCGTCTGAGTTTGCCAAGGAAAGAGTACCGCGCACCTTCGTCCAATACCTCGACGATCTTTTTATTAAAATCACCACTGCTCAGACACTTGCTGCCGAAAACTTGCAACGGGCTAAAGAGAGAAGCAAAAGATATTACGACCGTGAGGCAAACCCTCGTAAATTTAACGTAGGCGACGACGTGTACTTACTAAAAGAACCACGAACCAAACTAGAGTGTCATTGGCTAGGTCCTTATAAAATTAGCAAAAAGATTAATGATTTAACCGTTGAGATAATGTTAAATTCCAATAAATTTAAAATTGTGCACACAAATAAATTAAAATTTGCATGTATAAGGCCGGGTACGTCAACCGAAGATATGTAGTTTTAAGATCTATGTGTTATAAATGTTCTTTGAGATTTTGAAGTTTTAATTGAATTTTAAATTGTATTAATTCTTGTTATTATGTTATGTTTAAATCTCATATTTTACTTAAATGCATTTGTAAGCGTACTATGATTTAAGGAATTATGAATCTAGAAAAGTTGTTTCATGGAAACAACTTTTCTCCGTAAGGGTGAAGGATTGTTATGGTCTCATTTAGTAACACCTGAATATAGCTTCGTGTTAGTCGATAAGTCGCGCCAAATTTGAAGTGTCGAGTGAAGCAATCGAAATTAAGAACAAAAACTTTGCAACGGCTACTACCAAGAAACGCTCGTTTTAGAATATTGATTAAATATTGGTTTTGGTTGCTTTGCTATTAAATCACCGACATCTTGTAAAACGCTCGTTGTTAATGTAGGGAGAACCAATCAAACAATCCGTTAGATAATTAATTAAGAAAGTATTTTTATAATTGGATAACTTTATTAACAAAAACATGTTACATAATCAATCCTAAACGACGGCATCTTTTGTACATTCATTCGTTGATCAACGACCAAAGCTATTAGACGTATCTTTAATTTGTCTTTAAAATACAATCCAAAACCAAGTTACAACACGAACAAGTCTGAGTCAATTTATTGAACCTTATTATCACTGGAAGAAGCTGGCGGTTGATATCAAGAGGCGAACGTGAGCAGAGCGGATCAGCGCTCCACGGGCAACGAACCCATCCCCATCCGCATCCGCATCCGCATCCGCATCCGCATCCTGAAATCCGTTTATGTTGAAAGACAGAAGCTCCAGTACATATAATTTCTTAAGAGAAAATAATATCCTACCTTTACCCTGTAAAAATACTATATGTAAATATTTAAAAAGCTCTAACGTAGGGTGTGGATTTGATGAGAATTTCTTTTCTCTTTTCAAAAAGCAACTTTAAAATTATCCTGAATTAGCTAGGAATGGCACTTTGGTATTTGACGAAATACAAGTTCGTGCAGCAATTGAAGTGAATGTAAAAAGTATGACTTTCAATGGATTACTAAATTATAATTGTGACAGTAGTAGCTTAGAAAATAGTGACAGCATAACTGATCAACAAGCAGATCATGCACTTGTTTTCATGTATTCCTCATTGGCACATACATTCCACCAACCAGTTGGCATATTTGCTTGTAAGGGAGGTACACCATCAAAGCAATTAGCAACATTAATAATTCCAGCAATCATAGCTATTGAAAAGGCAGGTGGTAAAGTGCATGCACTAATTTGTGATGGTGCATCTACAAATAGGGGCATATGGTCAGAGTTTGGCATAACAGCTAAAGTGAACTAATCCGTCAAATACAACTTCAGTAATCCTTTTGATGAGAATCGTGCTGTACATATCATTTCTGATGTTCCACATCTAATCAAATGTGTCCGAAACAATTTGTACTCCCGAAAAGAATTCAAGGTTTGATACATTTATAAATTTTAAATCATATCTTTAATATTTTTTGGTAACTATTTTAAATTTGTTTTTGCTAAACTTTTCATTTTTCTAGATTGCTGGTGAATATGTAAAGTGGAAGTATTACGAAAATTTGTACAAAATTGATTCACAATTACCAGCAAATTTACGAATTTGTTACAAACTGACTTTAAATCACATTTATCCTTCAAACATGTTAAAAATGCGAGTATTTTTGGCAACTCAAGTATGTTTTACCTTTTTTGTGTTACCTATACTTTTAACAAATTTTGATTATAAAATTTTGTTTTTGTAGTTATTCAGCAAATCAACAGCAGATGCGCTAGAACATTATATGCAAAATACGCAATTTTCGCACTTATTTGAAGATTGTGAACCCACAATACAATTCACAAAAAAGATGAATGATATTTTTGATATCCTCAATAGTTCAAATCGTTTTAAGGGACTGACATTAAATAGTTCAGATTTTTAGGTATCTCATATTTGATTTATTACATTCATTATTCATTATTTTTTAATTCTAATGTAAATAAATTTTTAAATTATTAGATACAGTATATATTGTTCATTTTTATTGATTAGGTTTTAGAAAATACTATTACGTGGCTCGATAATTGGGAAAATGAAATGAACAAAGAGTTGGAGGTGATTGTAAGAGAAAAATCTAAAGCAATAAATAACGAGCTGCGGAAGGAATTAAAAAGCCACAAAGGAACATATGTTACGAAAGTAAAGGTGGATAAGGTTGTATTACAAAGGATTGATAGAGACTATAAAATCAAAGTTAAACAATGTAAAAATAATTTTTTAAGTAGAGAGACTGCCGAGGGTCTTAAAGTTACATTATACTGCATAAGTAATCTTTCCCGTTATTTATTAAACTCTTGTCAATTTGAATATATATTGACATCAAAGCTGAATCAAGATTGTTTAGAGGTAAATATATTAAAATTTCTTAGATATTAATCATAATAATTAATTAATATAGGAAATGAGCCATCTAGTAGTGCCAATAATAACTATAGTAGTTTTTATGGCTAAAATTAATATAGCATAATGAGCCATCTAGTAGTGCCAAAAAGAAGTCGTTGAAATAACCTCCAATATATACCGTGGGCACTAACATTAATTCCTTAATTAAGAATATTTTAAGTCTGAACGTACCAAGGCTGCGTTCCATGTAAAGGAAGTTGACGCAGACAATCATATTGTACAAGTTGATGGCGCAGAATACTACTCGTCAATTGTAAACATGCTACTTACTAGCAAGACGCAATTCTTTACATATACACCTAACGAAAAGAAGCCCAAGTCAGTCGTCCTAAAAGGAATTAGAGGCGACTTTAATGAAGAATATATCAAACATGTCTTGATTAGATATACTAAGCCGATTCTGGATCAAGGCTGGGCGAGGGGGTGAAGCGGGGCGAGGGGTACCGCACCAGCGGCGAGGGGAAAACGGGTGGGGGGAACGCGACCCGTGGTGGTGGAGATGAGTCAATTGAACCCGTGGTGGTGGGGATGAGTCAGTGGTGGGGGAAGACAGTAAATAGGCTATGCGGATTCTGGACCAAGTGTGGGCGAGGGAGTGAGGCGGGGCGGGGGGGGTACCGCGCTCTTCCGCGAGATGAGCGAGGGGGTGAGGCGGGTACCCAGTTCGTAGGTGAGGGGGATGACGTTACAGGGGAGGGAGATTCCAAAATGGCGTCGACCGAGTTCGTGGGTGAGGGGGTGACGTCACAGGGGGGATGGATTTTCAAAATTTCAAAATGGCGTCGCGCGCATTTCGTATTGGCGCCACCTATCGGATGTTTAAGGTACTTTGGGCCCGCATTGGTAAATTTTTCAGGTTTTTCATACATTTCGTATTGGCGCCACCTGTTGGATGTTTAAGGTACTTTGGGTACGCGTCGCCGCCGCACAATCTCCGTACACGTGTGGGGATCGGTGCGCAGGCGCGACCGCGACCGATTAGTGGAAATTCAAATCGCGTCTTCGATGATGATTTCTGAGAAAGAGGGTGTATCAATGATTTCTGAGAAAAGATAAGGAATCATGGCGTGCCACAGGATTGAACGCGTTTTGGCGCCTACGTGTACGCGCTTCCTGCAGTGTGTTTATATTTGGTCAGGATTGAACGCGTTTTGATATTTGAACCGTGGGACCGATACAGCGCACGTATAAAGAAAAAATGAATTATGCGTTGCGTTCGCGCAAGCAACCCTCATAAGCATAGAGCGATAATTATTCGGGGTAGAGTTCCGAGTATCTTCACGATCGAGAACGACCTCTCAAGCATCCTTCTCGAGGAGCTGTAAGTCAAGCGTCGTTGGAGCGTGTAAGGGTGAAAAGAATTCGTACATAGATTTTCATGATTTTAGTAATTTATTTAACTTAGTCATCCCACTCGACAACATCATCGTTGAATATCGCATCGTCGATGTCGTTCGTAAAGAATGCATTATCGGTGATTTCTGTAAATATCGTCGCGGTAGCCCATGGAGTAAGCACGACACTGCATCACGTGATGCAATATACTTCCACACATTGACATGTACGTGTGCGTGAATCAGTATAAAATGACGTGGATCATTCATGCGGACTTCATTACACCACGTACGCTCGAGTGTTAACAAGTATCGCTTGCGTTATTTTTTCCGCCGATGAGAATCATACGTAGTGCATATCAAAATGTACCTACGCAGCTTAAACGATTCATCCTGCGCATCCGACAACGATGGTGGGTTTTCAAATAAACGCCAGCAACAACATCATCAACAGTTCAATATGAGGTACGTATACGTTATTATACATTTTACATTTACTTCATTCACTTACTTCTTTCACTGTAAACGCAAACGAACAAAGCATTAATTTTGTGTACATGTTTCTTACAGTTCTGGATCCGCAACTCCAAAAACGTTGAAAACATCAAAACCATCAGTCGTACGGATCCTGGGGCGTGATTACCCGTTGACCGCAACAGCTTATAAACGTCTAACTATTGGAATTCGCATTGGCATCGATTCGTGCCACGTCGAGATCGCCATCGCCGACAATAAAGACAGCGAATTGAGCTTTTCAATGTCGACGTGGAAGCTTCTGCTACAAAACGAGGCGGACATACTCCAACGATTATGCAGCAAACTCACATCGCAATTGATCATTTACGACTAGACTTCACGCGTATGCACGATGATCAACTTATTAAAATCACCGATAATCGTGCTGTCATATATATGACTGAAGACACGATGCGTAAACTATTCGCGTACAAACATTGCATTGAACATATGTTCACCTAGCTAACTGAAAATATGTACTCTGTAAGCAGTAAATATGCCACATTCGTAGAAGTTCTACGTACCGCTTCTGTACCAACGAATTATATGAAATTAATTTCCGAAAGCGAGCACTTTGAGCAGCATTCATTGATCGATTGTGAACTGTTAGCGTTAGGATTACAATCCATGCTACGTGATGTAAACCACGTACCACTATAGTACGTGTAAATATATATGTTTAATAATAAATGTACAACAATTTTTAAATAAATGTATATGTTTAGAATTAAGCTTTGGATCGCGCTTGAATTACTCAGGAACTATTCGCGGGAAAACTCAGAAGAGAAATTGGCTTAATCTAAGGTTTATTTTACAATATGTACACTGGTTATTAATTATAAATACCTTTGACCAAAATAAAGCGTCCTTAACTCTAATTAAGCCCCGCACAACGAATTAAGCGTTATAATAAGCAACTATTGGTAGTGTTTAAGCTTTTCAAGAATTTAAGTAGAGAAGCGATCAACAGTTTAGCTTGCAAGCACTGCAGAGAAGCGTACAGCGATAGACAGCGAGAGTAGCAACACGTGTAAGAGGCGGAATTTCCAAAGCGAGTGAACGAGGAAACCGCCGTCGGTTTCCGGGAAGCCAGATCGAGTTCCCCTTGACGTTATTTAAGAAAATAATGCCAATTCGTTATTAATTAACGTCAATATTTCCAATAAAACTAAAAGAATTTGATAAATGTGCTATGGAAAGTGCAGTGTTCGTATCGACACTCGCGCGAAGTTCCATGATGTAGCGTGATGAGTGATGCCCTAAACGGATTGTTAGCGGGTCACGGTTTACTACAGCTTTATGACACTAGACCTTTGGTCCCCTACACGATATAAAGTAATTAGGAAACATCTGCCAAGTAACTTGCAGAACAGCGGAACAATTTTTAGGCTTAATCCCCAATTGCTACAAGCTACTTCTTCTACGTTCGACAGATAGTAAATCTTTCTCTACAGTATAAAAGAATAATAAGTATGGTCGGAACGTTGACCGTGACGAAAATTAATTTTATGGTCCGCACAATTACCAAAAGAAGATGTTCTTTTGTTAGCTCGAAGAATGTTTCCCTGGCAATGGGGTAGGAAACGAAATTATTCTGCAGAAAGACCAGTACGCCTCGCGGAGAGCCACAGGAAGAAAAGGGGTGGTCTGCTGACCGCGCGTGATGCCGCCTGCTTTATCCTCCCGACAAATTTGAGACCGATCTCTTATCTCTAGAATATAAACACGCGTTGGAATATGAAAACATGAGCACGCGCTGACGTATTCGGTGCAAGGGAACGTGTGCCATAGGGAGGAGATATTACGGTGCAGCGATGGAAAGTTGCCGTTTCAAAGGAATGCAGGACCGATTGTTCATAATATAATCTCCTCCCTATGCCTTGCGTGTTTATACTCGAGAGAAAATAGATCGGTCTCGAATTTGTCGGGAGGACGAAGCAGGCAGCATCCCGCACAGTCAGCGGACTACCTCCATTCTACCCTTTCGCGAGGCGTATTGATGTTGGATCATACTTTTTAATTGCTATATTGGTATCATATTTGCCACATCTCGAATATTTAGGTATTATAACAAGCTGACTTGTGTCCCCAGCACGGTGAAATAGGGTTCAACGAGACGACCACCCTTTGTCGTTTATGTACCTGACTTCTTGGAGGCCTCGATATGTAATTTACAACCCCATGCGACATTAAATGACCTTATGTTCTAACTTCTTTACTTAAAATACATACATTGGCCTTACATAAAATCGTTAAAAATAAATTTTTTATATATACATTTTTTATTTTCTGGTTTTTACCGTTTGTGCATTTATATTTCACAGCTTAGACTTCTTTACAAATGTCTTTTATTGCTATATACAGGTTAACAATTTGCTTAAACCCTATAGTGCTAAGTAATTGTATTAATTACTTACATCATATTGTTCATGTTCACATATATTCCCTCGTACGCGACCTCCATATATATAAACTGTCGACCGATACGTTGTCGACCGATTTCGCTCCATGACTGGACCACGATAAATTGAAATTGCGATGCGGACTAGCGACCCAAACAACGCAGCGACTTTTTGTCGTTTTCGTAAAGAACGCTAGTGGCTGATTACAAGTCGATTGAATTTGGGGTTATGGGTTAAAATTATTGGTGACTGCGTCATTTTTTCACACCCTTCAGTTTTTCATTTCATAATTTTATATTGCCATCATCACTGCTTACGCCTACAAAGTTTCAAGACAATTGGATTGGTGGAAGTGTGTTAAAATTGAGTTTCCAGATTTGAACCAAACAAACTAACAAACAAACATACATACATACAACAAACAAACCGAGGATCGAAGCTGATTAAAATCATTTAAAAAAGAAATTTGTTCGGAAGTTCCCGGAAATATATGAAAATACATAATCCTCCCACAACTTTTGAATTCTGACTCATATCCTTGTTTCTTGGGATTCTGCCCCACTGTGGCAATGGACTTGGTCGCAGGTAAGGAGATTCAACCTAGGGCCAGTCGCTGGGTCAAATCGCTGCGACCAGTCGCAGATAGGAGATCCGGCATTTAGTAGTAGTAGTAGTAATCGTTCACGTACGCACGCTATATTAGTTTGCGTACCACGTTGGTTAAAGGGCTGTATTCGACTATACGATCGTGTATGATCAAACAGAATGCGGTAGTATTAGCGGGAACATTTTTTTTGCATTGGAAATCTATTCGCACGTCCACCGTAGGACTCTTCAACGACTCGTTTTGCCTAGAACAATCTATGACCGCGACAGGCGCGTATTTAAGGAATTCGTTCGCGTTCAGCAACGGTTCTCCTAGACCGCAGTACGATCGGCTGAATTTCGCATACATATCGTACAGGAGTGCGTATTTATACTTATTGATATCCAAGTTCAAGTCGTCGTACCGATACGCCTCGGAATTTAGGTACAGTCGAACGTTTGTGAGATTATTCGGGTCGAATTTCCACGCGGGTGTATTGGGCTGATTCTTTCGATCGGTTTGCGTGCCGAATAACACGTATCGGGCTTTCTCGATTTGCGACGTAGCTTTCACGGTCCACGTATGTTTCGTTGTCGCTTGCAATAACGGGTACTCGTGCAAGTAGTATAGCTATGCAGATTCCAACTCAAATTTGAGTTTCAAGGCCATTTCCCCCACCCCTCCCCCGACCATGAAACTCAAATTTGAGTTTCAATGTCGGCGGAAAATTCCCCGCAGGCGGCGCGCGGCCGGGCGGCGGCGGATGACGTCATACAGATAGCGGAGTGGTGGAGGTATAGCACGAGAGCAGATATCGAATCAATCGATACCGAATCAATATCGGACCGCGGGATGAATTGCTAACTCTGGAGCGTGGTACCGACTACAGTCGGTAAGGAGGGAAATATTAATTTTAAGATATTAATATAAATGAAAAAACAGAATCTTCGGCGACGGTCAGCCGCCTATCCAAACTCCCCCAACGCCCACTCTCTGACATTAGTCTTTTCCGAATGGTACATATACCGAGCGTCACATGCCATGAGCAGTTGCCAAACACCATAGCATAATAATTATCGGATGATGTCGGGCAATGTCGGGAAAGATCTGCGTTTTTACACACCGCGTCTTCGGAGGAGGGAAAAGAGAGAGCAATACTTAGTTATTTTAAAGCTAAATTCGAGGTGAGGGAAAGAGACAGCACTACTTGGTGGTACAAAGCTAACAATTTTTTCAAAATGTTTTCCAACGTCGCAGCGTATCGCGCGATCTCGAGTAATTTGAATTCTCTGGAGCAGCCGTGCGGGATGACGTCATTTGGCGGCGCGAAGAACGCGCGAATCATAGAAGTATGCAGCGTCAGCAGAAATTTTTTTTCCATACCAATAGACATACCTTTTTCCGAACCATTATGTAGCAAGCATTCTGAAGCTAACAAGTTTTAAAGCGTTCCGATTTACCGTTGCAGCGTATCGCGCGATCTCGCGTAATTTGAATCCTCTGGAGCAGCCGTGCAAGACGACGTCATTTGGCAACGTACGAATCATAGAAAGAATTATGAAGTGTCAGCAGAAATTAGTGAGGAGAGAAGGAGGAAGACGGGTAAATAAATAGATTGTAATATATGTAAAATGATTATATATTGTTACATTAATTAAAAAATAGAAATATAAAAAAGAAAAAATATAAAAATAGAATATAAATAGTGTCTCGGCAGAACCCTCTCTCTCTCTCTTTCTCTCTCTCTCTCTCTCTCTCTCTCTCTCTCACTTTATCGGTCTCTCTTTCTTTCTCCTTCTCTTTTTCTCTTTTTTACATCAATCGCAAGACAATTTGAACATTCTCGAATACTGATGGACTTCCTATTTACTTTTCGCGACATCATACATACATACATACTCTTCCACACGACACCTCACATACACTCATATACACTCACGCTCTCGTGACCGACCCGAGTGCTGAGTTATACAGAACAGTAGTATCTCGTCATTATTCGCCGAAACTGTTACGTATCTATTGTATCGCCTCAATTCTCTATCTCTGAATAAACCGCTCTATTCTCAACATTTTTGAGTTCTCTCTGTACAAATAGAATATAAAAATATAAAAATACAATATAAAAAGAAAAAATATAAAAATATAAAATAAAAAAGAAAAAATATAACAATACAATATAAAAAGAAAAAATATAATAATAATAATAATTTAATTTATTGCTCACTTTCGTGTTACAATTTAACGATCATATACTCTTTCCATTTCGGTCCCGTGATTGTGTCAGTGTAAGTCCTACCCTTCTAATGTTTCCTGCTGTGTCTTAACAATTTTTTTCTATGTTACAACTGTTTCGTAATCTATTCTATGTTACATAATCTTTTTTTATCACTTTCCTGTTCTTCCCATCTTTTTCTTCTCCCTATTATCTTCTGTAGAGTAGCCAAGTTTTTCCCTTCTCCTCTAATTACCTCTGCCCAATTCCTACCACTCTCTCCACTTACTTCCCATGCTTCAATCGCGTGTTTCACTGTTTCTCCCTCTTTCTTACATACCCTTTCTTCTTTCATTAGCCAATATTTGCATTCCCTTGTTTCACTATCCAATATGAATCTTCCTGTCCTTTCTAATTCTCCTCTCCTTTTTTCATTTTTCCCCATAAGCATTTCGGTTTATCTCCTGGTTTCCTCGCCACCTCCCTTAATTCTCTTAAGAACGTTGACTTTTTTACTTTCATCTCTCTTTCTTGTTCTTGGATGCCTTTTACTTATCTGCTCTATTTTTTATCCAAACTTCTTCCCCATTTAATCTTCTTCTTTTCCATCCTTCATTTGACCATCCTCTCGGTTCCAAGAATTTGATTCTCATTCTTTCCCTTTTCATTACTTCATTTCCTCTCATTAGTCTTCTCACACATTTATATCTTATCGATCATTCTTCCGAGTTTATTAGTCTCACTTCAAACTTCATTGCTTTTACTCCCATTTTAATTGATATGCCACCTCTTCCTGTTTCTTTTAACAGCCAGTATGTTGGTGTTGATCTCTCCAATTTCATTATCCACCGTATGTATTTCGCCTGCAATTTTTCTAATATCCTCATACCTTTTCCATCCCCATATTTCTGCTCCATACGTCACGGTATTTCTAACTAGCGCATCAAACAGTTTCATTCTTCCTTCAAAGTCATCTCTGAATAATCTTTCTCACTGTATAACCTAAATATTCCAGTTCTCTTACTCTTTCTTCTTCATTCCAACGGAATCTTTCCTCTTTTCTTCTTCCTCCTGCTTTCCAGCATATCATTATCTTAGACTTTTACACATTTAACTCCAAGCTTTTCTTCTTTATGTATCTTTCGAATCTCTTTATCATATTCTTCAGTCCCTGTGCATTATTTACCATTAACACAACATCATCCGCATATGAAATTGTCCAAATTTACCTTCTACCTATTACGACTCCTCCTTCCTGTTCTTTGCTCATTTCTTTTTCCAGGTCTGCAAATGCGACATTGAAAAGTCTCGAGCTTAACGGGCACCCCTGTCTAACACCCTTTCCTGTTAAAAAAACTTTTCTATCAGTTCCTTCGTCACTCCTAAAATGCATACAGTTCTGTTGTACATTTCCTGTATCCTTATTCTTAGTTGTTCGCCTACTCCTTCTTCTTAAAGTCTTTTCCAAATTTCCATTTGTTCTTCTAATCTCCTCCTTAGAATGTCCGCGTATATCTTACAATCCGTGTCCATTTAAGTTATGCCCCTATAGTTCTTAACCATTTCCCTTTCTTTTATTTTTTTTGAACACAGGACTTAATATTCCTCCTTTCCATTCTTCCGGAAAGTCCCCTTTCTTCCATGTTCTGTTTATCACCTTTGTTTGATTACCTATATTTATTAAGATGATTGCGACCTCGATGTTGAATTAAGATATAATTTAAATGCAGGAGTTTAAATTTTAAGTCTGTTCGACTTTTAATATCTTAGATGATTTGAGTTCAGATCGATGTGAGCCAGATCGGTTTGTATCTACATTTATCTAATACATTTTTGTACGAAAGGACTTAATTTATAAATTTTTTGTTTTTGCTATATTCAATAAAAATTTGGAATTTTATATTTATTAGGAATATGTGTTTACCCTGTGATAATTGTTGGTTGGGCTTCAAATTCGAATTATTCAATATTAGGAACGATTGGGTCAATTTCACAGTCAGTTTCTTATGAAGTAAGTTTATTATTAACAATATATTCTGTAATTTTATTAATTGAAAATTAATCATTATTGGATTTATATAAATTTCAATATTATATTGAATTTATTTTAATTTTAATTCCAATACTACGACAGGAAAATCGCGGATAGGTCTTTTAAATTCGGAGACCAACTGCTACTGCACGATGAGACGCTAAGACGTGGGCGGTCAAAAACTAACACCTGCGTGGATAGGTTCTTACACGATTCAAAACACGCACGATAATAATAATTACAGTATAAAGGGCGCCGAACAATCCGCGTTCACACAAACACATTCTGCAATAGGGCAGTAATAGCGGAATGTTCGCAGTTTTGAAAGGAAGTAAGAATACACAAACAATTATGTAAGGATAAGACTAAGAAAAGTAATTTATTGAAAAAAGATGGTAAATAAGCGCACAACTAGGCGTCGTCGTCCCAACCACGTAGGGCACGGTCGACCTCCAATAGCGACCACAGTCGAGACCGCGGAGTAGACCCAACGAAGATGTCCCCATGACGTTCTACACAAAAAAAACCAATTGCAAGACTATTATCACACACACGGAAATAGGAACAATAACCAGACCTACAATCCCCGGTGCAATAAGAAACTCACCAAATAGGACCCTCAGACCCCATGAGTCTTCATCATCCTCCCAGGATTCTGCATGCTGGAAGAACCGACGCCAATGCACCCGATACTCCCTAATTGCCTCCATATAGGCAATGCTGATACAACCCGGCGGGGCGGGGCACTGGAAACGCTAGAGGAATAATCGGATAAATAGAACAATAAATTTACACAACATGATGTACAAACGAACCCTACTCGCACGTACAACTAAACCAAACATGATTTCCCGCGGCACGTTCAAAATAACTGACAACATATTCGTTCTGCAGATCACAACGAAATAAGAAGTGCTCAAGAAAATCGAGTCCCATATACCCTCACTTCTCACTTCTACTCAAGTCCAGACAAAGAAGATGAACTGTCCTACGTTAGCAAAAAAATTTATCTCGCGCACGCACAAGGAAAGACTTCGCGAATAACAAAAAAAAAAATGAAACACCGATACACCTCGACATTATAATTTTACAGGATTTTCGTCCTATAAAACGATGATACTACCCGCAGGAGGAACAACCACCGACACAGATTTCACTATAAAAGAATTCCAAAACCACCCCGGTATTTACTTCGAAAACTTAGGCGATCTACTGATTTATTGAGATACCTGGAAGTTAATATTACACGTAGACATATCTTACATCTACCAACGCGAAGTGAACCTCCAAACTGCACAATATGGTATATTTGCGCAATGTAAAAAACCTTCTACCGTCAACTGACAAAAATTATGTAAAACATTCGCCACGAAAATCCCAGACGAGATAGACCGCGACGCCAAACACCTTACCTACGTCTAGCAAACTAAAAGCTCAGCACAAAAACAGCGTCGTGGATAAATAGATGGATTAGGTTACATAGGAAAATCACTCTTCGGGCTAATGGATTCCGAATATACAAAAAAAAATCAATGATTAAATAGACCTTTTAAAAAAACAGAATAACAGATTAAAAAATGCAATCAAGGGACAAATGCAAATCGTAAGAGTCAATACCCGAACTTCTTAACGAGACTATACACGACATATGAGACAGCGAAAACGCACTCTTAAACGCGACTTGGCAAATTCAATACTTACTCCAACAGACAACTGACATTACTAAATTTCGAGAGACAGTACGCGAACACCTCATACTAATAAACAGCGTCGCGGGAACACTATTGCATGACATGCAAGACTTGTTAGAATTCATTATATCCATAATGAAAGGAGTCTTAAACCCACGGTTAATAACACCAGCACAAATCATAACGTACCTCACTTCCGGACTCGCACATATTCCGAAAGGGCTAGACTTCCCAATCGGAATAAAATTAAAAAACATGCACGCCCTGTACGAAATCCTTACGTTCACCGCATTTTCGGATACCAAATTAATTACTGCAGTACTAGATATTACATTGTTAAACGCGAAAAAAATACAAATTGAGCTAGGTGCACCGGGTACCCACGAAGATAAACGAATCGTTCTACGCGTATAGAACCCCTCGTCTCATACGTGGTACTTGACACCTCGGTGCAAGATTATATACATTGAAGCAAACAAGGCCTAGCAAAATGTAAGACAATAAACGATCTGTACCTCTGCACCTCTAATCACCCAATGTTCACTGCGATACCATACGGACCGTGCGAAGTACAATTGTACACAAAATTAACAAAAACCTCAAACAATTGTAAAATGCGAATTATGACACTGAATCACACGTTCCAGATAGAATTACAACAACCAGGCACGTGGATTTATATCGCGCAGAAACCGATACAACTAGCAGTAACTTGCGACGACAAAAGCACAAATATGTATAGCATTAAGGATTCAGGTATAATAACAATCAGAAACAAATATACAATCCCTACAGCCAAATTCACAATAGAAACTAGAAAACAATACAGAATAGAAAAAACATGGTACTACTTAACCGGCCACAATTTTGTCATTAGATGAAATTACACATCCACAGGCCACTGTAAATTCGTACGAAAACACAAATTTCAAGTTTAAAAGGATAATCAAACACCCGGAAGAATTAAATAAAGTTAGCAAACAAATTAGAAGACTTACAAAAACGATTTAGAAAAACCCGCAATTATACCAACCGAGTATCACTATAGCTTCTTTTCACTATCCACAATAACGGGATTTATCACATGAGGACCTATACCTAAAGTTGCAAAGTAGGATGCCTTTGGTCTTCACCTACTTCTTCACTGACCATCCCCCTCCTCCTAGCACTCATCTTCTTCAAATTCTTCACAGATCATCCTCTCCTTCTTTGGACTCATCATTTGACTAGACCATGTCACTTTAATGTGTACCAAACATCTATCGTACCACTCTGATCGTGCATCGAACGTCTGTCGTACCATTCTGATCGTGTATCGAACGTGAATCGTACCACTCTGAACGTGTATTACACATCTATCAAACGTGTATCATACCACTTTCAACGTCTATCGTACCACTCTGAACGTGAATCGAACGTGAATCGTATCACTCTGAACGTGTATTGAACATCTATCAAACGTGTATCATACCACTTTCAACGCCTAACGTACCACTCTGAACATGAATCGAACGGGTATCGAACGGCTTTGAACGCGTATCGAACGGGTATCGAACGGCTTTGAACGCGTATCGAACAGGAATTGAACGGCTTTGATCGGGTATCGAACGGGTATTGAACGGCTTTGATCAGGTGTCGAACGGGTATTGAACGGTTTTGATCGCGTACCGAACGAGTATCGAACGGCTTTGAACGGGTATCGAACGGGTATTGAACGGCTTTGAACGCGTATCGAACGGGTATTGAACGGCTTTGAACGTGTGTCGAACGGGTATTGATCGGGTATTGAACGGCTTTGATCGGGTATTGAACGGCTTTGATTGGGTATTTAACGGGTATTGAACGTGAATCATACCACTCTGAACGTGAATCGAACCGCTTCTGCATAATTATATCTATCGTCTTAATCTAGTGTACATTACATGCAGGAGGTTGGGGAGGGTGAAGAAAAAACATTTATACATTAAAAAATTGTTTTTATTTATTTATGAATTTCTCTCTGGCGTTTAGACCACCAGTTGAATATTTTAAATACATTTTGCATGGCACAATGCTTTGCGTGTCTGCCGCATCGCAGAGTATTAACTACATTTAGCTTATTTAGAGATTTTATATCCTCGTAGTCAATGTCCAGCGTCTCAATGATCACGTCCATTTTCATGTCTTCATCGAGGAAATTTGCAAGCCAGTCGCGTTTCTGCAGCCCTTTAACGTATACGATATGGGATGCGTCATCTTCTTCATCGATCGCTTCAGCAACAGCTTTCATAATTAGCTGTTTAGTCATACTGTATGGAACGTCTCCATCCTCCCACCGTAGCCCATGATGTTTTGCCACCAACCATGGGATGCTTGATTTGTCGGATTTCGTAAGAAGAAATTGCGGCATCGAACTCCCAAAAATATAGTGCGACATAATTCTTCCATTTCGTAGGATAGCCACTTTCTTGACGACAAATCAATCTTCCATCAACGATGAACACTTGTAGGTCAACAAATGTTGGTATGGTCATTATCGGTACAATTTAGAGGTCCGATTGCTTCCAAGACAGGCGGGAGAATGCAGTCTTTCTCATAAAACATCTCGATTTTCACGATGAAATTTTTTTTGGTATGATTTTGGCACAGGAGAGGGCGGGCAAGTAGTGTGGCAATTTAATTCATTTTGCGTACCACGTTTGTCAGCGGATTGTATTCAACCACCCAATCATGCAGAATCAGATAGTAGGCCGTAGTATTTGCAGGCACATTCTCTTTGCACTCGAATTCTATGCGCACGTCCACGGTACCATTCTTGATCGACTCATTTTGTCGCGAGCAATCAATCACCACGAGGGGACCAAATTGTAAAAATTCAGCCACGGTGAATAATGCCTCGTTGCAACTATGTCCATAATACGATTTACGGAATTGCGTATACATGTGGTACAAGATGGCACGCTTATTCTTGTCAAAGTCCAAATTCAGATCATCATATGGGTAAAATTTCGAGTTGAGAAAAAGTTTTACATTGGCCAATTTGCAGTTGTTAAACTTAGTAACATCTTCGCTCATCACATTCTTTCGATCTGTCTGTAGAACAAGGATAATAACTCGCGGCTTCTCCAGCTGTGCAGATGCCTTCACGGCCCACGAATGCTTGGTCGTGCTCTGCAAGAGAGGATACTCGTACAGATCCCACGAGTGAAAACTAATGCTCAGGTTTTGTCCACTTTCCAAAGTATGTAGCAACGATAGGTTATTAACGTCATTTAACGTCACATGAGGCATCCGCCATTGCACTTTAAGTAATTCAATTTCTGGTTCCAACATCGGCCATCCTATTAGAGAATTGTTATCGTTGCGCGATCGTATTAAAATCAATTCGTGACGCGCATTAATAATCATGCGTTTGTAGTCCTCGCAAAATCCCAGCAAATATTTGAGTGGGATGCAAAAATTGAAATGATTTTTCACTATTAGCCCATTACGTCGTTTCAAGCCCCATCCGGCATTCTCCATATTTTTGTCTTCGCAAGATGTCAGGGATACATAGTTTTTAAGCTTGCTAGTTATTCCAACGTTTCTGTTGCGATCAATCTCCACACCATTCAACTCGTATCGAATCTCATCAAATAAGAACGCCATGCAATTATTTCCCGACATCACCGTTAATGTATCGCTTGGCTTATTTATCTTCAATTTCCCCTCCAAGTAGAGGAAACTTTCACACGGCAATGTGTATAAATCCTGCTACTGTATGGGTATTCTTATCTTATCGCTGTATCCAAACGTCGTGTTGACGTATGGGTTGTATGTGTGAGTCTCGAGCTTGACGATGCGATCGTCAAACGTCGGCTTCCCTCTAATGCTTAGAATGTCCACCATTTTTTTTCAACTTAAATGCGCACAAGGAATACCAATGATTTCAAAAATGTAATGTTCGCAGGACTGAGCCTTTTCTTTTTAGTGTAATCAGAGCTGTTGCAGGTGTTGTTGTTGTTGTTGTTGTTTTTGTTATTGTTGTTGTTGCAAACAATTTCACTTGGAAGAAACGAGTTTCTGGAGTCGTTCAACACAAGCATCTCTTTCGGTCACGCCACACGTATTATCGTCGTCGCCGTCGTACGTGCAATCTGATGGTAATCTCTTCACCTCGAAAATCGAGCAACCCTCCGTCTTGATCCACAACGCGTATCGTTAGATCCGTAATGACCTGTGCGGTGATTGGAAGGTAAATGATCTGCGCAGGCGTTTCCGATATCTTATATCCTGGTGGGACTCTCCGAGAAAATTCATGTATCGTAGGTACGCGCTTCCCATTGTTGTACGCGTCAGGGGTCACGCTGCATTCTATGCGAATAATGTTCACGTTCATGATATTAATTGGATCGTCCGATTCATGCCACCGTCCAGGTTCTAATACCCGATTCGTCGAGAATCCCAGTAGCGATCCAATGTTATTGGGTTTCGTAAAGTCTATGGCGAACGAGCAGTACAGCTCGCTTTTCATGGTGTTGTTGTTGGGGTGCAACACTATTGGATACACATCGTTGTCACCGTCATCGATACCGCCGAGATTTTGAGGATACCGCTCGAGTAATCGATGCTTCAAATACTTGGCAATGGCGTCTAGTTCATAGGAGCCGTGTGGAATCGTAATGTATTCATGAGTGGTGTCGACGCTGCTGTTGATGTCATAGTTTGCGGTGAAGTAGAATTTATCGTTGCTCGAGTCGATGTGTGGTATTGTATGATAAGTTTCAAAGGTTGTTAGACCAAGCTCATAATCATCGTCGCTCAAATCTATGGATGGACAGTAGCTTACCGCGAGGGTGCTACTCTTGCCGGTTAGAGTGAATGTTAACGACATATTCCGAGCTGTACGACTCGACTAGTACTGAATCAGAGTGGTGGGAAGTCAATCCATAAATTTGGTGCCAATCGTTTGTAGAAAGCGTAGACATAGTTGTCCACAATTGCTCTGTTCGTACTTCTGATAAGCCATTCGATTGTATTCGATTTTCACAGCATATTTATCCAGATATTGTACCAATTCCTTAGGCGGTCGAAGATTCCCAAAACTGTCGAAATATATAGCTCGACACCTTCTCTTCGCATACGCTACCCAATGAGTCCCCGGCCCCTCGACATTGTCCAAATTTACGATACCGCTCTCGTTTTGACGTACTCCTCCGCAAGGTAGTGCATTGCGCATGAAAACACCTCTAAAGAATGGAATACGCATACGTTTTGCCAACTCCTCCAATTGCGCGTTGGTAGTTACGCCGACAGGCATTTTTATTTTCTTTTCGGTGTTTTTTTTTTTTCGTTTTGATATTCCCCGTCCGCGCTTGTATAGTGCGAGATAAAGTCCACGACCTTCCATGGAGCGATTATGGCGTTGCATTTCCTGCAGCTGATGTTGCGCCGCCTTATTATCGTTTACCGCCTTAGCGATCCCCGCCGCTCCACCAGCTAACGATGCGAGAACACCTAGCAGCGGGAGAAGTCGTAATATACCACCCCGTTTTGCCACTGGGAGAATCCGCTTTTCCGATGCTCTCTTTGGAGTCCTTTTGCGAGTTTTTGTTTTCATCCCCATTCCGATTTTCGTTTTGGCCTTCATAGCTGCCCAAACAGCTGTAGCAGCACCTCTTTCACCTAGAGTCGAGTCACGCGCAACGATGCGTTTTCGCGCTTTGTCAGCGAGTACGTTATCTGCCGCATGCCTTTCGCCGAGGTTGTTACTGCGCGAATACGCAATATCGTGTTCGCGACACGCTGCGTCCAACGGATTGATGCCTTGATCACCTCTAACCAATCGTTTTGCTAGATGTGTTCCTGGGCCGCAAAACTGGTATCCCGGGATATGTAATTCGATAGGTAGCGCGTTTATCGCCCGATTTAACAAACCATAACCTTTCTTTACTCCCGTTGGCGACATTCGCTACAGTTTTTAATCAATGGTGCCGGACCGTCGATATGCGTTCGCTGCCAAGGGCGATTATAATGTTCCAGACACCGACGATACTGTTGAACCTCAGAATCAGCTTTTATATGCTCGGCGAGTCTGTCCCACAACTGATCAATGTGTCTGCCAAACTCTCGCAGTAGAATAATCTTTGGTATATATTTCAACTGTTCAGAGGTTAAGTCTCGAATATCACAATTATCCGACAGGATCAGAAGCATTTTGAATACTGAGCTGTTTTGCTTCAGCGTGGACCTATAAATAGGGCGCGTCGCCGCTTCGACGTATCAAAATAATTTTTTCACAGTTCGCGGAGAGGATACGATTCGTCCGACAACCTGTGACGATACGCATAACAAATTTTGACGATAAATCGCAAATGATGTCCTCGAAAACAAGACGCAAACATGGTAGCATGCTACCAAACACTATACGCTGTCTGATTTGCGGTCCATCAAATTGCGGAAAGACCAACGTGTTGGTGAGCTTGTTGGAAAGTCCTCAAGGTGTTCGCTTCGAGAACGTGTACGTGTATTCCAAGTTGTTGCAACAGCCGAAATATCAGTATTTGGAGAATTTATTGACCCCGATAGATGAAATTGGCTACTTTATATTTTCGAATAACAATGACGTCATCCCACCGAGCGAATCGCTCCTGAATTCAATTTTTATCTTTGATGACGTGGCATGTGACAAGCAAGATACGATACGAGAATACTTTGCAATGGGGCGCCTCTCGAACGTTGACTGCTTCTATCTCTGTCAGACGTATGCAAAAATTCCCAAACATCTTATACGCGACAATGCGAATCTGTTGATTCTGTTTAAGCAGGATGGTACCAACTTGAAACATGTGTACAACGATCACATAAACACTGATATGTCTTACGAGGATTTCTGCGCTTTGTGTCGTAATTGTTGGCAACGGGAATATGGTTTCGTGGTAATAGACAAGGATAGCGCAATGTCCAATGGGCGTTATAGAAAGGGATTTAACGAGTTTGCCATACCATGAGATGGTCAATTGTCGTCAACACGTCGGTGGGAAAGCAACGTCTGCGGTATAACGACGATGACCGAAATCGATACTCTGGAGATTAAGGATCGCGAGAGAATAGCGAAGGAAATTGCCAAAACCAGCGAATCCATTCGCAAGAAACATCAGGCTTTGAAGACTGGCAAGATGGAGGAAGATGTCGCGTTGGAGAGATACTTTAAACCTGTCGTCGAACCCTTAAAACATATCATGAAAAATACCACAGCAGCAGAAGCTGACGCATCACCGTCGATGAGCACAGACGTTGAAGGGAATGAAACATTAACGCCTCAAACAAAAATTCAGCCGAAAGGGAACACATCGCGCAAGACAAAGAGGAAACCATACATGCCATCGGAATATTCACCCATAACCTCCACACCAGTTCGATCGAAGCGGAAACGACAGAATGCCACATCAAACGATTCCCCCGTTCCTCCCACACCAATAAATACCGGTATACAATCGCTTACAGCCATTGATGACGACGTTTTCGAAACTAGTCCCGATGAGTCGTTTGCAACATCTATTAGATATCAACTCCAAACATCCGAGGGACAAGAAACGTTTCGCAGCCATTTCGGCCCGCTGGGGCAAAAATACATGGGCGCAATCCTAAGTGGTGATAGGGATACAGCAATGGACTATGTGTATGGTGTATACTTTGGCGATAGTGGAACGATGCTTGGGGATAAAGCTTTCGATATAGACAAGGATGATAATATAATCATTGATGGTGTAAGATATAGAGGAACGTCCGGTCTTTACGAACTGATTTTCAAGAGAATTCCCGACAATGCCCTGTACATCGATGCCGACAAACAAAAATACAAAAGTATACTGCTGACGCTTTAATCGTCATAACGCTAAATATCCCATATTAAGCAATAAGGGATACAAGTACAAACATGTAATTGCACCTCTACTCCCCCGTGTATCGGCTAATAGGGCAGGGAAAGGTCTAAGGACACCGCTAGCGATGATGGTAAGCGACAACAAGATCGATTACGTGCATTGGGATGATCCCAAGGAGCTGGTGGATCGATTGCGTTTGCTGGAAGCGTCACGTCAGGCTGGTAACAACTCTCATGATCCTGAAAGTCTATCGATTATCGAGGAACTCCGCGAGGTAAGCCTCATTATAAATTAAACCGCACGTCGATGATTTGCACTGATGCCGAGATGCCGATCAACAAATTTGGAATATCGCTCGAGAAGAGTGGAGCAGCTAGAATGGACTATTACAAATGGAGCGGCATGCTTCGAAATTATATGCCAGATAACGCTCTTTGTGTGGATGGTGCCGACTTTGATGCAAAATCACGCAAGATACGACGTGTAGCTCAGCCGGTGGCTGACAGCGATGCAGTCAATAAACTATACATGGAAAAGCGCATTAAACTTTTGAGAGAGCAGCAGGAAGAATTAGAGAGGAAGCTGGTCGTGTTTCAGAGAGATATGCTGACGTTGCAAAACAGCGTTAAAAATGTATCGCAGGCGTCGAATTCAACCCCGCAGCAACGCTGCGAAGGAGAATCATGCGAGACGATTGAACTTGTCCAGAATTTCCTCGGGTCGATAGGGAGCACATAATGCACGTACATGATAATTATCACATCATTCGTGTCGAAGACACCTCTGCGATCAAACATGCAACCATTATCGAAATCCAAAAGTAAAGAAAACCATGGCCCCAAGAAGCGGCAACTTGTTGAGGAATTGCATGCCCCAGCTCGAAGACATTTCCCACGGAGGCGCGTCAGAGTGCATGGATACGACGATCTGTGGCAAGCTGACGTTGTAGAAATGCGTCCATACTCGCGATTCAACCAAGGTCACCACTACATACTCACCGTCATCGATGTGTTGAGCAAGTATGCATGGGCGGTGCCGCTCAAGACTAAAAGTGGTGTTGAGGTGACCAAAGCGTTTGCAAAGATATTAGAGATCGATATCCGAAAAATTTGCAAACCGATCAAGGAAAAGAATTTTACAACGCCGATGTACAGAAACTCTTGTCAAAGCATGACATTAATCATTATTCGACGTATTCGGTGATCAAGGCCTCTGTCGTAGAACGTTTCAATCGAACTTTGAAGAACAATATGTGGAAAATGTTTACGCTCAATGGAACCTACAGATGGATCGATTCGCTATCGCGTCTTCTCGCAGAGTATAACGCGCGAAAACATAGAACCATCAGAATGCGTCCTTGCGATGTTACCCCCCACCCCCTTCGATCGCCAACAAGCTGCTAGCCACCGTATACAGCAACATAAAGATCGCTGAAATTGCCGAATTGGACAACGGAGGTGTTCAAGATAGCCAAAGTACAGGCAACTAATCCCGGGACGTATCTGCTCCTCGATTCCTGTGGAAAACCTGTTGCCGGAGGATTCTATGAACACGAGTTGCAACGCGTCACCGATCCTGATGTGTATCTAGTGAAAAAAGTGTTGCGTAGAAAGTATGTGTTGCGTATGCACGATTGTCTGCGAACCATTTCGATCTCCCTGTGCAAACACTGCGCGTAGTCGTCGAAAGTTATCGTTGTGGCTATGACGTTGGTCTTGACGCCTTTCGCCTTTTTCATATCTTTTGTACCGTCTACGCGAAGTGCATACATTTTCGCTCTAAGACCTACGAATTCGGTCATTATCGCGCCATTATTTTCGTCCTTCATCAGCCCTGGAACCTTCTTATTTACGCGCGGCATATTATATGAATTGTTGATAGGATAATCGCTTGTGTCGAATCTACCGATATTATCTTTCATGGACTTGTAGATATCTTTGCATTGAATGTGATAAATGAGGCTGTTTGTGTTTGTGTATAGAATTTTACAACTTGGTCCGTGCTTGGACGACATGTACTCGTGGTGAAATTCGTACAAACAAATTTTTTATATGTCCAGAATGCACATACCCGCGTATATCGGTTTGTTGAATTTTACCTCGAGTTTTCGCAATGCAACAGCTATTAAATTTTCCGAAAAAACATTTCGGCTGTGGAAATTCGGTTTCGCGATCATTGCCTCCGCGCTATATCGCCCTTCCCAATGTGTCAAAGGTTTTACATCCACATGATTTCGTACATTTTCCATAGTTTTACCAAATACCGCGTTGTTCATCAATTTGTACAAATTTTTTTCAAAATCATTTGTCGCGCTTGTTCTAAACCGTGTATTGAGTTCGATGTAATCGCGGAGCCAGGGGGATTGAGCGAATTGAAGCACGCGGTGTATCTTTGTAATACGAAGACCGTGACGCGTGCACTGCTGCAGGTTGCGATAATGAATACCGTAACGCTGCTTATCGTATACCGTCGCGAGTAACTTGTCCTACCTGCTGCCAGGTGGTTTGGCACGCGTCGGGCAGGACGGTAGATCGGCATGAGCGTCGTGCAGACTTTGCGGATATTCTAGATCTACCTCGAGAATGTACCCCGTGGGCGAATCGACAGCGATTGAAGACACGTCAAAATTTACATCTTCGACCCATTGAAATTTGGCGTATGGCAGGGGTTGGCAGCAAGATGAACGACTGTGCCATCCTGCTGCCCAGCGAAGATAACAATTTGCTCAGTTTTGGCAACCACTGTAGGAAAGAGCGACTCCCATTCATGGTATATGCCGATCTGGAGTGTGACATATGGAATAAATTACATATGTACCAGCACCATAAAGTTCATACCATAGCCTATTATATGCATTGTTCGTATAATGCATCGCTATCGATGTATCGATGTCGCCCTGACGCGGAATGTGTTTCATGGTTCGTCGATGAACTAAAAAATTTTGCAAATTTTCCTAAACCCATCCTGGCCAGTAATGTTCCCATGCCTGATTTAACCACCGACCAGTTGACGGCATTTCGCGATGCAACACACTGTCATATTTTTGAAGAGCCATTCAATGCTATCGATATACGAGTCCGCGATCATTGCCATCTATCCGGGCGGTTTAGAGGCCCAGCACATTCGGAGTGTAATTTAAATTATAAAAATGCGTTTTACATCCCCATAGTTTTCCATAATTTATCCGGCTACGATTCACATTTCATTATCGAGAAAATAGCTACCGCTTTCGAAGGTCACGTTGACGTATTACCCGTAACTAAAGAAAAGTATATTTCATTCACAAAAAAATGTCGAAGATACGGCTAACTCAGACTGGCGAAATTATATTAAATTACGAATCATCGATTCATACAAATTTCTAAATACCAGTCTCGACAAATTAGCATCTTTTCTTAGTATAGATCAATTAAAAATTTTACGATCTAAATTTGAAACATTATCCGCCGAAGATTTCAATTTATTGACGCGAAAGGGTGTCTTTCCATATGAATATCTTGATTGTGCGAACAAGCTGCAGGACCCATGCTTACCGTCGCGCGAGTCATTCTACAGTTCGTTAACGGGTGAGACTGTATCCGAGAGCGATTGCGCGCACGCCGAGACAGTCTGGCAGCGTTTCGGGATTAGAACCTTGGGCGAATACAGCGACTTGTATCTGAAAACAGATGTCTTGTTATTGGCAGATATTTTTGAAAATTTTCGCGAAAGTTGCATCAAGAGTTACGGATTAGATTCAGCACACTATTATACTCTACCCGGTTTCACCTGGGATGCCATGGTAAAACATACCAAAATTACATTCGAATTGCTCACCGACGTCGATATGGTTATGTTTATCGAACGCGGTATACGCGGGGGTTTAAGTCAATGTTCCGGAAGATACGCACATGCCAATAACAAGTACATGCCATCTTACGACGCATCGGAACAGTCATCGTAAGTAGGTAAGCTATGCCGATTCTGGCTCAAATGTGGGCGAGGGGGTGAGGCGGGGCGGGGGGGTACCGGGCGCGTGGGCGAGGTGTGGAGGGGGTACCGCGCTCTTCCGCGCGATGGGTGCGGGGGTGAGGCGGGGAGGGGGTACCGCGTTCGTTGGTGAGGGGGCTGACGTCAGAGGGGAAGGGGGATTTCAAAATTTTCAAAATGGCGTCGCGCGCGCAGTTCGAGTTCGTGGGCGAGGGGGCTGACGTCACAGGGGAAGGAGGATTTCAAAATTTTCAAAATGGCGTCGCGCACGCAGGTCGAGTTCGTTGGTGAGGGGGCTGACGTCACAGGGGAAGGGGGATTTCAAAATTTTCAAAATGGCGTCCGCCGCTGCGCAATCTCCGTACACGCGCGGGGATCGGTGTGCAGGCGCGAAAGATAAGACGCGAAAGGATGTAACGCGGATGCTGTAATTCGACACCGATAACTATTCGAGATTAATTAACCTAAATAGCCCAACCGCCTCACGAAAGAATGCAACGTCGCCCTCGTATAAACATCCACCGACGAAATGTAGTTCGACGCGCTGTCGCGATAACTATTCGAGAACGATTAACCTAAATAGCGTAACCGTCTCACGAAAGAATGCAACGCCACTCCGTATAAACATGCGTCGATGAAATATAATTCGACGCGCTGTCGCGATAACTATTCGAGAACGATTAATCTAAATAGCGCAACCGCTTTACAGGAAAGCTGGAAGATATGTAAGTAAACCCGACATATTAATATTAAGATTTTCAAGATTGAATAATTTATTAAACTTAATTCTCCCACTCGACTACATCGTCAGTAAATAGGGCACTATCGTCGTCGTCGTCGTTGATAAAAATGACATCGTCGACGATTTCACAGAATACATCCCCATCGGCATCGTCAATTTGCTCGGGCTCAGTCTGCAATATCGCAAGCGTAAAGCCCCGATACTGCATTCGTATAAACTGTGTCAAAATTAATCTTTTTGGCATTGACACAGTTACGCCAAACCACGCTCTGTGGAGCACTCGCACGATGCCGCTGATATATATTCCC
Organism: Andrena hattorfiana; assembly: GCA_944738655.2. Taxonomy (NCBI): domain Eukaryota; kingdom Metazoa; phylum Arthropoda; class Insecta; order Hymenoptera; family Andrenidae; genus Andrena; species Andrena hattorfiana. The sequence goes on from OX122895.1 coordinate 13,582,305, forward strand.
ATATACATCATTATCATCATCATCATCGTCGTCATCTAAAAAGTACGTCTGCTGAGCATGTCGATTCAACCAAAATTGCTCATCCCCGTAGTGATCATTCGGTGGTTCATCAATTGCGGTGTCAGCATTATGAAAAACTTTTAAAAAAATATCGCCATCGCGAGCGACTTCAGCCTCGTGGACGATGTCATTCCGAATTTCTTCGGTTTGAACCTCAACATTCTGACACGTAACGTATACTTTCGGGCTAGAGGTATGGATCGGTATGACAGCAGAGGTGATCGTACCGGAAGCTGGACGATTCAAATTCACGGGTAATGACATAATCTAAAACCAATTTTTCTTATAATTCTCAAAGTTACTAACACAACGATTCACTAAAATATGGTAATGGAAACTTACGGTATTATTCGATTGTATTTCTCGTGCGTTGAACGACTGACGATATCCTCAACAAGCAATCTCTTTCAAAAGCAGTTTCCTTCAAAAGCGATCTACTTCAAAGCACTTTCACTTACAACACTTTGATGCAATTACAGTCGACTTAGATGTGATAAATTGTTAAAACGTTTCTCGCGGTAACGTACGTCTTGATCGCTGTAGTATCATTTGAGAACTGATTTTAAGGATGCTGATCCATGATCGCAAATGCGAAAGTATAGCGCGATAATTATTCGGGTATCACCCAACGTATCTTGAAAACTGAGACCACCGTGATGGGTGTAAACACCATTATCATGAAAGCTGCAATTCAATACGCGTGGCAACGCATCGAGCAAGCGCTACATCACGTCACCTGATTGAGACGTTGATGGTGAGAGATTTCGAAGAAAAGAATTCGAGGCGATAACGACTCATGAATCTCGGCTAGGGTAGGTGATTAGTACATTCAATCAGAGTCCATAAATCGTCGAGTTTTCGATATTCGAATCAGGTGGTGGAAGAGTTGCATCAACCACTCATACCTTAGCAGGTGCATACACTAGCGTGCGTACCTTTTAATTGAATATTAAAGCAGAAGAAGTAAACATGGAGGTATTCATGGACACGTACAGGGTTTTGTCCCGAATATCCGGACTTTTACGCAGTGTTATGGAATTCCGAGACTGGGTGAATCAGTGTGACGCGTGCTTGCGACTCATCATCGAGTATCAGTGCGGTGAAGGAGTGTCAATGGCATCGAAGCAGCGTCTGGCATCGCTAATCGCGCGTATCAAGACATTACGTACGATCGTGCGGGTACGGTTTTCGCGAGTAGGACTCGGGGTTTCGGGTCGATCGACGACACCTAAGGTCGTATGGGAGGATGTGGAAACCGCGTTTCGGAATCGTATTTCGACTGGTGCTGTAATTAACGTGGGGTACATCGATCCGCGTCAATTTTTGGAGGGGGCCCGACGAATGGTGCTATCGCGCGTGACAGACGCTATCGGAGAACATTCTGGTGTGGTCGTGAATACGGTCCTGAACGCGGAGTTTATGTTAAATACGAATATAGACATGAAAAGTTTCGCGACGCGAAATCGCGTACTGTTCAGGACATCGAACGTGCGCGAGTGGTATTCAAAGTGCGTGATCGCACCCACGTTAGTGGCGATCGAGGAGTTTCAAGATCGCGATAGTGGATGGGCTCTGAGGGCTGTGCTAAACCTCATAATAAACATTAATAAGCATAATCCTCTGCGCGCCGGCTGCGACGTACCACTTCCACGCGAGGTAATTCTGAAAAAGGCAGTGGTCAATGTACGGAGTGGAGACAGTGCGTGTTTCTTATGGTCAATCGTCGCAAGTTTGTACCCCGTTGCTGCGAATAGTGCTAGGATCGCATCGTACCATCACTACTCGGAGGTACTTCGCACGGACGATGTGACGCTTCCCGTGACGTTGAACCAGCTGACAAAGTTCGAGAGGATGAACGACGTGTCGGTAAGTGTGTACGCGTGGTCCGACAGAAGCTGCGTGCCTCTGCGTTTAACCGAGGACAAGCGGGAGAGGCACGCGAACGTGCTATTGATACAGGACACCAAGGACCCTCAACGATATCATTTCGAGTGCATTCGAAGCATGTCGAGACTCATTTCGAAGCAACTCGGCAATCACGGACACCAAGTATTCGTTTGCGATAGGTGAGTAATTAAAAAAAAAAAAAAAAAAAAAAAAAAAAAAATATTTCGATCGATATATTATTTATTCTTATGTTTATTATTAATGCTATTATCGTTACAGATGTCTCAGCTTCTTCAATTCGTCAGAGCGATTGACAAAACACACCGTGGACTGTCAGCGCTTGAACGAGTGTGCCGTCGAATTGCCGTCCGCGGAGGATAAATGGTTGTAGTTCAAGAACTTCAAAAATAAGGAACGAGCGCCATTCATCGTGTACGCGGACTTCGAGTGCATGCTGGAGGACGTCGAGCCTGCGAGCGGAGTCGCACGTACGCGTACCAGCAGCATAGAGCGTACAGCGTTGGATACTACGTTCATTGTTCCACCGACGCGTCTCTGTGCCGTTATCGCGCGTATCGTCACGACTCCGAGTGCGTGAAATGGTTCGTGCGCGAACTTCGAGACTTTGCGAACATTGCGTATTCGTGGTTGCGGAACGCGAAACCAATGAACTCGTTGACGGATCAACAGTGGCAAAGTTTTAACGAAGCAATCGCTTGTCACGTGTGCGGACAACCTTTCGTCGAAACGGACAAAAAAGTGCGCGACCATTGTCACACGACGGGCGAGTATCGAGGCGCGGCCCACGTGTCGTGTAACTTGCAGTTCCAAAGATCGTACACGATACCGGTAGTGTTTCACAATCTATCAGGCTACGACGCGCATTTCATGATCAAGGAGTTGGCGTCCGCGTTCGAGGGGCAGATCGACGCCCACGCCGACCTTCCATTCTGCCCGGTGCGCGAGCACGCGCCAGGAAGAAAACAGACCAAGCTGCTTGCCACGCTCGACGATAAGGAGCGATACGTCATCCATTATCGCTACCTGAAACAGTGCGTCCGACACGGTTTACGCGTGACGCGAATTCGTCGTGTGTTACGATTCGATCAGTCGCATTGGTTGCGCGACTACATTCGATTGAACACCGATTTGAGGACACGAGCCACGAGTGAATTTCAAAAGACTCTATATAAATTAATGAACAACGCGGTGTACGGGAAGACAATGGAAAATGTGCGGAATCGCGTAGACGTGCGACTGGTGACGCGGTGGGACGGTCGTTACGGCGCGGAAGCGCTGATCGCGAAACCGAACTTTCACAGCCGCACGATCTTCTCGGAGCAGTTAGTGGCAATCGAAATGCGTAAACTGAAAGTTAAGTTTGACAAACCGATATACGTGGGTATGAGTGTGCTCGATGTATCGAAGGAATGTCTGTATGAATTTCAGTATGCATATATGCGCGCCGAGTTCGGTGATCGGTGTAAGGTTCTGTACACCGACACCGACAGTTTAATGTATAGCGTGGAATGCGAGGATGCGTATGAAAGGATGAAGCGTGACGTCGCCCGATTCGACACGAGTGATTACGCGGTGGACAATCCGTACGGTATGCCCCGCGTAAACAAAAAGGTTCCGGGACTCATGAAAGATGAGAACAACGGCGCCTTGATGACCGAGTTCGTCGGACTACGGTCTAAGATGTACGCGACTAGAACGTTTAACGCGGCAGTGGGGTCTACGAGTGAGACTAAAAAAGTGAAGGGTGTGCGGAGACACGTGGTCGCGAACGATATACAATTCGACGATTACATTCGTTGTCTCCGCGATCTCACCGAAAAATCGATTCGGCAGAACAATATTCGCTCTAGCCGGCACGAGGTGTATTCCGTGAGTGGGGAAAAGAACGCTCTCAGTCCGTTCGAAGACAAACGATATATTTTAACCGATCGGGTCAGCACCCTTCCGTGGGGGCATTATCGAATCCCCGAGCTCGAGCTTGAGCCCGACGAGTCCCTCGAGAATCCCATTGTATACAATGCTTGTATGTTTGTATTTTTTTTTTTTTGCATGTACATATGTATATACGTTTCTTTTGTATATGTTATTTATTTATTTATGGATATGTATAGCGTAGAATATAACCCAAATTGTATTTTATACGTATTAGTATATATATTTTTTCCTTCTTTATTAAGATAAATTGTACGTATATATATGTGGCGAAGAAGAATGAGGGGGAGGAGGAGGAGGAGGATGTGAATAAACGGACAATGTATATATATATATTTATATGTATTTATTCATTCATTTATTTGTACCAGTAATATCAAGCACGATAACGAATCAGAGAATATCCTTGTCGCGTATCCACGAGTTCCGCGACGAATCGAATCCAAGCCACTTAACGTACACCTGATTCCCCTTGCGACGAATAATCTTCTCGACCAGATAGACGTCCGGATTCGCGACCGAATGTAGTTCGTACTCGTAGAATCCACCCGAGATCGGCTCTCCCGCGGAATCGCGCAGAATGTACGTCACCGGGAACGTTCGTTGTACGGTTACGATTTCGAATACCTCGGTCGACCAGTTCGGAGTGTACCCCTTCTCGAAGAGTGTCTTGAACTTGCTCACGCGTACCTTGTCACCGACTTTGAATTTCGTGCGTCGTCGAACACCTTTCGAGGCATATAGGGGGATGGGCTCATTCGCGGCGAACGACAAACGCGTCGCGGGGGTCACGTCAACGGGTCGGGCATTGATCGTTCGATGCTTGCGATGATTGTAGGTGCGTACGAGCGCAGGTAACAGGTCGATCCAACGATAGGACGCGTTCAAGGAGAATTGTTTCCACATGAGGTTTTTCAGCGTGCGATTGAAACGTTCGACGATCGACGCTTTCATCACGCTGTACGTGGAGTAGTGGTTGATCCCACGGGTCTTCGCGCATCGTTGAAACTCCGCGTTGTAAAACTCCTTACCCATGTCGGTTTGTAAATTTCGCGGACATCTAGCGCTCTGTCGCAATACGGTCGCGAACGCCGCGGTCACGTCGCGTCCACTTTTCGTTTTCACGGGTACGGCCCACGCGTACTTGCTGAACGCGTCGATGATCGTTAGTATGTAATGATATCCACGATTTTGCTTCGCGTACGAACGCATCTCCACCAAATCGGCCTGCCACAAATCATCGTAGCCGCGAATCACGACGCTACGCCTTGGGAAATTCCGTCTAGCCGGGGCGTGTAATTCGTTCACCAATTGTACTCGCTACTTGTCCATGCTTCGCGGGCTGGTGAGGGATTACCGCGACGTTCCAAGGGTGTTAGAAGTAGTATCAGTTCCTCGAGCGTTCGTAAAATACAATCGGTGCACGTATTTCGCGATCGTTCGTTATTAGTCGTTTCGAAGTCGTAGTCGATATTGTCAGCATCATTGATGATCGTCATCGTCGTCGTAGACCCTCGTTTGCTTTTCGTTTGTATCGATCCGTGGTTGTTATCGCAGTCGGCGTCGTTGCCGACGTCGTCAACTCGTCGAGTCTGTCTTTCAAGTGATCGAAGCGTCGTTCCATCGCGTTATTTAAATCATCCTCTAGTCGAGACAATTGCGCGTTAACGATATCCGTAATCGTTCGTTGTACTCGCGTCTCGAGTTGAGATCGTTGATACTCGGCGTCCAGTCGCGCGCTCGCGATAGCCGTTTCGATTTTTTGGGTAAAGCGTTCGTCCGCCGAGAACAATAGTCTCGTCATTGTCATCGCCGCTTCGTTGTTATTATTGTTGTTGTTGTTATTGTTGTTATTGCGTAACGAGGTGCCAAACTTGTTCACTGACATAACGATGCGTGCGCGCGAACGCTACTGACGCGACGATCATCGGATCGTTCAATTTAAGATGCGCCCGTCCTCGCGAAGGTCCTCCACGATGGATGCGATTTCGTTATCGTGACCCGTGTGACCTGCCGCGCGCGATGCTCCGAGCAATCCAAGCCTATCGACCAATTCGTTCGGATCGTCCCAGTACACGTAATCGATCGCGTTATCGGTGACCATCATCGATTCGTCGATGGGCAATCCCCGACCTTGTCGCGTGCCCGCGCCGCCCGCGCCGCCTACGTTGCCCCTAACGCGTCTGACACTCGATGTTCGCACCCCACCGATCACCTGGGATATGATTTTCTTATACTTGTACCCCCTGTTACCCAGCGTGCGCTTGCTCGGCGAATGGTTTTGCTTATGCGCGCTCGTCGACAACAAGATGCGTCGGTACGAGCGAAAATCAGCGTCCGTGCACGTCTGCTGGTTGGGTTCTCGCATGAACAACAATTCGTACAAACCCCGAGTCCCCGGGTATCGCGTTCCGTTCACGTGAATGTCATCGCCGTCCGCATCGATGGTGAGCACGGAATCGCCGATCATTAGATCTTCGTCGGGTCCCAAGTATACGCCGTACACATCATCGATTAGTCTCCTGTTGTCGGTGAAGAACAGTCGTAGGTATTGTCACGACAAGGATCCTTTGGCGTTCCGTATATACACTTCGATATCATCGACGGGTTTACGCACCATACCCAAATCGTAAGCCTTTACCGACGTCTCATCATCATCAGGAATTTTTTCATCGTCTTCATCGACGATATCATCAACAACATCATCATCATCATCAATAACATCATCGACAACATTATCTTCATCGACAACTTTGTCGTTGTTGTTGTTGATGTTATCGTTGTCGTTGTTGTTATCGTCGTCGTCGTCGTCATCGTCGTCGTCGTCGTCGTTGTCGTCACTAGAATCTGGAAGGTTATTCGGATGTTCCTTGATTATCGACGGAGTGACGGGTCGAAATCCCTTCGATGATTGTTGTCGATCGTATTCGTGTTTCCTATTCACGGGTCGCGATCGAGGCGTTGAGTGCGTTTTCGACGCGGACGCGTTCTCGATCAATCGTTTCAACGGTTCAACGATGGAACGCGTGCTCGCATCCACAGCCGCTTCCGTATCCATTTTTCCAATTTTCAGTGCCAAGCACTTTTTACGTATAACGTCGCTGACTTTGGCGATTTCCACCTTTGTGTCCGCGGCCCGGCGTTTCGTACCATTTTGAGGTATCGTTCCTTCTTGCCGATGACGTTGGTGAAGTTTTCGCGAATGCTTCGCGTCGACGTTGCTCGTGGTTATCGGCGTCGTCGGTTCGTTAGACATTTCGTGTTGCTCGATGAACGATTCGCGGTTTACTGATGTCCTCGAGCTACGACAAACTCGTTAAATCCTCTTCGATACCGACCTTCGTACATGGAACTATCCTTATCGATCACCACGAAATCGTATCGTCGACGTCAACATCTCGCGCACAAGTCGTTGAACGACTCGAACGTCATGTCTGTGTTCACGTGATCGTTGTACACACGGCGCAAGTTCGTGCCGTCTTGTTTGAAAAGTATGAGAAAATTCGTGTTGTCCCTGATCAAATGTTTAGGTATTCTAGCGTACGACTGACACAAATAAAAGCAATCCACGTTCGAGTGACGACCCACAGAGAAGTATTCGCGTATCGCGTTCTGTTCGTCGCACGCCACGTCGTCGAACACAAAGATCGAATCGGACCGAGCGTCTCTAGGTGGTACGATCTCAGTGTTGTCCGAGTAAGGAAAGTATTCGATTCCGTCGACCAGCGACAACACCTGCTCGAGATAACGATACTTCGGCTGATGCAACGATTTCGAGTACACGTACACGTTCTCGAAACTCAAACCGTTCGGTCTCTCTAGCATACTTAAAAGCACGTTCGTTTTTCCACACCCTGACGGTCCACAAATCACACCTCGCACGCTATTCGGCAGCAACGGGCCGTGTCTGTTCGCTCGACTCGCATCCCTATCATCTTCGAGCATTCGATTCGTGGTTTCGCGAATAACGTTCGACTGTTTCGCGAATCGCATGTTCGCGGTGTTTCTCAGATACTCGCGCGCGTCAGACGAAGCACGACTATTTATATTCCGGGCACGCGTCGCGCAGGTCACAATCGTTGTGATCGGCTAAGCGTGCGTACGCGTTCATTATTATTATTATTATTATTATTATTATTATTACAGTAGCTATCGTAATTATTCTAACGTATATGATAGCGTCAAGGACTGCGACGTCTCACGAATTAGGCAAGAATCAGAAGAGGAAGAAGAATCTGAAAAAGAATAAGACTGGATCGGGTCTCGTGAACAGTATCATAAACCGTCTCCCGTTCGAACTACACGTTCCGGGTTATCAGTTCTGCGGACCGGGAACGCGTTTGCTAAAGCGATTGGCTCGTGGCGACGAAGGTGTGAATCCCCTGGACGCAGCGTGTCGGGACCACGATATCGCGTACTCTCGTCGAAAGGATTTAGAGGGAAGACACGAGGCGGATCCTGCGTTAGCCGAACGAGCGCGAGAACGAGTATTCGCGAACGACGCGACCTTTGGTGAAAAAGCCGTAGCGACTGGAGTGTGGGCAACTATGAAGGCTAAGACTAAACTCGGCATGGGTACGAGAAGGACGAAACGTAAACATAGAAAGTCTGGAAGGAAACATCCTCGACGACGACGACATCGTAATCTACGAGTGGCGAAACGCGGTGGCTTTCTTCAATTTCTCCCGTTCGTGCTGCCCGCTTTATCAGCTATCGGGGCATTGGCCGGTGGAGCGGCTGGTATAACCAAAGCGGTGAACGATTCGAAGGCGTCTCGAAAACAGCTGGAAGAGACGTTGCGTCATCATCGGGCGATGGAAGGGCGAGGGATGCATCTGACACCGTACAAGCGTGGCGCGGGCTTGAACCCGAGACGGCAGTGCCAACGACGAGTGCAAACGAAGAAAAAAAAACGCCGATCGAGTAGGCGCGTGGCGACGGTGGCGGCGATAATCCAACAACCTATGACGAACCTGCAATTAGAGCGCGAGTGCGCCAGCATTCCGTTCTTTCGAGGGGTGTTTATGCGCGACACGCTTCCCACGCGCGTACGAACCAACGAATGCGATATCGCGAATCTGGATGAGAATCGAGGCGACGGTACGCATTGGGTCGCGTACGCGAAACGTGGACCACGAGTACAGTACTTTGATAGTTTTGGGAATCTGCGACCACCAATGGAATTGATCCACTATTTCGGACGCGGTACAACGATCACGTACAATCACAACCGCTTTCAACGTTTCGACGAGATGAATTGCGGTCGCTTATGCATGCAATTTTTACAGCAAAAGTCTATGGAATTATGGCATACGTACTAATAACGGTGTGTGCTGAGATTATGTTACAATGTATCCATGCGTAATGGCAATCCATATTTTCTTTAATAAAGATATATAATATCGATAAATTGTCGAGTATTCGTACGCGCGCGTCACTTCCCCTCTCTCCGTCTCGCGAGTGTAATCTATGATATGTCGTTCACGCTCACGTTAACGGGTCGCAGCAGCGCGCTCACGGTAAACTATTTTCCACCGATAGATTTGAGCGATGGTTAATACGAATTAGGACTCGCGGACTTGGAGACGTTTCACACGATACCAAACATCGACTCGAGCAACGATAAATTCTATTTCGTCGTGAACTATGACGCCGAAAACAACTCCATCGTCGACGTCGCTCATGAATACATTACAATCCCCCACGGTTCCTACGAATTAGACGCTATCACCGAGTATCTGAAGCAACGATTACTCGATCGATATCCTCGAAAACGCGGTAACAACGGGAACTACGATGACGACAAGTACCATCTAATGCTACGAGCTAACAACAACACCATGAAAAGCGAGATGTACTGTTCGTTCTTCGTAGACTTTACGAAACCCAACAATGTAGGCTCGTTGTTAGGATTTTCCCCGAATCGTGTCTTAATACCGAGAATCTGGCACGAGTCCGACGTACCCGTGAATATTATAAACGTTAACGTGATCAGAGTAACGTGCAACGTAACTACCGGCGCGTACAGCAACGATAAACCGGTACACACTATCCACGAATTTTCACCTCGCGTGCCACCGGGATATAAGATATCGGAAACTCCGCGACACGTCATTTACCTGCCGATCGTCGCACGAGCGATACACGATCTAACGCTGCGCATCGTCGATCAATACGATCGTCCTATAGATTTTCGCGGCGAAGAAATAACGATTCGTTTGCACGTTCAACGACGTCCGCGCGATAGGCTAGCGTGACCGCACGTGTATGCGCGCGTGTGTAGTATGTTAGTGTTAGATCACACGTACGAATCATCATTCGCCGCTGTCGCTGCTACTCCCGACGTCTCTGTCTCGCGTCATCGGCGCGACCCTTTATCGATAGGTGAAAGTAGAAAAATAAAGACGGGTGGAACGATAAGAAGAGGACCCATAAGGAGAAGCAAGCCGTTGACTCGCCGAAACGCACGTTTCCTACGATCGCTAGGATTCATCGTTGCCTATTAGACACGCAACCACGATGTCGATTATTCTGGATGTGGCGAATACGCCAACCTTCGACAATCGTATCACGAAGATCGAGTTACACACATATAATCCGTACGCCAACACGACGTTCGACAATAGCGACGAGATAAGAATCCCCATACAGCAGCAAGATCTGTACACGCTTCCGTGCGAAAGTTTTCTCTACATCGAAGGTCGTGGCACGTTGACGGCGCAGAACGCGGCAGGTCCGACAACGTCCGCGACCGCTGTTCTAGACACTAATTGCGTTGCGTTCATGTTCGATGAGATTCGATACGAATTGAACGGTGTCGAGATTGATCGTTGCCGAAATCCAGGAATCACTACCACGTTGAAAAATTACGTTTCGTTGTCGGCCGATAGAAGCAAAGTGCTCGCGAATGCTGGTTGGAATTATGCCATCGATTACGATAACGACATTTTTCATTCGGGCGTTTTCAATTTCTGCGTACCCCTGAACGTGTTGTTAGGATTCTGCGAGGATTACAAACACATCGTGATGAACGCGCGGCACGAGCTGATCCTTATACGATCGCGAGTAGATTCGAACGCGATGCACTGCACCTCCGCCACTGCGATACCGAGACTAGAGATACGCAAGGTGCAGTGGCGTATGCCCCACGTCGTTTTGGAGGAAGTGAATGAACTGTCGATGCTGCGTATCCTGGAAAGCGGCCGGCCGATCTTGATGAGTTTCCGATCGTGGAGCTTGCACGAGTACCCGTTACTGCAAGCGACAACGAAACACACGTGGACCGTAAAAGCTACGTCGCAAATCGAGAAACCTCGATTCGTGCTATTCACCACGCAAACCGATCGAAAGAATAATCCGAATAAATGCGCGGGTGAATTCGACCCGAATCCTCTCATGAACGTTCGACTGTATCTAAATTCCGAATCGTATCCGTACGACGACTTAAACTTGGATTTCGATAAGAATAAATACGCGCTCCTGTACGATATGTACGCGAAATTCGGTCGATCGTACTATAGTCACGGAGAACCGTTGCTGAACGCGATCGAATTCCGTAAATACGCGCCTATCGCGGTCATAGATTGTTCTAGGCAAAACGAGTCGTTGAAGAGCGCCACGGTGGACGTGCGAATAGATTTCGAATTCAAAGAAAATGTTCCCGCTAATACTACCGCGTACTGTTTGATGATACACGATCGTATAGTCGAATACAACCCTTTAACCAACGTGGTACGCAAACTAATATAGCGTGCGTGCGTGAACGATTATTATTACTACTACTACTAATACTACTACTACTACTGCGGATACTACTACTGTTTTAAAATGATGATGTAGATGTCAAAGTCCGCAGTTACTGATTCGTCACCGACGCTACTACTACTTATACGAATAACGATTTTCGCCGTTGTCGACATGCAAGGTTTCAAAACCGAACGTGATTTCGTCGTGAAAGAGATCGCGATTCGCACAAGCAGCAGCAGCAGCAGCAATATCGATGAAACATCGACGATCAGCCACTGGATCTTCGAGCCGCCATACTTCTGGAATCATCTGAACTCGTTCGAGAAATGTCAAGCGTCCTGGCTCGCGAAGCATCATCACGGTCTCCGCTGGTCTGATGGCTGCGTTCCATACTGGAAACTTCCGGAACTGCTCGCCAGCGCACTCGAGAACATCGACTTCGCCATCATGAAAGGTGCGGAAAAGAAAACCTGGATGCTGCAACTACTGCCGGACATAATCGTCGAGGATATCTGCGATGTGTACAAGCCGAAGGGGAAAAAGATAACCAACGCTCGAACCGTTGAGGACGACGGCGGCTACGACGTTGACGATGATTATTGCGGTATCACGCTTGACACCGTGGATTCCGACGTTCCTAACCTGAAGTCGATGGCTTCAACGAATACCTCACGATGCGCGTTTCACAACGACGGCGGTGTTTGCACGCTGGAGAATGTCCATAAAGTATGGAATTATATACGTGGCGGCACCTAATGTGAGTCATACGCACGCATTGCATCTACTTTACGCGTTATATGTAGAGAAACGAATATGTAACAATTTTTTCTTTTTCTTTGTTTTCTATAGCAATGGGAACGGCGGCGGCGATGAGAGCAATGACAACGGCGACCGATTCCTCTACCCGCGAGCAAGAAGATCCCTCCCATACGAACGTTGTTATACGCAAATACTGATTTTATAATTTAAGTACGCATGGATGGATGTACATTAATAAAACACACACTGTTTTGAATAAAAAAAAAATATATATATATTTATTTTAAATTATATTCTAAAATAAATTGATAAAAAAAAATATTTTTTTAAAAAAAAAATCTTGCGTGATGTTACCTCCTGCAACACACAGAAAAAAAACACCAAATTATTATCGTATAAAACGTTGATAATAGCGCGCGATACACTAAACAATTAAAATTCAGTTATACTCACTCATTAAATAGGCGAGGCAAATGCCAAAAATCTCCCTCAAATGCCAGGAATTCTATATTCGTCGTGTCTTCTCGCCACGTACGCCTAGCATTCTGAATTTTTTGTCGCAACTCGCGACAGACCCGTCCATCCTTTCTCGTCGGGTATTCGCGCCGCTGAAACAAAACACATGACTCGATTAAAACAACGTCGATTAATGTATGCGTATCAATACAATTTTTTTCTTTTGCGAATCATCACTTACGAGGCGCCCGACCGTCCCTAGATATTCCGCGGACCAATCCGCCATTACGTTTTCTCGTTCGTGCTGTAACAAACACATGAATCGACTAAAACATTGTTTAATGGTGTACGCGAACCAATATAATTATTCTGAAACAACACTTACGAGAAGGCTAATTAACTCCCGCCGTTCCACGCGCCACGCCCGCATGGCAGTATCACGCTCGTGCTATAACAAATGTACAACTTCGTTAGAAGACCGCCTAATTGAATGCGCGCACCAATTCAATTTACATAAAAAAAAACCATACTTACGATTATTCGGAGCACCTCCTTCCGCTCCTCCTGCCACGCACGTTCTATCTCTCCATGCCGTTGCTGTAACAAACGCACAACTTCAATATAATATCGTCGAATGAAATACGCGCACCAATTCAATTTACACAACTATACTTACGATGCATCGCTGCATCATAGCGGCATTCATGCCACGCCTCACTGGTGCTCGAATATAATCATATGCGGGCATGTTTGTTTTTTAAAAAAAAAATGCTTCTTGTACAACGATTGTGATGCGGTTATAAAACACACTAGCTCGTGCGGTGGCGGTCGATGTCCTTATATGCCTTTCGGGTCTCTAGACTAGAGGGCCAGCCCTGCACGTTGCAGGGTAGGGGTAGTCGCGGAGTAGGTGTGCTGGGAGCGTCCGTATCACAGTTTCTTCTCCTTCGATAATTTGATACTAATTATTCCAGCTTATAGTGCACTTTTATGGTTCGCACCGCGAATCGTCTTCGAATCTTCTGCAACACGTGTGCATCTTGAATTTAGCGCGTACGCTATTTGAATCTGCCGCGCACACCATTTGAATTTATCGCGCACTATTCATATTGATGTTTGTGCCGTAACACAACCATGATCATCACAATCATTGATACAATATTCTCTTGCACATTGGTGTGTGTGTGTGTGTGTGTGTACGTGTACGTGAATCTGTATAAAAGCAATGTTGGTCAGTCCTGTGAATGTCATTACACCACGTTCGCTCGAGTGCTAACAAGTATCGTTCGCGTCAATTTCTTCGTCGATCAGTATAATCGTACATAGTGCATATCAAGATGTATAAACGTAGCTTCGACGATTCATCCTACGCATCCGCCATCAATGGTGATGACCCCAATAAACGCCAGCAACAGGAACATCCTCATGAACAGTCCAATATGAGGTACGTACGCGTTATTATACACTTTTCGCTTTTCACTTACTTCATTCACTTACTTCTTTCACTGTAAACGCAAGCGAACCGAGTATTAATTCCGTGTATACGTTTCTTACAGTTCTAGAACCGCAACGCCAAAAACAACGAAAACGCCAAAACCATCAATCGTGCGAATCCTGGGGCGGGATTACCCGTTGACCTCAACATCGTATAAACGGCTCACGATAGGAATTCGCATTGGCATGGATTCGTGTCGCGTCGAGATCACCATAGTCGACAATAAAGGTGGCGAGTTGAGCTTCTCAATGTCTACGTGGAACCTCCTACTGCAAAATATGACTGACATTCTTAAAAAATTACGCGACAACGTAACAACACCCCAGACCCACATCGAAATTGATCATTTGCGAATCGAATTCACGCGCATGCACAATGATCAACTCGTCAAAATTACCGACAATCGCGTTACCTTATACATGACGGAAGTCACGATGCGAAAACTGTTCGCGTATGAACATTGCATCGATCATATGTTCACTTGGTTGACCGAAAATATGTACGCTGTAGCTAGTAAATATACCGCGTTCGTAAACGTTCTACGTAGCGCTACCGCACCAACAGATTATGTAAAATTAATTTCCGAAAGCGATCACTTTGAACGACATTCTTTGATTGATTGCGAATTGTTAGCGTTAGGAATGCAATCCATGTTGCGCGATGTAAATCATGTACCACTATAGTACGCGTATATGTTTTAATAAATGGATGATTTTCACGTTAATACCTGTAACGATTCATTTATAATATCCTTTCCTACTAATACGGTGGATAATTACTTATTCGTAAAGCATTCGTTGGGGTGGGTATTTGTCTGTCGGATGACCATGAGGCAATCGACATCGTACCGTTTTCTTTGGGAATTTCGGTAATGGAATGGGTGGTAACTTCGAACCTGTACATGTCGCTGACTCGCAGAACAATGCGATCATAAACCGTAACCCTGATAAGACGATCCGACCGAAGAATCGGGCTAGGTTTGCTAGCCAGATGTCTGTTTTTTTTCCATCTTTAGCGAATGATAATTATATTTTAGGATAGGTAGTATGGACGGTCCTGACACTGGTCTGATGTAAATCAGATATCCATGGGTGTAGGGTTTCCTTAGACTTTGCTATCGGTTTAAGTACGAGTTGGTGGTTACTCGACGCCTGGGAAAAAAATTTCGATACTTGAAGTTTAAATGCGCGCAATTTTACACGCTGTAGCATACGTCCGATGCGTTACCACGTATATCGAATTACAGTGTTGGTGATAAGGCACCGGCCCCAAACTTTAAAATATTCGTCTGCGGATGTTTATACAAGCGCGACGTTACATTACGTTTCACGAGGCAGTTGCGCTACTTAGATTAATCGTTCTCGAATAGTTATCGCGACAGCGCGTCGAATTACATTTCATCGGTGGATGTTTATACGAGCGCGACATATTAATATGTCAGGTTTACTCACCAATCTTTCAAGTTCCCTGTGAAATCTTTCGGCGGCGGCGGCGGCGGCTGCGGATGTTTATGCGAGGGTGACGTTGCATTCTTTCGTGAGACGGTTGGGCTATTTAGATTAATTAATCTCGAATAGGTATCGGTGTCGAATTACAGCATCCGCGTTACATCCTTTCGCGCCTTATCTTTCGCGCCTGCGCACCGATCCCCGCACGTGTACGGAGATTGCGCGGCGGTGGATGCCATTTTGAAAATTTTGAAATCCCCTTCCCCTGTGACGTCAGCCCCCTCACCAACGAACGCGGTACCCCCTCCCCGCCTCACCCCCGCACCCATCGCGCGGAAGAGCGCGGTACCCCCTCCACACCTCGCCCACGCGCCCGGTACCCCCCGCCCCGCCTCACCCCCTCGCCCACATTTGAGCCAGAATCGGCATAGCTTACCTACTTACGATGACTGTTCCGATGCGTCGTAAGATGGCATGTACTTGTTATTGGCATGTGCGTATCTTCCGGAACATTGACTTAAACCCCCGCGTATACCGCGTTCGATAAACATAACCATATCGACGTCGGTGAGCAATTCGAATGTAATTTTGGTATGTTTTACCATGGCATCCCAGGTGAAACCGGGTAGAGTATAATAGTGTGCTGAATCTAATCCGTAACTCTTGATGCAACTTTCGCGAAAATTTTCAAAAATATCTGCCAATAACAAGACATCTGTTTTCAGATACAAGTCGCTGTATTCGCCCAAGGTTCTAATCCCGAAACGCTGCCAGACTGTCTCGGCGTGCGCGCAATCGCTCTCGGATACAGTCTCACCATAAGCATGGGTCCTGCAGCTTGTTCGCACAATCAAGATATTCATATGGAAAGACACCCTTTCCCGTCAATGAATTGAAATCTTCGGCGGATAATGTTTCAAATTTAGATCGTAAAATTTTTAATTGATCTATACTAAGAAAAGATGCTAATTTGTCGAGACTGGTATTTAGAAATTTGTATGAATCGATGATTCGTAATTTAATATAATTTCGCCAGTCTGAGTTAGCCGTATCTTCGACATTTTTTTGTGAATGAAATATACTTTTCTTTAGTTACGGGTAATACGTCAACGTGACCTTCGAAAGCGGTAGCTATTTTCTCGATAATGAAATGTGAATCGTAGCCGGATAAATTATGGAAAACTATGGGGATGTAAAACGCATTTTTATAATTTAAATTACACTCCGAATGTGCTGGGCCTCTAAACCGCCCGGATAGATGGCAATGATCGCGGACTCGTATATCGATAGCATTGAATGGCTCTTCACAAATATGACAGTGTGTTGCATCGCGAAATGCCGTCAACTGTTCGGTGGTTAAATCAGGCATGGGAACATTACTGGCCAGGATGGGTTTAGGAAAATTTGCAAAATTTTTTAGTTCATCGACGAACCATGAAACACATTCCGCGTCAGGGCGACATCGATACATCGATAGCGATGCATCATACGAACAATGCATATAATAGGCTATGGTATGAACTTTATGGTGCTGGTACATATGTAATTTATTCCATATGTCACACTCCAGATCGGCATATACCATGAATGGGAGTCGCTCTTTCCTACAGTGGTTGCCAAAACTGAGCAAATTGTTATCTTCGCTGGGCAGCAGGATGGCACAGTCGTTCATCTTGCTGCAGTCCACTGCATGGGTCTCCAACTTCGTGGCGGATCCGAAATAGTGCATGCATCTGTAAACACCAAATATGTATTATTTAATTTGTTTCGCGAGACATTTCAGCATTTCGTAAGTATATATACGTACCGGTCGCAGATGAATTTCTTTGCCTTGTGCCTGCTCAGCTGCATGCCCACCAGCCGCGACAAGTTCTTAATCAGCACAAAGTGCCCTACATCCCCCTGTTCTTGATTCGGTGTATACAGCAAGCTTACATGCCGATCCCTCTTTTGCTGGTGAGACGCAGCGGAAAGACCGTCTTCGTCTTCTCCTCATCGAAGGTGTACACGTTGACGGAGATTTCGTTCTGCCGCTCGAACTTCCCAGTTTGCTCCAGAGACATTGGGAACTCAATGCCCTGGAGCTTTAGCACCAATGTATAAGGCGGGTATGAACTTGGGCGATCAGGATGTCTTTCCGCAGGATGAAGAGCGGCGACCACTGCCCACGCGAAACACGCATTGTCCTCGGATCGTAAGCTAATAGTCGCTTTCTTTAGCAATATTTCCCGCGGCAACTTAAACTGACACCCTGCGCGCAGCGGATTATATTTGTTGACATTGACGGTTAGGTTGAGAATTCTCGTCAATGCCCATCCGCTGTCGCGTTCCTGGAACTCTTCCAGCAATGCCAGGGTGGGTTCGATGACGTATCGCTGGTACCACTCCTGCAGATCGGATGTGTCGAACAGTTCGCAGTTTCGAGTGTTGATGCTTTTGCAAGCATGTTTATCGCCCGCCGCAAATTCACCGTTAAACACCGTGTTCACTTTGAGGTTTCGATGTTTCCTCAAAGCGCCCCGCACGTGCTCCAGTACAATGGTCTCCGCATCTTGCAGAAAGTTGCGAGGTTCGATGTAATTCGAATTTAACACGGTGCCAGTTAACACGCGGCTATCGAACGCAGTGTCTATTTCACGCCACAAAAGTCTTGCGCTCGAATGTCCTGCACCTTCGCGCACGAAACGGCCGCGTAACGAATGTTTCAGTCCTTCGAGTCGCGCGATTCGAGCAATCAGCGATTGTTGAACACCGATCGATAATCGCGGGCGTTTCACTCGGCTGTGTTCTTCCAAGGATTCGATACTTGAACACTTGAATACGATTCACTCGTTGCACCGTTCTTCCCACGCGATGAATTCTTCGCGTGAAATCAATCGTGCAGATTGATCCAACAATTGGCGGGTTACTTGCGCGAATTCCCCCATGGTCGTAAATGGAATGTAAATGTAATGTCTTTTTCCGCGCAACACGTTGCGACGATTTGAGGCTTTGGACAGTTTGGAGCGCGCTTTTATATCCTCACCACGATTTGCTATCTCTGTCTAACTCCTTCGATGTACCTCCTTCCTCCAATAGATTGTATGTAAAAAGCCGATTCTTCCCGATATCAGCCGAAGCAATTTCCGCTGATACATCATAATTCTTTCTATGATTCGCACGTATGGCGAATTAGCGCGCAAAATCATCCGACGCAGTTTCTGCTGACACCGCAGAATTCTAAGATTCGACATTTCCACAGGTATTATATTACATTCAACACGTGTCGAGACTTTTATCCTCGAGGGTCGGACTCAAGTTACATGTAATCGCGCGACACGCTGCGATGTTAAGATTGAAAATCATTTTGAAAATTTTTAGAACGAAAGCGATTGTGATCCTAAGTAGTGCTGTCTCTTTCCCTCCCTCGAATTTAACTTTAAAATAATGCTCTCTCTTTCCCTCCTCCGAATTTAGCTTTAAAATAATGCTCTCTCTTTCCCTCCTCCGAAGACGCGGTGCGTAAAAACGCCGATCTTTCCCGACATTGTCCGACATCATCCGATAAAAAAATAATGGATTATGCTTGGTGACGCTCGGTATATGTACCATTCATTAAAGACTAATGTTAGAGAGTGGGCGTTGGGGGAGTTGGTTAGGCGGCTGACTCGTAACGCGGAGGTCTTGGGTTCGAGCCCCGTCGCCCGAGATTCAGTTTTTCGATTATTCTTAATATCTTAAATTAATATTTCCTTCCTTACCGACTGTGGTTGGTACCACGCTCCAGAGTAGTAGCAATTCATACCCGCGGTTCCTCCTCGATGCGGTTCAGTATCGATTGATTCGATATCTTCTGCTCTCGCGCTATACCCCCACCACTTCGCCATCTGTATGACGTCATCCGCCGCACGGCCGCGCGCCGCCCGCCCGCCGCCTGCGGGAATTTTCCGCCGACTTTTGAAACTCAAATTTGAGTTTCAAGATCGGAAGAGGGGTGGAGGAAATGGCCTTCAAACTCAAATTTGGGTTAGAATCCCCTTAGCTATACTACTGTCTTGGACCTGAAGCTTCTGGAGCTCGAGATAATCAATACAACAAAATTTGTTTTTAACAAGGCTCAACCGGAGAGGTTCAACCACCTCCTCCAGCTGACGCACAATAGTAAGACTGCGGATCTTTTTAAGGTGAAGGCTTGAGCACACCAGAAAGTTAACTGGGAGCATTTCAAGAAGCCTAGAGTATTCCAGTGTAAGAAATGTCAAAGGATCGGTCACGCTAGTAAGAACTGCCACTTTCAATTTAGACGCGTTAAGTGTGCTAAGACACATGAGCCCTGTGTCTGTCCTATCAAGAAGGACGATGGAAGATCCCATCTGAAATGTGCCAATTGCGGATAGGATGGCCACCCTGCCTCGTACAAGGGGTGCACATACATTAAATTTGCATTGAAGCAAAAAAGCGGGGGTTGAAACGGTTCCGAAAATAACTGTTTCAAACTGTTATATATCGGTTCTGACTGAAACAGTTATGAAGAACCGATATTCTGAATAAATGTTATAAGGAACCGAAATTTCTGGCTATATCGATTTCGGTTACGGTTCTGCAGAACCGATATTACATCGGTTCCGTAACGGTTATATATCGGTTTTATAACAGTAATGTAACCTATCGGTTACTCATCGGGGATGCGTAGCACGTTCCAACATATTTACGATCAATGTCACATTTTTTAAATGGAAATTCGATTTGTTTATATGTCTTTTTATCGCTGGGCGTCTCTATCTGGTGTCTCTCTTTACAAAACTCTATCAATGCAGGAAAAGCCGAAGTGAAAGACAGCATCTGTAAATTAAGTATTGGACAGAGAGATTCTAGATAAAGAGGCTCAGCGATGAAGGATCTTATAAACAAACGCGAAGAGCTATTCTCTGGGTCGGAGGGTTTAAGACCAATGGGCCAAAGTCACTTGTATTCCTGAGCTAGTGGAGAGCACGTTAAATTGAAAACAAAAAGTATTATATTTCGCAGCAAGATACGTTGTCGTCCACGAGACACTGTGTTTATTAAAAAAAAAATAGTTACTAATCTACAATTTAAATTAAGTGTCAAATTAATATTAGTCGTAGTGTATAATAGTTATTACTGATATTTAAAAACATATCGGCATAATGGGCCGAAAGAAATGCGACATTGTTCGTAAGTATTTTGAAACGTGCGATGACAGCATGAAAATGCGATGTGTAATTGGAAGTTGCTCCGCAACAATTTCGGTATGTACATACAATTTAGTTTGTTTACATTTTTAGACACATAAGGGTACACGCCATATTAATAAAAGTTTAAGTTAGGTTTAACTTAAAAAAAAATTTATTTCGACTACTTTTGAGAATCAATTTATTTTCCACAAATTTATTATTTAATCATAGTTTAATAGAGATAAAAGACATCGTGACTAAGGTAAACGTACCTATTATGAAACGCTTTTCGACGGGGTTATGCAATTATCATCTAATTTATAACATTTAGTGTGTTAACTTTGAAAATTTGCATACCATTCGACAGACCATTGTTTTGTGATTATATAATGAGCCATAAAATATATATTTATTATAAATAAAAAATAATATGACTAGAAAACTAACTGAAGGACCTGTACGTATTATGAAACACTGCTTTCGTACCATGACCCGGTGTTTCATATTCAATGTCCCTATTATGAAACGCCCCGTCAGCCAAATCTGTTCGTTGCAAATGAGCAGGAAAAACACTTTGTAAGTATGAGAAACATAAAAACAGATCAAAAAGAAAAGAAAAAACGCAATTTTTTAAAGCAATATGATTCGACCTAAGTATCCTGATATCTATGGAAAATTAAATGGTTGTAAGGACTAGGTCAAAATAAATAATCAATTTCCTCTTTTATTATCTTTTATTATCATATCAAATCTTTAAAAATGAAAAACATTAATAAACGTTTGTAAATATAACAAAGACTATATTATAAATAAAATGAAAAGATTAATAGGACAATTGTTGAATTACATTTTTTCACTTTTAATTTTTTGTTGGATTTCATTAATTTTTTTGTAATTTTTTTTCTCCTCTGCTAACTTTTTTTCATCCTGTAAAAATCTTTTCTTCTCAGCTTTTTCTCCTTTCATCTTCTGTTGTTGTTCTTTCTTCATTTGAACTCTCCACCAATCATCTAAAGTCCCCAATGCAGGTAATTTCGGTTTCCCAGTTGCTTTTAATTTATTTTGTTTCTTCTTTGACAGATATTGGCGAGGTAAAGTAAAAGCTTCAGTAAAACTTTGACTTGTAACAGAATGTGCTATGATTTTTTCTTGTAAAATTGGACAAGCACTGTTTATGTGACTATCAATTTCACCCAAATGTGTATTACATTTATTTTCCAAAAAGAATGATTAAAAACTAAACAATGTGTATATATAGCAATAGCTTGACAATTTTCAAATAAATTTATATAAACCTGCTTGATTGATTTCATTATTCAAATGAATAGGGATTACACTTTTCATGGTAACAGTAGGTGATAATAAACTTCCGTCATTTATAAATGTGTTATATGATAATATATCCCATTCACTAATATTTTCATTTTGTAATATATGTTCATGGCACACTATTTTCATCTATATGGGCTACTAACATATTCTCCTGTACATTACTTTGTAATTCTATACATATTATATTACTCGAATTTACATCATTGTTATTCCCACTCTCAACAATCATATTGTCCTTGCTACTCGCACTGCTCTATATAAAATCCATTGAACAATTTCCTCTTCTTCTTCTTTACTTGAAACAGTAGGTGAATCAGATGTGGACTCTACTTTTTCAGGCACCTTCACTCTTCTATAAACAGATGTTAGAGGGACCCCATACATATTTGTTGCTTTCCTTAAAGAAATGCCCTTGCCAACTGCTTCCACAGCTTACTCTAATGTGTCAGGAGCGTAATTTTTCCTTGTATCCCTTTTTTTTGGGGAAGTTTCCTGTAAGGTTTTCCTTTGTGTAGATCGCATTAGTTTCTGTTACACTTTCTTTCAAAACACTATTGCCCGTTTATCTCGTGTTCTTACTTTTTTCAATGGTTTTCACTTTTTTTACTCTCCCAGACATTATAAAATTCTTTGTCTGTTTAAAAAACTTTTGAATGTAAGTAAATATTACCTTAAATTGTGTTCACTTCAGCACAGTAGATTTTATAGGTTAGGTTTTTGACATTTATTAAAAAGTTTGAATTACGCATATTTACTCGTATTTATGATGAGAAATTCGAATTTAATATATTATATAAATTGCTCTAGGGCAGTTGAAATAATGAAATATTTCTCTTTTGCAATGAAAATATCTCATTACCAAAGCTGAGGCACGTGTTTTATAAACTGGTACAACCATATGAACACGGGTCCGTGGTCTTGGAACACGGTTTCGACCCGTTCCATAAATCGGGACATTCAAAAAATGAAGTACACAATATGAAACAGTTATTTTTATCAATGAAAAGTTATCAAAATTCAAAAAATTTGTAGAAAAATCAAATCTAGGATTTACAGGCTATTGTATAATCTAATGCACATATTCGAAAACAATTTAAATTCGTGAAAATCTTCGAAAGAATTAGTCGTGGATGTTCGCAGTTTTTACACAAGTAGAAGTTAATATTTGCGAGTTTAGGAACACCTTACATTTAAAACATTTTTTTGGAATAGAGTATTGTATAACAATACGAGACTTCCGTTTCCGGACGCGTGTGTGGAAGGTGTGTAAAAGTGAATGGTGTTAGCGGGTGAAGGAAAGTGTGGGGAAGTGGCGAGAAAGAGTGGAGAGTGTGTGTGTGGAAGGTGAGGGGGAGAAGTCTGAAGGGAAAGGGCTATTGGTAAGAGGGCTGGGGGTGAGAATAGGGGAGAAATAAGAGGGATAAGAGAAGGTTTGGAGGTTAGGTGGAAGGTGAGAGAAGTGTGGCGGGAAAGAGAGACATAAGGAAAGTGGAGACATCTGGCGGAGAGGAAAGCAATTAGAAGGGATAGAAGGCGCGAAATTTGAACGGAGAAAGTGAAGGAAGTGGGATGATTAAGGGAAAGGATTGCAGGGCAGGGGGGCTGAGGGAGGGAGAGAGATGCAAGTCGAGGGAGGGGGGGGGGGCGGGAAAGGTGGGGGGAAGGGGAAAGGGAAGGGAAAGAACGAAGAAAGGGTCAGGAGGGACAGCACAAGCAGTGTAGGGAGTAGTGTAGGGAGCTTGGACAACTACTGGGGAAAAAAGAGAGAGAGGGAGGAGGAGGAAGGGGCGGTGGGAGAGGGGGGGAGGGGAAGTTTTAAAAGGAGTGGAAAAACGGCGAGATCGCCAGAAGGGGGGAAGCTGATAGGTAGGAAGCTGGGGGAGGGGGGGGGTGGAGGGGTTAGAAGGGATGATAAGGGAGTTGGTGAGGGGGATAAGTGAGATGAAGGGGGAAATGAGGGAAATGAAGGAAGAATTGAGAGAAGAGAGGGAGGAAAGAAGAAGAGTGGAAGAGGAATGGAGAAGGGAAAGGAGGAAGTGGGAGGAGTGGATGAAGGAGGAGAGGACAAAAAGAGAGGAGTTGGAAAAAAAAGTGGAGAGGCTGGAGGAAAGGGGAAAGAGGATGGAAGAGGTGGTAGAGAAGGTAGGGAAGTGGGAAAAGCAGGGAATGGGAGGGGGAGGTAAGGAGGTGATGAATGAAAAGCAAGTGGAGGAGTGGAGGCTTAGGATCAGAAGGATGGAGGTGAAACAAGACAAAAAGAAGAGAGAGGGTAGAAGGAACAACGTGGTGATAAGGGGAATAGGGGTAGAGGGAAGGGATGTGGAGGAGGAGGTAAAGAAGCTTTGGGGCAGGATGGGGTTGGAGGAGGGAGGAATTAAGGAGGTGGGCAGAGCAAGAGGGGATGGCTTCGGGATGGTATTGGTGAAGCTCGCGGGAAGGGAGGAGAAGAGGAGGGTGATGGAGGCAAGAAAGAAAATGAAGGGCGGAAGGGAGAGGATTGAGGATAGAGGAGGGGAGGAGGGGAAAGTGGAAAATAGAAAGAGAGTCTCAGAGTGACAGGGAGAAGGGGAAGGTGGTGCAAATAGGATATATGAAGATGTGGGTGAATGGTAAGGTGAGAAAATGGGAGGAGGTGGGGAGAAATGGATAGAGGAGCAGGGAAACGGAGGGGGGCGAGAGGGAGGGGGGAGATTAGAGGGGGGAGAGGGAGATGGAAAATGTAGGGTGGCTTTCTGGAATGTGGCGGGACTAAGAAATAAGGATTGGGAGTTTTGGAAAGGATTGGAGGAATGGGAGGTGGTAGTGTTATGTGAAACGTGGGTGGAGGAACGGGATTGGGAATACGTAAGGAGTAGACTACCAAAGGGATACGTGTGGTGGAAGCAGTGGGCGAAGAGAGAAAATAAAAAAGGGAGGGCGATGGGGGGGATAGTGATGGGGGTAAGAAAGGAGGTGGAAACTAGGGAACAGGAAGGAGGGGAGAAGGAAGGGATAATGGTGAAAAAGGTGTTGTTGGGGGGGGGGGGGAATGGTGGAGGGTGGTAGGAGCCTATGTTAATAGATATTTGCAGAGGAAACTGGAGGAATTGGAAGAGTGGGTGGAGGGGAGGGAGGAGGGAGTTAGGGTGGCAATAGGGGGGGGGCTTTAACGCGAGGACAGGAAGGGAAGGGGGACGGAGCTGGGGGGAGAAGAGGATGGGGAGGAAAGTAGAGAGGAAAGCAGGAGATCGAAAGATAGTGAGTTAAATGGGGAGTGCAGGAGACTGTGTAGATTCTTAGAGGAGAGGGGGTGGAGAATTTTGAACGGAAACGTAGAGGGGGATGAGGATGGAGAGTGGACGTACACAGGAGGGAGAGGGAACTCAGGTATAGATTATATAGTAGGGAATGAGGACACAAGGGAGGGGGTGGAAAGGATGGAAGTGGGTGATAGGGTTGAATCGGACCATCAACCGGTGGTGGTGTGGCTGAGGGGGAAGGGGGGGAGAGGGAGAAAAAAGGTGTGGGTAGGAGGTTGGGGAGGGGAGTCTGGACAGAGGAAGGGAGGGAGAAGTTTGTAAAGAGGTTCGGAAAGAGGGAGGGAGGGAATAGAGGAATACAAGAGGAATGGAGAGAGCTAAGAGACAGGATAACGGGAGCTCTGGAGAAGGGGAGGAAGGGAGGGGAGAGGGCAGGAAAGGGGGGGTGGTGGGACGGGGAGTGTCGGGAGAAAAAAAGATTGGTAAGGAGAGAGCTGAGAAGATGGAGAAAGGAGGGAGGAGAGGGGTTAGAGTATAGAGAGAAAAAAAGAGAATATGGGAGAATGTGTGAGGAGAAGAGGAGGAGGGAGGTGGAGAGGTGGGAAAAAGAGGTGGAGGGGATCAGGACGGAAGAGCAGGTTTGGAAAGTGGTAAATAGGGAAAGGAGAAAGAGGAGGAGAGTGGAGGAAGGAATAAGAATGGAGGAGTGGGAAGAGTATTTCAAGGGGTTATTAGGAGGGGTAGAGTGGAGGGTGAGGAAAGGGGGTGAGAGAAAGGGAGGGGAGGATGAAGAGGAGGATTTAAGGATTGAGGAGGTGAGGAGGGTGGTAAGGAGTTTGAAGGAGGGTAAGGCGGGAGGGGGGGGGCGGCATACCCAACGAGGTTTGGAAGTACGGGGGGGAAGAGGTAGAGGAATGGCTGTAGGATGTATGCAGAAGGGTGTGGAGGGGGGAAGGGTGGGTTGAAGAGTTGAGGGAAGGAGTGGTAGTGCCGGTGTTGAAGAAAGGGAGTGGGAAAAACGTGGGAGACTATCGGGGCATTACGTTGCACAGACGGCGTATAAAATTTATGCGTCGGTGCTGGCGGAGA
Source organism: Andrena hattorfiana (assembly GCA_944738655.2). Classification (NCBI taxonomy): domain Eukaryota; kingdom Metazoa; phylum Arthropoda; class Insecta; order Hymenoptera; family Andrenidae; genus Andrena; species Andrena hattorfiana. Next base: position 13,608,943 of record OX122895.1, read on the forward strand.
GACTGAGGGAGGAGGTGGAGGGAAAAGGGTTACTACCACCGAGTCAGGCCGGCTTCAGGAAGGGAAGGGGGGCAATTGATAATATATATGCGTTGAACTACATGATAAACAGGCAGGTCAACAGGAAGGGGAAGAAAATGATCATTTTCTTTATAGACCTGAAGGCGGCCTTTGACTCGGTGGATAGGGAGGTACTAGTAAAGGAGATGAGGAAGAGAGGGGTGAGGGAGGGGTTGGTAAAAAGGTGTAAGGAGGTGTTGAAGGAAACAGTATGTAGGGTGAGAGTAGGGGAGGAGGAAGGGAAGGTGTTCTGGACGGCTAGAGGAGTGAGGCAGGGGTGCCCGCTTAGTCCGAGTATGTTCACCCTGATGTTAGCGGACTTAGACGAAGAGCTGGAAAAAGGAGGATGGGGTGGGGTGAGATTGGGGGGGAAGAAGGTGTATACCCTGGCGTATGCGGACGATATCGAGGTGATGGCGGAGGATGAGGAAGGGATGAAGGGGATGTTGGGAAAGTTGGAAAAGTATATGGATGGGAAGGGGTTACAGTTGAATGTGGAGAAATCGAAAGTGATGAGGTGCAGGAGGGGTGGAGGTAGATGGAAAAAGGTGGATTGGAGGTGGAAGGGAAAGGAGCTGGCGGAGGTGAGAGAATTTAAATATCTGGGGTATACTTTGATGGGAAATGGAGGGCAAGAGGCTCATATAAGAGAAAGAGTGAGGAAAGCAGCGGCTGTGATGGGGCAAGTGTGGGGGATTGGTAAGAGGAGATTTGGAAAGGATTGGGGAAAAAGGGTGTGGTTGTTTGATAGGTTGGTGTGGGCAACGATAAGTTATGGGGTGGAAATTTGGGGCTGGAAAAGTAGGGAGAGGGTGGAGGGGTTACAGGACAGGTTTTTAAGATGGGTTTTTGGGGTTGAATGGTGTACGCCGGGGTATTTGGTTAGGGAAGAGTTGCAGCGGGAGATGTTGAAGGGAAGGGCAGGGATGAGGGCGTGGGAGTATGAAAGGAAGCTGGAGGAGGGGTAAGGGGGGAGGTGGCAAGGATGTGCTGGGAGGAGATTAAGGGGCGGGCAAGGAGAGGGCGGGTCCTGGGAGGATGGGAAGAGGAGAGGAAGGGGTTTTATGAGGAGAGGGGATGGACAGTGGAGGGAGTGGAAAGGATGAGAGGTGGGGGAGAAATGAGGGGGGAAGAGCTGGTAAGTCTGGAGAAGAGGTTGCAGGAGAGGGATAGGTGGGAAAGGATTAGGGAAGCGAGGTATAATAGATGGTATGGGGCGGTAAATGGGGTGGGGGTTCCGGGATACTTAGAGAAGGGGTGGGGGGAGAGCAGATGGAGGAGGGTGGCTAGGTTCAGGTTGGGGAGTGAGATGAGGGGGGGAGATATTGGGAGGATGAGGAGAAAAGGAGATGTAGGGTTTGCGGGTGGGGGGAGGAAACATGGAAACATGTATGGGAGGAATGTACGGGGTGGGGAGAGGGAAGGGGTTGGCAGGAGATGATGGGGAAAGTGTTGGGGGATGATGGAGAGGGGGAAAGGTGGATGAGGAGGGTGGAAGAGTGGAGGGGGGGTGCAAGATGGAGGAATGAATGGGTAAGGAATGAGAGTGAGAGGATGCGTGCGGAAGCGGGGGTCCGGGGGGGGGGGGGAGGAGGCGCGGGAGGAGAGGGCGCGGCGGTGGCGAGCGAGCGAGCGGGCGGATAGATGTAAGGATTAGATGTAAGGAGTAGTTTTTAAGGAATAGAATTAAGGCTGCGAGGAAATTATGAATTGTAATCCCCAAGGGGGCACAATAAAGTGTATATAGTATTGTATAACAATACTTATGTTGGTGAATTTGTTCAGAAAAGAATTTATAAATATCGATAGAATGTTTGCAGTTGCTTATATATGCCATAACTATTTCTTATTTCGTTATTGGTGATGCTGTTTCAAAAAGGGGACATGTTTGAGAAGGTGTTTCATAATAGGTACGTTTACCTTACAGCCTGACGCGTGAAGCTCCTCTGGGTTCATCGGTGTTCAGGTTGCTCGAATGTAGATGATCTAAAATCTAAAAATGAATTATTTTTTTCAAACTGGATATTGTAGCTAAAATGTAGCGTACGGATTTTTGAAAATTGTACAAATGAGCAAGAGTTAAATTTTTATTTTGGCTTCTTGCCAGAGAAACTCAACTTTAAAAATTTGTTACAAACAAATTTTAGCTACATTTTAGCTACAGTATTTACCTTGAAGAAAATTATTCATTTTTTGCTTTTAGATCATCCACACCCGAGTAATCTGGCGCCCATGAATTCCGAGGAGCTTCACACATCAAGGTATGTAGTCGCTGTGTTTTTAATCTTTTTTTAATAATATTTTGCAAACGTATTAAACTATGATTCAATAATCTATCTCTAAAGAATAAATTAGTTCTGAAATATAGTTTGGAGGAAATTTTTTTTTAATTTAGGCTTATTCTCTACTTTATGAAGGTAGGTTCCTTTAATCCTGAGTTTGTGTCCATTTATAAATTTATTTTTATAGGATCATGCGACAAATTTACAAAAACATTTGGAAACTAATCATCCGAATTAATTTTCACTTGTAATGATAGAAAAAGTACAAAAAACACATCGTGCGGGTGAGCAGTCCAATGCGAATGCCAAAAGAGCCAAATTTGATTTGATGGACGCTTGTGTGCGACTAGTCACTATTCATGGGAGACCATTTTCACTGTTAGATGATGAAGCTTTTCGTGACATCGTTAATATCCTACCCGGGCAATCTGAACAAATGAATGCTCACAAAGTGCGTGATGTAATTGCAGAAAGAACAATTTCAGTAATAAATGAAATTAAAGCAGAGATAAAAGGACGAGTAGTATCATTGAAAATTGACGCCGCAACTTGTATGAGTCGCTCCTTTCTCGGCATTAATATGCAGTTTATCAAACATAGGAAAATACAAATTCGGGCGTTGTGGAGCTCTACCAAACTCACACTGCCGAATATTTGAAGGAAATAATTATAAATGTGTGCAGAAAATTTGAAATTTCTATGAACCAGATATTCACAATAACTGTAGATAATGCAGCAAATATGCTGAAAACAATACGTATTCTACACGAAAATGAAAATGATGTTAACGATGACGAGATTCGGGACAACATTGATGATAATATCATAGGGTCGGAAATAACAGACGTACTACTTACAAATACTAAAATTTTAAATTTAAACAGTGAAGAAGAAAATAACAATGAATCCTTATCGCCATCAGTTTTTACAACTAGGACACTTAGATATGCGGCAGATACGTTGCAATTAGCGATGAATGACCTATTGAAAGGAAGAAAGGTTACGGAAATAGTAGACAGAGCCCGACAGGTAGTAAAGAAATTACGGACACCGCGTATAAAGTCTGCGTTGTTAGCATTATACAACAAAAATGCTATATTAGATTGTACTACAAGGTGGCACGTGTGTGGACATGTTAGAAAGATTAGTTGAATTAAAAGATTATTGTAACCAATTGAACGACAAAGATTTAAAATTGCCATCGGCATTGTGGACAAAAATTGAGACACTACTTAGTGTCCTAAAACCTGCTAAGCTCGCAACAAAGCGTCTACAAAGCGAGCAATTAATACTTGGCGATGTATATGAGATATGGCAACGTTGCTTGATACAAATACAACGACTGGAAACTGAATTTACAAATGAATTAGTACATAACATGAAGGAACGTCAAGATATGTTATTTGAAAATGAAATTTTTTGGCAGCAATTTATTTAGATCCACGTTTCAACGTGATCTTAACAGATGAACAAATACGTAGTGCAAAAAATTGTCTTGTAAATACGTACGCAAGAATAGAAATTATTAACACACAGCAAGAAGGAAGAAGAATTGATGTCAACGAAGTAGTTGAAGAAACATCTGACCGAACAGATGAAGACGAATTTGAAAGGATTCTAAAAAATGCGGAAATAACACGCACTTTGAACCGATCAAGGAGTAGCACATTACGTTCTTCGATAGAAAGCGAAATCGATGATTTTATAAAACAACCACGTGTGAAACCTTCTACTGACATTTTAGCTTTTTGGAACAATAAAAAAAGTAACCAATGTGAATTGCGGAATTGGCAAATGTGATTCTAGCTTTTGCACCTACGCAGGTGAGCGTAAAACGGCTATTTTCAGGACTAAAATTTATTTTGTCCCCACATCGGTCTAAACTCAATTCAGACGTCATTGATAATATATTAATTATACGTTTGAATTATAACAAACTTATAGAAAATGACAAGCAATGACTACGTTCGAAATTAATAAACGGATTGATAAACAATCGAGTATTTTTGATTTATTAATACCTGACTAATGCAAAACCAATATACAAACCTACGTGTATTATACTAAACTCTTGCTATAGGCTCGCGCTTAAACGGAAGGAACATTGGCAGGTTTCTGTAACATTTTAGTATATAATATAAAAATTAACATTATCACATTTGCTTTACGTATCTTATTATAACATTGTATCTGTTGTGATTGTACTGCAAGTGTCAAAATGCATAAAGTGTTTGTCTTTTTCGTTCCTTAATAAGTACATGTTAACATTGTTAACTGCCAATGTTATTTCGTGGTGTCAATTTTCCCCAGTTTACCATAACGTCGAGTCGACTTTCTCGGCCTCTCTCGCTGGCTCTCGGCTTCTCTCTCTCTCTCTCTCTCTCTCTCTCTCTCGACCGACCGACCGACCGACCGACCGAATGACTCCAAGAAGTGGTGGGGATAGCGACGAACGCTTACGCATGGTTGAGGCGAGCCCAGACCATAGGCAGAGTTTACTGTATAACCGATATATAACCGTTACGGAACCGATATAATATCGGTTCTGTAGAACCGGAACCGAAACCGATATAGGCCAGAACCGTTTTCACTCGTAACTGTTTCAAGATTATTTCGGTTCTCATAACTGTTTCGAGAACCGAAACCGATATCATAACTGTTTTCAACTCCTGCAAAAAAGGAAGGCCTCGTCAGTGAAGAAGCAGACTACGCTACGCGGATTAACAATATTTCTGCCTCAATCAGGGAGAACACCACCTATGCACAAGTAGCTGCGGGCCCGAGACCACATGGTAACCCCTCAACAAGGCTGGAAGCGAGGCATACTACAACAGGACAGAACGTCGCAGAAATGGTGCCACCACATGATCGTCACCAACATGGGGACAATCAGCGGGAGTCCAGCCCTCCGGCCTGGGTTGTAGACCTAAAAAGCGAACTAACGTCGCTTTTAACAACTCAATTTAGAGCATTAGCTGCTCAGGTAGCGGAAAACACGCAGAAAATCGACTATATTCTTAGTACCATGCACAAATAGAAAAAAAATGTCCGTACAGGTAAATATTAACAAACAATTAAGAATTGCAGCTATCAATGTTAATTCACTGATAGCGAACTATCGTAGGCTAGAATTATTACAGTTCCTCAACTCATATAATCATGTTGTTATCTTCCTATCTGAAACAAAGCTAAATAGTACGCACGTAATATCGTTTAAAAACTACGAACTTATTAGAAGGGACCGACCGATTTCAATTCAGGGAGGCGGCACAGCGATTCTAATTCGGAAGGGATTAGCATTTGAAGTAGTGGATTACCCATCCTCAGCCTCTAATGTGATATTAGAATATGCTATCGCCAAAGTCAACATGAATAGCAATAAGAAATTGTACCTGATTAGTGTTTACGCAAGGAACGATAATAGGCGAATATATGTTGACGAAATCAACGCCTTATTTCAGAGGCTTTAGGCTGGACGATAACTCTAATTATTATGTGATCGCCGGTGACCTCAATGCCAGGCGCAAAGCACGGGGTGACCGGGCAGAAAATCAACGGGGCAAGTATATTCGCCAATGCGAGAGCAAGCAGGACGTAAACTATAAGTTGTGAATAATTGTCCCGGCCTTCCCTACTTTCAAGCCGGCACAGACGTTTCTCGACATCTGCCTGGCCGACTCGAGGTTGAACTGGCTAAACGATTTGAATGGTAAGGCTAGGACGCTTCCATATGACAGTGATCACACGGCGTTGTCCCTTGTCTTCGAGACGCATGGTGATTCCTATCCTTTAGCCAACCTGGCATCACTAAAGCACGTATACAACTATAAAGCCACAAAATGGTGGAAGTTCACAAAGTAGTTGTCAGAGTCGTATGTGAATCTGGTACCGTTTGACAATAACCTGACGGTAACTGAAATCGACGCACACTTGCAAACTATCACTAATGCAATTCTTGGTTGTATTTCTAGTACGGTACCCACGTATAAGCGGGCTAACAGTGTGAACAAGTAAGTAGTAGGGCTGAGAGAGTTCCAACTCAAATTTGAGTTTCAAGGCCATTTCTCCCACCCCTCCCCGACCTTGAAATCCAAATTTGAGTTTCAAAAGTCGGCGGAAAATCCTCGCAGGCGGCGGGCGGGCGGCGCGCGACCGGGCGGCGGCGGCGGATGATGTCATCGAGATGACGGAGTGGTGGGGGGTATAGCGCGAGAACTGATATCGATACCGAATCAATATCGAACCGATACCGAACCGCATCGAGGAGGAACCGCGGGTGCATTGCTGCTACTCTGGAGCGTGGTACCAACCACAGTCGGTAAGGAAGGAAGTATTAATTTAAGATATTAATAATAATCGAAAAACTGAATCTCAGGCGACGGGGCTCGAACCCAAGACCTCCGCGTTACGAGTCAGCCGCCTAACCAACTCCCCCAACGCCCACTCTCTAACATTAGTCTTTAATGAATGGTACATATACCGAGTGTCACCAAGCATAATCCATTATTTTTTTTTATCGGATGATGTCGGGCAATGTCGGGAAAGATCGGCGTTTTTACACACCGCGTCTTCGGAGGAGGGAAAGAGAGAGCATTATTTTAAAGATAAATTCGAGGGAGGGAAAGAGACAGCACTACATAATGGTACAATCGCAAGCAATCTAGTTTTAAAGCTAACAGTATTTCGAACGTCGCAGTGTATCGCGCGATTACATGTAACTTGAGTCCCACCCTCAAGGATAAAAGTCTAGACACGTGTTGAATGTAATATAATACCTGTGGAAGCGTCGAATCTTAGAATTAGGTGGCGAGGAGAGAAGGAGGATGGCGGGTAAATAAAATGTAGAAATAATATAGGTTTAATATATCTATATATATATATATATATATATATATATATATATATATATTGTTACAAAAAGAAAAATATAATAATAATAAAATAAAAGATAAAAAAGAAAACAATATAAAATGAATATACATATGAAAAAAAATGAATATAAATAGAATATAAAAATACAATATATGAAATGGAAATATAAAAATAGAAATATAAAAATAGAATATATGAAATGGAATAGAATATAATAATAATAAAATAAAAGAAAATAAATATAAAATATAAAAATAGAAAAAATATATAACTATTCTAAAAGGGGGAAGGTGGCGAGGGTGGTGATGGAGGCGAGGGGGGTGACGGTGGCGATGGGGGCCGCGGTCGTCGCAGCCTCACGGGCTCCAATCGCCGCCGTCGCGCGACCATCACGGGGCCGATGCTTGACCCCGAATGCCGCCGCATCCGCGGCTCTTGGGGGATTGGGGGCGCGTCCTCCTCACCCACAAGTCTCGCTCACAACATAAAAAATATGTCCTAGAACACAGATACAAACGTCGATGTAATAATGACGCATTAAACATAATAAACATCAAACACACATAACAATGCAATGTATTACATACCACTGGAGGCGGTGGCGGCAACGAAGGCGGCGACGGCGACGGCTGCGGCGACCCCCAATCAGACGACCAATTGGGTGATCGTGGAGGTGGTGGTTGCAAGTGAGGCGGTGGTAGTGGCGAGTTCTGGAAAAAATAGAACACCACGATATTGAGATGTACGCCTGATTTAATCTCACTCGATATCAAAGGTTAAACGCGATAAATGTCAAAAAAATATTGTTAAGTACATACTTCAGGACTGTCTCGGCCCTGTGTGGCGTCGCATTCGGGCGCGATGCGTTGTACACCCATTATTATACAGAAAGTGTCACACAAAAAATTCTAACAGTTGTCTGCCAAGCTTTGATGAGCAACTGGTCTCGCTGCATCTCCAAACTCCCACATGTGGATTCATGCCTAACGTTGCATAGCTTTGCAAAGTAGGATGCCTTTGTTCTGCACCTTCTTCTTCCCAGGCCACCCTCTCCTTCTATGTGCTCCACCTGCATTTTCGCTGACCATCCTCACCTTCTATGCATCTTCTTCAAATTATTCACTGGCCATCCTCTCTTTTTTCTTCTTCGCGTGTATCATTTGGCTGAATCGTTTCTCCTTCTTTCAACACATCATTCGACTACACCATACCACATTGATCGTTTATTAGACGTCTATCATACCACTTCGATCATTTATTGAACATCTATCAAATGTGTTTCGTACCACATTCAACGCCTAACGTACCACTCTGAACGTGAATCGAACGTGAATCATACCACTCTGAACGTGAATCGAACGTGAATCATACCACTCTGAACGTGAATCGAACGTGAATCGTATCACCCTGATTGTGTATTAAACGTGTATCATACTACTCTGAACGTGTATTGTACCGCTTTGATCGCGTATCGAACCGCTTCTGCATAATTATAATTATCCTCTTAATCTAGCGTACATTACATGCAGGAGATTGGGGAGGGTGAAGAAAAACATTTATACATTAAAAAATTGATTTTATTTATTTATTTATGCATTTCACTCTGGCGTTTAGACCACCAGTTGAATATTTTAAATACATTTTGCATGGCACAGTGCTTTGCGTGTCTGCCACATCGCAGAGTATTAACTACATTTAGCTTATTTAGAGATTTGATATCCGCGTAGTCAATGTCTAGCGTTTCAATGATCACGCCCGCTCTCGTATCTTCATCGAGGAAATCCGCAAGCCAGTCGCGTTTCTGTAGCCCTTTAAGTATACGATATGGGATGCGTCATCATCTTCGTTGATCGCATCAGCTACAGCCTTCGTAATTAGCTGTTTAGCCATGCTGTATGGAACGTCTCCATCATCCCACCGTAGCCCATGATGTTTTGCCACCAACCACCGGATGCTTGATTTGTCGGATTTTGTAAGAAGATATTGCGGCATCGAACTCCCAAAAATATAGTGCGAGAGAATTGTTCTCTTTCGTAGGACAGCCACTTCCTTGACGACAAATCTTCCATCAACGATGAAGCCTTGCAGGTTAACAAATGTTGGTACGACCATTATCGATACAATTTTAGAGGTCCGCTCGCTTCCAGGACAGATGAGAGAATGGGGCCTTTCTCATAAAGCATCTCGATTTTCACGACGAAATATTTGTATGAATTTAGCACAGGAGAGGGCGGGGCAAGTAGTATGCTAATTTAATTTATTTTGCGCACCACGTTTGTCAGCGGATTGTAATCAACCACACGATCGTGCAGAATCAGACAGTAGGCCGTAGTATTTGCAGGCACATTCTCCTTATACTCGAATTCTATGCGCACGTCCACGGTGCCATCCTTGATCGACTCATTTTGTCGCGAGCAATCAATGACCACGAGGGGACCAAATTGTAAAACTTCGGCCACGGTGAATAATGCCTCGTTGCAACTATGACCATAATACGATTTACGGAATTGCGTATACATGTGGTACAAGATGGCACGCTTATTCTTGTCAAAGTCCAAATTCAGATCATCATATGGGTAAAATTCCGAGTTGAGAAAAAGTTTTACATTGGCCAATTTGCAGTTGTTAAACTTAGTAACATCTTCGCTCATCACATTCTTTCGATTAGTCTGTAGAACAAGGATAATACATCGCGGCTTCTCCAGCTGTGCAGATGCCTTCACGGCCCACGAATGCTTGGTCGTGCTCTGTAAGAGAGGATACTCATACAGATCCCACGAATGAAAACAAATGCTCAGGTTTTGTCCACTTTCCATAGCACGTAGCAATGATATCTTATTAACGTTGTTCAGCGTCACATGAGGCATCCGCCATTGTGCTTTAAGTAATTCAATTTCTGGTTCCAACATCGGCGATCCTATTAGAGAATTGTTATCGTTGCGCGATCGTATTCAAATCAATTCGTGACGCGCATTAATAATCACGCGTTTGTAGTCCTCGCAAAATCCCAGCAAATATTTGAGCGGGATGCAAAAATTGAAATGATTTTTCACTATTAGCCCATCGCGTCGTTTCAAGCCCCATCCGGCATTCTCCATATTTTTGTCTTCGCCAGATGTCAGCGATACATATTTTCTAAGCGTGCTAGTTATCCCAACGTTTCTATTGCGATCAATCTCCACGCCATTCAGCTCGTATCGAATCTCATCAAATAAGAACGCCATGCAATTATTTCCCAACATCACCGTTAATGTATCGCTTGGCTTATTTATCTTCAATTTCCCCTCCACATAGAGGAAACTTTCACACGGTAATGTGTATAAATCCTGCTGCTGTATGGGTATTCTTATCTCATCGCTGTATCCAAATGTCGTATTGACGTATGGGTTGTATGTGTGAGTCTCGGGCTTGACGATGCGATCATCAAACGTCGGCTTCCCTCTAATGCTTAGAATGTCCACCATGTTTTTCAACTTAAATGCGCACAAGGAATCCCAGTGATTTCAAAAATGCAATGTTCGCAGGACTGAGCCTTTTCTTTTTAGTGCAATCAGATCTGTTGCAGGTGTTGTTGTTGTTGTTGTTGTTGTTGTTGTTGTTGTTGTTGCAAACAATTTCACTTGGAAGAAACGAGTTTCTGGAGTCATTTAACACAAGCATCTCTTTCGGTCACACCACATGTATAATCGTCGTCGCCGTTGTACGTGCAATCTGATGGTAATCTCTTCACCTCGAAAATCGAGCAACTGTCCGTCTTGATCCACAACGCGTATCGTTAGATCCGTAATGACCCGTGCGGTGATTGGAAGGTAAATGATCTGCGCGGGCGTTTCCGATATCTTATATCCTGGTGGGACTCTCGGAGAAAATTCATGTATCGTATGTACACGTTTCCCATTATTGTATGCACCAGCGGTCACGCTGCATTCTATGCGAATAATGTTCACGTCCATGATATTAATTGGATCGTCCGATTCATGCCACCCTCCAGGTTTTAATACCCGATTCGTCGAGAATCCCAGTAGCGATCCAATGTTATTGGGTTTCGTAAAGTCTATGGCGAACGAACAATACAGCTCGCTTTTCATGGTGTTGTTGTTGGGGTGCAATACTATTGGATACACATCGTTGTCACCGTCATCGATACCGCCGAGATTTTGAGGATACCGCTCGAGTAATCGATGCTTCAAATACTTGGCAATGGCGTCTAGTTCATAGGAACCGTGGGGAATCGTAATGTGTTCATGAGTGGTTACAATGCTGTTGTTGATGTCATAGTTTACGACGAAGTAGAATTTATCGTTGCTCGAGTCGATGTTCGGTATTGTATGATAAGTTTCAAAGGTTGTTAGACCAAGCTCGTAATCATCGTCGCTCAAATCTATGGGTGGAAAGTAGCTCACCGCGAGGGTGCTACTCTTGCCGGTTAGAGTGAAAGTTAACGACATATTCCGAGCTGTACGACTCGACTAGTACTGAATCAGAGTTGTGGGAAGTCAATCCTTAAATTTGGTGCCAATCGTTTGTAGAAAGCGTAGACGTAGTTGTCCACAATTGCTCTGATTGTACTTCTGATAAGCCATTCGATTGTATTCGATTTTCACAGCATCTTCATCCAGATATTGTACCAATTCCTTAGGCGGTCGAAGATTCCCAAAACTGTCGAAATATATAGCTCGACACCCTCTCTTCGCATACGCCACCCAATGAGTCCCCGGCCCCTCGACATTGTCCAAATTCACGATACCGCTCTCGTTTCGACGTACTCCTCCGGCAGGTAGTGCATTGCGCATGAAAACACCTCTAAAGAATGGAATACGCATACGTTTCGCAAACACCTCCAATTGCGCGTCGGTAGTTACGCCGACAGGCATTTTTATTTTCTTTTCGGTGTTTTTTTTTTTCGTTTTGATATTCCCTGTCCGCGCTTGTATGGTGCGAGATAAAGTCCACGACCTTCCATGGAGCGATTATGGCGTTGCATTTCCTGCAGCTGATGTTGCGCCGCCTTATTATCGTTTACAGCCTTGGATATCTCCGCCGCTCCACCAGCTAATGATCCGAGAACACCTAGCAGCGGGAGAAGTGGTAATATACCACCCCGTTTTGCCACCGGGAGAATCCGCTTTTTCGATGCTCTCTTTGTAGTACTTTTGCGGATTTTTGTTTTCATCCCCATTCCGATTTTCGTCTTGGCCTTCATAGCTGACCAAACAGCTGTAGCAGCACCTCTTTCACGCAGAGCCGAGTCTCGCGCAACAATGCGTTTTCGCGCTTTGTCCGCGAGTATGTTATCTGCCGCGTGCCATTCACCGAGGTTGTTACTGCGCGAATTCGCAATATCGTGGTCTCGACACGCTGCATCCAACGGATTGATGCCTTGATCACCTCTAGCCAATCGTTTTGCTAGAAGTGTTCCTGGGCCGCAAAACTGGTATCCCGGGATATGCAATTCGATAGGTAGCGCGTTTATCGCCCGATTTAACAAACCACAAACTTTCTTCACTCTCGTCGGCGACATTCGCCACAGTTTTTAATCAATGGTACCGGACCGTCCATATGCGTTCGCTGCCAAGGACGATTATAATGTTCCAGACACTTACGATACTGTCGAACCTCAGAATCGGCTTTTATATGCTCGGGGAGTCTGTCCCACAACTCTCGCCTGCCAAACTCTCGCAGTAGAATAATCTTTGGTATATATTTCAACTGCTCAGAGGTTAAGTGTCGAATATCACAATTATCCGACAGGACCAGAAGTATTTTGAATACTGAGCTGTTTTCCTTCAACGTGGACCAATAAATAGGGCGCGTCGCTGCTACGACGTATCAAAATCATTTTTCGCAGTTCGCGGAGAGGATGCGATTCATGCGACAACCTGTGTCGATAAGCGTGACAAATTTTGACGATAAATCGCAAATGATGTCCTCGAAAACAAGACGCAAACATGGTAGCATGCTACCAAACACTATACGCAGTTTCATTTGCGGCCCATCAAATTGTGGAAAGACCAACGTGTTGCTGAGCTTGTTGGAAAGTCCACACGGCGTCAGCTTCGAGAACGTGTACGTGTATTCCAAATCGTTGCAACAGCCGAAACATCAGTATTTGGAGGATTTATTGACTCCGATAGATGGAATTGGCTACTTTACGTTTTCGAATAACAGCGACGTCATCCCACCGAGCGAATCGCTCCCGAAATCAATTTTTATCTTTGATGACGTGGCATGCGACAAGCAAGATACGATACGAGAATACTTTGCAATGGGGCGCCACTCGAACGTTGACTGCTTCTATCTCTGTCAGACGTATGCAAAAATTCCCAAACATCTTATACGCGACAATGCGAATCTGCTGATTCTGTTTAAGCAGGATGGTACCAACTTGAAACATGTGTACAACGATCATGTAAACACTGATATGTCTTACGAGGATTTCTGCGATTTGTATCGTAATTGTTGGCAACGGGAGTATGGTTTCGCGGTAATAGACAAGGATAGCGCGATGTCCAATGGACGTTATAGAAAGGGATTTAACGAGTTTGCCATACCGTGAGATGGTCAATTATCATCAACCTGTCGGTGAGAAAGCAATTTCTGCGGTACAACGATGATTGATATCGATAGTCTGGAGATTAAAGATCGTGAGAGAATAGCGAAGGAAATTGCAAAACCCACCGAATCCATTCGCAAGAAACATCAGGCTTTGAAGACCGGCAAGATGGGGGAAGATATCGCGTTGGAGAGATACTTTAAACCTGTTGTCGAACCCTTAAAACATATCGTGGAAAATACCACAGCAGCAGAAGCTGATGCATCACCGTCGATGAGGATGAAGGGAGACGTTGAAGGGAATGAAACATTAACGCCTAAAACAAAAATTCAGCCGAAAGGGAACACATCGCGCAAGACAAAGAGGAAACCACACATGTCATCGGAATATTCACCCATAACCTCCACACCAGTTCAATCGAAGCGGAAACGACAGAATGCCACGTCAAACGATTCCCCCGTTCCTCCCACACCAATAAATACCGGTGTACAATCGCTCACAACCATTGATGACGACGTTTTCGAAACTAGTCCCGATGAGTCGTTTGCAACATCTATTAGACATCAACTCCAAACATCCGAGGGACACGAAACGTTTCGCAGCCATTTTGGCTCACTGGGGCAAAAATACATGAGCGCAATCCTAAGTGGTGATAGGGATACAACAATAGACTATGTGTATGGTGTATACTTTGGCAATAGTGGAACGATGCTTGGAGATAAGGCTTTCGATATAGATAAGGATGATAATATAATCATTGATGGTGTAAGATACAGAGGAACGTCCGGTCTTTACGAACTGATTTTCAAGAGAATTCCCGACGATGCCCTGTACACCGATGCCGACAAACAAAAATACAAAATTATACTGCTGACGACGAATGCCCACAGACGCGGTCATAACGCTAAACACCCCATATTAAGCAACAAGGGATACAAGTACAAACATGTAATTGCACCTCTACTCCCCCGTGTATCGGCTAGTAGGGCAGGGAAAGGTCTAAGAACACCGCTAGCTATGATGGTAAACGACAACAAGATCGATTACGTGCATTGGGATGATCCCAACGAGCTGGTGGATCGATTGCGTTTGTTGGAAGCGTCGCGTCAGGCTGGTAACAACTCTCATGATCCCGAAAGTCTATCGATTATCGAGGAACTCCGCGAGGTAGGCCTCATTATAAATTAAACCACACGTCGATGATTTGCACTGTATGCATCGAGATGCCAATCAACAAATTTGGAGTATCGCTCGAGAAGAGTGGAGCAGCTAGAATGGACTATTACAAATGGAGCGGCATGCTTCGAAATTATATATGAGATAACGCTCTTTGTGTGGACGGTGCCGACTTTGATGCAAAATCACGCAAGATACGACGCGTAGCTCAGCCGGTGGTTGACAGCGATGCCGTCAATAAACTATACATGGAAAAGAGCATTAAACTTTTGAGAGAGGAGCAGGAAGAATTAGAGAGGAAGCTGGTCGTGTTTCAGAGAGATATGCTGACGTTGCAGAATAGTGTTAAAAAGGTATCGCAGGCGTCGAATTCAACCCCGCAGCAACGCTGCGAAGGAGAATCATGCGAGACGGTTGAACTTGTCCAGAATTTCCTCGGGTCGATGGGGAGCACATAATGCACGTACATGATAATTATCACATCATTCGTGTCAAAGACACCTCTGCGATCAAACATGCAACTATTATCGAAATCCAAAAGTAAAGAAAACCATGGCCCCAAGAAGTGGCAACTTGTTGAGGAATTGCAT
This sequence comes from Andrena hattorfiana, assembly GCA_944738655.2. Taxonomy (NCBI): domain Eukaryota; kingdom Metazoa; phylum Arthropoda; class Insecta; order Hymenoptera; family Andrenidae; genus Andrena; species Andrena hattorfiana. Next base: position 13,624,476 of record OX122895.1, read on the forward strand.
GCCCCAGCTCGAAGACATTTCCCACGGAGGCGCGTCATAGTGCATGGATAAGACGATCTGTGGCAAGCTGACGTTGTAGAAATGCGTCCATACTCGCGATTCAACCAAGGTCACCACTACATACTCACCGTCATCGATGTGTTGAGCAAGTATTCATGGGCGGTGCCGCTCAAGACTAAAAGTGGTGCTGAGGTGACCAAAGCGTTTGCAAAGATATTAGAGATCGATAACCGAAAAATTTGCAAACCGATCAGGGAAAAGAATTTTACAACGCCGATGTACAGAAACTCTTGTAAAAGCATGAGATTAATCATTATTCGACGTATTCGGTGATGAAGGCCTCTGTCGTAGAACGTTTCAATCGAAGTTTGAAGAACAATATGTGGAAAATGTTTACGCTCAGTGGAACCTACAGATGGATCGATTCGCTATCGCGTCTTCTCGCAGAGTATAACGCGCAAAAACATAGAACCATCAGAATGCGTCCTTGCGATGTTACCCCTTCGATCGCCAACAAGCTGCTAGCCACCGTATACAGCAACATAAAGATCACTGCTCCAGCGAGATTCAAGTTGGGCGAGTTTGTGCGCGTGAGCAAATTTAAAACCATCTTCGATAAAGGCTATACGCCGAATTGGACAACGAAGGTGTTCAGGATAGCCAAAGTACAGGCAACTAATCCCGCGACGTATCTGCTCCTCGATTCCTGTGGAAAACCTGTTGCTGGAGGATTCTCTGAACACGAGCTGCAACGCATCACCGATCCTGATGTGTATCTAGTGAAAAAAGTGTTGCGTAGAAAGGGGGATAAGGTATACGTCAAGTGGTTGGGGTTTGATAAATCACACAATTCTTGGATAAATAAAAATAATGTAATGTAACATAATAATATATGATTCAATAAAAATACAATGATATATACATGTGTGAACAATTTTTTTATACAATAATTCAACCATTTATATGAAGGAGTTAATAAATACAATAATTTCTATTTTACATCGATTTTTTTTTACAACGGAATTTTATAATTGTATTTTATAATGTCCCCAGGGCAGAGTGTCGGTCGAATCAGGTACGATATGCCGCTTGTCGTCGTACGGTCTTAGAGCGATTTTGGATTCCGAAATGGTGTGCACTTTGTGCAATTTAGACCGTATGCACGATTGTCTGCGAACCATTTCGATTTCCCTGTGCAAACACTGCGCGTAGTCGTCGAAAGTTATCGTTCTGGCTATGACGTTGGTCTTGACGCCTTTCGCCTTTTTCATATCTTTTGTACCGTCTACGCGAAGTGCATACATTTTCGCTCTAAGACCTACGAATTCGGTCATTATCGCGCCATTATTTTCGTCCTTCATCAGCCCTGGAACCTTCTTATTTACGCGCGGCATATTATATGAATTGTTGATAGGATGATCGCTTGTGTCGAATCTGCCGATATTATCTTTCATGGACTTGTAGATATCTTTGCATTGAATGTGATAAATGAGGCTGTCTGTGTTTGTGCATAGAATTTTACAACTTGGTCCGTGCTTGGACGACATATACGTGTGGTGAAATTCGTACAAACAAATTTTTGATATGTCCAGAATGCACATACCCACGTATATCGGTTTGTTGAATTTCACCTCGAGTTTTCGCAATTCAACAGCTATTAAATTTTCCGAAAAAACACTTCGGCTGTGGAAATTCGGTTTTGCGATCATTGCCTCCGCGCCATATCGCCCTTCCCAATGTGTCAAAAGTTTTACATCCACATGATTTCGTACATTTTCCATAGTTTTACCGAATACCGCGTTGTTCATCAATTTGTACAAATTTTTTTCAAAGTCGTTTGTCGCGCTTGTTCTAAACCGTGTATTGAGTTCGATGTAATCGCGGAGCCAGGGGGATTGAGCGAATTGAAGCACGCGGTGTATCTTTGTAATACGAAGACCGTGACGCGTGCACTGCTGCAGGTTGCGATAATGTATAACGTAACGCTGTCCTGTCTGCTGCCAGGTGGTTTGGCACGCGTCGGACAGAACGGTAGATCAGGTTTAGCAAAATTCGCAAAATTTTTTAGTTCATCGACGAACCATGAAACACAATCCGCGTCGCGGCGACATCGATACGTCGATAGTGATGTATCGTACGAGCAATGCATATAATATGCTATGCTATGCACATTGTGGTGCTGATACATATGTAATTTATTATCACCCGTTCGGTGGTTGTCCTCTGTTTTTTCAATGATGCCCTCGAGATATACCACGAAGGGGAGTCGCTCCTTCCTGCAGTGGTTGTTGAAGCTAAGCAAATTGTTACCTTCGCTGGGAAGCAGGATGGCGCAGTCGTTCATCTTGCCGCAGTCCAGCGAATGAAGCTCCAACTTCTCGGCAGATCCGAAGTAGTGCATGCATCTGCAAACCCCAAAAATGTATTATTTAATTTGTTCCGCGAGACATTTCAAGATTTCATAAGTTTATATACGTACCGATCACCGATGAATTTCTTTCCATTGCACCTGCTCAGTTGCGTGCTCATAAGCCGGGACAAATTCTTGATCAGCACAAAGTGCCCTACATTACCGTGCTGTTGATTCGGCGTGTAGAGCAGGTTGACGTGCCGATCCCTCTTGTGGCTGGTGAGGCGGAGTGGAAAAACTGTTGGCCCCGTCTTCTTCTCCTCCTCGAAACTGTAGACGTTGATGGAGATGTTGTTCTGCCGCTCGAACTTCCCAATTTGCTCCAGGGACATTGGGAACTCAATGCCCTGGAGATTTAGCACCAATGTAATTCTTTCAGCGGGATGGAGAGCGGCGACAACTGCCCACGTGAAACACGCATTGCCCTCGGATCGCACGCTAATTGTTGCATTCTTCGACATTATTTCCCGCGACAACTTGACATGACACCCCGAGCGCAGCGGATTGTACTTGTTGACATTGACTGTCAGATTAAGAATTCTCGTCAATGCCCATCCGCTATCGCGTTCCTGGAACTCTTCCAGCGATGCCAGGGTGGGTTCGATGACGCATCGCTGATACCACTCCTGTAGATCGGATGTGCGGAAGAGTTCGCAGTTTCGGGTGTTGATGCTTTTACTAGCATGCTTGTCACCCGTCACAAATTCACCATTGAACACCGTGTTCACTTTGAGGTTCCGCTGTTTCCACAAAGCGCCCCGTACATGCTCCAGCACGATGGTCTCAGCATCCTGGAGGAAGTTGCGCGGCTCGATGTAATTCGAATTTAGCACGGCACCAGTTAATACGCGGCTATCGAACGCAGTGTCCATTTCACGCCACAAAAGTCCTGTGCTCGAATGTCCTGCACCTTCATGCACGAAACGTCCGCGCAACGAATGTTTCAATCCCTCGAGCCGCGCGATTCGAGCAACCAACGATTGTTGAACACCGATCGATAATCGAGGACGTTTCACTCGGCTGTGTTCTTCCAACGATTCGATATACTCGTTGTACCGTTCTTCTCATGCGATGAATTCTTCGCGTGAAATCAATCGTGCAGATTGATCCAACAACTGGCGTTCTACTTGCGCGAATTCTTCCATGATCCTAAATGGAATGTAAATGCAATGTCTTTTTCCGCGCAACACGTTGCAACGATTTGAGGCTTTGGAGCGCGCTTTTATATCCTCACCACGATTTGCTATCTCTGTCTAACTCTTTTGGCGTACCCCCTCCCCCGAATGCATTGCATGCAAAAAAACGACGGTCCGTCCCAACATGGTTCTATGCAGTTTCTGCTGATACAGCATAATTCTTTCTATGATTCACGCGTATGGCGAATTAGCGCGCAAAATCATCCGACACAGTTTCTGCTGACACCGCATAATTCTAAGATTCGGCGCTTCCGAAAGTATTATATTACATTCAACACATGTCGAGATTTTTATCTTTGAGGGTGGGACTCAAGTTACATGTAATCGCTTTTTTTTAATTACTTTCCCTCCCTCGAATTTAGCTTTAAAATAATGCTCTCTCTTTCCCTCCTCCGAAGACGCGGTGTGTAAACACGCCGATCTTTCCCGACATTGCCCGACATTATCCGATAAAAAAAAATAGATTATGCTTGGTGACGCTCGGTATATGTACCATTCATTAAAGATTAATGTTAGAGAGTGGGCGTTGGGGGAGTTGGTTAGGCGGCTGACTCGTAACGCGGAGGTCTTGGGTTCGAGCCCCGTCGCCTGAGATTCAGTTTTTCGATTATTATTAATATCTTAAATTAATATTTCCTTCCTTAGTGACTGTGGTTGGTACCACGCTCCAGAGTAGCAGCAATTCACCCGCGGTTCCTCCTCGATGCGGTTCGGTATCGGTTCGATATTGATTCGGTATCGATATCTGTTCTCTCGCGCTATACCCCCCACCACTCCGTCAACTCGATGACATCATCCGCCGCCGCCGCCGCCCGCCCGCCGCCTGCGGGGATTTTCCGTCGACTTTTGAAACTCATATTTGGATTTCAAGGTCGGGGAGGGGTGGGGGAAATGGCATTGAAACTCAAATTTGAGTTGGAACTCTCTTAGCCCTACTACTCAAGTACCTAAATCATAGAATAAAAAAGCTACAGAAAGATAAGTGCTACATAATATCCCTGTTGTATAAATTGCATATAGTACATCCATCTTCGCAGCTCTCAATAACGAAAAAGGCTAAGGTTACTCTAAAAAAATTAACGAATGTCCTTCAACGCGAATTTAAATCTGTTATAGAGATATATTGGACTAACATAATTAAAAATATTGATTATAGAAAATCCGACAGTTTCTTTCCAAAGGTTAATTCAATATTCAGACCTAGACAATTTGACGGCATAAAAGACATACACATTGACTCTGACAACATGTCTATTCTCGATAGAAGTGGATGTAATCTGCAAAATATACCCAAAATAGAAAACAGGTACGTTTCTTCTGAGAACGTCGACAAACTTAACGTCATTGGAGCTCACTATGAATCTATAAACTCGCCTCGGTATCTTAACAGTAACACAAGGCTAAAAGAATTGGTTGGCGTCTCGGTGGATTCACTTAAAAGAGAGTTTAATAACAATAGAGAACAAAACGTAACGCTTGTTCAGTTTAGTGAGGCGAATACGGCTGTCTGTCCTTCCATGACAGATAACGCTATACATCCATTCTGTAGCCCCGAGGAAGTTAGCTATATGCTGAAACATCTTCCCAACAAAACTTCGAGTGGGACTGATGGAATCCCCCCATAGTATTAAAGCATCTCCCGGCTGAAATAATAGTACACTTAACAATCATATTTAACAAGGCTTTTAATAGGTGCTACTTCCCTAAGTCATGGAAATGTGTTAGGGTGCTCCCCATCTTAAAGAAGGGCAAAAACCCGTGTGGTCCTGCCTGTTACCGCCCAATTAGTCTAGCATCGTGCCTGAGTAAAGTGTATGTGGCAATCATAAATGAAAAATTATTAGAACACTGCATCCCAAACAAGGTGATCCCCGATAGCCAGTTTGGTTTTAAACATCGGCACTCCACTACTCATGCCATTCACAAGTTGTTAGCTGACGTTAATGCGCTCGTCGACAGTAGTCAGCTGGTGGGCACTGCCTTCCTCTGTTGAGGAGGTGTTTGATTCGGTTTGGCTTAATGGCCTGTTGTATAAGCTCCAACAGAAAACATTCCTGCAATTGATGATATACCTCGTGTGGGATATGATCCGAAATAAGTCATTCATTACTTGGGTCGGAAAAAATGCGTCTTCGCAGGAATTCAAAATAGAGGAAGGTCTACAACAGAGCACTGTTAATTCCCCCATTCTTTTTAGTATCTTCATAAGCAACCTACCTAGATTATTTAGTTTTGGCGAACCGGGGTGCCCCTCCCCTCTCATGTTCGCGGACAATATCGTTGTATACTTGGCGGGCAACAGAGTAAACGCCGTCCGAAACGGTTTGGAGGAAGCGGTTGAAAAAATAACCCGATACTTTATGACGTGGAACCTTCGAATCAACCCGAGCAAATGCGAGACTATCCTGCTTCGGAAACCATTAGTCAAGCTTACTTCTAAAGCTAAAGCTGGAAGTAAGGATTTTAGCATCACAGCGCTAGTCCCGGGCACTGACGAGAGAATTACTGTTCCTCACAAAAAGGTCGTTAGGTATTTGGGGGTCCATATCGATTATCATACAGCTGATGTCCGGGTACCTGGCCCCACAAACATTCATATTCTGTGATAAGATGTGTCTGATACAGGATAGCAATAATGTCTCACTCATTTATCACTGGCGCCGTAACAAGGCCAACAAACATATCGCGCTTGACCAAAGCAGAAATATTTACGACAGATACAAGTATAGATACTCTATCACAATACCGAGTAGAGACTACTACGACTTCTGCAGACTCAATTTTAAGAAGTACTGGTGGCTGAACGATGCCTGTGTTGATATGGCGGAGCTCTCTGCCCGCCGACAGACCCGAGGAGCGACCGGTCTAGTCCGTCGTTCCTTTTTCTTTTCTTCTGTTGGATAAATATATCCTGCAACAGCGCTGATCACCCCCGTCGGGGCACTCCTTGTACATAGTTATTAGTATTAAGTTAGTTGTAAGCCTTAGTCTATAAGCTTTTTTTTTAGTTCCACTCCCCAGAGAGGTATAGGGGTTTTTCTGGACATTTTTCTCCCCACGTTTATACTAGTGCTCTGGCACATAAGAATTTATCGTTATATCGATTCCATTTGTACCTGAGACTTGTTTATTATCCTTAGAGGCAACTAAGTACCAAAGATTGCCTGGCTGTAAGTTTCATATGGGATGAACAACGCAGCCATTAAGTGATATTATATGGTCGTTTTTTGTATGTTTTTGACACCAAAGATTATACGCGAGTATTACATGTCTTTCAATAAACACTTTTCCAAAAAAGCCGGGGTTCAAGTCCCTCGCAACTCATAAAACCTACCTACTCCTTTGTTACTTTTTTTTAAACAATTTTTCCGTGGAAATATATTTATATATTAAATATAAATATTTATATATTAAATATAAATATTTATATATTATATATTTGACCAATCGTTTGAGCAGGTTTAAGACCACCCTTACGGTCAGAAGTAACGGCTATACCACTTTACCTGCTCGACAATGGCAGGTGTCGAAAGATTCGGAATGAAATATTTTCGCAGTATAAGAATATGAAAGCACTGGTGAAAGAGATGATTAGAATAATATATTATGTTATAAATGCATTTTCAACCTCAAAAGTTGCGTAGAGCAATATGTAACGTACTATATAATACGCAATATCCTGTCACGTCCCGCGACGTGGAGGCTACTATTAATTAACCTTTCAATCATTCGTATTTACTATTTCGTACTTTAGAGGTATTATAACCACCTCACATAAGTAATTAAAACAATACATAGCCGATAAGGCACTATAACCGAAAATCGCGATAAGAAGAGCTCGAACCGTGAATCTACAGACGGCAACAGCGAGCAGAAGAGCAACCGGCTACACAAACACCGAGGAAGCCCAGCCAACGCCAGCTGATGTTCAGCGTGGGACGAAGGCAGAAGATTGCCCTCCCGCTAATTCCCGAAAATCAATCGCCGATACCACCACATTATACTTAACTTCAACCCCTAGTACGTAAGCTGTACGGAACCAACCGTACAGAAAATATTGTAAACAATTAGCGTATAAATCTAAATATGAATTAAGAATCTTGCTATAATCGCCGCTGGGAATCAGATAAAAATAATACGTATTAGTCGCGAAGTATGTGAACTAATGGAACGTGACTAAGTAGTAAACAAAACTCTCAGATTAGAGCGATGGGAAGATTCTTCCTGGAAGATTCCAGGTTGAGGCTGTGGGATGGGGCCTCCCACCTAGGATTTGTCATGTGACAAATCCTAGAGAAGGAGTGACCGATTGCCCTATAAAAAAGGGCCCGACCACCCGCGGAGCTCATTAATATTCAAGTTAAATGACCAATCTTTTCTTTGCACAACCGACCAAAATAAAACTGTAAAAGACTTAGAAAAGTGTAACCACCTTAAGAATAAATAAAAGTGAGTTTTGTGTTATACCATATCAGTGAGTAAAGTGATTCTACTCCAATTTCCCATCCTACCAATTGAGCGTTCGTCTATTTTGAAAAGAGAAATTAAATACGAAAATGTGCATTGACAGGTCACGAATCGCGCTGATTAATGGTATTACCTATGAGCAGAACGTTGCCCGTTGTTTTACCAGAGATTAAGCGTGGGCCGTCATCGACGTGATTTCTGTAAATATTAACAAATGTTGCGATTGTGGAAAATTACGCTGGCCTCCACCAATGGTGCCGCTGAAGGGCAGAACGTTGCCCGCGGTAGCGCCTAGTGTGGAAGGTGGAGAGTGATTTATCGGTTGACAAATAATTGCTATTGTAATTTCCAAAGAGACGAATGCCGCGAAAGCATCGTGCGGGGAGACGTGTACAACTCAGACGATTAGCGTCTAGATACATTAGCGCACCGGCGGAATTCTCCGACGTGCTAGGAGTGATCAGCACCCCTTCCGTCAGGGAAATCGCTAGCCACGGAATAGTGGTGGTGTGTGAGGATTGGGCCCCGCTGAAACAGGATATAGCACCCGAGGTCAACGGGATTCCTGACGCTTTTATCCCCTGGCGACTCACACCGATCAACTCATAAAAAGGTAAGGTACTTCATCGAAGAATAATAATAATAATATTCTAAAAATGTCGTCTCAACTATCCCAGAGCGTAAATCCCTGGATTAGTTCAAAAGCGGTTAAATACGCGAACTCCATAAAATTGCGCCCTAAATAGGAAATAGGGACGTAATAATCCACAAAATATATTTCCGTGGGAAAAATTGTTTAAAATGAAAAAAAAGGAGTGTAGAAGTTGGGTGGGGGGGCTTTGAACCCCGGCCGCCCGCCCGCGTGACAATCTGACGCGCTACCGTTGTGGCCACGGAACCTTCTTCAGTGTAGGTTACTGTAGATAACACTTTAAACACTTTAAATTACAATATCTCGAAAACGAAGGCCTATTCAACGGAAAGCCGAACTGGTATTTTCATACTACATGAGTACTGCGACCCCCATATACTGTCGTGCCAAAAGCGATTTCCACTACCGCGATGTCCCCTTGTTAGATACGCATCATGGTATACTGGATATTCAAGAAAGTGTATGTGTGCATATACGTATATGGATAGACCTCATAAATTATTATAACATTAAAAGTTTAAATAAAATGATATGAATATAGGTTAGATTTGCATTCGAAATTCACATTTGTTATAAGCATATTCGGAACTGTTTTTTAGCCAGATTATAATGTGGCTTATTCTTAGCTTATTAATTGAACTATTAATTAATAAGCCAACCAGATATATCCATTCATTTTCATACACGAACTCAACGGTGCAGACCTTGTTCCGTGTGCCCTGCGCGCATCGAAAACAACGACGAATGGCGAACATAGAAAACAAAGATGTAAAATAGTAATGCATCGATGATTTCAGTGCGCGTTCATCAAGAAGACCGTTGTGAACGGTGCTCAGCACCGATATTTTCGGTGCTGGACACCATTGTGAATGCTTTTGGTGCTGAACAGCACCGTGCATGGGCCCAGCATCGGTTTTTACGGTGCTGAGCACCGTCGGCGACGGTGCCCACTTTTCGAGCACCGTTGGAAACGGTGCTGACCTTCTTCCGTGTACCTGCGCGCTTCACGCACCGCAAGTAAAAGAAATTTTAGGGAATCGTACGATGCCACCAATTTCATGCACTCAATGCGTGAATCGGAACAGATCCTAAATGTTACGGTACACACGGCTCAAACGATTGTGGCCGATTGAGATTCGATTGCATTCGAGCTTACCAGTTTTGGCTTTTTCTCATCACTAACATTCTACAATATTTCATGAACATGATGAGGGCACTGCCAAGCCACAGGTTCCCGTCTAGAACACTTCTAATTCATGTTGAAATATTACTGTGGCGGCATCTGTGGCAGATATAGCGTGAAGTAAACGGATGATGTTTAATATGAGACACGCTCGCGCAGTCCTGTCACAAAATTTAATTTACATTGCTTCGGTTATGTTTATTTTTCCGTTGTTAATATAAAATAACGCATAGTAGATTTTGAAATAAATGCGTATTTCTTTGCTCTACACGTTTCCACTAATAATGAGCACCTTAGATTTTAATCAACTGCTACGAATAAAATACCACAAGACTTTATTCATCTCAGTATTCTGGTTTCCTAACCCTTGCCACCTCTACGAAATATATAATATTCGTTTCCATTCTTTTTTTTATTACCCAGTGTCTCTCATCAATACGTATTGATGGTGGACTTGGTGGGTAATACTTCTTAATTGCTATATTGGTGTCATCTTTCTCACGTGCGTCGGGACAAAAGCGGGCTCAGCACCAGGCGAAAATTCATTCGTTCTTTACTATCGATAATTTATTATTTTTCCAAGAACGTTTCGACAACGTCTGTTTGCCACATTTCTAAAGGCCAATAAAAGAACGTGATGACATTGTTCAGTTTGAGTTAATCCGTATATTGCTCTGTCGGTGGGTAGTGCGTACGATGACTTCGGATGCGTAGGTGCCGTAGTCAACCGCCAACTCGTGGGATAAAACGCCCATAAACCGCGACCCTGGAGAGACGCTCCGGCCGATCAGCATGGTTAAGCAGCCCCTAGACGCACAATATTATTGACCGTGTGGGGCACACAGCACACATATTGTGCAATATATTGAGCGTCTACAGATCGCTTTAGAACGACGTTTCTAATATCAGAAGTGGGATACTAGCATAGAAATTGGATAATACCGAATCAACGTTTGAAGATGGCAAAACAAAATAGCGCAGTTAGTGAAAGAAGTGCACCGTCGTTCGAAGCGCTTGTCATGAAATTCATGGAAAGTACGATGAATCGTGTGCCGAGTACGTCTACCTCAACGCCTAAGCATGTAGCGGAAGCGATACCGGAATTTGGAGGTGTGGATATTGGAGACAATGCTGAGAAGTGGTGTGATATTGTGGAGAAGGCTACAGAGACATTACCCCTTACTCAGCGATTAAATCTAGCGACTCATGGGTTAACGGGATCGGCTAAGACATGGTACGCGTCATGGCATGGTCATCCAAGAATGTGGCAGGAATTCCAGGAAGATATGTGTGCGGAATTCATTTCGGGAGACAGACTCTGTGAGCTGTTAGTTTGTGCTGTGACATATGTATACAAGTGATGATGCAAGATCCTCTTCGGAATACGTGCGTAATAAACTAAAATACTACGAGCAAATAGGAATTGAATTTAATCCAAAGGAGCTGATTAACCTTGTGGCAATATTTGACAAATGCAAATTATCAAACGACTGCGGCACTAAAGGCAGGAATCTCGCCATTTCAATTGGGGAGAAGGATGATAGGTACAGTAAGGATAATAAGAACTGTAAGGATGATAGAAACCATAAAGATGATAATGACCGTAAACGGTACTTCACGTGCAATGAGGTAGGACACTTACAATTCGAGTGCCTGAAAAAACGGAAGACGGATGGGTCGAGTAACCTGCATCCCATGCCGGGACCCTCCAAGTAGCTGACTTGTGGCTTTTATTTTAAAAACGGCCACGAAGAGTCCCAATGTTGGGCGAAACAACGTGTACAGAGGGATGATCCAAAAGCCACGAAGTCGATCACCGACGGGAGGAAACTACGACCGAACGTGGGTCATGTCAAAGACGTGGGTTTGACACTCATATTGTTTAAAGACACTTTGGTGCAATCTTTGTTGGATTTGGGCGCCGATAAATCAATATGCAGGACTTGGTGCGAGGACTTGGTGGTGGACCCATAGGTGCTCTGGGAAGTACCAAAGTTTTAATTCAAGCCGAGGATACCGCAGGCGAATTAGAAATTTTGGTAGTACCGAGCGTCAATTTGCCGTATGACGCAATTGTTGGCGATGATATACTGGATTATGAAAACTTGTGCGTCAAGAAAGTGAACGGGGAGGCAAGACTGTTATATTTTCCCCTCGGATCGTCGAGCCTACCTGCGGAGCCACAATGCAATCTGGCTGAGGAGCTGCTACCTGAGATTCGTCAACCCTTGGTGGTGTTATTACGGTGCTATGACCACATGTTTACGGCAGGTAATAAAGTTCGACCTGTGAATACCGGTGAGTTGAGCATTATTCTAAAAGTAAACAAGGTGGTGAGGTATCAACCGTATCGATTGTCATTTTCACAAAGGGAAAAAGTCAGGGTAATAATTTGCGATTTATTAGAAAATGGTACTATACGCGATAGCGTTTTGCTGTTCTCAAGTCTGATTCCTCTAGTTGCTAAAGCAAATGATGATGATAGATTATGTGTAGACTTTCGGGAAGTAAATACAATAACAGCGAAAGGCAGATACCCTTTGCCTTTAATCGATGATCAATTAGATCGGTTAGGCAAAGGAAAATACTTTACTATCCTTGATATGGCGTCGGGTTTTCATCAAATTCCGATAGCTTCTGATTCAATTGAGAAAACTGCTTTTGTTACGCCGGATGGTCATTATGAGTACCTACGAATGACATTTGGTTTGGCCAATGCTCCTGCGGTTTTTCAAAGAGCAATTAATACTGCCTTAGGAAATTTGCGTTTTAGTATAGTGGTCGTATACCTCGATAATATTTTGATCCCTTCACGAACTGTGGAGGCGGGATTGGAGGCCCTGAGTCGCGTACTGCACGCTTTAGATGTAGCTGGTTTGCCGATTAATGCTAAGAAATGTAAATTCTTCCAAACCAATGTAGAGTATCTGGGTCGTGAGGTGTCGACAGATGGTATACGTCCGAGTTCGAAGAAGGTAAAGGCATTGGTAGAAACGCCGGTGCCTACTAATGTTAAAAAAGTTCGCTAATTTATGGGTCTCGCCAGTTGTTTTCAGAAATTTGTTCCAGAGTTTGCTGCACGCGGTGCATGTATTACTAAGTTAACAAAAACGAACAAACCGTGGTTGTGGGGCGAAGAACAAAACAAGGCCCGTGAATATATCATTAGCTGCTTGATATCAAGACCACTCCTTATAATCTTTGATCCGTCTCGAGAGACAGAATTGCATACGGATGCGAGTCTATTGGATATGGAGCTATTCTTTTTCAAAAGATAGAAGGTGGTTTGCGAGTCGTGTCTTACTTTAGTCGACGAATAACAAACGAAGAGTCACGATATCACTCTTATGAGCTTGAGACCCTCGCGATTGTAAATGCATTGAAGTATTTCCGTGTTTATTTGTTAGGCACTCAATTTAAAATTATAATCGATTGTAATGCGATAAAAGCTACAAAAAATAAGAAACACTTGTTGCCTCGCGTTGCTCATTGGTCGGAATATTTGCAAGATTTTAATTTCGATATATGTAGAATATCGTAAAGGGAAATGTATAGAGCACGTAGATTTTCTTAGTAGAAACCTGCCGACGGACTCGACTGATAGCGTGGTTTCTGCAGATACTTGTAATGCAAATACACTCCTCACATTAATTAAAGGATCACCTCTAGGAGCCCGAATAACAGAGGGAAGTTCACATGGTCATAACTCCGGTAAAAATAGTCGTATCGATATTTTGAAAATATGGTTTGAAAGCGTGGAATCTCTATTTTCAGCTGCTTTTTTCAAATTGTAGATGCATTGCTTTTCGGCAAAGTTATAGCAATATAAAGAGCACTTGGTCAATTTTAAAAAAATTTCTTCAACTTTGCGATGTTCCACGGGGAGTATGAATTTTTTTACACAAATTCCATTCATACCAGTCGAAAGCGGCTACTTCCCTGTAGTATCGGGGGTTCGTTATCTCGGAAGATAAATAAGTTTATTACCCGCTCTTACGCGGCGGACGCTGCAACTTTGGAAAACAGTGCTACAGAGTTTTTTAACATGATCAAAAGTGTAACTGACATTGTCGGCCTGGGACATGTGTATAACGCGGACGAAAGCAATTTCAACCTTGAATTGCATTCGGGTCGTACGTTAGCAGTTGAAGGCACGAAAAAGGTGGAAACAGTTATTCAGTCTCTTTCAGCAATGACACATAGCTATACCATATTACCCGTAATCTCCGCAGCTGGGAAACTCATGTCTCCCCTTCTAATCGTGCTGAAAGAATCAAGTGGAACGTTTGGTCCTCAAGTGAAGAAAACATTATTTAATGCTCCAAACGTACATATACAGGCATCAAAATCAGGAAAATTAAGCACACAATTATTTCATGAATGGTTTACTAATGTATACATACCTAATACACAGACTTCAAGTGCTCTTCTGTTAGATTCCTGGACTGGGCACTGTCCAGCTTCTCTGTTGGAACTTGTTCCCAACAATAAACAAGTCGCCATTTACACTATTCCAAAGAAAACAACCATTATGATACAACCGCTTGACGTATCCGGATTTCGGGTATGGAAAGGCTTCGTGAGAAAATTTTCAGATATAGTACTCCTTTTAAACATAGACGTTAATTTGAATTTGCGTAACAATATAATAAAGCTACAATCACTAACTCACAATCAATTGTCTGCACCAAGATACAATGCCTTGTTCAGGTATGGATGGTACAAAAGTGGGTACATACCTACTAATTGTAAATCGACGTTTGAACATCCTGTGGATATTGCTTTTAAAAATCAAGAAAACATAGATCCACCTAAATGTGCAATCTGTGGAGCGCCAGCTGTTATTCGTTGTGCATGGTGCGACAAGTTCTTATGCTTTCATCATTTCTTCGAAGCCTTTCACTACCACGCACATTCTTCATAGAAGTGTAACATTCTTCTACGGCAATACTGTTAGAATTGCCAGTGGTAATATGTATCGTAATGATTATACTGTCTTTGAGAATCATTCACGTATGTAAAGACATTGTTAGAGATATCCTCGTTAATGCCGAACATTCGTCTGTAGCACTTTTGATTGCATACCTATTTTTCTGTATATTCTGTTACGTTCCGACCAGATTTTTAATGTTACTTTCGACCTAACGTCGGCTGGAATGTGTCTTGACAATGCTTTGCATTTTGGATTTTCCTAATCCAGCACAATCTCAACGTTGACACATTGTTCCCATAAATACAAAAAAACAAATGAAAACGACACACCTGGAGTGCAACTACAGTTTGGAAATACATTTTACGCGTACTTTATACATTTTACGGCTACTGTGACGCCACCTAGGATATCGTTCCCGTTGCACTTTCGTTATATTATTCCTCATAAAAATTCAAGTAATTTTTGTATTTAACATTTCTTTCTATGTCTATTACTTTTTCGGTTATACGCTTTAGAAGGTTCCCACCCCTAAACCTTGAGGGAGTAGTTTCACCCTGTAAACATGAATTTCCGCCAATAAAAACAAATACATGTCGAATAGTTCCAAATGGTGTGCTTGTATACCAAGTTTCATCGAAATCCTCGATTGTCAAGTGGCAGATGGTAGTAATATGGACAAAGGCGGAAAATTTTTGTAAACAAATAAACAAATGAACCAAAATTTTTTCCTTTTACATTTTAGTAAACCATTGCGAATTATAACTTTTTCACGGAAACAGATCGTCCCCAACCCTCACGGTTAGAAATTATATGTAAAATAACGAAAATTTTAATTTATTTATAAATTGTTGGACGTACAAACATTGCTTTTGCAGCGCGTTATACGGCATCAAACACTGAACATTTGGTCCATTTACGGTTTTCTTCTACCTCGCACCGTTACAAAGTTATACTCGAAAAACAAAAAATCGTTGAAAATTTGGGGGCTGATTTCACCCCCTCAGAGTGTTTTTCTGCAGAAAAATAAATCGTTTCTTACATACTCCGACATGCTCTACAATCGTACGGAGTTTCATTAAAATCAGAATTTTCGGGTTCGATATGTTTCCTTGTTAGAATTATGCGATATCAGCTGAATTTTTTTCCATACCAATAGACATACAGACATTTTTTTCCCAAACGCAGAGAAATAATAATTTTTTAATCAACGATCTAACGAACCAATACCTAGCAAACAGACATTCTAAAGCCGACAATATTTCAAACATCGCAGCGTACCGCACGATCGCGAGTAATTTGAATCCTCTGGAGCAGTCGTGCGAGATGACGTCACTTGGCAGCGCGAAGAAGGCGCGAATCATAGAAAGAATTATTTGTGTGTCGGCAGAAATTGGTGAGGAGAGAAAGAGGAAGACGGGTAAATAAATAGATTGTAATATATGTAAAATGATTATATATTGTTACATTAATTAAAAAATAGAAATATAAAAAAGAGAAAATATAAAAATAGAATATAAGAACTATCTCTCTCTCTCTCCCTCTCCCTCTCTCTCTCCCTCTCCCTCTCCCTCTCACTCACCCACTCCCTCTACCGCTCCCCCCCACGCTCTCACTCTATCAGTCTCTCTTTCTTTCTCTTTCTCTTTTCCTCTTTTTTACATCAATCGCAAGACAATTTGAACATTCTCGAACAGCTGATGGACTTCCTACTTACTTTTCGCGACATCATACATACATACATACTCTTCCACACAACACCACACATACACTCATATACACTCACGTTCTCGTCACCGACCCGAGTGCTCAGTTACATAGAACAGTAGTGTCTCGTCATTATTCGCCGAAACTGTTACGTATCTATTGTATCGCCTCAATTCTCTATCTCTAAATAAACCGCTCTATTCTCAACATTTTTGAGTTCTCTCTGTACAAATAGAATATAAAAATATAAAAATATAAAATAAAAAAGAAAAAATATAAAAATACAATATAAAAAGAAAAAATAAAATAATAATAATAATTTCATTTATTGCCCACTTTCGTGTTACAATTTAACGATCATATACTCTTTGCATTTCAGTCCCGTGATTGTGTCAGTGTAAGTCCTACCCTTCTAATGTTTCCTGTTGTGTCATAACATTTTTCTTCTATTTTTCAACTGTTTCCCAATCTATTTTATGTTACATAATCTTCCATCTACCATTAACGCAACATCATCCGCGTATGAAATTGTCCAAATTTTCCTTCTACCTATTACGACTCCTTCTTCCAGTTCTTTGCTCAATTCTTTTTCCAGGTCTACAAATGCTACATTGAAAAGTGTCGAGCTTAACGGGCACCCTTGTCTAACAACCTTTCCTGTTAAAAAAACTTTTCTATCAGTTCCTTCGTTACTCCTAAAGTGCATATAGTTCTGTTATACATTTCCTGTATCCTTATTCTTAGTTGTTCGCCTACTCCTTCTTCTTAAAGTCTTTTCCAAATTTCCATTTGTTCTTCTAATCTCCTCCTTAGAATGTCCGCGTATATCTTACAATCCGTGTCCATCTAAGTTACGCCCCTATAGTTCTTAACCATTTCCCTTTCTCCTTTTTTTTTTGAACACAGGACTTATTATTCCTCCTTTCCATTCTTCCGGAAAGTCCCCTTTCTTCCATGTTCTGTTTATCACCTTTGTTTGATTACCTATATTTATGAAGATGATTGCGACCTCGATGTTGAATTAAGATATAATTTAAATGCAGGAGTTTAAATTTTAAGTCTGTTCGACTTTTAATATCTTACATGATTTGAGTTCAGATCGACGTGAGCCAGATCAGTTTGTATCTATATTTATGTAATAAATTTTTGTACGAAAGGACTTAATTTATAAATTTGTTGTTTTTGCTATATTCAATAAAAATTGAAATTTTATATTTATTAGGAATAGGTGTTTACCCTGTGATAATTGTTGGTTGGGCTTCAAATTCGAATTATTCAATATTAGGAACGATTGGGTCAATTTCACAGTCAGTTTCTTATGAAGTAAGTTTATTATTAACAATATAATCTGTAATTTTATTAATTGAAAGTTAATCATTATTGGATTTATATAAATTTCAATATTATATTGAATTTATTTTAATTTTAATTCCAATACTACGACAGGAAAATCGCGGATAGGTCTTTTAAATTCGGAGACCAACTGCTACTGCACGATGAGACGCTAAGACGTGGGCGGTTAAAACTAACACCTGCGTGGATAAGTTCTTACACGATTCAAAACACGCACGATAATAATAATTACAGTATAAAGGGCGCCGAACAATCCGCGTTCACACAAACACATTCTGGAATAGGGCAGTAATAGCGGAATGTTCGCAGTTTTGAAAGGAAGTAAGGATACACTAACAATTTTGTAAGGATAAGACTAAGAAAAGTAATTTATTGAAAAAAGATGGTAAATAAGCGCACAACTAGGCGTCGTCGTCTCAGCCACGTAGGGCACGGTCGGCCTCCAATAGCGACCACATTCGAGGCCGCGGAGCAGGCACAACGAAGATGTCCCCATGACGTTCTACACAAAAAACCAATTGCAAGACTATTACCACACGCACGGAAATAGAAACATTAACCAAACCTACAATCCCCGGTGCAATAAGACACTCACCAAATAGGACCCTCAGACCCCATGAGTCTTCGAAGAACCGACGCCAATGCGCCCGATACTCCCTAATTGCCTCCATATAGGCAATGCTGATACAACCCGGCGGGGCGGGGCACTGGAAACGCTAGAGGAATAAACGGATAAATAGAACAATAAATTAACAAAACATGATGCACGAACAAACCCCACTCGCATGTACAACTAAACCAAACATGATTTCCCGCGGCACGTATAAAATAACTGACTACATATTCGTTCTACAGATTACAACGAAATAAGAAGTGCCCAAGAAAATCGAGTCCCATATGCCCTCACTTCTCACTTCTACTCAAGTCCAGACAAAGAAGATGAACTGTGCTATGTTAGCAAAAGTTTATCTCGCGCACACACAAGGAAATACTTCGCGACTAACAAAAAAAAATCGAAACACCGACTATACCTCGACATTATAATTTTACAGGATTTTCGACCTATAAAACGATGATACTACCCGCAGGAGGAACAACCCCCGACACAGATTTCACTATAAAAGAATTCCAACCCCACCCCAGCATTTACTTCGAAAACCTAGGCGATCTACAGATTTATTGAGATACCTGGAAGATAGTAATACACGTAGACATATCTTACATCTACCAACGCGAAGCGAACCTCCAAACTGCACAATATGATATATTTGCGCAATGTAAAAAACCTTCTACCGACAACTGACAAAAATTATGTAAAACATTCGCCACGAAAATCCCAGACGAGGTAGACCGCGACGCCAAACACCTTACCTACGTCCAGCAAACTAAAAGCTCAGCACAAAAACAGCGTCGTGGATAAATAGATGGATTAGGTTACATAGGAAAATCACTCTTCGAGCTTATGGATTCCGAAGATAGAAAAAAGTCAATGATTAAATAGCCCTTTTAAAAGGACAGGATAACAGATTAAAAAATGCAATCAAGGGACAAATACAAATTGTAAGAGCCAACAGCCGAGCTTCTCAACGAGACTATACACGACATATGAGACAGCGAAAACGCATTCTTAAACGCGACTTGGCAAATTCAATACTTACTCCAACAGTTAACTGACATTACTAAATTTCGAGAGACAGTAGACGAACACCTCATACTAATAAACAGCGTCGCGGAAACACTATTGCATGACACGCAAAACTTGTTAGAATTCAATATGGATATAATGAAAGGAGTCCTAAACCCACGGTTAATACCACCAGCACTAATCATAACCTCACTTCCGCATTCGCACATATTCCGAAAGGACTAAACTGCCCAATCGGAATAAAATTAGAAAACATGCACGCCCTGTACGAAATCCTTACGTTCTCCGCATTTTCGGATACCAAATTAATTACTGTAGTACTAGGTATTCCATTGTCAAACGCGAAAAAAATTCAAATTGAACAAGGTACCCATCTTCGTGGGTACACCTGGTACCCACCTTCGTGGGTACACCTGGTACCCACCTTCGTGGGTACACCTGGTACCCACGAAGATAAACAAATCGTTCTACGCGTATAGAACCCCTCGACTCATACGTGGTACTTGACACCTCAGTGCAAGATTACATACATCTAAGCAAACAGGGCCTAGCAAAATGTAAGACAGTAAACGATTTGTGCCTTTACACGTCTAATCACGCAATGTTCAAAGCGATACCATACAGACTGTGCGAAGTACAGTTGTACACAAAATTTACAAAAAAAAACAAATAATTGTAAAATGCGAATTATGAAACTAAATGACGGATCCTGATAGAATTACAAGAACCAGACACGTGGATTTATATCGCGCCGAAACCGATACAACTAGCAGTAACTTGCGACGACGAGAGCACTAGAGAGTATAATAACAATAAGACACAAATGTACAATCACTATCGCCAGATTTACAATAGAAACTAGAAAACAATACGGAAAAGAAAAAACATGGTACTACTTACCAGGCCACAATTTTGTCATTTGATGAAATTACACTTTCACAGACCACTGTAAATTCGTACGGAAACACAAATTTCAAGCTTAAAAGGATAATCAAACACCTAGAAGAATTAAATAAAGTTAGTAAACAAATTAGAAGACTTACAAAAACGATTTAGAAAAACCCGAAATTATACTAACCGAGTATCACTATAGCTTCTTTACACTATTCATAATAACGGGATTTATGACAAGAGGACCCATACCTAAAGTTGCGAAGTTGGATGCCGTTGGACTTCACCTTCTTCTTCACTGAGCACCCCCTTCCTTCTGGCACTCATCTTCTGCGAATTCTTCACAGATCATCCTTTCCTTCTTTGGACTAATCATTTGACTAGACCATGTCACTTTAATGTGTATCAAACATCTATCGTACCACTCTGAACGTGTATCGAACGTGTGTCGTACCACTCTGATCGTGTATTGAACGTCTGTCGTACCACTCTGATCGTGTATCGAACGTGTGTCGTTCTACTCTGAACGTGTATCGAACGTGTATCGAAGGTGTATCGAAGGTGTATCGAACGTGTGTCGTACCACTCTGAACGTGATAATTTCTTTATTTTCTTTAGCGGTTCAACTTGAGTGTCGAATAAATTTTTTACTTTTAATTTTAACTGTAACTTTACTTTAAGCTTTATTCGACGCCTAGTGTTCGCGAATGTGATAACGCGATGAGCTTGAGTTTACCGGGGAGGTTATGTACGAAAGTCACAATGCACTTGTTGAGGTAAAATGATTAGTTGTCTTTATTGTCAAAACACTCGTTGAGTGTGCGTCACAGCTATGAGAGGTGAGCAGAGCTTTGAGTTACACAATTGTGAGAAGTATAGTGACAATGAGAACCCACGCACACCGACCGCCACGTGGACGAGCCTGGACCACGATCCACAATCGATTCGCGTGATCGGGATGAGAATTGAGCGTTTGAGAGAGAATAACCCTTGAGATGACTGCTAGCTTGATGCTGAGCGAGATGTAATTGAGTGATTCACCAGTTACGTGGAAAGATTTGAAAAGGAGAACTACGCGTCTTTCACCGTACTCTGTATGAACAAGAATGATTCAAAGATGTCTGATCGATTTCCGTTAGTCGTCTTCTCCAAAAGTCTAGAGGATCGATCGACGTGAGTAGTAAGGCTAGGCGGGTTCTAACGCAGGTCCTCTGAGGGGAGTGCGGTGGCGGGGGGAAGTGAGGGCGCGCGGGGGAGCGCGGCGGAGGGAAACCTGGGCGCGAGGCCTGCGGGGAGTGGAAGAGCGGTTGCGCGCGCACGAGCCGCGGAGTGGGGGAAGCCGCAACCGCGGAGGGGATCAGTCCGGGCCGAGCAGCCGCGGAGACCTGACCCACCGTCTCCGAAATTTTTTAGAGGGAGGGAATGACCCCCGAAAAGTCTTTTTCAGACTTTGGCCCACCCCGAAATTTTTTCAGACCTAACCCAGGGAGGGGACGGCCCCCGAAATTTTTTTCAAACCAACATGCAGCTGAAATTGTTTAATAATTTATTTTTTATCCGAAATTGTTTCGGACGATGTCGGGAAAGATCGACGTTCTTTTCTTTTACGCACCGCGTCTTCGGGACGGAAAGAGACAGAGCATTATTTTAAATCTAAATTCGGAGGAGGGAGAGAGAGAGACAGCACCACATAGCGGTACAATCGCAGATATTCTAAAATTTTTAACCAGCTATCTACAGAACCATTCTGTAGAAATATTATTTCAAACAGATATGTAGCAAGCATTCTGAAGCTAAACAGTATTTATTCTAAAGCGTTCCGATTTAACGTCGCAGCGTAATTCGAATCCTCTGGAGCAGTCGCGCGGGATGACGTCATTTGATGGTGCGTAGAACGCTCGAATCAGAATTATGCGGCGTCAGCTGAAATTTCTTTCTCCAACGCAGAGAAATAATAATAATTTTTTTGAAACGCCGAATCTTAGAATTACGTGGCGAGGAGAGAAGGAGGATAAATGAAATTGGTAAATAATATGTGTTTAAGAGATTATATATATATTGTTTACAAAAAAAAAGAAAATATAAATGAATATAATATAAAAAAAGAATATATATAATATAAAAGAAAACACAATTAAATAATAAATATAATAGAAAAAAGAAAATACAATAGAAAAAAGAAAATAAAACAATAAAATAATAAAATAAAACTAGAATATAAAAAATAGCAAAATAGAAAAAACAGAATATAAAAAAAATGGACAAATATAAAAAAAATAGGAAAAAAATAGGAAAAAAATATAAAAATTCGAAGAAGGGGGGGGATGGTGGTGGTGAGGGCGACGATGGTGGTGGCGAGGGCGATGGTGATGGTGATATGACCATCCGTTCGGGGGGGAGTGATGGCAGCTGCGGCAGCGGTTGTCGTCGTAACCGTCGCATCCACGACGGTGATGGGGACCGCGGCCGCCTCAACGGCAGGAACCCCACCCGTTGATTTGGCACCCAAGGGTGCCGCAGCCGAGCCACCATCACCCGACCAACCGCGATCTGATGGCGGGGGGGGGGGGGGGGGGGGGGGCGCCACCTCCTCCTCCTCCTCCTCCTCCTCCAGCAGCCGCGCATTCATGTTCTAGAACACAGATACAAAACGTTGGTGTAATAATGACACATTAAACATAATAAACATCAAACACACATAACAATGCAATGTATTACATACCACTGGAGGCGGCGACGGCGATGGCTGCGGCGACCCCCAATCGGGGGACCAATTGGGGGAACACGGAGGCGGCGGCTGTAGCGGCGGCGGCGAGTCGGGCCCCTGCGGTTGAGGCGGGGGGGCGACGGTGGTGGCGAGTCCTCCGAACATTGCATTTTTGAAATCATTGGGATTCCTTGTGCGCATTTAAGTTGAAAAAAAATGGTGGACATTCTAAGCATTGGAGGGAAGCCGACGTTCGACGATCGCATCGTCAAGCTCGAGACTCACACATACAACCCATACGTCAACACGACGTTTGGATACAGCGATGAGATAAGAATACCCATACAGCAGCAGGATTTATACACATTGCCGTGTGAAAGTTTCCTCTACTTGGAGGGGAAATTGAAGATAAACAAGCCAAGCGATACATTAACGGTGACGTTGGGAAATAATTGCGTGGCGTTCTTATTCGATGAGATTCGATACGAGCTGAATGGCGTGGAGATTGATCGCAACAGAAACGTTGGAATAACTAGCACGCTTAAAAACTATGTATCGCTGACATCTGGCGAAGACAAAAGTATGGAGAATGCCGGATGGGGCTTGAAACGACGCGATGGGCCAATAGTGAAAAATCATTTCAATTTTTGCATCTCGCTTAAATATTTGCTGGGATTTTGCGAGGACTACAAACGCATGATTATTAATGCGCGTCACGAATTGATTTTAATACGATCGCGCAACGACAACAATTCTCTAATAGGATCGCCGATGTTGGAACCAGAAATTGAATTACTTAAAGTGCAATGGCGGATGCCTCATGTGACGCTGAACGACGTTAATAAGCTATCGTTGCTACGTGCTTTGGAAAGTGGAAAAAACCTGAGCATTTGTTTTCACTCGTGGGATCTGTACGAGTATCCTCTCTTACAGAGCACGACCAAGCATTCGTGGGCCGTGAAGGCATCCGCACAGCTGGAGAAGCCGCGAGTTATTATCCTTGTTCTACAGACTGATCGAAAGAATGTGATGAGCGAAGATGTTACTAAGTTCAACAACTGCAAATTGGCCAATGTAAAACTTTTTCTCAACTCGGAATTTTATCCATACGATGACCTGAACTTAGACTTTGACAAGAATAAGCATGCCATCTTGTATCACATGTATACGCAATTCCGTAAATCGTATTATGGACATAGTTGCAACGAGGCATTATTCACCGTGGCCGAATTTTTACAATTTGGTCCCCTCGTGGTGATTGATTGCTCGCGACAAAATGAGTCGATCAAGAATGGCACCGTGGACGTGCGCATAGAATTCGAGTGTAAAGAGAATGTGCCTGCAAATACTACGGCCTACTGTCTGATTCTACACGATCGTGTGGTTGAATACAATCCGCTGACAAACGTGGTGCGCAAAATCAATTAAATTGCCCCACCCTCTCCTGTGCCAATTCATACAAATATTTCATGTTCGCAGAACTGAGCCTTTTCTTTTTAGTGTAATCAGAGCTGTTGCAGTTGTTGCAGTTGTTGCAGTTGTTGTTGTTGTTGTTGTTGTTGCAAACAATTTCACTTGGAAGAAACGAGTTTCTGGAGTCGTTCAACACAAGCATCTCTTTCGGTCACGCCACACGTATTATCGTCGTCGCCGTCGTACGTGCAATCTGATGGTAATCTCTTCACGTCGAAAATCGATCAACCGTCCGTCTTGATCCACAACGCGTATCGTTAGATCCGTAATGACCCGTGCGGTGATTGGAAGGTAAATGATCTGCGCGGGCGTTTCCGATATCTTATATCCTGGTGGGACTCTCGGAGAAAATTCATGTATCGTATGTACACGTTTCCTATTGTTGTATGCACCAGCGGTCACGCTGCATTCTATGCGAATAATGTTCACGTCCATGATATTAATTGGATCGTCCGATTCATACCACCGTCCACGTTCTAATACCCGATTCGTCGAGAATCCCAGTAGCGATCCAATGTTATTGGGTTTCGTAAAGTCTATGGCGAACGAGCAGTACAGCTCGCTTTTCATGGTGTTGTTGTTGGGACGCAACACTATTGGATACACATCGTTGTCACCGTCATCGATGCCACCGAGATTTTGAGGATACCGCTCGAGTAATCGCTGCTTCAAATACTTGGCAATGGCGTCTAGTTCGTAGGAGCCGTGGGGAATCGTAATGTATTCATGAGTGGTGTCGATGCTATTGTTGATGTCATAGTTTACGACAAAGTAGAATTTATCGTTGCTCGAGTCGATGTTTGGTATCGTGTGATAAGTTTCAAAGGTTGCTAGACCAAGCTCGTAATCATCGTCGCTCAAATCTATGGGCGGAAAGTAGCTTACCGCGAGGGTGCTACTCTGGCCGGTTAGAGTGAATGTTAACGACATATTCTGAGCTGTGCGACTGGACTGGTACTGAATCAGAGTGATGGGAAGTCAATCCTTAAATTTGGTGCCAATCGTTTGTAGGAAGCGTAGACATAGTTGTGCACAATTGCTCTGATCGTACTTCTGATAAGCCGTTCGATTGTATTCGATTTTCACAGCATCTTTGTCCAGATATTGTACCAATTCCTTAGGCGGTCGAAGATTCCCAAAACTGTCGAAATATATACCTCGACACCCTCTCTTCGCATACGCCACCCAATGAGTCCCCGGCCCCTCGACATTGTCCATATTCACGATACCGCTCTCGTTTCGACGTACTCCTCCGGCAGGTAGCGCATTACGCATGAAAACGCCTCTAAAGAATGGAATACGCATACGTTTTGCAAACTCTGTTTTTTTTTTCTTTTCGATATTCCCTGTCCGCGCTTGTATGGTGCGAGATAAAGTCCACGACCTTCCATGGAGCGATTATGACGTTGCATTTCCTGCAGCTGATGTTGGGCCGCCTTATTATCGTTTACCACCTTAGCGATCCCTGCCGCTCCACCAGCTAACGATCCGAGAACACCTAGCAGCGGGAGAAGTGGTAATATACCACCCCGTTTTGCCACTGGGAGAATCCGCTTTTTCGATGCTCTCTTTGGAATCCGCTTTTTCGATGCTCTTTTTGGAATCCTTTTGCGCAATTTTGCTTTCATCCCCATTCCGATTTTCGTCTTGGCCTTCATAGCTGCCCAAATAGCCGTAGCAGCACCTCTTTCGCCCAGAGTCGAGTCTCGCGCAACGATGCGTTTTCGCGCTTTGTCAGCGAGTACGTTATCTGCCGCGTGCCTTTCGCCGAGGTTGTTACTGCGCGAATACGCAATATCGTGTTCGCGACACGCTGCGTCCAACGGATTGATGCCTTGATCACCTCTAGCCAATCGTTTTGCCAGATGTGTTCCTGGACCGCAAAACTGATATCCCGGGATATGTAATTCGATAGGTAGCGTGTTTATCACCCGATTTAACAAACCATTACCTTTCTTTACTCCCGTTGGTGACATTCGCTACAGTTTTTAATCAATGGTGCCGGACCGTCGATATGCGTTCGCTGCCAAGGGCGATTATAATGTTCCAGACACCGACGATACTGTTGCACCTCGGAATCGGCTTTTATATGCTCGGGGAGTCTGTCCCACAACTGATCAATGTGTCTGCCAAACTCTCGCAGTAGAATAATCTTTGGTATATATTTCAACTGTTCAGAGGTTAAGTCTCGAATATCGCAATTATCCGACAGGATCAGAAGCATTTTGAACACTGAGCTGTTTTGCTTCAGCGTGGACCTATAAATAGGGCGCGTCGCCGCTTCGACGTATCAAAATCATTTTTCACAATTCGCGGAGAGGATGCGATTCGTGCGACAACCTGTGACGATACGCGTGACAAATTTTGACGATAAATCACGAGTGATGTCCTCGAAAACAAAACGCAAACATGGCAGCATGCTACCAAACACTATACCCTGTCTCATTTGCGGTCCATCAAATTGTGGAAAGACCAACGTGCTGGTGAGCTTGTTGGAAAGTCCTCACGGTGTTCGCTTCGAGAACGTGTACGTGTATTCCAAGTCGTTGCAACAGCCGAAATATCAGTATTTGGAGAATTTATTGACTCAGATAGATGAAATTGGCTACTTTACGTTTTCGAATAACAGCGATGTCATCCCACCGAGCCAATCGCTTCCGAATTCCATTTTTATCTTTGATGACGTGGCATGCGACAAGCAAGATACGATAAGGGAATACTTTGCAATGGGGCGCCACTCGAACGTTGACTGCTTCTATCTCTGTCAGACGTATGCAAAGATTCCCAAACATCTTATACGCGACAATGCCAATCTGTTGATTCTGTTTAAGCAGGATGGTACCAACTTGAAACATGCGTACGACGATCACGTAAACACTGATATGTCTTACGAGGATTTCTGCGCTTTGTGCCGTAATTGTTGGCAACGGGAATATGGTTTCGTGGTAATAGACAAGGATAGCGCGATGCCCAATGGACGTTATAGAAAGGGATTTAACGAGTTTGCCGTACCGTGAGATGGTCAATTGTCGTCAACACGTCGGTGGGAAAGCAACGTCTGTGGTACAACGATGATTGATATCGATAGTCTGGAGATTAAGGATCGCGAGAGAATAGCGAAGGAAATTGCAAAAACCAGCGAATCCATTCGTAAGAAACATCAGGCTTTGAAGACTGGCAAGATGAAGGAAGATATCGCATTGGAGAGATACTTCAAACCTGTCGTCGAACCCTTAAAACATATCATGAAAAATACCACAGCGGCAGAAGCTGACGCATCACCGTCGATGAGCACAGACGTTGGAGGGAATGAAACATTAACGCCTAAAAGAAAAATTCAGTCGAAAGGGAACACATCGCGCAAGACAAAGAGGAAACCACACATGTCATCGGAATATTCACCCATAACCTCCACACCAGTTCAATCGAAGCGGAAACGACAGAATGCCGCGTCAAACGATTCCCCCGTTCCTCCCACACCAATAAATACCGGTATACAATCGCTCACAACCATTGATGACAACGTTTTCGAAACTAGTCCCGATGAGTCGTTTGCAACATCTATTAGACATCAACTCCAAACATCCGAGGGACAAGAAACGTTTCGCAGCCATTTCGGTCCGCTGGGGCAAAAATACATGGGCGCAATCCTAAGTGGTGATAGGGATACAACAATGGACTATGTGTATGGTGTATACTTTGGCAATAGTGGAACGATGCTTGGAGATAAGGCTTTCGATATAGACAAGGATGATAATATAATCATTGATGGTGTAAGATACAGAGGAACGTCCGGTCTTTACGAACTGATTTTCAAGAGAATTCCCGACGATGCCCTGTACACCGATGCCGACAAACAAAAATACAAAAGTATACTGCTGACGACGAATGCCCACAGACGCAGTCATAACGCTAAATATCCCATATTAAGCAATAAGGGATACAAGTACAAACATGTAATTGCACCTCTACTCCCCCGTGTATCGGCTAGTAGGGCAGGGAAAGGTCTAAGAACACCGCTAGCTATGATGGTAAACGACAACAAGATCGATTACGTGCATTGGGATGATCCCAACGAGCTGGTGGATCGATTGCGTTTGTTGGAAGCGTCGCGTCAGGCTGGTAACAACTCTCATGATCCCGAAAGTCTATCGATTATCGAGGAACTCCGCGAGGTAGGCCTCATTATAAATTAAACCACACGTCGATGATTTGCACTGTATGCATCGAGATGCCAATCAACAAATTTGGAGTATCGCTCGAGAAGAGTGGAGCAGCTAGAATGGACTATTACAAATGGAGCGGCATGCTTCGAAATTATATACGAGATAACGCTCTTTGTGTGGACGGTGCCGACTTTGATGCAAAATCACGCAAGATACGACGCGTAGCTCAGCCGGTGGTTGACAGCGATGCCGTCAATAAATTATACATGGAAAAGAGCATTAAACTTTTGAAAGAGCAGCAGGAAGAATTAGAGTGGAAGCTGGTCGTGTTTCAGAGAGATATGCTGACGTTGCAAAACAGCGTTAAAAAGATATCGCAAGCGTCAAATTCAATCCCACAGCAGCGCTGCGAAGGAGAATCATGCGAGGTGGCTGAACTTGTCCTCGGACCGATGGGGAGCACCATAATGCATGTACACGATAATTATCGCATCATTCGTGTCAAAGACACCTCTGCGATCAAACATGCAACCATTATCGAAATCTAAAAGTAAAGAAAACCATGACCCCAAGAAGCGGCAACTTGTTGAGGAATTGCATGCTCCAGCTCGAAGACATTTCCCACGGAGGCGCGTCATAGTGCACGGATACGACGATCTGTGGCAAGCTGACGTTGTAGAAATGCGTCCATACTCGCGATTCAACCAAGGTCACCACTGCATACTCACCGTCATCGATGTGTTGAGCAAGTATGCATGGGCGGTGCCGCTCAAGACTAAAAGTGGTGCTGAGGTGACCAAACCGTTTGCAAAGATATTTAGAGATCGATATCCGAAAAATTTGCAAACCGATCAAGGAAAAGAATTTTACAACGCCGATGTGCAGAAACTCTTGTCAAAGCATTACATTAATCATTATTCGACGTATTCGGTGATGAAGGGCTCCGTCGTAGATCGTTTCAATCGAACTTTGAAGAACAATATGTGGAAAATGTTTACGCTCAATGGACCCTACAGATGGATCGATTCGCTATCGCGTTTTCTCGCAGAGTATAACGCGCGAAAACATAGAATCATCGGAATGCGTCCTCGCGATGTTACCCCTGCGATCGCCGACAAGCTGCTAGCCACCGTATACAGCAACATAAAGATCGCTGCTCCGGCGAGATTCAAGTTGGGCGAGTTTGTGCGCGTGAGCAAATTTAAAACCATCTTCGATAAAGGCTATACGCCGAATTGGACAACGGAGGTGTTCAAGATAACCCAAGTACAGGCAACTAATCCCGCGACGTATCTGCTCCTCGATTCCTGTGGAAAACCTGTTGCCGGAGGATTCTATGAACACGAGCTGCAACGCGTCACCGATCCTGATGTGTATCTAGTGGAAAAAGTGTTGCGTAGGAAGGGGGATAAGGTGTACGTCAAGTGGTTGGGGTTTGATAAATCACACAATTCTTGGATAAATAAAAATAATGTATTGTAACATAATAATATATGATTCAATAAAAAATACAATGATATATACATGTGTGAACAATTTTTTATACAATAATTCAACCATTTTATATGAAGGAGTTAATAAATACAATAATTTCTATTTTACATCGATTTTTTTTCTTTTTTTTTACAACGGAATTTTATAATGGTATTTTATAATGTCCCCAGGGCAGAGTGTCGATCGAATCAGGTACGATATACCGCTTGTCGTTGTACGGACTTAGAGCGATTTTGGATTCCGAAATGGTGTACACTTTGTGCAATTTAGACCGTATACATGATTGCCTGCGAACCATTTCGATCTCCCTTTGCAAACACTGCGCGTAGTCGTCGAAAGTTATCGGTCTGTCTATGACGTTGGTCTTGACGCCTTTCGCCTTTTTCGTATCTTTTTTGCCGTCTACGCGGAGTGCATACATTTTCGCTCTAAGACCTACGAACTCGGTCATTATCGCACCGTTATTTTCATCTTTCATCAGCCCCGGAACCTTCTTATTTACACACGGCATATTATATGAATTGTCGATAGGATAATCGCTTGTGTCGAATCTATCGATATCGCGTTTCATGGACTCGTAGATATCGTCGCATCGAATGTGGTAAATGAGACTGTCTGTGTCTGTGTATAGAATTTTACAATTTTGCCCGTGCAGGGGAGATATGTACTCGTGATGAAATTCGTACAAACAAATTTTTGATATGTCCAGAATGCACATACCCACGTATATCGGTTTGTTGAATTTCACCTCGAGTTTTCGCAATTCAACAGCTATTAAATTTTTCGAAAAAACACTTCTGCTGTGGAAATTCGGTTTCGCGATCATTGCCTCCGCGCCATATCGCCCTTCCCAATGAGTCAAAAGTTTTACGTCCACGTGATTTCGTACATTTTCCATAGTTTTACCGAATACCGCGTTGTTCATCAATTTGTACAAATTTTTTTCGAAGTCGTTTGTCGCGCCTGTTCTAAACCGTGTATTGAGTTCGATGTAATCGCGGAGCCAGGGGGATTGAGCGAATTGAAGCACGCGGTGTATCTTTGTAATACGAAGACCGTGACGCGTGCA
Source organism: Andrena hattorfiana (assembly GCA_944738655.2). Classification (NCBI taxonomy): domain Eukaryota; kingdom Metazoa; phylum Arthropoda; class Insecta; order Hymenoptera; family Andrenidae; genus Andrena; species Andrena hattorfiana. The sequence goes on from OX122895.1 coordinate 13,655,819, forward strand.
CTGCTGCAGGTTGCGATAATGGATGACGTAACGCTGCTTATCGTATACCGTCGCGAGTAACTTGTCCTGTCTGCTGCCATGTGGTTTGGCACGCGTCGGGTAGAACGGTAGATCGACATGAGCGTCGTGCAGACTTTGCGGATATTCCAGATCTACCTCGAGAATGTACCCCGTGGGCGAATCGACAGCGATTGAAGACACGTAAAAATTTACAACATCTTCGACCCATTGAAATTTAGCATATGGCAGAGGCTGACACATTGCCCATCCATACAAATTGTTCACGTCAAAGTACATCAAGTACGATGACTCTTCCGATGCGTCGTAAGATGGCATGTACTTGTTATTGGCATGTGCGTATCTTCCGGAACATTGACTCAAACCCCCGCGTATACCGCGTTCGATAAACATGACCATATCGACGTCAGTGAGCAATTCGAATGTAATTTTGGTATGTTTTAGCATGGCATCCCACGTGAAACCGGGTAGAGTATAATAATGCGCTGAATCTAGTCCGTAACTCTTGATGCAACTTTCGCGAAAATTTTCAAAAATATCTGCCAATAACAAGACATCTGTTTTCAAATACAAATCGCTGTATTCGCCCAAGGTTCTAATGCCGAAACGCTGCCAGACAGTCTCGGCGTGCGCGTAATCGCTCTCGGATACAGTTTCACCCGTTAACGAACTGTAGAATGATTCGCGCGGTGGTAAGCATGGGTCCTGCAGCTTGTTCGCGCAATCAAGATATTCGTACGGAAAGACACCTTTTCGCGTCAATAAATTGAAATCTTCGGCGGATAATGTTTGAAATTGGGATCGTAAAATTTTTAATTGATCTGTGCTAAGAAAAGATGCTAATTTGTCGAGACTGGTGTTGAGAAATTTGTACGAATCGATGAATCGCAATTTAATATATTTTCGCGAGTCTGAGTCAGCCGTATCTTCGATATTTTTTGTGAATGAAATATATTTTTCTTTAGTTATGGGTAATACGTCAATGTGACCTTCGAAAGCGGTAGCTATTTCCTCGATAATAAAATGCGAATCGTAGCCTGAAAAATTATGAAAAACTATGGGGATGTAAAACGCGTTTTTATCATTTAAATTGCACTCCGAATGTGCTGGACCTCTAAACCGCCCGGATAGATGATAATGATCGCGGACTCGTACATCGATAGCCTGGAATGGTTCTTCGCAAATATGACAGTGTGTTGCATCGCGAAATGCCGTCAACTGTTCGGCGGTTAAATCAAGCATGGGAACATTGCTGGTCAGGATGGGTTTGGCGAAATTTGCAAAATTTTTTAGTTCGTCTACGAACCATGAAACGCAATCCGCGTCGCGGCGACATCGATACACCGATAGCGATGTATCGTACGAGCAATGCATGTAGTAGGCTAGACTATGAACTTCGTGGTGTTGATACGTGTGTAATTTATTATCATCACCCATTCGGTGGCTGTCCTCTGTTTTCTCGATGATGCACTCCAGATCAGCGTACACCACGAAGGGGAGCCGCTCCTTCCTACAGTGGTTCTCGAAGCTGAGCAAGTTGTTACCTTCGCTGGGCAGCAGAATGGCGCAGTCGTTCATCTTGCTACAGTCCAGCGAATGAAGCTCCAACTTCTCAGCAGATCCGAAGTAGTGCATGCATCTGTAAAAAAAACAAAAAAAATTTTTATTTAATTTGTTTCGCGAGACATTTCAACATTTCATACGTTAATATACGTACCGGTCGCAGATGAATTTCTTTGCCTTCTTCTTGCTCAGCTGTGCCCTCACCAGCCGGGACAAGTCCTTGATCCATACAAAGTGCCCTACATCTCCATCATTCGGTATGTAGAGCAGGTTGATGTGCCGATCCCTCTTGTAGCTGGTGAGACGCAGCGGAAAGACCGTCTTCGTCTTCTCCGCCTCGAAGCTATAGACGTTGATCGAGATTTCGTTTAACCGCTCAAACTTCCCAATTTGCTCCAGGGACATTGGAAACTCAATGCCCTGGAGATTTAATATGGAAGCATATGGCGGATATGAACTTGGGCGCTAGGTGTCTCGTTCAGCAGGATGAAGAGCGGCGACCACTGCCCACGCGAAACACGCATTGTCCGGGGATTGCACACTGATCGTTGCCTTCTTCAGCGATATTTCCCGCGGCAACTTGTGGTGGCACCCTGCGCGCAGCGGATTGTACTTATTGACATTGACGGTTAGGTTGAGGATTCGCGTTAATGCCCATCCGCTGTCGCGTTCTTGGAACTCTTCCAGCGATGTCAGGGTGGGTTCGACGACGCATCGCTGGTACCACTCCTGCAGATCGGATGTGTCGAAGAGTTCGCAGTTCCGGGTGTTGATGCTTTTGCAAGCATGTTTATCACCCACCACAAATTCACCGTTGAACACCGTGTTCACTTTGAGGTTTCGACGTTTCCTCAAAGCGCCCCGCACATGCTCCAACACAATGGTCGCCGCATCCTGGAGGAAGTTGCGCGGCTCGATATAGTTCGAATTGAGCACGGCACCGGTTAACACACGGCTATCGAACGCAGTGTCTATTTCGCGCCACAAAAGTCCCGTACTCGAATGTCCTGCACCTTCGCGCACGAAACGGCCGCGCAACGAATGTTTCAGTCCTTCGAGTCGCGCGATTCGAGCAATCAGCGATTGTTGAACACCGATCGATAATCGCGGGCGTTTCACTCGGCTGTGTTCTTCCAACGATTCGATACACTCGTTGCACCGTTCTTCCCACGCGAGGTACTCTTCCCGTGAAATCAATCGTGCAGATTGATCCAATAATTGACGGGTTACGTGTGCGAATTCCATGATTGAAAATGGAGTGATTGTAAATGGGCTGTATATGTAACGTCTTTTACGCGCAACAGGTTGCAACGATTTGAGACTTTGTGCAGTTCGGAGCGTGCTTTTATGACTGATACCACGATTTGGTATCTCTGTCTAACTCTTTTGGCGTACCCCCTCCCTCGAATGCACAGCATGCAAAAAAACGACGATCCGTCCCAACATGGTTCTGTGCAGTTTCTGTCGATACAGCATAATTCTTTCCGTGATTCACGCGTATGACGAATTAGCGCGCAAAATCATCCGACACAGTTTCTGCTGACACCGCATAATTCTAAGATTCTGCGCTTCCACAGGTATTATATTACATTCAACACGTGTCGAGACTTTTATCCTTGAGGATGGGGATTAAATCACATGCAATCGTGCGATATGCTGCGACGTTAAGATTGAAAAACATTATGGAAAAATTGGTAGCTTTAGAATAAAATGCGGTGGTGGGGGAACCAATTGCACCGCTATTTAAGCCAATCTCCCGAATGCTATTCCATCAATCGCTCAGTAACCTCAGTGACGTTCGACGGAACAAATAGTGCTCTGAAAAAAAAAATGTGCAGTACCAGTGTCGAAGGAAACGTTGAACGTATGAATTATTACGTTCCGATCGTACAAGATGATGGTGTAGCTCAATGCGGTGAGGATACAGTTGCTTGGTAAGACTTAATTTTCACATATTCTCAAAATTGTATTCCTAATACGAGCGGACAATTTCATAGCTTTGATTGTTCTCTTAGCCCGCGCCGAGTATCGCGTATCATGGTCAGAAGATACGCGTTAACATCCATGGGCAGCAAGTATTTGGAAATTGGAATCCACGTACGGCCTACGGTCGATGTTGAAGTTCTTCTCGGTGACAATCGTGGGAATCATCTGATATTACCATCGTATACATGGCATGTGCTATGCAACAGTCGTACAGCCATCGAAGAACGTTCACGATTACCTGGATCACCTTCGATGCGGATTGATGAATTAACGGTGGAATTTATTCGGATCTTTAATTCACCGATTGTAAAGATGATGCTACATGATAAGCCACTGTATTTCAAACCAGATACAGTATCATTTTTATTAAATCTTGAACCATGTATAGACTATGTGTATGCGCGGCTGCATCAAACTGCAGAAGATGTGAGGACAAAATTTGAATCTTTTGTTAACGTGCTATAGCAGGGCGATGTTGCCTGCGAAACATTAGATACGCGTCGTGCTGCTAAAATCATACGTGATAGCGAATATTACGACGAGGATTATCTTGTAGATTGCGAACTGGTAGCATGCGCCATCAATGATATTCTAGCTGATGCTCGTAAGAAAAAATGTTAAATTATATTCTTTTAATTTTAAGTAAAATTTCTTAAACACATATTATTTACCAATTTCATTTATCCTCCTTCTCTCCTCGCCACGTAATTCTAAGATTCGGCGTTTCAAAAAAATTATTATTATTTCTCTGCGTTGGAGAAAGAAATTTCAGCTGACGCCGCATAATTCTGATTCGAGCGTTCTACGCACCATCAAATGACGTCATCCCGCGCGACTGCTCCAGAGGATTCGAATTACGCTGCGACGTTAAATCGGAACGCTTTAGAATAAATACTGTTTAGCTTCAGAATGCTTGCTACATATCTGCTTGAAATAATATTTCTACGGAATGGTTCTGTAGATAGCTGGTTAAAAATTTTAGAATATCTGCGATTGTACCGCTATGTGGTGCTGTCTCTCTCTCTCTCCCTCCTCCGAATTTAGATTTAAAATAATGCTCTGTCTCTTTCCGTCCCGAAGACGCGGTGCGTAAAAGAAAAGAACGTCGATCTTTCCCGACATCGTCCGAAACAATTTCGGATAAAAAATAAATTATTAAACAATTTCAGCTGCATGTTGGTTTGAAAAAAATTTCGGGGGCCGTCCCCTCCCTGGGTTAGGTCTGAAAAAATTTCGGGGTGGGCCAAAGTCTGAAAAAGACTTTTCGGGGGTCATTCCCTCCCTCTAAAAAATTTCGGAGACAGGTGGGTCAGGTCTCCGCGGCTGCTCGGCCCGGACTGATCCCCTCCGCGGTTGCGGCTTCCCCCACTCCGCGGCTCGTGCGCGCGCAACCGCTCTTCCACTCCCCGCAGGCCCCGCGCCCAGGTTTCCCTCCGCCGCGCTACCCCGCGCGCCCTCACTTCCCCCCGCCCCCGCACTCCCCTCAGAGGACCTGCGTTAGAACCCGCCTAGCCTTACTACTACTACGTGGGGAAATTTGATTGGATGAGAGATTTGTCGCTGACACATGATTGGCCGATCGATTGTGGATCGGGCTTGGCGATCCGCTGTCCAGGAGGTGCTGCGGTGAGGTGGGTGTGGCGGAGATCCGAACTATCTGAATCTCGAACACCTAAGTCTATTTAAACATTGACTTTTTTCTATCGTCGGAATCCATAAGCCCGAAGACTGATATTCCTATGTAACCTAATCCATCTATTTATCCACGACGCTGTTTTTGTGCTGAGCTTTTAGTTTGCTGGATGTAGGTAAGGTGTTTGGCGTCGCGGTCTACCTCGTCTGGGATTTTCGTGGCGATTGTTTTACATAATTTTTGTCAGTTGTCGGTAGAAGGTTTTTTACATTGCGCAAATATATCATATTGTGCAGTTTGGAGGTTCGCTTCGCGTTGGTAGATGTAATATATGTCTACGTGTATTACTACCTTCCAGGTATCTGAATAAATCTGTAGATCGCCTAGGTTTTCGAAGTAAATGCCGGGGTGGTGTTGGAATTCTTTTATAGTGAAATCTGTGTCGGGGGTTGTTCCTCCTGCGTGTAGTATCATCGTTTTATAGGACGAAAATCCTGTAAAATTATAATGTCGAGGTATAGTCGGTGTTTCGATTTTTTTTTGTTAGTCGCGAAGTATTTCCTTGTGTGTGCGCGAGATAAACTTTTGCTAACATAGCACAGTTCATCTTCTTTGTCTGGACTTGAGTAGAAGTGAGAAGTGAGGGCATATGGGACTCGATTTTCTTGGGCACTTCTTATTTCGTTGTGATCTGTAGAACGAATATGTATTCAGTTATTTTATACGTGCCGCGGGAAATCATGTTTGGTTTAGCTGTACATGCGAGTGGGGTTTGTTTGTGCATCATGTTTTGTTAATTTATTGTTCTATTTATCCGTTTATTCCTCTAGCGTTTCCAGTGCCCCGCCCCGCCGGGTTGTATCAGCATTGCCTATATGGAGGCAATTAGGGAGTATCGGGCGCATTGGCGTCGGTTCTTCGAAGACTCATGGGGTCTGAGGGTCCTATTTGGTGAGTGTCTTATTGCACCGGGGATTGTAGGTTTGGTTAATGTTTCTATTTCCGTGCGTGTGGTAATAGTCTTGCAATTGGTTTTTTGTGTAGAACGTCATGGGGACATCTTCGTTGTGCCTGCTCCGCGGCCTCGAATGTGGTCGCTATTGGAGGCCGACCGTGCCCTACGTGGCTGAGACGACGACGCCTAGTTGTGCGCTTATTTACCATCTTTTTTCAATAAATTACTTTTCTTAGTCTTATCCTTACATAATTGTTAGTGTATCCTTACTTCCTTTCAAAACTGCGAACATTCCGCTATTACTGCCCTATTCCAGAATGTGTTTGTGTGAACGCGGATTGTTCGGCGCCCTTTATACTGTAATTATTATTATCGTGCGTGTTTTGAATCGTGTAAGAACTTATCCACGCGGGTGTTAGTTTTTAACCGCCCACGTCTTAGCGTCTCATCGTGCAGTAGCAGTTGGTCTCCGAATTTAAAAGACCTATCCGCGATTTTCCTGTCGTAGTATTGGAATTAAAATTAAAATAAATTCAATATAATATTGAAATTTATATAAATCCAATAATGATTAACTTTCAATTAATAAAATTACAGATTATATTGTTAATAATAAACTTACTTCATAAGAAACTGACTGTGAAATTGACCCAATCGTTCCTAATATTGAATAATTCGAATTTGAAGCCCAACCAACAATTATCACAGGGTAAACACCTATTCCTAATAAATATAAAATTTCAATTTTTATTGAATATAGCAGAAACAACAAATTTATAAATTAAGTCCTTTCGTACAAAAATTTATTACATAAATATACATACAAACTTATCTGGCTCACATCGATCTGAGCTCAAATCATGTAAGATATTAAAAGTCGAACAGACTTAAATTTAAATTCCTGCATTTAAATTATATCTTAATTCAACATCGAGGTCGCAATCATCTTCATAAATATAGGTAATCAAACAAAGGTGATAAACAGAACATGGAAGAAAGGGGACTTTCCGGAAGAATGGAAAGGAGGAATAGTAAGTCCTGTGTTCAAAAAAAAAAAAAGGAGAAAGGGAAATGGTTAAGAACTATAGGGCCATAACTTAGATGGACACGGATTGTAAGATATACGCGGACATTCTAAGGAGGAGATTAGAAGAACAAATGGAAACTTGGAAAAGACTTTAAGAAGAAGGAGTAGGCGAACAACTAAGAATAAGGATACAGGAAATGTACAACAGAACTATATGCACTTTAGGAGTAACGAAGGAACTGATAGAAAAGTTTTTTTAACAGGAAAGGTGGTTAGACAAGGGTGCCCGTTAAAATCGACACTTTTCAATGTAACATTTGTAGACCTGGAAAAAGAAATGAGCAAAGAACTGGAAGAAGGAGTCGTAATAGGTAGAAGGAAAATTTGGACAATTTCATACGCGGATGATGTTGCGTAAATGGCAAATAATGCGCAGGGACTGAAGAATATGATATAGAGATTCGAGAGATACATAAAGAAGAAAAGCTTGGAGTTAAATGTGTAAGAGTCTAGGATAATGATATGTAGGAAAGCAGGAGGAAGAAGATGCGAGGGAAGATTCCGTTGGAATGAAGAAGATAGAGTAAGAGGACTGGAATATTTAGGTTATACAGTGAGAGGGAGAGAACAATGAAGATAAACATCATATTAAAAAGGTAGTTAGGAAACCGAATATGAAACTAGGAAAAGTAGGGGGGGGGGGATTGGAGAAAGATTATTCAGAGATGACGTTGAAAGAAGAATGAAACTATTTGATGCGCTAGTTAGAAGTACCGTGGCATATGGAGCAGAGATATGAGGATGGAGAAGGTACGAGGATATTAGAAAAATTGCGGGCGAAATACATACGGTGAATAATGAAATTGGAGAGATAAACACCAACATACTGGCTGTTAAAAGAAACAGGAAGTGATGGCATAGCAATTAAAATGGGAGTAAGGGCAATGAAGTTTAAAGAGAGAGTAATAAACTCGGAAGAAGGATCGATAAGATATGAATGTGTGAGAAGACTAATGAGAGGAAATGAAGTAATGAAAAGGAAAGGAATGAGAATCAAATTCTTGGAAGGGAGAGGATGGTTAAATGAAGAATGGAAAAGAGGAAGATTATTTGGGGAAGAAGTGTGGATCAAAAATAGAGCAGATAAGTAAAAGGCATTCAAGAACAAGAAAGAGAGATGAAAGTAAAAGAGTCAACGTTCCTAAGAGAATTAAGAGAGGTGGCAAGAAACCAGGAGATAACCCGAAATGCTTATGGGGGAAAGATGAAAGAAGGAGAGGAGAATTAGAAAGGATAGGAAGATTCATATAGGGTAGTGAAACAAGGGCACGCAAATATTGGCTAATGAAAGAAGAAAGGGTATGTAAGAAAGAGGAAGAAACGGTGAAATACGCGATTGAAGCATGTGAAGTAAGTGGAGAGAGTGGTAGGAATTGGGCAGAGGTAATTAGAGGAGAAGGGAAAAACTTGGCTATTTTACAGGAGATAATAGGGAGAATGAAAAGATGGGAAGAACAGGATAGTGATAAAAGGAGATTATGCAACATAGAATAGATTACGAAACTCTTGTAAAATAGAAAAAAATTGTTAAGACACAGCAGAAAACATTAGAAGGGTAGGACTTATACTGACACAATCACGGGACTGAAATGGAAAGAGTATATGATCGTTAAATTGTAACACGGAAGTGGGCAATAAATTAAATTATTATTATTATTATATTTTTTCTTTTTATATTGTATTGTTATATTTTTTCTTTTTTATTTTATATTTGTATATTTTTTCTTTTTATATTGTATTTTTATATTTTTATATTCTATTTGTACAGAGAGAACTCAAAAATGTTGAGAATAGAGCGGTTTATTTAGAGATAGAGAATTGAGGCGATACAATAGATACGTAACAGTTTCGGCGAATAATGACGAGATACTACTGTTCTGTGTAACTGAGCACTCGGGGCGGTCACGAGAGCGTGAGTGTATATGAGTGTATGTGAGGTGTTGTGTGGAAGAGTATTTATGTATAATGTCGCGAAATGTAAATAGGAAGTCCATCAGCTTTTCGAGAGTGTTCAAGTTGTCCTGCGAATGATGTAAAAAAAGAGAAAAAGAGAAGGTACGAGATGGAGAAAGAAAAAGAGATTGATAGAGCGTGAGGGGGGGGGGGGGGGAGCGAGGGTGAGAGAGAGGGGGGAGAGGGCGAGAGAGAGAGAGATGGTTCTGCCGAAACACTATTTATATTCTATTTTTATCATTATTCTTTTTTATATTTCTATTTTTTAATTAATGTAACAATATATAATCATTTTACATATATTTCAATCCATTTATTTACTCGTCTTCCTCTTCCTCTCCTCACCAATTTCTGCTGACGCCACATAATTCTTTCGATGTTTCGCGCTTTCTTCGCGCTGCCAAATGACGTCATCTCGCACGGGGGTCCCATCACGGGGGATTCAAATTACACGTGATCACGCTATACGCTGCATTGTTAACACATTGAGGACCGCAAAGAAATCTGTAAGCCATCGCCTGGGACCGCACGTTTTTGGGCAAACTTGCGAAACACGAGAAACCTCGTGAGCAGTCCGTAACAGATCGAACGCGAAACACGAGAAAACTCGTGAGCGGTCCTTAAAGTGTTAAGATTGAAAAAACAGTTTGAAAAATTTTTAGCTTTAGAGTGTCTGTGTGTTGCTACATATTAGTTCGACAGATCGGTGTGGGAGGGGATTAAAATTATTATTTCTCTGCGTTGGGAAAAAAATGTCTGTTGATGTGGAAAAAATTTTTTCTGCTGATATCGCATAATTCTATGATTCGCGCCTTCTTCGCGCTGCCAAATGACGTCATCCTGCACGGCTGCTCCAGAGGATTCAAATTACACATGATCGCGCGATATGCTGCGACGTTCAAAAACATTACGAAAAAATTTTTAGAGTAAACGCGATTGTAGCCCTAAGGGCCTATGCACACGCGCGACTTTTAGCAGCGATACAGTCGCACGTTTCGCGAACGCGCGACTGCATCGCTGCAGAGGGGCAGCTGAAACAATTGCCAGCGACTGTATCGCGTTTGTATCGCTGCTGCATCGCGACTATATCGCGACTGTATCGTTGCTAAAAGTCGCCCGTGTGCATAGGCCCTAAGTAGTGCTGTCTCTTTCCCTCCACAGAATTTTAGCTTTAAAAATAATGCTCTCTCTTTCCCATCCCCGAAGACGTGGTTTGTAAAACGCTGATCTTTCTCGACATTGTCCGACATCATCCGATGAAAATAAAGTATTATGCGTTGACGTTTGGCAATCCCCCCTCGCCACGCCTTGGTCCAGAATCGGCCTATTATGCCTATTCTAGAATTTTGTCAAGTTATGATTTAAGTGTCATAACGATTCCTTAATATTTACTCAAGTTATCGCAATTTATGTTTATAATGATTTTGGGCAATGAAAAATTTTTGGTTTATAATTTTTAGCTAGAATAGTAATGATTGGATAAACAAACTGCAAATACAAAAAAATGTGTGCCGTGACGAGCTTTACAATACTATATTTTTTTAAATACAGTTTAGCTACATTTAATTTTCCAATCTTCCTTAGCGTTTGGACAATAATTTTTCTCATTATCGAGCGCAAATCCCCTTATTGCATCCGACCCATCAATTGCACATTGATTATACAAAATATTACATCTTTCTACGTATAAATAAAAAATATTAATACGCAAATTAGTATTGTTTTATTGACATGTTTCCTAACGTTTCCTCCTTGATATCCTCCTTTACGTTCAGCGAGGTTCTGACGCTAGACGCAGCTCTCGTGCCGTATTCCTTCAAGACATCTCGATAGAAAGAACTGTGGCAACAGTGTGGCAGAGACAGAAAGAACAGAAAATGTGGCAACTATGCGTAAAAAATTCGTCTATATAGAATACCTGGAGATGTCACCTTTGTACAACTTCTTTTTATCGACCGCAGTAGTTTCATTAGGGTTCGCCTATTTACAAGGGACGCTTCGATCGATTCGGACCATAACAAACTTGAAATGGCAGCCGTAATATATTTTAAGAAACTAATTTGCTTATGCTTTCACGTAGAATCTCTTTAATTAGCAGTAGGTACCCTGCTGGAACTGCCAGTTAGAAACACATTAAAATTTTTTAAATCTGGATTGATGCGGTTTTCTTCCCGTAAATTGCAGATTGAAATTAAAAATCTTGATGGTATCTATCTGTATTTCTTAGCACAATTTGACATCGGTTCTGCTCGGATTTACACGAAGTAACTCGCATATTACTATACTAGAATTCAGATTTATTGGCCGGTGAGTTCGGTTTCGCGAGCAGCGCGCGAGGAGAAATCAGCCACCACCACCTGACGATCATGAATTGGCAGTTGAAGTTGCTGGGCCCCCGAAAGGTATGGCGGGATAACGGGAACGCTGTTCGACTCCGCCTGAACGAAGCCGTGTGGCTGTTGTTTATTCTTAGCGTAATAGTTGTGTGCGTTACGAAGCTATGCGTAGCCCAATACGAGATGAAACTATCGAGGAAGAATCAATGTTCTGACCAATGAAGCTCCTGAATTTTTTCGGAGTGAACGCACACCTATTTTGATATGTGTATTTCTACGCTGGCCAGGGATCGGCGGGCTCCAGCTACCGCTGATGGAAGGGGAAACACTCACAGGAGCGGTGGTTATGTATGCGTGACTGACGCACGCAGGCACAGTTCATGCACACATAACCACCGCTTTTGTAGGTGTTTCCCCCTCCATCAGCGGTAGCTGGAGCCCGCCGATCCCTGACGCTGACAGACAGAGTTGGGCATTATTCGTATAAATCCCGTAATAATTCGTATAAATTTATTCGCGAATAACGAATAACAATTTTATTTGACGAAAAATTATTCGTTATTCACGAATAAATCTGTACTGTTATTCGACCCAGATTTATTCGGATAATAATTTATTCGTTATTCGACCTGATTGAACGACGAATAAATGTGCGTGCGCTCTATCTCTTCGAGCTCGATCTACGTGCGCGACTATATACAATGTATCAGTGAAGAGGAAGAGCGTACCAGAGTTGGGCATTATCTAGATAAAAAATTATTTAAATAACGATCGTATAAATGATACTTTATTTTTATTCGTTATTCGAGGTTCGAATAACCGATGTTATCTTTATTTGAAGCGCAATGAATAAATAATTTTATTGGGTGAGAATTTATTCGATGAGAATTTATTCGACGAATAACGATAATTTTTTATTCGAAGGTTTTATTCGAATAAATGCGTCGCATAAATTTGTCATCCGTAGCTCGACCTTCGGAGGCTCGAATAAACACGCTCGACACGCTTCGAATAAAAAAGTTATCTTTATTCGTCGAATAAATTCTCATCCAATAAAAAAATTATCTTTATTCGTTGCTCTTCGAATAAAGATAACTTAAATTATTCGAGCCTCGAATAACGAATAAAAATTATTTTTCTTTTGTTCGTTATTTGAAATTTTTATTTAGATAAACTTTTGCCCAACTCTGGAGCGCACGATGCACGTGAACGAAGAAGCGAGACAAATTATCATGCTTTCTCTCTTTCGTAGCCGACAGCAACTACGTGTGACTCTTTTGTCCTCTCCCAAATTGTGGGGATAGTCGCCGGGTTCCTAAATAACCAGGAATCGTAGGACTCCAGCTACCACTGATGGAGGGGGAACACCTACAGCAGCGGTGGTTATGTGTGCATGTACCTGCGTGCGTCAGTCACGCACACATAACCACCGCTCCTGTAGGGGTTTCCCCCTCCATCAGCGGTAGCTGGAGCCCGCCGATTCCCTGCGTCAATGAACTCAAAGTGGTGGGGATGCTTCGCTGCGTGTATACGTACCTCACGCACACCAATTCCCACCGCGCGACGAGTAGCCCGAGAGAGAGCGAGAACGTAGAGCAAAGAAGCACCGAGGCAGGCAAGCGGTGTGGTGGGAGAATACCCCTCACGAAACTCACCGGCCAATAAATATGAATTCCAGTTTAGTAAACTTCTTGAGTAACTTTATTCATTTTTTAACCTGGTTCTATCTGGAAATCCATATCCAAACCAAAATGTAATCTATTGGTCTTTTCAAGTTATTTTGCTACCAGTTCTTATACAGGTTTGCATATCGTAGATGCATATTCAAACACACATATTTCTGGATGAAATCGACTCAAACTTGTAGTTGTTTGTAACTAGAATCTAGAAGTGTAGATCAAAATTCAAATGATACTTGTTGCGGCCATGTACAGCGCGCCGCGTCGCGCGTTCAAACGTGTCCCCGCTGACTAGTAACAACTGACGAGTCAGCTGGGGCCGTTGACATCTCCGTGTTTACGTCAACGTTCTATTCGAAGCGCTCGCCCGGCGACCGTTAGTTCGAAAGAATCACCGCTGTGACACGCACGCACGCACGTTCGATCTCTGCGCCCATTGTGTCGTTGGTCTACCAGCATTTTTGTCACACGACCCACAGTCGTCAAACGCCCACGCGTTTGTGTATCATAGTGTGTCTAGTTTCTGTGTATCTCTGTTTGTGACGTCCAGTGGCCAAATTGACCACTGGAAAAATAAATAGTGCCAGAAAATAAATAGTCCCGAAAGGGTCGTGTTGCTTGATCGCCTTTCCGTCGAGCTATCCCAGCACCGGCATTTTTAAGATTCGCATCTGGCGAAAACAATACTTATCAGTTTATCCAAGCCATTTTACTACCTGGTTTTATTTGTATTCGCGATACATTTATGGTCCCTCGACCGATTTACTCAGATTATCAAGGAGTTGTCGAATAACCGTGAGCTGATGTTTGATATAATTTTATTCTTAAACCTATTATATCAAAACCTTCTGCCGTATCAATCTGGCATCGAAGTCTTGATCACGAAGCATCATGGAACAAGCTGCCTCGTTAGCTCGCGACGCCGATCTTATGTCTCGCGGCGCACATCGCTGCCGCGAGAGGAGTTACCAGTATCGTGGCCATCTACCGGTTTTCGGACCAAATCAATTATTTTGAAGTATGAGTTTCGTAAAACCGGAAGGTACCGCATTAATTTTTTATCCGCCAATCCATTGGAAACCGGGTTACATTTTTTTCTTCGAATCCCATATGCATCCCGTGAATTATTTTCTCTGCCAATCCTGATCGCGACGGGCTCGTCGCTTGTGGCATTTCCAGATTAAATCCGTAAGATTTTTGATCCGCAATTTCAGATACGAACCTTCCGGGTTTATACAAATGGCAAGTCCTGACAGAAACTGATAAATTTTGGACCTGAAAAATCCTGTTTCATCCATCGATTTGGATATCCGCATTGAACCGGATTCTTTTTTGAACTGCCAAAAATCACTGCTTGAAAATCTAGGCAGTACCGCATTGAACCAGATAAATCCAGTTCAAAATTCAATGCGGTTCTCATTGGCAGTTCCAGCAGGGTAGTTACCGCAAATCACTACAGCGATTCTCGCATTTGGAACTAACCCCTAGACTTGTATTATACGACTAATATCTAGAGACGCGGTAGCGTCTCGACGCCAAATACATGTTTCGACACCCTGTATATGTCGACTGTCACTACCGCTATCATTTACTCGTCCCCCGGCTAATCCAACCTAATCTAAAACTTATTTCATTAATATCTCATCACGCATGCAATATTTTCTAAATTTAAAGTCATTTCTCTGGTGTGAACCGCATATAAGCTTTCGAATAAGACCAAATTCAATCAAATCGGTCCACGCATGACAGAGATATCGTAATATCGTCTCATGGATTAGTCGGAAACGGTAAGATTTTTCTTCTGATTCTTCTTCTTCTCCATCCAAATTTTCGTCAACATAATACGTATATACGCGTTATACGCACACCTTCAGCCAAAACGAATTAATACATGTTTCGTTCGGCAATCGCTATCTTCACTTTGCAATCTACTCCAAATTTTGACAGCTTACAGTCAGGTTATAACCTGGCGAGTGTTAAATAAGGTAAGTCTTCAAAATTTGAGATGCGACGTGTTTTTACAAATATGTATCGTTGTACCATTGAATTGCAACCAAAATGCAGTCTCAAACACAAGGTAAGTTACCGAAATTTGAATTGCGACATGTTTGTTTATCATCAAACTGTTTTTTTATTTGTAACAAAACTGAGGATTTTATGTATATGTGTAGATAATCGACTATGACCTATGCCAGACTATGTATGTACGCATAATTTTGCAGGAAGGATTTCGTATACATACTTATTCAGTTACTTTGATACATGGATACCTTCGATAATGCATGAATTTAATTAGTGTTTCTTGTTTCAATAAAGAATTATAAATTTTGTAAATAAATTATATTTTATTACTGGAACTAGTAACTACACTTACTCTAGCAAAAAAGGTCACTCTATTTCTATTTATTTATAAATATTAAATGTTTACTAAATTACTGCATGTGGGGCAAAGTGAAACACTTTGCGTGGGGTGAAACGGAATACACTATTGTCTCCCGATGGGCTCGATTTGGTGCGCACGATGTGGGCTTTTCGCTATCCCCACCATTTCTCTCTCACTCTTGTCTGGCGAAGGCGAGAGCGAGGTGGAACGAAAGCGAGCGAGACACGGTCGCGCACGCCCGCCGCGCACGCAAAGCGTTCTATCTCGCTCCCCCCTTCGGCCAGAAAAAAGAGAGAAACGAACACTCGGAATTAGGGCTCTGCTCAGGATACGGGCTCAACGCCGGACCCGACCAGCGAGCCCTTAGGGAGACAATACTGTACATATTTAACCTACTTCCACCAATCCAATTGTCTTATAACTTTACAGGCGTGCGTAGTTATGATGGCAATACAAAATTATGAAAAAAACCGGGAGGGATGAAAAAATTACCCCGTCATCAATAAATATAACCCATAACCACAAATCTAACCGACTTGAAATCAACCTGTAACTACAAATCAAATCAATTCAAACGATATGCAATCAGCATATAATGACAAATCAAAACTTAGACACTAAAAAGTAAATAATAAAAAATTTTCGAAAACATTTATTTTAAGTTACACGATTTTATTTAACATGCACTAAAAACTAAAAAATTCTCCATGTACGTGTTGATATTCATTATTCATGCGAAAATCCATTTGTATTTGATTATTTTCAGTAAATTTGATGTTATCTGGTAAAATATTTTTTCTTATGTGCATAATATATATTTTTGTTATATTTTATTTGTAATAGTTATACCTAAAACATATTTTTATAGTTTTTTACATAATTGAATACTTTTTAAATCATAAAAATAAAAATTTTGTACGTTTACATGGTCTTCAACTGGGTGTTCCACTTTACTAAAGTAACCAGATATTTTGTGGGCCAATGCGGGACAAAAAGGTCCATTTAAGATTGCTATTGAAGTCCCGTGTCTTTTTTTCTTTCCGATTTTAAGTTATCACCCACCAAAGTTAAGCGTTCCATTTTACCCCTACACAAAGTACTATACATATACATAATACATATACAAGGGTGACCGCGGGTAGACTGGGCAGCAGGATATCTCCTAAAGTATTGGAGATAAAAATTTTTTTTTAGATGGAATTGCATGTTTCGAGGGGGCCAATTTACTAGCGCAGACAATTTTGTTTGTGGATTATTATTTTAAAAGATACGATGGTCAAGTTCGGTTTTTTAGACGGAACCATTTTTTCTTTAAGAGATCGCTTGATAGTGCGTTCCAAGACAAATTCAACAAGCTTTAATGTATACACTTGATTTCCACTGGTTTTTGAGATATTGCGCTTGCAAATTTACTGATTTTCCCTGGAAGAAAACCCGCTGGAATAGCAAGCACGAATGGCATTGTCTGTTGAATAAGATACCTACCTGACAAAGGTATAGGAATGGCAGGCACAAAGGCTGGACAATTCTTTTCCGTCAGAAATGCTACTTAGGTAGGTACATCTGCGGTATCGAGAAGCGCACCGTTAATGTTTCAAAACGTCACAAAATTTACTTAGAGTTTGTGGGCAAGGAGAAGTAGGAAAATATGACTTGATTTTCAACTTGAATAGTCTTTTATTTCGCACTTGCTTCTACACTCGGATGGCCGGTTCTTTTGGGAGGGATGTAAGTTCGATTGGTTAGAGTTAGGAGGTGTGAAAGTTGCTAGACCAAATTTCAACCATAGGGAGCAGATTATATTAGAACCAATCAGGTTTTCATCCCTCGCAAACGGCTGTTCTCTTGAAGAGATCCTCTTCACAGCAATACCTCCTTCCCAATGCCCACCTTCTCTCACACGTGTAGCTCGTGTTTATACTCGAGAGATAAGGGATCTGTACGAATTTTTAGGGAGGACCTTGCGTCGACAGCGGGCTAACCCTTCTCTTCCTGTGTCTCTCCACGAGGCGTATTGACGGTGGATTGTAGGAGCGTAGATGTCTGGATGCCAATTATTGAATTCTTTGTTACAAAACACACATGTACTATAATTAAAGTAAATCGTATTCCTCGCGGGAAGGAGTACTGATAATGATCGAACTTGCGCCCTACTTCCCGCAGACCGATTACGCGGAGGGTAGTCGGGTCACATATTGCACAAATGATACAGGGTGGAAATGATTCTAGAGCTATGCCCCCTGAAGGATGCGGCCTGGTACTCCGCGGCGAGGACAACCCCCCCCCCCCCCGCAGTGCCTCACCGAATGTTATGGCTTTCGACCCTCGACGGGTTTGGAATACCATTAAGAAGTGAGAAATGTTCAGGATTTCAGAATTACTCATCAAATGTTTGCTTCTTTTCTTCATCATATCGAAGGGGAAGTGGCGCCAATGGATTCCTGACGTTCCGTCGATTAAAATAATACCAAATATCATGCAAATCGGACTACTTTGACTCAAGCTATTTGTATTCCTTATGTAAAAGTTGTCCGATTTACACGACATTTGGCCTGAATTTCATCGGAAAACACCAGGGAATTATTTTATTTCTGAAACAGATACAAGGAAAATCTGGAGCTCCGCCCGTCAAGGAGATGCGGCCTGGTACCCCGTGGCGAGGACAGCCCTTCGCAGTGCCTCACCCGATTTTATGGCTTTCGACCCTCGAAGGGGTTCGAGTACCTATTAAGAAGTGAGAAATCTTTGACTTGCGCGTTTCTCATCAGATCTTTGCGAAAACGGCATCCATCGATTTCTTATGTTTCGCCGATGAAACTTAACACCAGGAACGACGTAATTCGGACCGTAATGAAGGAAATTCCATGGAAAATTGATTTATATCATTTCAAGCTGACTTGACTTGTTTAAAAATAGTCCGCTTTACATGAAATTTGATATGATCTTCATCGGAAAAACATAAGGAATTCATTGGTGCTACTTTCATGTCGATACAATAAAGAATGAAAAATTTCTTACTACGCTAAAAGGAATATTGCACATTTTCACCCTCGACTGCGGGGGGTCGACCACGATTTTCCGGGGTCGGCCGAGCATTCATACCTGTTTCAGAAATAAAATAATTCTTTATTCTTTATCATATGGATGTGGAAGTGTAGCTGGTGGATTCCTTGGGTTTTCCGATGAAAATCATGCCAAATGTCGTGTAAATCGGACAACTTTTACATAAGAACATTATCGATGAACTTAGAGAAGTAATTAGATCTGAGCTCAAGGATACTCTTTATGACTTCATGTCAATGGTGAAGACTGGAGCAAAATCACGTCACCGTTCTATCTCAGGGGACTAAATGGTCAGTTAATGCTGATGAGCTAGTAGCTGAGATCAATGAGAGGCAAATGAGAGTCGGGAATCTTATCATACACGGACTTCCGGAAGAAAGTGGTGTCACTAAGGAACAGGCATCTAGAGCTGATGAAGAGAGGGTTAAAGGTATTCTTATTGTTATCAAGGCTGGGGAGTACCAACACATGAAGGTACGTCGTCTCGGTAAACCTAATGGAACAACGCCTAGACCTTTGAGTGTTGGGCTGGGAGCCCCTGAAGAAGTAAGGGTCCTCCTCCGGAATAGGCATCGATACTCGGGCCCATGCAAGATCGCAGACGACGGCACCTGGAGTCGGCGCCAATTCTTGGAGCAGCTTAGGGCTTCACTTCGGGATTGTCAGGCTAAGGGGGAAACTAACTTGACTATTCGCTACGTCAATGGAGCTCCGAAGATAGTGTGCCCAATAGGAGTGTAAATGGAGATCGTTCTGCAAAAAACATTTAAGGAACCCCTCGTGTATTACCAGAATGTAAGGGGGTTGCGGACTAAAACTGACCAATTAAATACCTCGATACTATGATCGGCTAATCAATATGATGTAATTATTCTTACCGAGACATAGTTAAATGACTGTATTTCATCGTTCGAGCTGGGCTTAAACGAATATAATGTATTTCGGGTGCTAATTGCTATCAGGAAATTTTTTCCCTGCGTGTTATTGACCGCAAGTAACAATAATATTGACCAATTGTTTGTGCGTGTAAATCTTAATAACGACCACATGGTCATAGGCGCTATTTACCTTCCGCCTTTTTCTCGTTCTGAATTTTTTCAAGCGTATGCAGATAGTGTATTGGAAATATATCATGTGTATAGTTCCGATAGGTTTTTCCTCTGTCGTGAGTTTAATCTGCCACACGCGATTTGGAGTAATGGAGACAGCTTATCGTGTATCAAAAAAGTGGGAATTTTGACTAATGAATCTGAGGCGATTGACCTTCTCCTGGAGAACTATAACTATTTGAACTTGTATCAAGCGAATACGATTTGTAACCACAACGGCAACATGCTTGATCTGATATTTACAACTGATGTGGGCTTGGTGGTTAAGGTTAGCGTTGATTGCCTAATAGCTCAAAATACATACCATCTGCCACTAGTTTTTAGAAGTAACGCGACTTTTGAACGGATGAGCGGAAATCGTTGCGATACTGTTTCCTACGATTTCAAGAGGGGAGATTATTCTAAGATTATTAACTACTTAAACTCAGTGAATTGGGACAGTGGTACAGCGGGTAAGAACCCTGATGTTGGAGTGCCCTTCTTGTACAAGCATCTTTGGATCGCAATCAGAGCCTTCGTTCCTCTATGCGTTGTTAGGCGTACCTCCTTTCCCCAGTGGATTTCGCCAAGTTTGAGGGCGTTAATTCTCGAAAAGAAGTTGGCTCATAAGGCCTATAAGTGTACGAAGTCGCTAAGCGATTACGTTAACTTTTCGGACCTTAGAGCGCATTGTAAGGTGCGTGCCGCATCGGACTACTCGTCCTATTTACGTAAAACGGAGTGCTCCTTGGGGAATGATGCCAGGAAATTCTGGAGCTTTGTGAGATCCAAGCGTGGGATTGGTGGTTTGCCTAATGTGATGCGCCTGGACGACGAAGTAGCAACAACGCAATCGTCGGTAGCCAATCTTTTTGCTAGGTTCTTTGGTTCGGTGTATAATGCTCCGTTCTCTGGGTCTCCTGCTGTTGGCTTGAACCATTTGGGTGGAACCGCGATTAACTTAAGTTCGGTCAACATACCTATTAGTGATATCTTCGAGAAGCTAGTAGTGCTCGACATTAATAAGGGAGCTGGCTTTGATTGCATTCCACCTGTTTTCATGAGGAACTGCTCCTTTATTCTTTCGAGACCCTTGTTTAATATTGTTGCGAGCACCATATGGATAGGAATCCATGGCCCGCTGGTGCGAGCGAGCGAGACAATAGGATAGCGAGAAGAAGGCGATCGGATCGATCGCCTGTCAAGCTGTCATTTGAGAGTCAGATGCCTTTGCGAATAGACACATCGATACTTTCATTGCTGTATACTAGAGATTATATCACGTTCTTATTGTTTTCGTTCATGTTCCGTTTTTCCGTGTTACCTTAAAGTTTCGTTATGCCAAACACAAAACGTAACGTTGGTGTCAGAAGTGGGATGCCCACTCGCGCTTCCGCGGTCTCCGCGAATCCTTCCCCTGGACCGACGGGCAACGCCTCCCTACAGGATCTGTTCACCAGCCTCCAGTTAAGCATCGTGGGCATATGCGGGAACTGCTGAGGGACAACGAAGCCCGCTGGCAGAGGCAGGACCGTCACAGGAAGGACAAGGAAGCCGCCGACAGAAGATCACAGGCGGCTCTCGAGACCCGGTAGTCAGAAATGGAAAATCACATCCAGGTCGTAGTCTCCTTGTTACAAGATATCCGCGGCTCGGTTGACAGCGGCGCGAGCCCTCGGGGTAGAGAGACAGTCGCCAATATACATAGTGTCCCCCCCGGCGCATGTCCCTGCCCTCGTCGGTGCGGCCGCCGCTGCCCCTTTCGCTCGGTTTGGGATACACATTGAAACCGACAATTTCCTATGGGAAAACCTCGTAGGAAGAGTACAAACTGCAATTCGAGACTATCGCACGCGCTAACGGCTGGAATGACGCAAAAAAGGCTACGGCCTTGATCGCTTCCCTTGGGGATTCGACGAGGAGCGTCCTCACGACTCTCTCCGGTGCCCAATGCGATTTAGTTTCGGCACTCGAATTCCGCTACGGGGCGAAGAAATTGTCAAATTTGAAATGTGTGCTCTTCCATAGGCAGCGGAGAGATGAGAGCATCTCCTCGCTCACCACCAAAATCGAGCGATTAGCGCAATCCGCTTTCGCCGACTGCCCGGCGGAAACCCGCGACAAACTTGCCGCGTCTCAATTCGTGACAGCTTCGTCTAGCTCGGTCATACAGCGGGAACAGCGACTCGGCGGACCAGAGCACTGGAGATAGCTCTGGCGACAAAGTCCCGAGATCGCGACACGGAAAAGTGGGGAACTAAATATTCGTACACTTTTGAGAGGCCGGAGAAGAAAAGGAGGTTCGAGGGGTCGGACGACCATTCAGACTACAACACGAAAAAAACCTGCTGGCAATGTGGAGAAGCCGGTCATATCCGCAAGAACTGCTAGCAGTTGAGAAATTAAGGAGAACGACAGGGGTGGCTGAAGTCGTGACGGAGGTAGTTCGAGGGCGAACACCGTCATAGGATACCTGAGCGTGAGGTCGCGACGGCGGGAGTTCGAGGGCGAATAACGTCACGCCGCTGCGACGAAGGGAGTTCGATGGCGAACATCGTCGCAGGATAGCCGAATAGGAAGCCGCGACGGAGGGAGTTCGAGGACGAATACCGTCGCGGGAGAGTGAGAGCCTGGGATGTTGAGTTCGGAGTTCCAGTCCGAAGAACGAGTGTGGTTATTCCAACCACGAAGAGTAAAGGAAATTGCCCGAAACTACAAGCGGATTGGGAAGGCCCGTACACGATAACGGACAGGATCAACGACGTCGTCTACAGGAGCCAACCTTCGCCTAGGAAGAAGTGCAAGGTGGTCCACGTGCGCCGCCTTGCGAAGTACGAAAGACAGTTTCAAGAGGAGTGAAGACTTCCAAGGACACAACTGCGAAGACTCTCAGGACTGGAGGACAAAAGGATTCAAGACTGGAAACCTCCGAGGATGCAAGGAAGAATATTAGTTTTTGAGCTCAGTGTTTTTAATCAGTGGACTAGGCTGCGGAAGCTACCTTCGTAGCCCGGCCCCCCTCGTCTTAGTTTGTTTCAGAGAACACGATACCCCATGACTAGGGACACGGTGTCGGGGGACTGCCACCGCGGCTCGGATGCGACCCCGAATTCTCCGGTTGTGCCAGAATAGCGTGGTGGTCCGCAGCGAGACGTGGACATACGTGAAACCGCCTCGCTAGCCCCCCTGGAAGCGAATTCTCTGAGCCTCGGGGCACGGCCCCGATGTGGTAGATCTCAGGGAATCCCCAGGTAGCAGTGCGCAAGGGGTGGACAGCAGCTGGAAACACATCACCCACTCACCGGACGGACGCGCGACGCAGTCGCGCGGATCGGTCGGAGGGGGCATCGCGGAGACGGGGGCGTTGACAAGCTGCAAGGGACGGTCCTCTGGGTCAGCACCAGATGCCAAGAAGAGGAATAGGGCCATCATGAAGTCAAGGATTAGAGGATGGGAGAAGACTGGAGGAAAGAAGAGTGAAGACAAGCTGGGAGTTCTGGGCAGATTGATCGGGGAACGGGCCGATAGCAGGGTTGCGACTAGCTGCGATCCCCTGCTTTCGTGCTCGTCTCGCCTTTCCGTCTTCCTGGTTCTGCACAGCTCCACTGGATTCTCTTGAATGGAAGAGAATGTTAATATCTCCTTGTCTTTTTTGCAAGGAAACTCCAGAGCTGGCGATGGATTGGAGTGTCGAGTAGGGCCACCGAAAGGACACTGAGGACGAACCTGGATGCAGCGTCGGAGCGGAGGAGATTCAGAGCGGAATCCCAGAGACGTCGTGGGACACGCGTTGGATGATTCACGGACCCGGGAGCGGAGGACAACGAATCCTCGAACCCAAAAGAGGAGGATCTCGAGTCGAACAAGAACGAACCCAGGAAATCCCGACCGCAGGACGACTGACTTCCCGCCCCTCTCCTGCCCAAGGAGAAGAAGCGCCGTCGTAGAAGACGAAGCCCGTTCAAGAAAGAAGTGTGCAAGTCCGAAAACGCAAGTGGAGGGTAGAAACGCGAGGATCCACGTACTCACGCCTTGTCCAGGGTTTTTGGAGTCGTTTTTCCCTCGGCGGAAAGACGAATGCCGAGGCGACGGACGGTAGGGGCTACGCAGCGTCCTTTCCACCCTTCCGGACCAAGGTACGGCTGCAGGAGGGGAAGCAGTGTTGCGAACACCCTATGGATAGGAATCCATGGCCCGCTGGTGCTCGCGAGCGAGACAAGAGGACAGCGAGAAGAAGGCGATCGGATCGCTCACCTGTCAAGCTGTCATTGGAGAGTCAAACGCCTTTGCGAATAGACGCACCGATACTTTCATTGCTGTATACAAGAGATTATATCACGTTCTTATTGTTCTCGTTCATGTTCCGTTCTTTCCGTGTTACCTTAAAATTTTTGTTATGCCAAACACAAAACGTAACAATATATTTAACTCCTCCCTGACATCAGGGAGTTTTCCTGAGGTGTGGAAAGTGAGCGTAGTGACGCCAATTTATAAGTCAGGGGATCGGGCGGATGTAAGAAATTATAGACACATTAGTAAAATGTCCGTATTCCCGAAAGTCTTTGAGGATATAATTACTGACATTATAACTCCTACTATTGTCAACACGCTATGTGAGAAACAGCATGGATTCGTATCGAAGCGCTCCACTGTTACGAATTTAACAGTCTATCATAGCTTTGTAACTTCTGCCCTCAATGATAAAGTCCAGGTAGATACTGTGTATATTGACTTTCAAAAAGCCTTCGATACTGGTGATCATGTTCTGTTACTTGTTAAATTATCTCCCTTGAGCTTTCGAAATCCTCTTCTAGCATGGTTTGGTAGTTACTTGATAGGTAGACAACAGTCTATTAAGGTGGGTGATCAGGCATCTTCTTCAATAAATGTGACATCTGGGGTCCCTCAGGGCTCACATTTAGGTCCGGTACTCTTCAACTTATTTATTAATGACCTTGGTTGCGCACTTCGTTACTCCAAATTCTTACTGTATGCGGATGACTTAAAATTTTTTAGGTTGATTAAGGACTCCCACGATGTGCTGAAGTTGCAGGAAGACTTGTTAAGTTTTGGTCAGTGGTGTGCATGCAATGGTATGAAGCTTAACTTGAAAAAGTGTGCTGTGTTGAGGGCAACGCGTGCCACTTGTTGCGGCCGAGATCCAACGCGCCGCTTCGCGTTGATTTAAATGTGCGTGCGAGAGAGTGTAAACAGTGGTGACACGCCGCCGTTCGGACGGTTACGCGCGTCACCCGTTTTTGCAGGAGATTCGAGCGGGGATCTCTTGCGGGAATTCGGCCGTTAGTTCCACGAACACCTTATACACCACAGCACGCTCTCGCACGCACAGGTTGTCAAAAGTCTTGTCGCCCAGCGAACCCCGGTCTACTTGACCGCACGAAAACGGCCCTTCGAGCCTTCGCGCCCAGCGCATTGTACATAGTTATACATACTTTCTGTTTCGTGTTACTGGCGTGTGTTAAGTCGTGTTTTGCTCGTGTTGTATTTTTGTGGAGTGATCGTCCTCAGTGTGAACGACGCCCACTCGGCAAATAAAAATAGTGTCCGTCAAGCCGTTGGAGTGCGTCCCTTCCCTGGCCACCCTCAGCGGTGATCCACAACGCCTTCACAAGGTAATAGTTTAAACGCTCATGAATTTGACTACTCTTACAAATTGTGTAACACTGTTCTGGATGCGGTAGATGAGATGATCGACTTAGTTGTTTCTACTAAGTCGTGCCTCGATTTTAGGAACCATATCACACGCGTAGCAAGTGAAGCATGTAGAACCTTAGGTGTAATAGCAAGGTACGCCAGAGGCTTTACGAATAATAATACTTTAAAATTACTTTATACTGCCCTGGTTCGGCCGCAACTCGAGTATGCATTGGTAATTTGGAATCCGAAACATAGCAAATATATTTATCTATTGGAAAGGGTATGGCATTGATTCCTCCGGTTTGCAGCGCACACCTTGGGAACTATGGGGGTTATGGATCATGACTATAGTCCTATCCGGGGAGCATTGAATCTCTCTACCTTAGCGAATCGTAGAATAACTACAGACTTATTATTCTTACATAAGGTTATTAATAATCTATTCGATTGCTCGGAGCTGGTGGGGGTTGTGTGTCTTAATGCGCCTACTAGGAATCTGAGGATTCATCCTTCATTTGATACTAAACAGCCGCAGAGTAGTAAGGCTATGCCGATTCTAACCCAGGTCCTCTGAGGGGAGCGCGGCAGAGGGAAACCTGGGCGCGGGGCCTGCGGGGAGTGGAAGAGCGGTTGCGCGCGCACGAGCCGCGGAGTGGGGGAAGCCGCAACCGTGGAGGGGATCAGTCCGGGCCGAGCCGCCGCGGAGACCTGCCCCACCGTCCCCGAAATTTTTCAGAGGAAGGGAATGACCCCCGAAAAGTCTTTTTCAGACCTAGGCCCACCCCGAAAATTTTTTCAGACCTAACCCAGGGAGGGGACGTCCCCCAGGATTTTTTTTCAAACCAATATGCAGCTGAAATTGTTTAATAATTTATTTTTTATCCGAAATTGTTTCGGACGATGTCGGGAAAGATCGGGAAAGATCGACGTTCTTTTATTTTACACACCACGTCTTCGGGACGGAAAGAGACAGAGCATTATTTTAAATCTAATTTCGGAGGAGGGAGAGAGACAGCACTACATAGCGGTACACTCGCAGATATTCTAAAATTTTGAATCAACGATCTACAGAACCATTATGTAGAAATATTTTTTTCAAGCAGATATGTAGCATGCATTCTGAAGCTAACAGTATTCTAAAGCGTTCCGATTTAACGTCGCAGCGTATCGCGCGATCTCGCGTAATTCGAATCATCTGGGGCAGTCGCGCGGGATGACGTCATTTGATGGCGCGTAGAATGAAATAGAATTATGCGAAGTCAGCAAATCTTAGAGTAAGGTGGCGAAAGGAGAAGGAAGACGGGTAAATGAAATGGAGAAATAATATAGGTTTGAGAATATATATTGTTACAAAATTAAAAGAATATATAAAAAAGAATATAATAAAAAAAGAATATAATAAAAAAGAATATATAAAAAAGAATATAATAAAAAAGAATATAATAAAAAGGATATAAAATATAAAATATAAAATATAAAAATAGGAAAAAAATAGAAAAATAGGAAAAAAAATAGAAAAATATAAAAAATATAAAAAACTACGTTAAAGGGGAAGGTGGTGAGGGGGGTGGTGATGGCGACGGCGAAGAGGACGACGGCGACGGCGACGGCGTCGCCGGGGGCCACCATGGAGGTGTGTCAGTCGATGATGATGACGATGATGATGATGACGATGATGACGCCGGCGACGCCGCCTGGACCGGGGGCGCCATTACCCACCCTGGATGTGGTGGTGGCGGCAGCGGGCCCCGGACGTCAATCCAGGAGGGTGCTGGACGATGTGGCCGCCGCAGGGGCACCATCCGACGGTAGGGCGTCCAAGGCCGTCGCAGCCGAGCCGCCATCGCAGGACCAATGACTTGTTGCAGGTCCTAGAACATACACACAAATGTCATTATAATTAAGCACATAAATAAATAAATAATTATATTAAATATGAAACACACACACACACACACACACACACACACACACACACACACAATGCAGAGAATTAAATACCACTTGAGGCGGTCGTGGGGGTGATGGGGGCGACGGTGGCACAATTTCATCACCCACCAGCTCCACATGCATCATGAAAAATATGTCCTAGAACACAGATACAAACGTCAGTGTAATAATGCCACATTAAACATAATAAACATCAAATGTATAAAGCAATGCAATGTATTACATACCACTGGAGGCGGTGGCGGCGATGAAGGTGGCGACGGCTGCGGCGACCCCCAGTCGCTCGACCACGTCGGTGATGGTGGTGGCGAGTTCTAAAAGATAATTAGCAATATAATATTTACACAAACGTCTGATTTAATAGCACTCGGTTTCAAATGTTAAACGCGATAAATGTCAAAATATTTAAAAGTACATACCTCGGGGTCACACTCCAGGGCGATGCGTTGTACACCCATTGTTACACACAGACTTTTCACAAAAAGTTGCACAAAAAAAAATGTCAAAACGACTGATGTCTTCAACGTTTGATGGATAACTGGTCTCGCTGCATCTCCAAGCTCTCACGTATAAACTCCTATCATGAAATCGAGAAGTGCGTAGCTTTGCAAAAGTAAAATGCTGTTGTTCTCTATCTTCATTTTCGCTGACCATTCTCTCCTTATTCCCACGCATCTTCTTTCCCTTTTTCTTTGGACACATTATTCGACTAGATCATACCACTTTGAATGTGTATGGAACATGTATTGAGTCACTTTTATCGTATATCGAACGTGAATCGAACGTGAATCGAACGTGAATCGAACGGGTATTGAACGACTCTGAACGTGAATCGAACGTGAATCGAACGTGAATCGTACCACTTTCAACATCAATCGAACCACTTTCAACATCAATCGAACCACTTTCAACCACAATCGAACCATTTTCAACATCAATCGTACCACTTTCATCATCAATCGAACCACTTTCAACCACAATCGAACCACTTTCAACATCAATCGTACCACTTTCAACATTAAACGTACCACTTTCAACATCAATCGAACATGAATCGAACCACTTTCAACATCAATCGAACCACTCCGAACATGTATTGAACCACTTTCAACATCAATTGAACCACTTTCAACATGAATCGAACGGCTTTGATCGAGTATTGAACGGCTTTGATCGGGTATTGAACGGGTATTGAACGTGAATCATACCACTCTGAACGTGAATCGAACCGCTTCTACATAATTATAACTATCGCCTCAATCTAGCGTACATTACATGCAGGAGGTTGGGGAGGGTGAAGAAAAAACATTTATACATTAAAAATTGATTTTATTTATTTATGAATTTCTCTCTGGCGTTTAGACCACCAGGTGAATATTTTAAATACATTTTGCATGGCACAGTGCTTTGCGTGTCTGCCACATCGCAGAGTATTAACAACATTTAGCTTATTTAGAGATTTGATATCCTCGTAGTCAATGTCCAGCGTCTCGATGACCACGTCCATTCTCGTATCTTCATCGAGGAAATCCGCAAGCCAGTCGCGTTTCTGCAGCCCTTTAACGTATACGATATGAGATGCGTCATCTTCTTCGTCGATCGCATCAGCTACAGCTTTCGTAATTAGCTGTTTAGCCATACTGTACGGAACGTCTCCATCATCCCACCGTAGCCCGTGATGTTTTGCCACCAACCACCGGATGCTCGATTTGTCGGATTTCGTAAGAAGATATTGCGGCATCGAACTCCCAAAATATAGTGCGAGAGAATTGTTCCCTTTCGCAGGATAGCCACTTCTTTGACGACAAATCTTCCATCGACGATGAACCCTTGCAGGTCAACAAATGTTGGTACGACCATTATCGGTACGATTTAGAGGTGCGCTCGCTTCCAAGACAGACGAGAGAATGGGGTCTTTCTCATAAGACATTTCGATTTTCACGATGAAATATTTGTATGAATTTAGCACACGAGAGGGCGGGGCAAGTAGTATGGTAATTTAATTTATTTTGCGCACCACGTTTGTCAGCGGATTGTATTCAACCACACGATCGTGCAGAATCAGACAGTAGGCCGTAGTATTTGCAGGCACATTCTCTTTACACTCGAATTCTATGCGCACGTCCACGGTGCCATTCTTGATCGACTCATTTTGTCGCGAGCAATCAATCACCACGAGGGGACCAAATTGTAAAAATTCGGGCACGGTGAATAATGCCTCGTTGCAACTATGTCCATAATATGATTTACGGAATTGCATATACATGTGGTACAAGATGGCATGCTTATTCTTGTCAAAGTCCAAGTTCAGGTCATCATATGGATAAAATTCCGAGTTGAGAAAAAGTTTTACATTGGCCAATTTGCAGTTGTTGAACTTAGTAACATCTTCGCTCATCACATTCTTTCGATCAGTCTGTAGAACAAGGATAATAACTCGCGGCTTCTCCAGCTGTGCGGATGCCATCACGGCCCACGAATGCTTGGTCGTGCTCTGCAAGAGAGAATAATCGTACAGATCCCACGAGTGAAAACAAATGCTCAGGTTTTTTCCACTTTCCAAAGCATGTAGCAACGATAGCTTATTAACGTCATTTAACGTCACATGAGGCATCCGCCATTGCACGTTAAGTAATTCAATTTCTGGTTCCAACATGGGCGATCCTAATAGAGAATTGTTGTCGTTGCGCGATCGTATTAAAATCAATTCGTGACGCGCATTAATAATCATGCGTTTGTAGTCCTCGCAAAATCCCAGCAAATATTTAAGCGGGATGCAAAAATTGAAATGATTTTTCACTATTAGCTCATCGCGTCGTTTCAAGCCCCATCCGGCATTCTCCATACTTTTGTCTTCGCCAGATGTCAGCGATACATAGTTTTGAAGCGTGCTAGTTATCCCAACGTTTCTGTTGCGATCAATCTCCACGCCATTCAGCTCGTATCGAATCTCATCAAATAAGAACGCCACGCAATTATTTCCCAACGTCACCGTTAATGTATCGCTTGGCTTGTTTATCTTCAATTTCCCCTCCAAGTAGAGGAAACTTTCACACGGCAATGTGTATAAATCCTGCTGCTGTATGGGTATTCTTATCTCGTCGCTGTATCCAAACGTCGTGTTGACGTATGGGTTGTATGTGTGAGTCTCGAGCTTGACGATGCGATCGTCAAACGTCGGCTTCCCTCTAATGCTTAGAATGTCCACTATTTTTTCAACTTAAATGCGCACAAGGAATCCGAATGATTTCAAAAATGCAATGTTCGCAGAACTGAGCCTTTTCTTTTTAGTGTAATCAGAGCTGTTGCAGGTGTTGTTGTTATTGTTGTTGTTGTTGTTGTTGCAAACAATTTCACTTGGAAGAAACGAGTTTCTGTAGTCGTTCAACACAAGCATCTCTTTCGGTCACGCCACACGTATTATCGTCGTCGCCGTCGTACGTGCAATCTGATGGTAATCTCTTCACCTCGAAAATCGAGCAACCGTCCGTCTTGATCCACAACGCGTATCGTTAGATCCGTAATGACCCGTGCGGTGATTGGAAGGTAAATGATCTGCGCGGGCGTTTCCGATATCTTATATCCTGGTGGGACTCTCGGAGAAAATTCATGTATCGTATGTACGCGCTTCCCATTGTTGTACGCGCCAGCGGTCACGCTGCATTCTATGCGAATAATGTTCACGTTCATGATATTAATTGGATCGTCCGATTCATGCCACCGTCCAGGTTCTAATACCCGATTCGTCGAGAATCCCAGTAGCGATCCAATGTTATTGGGTTTCGTAAAGTCTATGGCGAACGAGCAGTACAGCTCGCTTTTTATGGTGTTGTTGTTGGGACGCAACACTATTGGATACACATCGTTGTCACCGTCATCG
This sequence comes from Andrena hattorfiana, assembly GCA_944738655.2. Taxonomy (NCBI): domain Eukaryota; kingdom Metazoa; phylum Arthropoda; class Insecta; order Hymenoptera; family Andrenidae; genus Andrena; species Andrena hattorfiana. The sequence continues at coordinate 13,687,051 of OX122895.1, forward strand.
ATGCCGCCGAGATTTTGAGGATACCGCTCGAGTAATCGCTGCTTCAAATACTTGGCAATGGCGTCTAGTTTGTAGGAGCCGTGGGGAATCGTAATGTATTCATGAGTGGTGTCGATGCTATTGTTGATGCCATAGTTTACGATAAAGTAGAATTTATCGTTGCTAGAGTCGATGTTTGGTATTGTGTGATAAGTTTCAAAGGTTGTTAGACCAAGCTCGTAATCATCGTCGCTCAAATCTATGGGCGGAAAGTAGCTTACCGCGAGGGTGCTACTCTTGACGGTTAGAGTGAATGTTAACGACATATTCCGAGCTGTACGACTGGACTGGTACTGAATCAGAGTGATGGGAAGTCAATCCTTAAATTTGGTGCCAATCGTTTGTAGAAAGCGTAGACATAGTTGTCCACAATTGCTCTGATCGTACTTCTGATTAGCCGTTCGATTGTATTCGATTTTCACAGCATCTTTGTCCAGATATTGTACCAATTCCTTAGGCGGTCGAAGATTCCCAAAACTGTCGAAATATATAGCTCGACACCCTCTCTTCGCATACGCCACCCAATGAGTCCCCGGCCCCTCGACATTGTCCAAATTCACGATACCGCTCTCGTTTCGACGTACTCCTCCGGCAGGTAGTGCATTGCGCATGAAAACACCTCTAAAGAATGGAATACGCATACGTTTTGCAAACTCCTCCAATTGCGCGTCGGTAATTACGCCGACAGGCATTTTTATTTTCTTTTCAGTGTATTTTTTTTTTTTTCGTTTCGATATTCCCTGTCCGCGCTTGTATGGTGCGAGATAAACTCCACGACCTTCCATGGAGCGATTATGACGTTGCATTTCCTGCAGCTGATATTGCGCCGCCTTATTATCGTTTACCGCCTTAGCGATCCCCGCCGCTCCACCAGCTAACGATCCGAGAACACCTAGCAGCGGGAGAAGTGGTAATATACCACCCCGTTTTGCCACTGGGAGAATCCGCTTTTTCGATGCTCTCTTTGGAATCCTTTTGCGCAATTTTGCTTTCATGCCCATTCCGATTTTCGTCTTGGCCTTCATAGCTGCCCAAACAGACGTAGCAGCACCTCTTTCGCCCAGAGTCGAGTCACGCGCAACGATGCGTTTTCGCGCTTTGTCAGCGAGGACGTTATCTGCCGCGTTTCTTTCGTCGAGGTTGTTACTGCGCGAATACGCAATATCGTGTTCGCGACACGCTGCGTCCAACGGATTGATGCCTTCATCACCTGTAGCCAATCGTTTAGCCAGATGTGTTCCTGGGCCGCAAAACTGGTATCCCGGGATATGTAATTCGATAGGTAGCGCGTTTATCCCCCGATTTAACAAACCACAACCTTTCTTTACTCCCGTTGGTGACATTCGCCACAGTTTTTAATCAATGGTGCCGGACCGTCGATATGCGTTCGCTGCCAAGGGCGATTATAATGTTCCAGACACCGACGATACTGCTGAACCTCAGAATCAGCTTTTATATGCTCGGGGAGTCTGTCTCACAACTGATCAATGTGTCTGCCAAACTCTCGCAGTAGAATAATCTTTGGTATATATTTCAACTGTTCAGAGGTTAAGTCTCGAATATCGCTATTATCCGACAGGATCAGAAGCATTTTGAATACTGAGCTGTTTTGCTTCAGCGCGGACCTATAAATAGGGCGCGTCGCCGCTTCGATGTATCAAAATCATTTTTCACAGTTCGCGGAGAGGATGCGATTCGTGCGATAACCTGTGACGATACGCGTAACAAATTTTGACGATAAATCGCAAATGATGTCCTCGAAAACAAGACGCAAACATGGTAGCATGCTACCAAACACTATACGCTGTCTGATTTGCGGCCCATCAAATTGCGGAAAGACCAACGTGTTGGTGAGCTTGTCGGAAAGTCCTCACGGTGTTCGCTTTGAGAACGTGTACGTGTATTCCAAGTCGTTGCAACAGCCGAAATATCAGTATTTGGAGAATTTATTGACCCCGATAAATGAAATTGGCTACTTTACGTTTTCGAATAACAACGACGTCATCCCACCGAGCGAATCGCTCCCGAATTCAATTTTTATCTTTGATGACATGGCATGCGACAAGCAAGATACGATACGAGAATACTTTGCAATGGGGCACCACTCGAACGTTGACTGCTTCTATCTCTGTCAGACGTATGCAAAAATTCCCAAACATCTTATACCCGACAATGCGAATCTGTTGATTCTGTTTAAGCAGGATGGTACCAACTTGAAACATGTGTACAACGATCACATAAGCACTGATATGTCTTACGAGGATTTCTGCGCTTTGTGTCGTAATTGTTGGCAACGGGAATATGGTTTCGTGGTAATAGACGAGGATAGCGCAATGTCCAATGGACGTTATAGAAAGGGATTTAACGAGTTTGCCATACCGTGAGATGGTCAATTGTCGTCAACACGTCGGTGGGAAAGCATCGTCTGCGGTACAACGATGATTGATATCGATAGTCTGGAGATTAAGGATCGCGAGAGAATAGCGAAGGAAATTGCCAAAACCAGCGAATCCATTCGTAAGAAACATCAGGCTTTGAAGACTGGCAAGATGGAGGAAGATATCGCGTTGGAGAGATACTTCAAACCTGTCGTCGAACCCTTAAAACATAACATGAAAAATACCACAGCAGCAGAAGCTGACGCATCACCGTCGGTGAGCACAGACGTTGGAGGGAATGAAACATTAACGCCTAAAACAAAAATTCAGTCGAAAGGGAACACATCGCGCAAGACAAAGAGGAAACCACACATGTCATCGGAATATTCACCCATAACCTCCACACCAGTTCAATCGAAGCGGAAACGACAGAATGCCACGTCAAACGATTCCCCCGTTCCTCCCACACCAATAAATACCGGTATACAATCGCTCACAACCATTGATGGCAACGTTTTCGAAACTAGTCCCGATGAGTCGTCTGCAACATCTATTAGACATCAACTCCAAACATCCGAGGGACAAGAAACGTTTCGCAGCCATTTCGGTCCGCTGGGGCAAAAATACATGGGCGCAATCCTAAGTGGTGATAGGGATACAACAATGGACTATGTGTATGGTGTATACTTTGGCAATAGTGGAACGATGCTTGGAGATAAGGCTTTCGATATAGACAAGGATGATAATATAATCATTGATGGTGTAAGATATAGAGGAACGTCCGGTCTTTACGAACTGATTTTCAAGAGAATTCCCGACGATGCCCTGTACACCGATGCCGACAAACAAAAATACAAAAGTATACTGCTGACGACGAATGCCCACAGACGCAGTCATAACGCTAAATATCCCATATTAAGCAATAAGGGATACAAGTACAAACAAGTAGTTGCACCTCTACTCCCCCGTGTATCGGTTAGTAGGGCAGGGAAAGGTCTAAGAACACCGCTAGCTATGATGGTAAACGACAACAAGATCGATTACGTGCATTGGGATGATCCCAACGAGCTGGTGGATCGATTGCGTTTGTTGGAAGCGTCGCGTCAGGCTGGTAACAACTCTCATGATTCTGAAAGTCTATCGATTATCGAGGAACTCCGCGAGGTAGGCCTCATTATAAATTAAACCACACGTCGATGATTTGCACTGTATGCATCGAGATGCCGATCAACAAATTTGGAGTATCGCTCGAGAAGAGTGGAGCAGCTAGAATGGACTATTACAAATGGAGCGGCATGTTTCGAAATTATATGCGAGATAACGCTCTTTGTGTGGACGGTGCCGACTTTGATGCAAAATCACGCAAGATACGACGCGAGGCTCAGCCGGTGGCTGACAGCGATGCCGTCAATAAACTATACATGGAAAAGAGCATTAAACTTTTGAGAGAGCAGCAGGACGAATTAGAGAGGAAGCTGGTCGTGTTTCAGAGAGATATGTTGACGTTGCAAAACAGCGTTAAAAAGATATCGCAGGCGTCAAATTCAATCCCACAGCAGCGCTGTGAAGGAGAATCATGCGAGGCGGCTGAACTTGTCCTCGGACCGATGGGGAGCACATAATGCACGTACACGATAATTATCACATCATTCGTGTCAAAGCCACCTCTGCGATCAAACATGCAACCATTATCGAAATCCAAAAGTAAAGAAAACCATGGCCCCAAGAAGCGGCAACTTGTTGAGGAATTGCATGCTCCAGCTCGAAGACATTTCCCACGGAGGCGCGTCATAATGCATGGATACGACGATCTGTGGCAAGCTGACGTTGTAGAAATGCGTCCATACTCGCGATTCAACCAAGGTCACCACTACATACTCACCGTCATCGATGTGTTGAGCAAGTATGCATGGGCGGTGCCGCTCAAGACTAAAAGTGGTGCTGAGGTGACCAAAGCGTTTGCAAAGATATTTAGAGATCGATATCCGAAAAATTTGCAAACCGATCAAGGAAAAGAATTTTACAACGCCGATGTGCAGAAACTCTTGTCAAAGCATGACATTAATCATTATTCGACGTATTCGGTGATGAAGGCCTCCGTCGTAGAACGTTTCAATCGAACTTTGAAGAACAATATGTGGAAAATGTTTACGCTCAATGGAACCTACAGATGGATCGATTCGCTATCGCGTCTTCTCGCAGAGTATAACGCGCGAAAACATAGAACCATCGGAATGCGTCCTCGCGATGTTACCCCTGCGATCGCCGACAAGCTGCTAGCCACCGTATACAGCAACATAAAGATCGCTGCTCCGGCGAGATTCAAGTTGGGCGAGTTTGTGCGCGTGAGCAAATTTAAAACCATCTTCGATAAAGGCTATACGCCGAATTGGACAACGGAGTTGTTCAAGATAGCCAAAGTACAGGCAACTAATCCCGCGACGTATCTGCTCCTCGATTCCTGTGGAAAACCTGTTGCCGGAGGATTCTATGAACACGAGCTGCAACGCGTCACCGATCCTGATGTGTATCTAGTGGAAAAAGTGTTGCCTAGGAAGGGGGATAAGGTGTACTTCAAGTGGTTGGGGTTTGATAAATCACACAATTCTTGGATAAATAAAAATAATGTATTGTAACATAATAATATATGATTCAATAAAAATACAATGATATATACATGTTTGAACAATTTTTTTATACAATCCAGTTAATATATATATATATATACACACAATGATACATATGCCATGATACATATGCAATGATACATATATTGTACATATATGAACAATTTTTATGCAATTTCGCTATTTATAATAATTTCTATACATTTGCAAACAATAATTCTACTATTTATAAGAAACGAGTTAATAAAGAGCGATGGCAAAAAGCAAACAATAAAAAAAAAAAAAAATATCGATTATGGAATATTCTTGTCTCTGTGAGCGTTATGGTAGTTGTCATAGACTGAGGCTTCGTTCACACGAAGAGAGCGGCATCAAGTTCAAATTTCTTTTTTATAATGGAATTTTATAATGTCCCCAGGGCATAGTGTCGGTCGAATGGGGTACTATATGCCGCTTGTCATCGTACGGACTTAGAGCGATTTTGGATTCCGAAATGGTGTACACTTTGTGCAATTTAGACCGTATGCACGATTGTCTGCGAACCATTTCGATCTCCCTTTGCAAACACTGCGCGTAGTCGTCGAAAGTTATCGTTCTGGCTATGACGTTGGTCTTGACGCCTTTCGCCTTTTTCGTATCTTTTTTGCCCTCTACGCGGAGTGCATACATTTTCGCTCTAAGATCTACGAACTCGGTCATTATCGCACCGTTATTTTCGTCCTTCATCAGCCCTGGAACCTTCTTATTTACGCGCGGCATATTATATGAATTGTTGATAGGATAATCGCTTGTGTCGAATCTATCGATATCGCGTTTCATAGTCTCGTAGATATCGTCGCATCGCATGTGGTAAATGAGGCTGTCCGTGTCTGTGTATAGAATTTTACAATTTTGTCCGTGCAGGGGAGACATGTACTCGTGATGAAATTCGTACAAACAAATTTTTGATATGTCCAGAATGCACATACCCACGTATATCGGTTTGTTGAATTTCACCTCGAGTTTTCGCAATTCAACAGCTATTAAATTTTCCGAAAAAACACTTCTGCTGTGAAAGTTCAGTTTCGCGATCATTGCCTCCGCGCCATATCGCCATTCCCAATGTGTCAAAAGTTTTACGTCCACGTGATTTCGAACATTTTCCATAGTTTTACCAAATACCGCGTTGTTCATCAATTTGTACAAATTTTTTTCGAAGTCGTTTGTCGCGCCTGTTCTAAACCGTGTATTGAGTTCGATGTAATCGCGGAGCCAGGGGGATTGAGCGAATTGAAGCACGCGGTGTATCTTTGTAATACGAAGACCGTGACGCGTGCACTGCTGCAGGTTGCGATAATGAATAACGTAACGCTGCTTATCGTATACCGTCGCGAGTAACTTGTCCTGTCTGCTGCCAGGTGGTTTGGCACGCGTCGGGCAGACCGGTAGATCGGCATGAGCGTCGTGCAGACTTTGTGGATATTCCAGATCTACCTCGAGAATGTACCCCGTGGGCGAATCGACCGCGATCGAAGACACGTCAAATTTTTCAACATCTTCGAGCCATTGAAATTTGGCGTGTGGTAGGGGTTGACACATTGCCCATCCATACAAATTGTTCACGTCAAAGTACATCAAGTACGATGACTCTTCCGATGCGTCGTAAGATGGCATGTACTTGTTATTGGCATGTGCGTATCTTCCGGAACATTTACTCAAACCCCCACGTATACCGCGTTCGATAAACATGACCATATCGACGTCGGTGAGCAATTCGAATGTAATTTTGGTATGTTTTAGCATGGCATCCCACGTGAAACCGGGTAAAGTATAATAATGCGCCGAATCTAGTCCGTAACTCTTGATGCAACTTTCACGAAAATTTTCAAAAATATCTGCCAATAACAAGACATCTGTTTTCAAATACAAATCGCTGTATTCGCCCAAGGTTCTAATGCCGAAACGCTGCCAGACACTCTCGGCGTGCGCGTAATCGCCCTCGGATACAGTTTCACCCGTTAACGAACTGTAGAATGATTCGCGCGGCGGTAAGCATGGGTCCTGCAACTTGTTCGCGCAATCAAGGTATTCGTATGGAAGGACACCCTTTCGCGTCAATAAATTGAAATCTTCGGCGGATAATGTTTCAAACTTGGATCGTAAAATTTTTAATTGATCTATGCTAAGAAAAGATGCTAATTTGTCGAGACTGGTGTTGAGAAATTTGTACGAATCGATGAATCGCAATTTAATACAATTTCGCGAGTCTGAATCAGCCGTATCGTCGACATCTTTGGTGAAAGAAATATACTTTTCTTTAGTTATGGGTAATACGTCGACGTGATCTTCGAAAGCGGTAGCTATTTCCTCGATAATGAAATGTGAATCGTAGCCGGATAAATTATGAAAAACTATGGGGATGTAAAACGCGTTTTTATAACTTAAATTGCACTCCGAATGTGCTGGGCCTCTAAACCGTCCGGATAGATGACAATGATCGCGAACTCGTACATAGCCAGCCTTGAATGGTTCTTCGCAAATATGACAGTGTGTTGCATCGCGAAATGCCGTCCACTGTTCGGTAGTTAAATCAATCATGGGAACATTGCTGGCCAGGATGGGTTTGGCGAAATTTGCAAAATTTTTAAGTTCATCAACGAACCATGAAATACAATCCACGTCGCGACGATATCGATACGTCGATAGCGATGTATCGTACGAACAATGCATATAATAGGCTGTACTATGCACATTGTGATGCTGGTACATATGTAATTTATTATCACCCGTTCGACTGTCCTCTGTTTTCTCGATGATGCACTCCAGATCTGCGTACACCACGAAGGGGAGCCGCTCCTTCCTACAGTGGTTCTCGAAGCTGAGCAAGTTGTTGCCTTCGCTGGGCAGCAGGATGGCGCAGTCGTTCATCTTGTCACAGTCCAGCGAATGAAGCTCCAACTTCTCGGCAGATCCGAAATAGTGCATGCATCTGTAAACCCCAAAAATTTTTTATTTAATTTGTTTCGCGAGACATTTTAACATTTCATATGTTTCTATACGTACCGATCACAGATGAATTTCTTTTTCCCGTGTCTGCTCAGCTGTGCGCTCACCAGCCGGGACAAGTCCTTGATCCATACAAAGTGTCCTACATCTCCATCATTCGGTATGTAGAGCAGGTTGACGTGCTGATCCCTCTTTTGGCTGGTGAGACGCAGCGGAAGGACCGTCTTCGTCTTCTCCGCCTCGAAGGCGTACACGTTGATGGAGATTTCGTTCAACCGCTCAAACTTCCCAATTTGCTCCAGGGACATTGGGAACTCAATGCCCTGGAGATTTAATACGGAAGCATATGGCGGATATGAACTTGGGCGATCAGGATGTCTTTCCACAGGATGAAGAGCGGCGACCACTGCCCACGCGAAACACGCATTGTCCGGGGATTGTACACTGATCGTTGCTTTTTTCAGCGATATTTCCCGCGGCAACTTGTGGTGGCACCCTGCGCGCAGCGGATTTTATTTGTTGACATTGACGGTCAGGTTGAGGATTCGCGTCAATGCCCATCCGCTGTCGCGTTCCTGGAACTCTTCCAGCGATGCCAGGGTGGGTTCGACGACGCATCGCTGGTACCACTCCTGCCGATCAGATGTGCCGAAGAGATCAGATGTGCAGTTCCGGGTGTTGATGCTTTTGCAAGCATGCTTGTCACCCGCCACAAATTCGCCGTTGAACACCGTTTTCACTTTGAGGTTTCGACGTTTCCTCAAAGCGCCCCGCACGTGCTCCACCGCAATGGTCGCCGCATCTTGGAGGAAGTTGCGCGGCTCGATATAGTTCGAATTGAGCACGGCACCAGTTAACACGCGGCTATCGAACGCAGTGTCTATTTCGCGCCACAAAAGTCTTGCGCTCGAATGTCCGGCACCTTCACGCACGAAACGGCCGCGTAACGAATGTTTCAGTCCTTCGAGTCGCGCGATTCGAGCAATCAGCGATTGTTGAACACCGATCGATAATCGCGGGCGTTTCACTCGGCTGTGTTCTTCCAACGATTCGATACACTCCTTGCACCGTTCTTCCCACGCGAGGTACTCTTCCCGTGAAATCAATCGTGCAGATTGATCCCATAATTGACGAGTTACGTGCGCGAATTCCATGATTGTAAATGGAGTGATTGTAAATGGACTGTATATGTAACGTCTTTTACGCGCAACAGGTTGCAACGATTTGAGACTTTGTGCAGTTCGGAGCGTGCTTTTATGACTGATACCACGATTTGATATCTCTGTCTAACACTTTTGGCGTACCCCCTCCCTCGAATGCACCGCATGCAAAAAACGACGATCCGTCCCAACATGGTTCTGTACAGTTTCTGCCGATACAGCATAATTCTTTCCGTGATTCACGCGTATGACGAATTAGCGCACAAAATCATCCGACACAGTTTCTGCTTCGACACCGCATGATTCTAAGATTCTGCGCTTCCACAGGTATTATATTACATTCATCCTTGAGGATGAGGCTCAAGTTACATGCGATCGTGCGATATGCTGCGACGTTAAGATTGAAACACATTATGGAAAAATTGGTAGCTTTAGAATAAAATGCGGTGGTGGGGGAAGCAATTGCACCTCTATTTAAGCCAGTCTCCCGATCGCTATTCCATCAATCGCACAGTAGCCTCGGTGACTTTGATAGACGAGATACGACTACAAAAATTGTGCAGTGTCGAAGCAAACGTTGAACGTATGAATTATTACGTTCCGATCGTGCGAGATGATGGCGTAGCTCAATGTGGGGAGGATACAGTTGATTGGTAAGGCTTAATTTTCACATATTCTCAAAATTGTATTCCTAATACGAGCAGACAATTTCATAGCTTTGATTGTTCTCTTAGCCCGCGCCGAACATTGCGTATCATGGTCAGAAGATACGCGTTAACATCTATGGGCAGCAAGTATTTGGAAATTGGTATCCACGTACGGCCTACGGTCGATGTAGAAATGGTTCTCGGTGACAATCGTGGGAATCATCTGATATTACTATCGTATACATGGCATGTGCTATGCAACAGTCGTACAGCCATCGAAGAACGTTCACGATTACCTGGATCACCTTCGATGCAAATGGATAAATTAACCATGGATTTTTGTGAGATCTATAATTCTCCGATTGTAAAGATGATGCTACATGATAAGCCACTGTATTTCAAACCGGATACAGTAACATTTTTATTAAATCTTGAACCATGTATAGACTATGTGTATGCGCGGCTGCATCAAAATGTAAGAGATGTGCAGACGAAATTTGAAACTTTTGTCAACGTGCTACAGCAGGGCGATGTTGCCTGCGAAACATTAGATATGCGTCGTGCTGCTAAAATCATACGTGATAGCGAACATTACTGTGAAGATTATCATATAGATTGCGAACTGGTAGCATGCGCCATCAATGATATTCTAGCTGATGCTCGTAGGAAAAAATGTTAAATTATATTCTTTTAATTTTAAATAAAATTTCTTAAACGTATATTATTTCTCCATTTTATTTACCCGCCCTCCTTCTCTCCCCGCCACGTAATTCTAAGATTTGCTGACGTCGCATAATTCTATTTCGTTCGAGCGTTCTTCACGCCGTAAATCAGATCTCAAAATGCTACTGCAGCGGTCAAGACTAGAGCTCTTACTACCCGCCCACCCGGGTACTCGAGTACTCGGTGAGACCCCGGGTAGAAAAAAATTACTCGGGTACCCGGGTACCCGTAGGATACCCGACTACCCGGGTACCCGTGCAATACCCGGGTACCCGGGTAGACAAAAATTACCCGGGTGTCCATGAGATACCCGAGTAAATGAAGTGTGATGAGATAGTGGAGAATTTAGATTTGACAGCCGATCGTTTTTCGACTTTCGATCATTTTCGGCTAACCTCAGTAATGAACGGAATAAACTTCAAGCAATTAAATGTGGTATTGTCCGCAGAACACATTCTGTATCAGAATGTGAAAATTGCGAACTGTCAACGTCCTTTGCACTTACAATAGGGTAATTCGCCCTATTGCAGTGCCTGCCCCTATTAGTGTGTCTTTATATTTAAATAAGCCATTCCAAAAATATAGATTAAAATATGTAGACCTGGCATTGATGCACTCTTATCTAATCACAACCAACTTCCTCAGTCGATGCAAAGTAAAACTCGGAAAATCCTAAGAAAATGCACTGGTTTTGGGTTTTCGTTCACATCATTTGTCGGAGTTTGTTGCGGCTAGATCTGTTTAGCGGGCCTTCCGCTGTCTTTAGTGAGATTTAAGATAACAAAAATTTATTTCAGAAATAAATAAAACAGCACGTTTATTAGTTTGAAATGAGGATTCCAATTTTTTATATTCGATTGTTAAATACATTAAATACATTAAATACATTTGTTTGATCAACAAATCTCATTCTTATGGTTCAATTTACAAATATTCAATCTCATTGTTTTACATACAATTCCTATCCTCTACTAGAGCGCATACTCCAGGTATCGAGAGAAAAAATTATACACTTTGCACACACTTCATGGAAGATCGTTTTTCGGGGGAGAATTTAGCCATCATATAATAGAGAATGGAATATTAGTAGTAGAGTGAACGCCATGGTCCATGATAATGCATCCAATGTATGTATGGCTGTAAGTCTGTTTGATAATGTGCAATACAGCATTTCTTATGCTGCACATAATGTATAATTGAGTGAGAAAGAAGGTTTGGATACAGTTGACAATTTCAAACAAGTGGTAAAAGAAGGCAGTAAGATTGTGCAGTATTTTAACTCTCCGTGGTCACACCTTCTTATAATCCCAAATTAGTCACATGAAGTTCATTACACCCCAGCGTCATGTTTGAATTAACATTTTCGTCTAAGGTCTAAAAATTTAGACCTTTTTTAAGATTTTATGACCGTGATGGATGCCGATTAACGATGTCCGTGCCCCAAAAGTCTTCTGAAACGTTTGGAAATTCCAAGCTATATGGGGGAATCGAGAGGAAATTGAACAGGAGCTTGCTAAAGCGTCCTCGATGTCTGTGGCCATCGATGAATGGTCATCCCGATCGTAAGATTCCTATTTATCCCCAATGACGCATTTTATAACAGATAATTGGGAGATAAAAAACTTCACATCTTCCTCGCATGATATAGAGGGACGACATACCGCCGAAAATGTCACAGCCGTTATAATAGGAAATGAGAATGCAGGAAGATTGGAACATTACAATATTACAAATAAATTAATTGCTCTAGAACATGACAATGCGGCTAACATGAATGTAACAACCAATTTATTAGAGATTAAAAAATACACAGTGGAAATATATTGGAAATATGTCAATTAATGAAAATAATACAGATAATGATAATATCATTTCAAGTTCTTCAGAAATTGATATGTATATGGACGAATATAAAAACCTGGCAGAATTGGCAAAAATGTATTTAAGTATTCCGATTACATCTGCTAGGTCGGAACACATATTTTGTTCAGCTTGGTTTATACCTGGAAATGTAGATTTATTAGTATTTTTACATCAAAACAGAAATGTGTGGAGGTTAAGTTGTTACTATTGCAGTTGTTGAAATCACACACTATTTCTTGTATAGAATTTATTATTCTACTTACCGTTGCGCACTATACTACGGTGCGGTGCGGAAGTAACCTAGTGCCACCGACACCGACGACTCACCGATCCCTCGCAGCAAAAGACATTTTATCATAATATTCATAACCGTAACGCGCACACAATATTACATTGAATTGCTTGAAGTTTATTCCGTTCATTACTGATGTTAGCCGAAAATGATCGAAAGTCGAAAGGCGATCGGCTGTCAAATCTAAATTCTCAACTATCTCATCACACTTCATTTACTCGGGTATCTCATGGACACCCGGGTAATTTTTGTCTACCCGGGTAGCCGGGTAATTTTTGTCTACCCGGGTACACGGGTATCGCACGGGTACCCGGGTAGTCGGGTATCCTACGGGTACCCGGGTACCCGAGTAATTTTTTTCTACCCGGGGTCGCACCGGGTACTCGAGTACCCGGGTACCCGGATACTCGGGCAAAAACAATAATTCTAGTCAAGACGTATGTTACCGAGAGAAACGTTTTTTTTTTTTTAAGAATTTATCGTATCTATGTCGAGCGCCTTAGGTGCAATTGCTTCAAAGTGAATCGCTTTTTGAAGTGGATCGTTTTTGAAGGAGACTGCTTTTGAAGGAGATTGCTTTCCAAGGATATCGTCAGTCGTTCGACGCATGGAAATACAATCAATTAATACCGTAAGTTTCCATTATCATATTTTTTAGTGAATCGTTGTGTTAGTAACTTTGAGAATTGTAAGAAAAATCGGTTTCAGATTATGTCATTGCCCATAAATTTGAAACGTCCAGCTACCGCTACGATCACCGCTGCTGCGACAGTTATTCATTCACACAGTCCGAAAGTGTATGTGGCGTATCGAAATGTTGCGGTTCAAACCGAAGAAATTCGATGCGCAGAACTTTATGAGGCGGAAGCTAATCAGGATGGTGACATTTATTTAAAAGTATTTCGCAACCTAACGAATGACCATGCGTATGAGTACCTCGATGATGAGCAATATTGGTTGCGTCGATATGCGGACCAAATGTTTTTAGACTGCGATGATGTGTATAGGAATATATCTCTGCGGAATCGTACGCATGCTCCAAAGAGTATGGTTTGGCGAAACGTGAAAACAGAGATTGATTATGATAACGTTTCCACGAATAAAATATCGGGGCTTCGGGCTGGCGTTGTTGGAGGTCAAACTGACCCTGCGCAAGTTCCTGTAGATTTATTATTAAGTGAACTATTTGCTGATGACCCTATCGAGTGGGATACGTGGACGTCTTCGTCGCCTTCGCCACCTTCGCCGCCTTCATCGCCACCATCCCCCTTCTTAGAATAGTTTTATATTTTTTCCTATTTTTCTATTTTTCTATTTTTATATTCTAGTTTTATATTGTATTTTATTTTTCTTTTTTTTGTAACAATATATAATCTCTTAAATGCATATTATTTATCAATTTTATTCACCCATCATCCTCCTCGCCACATAATTTTAAGATTTGCTGACGTCGCATAATTCTATTTCGTTCGAGCGTTCTACGCGCCATCAAATGACGTCATCCCGCGCGACTGCTCCAGAGGATTCGAATTACGCGAGATCGCGCGATACGCTGCGACGTTAAATCGGAACGTTTTAGAATAAATACTGTTAGCTTCAGAATGCATGCTACATATCTGCTTGAAAAAAATATTTCTACATAATGGTTCTGTAGATCGTTGATTCAAAATTTTAGAATATCTGCGAGTGTACCGCTATGTAGTGCTGTCTCTCTCCCTCCTCCGAATTTAGATTTAAAATAATGCTCTGTCTCTTTCCGTCCCGAAGACGTGGTGTGTAAAAGAAAAGAACGTCGATCTTTTCCGATCTTTCCCGACATCGTCCGAAACAATTTCGGATAAAAAATAAATTATGAAACAATTTCAGCTGCATATTGGTTTGAAAAAAAATCCTGGGGGCCGTCCCCTCCCTGGGTTGGGTCTGAAAAAATTTTCGGGGTGGGCCTAGGTCTGAAAAAGACTTTTCGGGGGTCATTCCCTCCCTCTGAAAAATTACGGGGACGGTGGGCCAGGTCTCCGCGGCGGCTCGGCCCGGACTGATCCCCTCCACGGTTGCGGCTTCCCCCACTCCGCGGCTCGTGCGCACGCAACCGCTCTTCCACTCCCCGCAGGCCCCGCGCCCAGGTTTCCCTCAGCCGCGCTCCCCCGCGCGCCCTCACTTCCCCCCGCCCCTGCGCTCCCCTCAGAGGACCTGGGTTAGAATCGGCATAGCCTTACTACTCCGCAGTATAGGCATTACTCAATTGACCCGCTGAATAAAGCCATGCTACTTGCGAATTCTCTCGTAGATGACAACGACTTGTTCTCTTGCTCCTCTGACTTTTTGCGTATACAGCTGTAGAGACGGTTAACTGTTTAAATTGTGAATCAAACTGATAGACTGTTATGTAATCTTTCTTTGTGTATCACAGTTTTTCAATGGGATTTCCCGTTTAAATAAGTAAATAAAATAAATAAACAAATAAATAAGGAATACAAATAGCTTGTGTCAAAGTAGTCCGATTTGCATGATATTTGGTATGATTTTAATCGACAAAACGCCAGGAATCCATTGGCGCCACTTCCCCTTCGATACAATGAAGAAAAGAAGCAAACATTTGATGAGTAATTCTGATGTTCCGAACATTTCTCACCTCTTAAGCGTGTACGTATACGTGATGTAGTAAAATTACCGTTTCAACCGTCTTTCATCCTGGAATCGGCAAGAAAGAAGTTTTTGCGGATATAGTTGCCTCCAGTAGACATCAGTGCAGGGTGGTCTGGTGTGTTTGAATGCTAATAAGCACCGTACGTTGAAATAATAATGAATTTATGAATCGAAAACTGACAGAACGAGGCTTCAAGATTTCTCCGTTGGTGGCGCTAATGGTGTACTCCAGCCACGTAGCACCAGCGTGACGTGTAAGCAAGGCCATCACGAGGTTAGTTGGCGCCCTTACGCAAGAAAATTTTTGGTGCTCCCAAATCTGTGCACCTGTTTTCTATTTAATCTGTATGGTCTTCAAGGGGTACAATAAAAAAAAGAATTACATTTACACTTTGTTTATGTGGAAGTTGGATTCCTTTATTATTAAGCATGTGATATAGTTTTCTAGCATCCTCTTCGACTGGTGCCCTTATACGGCGTATATAACTTGCATAATGGTTCCGCTTACCCTGCACATATGCGATGTAGTAAACAAACAGTTTCAACCGTTTTTCGCCCTGGAATCGGCAAGAAGAACGTTTTTGCGGGTATAGTTGCCTCCAGTAGACATCAATGCAGGGTGGTCTGGTGCGATTGAACGCTAATCACCACCGTACGTTGAAATAATAATGAATTTATGACTCGTGTTCTGAGACAGACTCGAGAAATGACAGAATGAAGCTTCAAAGATTCTCCGTCACCAATACGGACAACCGAACCACCGAACCGTCACCAACCAAACATAGTTGCCAATATGTATTGAAAGTCGTATCTCGCTGTTGCCGCATTTTCCCTATCACTATTTTGCAATCAGGGAGGCTTGAATGAATCTCGGCGAAGCGGCTGGAGAACAGAGATGGGTAAAGATAATATCTGGATACACTCAAATAAAAGATACTTTATGTTTATCCGTTATTGGAAGCTTCGAATAACACGAGTTATCTTTATTCCAAACACCACGGATAAATAAATTTTTTTGAAGTGAATTTATTCGACGACGAAAGATAATTTTTTTATTCGAGGTGAATTCCTTCGTCGAATAAGGTTTTCATCTTTATCCGTAGTTTGACTTTTATTTGAAGGCTTCGAAATTTCAAATAACTTTCGGCAGCGTGTTTATCCGAACCAGCGCGATCTCTCTTCGTGCTGAGGACTTGGTTTGTTTGGCGGTCGCTTCTGATCTGGGTTCGAGCCTCGGCCCGAAAGGCATACTTATAGTATTGCTTGAAATGGATTATATATTAATAAAATGTAAAACGTAACGTTTTGAGTAACGTACTGCTGAGATTTTCCAGAATAAAATGAATTCGAATACGGTATAAATCGGGTCATTTCTAGAACTACACTATATAATTAAAGATAAATGTAACATTTCTAATCTAATAATGCTAAAAAAAATATATAAACAAAAATTATGTGAAACGATTTTATTCAAAATACACTAAAAACTAAATTAAAATGCACTACAGACTAAAAAATTATTCTTTTCTTCTATTACAATTTTTTTCCTATACGAACGTAACGAATCATTTCGCGAACTTGTGTATTTACTATGGATATCGCGATGCCACTAGCGTCCCGAACACAACCGCTTTTTGTCGTTTTCGTAAAGAACGCGAATGATTGATTCCAAGTCGTTTTGTGGTTATGGGTTATATTTATTGAGGACTGAGTAATTTTTTCTCCCCTTCAGGGTATATTTGTTTTTATAGATATTGTATTGTCATCCAAACTACGCACGCCTGCAAAGCTTCAAGACAACTCGATAGTTGGAAGTTGGTTAAATTTGAGTTGCCAGATTTGAACCATGCATACATCAAACACACAAAAATACCTACAAACAGACCGAAGATCGAAGCTGAATAAAATCGTTTAAAAATAATCTGATTTATGCTGTGTTTAAATTAATTTTCATCTGGGAAATCTCAGCAGTATCTTACTGATACGTTCATGCCGATACGATAGAAAATGTGAAAGTTTTACATTCTATTAAAACAAACAAAATAAACAATCACTGAATAATCATATCATTATATTTTTTCACAAGTTAACATAAATATTGCACAGAATGCGAGAAGATAATAAGAATTGCGAAGTTTAGAAGGGATATTGGTACGCAAATTAGTATTGTTTCATTGACATGTTTCCTAACTTTACTAACCAATCTCTCTATCTTCCATTATTGCTAGCACACACACATAATCACCGCTCCTGTAGGTGTTTCCCCCTCCATCAACGGTAGCTGGAGCCCGCCGATCCCTGCCTAGACGCAGTTCTCGTACTGTATTCCTTCAAGACTTCTCGATTGAAGGAGCTGTGACAACAGCGCGGAAGAGACAGAGAGAACAGAAAATGTGGCAACTATGCGTAAAAAATTCATCTACATAGAGTACCTGGAGATATCACCTCTGTGCTAGTTCTTTTTATCGACCGCAGTAGTTTCATTAGGGTCCGTCTGTTTACAAGAGACGCTACGATCGATTCGGACAATAACAAAAATGAGACGGCAGCCTTAATGGTATTCCAAACTCTTCGAGGGTCGAAAGCCATAAAATTCGGTGAGGCACTGCGGGGGGTTGTCCTCGCCACGGGTTCCCAGGCCGCATCCTTGGACGGGCGTAGCTCCAGAATCATTTCCACCCTGCATCATTTGTGCAATACGTAACCCGACTACCCTCCGCGTAATCGGTCTGCGGGAAGTAGGGCGCAAGTTCGATCATTATCAGTACTCCTTCCCGCGGGGAATACGATTTACTTTAATTATAGTACATGTGCGTTTTGTAATAAAGAATTCAATAACTGGCATCCAGACATCTACGCTCGTACAATCCACCATCAATACGCTTCGTGGAGAGACACAGGAAGAAAAGGGGTAGCCCGCTGTCGACGAGAGGTCCTACCTAAAAATTCGCACAGATCCCTTATCTCTCGAGTATAAACACGAGCTACACGTGCGAGAGAAGGTGGGCATTGGGGAGGAGGTATTGCTGTGAAGAGGGTCGCTTCAAGATAACAGCCGTTTGCGAGGGATGCAAATCCGATTGGTCCTAATACAATCTGCTCCCTATGGTTGAAATTTGGTATAGCAACTTTCACACCTCCTAACTCTAACCAATCGAACTTGCATCCCTCCCAAAAGAACCGGCCATCCGAGTGTAGACGCAAGTGCGAAATAAAAGACTATTCAAGTTGAAAATCGAGTCATATTTTCCTACTTCTCCTTGCTCACAAATTCTAAATAAACTTTATGACGTTTTGAAACATTAACGGTGCGCTTCTCGATACCGCAGATGTACCTACCTAAGTACCATTTCTGACGGAAAAGAATTGTCCGGTCTTTGGGCCAGGGGTGGGCACTTCGTATATCAATCTGTTGGCAAAATTTAGTGGGCGGCACAATCCACCAGACGCGCTGGGATCAATAAAGTAGAAATTATTTGGTAACAGATGGCGCTGATGAGATTATTTTTTGGCGGGTATAGAAAGTAATCAGCGCAGGAAGGTGCAGGAAAACGTCATATAGAGAGGTAAGAAATAATCTATTAAAAAAATAAGTAATTGAACCCTACAATTATTGACGCCGCGTTAATTATTGGTCATAGATACAAGATGGGCGTCGTACCTGCCATTTATGTGCTGTGCCTGGATGTTCAGATGCACATTCAACTTGACATCGATTTCCAAATCCAGATAAAGACAGAAAACGTTTTGACGTGTAGCTTCAACTTGTCCAGAATCCGAATTTACTTCAGCTGGATCCCAAACAGGTATTTACTAATTATCACGTATGACATCAACACTTTGCTGCGAATGATAAGTTCTCGAACATGTTCTTGGTACGGACAGCGATAGTTACACAGAATTTACCACCTGCCACTGGTATTGTTTCTGCACAGTATGAGTAGATGCAGAATTATTTTTTGGGAAGGATATAGAAATAAACAGTGGCTACATTTTTAATTGTTTTGTGCATAGAATCAACCTCAACGTCCACAGCATCAGCGTCAGTGTCAACATCAACATTACAAGTTACTGGAGAGTAGTTGTAAGTAAATGTAAGTAAAAATCAGGTACAAAGGTTTACATATTTCAACTTCCATTGCCAAACAGTTAATTATTGCATTTCTTCAATTTTACAATACATGATATCGACTGCTGAGTGCACATTGTGTATCCACTTGTTATTAAATTTGAGTTTTTATATGCAGCAAATAGTTCTTGACATGTTTAAACCCATTTTTCTCAAACACTCTAAAAGTGGACATACAATATTTGTGCACTAAGCCATCAATATGTAGTATATGATTAATGAATTTGGACATAATAAAATATACAAATCACCATACGTAGATTGCGACGAATCTAAACTAAAATAAAGACTAAAAATCAAAATGAAAATTGCATTTCAGTTATTTATTCACAATTTGTAATTAAATTAACAAACAAAACATGTGGAACTCGCACACGGTGATTTTAATGAAGTAGTTTTCAGAAAAATATTTTGAGAATAACTTCTTACAAAAATCACATTAAAATCGGCATGTGCGGGTTTCATATGTTCTCTTGTAACCAATACCATAATTCTAGGATTCAATTTTGCCGCTTTTCATGATTTACTGGGCGGCACAATCCACCAGAGGGTGCTCATTTTGCCAACAGAAATATATGTGAAGTGCTCACCCCTGGCCTTTGGGTCTGCCATTCCGGGCGTCGACCTTTGGCAGGTAGGTATGTTTTTTCAACAGGCAATGCCACCCGTGCTTGCTATTCCAGCGGGTCTTCTTCCAGGGAAAAATCAATAAATTTGCAAGCGCAATATCTCAAAAACCAGTGGAAATAAAGTGTATACATTAAAACTTATTGAATTTGTCTTAGAACGCACTATCAAGTGATCTCTTAAAAAAAATGGTTCCGTATAAAAAACCGAACTTGACCATCGTATATTTTAAAATAATAATCCATAGAAAAATTCGTCTGCACTAATAAATTGGCCCCATCGAACCATGCAATGCCATGTAAATTTTTTTTTTTCTGCAATACTTTAGGAGATATCCAATTATTCAGTTTTCCCGCGGACACCCTGTAGATCGACAATGCGGTACACATAGTTTGTTTCATACTTGCTACACTTGTGTACAATTTTTCTTCAATTCTGTCCTGTGATAAGGCTGTTCATGGCTGTGTAAAAATTATCTGAACTCATTCCCTATGCAAATTATCTGTGTAAAACGAAGTGAGATCCCCATGAGAAACTTCAAATAAGTAAAAAAATTACGCCAAGTACATGAAAAAAATTAAGGACGGAAAAGAGTATTATAAAATAAATCATAAAATAAATAGAAGATAATAATAATTAGAATATAAAAAAAAGATGTGAAATCAAAATGAGCTGCAAGTACATAAAGGTGTTTTGTAATAATCGTGGAGATTTTCATAATGTGAAGATAAAATTTAACATCTAGATATTTGCCTAGATGTCCGCGGCCTGGAAGTTAAATACTTGGCGTGGCCAGGCAAGGTATTCTCAGATCATCAATACCCATACCTTCCCCCTCGCAGGCTTTCAGATACTTTGTCCATTTAAAACTCAGACAATATTTGTACATTTTGACACCGATACCTTTCCTCCCACAAGCTTTCACATAATTTGTCAATTTAAAACTATGACAATATGAATACACTTTCATTATTTTGCGTTTTTTAATAATTCTTATTCATCGACACCTTGAACTTGCCTGGCCACGCCAAGTATTCATCTTCCAGGCCGCGGACATCTAGGCAAATGTCAAAACACCTTTATGTACTTGCAGCTCATTTTGATTTCACATCTTTTTTTATATTCTAATTATTATTATCTTCTATTTATTTTATAATTTATTTTATAATACTCTTTTCCGTCCTTGTTTTTTTTCATTTACTTGGCGTAATTCTTTTACTTTTTTGAAGTTTTTTATGGAGTTTTTATATACAAAAATGAAGTATTATAGCCACAGATGTGATATAATTTTTTAAAAAAAAAATACGGGAACAATAATGTTAATAGATATACTAAGGGCGTTCTAATCCAACGCGTGGCGAGGGAGTGAAGCGGGGCGAGGGGAACCGCGCCGAAGGCGAGGGGGGGCGGGTGGGGGAACGCGACCCTGAAGCAGGTGGGGATGAGTCAGTAGCGAGTTAGTGGAGGGGGAAGACGGCCCACGGAGCAGGGGGAGGGGGAACGCGCGTGCGCACTCATTCTGTCCCTGACGCGGGGCTCATCCTCTCGGCCCGTACACAAAACATAGGGATGATTGTCCCGTCGAAAATGAAATTTGAAACCGCTATTTTGGTATGACGCAAACATCGTACCAAAAAAAATACATACTGAGCGAAGGTCAATTGCGGAGACTATTGCGCGACATCTCCGAACCGCGAAAAGTCAAAGCAAGCCGACGCGTGTCAGGTTGCGAAAATGATGATGATGAAAGGTAAACTTTCGAGAAAGTCGCCACCTGCATTGTGGTATGACGCACCGAAAACTATAGAATTGTAACGATGGAAGGTCAAGTTCCAAGAATAATGCACGCATCATCTTCGAATCGCGAAAAGTTAAAGCGGACCGACACGCTTCCAATTATCGTCACCCGAAGGGAGATCGCACCTGCGATAGCGGCGGCGGACTACAGAGAGAGAGAGAGAGAGAGAGAGAGAGAGAGAGAGAGACGCATCTATTATTCTCTGGAGCCACTGTTTCGTGTTACACTGTGTTCTCACGAGAGAATATATGGCATTCGAAATACGTAATAAGAGGTATAGATGTTTCGAGATCATTTCATACCAAATGTGCGAAAAGTCAAAGCGAGCCGACGCGTGTCAGGTTGCGAAAATGATGATGAAAGGTAAACTTTCGAGAAAGTCGCCACCTGCATTGTGGTATGACACACCGAAACTATAGAATTGTAACGATGGAAGGTCAAGTTCCGAGAATAATGCGCAGCATCGGTGCGCGCTATCTCCGAACCGCGAAACTTCAAAGCGGGCCGGCATGCTTTTGGTTGCGAAGGGAAATTTTGTAGAAGAATATGATGAGTGAAAGCGCGATATAACCTGAGGTATAATTCTAGGTATTTTCTCATTGGGTGCTAGGAGGTGGGGAGATTTTAGGTAGGGATGTTCGTAGATATAAAGCAGCTCGCATCTTTGACAGGACAAAGTCGCGAACGGTGACGTGTATGATGACAATTTTTGGAGCAAGTGTTGCGAGTATTTAGTGACTTTTTTACATACGGTTTTTTCATAAGAACGTAAATAGGTGTTACATACGTATACCATAATAATGGAAACATTGGAACAGACTGTTAAAATGTTAACCGAAGCGATACCGTTGTTACATACGTACGAAGTATGTTACGAGTGGCTAGAACGGTGCAACGCGTTGGTACAACTTATCGCGGAGTTGCGTGATACAAACATTGTGTGTGAAAATAATAACGAACAGTTACTATCGGTACTGATGCAGTTGAGAAACACGAGCATTTCAGTGTATTATAAAATGTTGGAACGGGCGGAAAAGGATGAGCGGGAGCCGTGAAAAAAAAAACGTGTAAAACTGGAAGTGTACGTTGAGTCTATTCCGTGATTGTGAGAAACAAAAAAAAACATGGAGACGTTCAAGAACGCGTGTTCGGTACTCTCTCGGATGTCCGAGCTGTTGAGGACCACCGCGGAATTCCGCGATTGGATGGACAGGTGCGACGAGACGATACATCACATCGTAGCGTATCAACGAGGCGAACGCGTGCCGGTGTGGGAGAAGCAGCGGCTGGTGTCATTGCTCGCGCGAATAACAACGTTGCGCGCGAGAGTGCGAGGACGGTTATCGCGAGTAGAGTGTGGGCACGCCGCTCGAGTGACGTCACCCAAGGTCGTATGGGAGGAACTGAAAACCGCGTTCGAGAAGCGTTTGGTGACCGGGGCGGTGATAAACGCGGGAGCCCTCGATCCACGCAAGTTCTTTGAGAATGCCCGTCGAACGGTGATTTCGCGCGTTACGAACGCCATTACGGAGCATCGCAGTGTATCGGTGAACACCGTGCTAAACGCGGAATTCGCGTTGCGGGACGAGACGGACGTAAAGAATTTCGCGACGCGTAACCAAGTACTCTTTATGGCGTCGAATGTTCGCGAGTGGTACGCGACGCAAGTGGTGGCTCCGACGTTGATCGCGATGGAGGAGTTTCAGGAGCGCGAGAGTGGATGGACTTTAAGGAGAGTGCAGAATCTCCTGATCAACGTAAACAGACACAATCCATTGCGCGCCGGGTGCGACGTGCCGCTTCCGCGAGCGGTTATGTTGAAAAGAGCTGTGGTGAACGTTCGGTGCAACGACAACACGTGCTTCTTGTGGTCGGTCGTCGCCAGTCTGTGGCCGGCTACTGCTCACGGGGAGAGGATTGCGTCGTATCCGCACTACTCGACGGTGCTCCGTACGGACGGTGTGACACTTCCCATGTCCGTGGACCAGGTGTTGAACTTCGAGGCGATCAACGACGTGTCCGTGAACGTGTACCTGTGGTCCAACGAGGACGGTTGCGTCCCTCTACGCGTATCCAGCAACAAGCGGGAAGGGAGACACGCGAACGTGCTGCTGGTCCAGGATCCAAAGGATTCGCAGCGGTATCATTTCGCGTGCATTCGCAGTCTTTCCCGCTTGATTTCCCGACAACTCCACAACCATCATGGCAGAGTGTTCGTTTGTGATAGGTAAGCAAATAAGAATAATCACAAAAATGTCGAGCGATACGTTACGGACGAAAAAAAAGCATTGACATTGTTTTTGTTTCGTTTACGTTTTAGGTGCCTCAACGTTTTCTCATCTGCAGAGCGTTTGCAGCAGCACACCGTGGATTGTTGGCGCTTGAACGAGTGCGCGGTGCAATTACCGTCCGAAGAGGAGAAAATTTTACGTTTCGAACACTACGAACGCAAGGAACGCGTACCGTTCATCGTTTACGCGGACTTTGAGTGCGTGCTGGAGAAAATCGAGCAGTCATCGATGGATCGTCGGCGCACGTACGCGTATCAACGGCACAGAGCCCACAGCGTCGGGTACTACGTACATTGTTCCTACGACCAGGCTCTGTGCCGATACCGAGCGTATCGAAGCGACACCGATTGCGTGCAGTGGTTTGTGCGGGAATTGCGCGAATTCGCGAACGTCGCGTACTCGTGGTTGTGCAACAAAGAACCGATGAAGCCGTTAACGCGACACCAGTGGCGGAGTTTTCCCGCGGCGAGCGCGTGCCACGTGTGCGGAGAACCCTTCGACCGAGGCGAGAACGATAGGAAAGTGCGCGATCATTGTCACTCGACGGGCGAGTACAGGGGCGCGGCGCACAGATCGTGCAACTTGCGCTATCAACGTTCGGGCATGATACCCGTGGTGTTCCACAACTTGTTCGGCTACGACGCGCACTTCGTTATCAAGGAGGTGGCAGACGCGTTCGATGGAAAGATCAGCCTCCTACCGATAACCAAAGAACGATACATCTCGTTTACGAAGGACGTGGGAGACCTCAAGGGCGAGCGCAAGGATTGGCGAAGAACGGTGAAGTTCCGATTCGTCGATTCGTTCAAGTTCTTGGCCACGAGTCTGCAGAAACTCGCGTCGGACCTCGGGAAAGACAGACTGATGATTCTCCGACGCGAGTTCCAACATCTCCCGGACGAGCACTTCGATCTCCTCACCAGAAAGGGTGTCTTCCCGTACGATTACGTGGCGTCGTACGAGAAGTTGAACGACAGGCGACTACCGCCTCGCGACGCGTTCTACAATCGACTGAACGATAGTGGTGTGTCGGAGTCGGATTACGCGCACGCGACGAA
The DNA here is from genome assembly GCA_944738655.2 of Andrena hattorfiana. Lineage (NCBI taxonomy): Eukaryota > Metazoa > Arthropoda > Insecta > Hymenoptera > Andrenidae > Andrena > Andrena hattorfiana. The sequence continues at coordinate 13,712,314 of OX122895.1, forward strand.
CGTGTGGAACAGTTTTCGAATACAGACACTAGGCGAGTACAGCGATTTATACCTGAAGACGGACGTGCTGTTGCTCGCGGACGTGTTCGAAAACTTTCGCAGTGACTCTATCGCGAGCTACGAACTAGACCCCGCGCATTACTGTACGGTACCGGCGTTCACGTGGGACGCGATGTTAATGTATACGCGCGTCGAATTGGAACTGCTCACCGACGTCGACATGCTGTTGTTCGTGGAGCGTGATATACGCGCTGGCTTGAGCCAGTGTTCGCACAGGTGCGCGCACGTCAACAACAAGTACCTGCCGACGTCGATGTACGACGCGTCGAAACCATCAACGTACTTGATGTACTTCGACGAGAACAACCTGTACGGATGGGCGATGTCGCAGGTGATGCCGTACGGCGGATTCCGATGGCTGGACGAAGCGGCTGTGACCGAGTTGGATGTGAACTCGTTGCCGACGGACGATGGATCAGAGGGATACCTGCTGGAAGTGGATCTGGAGTATCCGCGGGACATCCACGACGAGCACGCGGACCTTCCGTTCTGTCCCGTGCGCGAGCAAGCACCCATCGGTAAGGAAACCGAACTGATCGCCACGCTCTGCGATAAGGAAAAATACGTGATTCATTACCGCTATTTGAAGCAGTGCATTCGACACGGACTTCGCGTATCGCGAATTCATCGCGTTCTGCGTTTCGAGCAGAAACCGTGGTTGCGCGAGTACATCAATTTGAACACGGACTTGAGGACGCGAGCTACCAGCGATTTCCAGAAAACGCTATACAAACTGATGAACAATGCAGTGTACGGGAAAACGATGGAAAACGTTCGAAAGCGAGTGGACGTGCGACTAGTGACGCGGTGGGACGGACGTTACGGTGCCGAAGCGTTGATCGCGAAATCGAATTTCCACAGTCGCGCGATATTTTCGGAAGACTTAGTCGCTATCGAACTGCGTAAACTGCTAGTGAAATTCGATAAACCCATATACGTGGGTATGAGCGTGTTGGACGTATCGAAAGTGTGCCTGTACGAATTTCATTACGACTATACAGGGTCATCCGTTAAAACTGCAACCTACGCGCGCGTCAACAGACAAAAATGGCAACACCGCCTCACGGACGCATTCCAGTACAACCATGCACCGACCCAGCGCAGTGATACCAGATCGGGGACGGGTTTCCTCGAGAATTTCCCCGACCTCGCATGCACACTATGCAGGAGTCGCGTATGTGATCTACACGCACGTGATTGGTGCATAGTGTGCATGCGAGGTGGGGGAAACTCTCGAGGGAACCCGTCCCCGACCGCTGGGTGTAGCAGTGATGCCCGAGCTTCGAAAGTTTTAGGATGGTCTCTTTCAAATTAACGCCGCAAAGAGCTGTGCGGAATTTTCCGGCCCAGGTAAGCGAGCCGCGCGCTCCGCTTTTATGATCGGTTTACGACTCGCACCCGGATTACTGTAATGACGTTTGAAAACAATGTCAACTGATCTCGCACCCGTCTTAATTTCAAAATTTTTAGCTACGACATGGTTGACCGCGGCGCTGTACCCTTGTATGGAGAGATTTTTCGCTACCTGCGTGTAAAAGCCACAATCATGACGCATCATTCCAAAAAATGACATTAACGGAAGCCGGTATAGGCGTGGCGTTGAGTAGCTAAAAGGTTAAACATTCAAACACAAACATTCTAGAAAAAAGATTCAAACACCGGTACAATCAAAGACACGTCCCATTTGTTACTCCTTACGTCCGATCTATGCATGCACAGGATATAAGGATAAAATTATAAAAAAGAAAACCAGAACAATAGATTCTGAGGTCTGCAGAACTAACACATAATTGAATAGAAATTTAATTTATCAATTTATGAAAGTAATGACACAGAAACAACTAGCATATTTTTTATCAACATCATGAATTTTAAAAAGAGCATTAAATACGGTATTAAATAAACAGTTTGCAAAAGCTTTTCACAACAATTCTGGTTAAAAAATTGATAAAAGAAAAATTAAGTAAACGTAAAATATTTTTAATTATCCATCATTAAGAGGGAATAATTTTTCCTCATTTTTCAGCGCAAATTGCATTCCGATATCTTTTATAGTTCAAAAGTTATACGAAAAAGGTCCCAAATTCTTCAACCTCGGTCGGGAAATTTCAAATAGCTTCTTGTGACGTTAATTTGAAAGAGACCATCCTAAAATTATCAAAGCTTGGGCATCACCGCTGCCCAGCGGTCGCTGGCAACCTTCCGAACGCCGGGCCGATGCATGGTTGCAGTGGAATGCGTCCGTGAGGTGGTGTTACCATTTTCGTCTGTTCGCGCGCGCGTAGGTTGCAGTTTTAACGGATGACCCTGTATGCGCGCGAAGTTTGGCGATAGGTGCAAAGTGTTGTACACGGACACCGACAGTTTACGAGGAGATAAAGAGTGACGTCAGTGCGCGATTCGACACGAGCGATTACGCGGTGGACAATGCGGACGGTATGCCGCGCGTGAACAAGAAGGTGCCGGGCTTGATGAAAGACGAGAACAACGGTGCCTTAATGACAGAGTTCGTGGGACTGCGGTCCAAGATGTACGCGACTCGAGTGTGCGACGCGTCGCCGGGAATGACCGAAACGAAAAAAGTGAAGGGTGTGAAAAAGAACGTGGTCGCGAACGAGATACGTTTCGAGGACTATGTGCGATGTCTTCGCGAGCACACGGAAACGACGATTCGACAGAACCATATCCGTGCGCGATTGCACGACGTCTATTCCGTGAACGAGCGTAAGACCGCGCTCAGTCCGTACGACGATAAACGGTACGTACTTCCCGACCAGGTCGGCACCCTTCCGTGGGGACACTATCGGATTCCAGAGTGTGATAACAACAACAGTGATAGTGATATGTGTATGGATATTTCGTTGTGTGTGTGTGTGTGTGTGTGTGTGTGTGTGTGTGTGTGTGCGTGCGTGCGTGCGTGCAACATATGTATCTGTATATACGTTTCAGTAACGTCGCGTACGATATTTTTCGCCATGTATACGAGTATGATGCACTGTATGAACGTAGAGGGGGTTTTTAGTGGGTATGCCAGAAATGGAGAGTCCCACTTAACCCCGACATAACAGTTGTAGGGGTATGCGTAATGCATTTTCCCCCTCTTTAAAAAAAAAAAGTATGCAAGGATGGACGTAGCGTGGGCAATGAAATACACTTCATCGTAAGTGCTTCCAGTGGAGAAGGTATGAAATAGATCAAGTATAATAGAAACCGCGGAAGCTAATGTAAATACTTTACAAAATGTATGTGTATGAAAAGTATTAATTTGTTTTGTCGTAATATATATATACGTATCTATAATAGGAAACATTCAATGAAATAATGTACAAGTATTGTGGTATAGTATTCTTTATTTTCGTTTGAAATACAAAGAAACGAAGAAATGTAACTTCTGTGTGTATATATATATATATTGAATTAATAAAGAGATGCTGTTGCGTCACAGAACATCCTTTTCTTGTATCCACGAGTTCTTGGACGAGTCGAATCCCAACCATTTCACGTACACCTGGTTTCCCTTGCGACGAATAATCTTCTCGATCAGATAGACGTCCGGATTCGCGACCGAATGCAGTTCATGCTCGTAGAATCCACCTGAGATCGGCTCTCCCGCGGAATCGCGTATAACGTACGTTACAGGTTGCGTTCGTCGTACCGCGGTGATCTCGAACACCTCGGTCGACCAGTTCGGCGTGTATCCCTTCTCGAAGATCGTCTTGAATTTGCTCACGCGTACTTTATCGCCGACGTGGAATTTCGCCGGTCGTCGTCGTCGTTGCTCGATATCCGTCGATGATACCACTACGAACGGTAAACGAGTCGCGGAGGTCACGTCGACGGGTCGCGCGTTGATCGTACGATGTTTACGATGATTGTAGGTGCGCACGAGCGCAGGTAGCAGATCCAACCAACGATAGGACGCGTTCAAGGAGAATTGTTTCCACATTAGATTCTTCAGCGTACGATTGAAACGCTCAATGATCGACGCTTTCATCACGCTGTACGTCGAGTAGTGGTTGATCCCGCGAGACTTTACGCATCGTTGAAACTCCGCGTTGTAGAACTCCTTTCCCATGTCGGTTTGTAGATTTCGCGGACATCTACTGCTTCGTCGCAACACGGTTGCGAACGCCTCGGTCACGTCGCGCCCGCTTTTCGTTTTCACGGGTACGGCCCACGCGTACTTGCTGAATGTATCGATGATCGTGAGTATGTAGTTGTAGCCACGATTATGGGTCGCGTACGCGCGCATTTCCACCAAATCCGCCTGCCACAGATCGTCGTAGCCTCGAGTAACTACGCGTCACCGCGGGAAATTTCGTCTCGCTGGAGCGTGCAGTTCGTCGACCAATTGTATTCGCTCCTTACTCGTACCCATAGCTAGCGGTGCTGGCGGTGGCGGCGAAGGTAACGTTCCACGATCAGCAGCAGGTACTGTACCAGGCACTCGAAGCACGTACGGTGTTGGCTGGGTGTGTCGTTGTCGTCGTCGCTTATCGTCGCGCTTCCTTTCGGTTCTGTACCGACACGATCGGTACCGCAAGCGCGTCGAGTCTATCCTTCAAGTGATCGATTGTTTCGTCGCAGCGTCGGTATCCTCCTACGGATGTGCCACACGACGTATCTTGCGTTCCATCGCGTCGAACGTTGACCGATCGGTGTCCAGACACAGCGCGTTCTCCCGCACGTAATTCGCGATGTACAGATTCCGCGAGCGAATCGTCTCCGTGCGTTGATCGTTGTCGTCGTCGTCGTCGGAAGCAGCAGCAGCAGCAACGGCGGTACCGTGCAAAGATGCTCCAAACTTGTTCACCGACATGCTGTAGGACGGTGATCGCGAACGAGACTGACGCGTCGTCAATCCAAACGATCAATTTACGATGAGACCGGCTTCGCGAAGTTCCTCCACGATGGATGCAATTTCGTTATCGTGTCCGGTGTGTCCGGCATCGCGTGGCGCCACGAGCAATCGTAGTCTATCGACCAATTCGATCGGATCGTCCCAGTACACGTAATCGATCGCGTTATCAGTAACCGTCATCGCGTCGTCGATGGGTAATCCGCGACCTTCGTGTGTGATCCCGCCGACGTTGCGGTTTCCACTACTCAACAACACCGACACGATCTTCCTGTACTTATAGCCCTTGTTGCCTAGCGTGGGCTTGCTAGCCGAATGGTCCCGTCGATGCGCGTTCGTCGACAACAAGATGTCGCGGTACGCGTCGAGATCATCACTCGTGTACGTCTGCTCCTTAGGCTCTCGCATGAACAGCAGTTCGTACAAGCCTCGAGTACCCGCGTATCGCTTGTCCTTCACGGTAACGTCGTCGTTCTCGCCGATGGTGAGCACGGAATCACCGACTCTCAGCTTTTCGTCGTCGCCTAGGTACACGCCGTACACGGTGCCGATCAGTTTCTTGGTGTCGGTGAAGAACAAGAGCAGATATTCCCGCGACAGCGGTCCGCTGACGTTTCGGGTATACGCGTCAAGGTTGTCGACGGTGGTGGTGGTGGTGGTGGTGGTGTCTGGATCGACGACTTCTCGAATCGTTTCACCGTGGTCCAGATCGTGTTCCTCGGTTGTTTTGTAGACGGTGCTGTCGCTGTCGTTGTCGTCGTCGTCCGAATCCGGAAGCGGAGTCGTTTCGGGACGTGTCGTCGCTTCGACTGTGGACGGAGTAAAGGATAATCGTTTCTTCTTCAAACGTTGTTTTCGCTTCGATGGTATCGCTGTACTCGTTTGTAACACCGCAGTGTTCTCCACCAAGTGTTTCAGCGGTTCGACGATCGGACGCGCGCTCTCCTCCGCAGCAGCTTTCGTCGACATTTTACCAAGTTTCAGGCTCATATACTTCTTTCGTATAGCGTCGCTGATTTCAACAATTTTCTTCTTTGTCTCGACGTCTCGCGGCTGTTGTCTACGACGCCGTTTCAATCCTTGTTGCTGTTGTTGTTGTTGCGTGTTCTCCATGTTGACACCACTAGTCGTTGCGTCGTTAGACATCTTGGTGTTGCTCGACGAAGGACTCGCGATCTACTGAGGTCCGCGCGCTACCACAAACTCGTTAAATCCTCGTCGATACCGACCATCGTACATGGCACGATCCTTATCGATGACCACGAAATCGTAGCGTCGTTTCCAACATCTCGCGCACAGGTCGTTGAACGCCTCGAACGTCATGTCCGTGTTCACGTGATCGTTGTACACGCGACGCAAGTTCGTCCCATCCTGTTTGAACAGCACGAGAAAATTCACGTTGTCCCTGATCAAGTGTTTCGGTATTCGCGCGTACGATTGACACAGGTAAAAGCAATCCACGTTCGCGTGCCTGCCCATGGAGAAGTATTCGCGGATCGCGTTCTGTTCGTTGCACGCCACGTCATCGAACACGAAGATCGAATCGGGTAGAGCGTCTCTCGGCGGGACGATCTCGGCAGTGTCCGAGTAGGGAAAGTACCCGAGTCCGCCGATGCGCGACAACACTCGCTCCAGATACCGATACTTTGGCTGTCGCAACGATTTCGAGTGCACGTACACGTTCTCGAAGCGCAAACCGTTCGGACTCTCCAGCAGGCTGAGAAGCACGTTCGTTTCTCCGCACCCGGACGGTCCGCAGATCACGGCTCGCACGCTGCTCAGCAACAACGAACCGTGCCTGCGCGAACGACTCTTATCCCACGTAGAATGCTCCAGCGTCCTGTTCGCGGTCACCCGAATAGCGTTCGGTTGTTTCACGAATTGCATGCTCTCTCTCTCTCTCTCTCTCTCACCCACTGAAACCGTACTGTCACTAGTAGTAGGGCTATAAGAGTTCTAACTCAAATTTGAGTTTGAAGGCCATTTCCCCCACCCCTCCTCCGACCTTGAAACTCAAATTTGAGTTTCAAAAGTGGGCGGAAAATTCCTGCAGGCGCGCGGCCAGGCGGCGGATGACGTCATACAGATGGCGAAGTGGTGGGGGTATAGCGCGAGAGCAGAAGATATCAATCGATACCGAACCGCATCGAGGAGGAACCGCGGGTGAATTGCTGCTAATCTGGAGCGTGGTACCAACCACAGTCGGTAAGGAAGGAAATATTAATTTAAGATATTAAGAATAATCGAAAAACTGAATCTCGGGCGACGGGGCTCGAACCCAAGACCTCCGCGTTACGAGTCAGCCGCCTAACCAACTCCCCCAACGCCCACTCTCTAATATTAGTCTTTAATGAATGCTACATATACCGAGCGTCACCAAGCATAATCCATTATTTTTTATCGGACGATGTCGGGCAATGTCGGGAAAGATCGGGAAAGATCGACGTTCTTTTCTTTTACGAACCACGTCTTCGGGACGGAAAGAGAGAGCAATACTTCGTTATAAATCTAAATTCGGAGGAGGGAGAGAGACAGCACTACATAGCTGTACAATCGCAGATATTCTAAAATTTTTAACCAGCGATCTACCAAACCATTATGTAGCAAGCATTCTAAAACTAAACAGTATTCTAAAGCGTTCCGATTTAACGTCGCAGCGTATCGCACGATCTCGCGTAATTCGAATCCTCTGGAGTAGCCGTACGGGATGACGTCATGTGGTGGCGCGAAGAAGGCGCGAATCATAGAAAGAATTATATGGCGTCAGCAGAAATTGGTGAGGTGAGAAGGAGGACGACGGATAAGTAAATAGAGAAATAATATGATTAAGAGATTTTTTTAAAATTAAAAGAATATAAAAATATAAATAGAAATGTAATATAATTTAACATTTTTTTCCTACGAGCATTAGCTAGAATATCTTTGATGCCACATGCTACCAGTTCGCAATCTATAAGATAATCCTCGTCGTAATATTCGCCATCACGTATGATTTTAGCAGCAGGACGCGTATCTAATGCTTAGCAGGCAGCATCGCTCTGTTACAACACGTTAACAAAAGTTTTAAAGTTTTTCCTCACATCTTCTGCAGTTTGATGCAGCCGCGGATACACATATGTAGCTTATACATGGCTTAAGTTTAAATAAAAATGATACTGTATTCAGTTTGAAATACAAAGACTTCTTATGTAGTGTCGTCTTTACAATTGGAGGCGAGAATCATAGAAAGAATTATGCAGAGTCGATAGAAATTGGTGAGGAGTGAAGGAGGCAAACAGACAAGTAAATAGATTGTAATATATGTAAAATGATTATATATTGTTCCATTAATTAAAAAATAGAAATATAAAAAGAAAAAATATAAAAATAGAATATAAATAGTGTCTTGGCAGAACCATCTCTCTCTCTCTCTCTCTCTCTCTCTCTCTCTCTCTCTCTCTGTCTCTGTCTCTGTCTCTGTCTCTGTCTCTGTCTCTGTCTCTGTCTCTGTCTCTGTCTCTGTCCCTGTCCCTGTCCCTGTCCCTGTCCCTGTCCCTGTCCCTGTCCCTGTCCCTGTCCCTGTCCCTGTCCCTGTCTCTGTCTCTGTCTCTGTCTCTGTCTCTGTCTCTGTCTGTGTCTCTGTCTCTGTCTCTGTCTCTGCCTGTCTCTCTCTCTCTCTCTCTCTCTCTCTCTCTCTCTCTCTCTCTCTATCTCTCTCTCTCTCTCTCTCTCTCTCTCTCTCTCTCTCTCAATCTTTTTCTTTCTCCTTCTCTTTCCTTCTCTTTTTCTATTTTTCTCTTCTTCACATCAATCGCAAGACAACTTGAACATTCTCGAACAGCTGATGGACTTCCTATTTACTTTTCGCGACATCATACATATATACTCTTCCCACAACACCTCGTATAAATTCAAACACACTCGCGCTCTCGTGACCAACCCGACTGCTCAGTTACACAGAACAGTAAATAACTCGACTATATTCGCCGAAACTCTTACGTATCTATTGTATCGCCTCAATTCTTTATCTCTAAATAAATCGCACTATTCTCAACATTTTTTAGTTCTCTCTATACAAATAGTATATAAAAATACAATATAAAAAGGAAAAATATAATAATAATAATTTAATTTATTGCCCACTTCCGTGTTACAATTTAACGGTCATATACTCTTTCCATTTCAGACCCGTGATTGTGTCAGTATAAGCCCTACCCTTCTAATGTTTCCTGCTGCGTCTTAACAATTTTTTTCTATTTTACAAGTGTTTCGTAATCTATTTTATGTTACATAATCTTCTTTTATCACTTTCCTGTTCTCCCCATATTTTCCTTCTCCCTATTATCTCCTGTAGAGTAGCCAAGTTTTTCCCTTCTCCTCTAATTACCTCTGCCCAATTCCTACCACTCCCTCCACTTACTTCACATGCTTCAATCGCGTGTTTCACTGTTTCTTCCTATTTGTTACATACCCTTTCTTCTTTCATTAGCCAATATTTGCATGCCCTTGTTTCACTACCCTATATGAATCTTCCTATCCTTTCTAATTCTCCTCTTCTTGTTTCATTTTCCCCCCATAAGCATTTCGGCTTATCTCCTGGTTTCCTTGCCACCTCTCTTAATTCTCTTAGGAACGTTGACTTTTTTTTTACTTTCATCTCTCTTTCTTGTTCTTGAATGCCTTTTACTTATCTGCTCTATTTTTTATCCACACTTCTTCCCCATTTAATCTTCTTCTTTTCCATCCATCATTTGACCATCGTCTCGGTTCCAAGAATTTGATTCGCATTCTTTCCCTTTTCATTACTTCATTTCCTCTCATTAGCCTTTTCACACATTTATATCTTATCGATCATTCTACCGAGTTTATTAATCTCACTTCAAACTTCATTGCTCTTACTCCCATTTTAATTGCTATGCCACTTCTTCCTGTTTCTTTTAACAGCCAGTATGTTGGTGTTGATCTCTCCAATTTCATTATCCACCGTATGTATTTCGCCTGCAATTTTTCTAATATCCTCATACCTTCTCCATCCCTATATCTCTGCTCCATACGCCACGGTACTTCTAACTAGCGCATCAAACAGTTCCATTCTTCTTTCAAAGACATATCTGAATAATCTTTCTCACTGTATAACCTAAATATTCCAGTTCTCTTACTCTTTCTTCATCATTCCAACGGAGTCTTTCCTCTTTTCTTCTTCCTCCTGCTTTCCTGCATATCATTATCTTAGACTTTTACATATTTAACTCCAAGCCTTTCTTCTTTATGTATCTTTCGAATCTCTTTATCATATTCTTCAGTCCCTGTGCATTATTTACCATTAACACAACATCATCCGCATATGAAATTGTCCAAATTTACCTTCTACCTATTACGACTCCTCCTTCCGGTTCTTTGCTCATTTCTTTTTCCAGGTCTGCAAATGCGACATTGAAAAGTGTCGAGCTTAACGGGCACCCTTGTCTAACACCCTTTCCTGTTAAAAAAAACTTTTCTATCAGTTCCTTCGTCATTCCTAAAGTGCATATAATTCTGTCGTACATTTCCTGTATCCTTATTCTTAGTTGTTCGCCTACTCCTTCTGCTTAAAGTCTTTTCCAAATTTCCATTTGTTCTTCTAATCTCCTCCTTAGAATGCCCGCGTATATCTTACAATCCGTGTCCATCTAAGTTATGCCCCGATAGTTCTTAACCATTTCCCTTTCTCCTTTTTTTTTTTTTTTTTTTTTTTTGAATACAGAACTTACTATTCCTTCTTTCCATTCTTCCGGAAAGTCCCCTTTCTTCCATGTTCTGTTTATCACCTTTGTTTGATTACCTATATTTATGAAGATGATTGCGACCTCGATGTTGAATTAAGATATAATTTAAATGCAGGAGTTTAAATTTTAAGTCTGTTCGACTTTTAATATCTTACATGATTTGAGTTGAGATCAACGTGAGCCAGATCGGTTTCTATCTATATTTACCTAATAAATTTTTATACAAATGGACTTATTTTGTAAATTATTTTTCTGCTATATTCAATAAAAATTGGAATTTTATGTTCATTAAGAATAGGTGTTTACCCTGTGATAATTGGGCTTCAAATTCTAATTATTCAATATTAGGAGCGATTGGATCAATTTCACAGTCAGTTTCTTATGAAGTAAGTTTATTTTTAACAATATTTTCTGTATTTTTATTAATTGAAAATTAATCGTTATTGGATTTTATATAAATTTCAATATTATATTAAATTTATTTTCATTTTAATTCCAATACTACGACAGGAAAATCGCGGAGAGGTCTTTTAAAAATCGGAGACCAAGTGCTACTGCACGGCAAGACGCGGGCGGTCAAAATCTAACACCTGCGTGAATAGGCTCTTACACGATTCAAAACACGCACGATAATAATAATTACAGTATAGAGGGCGACAAACAATCCGCGTTCAGACAAACACTTCATAGAATAGGGCAGTAATAGGGAAATGGTCACAGTTTTGAAGGAAAGTAACGATACACTAACAATTACATATAAGGATAAGACTAAGAAAGGTAATTTATTGAAAAAGATGGTAAATAAGCGCACAACTAGGCGTCGTCGTCCCAGCCACGTAGGGCGCAGTCGGCCTCCAATAACGACCACAGTCGAGGCCGCGGATCAGGCCCAACGAAGATGTCCCCATGACGTTCTACACAAAAAAAACAATTGCAAGACTATTACTACACGCATGGAAATAGAAACAATAAGCAGATCTACAATCCCCGATGCAATAAGACACTCACCAAATAGGACCCTCAAACCCCATGAGTCTTCGTCATCCTCCCAGAATTCTGCATGCTGGAAGAATCGGTGCCAGTGCACCCGATACTCCCTAATTGCCTCCATATAGGCAATGCTGATACAACCCGGCGGGGCGGGGTACTGGAAACGCTAGAGGGATAAACGGATAAATAGGATAATAAAATAACACATACGAAGAACAAACAAACAAACATCACTCGCACGTACAATTAGAGCAAACATAATGTCTCGGGGCACGTCTAAGATGGCCGACAACATCTTTGTCCAGGAGATCGCAACGAAATAAGAAGCGACTAAGAAAATCGAGACCCATTTGCCCTCACTTCTCACTTCTACTCAAGCCCGGACGAAGAAAATAAACTGTACTACGTTCGCAAAAAATTTATCACACACACACACACACACACACACACACACACACACACACACACACACACACACACACAAACACGCGCGCGCGCGCGCGCGCACGAGGAGAGACTCTATGAAACGTCGACTACACCTCGGCATTATAATTTACAGGATTTTTGTCCTGCAAACGACGATACCACTCGCAGGAGGAACAACCCCCGACATAGATTTCACTATAAAAGAATTCCAACACCACCCCGACATTTACTTCGAAAACCTAGGCGATTTACAAATTTATCGAGATAGCTGGAAGTTAGTATTACACGTAAACATATCTTACATCTACCGACGCGAAGCAAACCTCCAAGCTGCACTATATGATATACTTGCGCAATGTAAAATACCTTGTACCGACAATTTACAAAAGTTTTGTCAAACATTCACCGCGAAAATCCAAGACAAGGTAGACCGCATCGCCAAAACTCTTTACCTACGTCCAGTAAACTAAAAGCTCAGCACAAAACAGCGTCGTGCACAAATAGGCGGATTAGGTTACATAGGCAAATCACTCTTGGGGCTAATGGATTCCGGGGATAGAAAGAAAATCGATGATTTTACTAGACCTTTTCAAAACACAAGATAACAGACTTTAAAAAAAAAAAAAAAAAGAACGCAATCAAGGGACAAATGCAAATTTTAAGAGCAAATACCAAACTTCTCAACGAGACTATGCATGACATACGAGACAACGATAACACACTCTTAAACGCGACGTGACAAGTTCAATACTTACTCCAACAGACAGCCAACATTACTAAATTTCGAGAGACAGTAGACGAACCCCTCATACTAATAAACGGCCTCGCAGAAACACTATTGCGCGACACGCAAGTCTTGTTAGAATTCATTATGGATATAAAGAAAGGAGTCCTAAACCTACGATTAATACCACCAGCACAAATCATAACGTACCTCACTTCCGCATTAGCACATATTTCGAATGGACTAGACTTCACAATTGGGATAAAATTAGAAAACAATCCGCCATTATCGAAATCCTCCAGCTCTCCACATTTTCGGATACCAAATCAATTACTGTAGTACTAGATATTTCACTGTTAAACGCGAAAAAATTCTAATTGAGCAAGGTACACCTGATACCGACGAAGATAAACGAATCGTTCTACGCGTATAGAACCCCTCGACTCGTACGAGGTACGTGGCACCTTGGTGCAAGATTACATACAACTAAGCAAACAGTGCCTAGCAAAATGTAAGACAATAAACGATCTCTACCTCTACACGTCTAATCACCCGATGTTCAAAGCGATACCATACAGACCGTGCGAAGTACAATTGTACACAAAATTAACAAACACATGTAAAATGCGAATTATAACACTGAATTACACATTCCAGATAGAATTACAACTACCAGGCACGTGGATTTATATCGCGCCGAAACCGATACAACTAGCAGTAACTTGCGACGACAAAAGCACAAATATATATAGCATTAAGGATTCTGGTATAATAACAATAAGAAACAAATGTACAATCACTACCACCAAATTCACAATAGAAACTGGAAAACAATGCGGAATAGAAAGAACATGGTACTACTTACCTGACCACAAATTTTTGTCATCAGATGAAATCACACTTTCACAGACTACTGTAAGTTCGTACGGAAACACAAATTTCAAGCTTAAAAGGATAATCGAACAACCCGAAGAATTAAATAAAGTTAGCAAACAAATTAGAAGACTTACAAAAACGATTTAGAAAAACCCGAAATTATACCAATCGAGTATCACCAAGCTTCTTTATACTATCCACAGTAACGGGATTTATCACATGAGGACCCATGCCTAAAGTTGCATACGTTGCAAAGTAGGATGCCTTCGTTCTTCACCTTCTTCTTCACTAACAATCCCCTTCCTCCTTGCACTAATCTGCTTCGAATTCTTCACAGATCATCCCCTTTTTTCTTTGGACACATTATTCGACTAGATCATACCACTTTGAATGTGTATGGAACATGTATTGAGCCACTTTTATCGTATATCGAACGTGAATCGAACGTGAATCGAACGGGTATTGAACGACTCTGAACGTGAATCGAACGTGAATCGTACCACTCTGAACGTGAATCGAATGTGAATCGTACCACTTTCAACATCAATCGTACCACTTTCAACATCAAACGTACCACTTTCAATCACAATCGAACCACATTCAACATCAATTGAACATCAATCGAACCACTTTCAACATCAATTGAAAGTGGTTCGATTGTGGTTGAAAGTGGTTCCATTCATGTTCGATTGATGTTGAAAGTGGATCGATTGTGGTTGAAAGTGGTTCGATTGATGTTCGATTGATGTTGAAAGTGGTTCGATTGATGTTCGATTGATGTTGAAAGTGGTTCGATTGTGGTTGAAAGTGGTTCGATTGATGTTCGATTGATGTTGAAAGCGGTACGTTTGATGTTGAAAGTGGTACGATTGATGTTGAAAGTGGTTCGATTGTGGTTGAAAGTGGTTCGATTGATGTTCGATTGATGTTGAAAGTGGTACGTTTGATGTTGAAAGTGGTACGATTGATGTTGAAAGTGGTTCGATTGTGGTTAAAAGTGGTTCGATTGATGTTGGATTGATGTTCGATTGATGTTGAAAGTGGTACGTTTGATGTTGAAAGTGGTTCGATTGATGTTGAAAGTGGTTCGATTGATGTTGAAAGTGGTACGATTCACATTCGATTCACGTTCAGAGTGGTACGATTCACGTTCGATTCACGTTCAGAGTCGTTCAATACCCGTTCGATTCACGTTCGATTCACGTTCGATATACGATAAAAGTGGCTCAATACATGTTCCATACACATTCAAAGTGGTATGATCTAGTCGAATAATGTGTCCAAAGAAAAAAGGGGATGATCTGTGAAGAATTCGAAGCAGATTAGTGCAAGGAGGAAGGGGATTGTTAGTGAAGAAGAAGGTGAAGAACGAAGGCATCCTACTTTGCAACGTATGCAACTTTAGGCATGGGTCCTCATGTGATAAATCCCGTTACTGTGGATAGTATAAAGAAGCTTGGTGATACTCGATTGGTATAATTTCGGGTTTTTCTAAATCGTTTTTGTAAGTCTTCTAATTTGTTTGCTAACTTTATTTAATTCTTCGGGTTGTTCGATTATCCTTTTAAGCTTGAAATTTGTGTTTCCGTACGAACTTACAGTAGTCTGTGAAAGTGTGATTTCATCTGATGACAAAAATTTGTGGTCAGGTAAGTAGTACCATGTTCTTTCTATTCCGCATTGTTTTCCAGTTTCTATTGTGAATTTGGTGGTAGTGATTGTACATTTGTTTCTTATTGTTATTATACCAGAATCCTTAATGCTATATATATTTGTGCTTTTGTCGTCGCAAGTTACTGCTAGTTGTATCGGTTTCGGCGCGATATAAATCCACGTGCCTGGTAGTTGTAATTCTATCTGGAATGTGTAATTCAGTGTTATAATTCGCATTTTACATGTGTTTGTTAATTTTGTGTACAATTGTACTTCGCACGGTCTGTATGGTATCGCTTTGAACATCGGGTGATTAGACGTGTAGAGGTAGAGATCGTTTATTGTCTTACATTTTGCTAGGCACTGTTTGCTTAGTTGTATGTAATCTTGCACCAAGGTGCCACGTACCTCGTACGAGTCGAGGGGTTCTATACGCGTAGAACGATTCGTTTATCTTCGTCGGTATCAGGTGTACCTTGCTCAATTAGAATTTTTTCGCGTTTAACAGTGAAATATCTAGTACTACAGTAATTGATTTGGTATCCGAAAATGTGGAGAGCTGGAGGATTTCGATAATGGCGGATTGTTTTCTAATTTTATCCCAATTGTGAAGTCTAGTCCATTCGAAATATGTGCTAATGCGGAAGTGAGGTACGTTATGATTTGTGCTGGTGGTATTAATCGTAGGTTTAGGACTCCTTTCTTTATATCCATAATGAATTCTAACAAGACTTGCGTGTCGCGCAATAGTGTTTCTGCGAGGCCGTTTATTAGTATGAGGGGTTCGTCTACTGTCTCTCGAAATTTAGTAATGTTGGCTGTCTGTTGGAGTAAGTATTGAACTTGTCACGTCGCGTTTAAGAGTGTGTTATCGTTGTCTCGTATGTCATGCATAGTCTCGTTGAGAAGTTTGGTATTTGCTCTTAAAATTTGCATTTGTCCCTTGATTGCGTTCTTTTTTTTTTTTTTTTTAAAGTCTGTTATCTTGTGTTTTGAAAAGGTCTAGTAAAATCATCGATTTTCTTTCTATCCCCGGAATCCATTAGCCCCAAGAGTGATTTGCCTATGTAACCTAATCCGCCTATTTGTGCACGACGCTGTTTTGTGCTGAGCTTTTAGTTTACTGGACGTAGGTAAAGAGTTTTGGCGATGCGGTCTACCTTGTCTTGGATTTTCGCGGTGAATGTTTGACAAAACTTTTGTAAATTGTCGGTACAAGGTATTTTACATTGCGCAAGTATATCATATAGTGCAGCTTGGAGGTTTGCTTCGCGTCGGTAGATGTAAGATATGTTTACGTGTAATACTAACTTCCAGCTATCTCGATAAATTTGTAAATCGCCTAGGTTTTCGAAGTAAATGTCGGGGTGGTGTTGGAATTCTTTTATAGTGAAATCTATGTCGGGGGTTGTTCCTCCTGCGAGTGGTATCGTCGTTTGCAGGACAAAAATCCTGTAAATTATAATGCCGAGGTGTAGTCGACGTTTCATAGAGTCTCTCCTCGTGCGCGCGCGCGCGCGCGTGTTTGTGTGTGTGTGTGTGTGTGTGTGTGTGTGTGTGTGTGTGTGTGTGTGTGTGTGTGTGTGTGTGTGATAAATTTTTTGCGAACGTAGTACAGTTTATTTTCTTCGTCCGGGCTTGAGTAGAAGTGAGAAGTGAGGGCAAATGGGTCTCGATTTTCTTAGTCGCTTCTTATTTCGTTGCGATCTCCTGGACAAAGATGTTGTCGGCCATCTTAGACGTGCCCCGAGACATTATGTTTGCTCTAATTGTACGTGCGAGTGATGTTTGTTTGTTTGTTCTTCGTATGTGTTATTTTATTATCCTATTTATCCGTTTATCCCTCTAGCGTTTCCAGTACCCCGCCCCGCCGGGTTGTATCAGCATTGCCTATATGGAGGCAATTAGGGAGTATCGGGTGCACTGGCACCGATTCTTCCAGCATGCAGAATTCTGGGAGGATGACGAAGACTCATGGGGTTTGAGGGTCCTATTTGGTGAGTGTCTTATTGCATCGGGGATTGTAGATCTGCTTATTGTTTCTATTTCCATGCGTGTAGTAATAGTCTTGCAATTGTTTTTTTTGTGTAGAACGTCATGGGGACATCTTCGTTGGGCCTGATCCGCGGCCTCGACTGTGGTCGTTATTGGAGGCCGACTGCGCCCTACGTGGCTGGGACGACGACGCCTAGTTGTGCGCTTATTTACCATCTTTTTCAATAAATTACCTTTCTTAGTCTTATCCTTATATGTAATTGTTAGTGTATCGTTACTTTCCTTCAAAACTGTGACCATTTCCCTATTACTGCCCTATTCTATGAAGTGTTTGTCTGAACGCGGATTGTTTGTCGCCCTCTATACTGTAATTATTATTATCGTGCGTGTTTTGAATCGTGTAAGAGCCTATTCACGCAGGTGTTAGATTTTGACCGCCCGCGTCTTGCCGTGCAGTAGCACTTGGTCTCCGATTTTTAAAAGACCTCTCCGCGATTTTCCTGTCGTAGTATTGGAATTAAAATGAAAATAAATTTAATATAATATTGAAATTTATATAAAATCCAATAACGATTAATTTTCAATTAATAAAAATACAGAAAATATTGTTAAAAATAAACTTACTTCATAAGAAACTGACTGTGAAATTGATCCAATCGCTCCTAATATTGAATAATTAGAATTTGAAGCCCAATTATCACAGGGTAAACACCTATTCTTAATGAACATAAAATTCCAATTTTTATTGAATATAGCAGAAAAATAATTTACAAAATAAGTCCATTTGTATAAAAATTTATTAGGTAAATATAGATAGAAACCGATCTGGCTCACGTTGATCTCAACTCAAATCATGTAAGATATTAAAAGTCGAACAGACTTAAAATTTAAACTCCTGCATTTAAATTATATCTTAATTCAACATCGAGGTCGCAATCATCTTCATAAATATAGGTAATCAAACAAAGGTGATAAACAGAACATGGAAGAAAGGGGACTTTCCGGAAGAATGGAAAGAAGGAATAGTAAGTTCTGTATTCAAAAAAAAAAAAAAAAAAAAAAAAGGAGAAAGGGAAATGGTTAAGAACTATCGGGGCATAACTTAGATGGACACGGATTGTAAGATATACGCGGGCATTCTAAGGAGGAGATTAGAAGAACAAATGGAAATTTGGAAAAGACTTTAAGCAGAAGGAGTAGGCGAACAACTAAGAATAAGGATACAGGAAATGTACGACAGAATTATATGCACTTTAGGAATGACGAAGGAACTGATAGAAAAGTTTTTTTTAACAGGAAAGGGTGTTAGACAAGGGTGCCCGTTAAGCTCGACACTTTTCAATGTCGCATTTGCAGACCTGGAAAAAGAAATGAGCAAAGAACCGGAAGGAGGAGTCGTAATAGGTAGAAGGTAAATTTGGACAATTTCATATGCGGATGATGTTGTGTTAATGGTAAATAATGCACAGGGACTGAAGAATATGATAAAGAGATTCGAAAGATACATAAAGAAGAAAGGCTTGGAGTTAAATATGTAAAAGTCTAAGATAATGATATGCAGGAAAGCAGGAGGAAGAAGAAAAGAGGAAAGACTCCGTTGGAATGATGAAGAAAGAGTAAGAGAACTGGAATATTTAGGTTATACAGTGAGAAAGATTATTCAGATATGTCTTTGAAAGAAGAATGGAACTGTTTGATGCGCTAGTTAGAAGTACCGTGGCGTATGGAGCAGAGATATAGGGATGGAGAAGGTATGAGGATATTAGAAAAATTGCAGGCGAAATACATACGGTGGATAATGAAATTGGAGAGATCAACACCAACATACTGGCTGTTAAAAGAAACAGGAAGAAGTGGCATAGCAATTAAAATGGGAGTAAGAGCAATGAAGTTTGAAGTGAGATTAATAAACTCGGTAGAATGATCGATAAGATATAAATGTGTGAAAAGGCTAATGAGAGGAAATGAAGTAATGAAAAGGGAAAGAATGCGAATCAAATTCTTGGAACCGAGACGATGGTCAAATGATGGATGGAAAAGAAGAAGATTAAATGGGGAAGAAGTGTGGATAAAAAATAGAGCAGATAAGTAAAAGGCATTCAAGAACAAGAAAGAGAGATGAAAGTAAAAAAAAAGTCAACGTTCCTAAGAGAATTAAGAGAGGTGGCAAGGAAACCAGGAGATAAGCCGAAATGCTTATGGGGGGAAAATGAAACAAGAAGAGGAGAATTAGAAAGGATAGGAAGATTCATATAGGGTAGTGAAACAAGGGCATGCAAATATTGGCTAATGAAAGAAGAAAGGGTATGTAACAAATAGGAAGAAACAGTGAAACACGCGATTGAAGCATGTGAAGTAAGTGGAGGGAGTGGTAGGAATTGGGCAGAGGTAATTAGAGGAGAAGGGAAAAACTTGGCTACTCTACAGGAGATAATAGGGAGAAGGAAAATATGGGGAGAACAGGAAAGTGATAAAAGAAGATTATGTAACATAAAATAGATTACGAAACACTTGTAAAATAGAAAAAAATTGTTAAGACGCAGCAGGAAACATTAGAAGGGTAGGGCTTATACTGACACAATCACGGGTCTGAAATGGAAAGAGTATATGACCGTTAAATTGTAACACGGAAGTGGGCAATAAATTAAATTATTATTATTATATTTTTCCTTTTTATATTGTATTTTTATATCCTATTTGTATAGAGAGAACTAAAAAATGTTGAGAATAGTGCGATTTATTTAGAGATAAAGAATTGAGGCGATACAATAGATACGTAACAGTTTCGGCGAATATAGTCGAGTTATTTACTGTTCTGTGTAACTGAGCACTCGGGTTGGTCACGAGAGCGTCAGTGTGTATGAATTTATACGAGGTGTTGTGGGAAGAGTATGTATGTATGATGTCGCGAAAAGTAAATAGGAAGTCCATCAGCTGTTCGAGAATGTTCAAGTTGTCTTGCGATTGATGTGAAGAAGAGAAAAAGAGAAAAAGAGAAGGAAAGAGAAGGAGAAAGATAGAGATTGATAGATAGATAGAGAGAGAGAGAGAGAGAGAGAGAGAGAGACAGAGAGAGAGAGAGAGAGAGAGAGAGGGAGGGAGAGAGATGGTTCTACCGAGACACTATTTATATTCTATTTTTATATTTTTCTTTTTATATCTCTATTTTTTAATTAATGGAACAATATATAATCATTTTACATATATTACAATCTATTTACTTGTCTGTCTGCCTCCTTCACTCCTCACCAATTTCTATCGACTCTGCATAATTCTTTCTATGATTCTCGCCTCCAATTGTAAAGACGACACTACATAAGAAGTCTTTGTATTTCAAACTGAATACAGTATCATTTTTATTTAATCTTAAGCCATGTATAATCTACATATGTGTATCCGCGGCTGCATCAAACTGCAGAAGATGTGAGGAAAAACTTTAAAACTTTTGTTAACGTGTTGTAACAGAGCGATGCTGCCTGCGAAACATTAAATACGCGTCCTGCTGCTAAAATCATACGTGATGGCGAATATTACGACGAGGATTATCTTATAGATTGCGAACTGGTAGCATGTGCCATCAATGATATTCTAGCTAATGCTCGTAGGAAAAAAAATGTTAAATTATATTACATTTCTATTTATATTTTTATATTCTTTTAATTTTAAAAAAATCTCTTAATCATATTATTTCTCTATTTACTTATCCGTCGTCCTCCTTCTCACCTCACCAATTTCTGCTGACGCCATATAATTCTTTCTATGATTCGCGCCTTCTTCGCGCCACCACATGACGTCATCCCGTACGGCTGCTCCAGAGGATTCGAATTACGCGAGATCGTGCGATACGCTGCGACGTTAAATCGGAACGCTTTAGAATACTGTTTAGTTTTAGAATGCTTGCTACATAATGGTTTGGTAGATCGCTGGTTAAAAATTTTAGAATATCTGCGATTGTACAGCTATGTAGTGCTGTCTCTCTCCCTCCTCCGAATTTAGATTTATAACGAAGTATTGCTCTCTCTTTCCGTCCCGAAGACGTGGTTCGTAAAAGAAAAGAACGTCGATCTTTCCCGATCTTTCCCGACATTGCCCGACATCGTCCGATAAAAAATAATGGATTATGCTTGGTGACGCTCGGTATATGTAGCATTCATTAAAGACTAATATTAGAGAGTGGGCGTTGGGGGAGTTGGTTAGGCGGCTGACTCGTAACGCGGAGGTCTTGGGTTCGAGCCCCGTCGCCCGAGATTCAGTTCTTCGATTATTCTTAATATCTTAAATTAATATTTCCTTCCTTACCGACTGTGGTTGGTACCACGCTCCAGATTAGCAGCAATTCACCCGCGGTTCCTCCTCGATGCGGTTCGGTATCGATTGATATCTTCTGCTCTCGCGCTATACCCCCACCACTTCGCCATCTGTATGACGTCATCCGCCGCCCGGCCGCGCGCCTGCAGGAATTTTCCGCCGACTTTTGAAACTCAAATTTGAGTTTCAAGGTCGGAGGAGGGGTGGGGGAAATGGCCTTCAAACTCAAATTTGAGTTAGAACTCTTATAGCCCTACTACTGTCACTGCTATTTATACCCGCAACACCTGTCGAGCGAATCAGAATCGTAGCGCTCCTTGAACCGATAGCTATCGAAGAACCGTCGACTTACGACTGCCCTTGCATCCCCGTGTCTCTGCATTTTCACGTGTATGGTTGCGGTAACGCGTAGACCACCACCGACGAAGAAGAAGAAGAAGAAGAAGTCAACGAAAACAGGATCGGGACTCGTGAACGGTATCATAAACCGTTTACCGATAGAGCTACACATTCCGGGATATCAGTTCTGCGGACCAGGGACGCGTTTGCTGAAGCGATTGGCTCGCGGCGATAAAGGTATAAATCCGCTGGAGACCACTTGTCGGGAGCACGATATCGCGTACTCTCGTCGAAAAGACTTGGAGGGACGACACGAGGCGGATCGCGCGTTAGCCGAACGAGCGCGAGAACGAGTGTTCGCGAACGACGCGACTTTCGGTGAAAAAGCAGCGGCTACCGAAGTGTGGGCCGCGATGAAAGCTAAGACTAAACTCGGTATGGGTATAAGAAGAAGAAGAGGAGGAGGAGGAAGACGAGGAGGAGGAGGAGGAGGAGGAGGAGGAGGAACTACGAAACGGAAACGCAAGTCCAGAGGACAGCAACGTATCCTGCCGGTAGCGAAACGCTGAGGCTTTCTTCCGCTTCTCCTACCCGCTCTGTCGGCCATCGGGGCATTAGCCGGTGGAGCGGCGGGTATCGTCAAAGCGGTCAACGACGCGCAGGCTGCGCAAAAACAGCTGGAAGAAACGGAACGTCATAATCGAGCGATGGAAGGGCGAGGAATGTATCTGGCACCGTACAAGCGCGGCGCCGGCATGAACCTGAGACGACGGTCGAGGAAAAAAAAACGCCGGGCGACGGCGATAACGCGTCCTCAGCTACAGCGACAACAACCTATGACTAACCTGCAATTAGAGCGCGAGTGCATCGACGTACCGTTCTTTCGGGGGGTGTTTATGCGCGACACGCTCCCCGCGCGCGTACGATCGAACGAATGCGGTATCGCGAATCTTGACGGGAATCGCGGCGAAGGCACGCACTGGGTGGCGTACGCGAAACGCGGATCGCGCGTGCAGTATTTCGATAGTTTTGGAAATTTGCGACCGCCCGCGGAACTGATCGATTATTTCGGACGGGGAACGCCGCCTACGATCAAGTACAATCACGATCGCTTTCAACGTTTCGACCAGACCAATTGCGGTCACTTGTGCGTACAATTTCTGCGACAAAAAGCTCTGGAATTTTGGCCTCGACACTACCCGAGAGATAAATTGACGCGTAACCGTACGTTCGAGTCACTTTCTCTCCCACAGTCTCGCTAACATAACTTACAGTGGTTGTGGTACAATGTCGCTCATGCTCACGTTAACGGGTCGGAGCAGCGTGCTCACGATCAATTACTTTCCACCGATAGATCTGAGCGACGGACAGTACGAACTAGGACTCGCCGACTTGGAGACGTTTCACACGATACCGAACATCGACTCGAACAACGATAAATTCTACTACGTCGTGAACTATGACACCGGTAAGGACACAAGCGACGACATCCCCCGCGACTTCATTACGATCCCCCACGGCTCCTACGAATTAGACGCTATTGCCAAGTACTTGAAGCAACGATTGCTCGAGCGATATCCTCGAAAACGCGGTATCAACGAGAACGAGAACGACGACTACGACGACAAGTTTCCACTGGTGCTACGAGCTAACAACAACACCATGAAAAGCGAACTGTACTGCTCGTTCTTCGTAGACTTTAAGCAAACCGAACAACGTGGGCTCGTTGCTAGGATTTTCCCTGACACGTACGCTGGTGCCGCGAATCTGGCACGAATCAAACGAACCCGTGAACATTATAACCGTTAACGTGATCAGAGTAACGTGCAACCTCACTACCGGTGCGTACAGCAACGACAAACTGGTACACACGATTCACGAATTTTCACCTCGCGTTCCCCCGGGATATAAGATATCGGAAACTCCGCGACACGTGATTTACCTGTCGATCGTTGCACGAGCGATACACGATCTAACGGTACGCATCGTCGATCAATACGATCGTCCTATAGATTTTCGCGGAGAGGAAATAACGATTCGCCTACACGTGCAATGGCGTTCGCGCGCGCGATAAGATAGCGTGAGTGCATAGCATGTTGGTGTTCGATCACACGTAAAACACATCATCATCATCATCATTCACCGCTGCTACCGCTCCTGTGGCCTCTGCCACGCATTATCGTCAAGACGAAACACCAACGACAACACTGATAAAGACAGGGAGCGGCACGGGAACAAGAGGAAAACTAAGAAGAAGAAGCTACAAACCGTTGACGCATCGAAACGCGCGTTTCCTACGAACCCTGGGATTTATCGTAACGTACTAACGTACCACGTATATTCACACATACACGATGTATACCATACTGGACGTGACGAGTACACCGACTTTCGACGATCGTATCACGAAGATCGAGGTGCACGCTTACAATCCGTAGGCCAACACGACATTCGACAATAACGATGAGATCAGAATACCCATTCAACAACAAGATGTGTACACGCTCCCGTGCGAAAATTATCTCTACATCGAAGGACGCGTCTCTGTGATGGCACCCGCGACAACGGAACAGGACGCGAAAGCTGCGAGAGTTTTTCTGGACACCAACTGCGTTGCGTTCATGTTCGACGAGATTCGATACGAATTGAACGGAGTGGAGATCGATCGTTCCAGGAATCCGGGAATCACCACCGCGTTGAAACAGTACGCGTCGTTGTCCATCGACAGGAGCAAAGCGTTGATGAACGCCGGTTGGGACCATACCTTCGCACACGACCGCGACATTTTTAGTAGCGCGTCGTTCAATTTCTGCATACCCATGAACATGTTACTGGGATTCTGCGAAGATTACAGACGCATCGTACTGAACGCGCGACACGAGTTGATCCTGATTCGCGCACGACTCGAAACTGGAGGTACGCAAGATGCAATGGCGTATGCCGCACGTCACGCTAGAAGATACGCAAAAACTGTCGATGCTACGTCTCCTGCAAAGCGATCGACCGATCGTGATCAGTTTTCGATCGTGGGAACTGCACGAGTATCCGTTGCTGCAAACGACTACGAAACACACGTGGACCGTGAAAGCCTCGTCGCAGCTCGAGAAACCACGATACGTGTTCCTCGCTATGCAAACCGATCGAAAGAATAATCTCAAGACAAGCGCGAGTAGATTCGATGCGTGCAAACTCGCGAACGTACGATTGTTTCTGAATTTCGAGACGTATCCGTACGACGACCTAAACCTGGATTTCGATAAATCTAAATACGCGCTCCTGTACGATATGTACGCGAAATTTACCCGTTCGTACTAGGGTCACGGCGAACCGTTGCTGAACACGATCGAATTCTTACGATACGCCCCTATCACAATCATAGATTGTTCTCGACAAACGAGTGAAGAGTGCAACGGTGGACGTGCGAATCGACTTCGAGTGTAAAGAGAACGTACCCGCTAATACCACCGCGTATTGCCTACTCATACACGATCGTATAGTCCAATACAACCCTTTGACGAACGTGGTACGAAAACTCACGTCACTCCAAGGAATACATCTATGACTACTACTACTACTATATCGATGAGGATAATCACAAAAAACGTCAGTTGCTCATCTGCAACCGCCGGTAACAGTTGTTGTTGTTGTTGTTATTGTTGTTGTTGTTGTACTACTACATACTACTGCCTAATAAGAATGTTATCCGTCGTGGTCGACCTACAAGGCTTTTAGACCGAACGCAACACGTTCGTCGCTAAGGAAATTGCGATTCTCGCGAACAATCGCAACACGGAAACGACCATCTGTCATTGGATTTTCGAACCTCCGTACTCCTACGCTCGTCTGTCACCGTTCGAGAAGCGTCAAGCGACCTGGCTCACGGCACATCATCACGGACTTCGCTGGTCCGACGGCTGGGTACCGTACCACAGGCTTCCAGAACTGCTCGCCCGCGAGCTCGCAACCGTCGACGTGGCGTTCGTGAAGGGATTGGAGGAAACGACCTGGTTATCGCAACTGCTCCTACGACGACGAACGGACCTAACCATCGTGGATATTGTTGAGATGTACGAGAAGAAGAACAACGACACCGACTCCGACTCCGACAACGAGGATGACACCGATGGCTCCGACGTTGACGATGATTATCGTGGAATCTTGTCTGATATGGTCGTTCCTAACTTGAAAGCAATGCCTGTAACGAACACCGTACGATGTGCGTTCCACAACGGCGGCGGTTGTATGTGCGCGCTGGAAAACGTGCAGAAAATTTGGAAGTATATGCGTTCCGAAATTTAAGGTAAGTGGCGAGTTCCTACAGTCTATGTGAAAACCATCCTACGATCTGCTTAACCGTTTCGTCTGTTGTTGTTTCCAGATGATTCTACGGACCACGAGCAGTACGGTTTTTATCCTCCTCGTACATCCTAGACGCTGTGCTATTATTGTTCTTTTTCATAAAAGTATACTATATAAAAACTATTTTATATGAAGAAAATAATATATATAAAAAAAAATATATTTGATTAAAACACTATAAAAGAAAAACTATCGTTCCTACGATTCTATAGTTTTACCCTTCATCTCCACATCCTACAACGTCGATTCTAGTCCACCGCCGCTATCGCGGGCGCGATCTCCCTTCGGGTGACGATAATTGGAAGCGCGTCGGTCCGCTTTGACTTTTCGCGGTTCGAAGAAGACGCGTGCATTATTCTTGGAACTTGACCTTCCATCGTTACAATTCTATAGTTTCGGTGTGTCATACCACAATGCAGGTGACGACTTTCTCGAAAGTTTACCTTTCATCATCATCATTTTCGCAACCTGACATGCGTCGGTCCGCTTTGACTTTTCGCGATTCGAAGATGACGCGTGCATTATTCTTGGAACTTGACCTTCCCTAGTTACAATTCTATAGTTTTCGGTGCGTCATACCACAATGCAGGTGGCGACTTTCTCGAAAGTTTACCTTTCATCATCATCATTTTCGCAACCTGACACGCGTCGGTTCGCTTTGACTTTTCGCGGTTCGGAGATGTCGCGCAATAGTCTCCGCAATTGATTCCACCTATATGTTCTTCTCATTATACACTTCTCACTGTACACTTCTTCTTCCTGCACTGTTTTCCCCCCGTCCTCACGGTTTTGTCCTCCTGTTTCTTTTCATTTTTTCGTACTGTGTACAACTTCACTATCCTCCACCACCAAAAAACTATACTTTTGCACATGTGTGTGTGTGAGTGCAAACCGCTATAAAAGAGGTACCGATAGGTCTTACGGGCCACATTACATCGCGTACGTTCGTGCCTGCACAGTCAGAATCCGCAACCGTTCAGTAGACTCAGTTGTAGTATGTATTCATCATCATGTTTAACCGACATTTCACCGACGCTGCTTCCCACATGGGTGAGAACCATCTCACCCGCTGCAACGATTCGGATTTTTCTACCAAGGAGCATCGTTCGAATATACGGTACGTAGTACACTTTTGCATACTTTTCCATTTCCACGAAACCGTTCGACTCATCACCTCTGCGCGTGTGTTTCTTACAGCGATAACTCCGCAACATCGCCCAAGAAAGCCATCGTACGGATCATGGGACGTGATTACCCATTGACCTTGACTACCTACAAACGCATCGCAATTGGAATTCGCATCGGTCGGGATTCGTGCCACGTCGAGATCGCCATAGTCGACAACAAATCCAACGAACTGTGTTTTCCCATGTCTACGTGGAAACTTCTGCTGCAGCAAGAACCGGAGATACTTCAACGTTTTCGCAACGACGCAACTCCATCGCATCGAGACCCTATCACCGTTGATCATTTACGCATCGACTTCACGCGAATCAACAGTCAACGAATTGCCAAAATCTCGAATAGTAGTTCTACCATATACATGACCGAAGCTACGATACGTCAAATGTTTAAATAGGATCGCTGTATCGATCATATGTTCTCGTGGTTGTCGGAAATTCTACCCTCCGTAAGCAGCAAATACGCTTCCTTTGTAGCCATTATACGCGCCGCTACGACCACGGATTATGAAAAACTCATTTCCGAAAGCGAACACTTTGAACCGCATTCTTTGTTAGACTGCGAATTATTAGCGTTAAGCTTGAACTTGATAATAGCCGATGCTCGCAACGTATCATAATACTGTATATGTACATGTCTATACAGGGTGTCCCAAAAATGCTGCGGTTCCTTGAAGGGGGTGATTCAGGGGGTGATTGCAAACAACTTTTTCCTTCGCGAAAATGCTCTCCGAGGTTTCGTTAACGAGATATTAACAAAAAGCACCGACCAATCAGAGCGCGAGTTTGACGGCTGAGTTCCCGCGCTAGCCTGGCTACGCGTCGCGCTGCGACTACGAACAAGCAACTCGGCATGCATCGAAGAAAATTGCGTAGAATGTCAAATGAAAAAGACGTAACAAATAAAATCGAACATGTTGTCATGGATTGTTTGTCATTTAAAATGAATAATGAATGAAGGATAAATGAATGAAAATCACGTCTAACGTAGAAAGACGAATACACAGTTTTTTTTTTAGAAGATTCGAAAATAATAATTATTTGAAGTGGGAGGATAAGGAATAAGTAAATTTCCTTGTGTTAATAACGTAGCCACGAAAAGTTAATGTAACAGGAAATTAACGAAAAGTGATAGTAGTTCGTTATTGTGATAAAAATCCGTAATTCAATAACGACCAGCACTGTTGCTGATAACGAATAAGTCTGTTTAAAAAGCCCGAATAAATATTTTCGTACGGGAATTTTGAGAAATATCGCCGGAAATAAGACATAGCTTACGTTAAATTTAAAAATGAATGATTACCAATAAAGTAACTAAAACTCACCCTTGTCGGAAATTCACCTGCAGCTTGACAACCTGTGTCACTGGGTCACTGAACCGATCCTGGTCATCTGGACGCACCTGCGACCCTTAACTTTGGGTAGTGTCGTATACCTGGGATCAGCTGTGCACTGGGCTCGTCCATCGATGACCAGGATCGGTTCAGTGACCCAGTGACATTATTATTTTCGAATCTTCTAAAAAAAACTGTGTATTCGTCTTTTTACGTTACACATGATTTTCATCCATTTATTCTTCATTCATTATTCACTTTAAATGACAAACAAATCATGAAAAAATGTTCGATTTTATTTGTTACGTCTTTTTCATTTGCCATTCTACGCAATTTCCTTCGATGCATGCCGAGTTGCTTGTTCGCAGTCGCAGTGCGGCGCGCAGCCACGCTAGCGCGGGAACTTGGCCGCCAGACTCGCGCTCTGATTGGTCGGTGCTTTTTGTTAATATCTCGTTAACGAAACCTCGGAGAGCATTTTCGCAAACGAAAAAGTTGTTTGCAATCACCCCCCGAATCACCCCTTCAAGGAACCGCAGCATTTTTGGGACACCCTGTATACTTTCTCAATAAATACAATACTTTTTCATGCAAATACCTGTATTGTATGATACCTTCCTATTCCCACAGAATATCACTTGCCCCAAAACCTATGTAGCATTCTTTCGATCGTCGTTTCACACATTTGGTATGAAATGATCTCGAAACATATATACCTCTTATTATTACGCATTTCCAATGTCATATATTCTCTCGTGAGAACAGCAGTGTGATAAGTGTAACACGAAACCATCGTGCGATAGGTGTAACACGAAACAGTGGCTCCAGAGAATAATAGATGCGTCTCTCTCTCTCTCTCTCTCTCTCTCTCTCTCTCTCTCTCTCTCTCTCTCTCTCTCTCTCTAGTCCGCCGCCGCTATCGCGGGCGCGATCTCCCTTCAGGTGACGATAATTGGAAGCGCGTCGGTCCGCTTTGACTTTTCGCGATTCGAAGATGACGCGTGCATTATTCTTGGAACTTGACCTTCCATCGTTACAATTCTATAATTTCGGTGTGTCATACCAAAATGCAGGTGGCGACTTTCTCGAAAGTTTACCTTTCATCATCATCCTTATCGCAACCTGACACGCGTCGGCTCGCTTTGACTTTTCGCGGTTCGGAGATGTCGCGCAATAGTCTCCGCAATTGACCTTCGCTCAGTATGTTTTTTTTTTTTGGTACGGTGTTTGCGTCATACCAAAATAGCGGTTTCAAATTTCATCTTCGACGCGACAACTATGTTTTGTGTACGGGCCGAGAGTATGAGTCCCCGCGTCAGGGACAGAATGAGCGCGCACGCGCGTTCCCCCTCCCCCTGCTCCGTGGGCCGTCTTCCCCCTCCACTAACTCGCTACTGACTCATCCCCACCTGCTTCAAAGTCGCGTTCCCCCCCACCCACCTCCCCCCTCGCCTTCGGCGCGGTTCCCCTCGCCCCGCTTCACCCCCTCGCCACGCGTTGGATTAGAACGCCCTTAGTATATCTACTAATGTTAATACGTACTTAAAAAAAACATCTAAAAGAACGGCAGTTTTTAGGCCTCTCTATGTTTACATCTCCCTGTAACCGCTTTTGTTGATGCGGACTGAGGTGGAGACCCCGATGACCGATTGTCTTACACAGAATATGTCTTAATAATGGGTGATGCTGCGATATTTTGGGAATCTCGTAAACAACAATCGGTGGCTCTGTCCAGTAGTAAATCGGAATATGTTGCGCTGTCCGAAATAGCAACAGAGATAGTGTATATGCGAAGAGTGTTACAAGAATTAGGATTTATGGAACAGAATTCGGCAGCTATTTTAATATATTGCGATAACTCAGGTGCACAAAATATAACGAGAAACTCTGTATAACATACGCGTACAAAACATATCCATATTTGAAATCACTATGTTCGTAAGTTATTGAAAAATAAACTTACTGAAAACAATATCGCCGACATGCTTACCAAGGGAAAGTTCGCACCTACGTGCAAAAAATGTAGGATGGGATGAATGTAGGTTGGTGTAGATGAAGGGTGTTAGATACCTATTATTTTTATTTTGCTAGATCAACGCTCGGTTTTGTATTTTTGCGCTTTTCGAGGATTTCCTGTACACTGCATGCTTTTCATACAAATTTCATTCTTCCATGTGCTTCGTTAGTGTTGTGCCCGAGCCGACACCTAAGCGTGTCGACACCGCATACATCCCGATTGACACAATCGGGCGGACGAAATCCGGCACAACCGCGTAAGGGATCTCGGAAACGCACCGAGACCCGTCAACACATGGCGAAACACCCAAAAGCAGGCCAAAGGCGGAGACCCCGATGGTCCCCGCTTCGCCCCAATTATAGTATAAGAACGATGTACGAGCAATGCGAGCTCAGACTTGATAAAGCTTTGTTACGGGAACATTACCCGACTTTATACGAGACCCATGCCAAAGTAGGCCCAGTGTTCTAGTCACCCAGATCGGGACAGAATAAACTTGTTAACCTTACGGTGAGTTCCAACTCTTTAACCTGCAACGATCTCCTACCTCCGGGTTCTAAACCGAATCCTCCCGCCCCGGCATAATCACCCGAACCTCCGGAGCCCGTGGACGACGATCGTGAAGGACGCCCAGGAGTACCCCGAGATTCGTACCCAGAATCTCGACCCCATGCGCCTTGGCACAACATTAGGAAGAACAACGTATAGTGATAAGCAGGAGACTAAGATGTAATAAAATAATTTTTTCTAAATATTGCAAATTTACAATCTACTCTGCATTATTTATTAATAAGTGTAATGAGTAAATGAGTTGAATGTTATGTGGCTCGAGTCGGAAACCATCCAGCGATGGTTTAACCGAGCTTATCTAGAGAGGTCTTCTGGTCAGGTCTTCTTGAGTCTTCTTTCAATATGCTTAATTGATAAGTCATTGACTAGATGATTTTGGTGGTTTAAGTTTCGGTTTCTGTATTTTGTCGCATGTGATTTGATTACGTCTTGGACCCGAGGTACACATAGATCGTTGTGTAATGTTTGATTTGAAATATACCACGGTGCATTTGTTATTGTTCGGAGAGTCTTTGATTGAAATGTCTGTAGGATTTTTGTATTGGATGGCTTGGCGCACCCCCATAATTCGATTTCGTATATCGAAATTGGAACTATTATTATCTTGTATAGCAGTACTGTATTTTCGATTGAGAGCTGTGATCTCCTACCTATTAGCCAATTCATTTGTTGTATTTTTAGTTCCAGCTGCTGCTTTTTAGCCTTAATGTGGGTTTTCCAAGTTAATTTTTTATCTAGATGGAGACCAAGGTATTTAATTTCAGTTTTAACGGGAATGGGGGAGTTGTTTATTGTCACACATGGGCAAGTACTCTTTCTTAAGGTAAATGTAATCTGGGTGGTTTTTTCGCTATTAATTTTGATTCTGCATTTCTTGAGCCATGAATGCAAGCCGTTTATGTGGTTTTGAAGATTTTCTGAGGTAGTGACCGGATTTTTGTGTGGAGAGAGTATGGCAGTGTCGTCTGTAAACGTTGCAATAACAGTCTGTTCCGAGACTGGGATATCAGCTGTGTAAATGAGATATAAGTATGGTCCCAGAACGCTACCTTGAGGTACTCCAGAATTTATGTCACAATAGTTAGAGAGAGAATTGTTTTGTTTCACTCGAAAGTATCTATCAGAGAGGTATGATTTTAGTAAGAGATAATACCCGTTAAGAAGGTTTCTTTTTAACTTGTAAAGAAACCCATTGTGCCATACTTTGTCGAAGGCTTGTTGAACATTCAGAAATACTGCAGCACACATTTCCTTGTTTTCAAGGCTGTCCATAATTTTATGAACAAGTCTATGGCATTGTTGAATGGTAGAGTGCTTTCCCCTAAAGCCAAATTGATGCTCTGGGATTAGGTTCTCCAAGGAGAATAAAATAAATAATAAACTATTAATCTTCGTTGTGTGACTCGTTTATAGAAAATATTTTTAATGGTATTTTTTCGATTGTTTAGGAAAACATAGAGATTTATACGTAAATATGCATCTACTAACCAATGTAAAGTACGAGTTGCACTAGTATTTCAATTTCAAAGGGAACAACTTGCAGCAGTCTGTAGAGGCTACCCTGTATGCAATGAAAGCTGCAGTTTCGCCAGAATTACTCCTCATTCACGTTTCACACACTCAAGTGTAGACAGGATGTACGAAACGACATTCACGACAGGTTTGCAGTATTCCTCGCGCAGCTAGTTCCACCATCACCCCAAAAATATGGTCAGCGTGGAAGGTGGAGAGAACAGACGCAGAAAGAGAGGGAGAGAGTTATGTGAACGGCCGTATGTCGGAAATCAGGCAGTGATATTAATATTGAATGATAAAGTGGCTCCGGATGTGTGGATTCGTCATTGGCCTAAAAATTGAAGCCTCAATCCCAAAATTAACGAAGACGATAATAATGGGATAAAGTGATTTTCCTTAATTAGTTTTCATTCTGTATTAAATGTATAATACCTGATACTAAAAACTGTAGAAAAGGTAATAGTAATAAGAATGTTCAGTACAGGATGTATATATGAATATTTAGTATTATAGAAAAAACGATAGAAGTGTTGAGATTGGTATTAGGTAATCCATGTGTGTTTGATCAATCACCTTCCTCATTCTGGCTTCTTTCGAGTCGATATATTTGTAACAGTTTAAGTGATTTAAAGTGACACGAATATTGCAACATCCCGTAGTTTCATCCAATCTCAGTTGTTTGCAATTAGTCAAAAGACTAATAGGCACAAGCTCGATTTCTTATGTTACTCATGTTACCCTTGGCACGCGCTTCATGCTTACGAGTGAACTGATCCGCTTGCTCGACGGCTTCCTGCGAAACGTGGAAACAGCGAAGCAATTGGAAGAAAACTCAGGATGTTACGCGCCAAATTCCTCCTTTTTCTATCTTAAGAATTTTCAAATTCCTTGCACGTAATAATAACTTATGCAACTATGCGAGAAGTCATAAAAGTTGGATTAAAAATTGAATAACAATACTGGCCATTACTAGAAACTGTGGCAGCTAAATGTACCAAAAATTTATATTATTTCCCTAAACTCCGTAATTATTATTAT
Source organism: Andrena hattorfiana (assembly GCA_944738655.2). Classification (NCBI taxonomy): domain Eukaryota; kingdom Metazoa; phylum Arthropoda; class Insecta; order Hymenoptera; family Andrenidae; genus Andrena; species Andrena hattorfiana. Next base: position 13,746,301 of record OX122895.1, read on the forward strand.
TTATTTCTTCCCACCTTTCTTTCTTTCGTGTCTGAGGTTCAATATCATGTTTTTATTATGAATTTGAAATACGAACTTAAAAAAAATGAAATATAAATTTTATCGAAAATTTAAAATACTTATAAAGTGGGGCATAATAACAAATTCTTTCGTATGTAAATACTGTCTGTACTGAAATACAATTAAGGACCTTGCAACAAGGAGGTGGGGTCCATCTTTATCAACTCAAAGTAAATTAGAAAAAACTGTTTATAAAATTACTGCTTTGACTTAAAATTAAAAAGAGAACACTGATTAAAAAATATATATATTCACACAATAAGTAGTAGTTATTGAGTCGATAAGTTTTTGTTTCTATCTTTGTCGAATATTTCAATCCTGGAGCTGCCCAAAACAAGAATATTACACAAAACAGCAATGGGTGCAGATTCAAAATTTGCAATAAATCGCTCATTTGGTATCGGATTTGTAACAAACGACGAAAAATTTTTTTTACATATCTTATAACTCATAACTCAGAAACTGTCATAAATGGAGCTACACCCGTCTTCCTGAAATTTCCTCAATTTTTGCTGATACACGGTGCAAGCCATGATCATTATTATACATAAATATTATCATGTTCATGATAAAGATGTGCAGTATGAATGATACAATTATTCACTTTGTAAATAATTATTAATTATGCATAGAGAATTTTGTATTTAATTATTTAAATTCAAGAACAATTGTAATCACATTTGTCAGGTATTCTTTGGAATTTATTACGTGAAAAGAAACTGTTGGACGAAGAAAATCACTTTCATCATGCTGATCGACTTATTTTCTACTACATTAATGACATCGTGAAAGTCATAAAAATTTCACGTGTATCTCAAGTGATACTAACCACAATGATTTTATAGAGAGTTCGTGATCGATTAGATAATTTGTTTAATAACAATTTGTTGAAATCAACACAATTTTGGGGAGCAGGAAGAAGTACGTGATTACAATTCCTACATATATTTTATAGCACATTTTGTTGTAAATTATTCATTACCCGTTATTTATTCATGATACTAATCATTGGCATTTCGAAAAGTTTTTAAGGAAAAAGGAAACATCGAGATGTAAGTATTTTTAACTCGTGGTATTTCTTTCATTTATAAATACAGTATGATCGCAGTAATATGGCATTTCATTGAACTTCGTCTATTGTATCGTGACAGATTAAATTTATTATACCTAATAAATTTAAGTAAGTGGTTAAAATTTCAATAGAAGGGAAAACCTATGTCACGCGTAGAATTATTTATCTCTTCAAAGAAGGTGAATAAATATGAGCAATCAAAAATATACTCAATACTGAAACTTTTATGGAATACTTTTTTCTTTCTAATATTAGGACTATGACAAAAGCATCTTGTGGGGTAAACTTACGTTCATTGTCGATTTTTCTAAATTTTTTTTAACTATTTACTGGTTTTTGCAAACCATCCAAAATACATATTATAAGTAGGATATAAATCTTTGAATGGTACAGTTATGTCGATGATAAATATGAAATACAATTAATTTCTTAAACTTACAGAAAGTTATAAAGCAAGAAATCACGCGTATGTGACGGCGATCGTCAGTGTTAAGAATCTCCTGTTGTTAAGAGTCAGTTAAGTGAGGAATATATAAGATTAAGTGGGAATGAACGGTTTCGAGCACGTGATTAAACATTAAAAATAACTACGAAAGAAAGGTGTTAAATGACATTACTAGGAACCGCCTATATAAGAGACGCAAGAATGGTTTTCCAGTTTTGGAGTAAGGATATAATCTTCATTTTATTTGAGCATACGCCTATATACCTGTGTGACGATTTGAAACGTTGCTTTGGTGTATGTAGTCTTCGGTGTGATAGAAGTAGCAAGATTTATTAGACACAAGGCGACCACCGCGTGACATATAATCTGCCGGTAGGTGTTCTGGAGAAAAAGGTCCCCCGGGCCGGCATCGTTCGCCCGCTAGTGATTCCCGTGCTGTCTTGATCGTCAGTCGCGCCAGAGATATACCCTCGAGAAGTCGATTGACGCCGCAATTCAACTGGAGAAGTCTCAAAAAACACCCACTCGTGTTCGAAGTAATTTTGCTGCTGCAACCATTCGTTAAGAAGAGAAAAAGTCAAGAGAGAATTTTTTACGGTGTAACTGGTTCGGTCGGTCTACCTTCTTTCGCAATATAGATCTATACTTCCAATATTTACTGTTGCTAAACTCGAGAAACCGTTCTTTTCCACATTTGTCAACGCACAAAGGCTTCGTTTACCCCTTCACGAAACCTTGATAGGAAGTTTTATGCATGAGAAACACATTATTACGCACGGTACTTGACATTCAGTTCTTCTTTCTAACTCACATCTGATTCTCGGATCCGTGATCGCTGGGAAATAGTATCCTTGTTTTCTTCAACATCAATAGTTTTATCGACTAATTTTAGCCCCTAAAATGATTTCGGGGTATACGTAAGAACTTTGTAACATACAAGTGTATCGCCTTTAAAGTAGATTTCCCTTTTCGCATTATCACCTGCGTTGCCGGACATTTTATTTAACTTTAAGGTACTCTTAAGTAGTAGTAAAAAATTTATGATAGGACAGGAAGCATCTTTCACACATTGCAAGTGAACAAATTATCTAATACTGTCACCAAATAATTTTCCGTTCTTTTATTAATCCGTCGTAATCGTATTCGTATAAGCCAAATGATCGTTTCTTCTTTCTCGTTCCCTTGATCTTCACATCTGTACTGTAGATTTGTGATAAATTTATTAAATACCGGTGCGAGATTGTGGTTCACGTATCATGTATCAATATGTAATGAACAATATCCTAATATTGGTTTATGTGTAATATTAGAATGTTCAATATTTTCGGTAGTTGCTTAAAACATTTCTACTAAACGTGTGTGTTACATGAAGGTTGAAAATTATTACATATATACTGGAAAATTACACTCGTACAACAGTTGACGACAATATTAGTTTTCTAATGATTATTGATCGGAAAATTTCATCTCTCTCGCGCTATGTAAACGTTCTTTTTGTTCCATCGAAAACAATGATACTCATTCCAATCAGATGCGTTCATATATATTTCGTAATAGGAACTGGAAAAGATAGTTTCGTCTCCTGTAGAAACACACGGCGTCAAAGAAGTTATTCTTAGAATGACGGAAATTTTATGAGGCAACGTTTCTCTTTCAACTTTTCCCTGTTTATAAAGCAAGCCTCGTCCCACTTCTTCTTATCAAAATACTTAAAAAAGAAGCATGAATTTTATAATTTACGTAAATAAAATGTTTCGCGTGTTTTTAATTTACTGTTAAACTTTTGCAAGACGTTTCTAGTCGTCTTAGAAAAGGAACCTATTTCTGTATTCTATCTTTTAAACATGGCTACGATAATATTTTAAGGAGAACGAATTGTGTATATTCTATTTAGTTTAACTATCCCTTAATAAATCTTTACTTGAATCATGTTCTTATTTAATTACTAAAACAATTTTTCAACTCTACATATTTAATTTTTATTGCAAATTTCGTTGGTAAAAATTTTTTCAAATAAATTTATTTATTGAGTATAACGTGTATAGATTATACAAGAGAAATTTTAATATAATTTCGGAATTTTATTCTTAAATAATCAGTCCTCGACTGTGATATCAAGAAAAATGTTTACACGTTGAATGTTACTATGTTATTCCTACATAAGGCTATACGAAATTAATATACGGTTCATTCTCACTGCAATGAATTTCTGTTTCTACCGATTACTAAAATTTTGAATAGACACATAATTAGGTTAAATAATCTTAAATTATGTCGAATTCAGAAGTGAAATTCGATCCACCGATTGGTTGCATCAACGAGCGTGTAATGCCAATGGTATCAGTGAGTTGACCGAGTTGAAACTTTGAAAATGATTTGGGGGGAAGAGGAGATTGAAACTACGTGGCAGGAGTTGTCGACATTCTACAGACACGGATTGAAGAGTATTACATGCAGTCAGTGCGATAACGCTGTGTATGGCCCGATCTGTTATACCAGGAATGATCCAGAGAACGAGGAACCGTCACCAGGACTCGATTTCGCTCCATTAATTTTTCAGAGTCTTTACGACGTGCAAACGAAAAAAGGTTTCAGTGCTCAGGAAATTATATCTACCGTTAATTTGTTCTATGTTACGCACAATATTAATTGTTTCAAATACTAATTGGAATCAAGGTGTATCGGGATATTGTGTGATGGAAATCGTAGAATGTTAATCATCTACAAGCTTAATCTAGTCTTCGAATAATATGATTATATATTACTCCCCAGGCTATTATGCTGCAAATGATAAAACTAAAGTGATTCCTCTTAAATAAATATTATTATTGTGTTCGCATTAATTTAAATTTCAATTACATTGCTTGTTACTTAATGCGCTTATGCTATACTATTATTAGACGAAGGAAATTAGGATCTTCTGCCCGTAAAATCCTAAAATAGTTTGATGCGAGTTATTTATATATCTAGGTACTCTAGACAATTTTAGTGACTTTTACATAGTCCTGTTGACATACTGTATGAAAGATACCTATTAAAGGTGCAATAAAAATACTATATTGTTATTAAATCGTAGAATGTACCAAGTTTATCAATAGCAGAAGTTTTATATTTCCATAGTGGAATGATTCGATAATCTACACAAATCAGCATGATTCCTTAATTTTTTTAATTAATCGAAATTATCGTGTACCTTAGGAATTTCAATAGTTTTGTTCTACAGGTATAAATAATCCGAGAGTTCTGTAATACAAAGCCAGTTTAGATTTATCGAATTTTACTAAACGAATGCTTTAATTTTCTTAAAAAGTAAATTTTTTCTTGTAAGCACCTGTTCCTTTCTATAAATATTTCTATTATGGCATTCAAATTTTCATACTCACCGATATAAATTAATAATTGAATCTATTATCATGTTATTTCAGCCGAAGTAAAAATACCGAGTGGAAATATGGATAAGCCAGTGATTGAAGATAATCACGACGGTACTGTGTCAGTTAAATACGGTCCAAGAGAGGAAGGACAGCATGAAATTTCTGTAAAATTTAATGGCGATCATGTTCAAGGTTAGTTGAATTTTGCGACGTCTTTAATTACATTGCATGCATTATCAATAGGGTAGTCCTTAGCTACAGGGGAAAACATATTTTTTATTTTTTCTGCTTACTCCCTTCAATTTTGACACTTAGTGGGAAAATGATATGTGCAAAATTTTCAAGTCATTGAATAATGAGAATCCGTGCCGCATTTGAGTCAAAGTTTTGAAATTTTAGTGATTTCTCGTCAAACGTTTAATTTCTTACGTGTATAAGGGTATAATTTGTGTGTGACTTCAAACGGTATACTCAAACTCTTTGAATTGCACCATTCGAATTAGACTAGGTATAACGCCGCGTCTGACAATGAGCCGTTGTGCGCGACTATGCAAGTACAGATTATAATATTTCCCGTGTACAAAACTTTGATTATTTGTTATGTGCTAATAATCATATAAGTAACTATTAATCAAAGAATATAATTATTTACATAATTATGAATAAAAGGTCATCATTTACAAAAGGACAGTCCTCACCGATTTTGATGATCTTGGAATATGTTGTCTGGGGCATGATACTGAACAACTTTTTCCTGTACATGTTGCCGTCGCTCGACTTTAGTTTTCGGAATTTTCGCAAAAAACAGTGATCAGTAATTGGTGTGGGTTAGATGATTTAGCGGCTCCCCCTTTTGGGAGATTTAAGATAAAAATGGCTAACTTGTGGGAGATTTAAGATAAAAAATGACTAAATTTTGGGAGATTTAAGATAACAAAAAGTGTAACTTTTGAGAGATTTGAGATAAAAATTATTTAAATCGCCCAAAAGTTGACGGTCGCCCCTAAGGTGGACCGCTAAACCATCTAACCCACACCAACTACTGATCACAGTTTTAACAAATAATCCAATTTTTTTTATAGAAAATATTATAATCTGTATTTGCGTAGTCGCGCACAATGGCTCAGACGCCGCGTTATATTTACGTTAATTTTAATGGTACAATTAAACAATTTTGAGTATACTGTTTGAAGTCATACTCAAATGATCTAGAGATGCGGCAGCGTCTCGACGGCAAGTACATGTTTCGACACCCTGTATATGTCGACTGTCGCTGCCACGTATCTTGTACTCGAAACACTGCTATTCCAACCTTACCTGAAATTTTTTTCATTAATGTGCAATATGTCCAATGCTGCAATATTGTCTGAATTTAAAAACGTTTTTCTGATGTAAACCGCATATAAGCTTTCGAATAAGACCAAATTCATTAAAATCGGTCCACGCATGACAGAGATATCGTAATATCGTCTCATGGATCAGTCGGAAACGGTAAGATTTTTCTTCTGATTCTTCTTCTTCTTCTCCATCCAAATTTTCGTCAACATAATACGTATATACGCGTTACACGCACACCTTCAGCCAAAACGAATTAATACATGTTTCTTTCGGCAATCGCTATCTTCACTTTGCAATCTACTCCAAATTTTGACAGCTTACAGTCAGGTTATAACCTGGCGAGTGTCAAATAAGGTAAGTTGTCAAAATTTGAGATGTCACGTGTTTTTACAAATATATATCGTTGTACCATTGAATTGCAATCAAAATGCAGTCTCAAACACAAGGTAAGTTAGCCAAATTTGAATTGCGTCGTGTTTGTATATCATTAAATTGTTTTTTATTTGTAACTAAACTGAGGATTATATGTAGATAATCGAAGCGTAAAATGATGCTGTGACCTACGCCAGACTATGTATGTATGCATAATTTTGCAGGAAGAAGTTCGTATACATACTTATTCAGTTATTTTGATACATGGATACCTTCGATAATGCATAAATTTAATTAGTGCTTCTTGTTTCAATAGAGAATTATAAATTTTGTAAATAAATTATATTTTATTACTGGAACTAGTAACTACACTTACTATAGCAGAAAACGTCACTCTATTTGTGATCATGAGATTCTTATTAAGAATGCAGTATAACACGAAATTACAACGGTATTAAGATGTTTAAAGTGTAGTTACACAAGTACTACTAGCAGTACAAATTGTGTGGTACATCTTGCACTGCCCAAGATGTTAAAAAAATCATTTGACTTTCAAGATATAATAAAACACAATTTCGCAGGATGGAAAAATATGAAAGATTCTTGCAATAATTGTGATAATTAAAATTCAAACACACGTAAAAAAATCGATGTAACTGCTTCCAAACAAATTCTTATTGCAAAATTACATTTGATCGATTACGATAGTAGTGGAACAACGAAAGTGGAAAATTTCTACATCAAAGCAATACCTACTACTAAAATACAAATGTTAGATCACTGTTATAAACTTAAAGCAGCAATTTTCCACCACGGTAAATGTATTGCCGATGGTCATTACACGAGTATGGTAAGGGGTAAGGACACAACGTGGGAATCCGTTGATGATTTACGAGTAGAAAAACAAGCTTGGCCACGAAATGCTAAAAATGTATACATATATTTCTCCGAAAAGCGTTAACTGTGGTTGTTAATACAGTTCAATATTAAATACGTTCAGCGCCATAAGCTGCTTCGCGCACAATATTCTGTACACAAAGTACTGTACATATAATACATATAAATCGGCAACTGCGCATGGTTTCTTTTCGTAGTTGTTAAACTTTCCTAGAATTTATCCTTAATTCTGTCCCGTGATAATTTGTAATTTATAATTAAAAATAGGGAATGACTTCAAATAATTTTTAATTATAAATTACAAATTATCTGAAGTCATTCCCTATTTTTATGCAAATTATCTTTGTAAAAAGAAGTCAGATCCTAACAAAAACTTCACAAAAGTAAAAAAATTACGTCAAGTACATGAAAAAGTCGAGGACTTAAAAGAGTAAATCACAAAAAATAGAAGAAAATATACAATATAAAAAAAGATGTAAACTCAAAATGAGCTGCAAGTACATAAAGGTGCTTACATACTGCGCTTAAGATGACCCAATTACATATACGCAGCTAAAATGCTGTATTCATACATTCCATTGGTCATATCGTGGACATTTTAATAACGTGCAGATAAAATGTAACATCTAGACATTTGCCTAGATGTCCGCGGCCTGGAAGTCAAATACTTGGCGTGGCCAGGAAAGGTCAAAGTGTCGATGAATAAGAATTATTTAAAAACACAAAATAATGAAAGTGTACTCATATTGTCAGAGTTTTAAATTGACAAATTATATGATGAAAGCTTGTGAGAGGAAAGGTATCGGTGTCAATGATTGATCTTACAATTATTTTAAAACGGAATATAATGAAAATGTACTCATATTGTTAGACTTTTAAATTTATTAAATTGACAAATTATCTGAAAGCCTGCGAGAGGGAGAGTATGGGTATTGATGATCTGAGAATATCTTGCCTGGCCACGCCAAGTATTTGACTTCCCGGCCACGGACATCTAGGCAAACGTCGAGATGTTACATTTTACCTGCAAATTATTAGAATGTCCACGATATGAGTAGTGGGATGTATGAACACAGCATTTTAGCTGTGTATATGTAGTTGGGTTATCTTAAGCGCAGTAGGAAAGCACCTTTATTTGCAGCTCATTTTGATTTCACATATTTTTTTGTATTGTATATTTTCTTCTATTTTTTTTTGTGATTTACTCTTTTCCTAAGAACCTAAGAAATTGTACTCTTATTAAAAAATATTCACTGATACTTCCCATATAGCCGAACACAATTATGTCTGAAATTGACGGGAAATTACAAAAAGTTCAAAACTTTTATTCAAATGCGGCACGGGTACCCATTGTCCAATCACTTGGAAATTTTGCACATATCATTTTCTCACCAAGTGTCACAATTGGGGGGGGGGGGGGGGGGGTAAGACAAAAAATCAGAAGTTAAAAATAAGGATCACCCTAATTACCAAGTTGAGTGAGATCATATCAACCAGAATGTCAGAGGAAAGTTTTATTATTTTTCTAAAAGAATAGTATTTGCAGTAGTATTTAATCGCATAGTATTTATTATATAACATTAAATATACCTATATTACATATGTGGAATTTTCCCATACGCCGCTCACAACCGTTTTTCGAGCTCGCGTCTGCGAAGTGAATACGCCCTAAAATCCTATCGCTTATCACACACCAGTAATGGGGGTCATGATCTCGACCATCTGGATCACGACCATGGAAAGGGGAGTGACACGACGACGAAGGATTTCCTTATATGGAGATTCCTAATGAATTCTCACTCATTTTTGGTACTATATAAACCCTTTGGTTTTAACCCTCTTTCGTTAACCCCTCAACGCCCACCTCAGTATCTCGTACGGACCCTAAGTTTTCCACTGGTCGCCCACCTCCGTATCTCGTACGGACCCTGAGTTTTCCACTGATCGCCCGCCTCCGTATCTCGTACGGACCCTAAAGTTTTCCACTGGTCGCCCGCCTCCGTATCTCGTACGGACCCTGTTTTTCAAGCGGCTCCCGCGTCAGTACCAGATACGGACCTATGCAATTGGTTGTTTATGCCGTAAGTGGGAAGATATGCCTCCAAAAATCCAATCGGCCTCCCGGTTTTCCCTGGGCGAAAGTCTCCAGTGTAACCATTTGCATGATGCCCTAAACGAATCGTTAGCGGGTCACGTTTTATTGCAGGTTTATGACTCTGGACATTTCCCTATGCGCTATAAAGTAATTGAAAACATCTGGCTAATAACTAGCAGGATTGGGGGAAAGTTTTTAGGCTTAATCCCCAATTACTACAAGCTTATGTTTTTACGTCCGGTAGGCAATAAACCGTGCTCGGCTACAAACTCAACAATGACATCGAAAGTGTTCGAAGGCTTTCCCATTTGCAGTCTTCATCAGTCTCAGCCATGGCTCTGACGAGTAAAGATTACGAGTATCGCGCGAGATTGTTGGAAGATTTTGAATCTAGTGAAAGTTCGTGTAGTAAAAGTGACAGTGACGAGAGTGACAATTGTGAAGATGATGCAGCAGTTGGCCACGATGATAGTGATATCGAGCAACAAGATGACATGGATTTTGATCGACCGTTTCAGTGGAATGATATGGACAGTTATGAAGGAAAGAGGGAAATATTTTATGGACAATGTGGGCCTCAAAATGAAGCAAGAAATGTAAATTCAATTCTATCTTCATTCCTATTATTCTTTTCCCAAGATTTGGTGCAACAAATAGCGATAGAACAAACATATACGCAGAAGATCACACACCTGCAGGAATATCACGATCATCACCACAAACACAATGGGAGCCGGTGACAGTAGATGAATTATATACCGTTTTTGGTTTATCTTTACTTATGGGCATTGTACAGAAACCAACTCTGAGGTTGTACTTCTCTACCCACCACCTGATTTCAACTCCAGGATTTCGAGATGTAATGGCCCGCAATCGTTTCGAGCAAATATTAAGATACTTACATTTTAGTAACAATAAAGCAACAAATTACCAGGGTCCACCTAAATTGCAAAAAATATATCCAGTCTTATCCTACCTAAATAATAAATTTCAAGAATTATATTTACCAAAGCAAGATACCTCCATAGATGAATCATTAACCTTATGGAAGGGACGTTTAGGTTTTAAACAGTATTTACCACTAAAAACTGCAAAATTCGGAATTAAAACATATGAATTATGTGAATCCACAACGGGTTATTTATGGTCCACTTTAGTATACACTGGCAAAGATACAAAACTAAATTTTTCCGTCTCAAAAGATGCAAAAACGAATATAACTGCAAATATTGTTTTGCACTTAGCAGAGCCGTTGTTCTACAAAGGCTACACCATATGGTTAGATAATTTTTACAACTCCCCTGCATTAGCTCGTTTATTAAAAGAAACCGAAACAGATTGTGTGGGCACACTAAAAACAAACCGAAAAGGAGTTTCGAAGAAAATAAAAGACTGTGAACTACAAAAAGGTCAAATAATCGGTGAATACGCCCGTCCAGTTGTAGTTATGAAGTGGTGTGACAAAAAGTGTGTCTCGTTGATATCTACATATCACAATACGGACATGAAAACTGAAATTAAACGTGGAAAAGTAATTCAAAAGCCTATTTGTGTGCACGACTACAACACATACATGGGAGGAGTTGATCGTAAAGATCAACTTCTTCAACCATTTTTAGTAGAACGAAAAAAGACAAAAAAGTGGTACCTAAAACTATTTAGAAGACTACTTAATGCTACGGTATTGAACAGTATGATAATTTACCGCCATAACATGGCAAGCTCTATAAGCCAGCAAGAATTTAGAATTAATTTAATAGAACTTTTTTTAAAATTTGGTGACCACATAAATAACCAACATTCAACGACACTCACAAATACTGTACCGCGATTGACAGAATGACATTTTATTCGCAAAATTGCTTCGAAAGGGAAGAAGTCAAATCCCCAAAGACGTTGTGTAGTGTGTACAAAGAAGGGTAGAAAAAAAAGACACAAGATACTGTTGCGAAAACTGTGATGTAGGACTATGCATCGATGACTGTTTCGAAATCTACCACACAAACCTTCATTTTTAAGGTAAGCTATTTGTTTCTATCAGGATGCTCTAGAGGCTGTCTGTACAGTGATGTTTCAGTGCCGAGGCCTCAGGTAGCAAAGTGACGTTTTCGTTCCGAGGGCTCGGGCCTCACGGTCAGTTTTTCGTTTCAGGGGTCGGTCGTTGAGGGGTTAAAAGCTATACAGTCACGCGTAGAGTCACGTCGTGTCACGCTCATACAGAGTTGGTTAAATCTAGTAAGATTGGGCTCAAGTCCCCTTCCGAATCAATAGTTAACCTCATAGAATCCGCGAGTTCGGTTTATATTCTATTTGACATATTGAAATAGCCACTCTTATGCCCCGCATGGCCAGTGCGTTAACACCGTGTAACTATTGGTAACTAATGCAGTTTATCTAATTATTTAACTGCGACACTTACATTTGTACAATAACTGATTATTGAATATACGAATGGTGTTCACGCGTAAATCGAGTGGATTCGTTTAAACCCATCCTTTACCAAGCGATCCTTATATATTAGTAGCATATTCCCACTGATACAAATTTACCGCTCGAGTTGTATCGAACATTAATTAAGAGTTACGAGGCATTACTAACATTTCCCGCGACTCCCTGATTCCGCATCAAGTTCGTTCGCACCTACCACCGAAACAAGGAATCTTCTCCAACCCAGTGGCTCCCCGATTTTGCATCGGGTTCGTTCACGACGTTTCACCCTCCTGCAGTTCCCTGATTATTAAAGTCAGGTTCATCTGCGTTTGACTCCATTCCTCGAGGCTCCTTGATTTCGCATCAGTTTCGTCCTCACCGGCAATAATCCTAGCGGCTCCCTGATCTCGTATCAGGTTCGTCCGCGCCCCTAACTATCAAACTCATAAACCATATTCCTTGGGAAATAATCTTCTCGCCGGCCTCCCGCATTACCGCAACCCCGGCTGGTAACACCTACATACATACTGAGAATACAGTATTTGATTGGTTTTATTTCTTTCGTGAAGTATTAAATCTACAAAAATCCAATTTGTTATTTAGTTGCACAATATTATTCTATATTAGCTTTGACTCAGAAAATGTTTAAATAATGTGATATTCGTTGTTTTATAAACAAACTATCAATAATTAAAACACTTATTCATACACTGTTAACCATTCTATTATGTTGTACAATATTACCCTTAACTAATACGAAATATTTTATACATTATGCAAAACATAATGCACGCGAGCATCGCTCCAAGTTAGGGTGTCCTTTATAATGATTTATTTTAAATTTAAGAATTCCGCTCGAGACGCCCCCTGATTTATTTCCCTTTGGGATGATAAATATGTGTGTACAATTTTGGCTCGATCAAACAACTCTAAACTTTGCCTCAAGAGGCTCAAAGTTTCGAACGAAACTGCACTCTTGCAAACAGCTGAATTTTTTTAATATACAACCCTGTATGTAAGCAAATATGTGATGGAACTGGAGTTGGAACTATCGATTATCGATATCTTCTCGATAACTTAGTGATACTTAACGATATATCGATAATATCGTTAAGATATCCTTAAGTGGTGGAAGAACGAAAGTGGTACAAGTTTTTCCAGTCTTTGGGCTATGGCGGTGAAATATTTATGCATTTCAGGAACCTCTGTTCCAAGTGCACGATTATTTTCTACAGGTGGACAAAAAAAGAAAAAATAAAGAAAACTTTATTGTATATCGTAACTTCAAGCTTTTTTAGGCAGGGTTCAGACTAATCCGATTATACCGAAATTTTGCATACTTCCATACTTCCTTTCGCACCTTTAATTCTAAGCGACACACTACCCCAAGTATTTTCCTGATTTTTGAACGAACCTTTGCCAGTTGGTAGATCCGATCAAGCCAAGTCCGCTAGCAATCTATTTCGAGGGCACATTGCTAACAATTTACAAGATGTTAACAATTAAAATTACGCCGTGACATTTATATTCAAATGTATTCATCGATCAATTACAACGATCTTGGCGTAAGGGTGAAATCCATGACTATGAAATTTGCGATAACTATATTGAACGCGGATTTGAGTCTCGGCACCGAGATTTTTATTTACATTATTCCTATTAATTTTATTCAGAGGACGCACATTATTACACATTAGTGTGAAACTAATTGATGTAAATGTACGTAGAGTTCAAGAAACTACTTACTCGCGTACACTGTACAGTGTACAGTAGGGTGATCGCAAGAAATCGATACTCGAATTTCTTTGACGGCAACCCCTAAAAAATTGTCAATTGGTGTAAAAATGAGATTCTCAAAGTTTCAGCTCGATCGGATAACGTTAAGACCTACCTCATCAACCCTAAAGTATTAAAAAAAAATAGCTACTTTTCTAAAAAAATCGAGTGATTCCTGCTATAATATTAGAACGGTTTATCCTAGGAACGTGTCACATTTTTAGTTTTCTAGAGAATGTTCCTGGCTTCAATGTTCACTCCCACAACTTGTTTGACAAATTTACAGATCGGAAGATATTTGGCTTTTTTAAGTACCGGTGAGTAGTAAATACCGGTTAAGTACCACAAAAGAATGTGAAAATTCGCTTAAGTTGATAATTTGCTTTTTTTAATGTTTTTCTACTATTTTTGTGTTATTTAGCATCAAAGAGTTCAAGTAAGATACTTTTGAAAAATAGATTGTTAACCAGGTAGGTGAAAGGAAGAAATGCGATACTGGGAGGGGGGAGAAGAAAGAAAATATCGACATAAGATTCAATTACTGATTATAACCAACCATAATGAATTTAAAACATTGAACTTAATTATTATAAAAACAATCTTCAGAAATAGCAAGTACTAACATCAGAACAGGTTCTATGTTTAAATGAAATATTAAGTATAAACTAATAATAATATATAAATTAATCATAATAGGTAGGCAGGTCGAACTAGTAGGTAGATTTGTTAGATTCAGTCATTCGAATGAAGTAGGTAGTAGAGGTTTTGAGAGGGCAGATTTCAATGTGTCTGGGAAGAATTTTCTACATTCAGCAACTGTTCCGAAAAGGTTAGGAACGAGTAAGGTCGGACGTAAATCGGACCTGTGCGGTAAATGAATTCCTTCCCTTCCAGCGGGCAACTGAATTACTAGTTATCGTTTATTAATACTTCTTACACCACGAACGGCTTACAACGGCTTAAGACGACGACCGCGTCTCCCGAAGTGCCACCAGAGGCGCTGGAATTGAGTGCATAAATAACCTGTACAGTAACTACTTGCGAAACATAGTGTTTCCGCTTTCATTTTTTGTTATGCTCACATTGTAGTCTTGTATTAATTTGACACACCCTTCGGCGGTGTTGTTTACAACCCTGAAGCGTTTGACAATTCTCTGTCCTTTCAAAAACTATTGTCCTTTGTGCAGTGATGATCAGCAAAACAGTTATGATGACTTTCAGCTAAGCAAGCTCATTGACCTTGGGGAAGAAAACATACAAGACGATAGGATAGTTAAGCGATTAGGTAGGAAAGCCATAATCGCTTTGAAAGAAGCTCATTCTTTTTTTGACAAAGAAGTCGATTACTTTATTACACCACTAACATTTAACTTCTTCAGAAGTTTCAACATTTCAACTCATTTCTTACATTCCGATCAGGATATTTGAAATGAAGACCTGGAGTTTTTGAAAGGGCAGTGACTTGTCAAACGTTTTAGGGTTCTAAACAACACAGGTGAAGGGGGTGTCAAATTAATGCGAGCATAACAAGAGATGAAAGCGGAAACAGTATGTTTCGCAAGTAGTTGCTGAATATCGAAAATATTTCCTAGACACATTGAAATCTGCTCTCTCAAAACTTCTACCACCTACTTAATTCTAGTGACTGAATCTAACAAATCTACCTACCAATTCGACCTGCCTACCTATTATTATTAATTTATATATTATTATTAGTTTATAGTTAATATTTAAATTAAACATAAAACTTGTTCAGATATTACTACTTGCTATTTCTGAAGATTGTATTTGTAATAATTAAGTTCAATGTTTTAAAATCATTATGGTTGGTTATAATAAATAATTGATTCGTATGTTGATATTTTCTTTTTTCTCTCCCCCCCCCCCACCCCTATCATACTCCATCATTTCACCTACCTGGTTTAAAATCTATTGTTTAAAAAGTGTCTTACTTGAACTCTTTGATGCTAAATAACACAAAAACAGTAGGAAAACATTAAAAAAGCAAATTATCAACTTAAGCGAATTTTCTCATTTTTTTGAAAGAGTCGATTTTCCAGATCCGAAACAGCACCGATCTTCGAAAAAGCCAAATATCTTCCGATCTGTACGTTTATCGAACAACTTGTGCAAGTGAAAATTGAAGCCAGGAACAAACTAAAACAGAAACACATTTCTAGGATAAACCGTTCTACTTTTGTAGTGGAAAAACCCCGAATTTTTTAGAATAATATCTGTTTTGTAATACTTTAAGACTGATGAGGCAGGTCTTAATGTTATCCGATCGAGCTGAAACTTTGATAATCTTATTTTTACACTAATTGGCAACTATTTAGGGGTTCCCGTTGAAGACACAACGAAAAAAAATCCTCCTATGTCCTGCAACCACCCTAAATAGTACACAGTATACAGGGTCATCATTTAATCTTGGAACCCGCGCCCGCGCGAACAGGTAAAATGGCAACAGCTCCTCGCGGACGCATGTGTCACGGGATCGTAAATATCTTACGTAAGGAAAACTGATTGATTGACTGATCGTTTATTCGTGTCGTCCCTGCCCTTTTATATAATGCGGTTGCCATGCAGCACAGGTAAGTATACCTGGCGGGGGACATACCTGTAGTGGGGTTATCACGCACATGACACCCCTTTTGTTAGATTAAATTTGTTCCTCAAATTTTACAACTCGTTTCTTACGTCTAACGTCCAGTGGTGTGATTGGTCTTACAAGTGTTTCAATTGGTTATAGCGGTTCGCGTGTAAAGAGTACAATAGGGTTATTATCCGGTGGTTGTGTCTGATTGTGTATAGAACGAGTTTGATTATTTAAAGTGGGGCTGAATATACGAAAACAAATAGTTTTTGGAATAAGTCCAGAAATGCAGGAAAATAAGCCAAATCGTTTCAATAGATAAATTAGGACAAGGGCTGAACAGATGTACGAGATCCACTGTAGGGCGGTCCATCCGACTGATGTCCATGATCGGATGCGATGTTCGGTTTATACTGATGCTAACACATCGTCCAGTTTGTCAAGGGTCGTTCCGTAGGCTTGAACGGCCTCCTCCGCGTACTGGGGCGGCAGATCGCGAAGCTGTTGGTAGATGGAATCGCGTTCGCTGATAGTGTAGCTGATGTTGACAGGCTTGTATCTGGTCTCGACAGTGTAGGTGACGTTGCTGCCTCCAATTTTCATAAGTGTATCTCCAATTAAAGTACAGTCCTCAGGACTGGAGATGATCGCTGGGTTGGTCAGCTTTAGCGTAGAGTAGTTTCTGTAGAGCGTTTGTAATACGGTCGGCTTTTCCGGAACTACTAAATAAAGATCAGGCGTGGTTAATTGTTTATATAAAAATTCTTTTATGCGAAAGGACCGTGTGTTGCAAGCCTTGGACACATCTTGGGATGGTGTTATCTTGAGGATTTCACTCTCGCAATCGTGGATTTGGTAGGAAAGGGTTGCAGGTTGTGTCCGTCTACAGTAGTATCGTGAGTGTGCGTGTATGCAATGTTGTAAAAGGTAGTCCTTGTCGAGTAGTATGTACTTGTCTCTGTGCATCATCACCAGGTCATGGGTCACAGTAATGGACGTGAAGAAATCTCCAGTCTTCTGCGGTATGGGGTGAATCCGTTTGATTGCCCAGTCGTCCTTCTCGAGTACAGGCACATCTATTTTGTAGATGAGCTGTTTCTTGAGACTTCCAATGGTGACTTTGGGGATCTGGATCAATAGGTTGTAAATCGATTCGTTCAGGACGAGTGGGTACCGTGTTCTCGTCTCTTCTTCCATAACTTGCATACTGTGAATAACGTATTTAGGTGGTAATATGTCTGGGTGTACGATACCTTTATGCCCATAGCGATGGCCGTTTTGAGGGTCCCGATGTCGCGGACTACTTCATCCAAGAGTGCAGAGAGCATAATCAATTAGCTGTTAAGGTGGATACGTTTCCGATCGGTATTAGCGATGGTCTGCATTTTCCTTAATTGATCGGCACTGGTGTTGTACATCTTCATGAGTTCCGCCTGCAGCTCCCTGCTCCCGATACCACGTAGTATGGTGCTTTGATTGCGGATAGCACTGGCCAATTTGTCCTCGTTTGCAAAAATCTTATCAAGATTTTTGTTGATCATCTCGAGGTCGTCAGAGTCGAGAGTTCCGAAGAGGGACTTGCTAACGTGACCGATGAAGTCGAACGCACCTCTACGTCGCCGTCGACGTTGATTGTCCTCTAGGTGGATGAGGGCTGCCAATTGATTTTCGTCCTGGAGAGCACGCTGTAGTTATTGCGAGAGTGCCGCTATTTCGTGGATGTGGGCACGCTCTGTTGCATATCGTGTGTGTTTCTTCGAGCATGTTGGTGATCTGTTCGAGTCGTGTGTGAATGTTGGAAGTATCTAGGGCAAAAAGAAGGATCCATGAGTGAAATACGGATGCGGAGTGAAGCTTCTCAATGTAAATGTTGTTATGTCCGAAATCTTGTACGTGTAAACCCAACACCAGGGGAACGATCCAAAGCATACGATGTGCGGCAGTCATCCTGTAATTTTAATGCAAAAACAATTTTAATCTATTGCCGTGCACAGTGACTATCCGATTTGTGTCTAAATACTGAATCAAATAATTTGGGGTGTGAACTTCCAAGATTTTAGCAGGCCCCAGCCAATGGGTGCAAGCTTGTCCGTCTTATGGTCATTTGAAACTAATGCTTCATCGTTTACATGGAATACTGTTTGTGTTTTGATAATACGACGTTCCTGCGTGGCTCTGTTCTTTTCTTTACTTTTAAGGATGTTGCTTCGCGCGTTCGTTAAGTATCTTTGGTATCGTTCTTTCCACATTTGTATGAGTTTGTGTTGGCTGAGAGGTGATGTAGTAGCGATGGTTGATGGTAGATCGCCTTTCTTCCAGAGATTAGTTCGAACGGTGTGTAGCCGGTTGCTTCGTGAACTGAGGTGTTATAGCCCATGCAGATGAGAGAAAGATTTTCGTCCCATTCATTCTGTCTATCGTTCAAGCAAGTCTTAATGAGATCTTTCACTACTGCGCGAGCTCGTTCCAATCCTCTATTCGATTGTGGATGGAACGCGGTGGTACGGACGTGTCGGATTTGAAACTCGCGTTCGAACTGTTGCATTAGTCCGCAAATGAAGTTGCTTCCTTGATCGGTCAAAATATGTTTAGGTGACGAGAAGATGTAAATGTAATGGATCATTAGATTTTCGATGATTGTCTCTGCGCGTGTGCTGCGTAGCGGGATGAGTATCAAGTATTTTGTTAGCATATCCTGAATGGAAAGAATATACTCATTTTTGCTATGTGTTTTTCTAAGTGGGCCGAAAATGTCCATGGCTATTTTCTCATTCGCTTCCGTAGGTGTGTCAGGAATAACAGGTAGTTCTGTTGGCCGTACGCGGGTGAGTTTCTGTATTTGGCAAGTTTTACATCTCTTGACGAAATTAGTGATGTCTTCGTCCATGCTCTTCCAGTAATATCTTTGCTTGATTCGTTCTATGGTTTTATTCTCTCCGAAATGCTGTGTGGAGTATGCGTTGTGATTTTCGTATAGTATTCTAGTAATTTCGTTAGGTTGGAGTTCTTGATACGAATTTGGACAAAATAAAATTTGGATATTCGGTATTCGATTAACAATGAAAGATAAGACATTTTGAATGAATAATTTCTCTGTAGAATTGAAGGTGTTATCATTCAACTGTATCCTTATATTATTTTGACGCAATCCGTCCAATATTTCGTGAATGAAAATGTTTAAATTATTAACCCATTGCTCTTCGTTGAAATCTCCTAGTCTAGACCTGCTAAGCTGGATCCAGTCAGGTGGGGTCATCTCTTTAATCGTTATTCCTTTACTGTCGGCTGTGAGAACCCAATTCTT
Source organism: Andrena hattorfiana (assembly GCA_944738655.2). NCBI lineage: Eukaryota > Metazoa > Arthropoda > Insecta > Hymenoptera > Andrenidae > Andrena > Andrena hattorfiana. The sequence goes on from OX122895.1 coordinate 13,766,057, forward strand.
GAAATCATCATAAAGGGTATTCTGACTGGTTTCTGATTCTACCGAGGATTCACTTGGAATCTGTTGGGGTAAATGTTCTTGATCTCGAATGAGTTCGTCTAGTTCTTCTAACAATTCTTCTTGTTCATAATTTCTTAACGGGAGCACTCTCGATAGAGCATCGGCGGCGGTGTTTTCCTTTCCCTTTATATATTTTATCTCATATTCATATTCTTCGAGCTTCAGCCTCCATCTTGCCAGGCGTGACGATGGGTCTTTTACGTTAAACAACCAAACTAGTGCTTTGTGATCAGTGAGGATTGTAAACTTTCTTCCTAATAAGTATTGCCTTAATCTCCTTACTGCCCATACAATTGCAAGTAGTTCCTTTTCCGTAGTGGTATAATTTGTTTCAGCGGGTATGAGTGTTCGTGAAATGTAACAGCATGGGTGTCCGTTTTGTGACAGTATGGCTCCTATTCCTTAATTGGAAGCATCGGTTGTAAGAGTAAACGGTTGTAAGAAGTCTGGTCGCTTTAATATTGGTTCCTCAAGTAATTTACCTTTAAGAATGTCAAACGCAATTTGCTGTCTGTCTGTCCAATGAAATGGTACGTCGTTCTTGGTCAGTTCTGTCAGTGGCTTGGAAATTTTAGCAAAGTTCCGAATGAATTTTCTGTAATAACCCGTAAGGCCAAGAAAAGCTTTTACTTCTGTGACGTTTCCAGGCATCTTGAAATTCTTTACAGCTTCTAGTTTCGAGGGGTTCGGTTGTATGCCTTCAGCTGTGATCAAGTGTCCTAAATATTCTAACTCTGGTTTCAAATATTCGCATTTATCTGGCTGCAATTTCAGCTCGGTTTCGCGTAAACGTTGGAAGACTATGGTTAAATTTCGATTGTGCTCTTCTATAGTGGTGCCGAAGATGATTATATCATCAAGGTAAACGAAGCAATATTTCCCTATCAACCCTTGTAACGCGTTATTCATCATACGTTGAAATCTAGCGGGTGCGTTTTTAAGTCCGAATGGCATGCGCTTGTACTGAAAGTGTCCTTCGGGAGTGTTAAAACCTGTATATTTCTTTGAATTTGGTTCCGTTGAAATTTGATGGAATCCAGAACTCAAGTCTAAAGCGGAAAAGTATTTCGATTTACCTAGGTGATCGAGAATGTCATCAATATTTGGTAACGGGTAGGCATCTTGTTCCGTTTGTTCGTTTAATTTCCGAAAGTCAATTACAATTCTCCATTTACGTTTGCCTGAACCGTCAAGTTTTTTAGGCACTACCCATAGGGGTGAATTAAAAGGTGAGTCGCTTGGTTCGATTACCGCCTTCTCGTTCTTATGGCATTCCGGTGGTCTATAGCTTCTAACGTTTATTGGTTTTAGGTCTTTTAAAATAATCTCATGCTCGGTTAGCCGAGTGCAAGGTAAAGGGTCTGATTCTAGCGTGAAAATGTCCGAATAGCCAAATATTATTTTCTCTATGGTTTTACGGAGTTGCTCTTCTATGTGGCTTGTGCGAATGCTTTGTTTCAGAAGCCGAAGTCTATCATTGGCATCGGGTGGATCGATATCAAGAATTTGAGGTGGTTCTAATTCTTCGTTTTCAGTGTTAATGAATGTCACGCGTTCTAGTTTGCCGTCAATTACTGCGCTTGTTGTAAAATGTGAAAGCGGTAGGATTTTTGGTTCTGAGAATAATTTTATCTCCGTGCCGTTCAGCTTTAACCTAGTGTTATTGATTTCGAATTTGTATTTTTCGAGAAACTGCATGCCAATTATACCGTCTTCTTTCAGTGGAAAATCGTCAGGGATCACGTAAAACGTATGTTCTGTCTTCAAACCTGTCAATGTTACATATTCTGTAGAAGTATGCTTGTCTTTACCCATTGAAAATATTTTCTTCACAGGAACTCGTTTTATTCCTGCAGCTATTATGTTTGATTTTATTAAGTTTATCCCTGCTCCGGTGTCAAGTAAGAGTCTTCCGGATCTTTCCGTTCCTCTGAGTCTTGCTTGTATGTGCCGTAATCGTCCGGGGGTGCAAAATATTCGGGGTTCCCCTCCGTGTTCTCCTGTGGGTTCTCGTCTTCTATGTTATTTACCCGTGGTGGTGGTTTCCCTAATTGGCCGTCCCGAAAATTTCGAGAATAGCATCGTTCTTTCGTATGTTCATAGCGTTTACATATTTCACATTGCGGTGTTGAGCGTGATTGACTCCGTTCCTTTTCCGAGTCATTCATCGATCGGGACGAGGTGGATGGTATGCTGGAATGTCTTATAGCGCGCGGCGTCAGGTGTTGATTACCTGACCTGTGTCTGTTGCCAAGCGATGCGTTCGCGTTTGACATTCGCGAACCTTCTCGAAGCCACATTTCCATTTCACATGCAATAGACTGCGCTTCAGAGATCGGGGACTCCTAGCGATCACGAGTTTTCATAATTCGTGTCTCAGGTTTAAGATATAGACGTGTGTGGCGTTGTCGTTCTCACTCTCCAAGGCGATAGACCTTGCAACGGAGTTGGAGTGTTTGTTCTGTACTGCGTATTGTAGTTCGTTCAGATTTTGACGGAATCTGAGATTGAACGACTGGACCGATTCGGTAGCGCCCTGTTTGGTTTTCGAAAGGCGTTGTCTGCAATTACCTATAGTCGTCGGTGGATTGACGTGGGTACGCAGTGCGGAATATAGTTCGTCGTACGACGTTATAATGAGAAACCGAATACTACGTTTCGCTTGTTCTTGGATCTTTTCTACTAATATTAAATCGAGAAGTAATTCTGGCTCTAATATCGCAATACTTCAATTGTGCGGATTATTTCTTTTGCTGGTCTTCTTTCCGCAGGAGCAACGGGCGGTGCAGGGGGTGCGAGCGGTCGCGGCCCGTCGTTTATCGCGTCGTCTTCTGTGGTAATTCGATCGCTCCTATCTTTAATTACTTGGTATACTTCGCGGATCTCGCGTGATCTATTTTCGTTTTCTTTGGCTAACGTTGCTACGTCTTGTTGCACACGCTCCATCAATTGGGTCAATTTTTCAATTGCTAAGTCCGTCATTGTGCTCTCTGAATCCGTGTCGGATATAATATCTCGTACGGGTTCGCGGAATGCGCGGAATTGTTCAGACAAGTTAAGAAAATTGAAATTTCTTAATTCGGTTATGTCTTTGGATGCTGTAGTTGAGCTCGGCAGGAGTCTGGCGCGCGTAGTCCCTTGGGTTGACGAAGTGCTCCTCGTTCTCTTGATGCAGCATAAAATAGTGGCTCCAACGCCGTGATTAGGATGTGGCTCTCGTGGTCCCCGAAGTCTACTCTGCCTCACGTAGTGCCGGGCTTCCTTCGGTTCACCCCTTTCTTTGATTGCCGATGGGCAGTATCCTGGCAGGATCGCCAAAAATGTCACGGGATCGTAAATTTCTTACGTAAGGAAAACTGATTGATTGACTGATCGTTTATTCGTGTCGTCCCTGCCCTTTTATACAATGCGGTTGCCATGCAGCACAGGTAAGTATACCTGGCGGGGGACATACCTGTAGTGGGGTTATCACGCACATGACACATGCCACTACAACCATGCACCGTCCCGGCGTTCGGAGAGCTGCCAGCGACCACTGAACAGCGGTGATGCCCGAGCTTCGAAAATTTTGGGATGGTCTCTTTCAAATTAACGTCGAAAAGAGCTATTCAGAATTTCCCTCCTCGGGTTGAAGAATTCGGGGCCTTTTTCTTATAACTTTTGAACTATAAATGATATCGGAATGCAATTTGCGCCGCAAAATGAGGAAAAATTATTCCCTCTTAATGATGGAAAATTTAACATATTTTACGTTTACTTAATTCTTCTTTCACCAATTTTTTAACTATGATTGTTGTGAAAAGCTTTTGCAAACTGTTTATTTGATTTTTAAAATTCGTGGTGTTGATAAACAATAGGCTACTTGTTTCTGTATCATTACTTTCATAAATGGAGAAATTAAGCGTTCATTCAATTATGCGTTAGTTCTGCAGACCTCAAAATCTATAGTTCTAGTTTTCTTTTTCATGATTTTATCGTTACTGCAATGTATACATAGATCGGACGTAAGGAGTAATTAATGGGTCATGTCTTTGATTGTAGCGGGGTTCGAATTTTTTTCTAGGATGTTTGTGTCTGAATGTTTTAACATTTTAGCTACATAACGTCACGCCTATATAGCTTTCCGTTAATGTCATTTTTTGGAACGATGCGTCATTATTGTGGCTTTTACACGCAGGTGGCGAAAATTTCTCCGTACATTGGTATAACGCCGCGGTCAACCCTGTCGTAGCTAAAATTTTTAAAATTGAGACGGGTACGATATGTCGACATTGTTTTCAAACCTCATTACAGTAATCTGTGGTACGAATGGTAAGCCGGTTATAAAATCGGACCACGCGGCTCGCTTGCCTGGGCCGGGAAATTCCGAATAGCTTTTTTCCACGTGAATTTGAAAGGGACCATCCTAAAATTCTCGAAGTCGGGCATCACTGCTGTCCAGCGGTCGCTGTCAGCTCTCTGAACGCCGGGCCGGTGTATGGTTACCGTGGAATGAGTCCGCGAGGCGCTGTTGCCAGTTAGTAGTATAGCTAAGGGGATTCTAACCCAAATTTGAGTTTGAAGGCCCCACCCCTCCTCCGACCTTGAAACTCAAATTTGAGTTTCAAAAGTCGGCGGAAAATTCCCGCAGACGGCCAGGCGGCGGGCGGGCGGCGCGCGGCCGGGCGGCGGATGACGTCATACAGATGGCGAAGTGGTGGGGGTATGGCGCGAGAGCAGAAGATATCGAATCAATCGATACCGAACCGCATCGAGGAGGAACCGCGGGTATGAATTGCTGCTACTCTGGAGCGTGGTACCAACCACAGTCGGTAAGGAAGGAAATATTAATTTAAGATATTAAGAATAATCGAAAAACTGAATCTCGGGCGACGGGGCTCGAGAACCCAAGAACTCCGCGTTACAAGTCAGCCGCCTAACCAACTCCCCCAACGCCCACTCTCTAACATTAGTCTTTAATGAATGGTACATATACCGAGCGTCACCAAGCATAATCCATTATTTTTTTATCGGATGATGTCGGACAATGTCGGGAAAGATCGGCGTTTTTACGCACCGCGTCTTCGGAGGAGGGAAAGAGAGAGCATTATTTTAAAGCTAAATTCGGAGGAGGGAAAGAGAGAGCATTATTTTAAAGTTAAATTCGAGGGAGGGAAAGAGACAGCACTACTTAGGATCACAATCGCTTTCGTTCTAAAAATTTTCAAAACGATTTTCAATCTTAACATCGCAGCGTGTCGCGCGATTACATGTAACTTGAGTCCGACCCTCGAGGATAAAAGTCTCGACACGTGTTGAATGTAATATAATACCTGTGGAAATGTCGAATCTTAGAATTCTGCGGTGTCAGCAGAAACTGCGTCGGATGATTTTGCGCGCTAATTCGACATACGTGCGAATCATAGAAAGAATAATGCTGTATCAGCGGAAATTGCTTCGGCTGATATCGGGAAGAATCGGCTTTTTACATACAATCTATTGGAGGAAGGAGGTACATCGAAGGAGTTAGACAGAGATAGCAAATCGTGGTGAGGATATAAAGGTGCGCTCCAAACTGTCCAAAGCCTCAAATCGTCGCAACGTGTTGCGCGGAAAAAGACATTACATTTACATTCCATTTACGACCATGGGGGAATTCGCGCAAGTAACCCGCCAATTGTTGGATCAATCTGCACGATTGATATCACGCGAAGAATTCATCGCGTGGGAAGAACGGTGCAACGAGTGTATCGAATCCTTGGAAGAACACAGCCGAGTGAAACGCCCGCGATTATCGATCGGTGTGCAACAATCGCTGATTGCTCGAATCGCGCGACTCGAAGGACTGAAACATTCGTTACGCGGCCGTTTCGTGCGCGAAGGTGCAGGACATTCGAGCGCAAGACTTTTGTGGCGCGAAATAGACACTGCGTTCGATAGCCGCGTGTTAACTGGTACCGTGTTAAATTCGAATTACATCGAACCTCGCAAGTTTCTCCAAGATGCGGAGACCATTGTACTGGAGCACGTGCGGGGCGATTTGAGGAAACATCGAAACCTCAAAGTGAACGCGGTGTTTAACGGTGAATTTGCGACGGGCGATAAACATGCTTGCAAAAGCATCAACACCCGAAACTGCGAACTCTTCGACACATCCGATCTGCAGGAGTGGTACCAGCGATACGTCATCGAACCCACCCTGGCATCGCTGGAAGAGTTCCAGGAACGCGACAGCGGATCGGCATTGACGAGAATTCTCAACATAACCGTCAATGTCAACAAATATAATCCGCTGCGCGCAGGGTGTCAGTTTAAGTTGCCGCGGGAAATATTGCTAAAGAAAGCGACTATTAGCTTACGATGATCGCCCAAGTTCATACCCGCCTTATACATTGGTGCTAAATCTCCAGGGCATTGAGTTCCCAATGTCTCTGGAGCAAATTGGGAAGTTCGAGCGGCAGAACGAAATTTCCGTCAACGTGTACACCTTCGATGAGGAGAAGACGAAGACGGTCTTTCCGCTGCGTCTCATCAGCCAAAAGAGGGATCGGCATGTAAACTTGCTGTATACACCGAATCAAGAACAGGGGGATGTAGGGCACTTTGTGCTGATTAAGAACTTGTCGCGGCTGGTGGGCACGCAGCTGAGCAGGCACAAGGCAAAGAAATTCATCTGCGACCGGTACGTATATATACTTACGAAATGCTGAAATGTCTTGCGAAACAAATTAAATAATACATATTTGGGGTTTACAGATGCATGCACTATTTCGGACCCGCCACGAAGTTGGAGGCCCATGCAGTGGACTGCAGCAACATGAACGACTGTGCCATCCTGCTGCCCAGCGAATACAACAATTTGCTCAGTTTTGGCAACCACTGTAGGAAAGAGCGACTCCCATTCATGGTATATGCCGATCTGGAGTGTGACATATGGAATAAATTACATATGTACCAGCACCATAACGTTCATAGCATAGCCTATTATATGCATTGTTCGTATGATGCATCGCTATCGATGTATCGATGTCGCCGTGACGCGGATTGTGTTTCATGGTTCGTCGATGAACTAAAAAATTTTGCAAATTTTGCTAAACCCATCCTGGCCAGTAATGTTCCCATGCTTGATTTAACCACCGAACAGTTGACGGCATTTCGCGATGCAACACACTGTCATATTTGTGAAGAGCCATTCAAGGCTATCGATATACGAGTCCGCGATCATTGCCATCTATCCGGGCGGTTTAGAGGCCCAGCACATTCGGAGTGTAATTTAAATTATAAAAATGCGTTTTACATCCCCATAGTTTTCCATAATTTATCCGGCTACGATTCACATTTCATTATCGAGAAAATAGCTACCGCTTTCGAAGGTCACGTTGACGTATTACCCATAACTAAAGAAAAGTATATTTCATTCACAAAAAATGTCGAAGATACGGCTAACTCAGACTCGCGAAATTATATTAAATTACGATTCATCGATTCATACAAATTTCTAAATACCAGTCTTGACAAATTAGCATCTTTTCTTAGTATAGATCTATTAAAAATTTTACGATCTAAATTTGAAACATTATCCGCCGAAGATTTCAATTTATTGACGCGAAAGGGTGTCTTTCCATATGATTATCTTGATTGTGCGAACAAGCTGCAGGACCAATGCTTACCGTCGCGCTAGTCATTCTAGAGTTCGTTAACGGGTGAGACTGTATCCGAGAGCGATTACGCGCACGCCGAGACAGTCTGGCAGCGTTTCGGGATTAGAATCTTGGGCGAATACAGCGACTTGTATCTGAAAACAGATGTCTTGTTACTGGCAGATATTTTTGAAAATTTTCGCGAAAGTTGCATCAAGCGTTACGGATTAGATTCAGCACATTATTATACTCTACCCGGTTTCACCTGGGATGCCATGCTAAAACATACCAAAATTACATTCGAATTGCTCACCGACGTCGATATGGTCATGTTTATCGAACGCGGTATACGCGGGGGTTTAAGTCAATGTTCCGGAAGATACGCACATGCCAATAACAAGTACATGCCATCTTACGACGCATCGGAACAGTCATCGTACTTGATGTACTTTGATGTAAATAATTTGTACGGATGGGCAATGTGCCAACCCCTGCCATACGCCAAATTTCAATGGGTCGAAGATGTTGTAAATTTTTACGTGTCTTCAATCGCTGTCGATTCGCCCACGGGGTACATTCTCGAGGTAGATCTGGAATATCCGCAAAGTCTGCACGGCGCTCATGCCGATCTACCGTTCTGCCCGACGCATGCCAAACCACCTGGCAGCAGGCAGGACAACTCACTCGCGACGGTATACGATAAGCAGCGTTACGTTATTCATTATCGCAACCTGCAGCAGTGCACGCGTCACGGTCTTCGTATTACAAAGATACACCGCGGGCTTCAATTCGCTCAATCCCCCTGGCTCCGCGATTACATCGAACTCAATACACGGTTTAGAACAAGCGCGACAAATGATTTTGAAAAAAATTTGTACAAATTGATGAACAACGCGGTATTTGGTAAAACTATGGAAAATGTACGAAATAATGTGGATGTAAAACTTTTGACACATTGGGAAGGGCGATATGGCGCGGAGGCAATGATCGCGAAACCCAATTTCCACAGCCGAAGTGTTTTTTCGGAAAATTTAATAGTTGTTGAATTGCGAAAACTCGAGGTAAAATCCAACAAACCGATATACGTGGATATGTGCATTCTGGACATATAAAAAATTTGTTTGTATGAATTTCATCACGAGTACATGTCTCCCCTGCACGGGCAAAATTGTAAAATTCTATACACCGACACAGACAGCCTCATTTATCACATTCGATGCGAAGATATCTACGAGTCCATGAAACGCAATATCGATAGATTCAAAACAAGCGATTATCCTACCAACAATTCATATAATATGCCGCGCGTAAATAAGAAGGTTCCAGGGCTGATGAAGGACGAAAATAATGGTGCGATAATGACCGAATTCGTAGGTCATAGAGCGAAAATGTATGCACATCGCGTAGACGGTAAAAAAGATACGAAAAAGGCGAAAGGCGTCAAGACCAACGTCATAGCCAGAACGATAACCTTCGACGACTACGCGCAGTGTTTGCACAGGGAGATCGAAATGGTTCGCAGACAATCATGCATGCGGTCTAAATTGCACAAAGTGTACACCATTTCGGAATCCAAAATCGCTCTAAGTCCGTACGACGACAAGCGGCATATCGTACCTGATTCGATAGACACTCTGCCCTGGGAACATTATAAAATACCATTATAAAATTCCGTTGTAAAAAAAAATCGATGTAAAATAGAAATTATTGTATTTATTAACTCCTTCATATAAATGGTTGAATTATTGTATAAAAAAATTGTTCACACATGTATATATCATTGTATTTTTATTGAATCATATATTATTATGTTACAATACATTATTTTTATTTATCCAAGAATTGTGTGATTTATCAAACCCCAACCACTTGACGTATACCTTATCCCCCTTTCTACGCAACACTTTTTCCACTAGATACACATCAGGATCGGTGACGCGTTGCAACTCGTGTTCATAGAATCCTCCGGCAACAGGTTTTCCACAGGAATCGAGTAGCAGATACGTCGCGGGATTAGTTGCCTGTACTTTGGCTATCTTGAACACCTCCGTTGTCCAATTCGGCGTATAGCCTTTATCGAAGATGGTTTTAAATTTGCTCACGCGCACAAACTCGCCAAACTTGAATCTCGCCGGAGCAGCGATCTTTATGTTGCTGTATACAATGGCTAGCAGCTTGTTGGCGATCGAAGGGGTAACATCGCAAGGACGCATTCTGATGGGTCTATGTTTTCGCGCGTTATACTCTGCGAGAAGACGCGATAGCGAATCGATCTATCTGTAGGTTCCATTGAGCGTAAACATTTTCCACATATTGTTCTTCAAAGTTCGATTGAAACGTTCTACGACAGAGGCCTTCATCGCCGAATACGTCGAATAATGATTAATGTCATGCTTTGACAAGAGTTTCTGCACATCGGCGTTGTAAAATTCTTTTCCTTGATCGGTTTGCAAATTTTTCGGATATCGATCTCTAAATATCTTTGCAAACGCTTTGGTCACCTCAACACCAGTTTTAGTCTTGAGCGGCACCGCCCATGCATACTTACTCAACACATCGATGACGGTGAATATGTAGTGGTGACCTTGGTTGAATCGGGAGTATGGACGCATTTCTACAACGTCAGCTTGCCACAGATCGTCGTATCCATGCACTATGACGCGCCTCCGTGGGAAATGTCTTCGAGCTGGAGCATGCAATTCCTCAACAAGTTGCCGCTTCTTGGGGCCATGGTTTTCTTTACTTTTGGATTTCGATTATGGTTGCATGTTTGATCGCAGAGGTGTCTTTGACGCGAATGATGTGATAATTATCATGTATGTACATTATGTGCTCCCCATAGTTCCGAGGAAATTCCGGACAAGCTCAACCGTCTCGCATGATTCTCCTTGGCAGCGCTGCTGTGGGATTGAATTTGACGCCTGCGATATCTTTTTAACGCTGTTTTGCAACGTCAGCATATCTCTCTGAAACACGACCAGCTTCCTCTCTAATTCTTCCTGCTGCTCTCTCAAAAGTTTAATGCTCTTTTCAATGTACAGTTTATTGACTGCATCGCTGTTAGCCACCGGCTGAGCTACGCGTCGTATCTTGCGTGATTTTGCATCAAAGTCGGCACCATCCACACAAAGAGCGTTATCTCGCATATAATTTCGAAGCATGCCGCTCCATTTGTAATAGTCCATTCTAGCTGCTCCACTCTTCTCGAGCGCTACTCCAAATTTGTTCATCGGCATCTCGACGCATACAGTGCAAATAATCGACGTGCGGTTTAATTTATAATGAGGCCTACCTCGCAGAGTTCCTCGATAATCGATAGACTTTCAGAATCATGAGAGTTGTTACCAGCCTGACGCGACGCTTCCAGCAAACGCAATCGATCCACCAGCTCGTTGGGATCATCCCAATGCACGTAGTCGATCTTGTTGTCGTTTACCATCATCGCTAGCGGTGTCCTTAGACCTTTCCCTGCCCTACTAACCGATACACGGGGGAGTAGAGGTGCAATTATATGTTTGTACTTGTATCCCTTGTTGCTTAATATGGGATATTTAGCGTTATGACCACGTCTGTGGGCATTCGTCGTCAGCAGTATACTTTTGTATTTTTGTTTGTCGGCATCGGTGTACAGGGCATCGTCGGGAATTCTCTTAAAAATCAGTTCGTAAAGACCGGACGTTCCTCTATATCTTACACCATCAATGATTATATTATCATCCTTGTCTATATCGAAAGCTTTATCCCCAAGCATCGTTCCACTATCGCCAAAGAATACACCATACACATAGTCCATTGCTGTATCCCTATCACCACTTAGGATTGCGCCCATGTATTTTTGCCCCAGCGGGCCGAAATGGCTGCGAAACGTTTCTTGTCCCTCGGATGTTTGGATTTGATGTCTAATAGATGTTGCAAACGACTCATCGGGACTAGTTTCGAAAACGTCGTCATCAATGGCTGTAAGCGATTGTATACCGGTATTTATTGGTGTGGGAGGAACGGGGGAATCGTTTGATGTGGCATTCTGTCGTTTCCGCTTCGATTGAACTGGTGTGGAGGTTATGGGTGAATATTCCGATGACATGTATGGTTTCCTCTTTGTCTTGCGCGATGTGTTCCCTTCCGGCTGAATTTTTGTTTTAGGCGTTAATGTTTCATTCCCTTCAACGTCTGTGCTCATCGACGGTGATGCGTTAGATTCTGCTGCTGTGGTATTTTTCATGATATGTTTTAAGGGTTCAACAACAGGTTTAAAGGTCCATTGGACATTGCGCTATCCTTGTCTATTACCACGAAACCATATTCCCGTTGCCAACAATTACGACACAAAGCGCAGAAATCCTCGTAAGACATATCAGTGTTTATGTGATCGTTGTACACATGTTTCAAGTTGGTACCATCCTGCTTAAACAGAATCAACAGATTCGCATTGTCGCGTATAAGATGTTTGGGAATTTTTGCATACGTCTGACAGAGATAGAAGCAGTCAACGTTCGAGTGGCGCCCCATTGCAAAGTATTCTCGTATCGTATCTTGCTTGTCACATGCCACGTCATCGAAGATAAAAATTGAATTCGGGAGCGATTCGCTCGGTGGGATGACGTCATTGTTATTCGAAAATGTAAAGTAGCCAATTTCATCTATCGGGGTCAATAAATTCTCCAAATACTGATATTTCGGCTGTTGCAACGACTTGGAATACACGTACACGTTCTCAAAGCGAACACCGTGAGGACTTTCCAATAAGATCACCAACACGTTGGTCTTTCCGCAATTTGATGGGCCGCAAATCAGACAGCGTATAGTGTTTGGTAGCATGCTACCATGTTTGCGTCTTGTTTTCGAGGACATCATTTGCGATTTATCGTCAAAATTTGTTACGCGTATCGTCACAGGTTGTCGCACGAATCGCATCCTCTCCGCGAACTGTGAAAAATGATTTTGATACGTCGAAGCGGCGACGCGCCCTATTTATAGGTCCACGCTGAAGCAAAACAGCTCAGTATTCAAAATGCTTCTGATCCTGTCGGATAATTGTAATATTCGAGACTTAACCTCTGAACAGTTGAAATATATACCAAAGATTATTCTACTGCGAGACTTTGGCAGACACATTGATCAGTTGTGGGACAGACTCGCCGAGCATATAAAAGCTGATTCTGAGGTTCAACAGTATCGTCGGTGCCTGGAACATTATACTCACCCTTGGCAGCGAACGCATATCGACGGTCCGGCACCATTGATTAAAAACTGTAGCGAATGTCGCCAACGGGAGTAAAGAAAGGTTGTGGTTTGTTAAATCGGGTGATAAACGCGCTACCTATCGAATTACATATCCCGTGATACCAGTTTTGCGGCCCAGGAACACATCTAGCAAAACGATTGGCTAGAGGTGATCAAGGCATCAATCCGTTGGACGCAGCGTGTCGCGAACACGATATTGCGTATTCGCGCAGTAACTACCTCGGCGAAAGGCACGCGGCAGATAACGTACTCGCTGACAACGCGCAAAAACGCATCGTTGCGCGTGACTCGACTTTAGGTGAAAGAGATGCTGCTACAGCTGTTTGGGCAGCTATGAAGGCCAAAATGAAAATCGGAATGGGGATGAATACAAAAACTCGCAAAAGGACTCCAAAGGGAGCATCGAAAAAGCGGATTCTCCCAGTGGCAAAACGGGGTGGTATATTACCACTTCTCCCGCTGCTAGGTGTTCTCGGATCGTTAGCTGGTGGAGCGGCGGGGATCGCTAAGGCGGTAAACGATAATAAGATGGCGCAACATTAGCTACAGGAAATGCAACGCCATAATCGCTCCATGGAAGGTCGTGGACTTTATCTCGTACCATACAAGCGCGGGCAGGGAATATCAAAACTAAAAAAAAAAACACCGAAAAGAAAATAAAAATGCCTGTCGGCGTAACTACCGACGCGCAATTGGAGGAGTTGGCAAAACGTATGCGTATTCCATTCTTTAGAGGTGTTTTCATGCGCAATGCTCTACCTGCCGGAGGAGTACGTCAAAACGAGAGCGGTATCGTAAATTTGGACAATGTCGAGGAGCCGGGGACTCATTGGGTTGCGTATGCGAAGAGAGGGTGTCGAGCTATATATTTGGACAGTTTTGGGAATCTTCGACCGCCTAAGGAATTGGTACAATATCTGGATAAAGATACTGTGAAAATCGAATACAATCGAATGGCTTATCAGAAGTACGAACAGAGCAATTGTGGACAACTATGTCTACACTTTCTACAAACGATTGGCACCAAATTTAAGGATTGACTTCCCACCACTCTGATTCAGTACTAGTCGAGTCGTACAGCTCGGAATATGTCGTTAACATTCACTCTAACCGGCAAGAGTAGCACCCTCGCAGTAAGCTACTTTCCGCCCATAGATTTGAGCGACGATGATTACGAGCTTGGTCTAACAAACTTTGAAACTTATCACATAATACCGAACATCGCCTCGAGTAATGATAAATTCTACTTCGCCGTAAACTATGACATCAACAACAGCGTCGATAGCACTCATGAATACATTACGATTCCCCACGGCTCCTACGAACTAGACGCCATCGCCAAGTACTTGAAGCAACGATTACTCGAACGGTATCCTCAAAAAAATCTCGGCGACACCGATGACGGTGACAACGATGCGTATCCTATAGTGTGGCGTCCCAACAACAACACCATGAAAAGCGAGCTGTACTGCTCGTTCGCCGTAGACTTTACAAAGCCCAATAACATTGGATCGCTATTGGGATTTTGGACGAATCGGGTATTAGAACCAGGACGGTGGCACGAATCGGACGATCCAATTAATATCATGAACGTGAACATTATTCGCATAGAATGTAGCGTGACCGCTTGCGCGTACATCAATGGGAAGCGCGTACATACGATACATGAATTTTCTACGAGAGTCCCAGCAGGATATAAGATATCGGAAATGCCCGCGCAAATCATTTACCTTCCAATCACCGCACAAGTTATTTCGGATTTAACGATACGCGTTGTGGATCAAGACGGACGGTTGCTTGATTTTCGAGGTGAAGAGATTACCATCAGACTGCAGGTACGACGACGACGATAATACGCGTGGTGCGAACGAAAGAGATGCTTGTATTGCACAACTCCAGAAACCTGTTTCTTCCAAGTGAAATTGTTTACAACAACAACAACTGCAACAGGTTTGATCACGCTAAAAAGGAGAGGCTCACTGCTGCGAACATTGCATTTTTGAAATCATTGGGATTCATTGTACGCATTTAAGTTGAAAAAAATGGCTGACATTCTAAGCATTGGAGGGAAGCCGACGTTAGATGATCGCATCATCAAGCTCGAGACTCACGCATACAACCCATTCGTCAACACGACGTTTGGGTATAACGATGAGATAAGAATACCTATACAGCAATAGGATTTATACACATTGCCGTGTGAAAGTTTCCTCTACTTGGAGGGGAAATTGAAGATAAATAAGCCAAACGATGCACTAACGGTTACGTTGTGAAATAATTGCATGGCGTTCTTATTCGATGAGATTCGGTACGAACTGAATGGTGTGGAGATTGATCGCAACAGAAACGGTGGAATAACTAGCACGCTTAAAAACTATGTATCGCTGACATCTGGCGAAGACAAAAATATGGAGAATGCCGGATGGGGCTTGAAACGACGTAATGGGCTAATAGTGAAAAATCATTTCAATTTTTGCATCCCACTCAAATATTTGCTGGGATTTTGCGAGGACTACAAACGCATGATTATTAATGCGCGTCACGAATTGATTTTAATACGATCGCGCAACGATAACAATTCTCTAATAGGATCGCCGATGTTGGAACCAGAAATTGAATTACTTAAAGTGCAATGGCGGATGCCTCATGTGACGTTAAATGACGTTAATAAGCTATCGTTGCTACATACTTTGGAAAGTGAACAAAACCTGAGCATTTGTTTTCAATCGTGGGATCTGTACGAGTATCCTCTCTTGCAGAGCACGACCAAGCATTCATGGGCCGTGAAGGCATCTGCACAGCTGGAGAAGCCGCGAGTTATTATCCTTGTTCTACAGACTGATCGAAAGAATGTGATGAGCGAAGATGTTACTAAGTTTAACAACTGCAAATTGGCCAATGTAAAACTTTTTCTCAACTCGGAATTTTACCCATATGATGATCTGAATTTGGACTTTGACAAGAATAAGCATGCCATCTTGTACCACATGTATACGCAATTCCGTAAATCGTATTATGGACATAGTTGCAACGAGGCATTATTCACCGTGGCTGAATTTTTACAATTTGGTCCCCTCGTGGTGATTGATTGCTCGCGACAAAATGAGTCGATCAAGAATGGCACCGTGGACGTGCGCATAGAATTCGAGTGTAAAGAGAATGTACCTGCAAATACTACGGCCTACTGTCTGATTCTGCACGATCGGGTGATTGAATACAATCCGTTGACAAACGTGGTGCGCAAAATAAATTAAATTGCCACGCTACTTGTCCGCCCTCTCCTGTGCCAAATTCATACAAAATTTCATCGTGAAAATCGAGATGCTTTATAAGAAAGACCCCATTCTCTCATCTGTCTTGGAAGTGAGCGGACCTCCAAATTGTATTGATAATGGTCGTGCCAACATTTGTTGACCTGCAAGGGTTTATCATCGATGGAAGATTTGTCGTCAAGGAAGTGGCTATCCTACGAAATGGAACAATTCTCTCGCACTATAATTTTGGGAGTTTGATGCCACAATTTCTTCTTACGAAATTCGACAAATCAAGCATCCGATGGTTGGTGGCAAAACATCATGGGCTACGGTGGGACGATGGAGACGTTCCGTACAGTATGGCTAAACAGCTAATTACGAAAGCTGTTGCTGATGCGATCGATGAAGAAGATGACGCATCCCATATCGTATATGTTAAAGGGCTGCAGAAACGCGACTGGCTTGCAAATTTCCTGGATGAAGACCCGAGAATAGACGTGGTCATCGAGACGCTGGACATTGACTACGAGGATATAAAATCTCTAAATAAGCTAAATGTAGTTAATACTCTGCGATGCGGCAGACACGCAAAGCACTGTGCCATGCAAAATGTATTTAAAATATTCAACTGGTGGTCTAAACGCCAGAGAGAAATTCATAAATAAATAAAATCAATTTTTCAATGTATAAATGTTTTTTCTTCACCCTCCCCAACCTCCTGCATGTAATGTACGCTAGATTAAAACGATAGTTATAATTATGCAGAAGCGGTTCGATTCACGTTCAGAGTGGTATGATTCACGTTCAATACCCGTTCAATACCCGATCAAAGCCGTTCAATACGCGATCAATACCCGTTGGACACACGTTCAAAGCTGTTCAATACCCGTTCGATACCCGTTCGGTACCCGTTCAATACCCGTTCGACACACGATCAATGCGATATGATTCACGTTCGATACCCGATCAAAGCCGTTCGATGCACGTTCGATACGCGATCAAAGCCGTTCAATACCCGTTCGACACACGTTCAAAGCCGTTCAAAACCCGTTCGACACACGATCAATGCGATATGATTCACGTTCGATACCCGATCAAAGCCGTTCGATGCACGTTCGATACGCGATCAAAACCGTTCGATGCACGTTCGATACCCGATCAAAGCCGTTCAATACCCGTTCGACACACGTTTAAAGCCGTTCAATACCCATTCGATACGCGTTGAAAGCCGTTCAATACCCGTTCGATACCCGTTCAAAGTCGTTCGATGCACGTTCGATACCCGATCAAAGCCGTTCAATACCCGTTCGACACACGTTCAAAGCCGTTCAATACCCGTTCGATACCCAATCAAAGCCGTTCAATACCCGTTCGATACGCGTTCAAAGCCGTTCGATACCCGTTCGATTCATGTTCAGATTGGTACGTTAGGCGTTGAAAGTGGTATGATACACGTTTGATAGATGTTCAATACACGTTCAGAGTGATACGATTCACGTTCGATTCACGTTCAGAGTGGTACGATAGACGTTGAAAGTGGTATGATACACGTTTGATAGATGTGTAATACACGTTCAGAGTGGTACGATTCACGTTCGATTCACGTTCAGAGTGGTACGGTTCACGTTCGATTCATGTTCAGAGTGGTACATTAGGCGTTGAAAGTGGTATGATACATGTTTGATAGATGTTCAATATGTGATCGAAGTGGTATGATACATGTTTGACAGATGTTCAATACGTGATCGAAGTGGTATGATGGACGTCTAATAAACGATCAATATGATATGGTCTAGTCGAATGATGTGTTGAAAGAAGGAGAAACGATTCAGCCAAATGATACATGCGAAGAAGAAGAAGGAGAGGATGACCAGTGAATAATTCGAATAAGATGCATAGAAGGTGAGGATGGTCAGCGAAAATGCTGGGGGAGTACATAGAAGGAGAGGGTGGTCAGTGAAGAAGAAGATGAAGAACAAAGACATCTTACTTTGCAATGGATGCAACTTTAGGCATGGGCCCACATGTGGGAGCTTGGAGATGCAGCGAGACCAGTCGTCCGTCAAAGCTTGACAGCGAACAGTCGTTTTGACATTTTTTGAAGTTGTTTTTTGCGATACAGTTTGTTATACAATGGGATTAGAACGAATTGCGCCGGAGTGTGACCCCGAGGTATGTACTTTTAAATAGTTTTACATTTATCGCGTTTAACCATTGATACCGAGTGAGATTAAAATCGGACGTTTGTGTAAATATTATATTGCTAATTATGTTGTAGGGCTCGCCACCACCGTCACCCGTGTGGTCGGACGACTGGGTGTCACCGCCACCGTCACCCCCCTCACCACCACGTTGGTCGCCGCCGCCATCGCCGCCGGCGCCGCCTCCATCGCCACCGTCGCCGCCTCCACAGGTACGTAATACTTTGCATCGCTTTGTGCGTTTGATGTGCGAATATTATATCGATGTTTGTATGTGTTTTAGGCGCCGTCGCCCGCGTATGGGGCTGCGAACATTTCCTCACCATCGGATACGATCGTATCCGATGCATCGGCCGATGCCGATGCCGATGCCGATGCCGGTGCCGATACCGATGGTGAGGATATTTGCGCTACCACCAGCACCCCCATCACCACCACCACCGCCATCGTCACCGTCGCCGCTGCCTCCCCCATCACCACCACCCCCCTAGCCACCTTTTAATTACTTTAATTTTTTCCTTTTTTTTCTATTTCATATTTTTTTCCTTTATTATTAATCATTTTTTATATTACATTTATATTATATTTATATTATATTTATATTTATATTTTTTCTTTTTATATTGTATTTTATATATTCAATTTTTATATTTTTCTTCTTTATTTTATATTTTTTTATATTCTATTTATATTCTATTTTTATATTATATTCCATTTTTATATTATATTTATTATTTAATTGTATTTTCTTTTGTTTTTATTATTTTATTTTCTTTTCTTTTATATTTATATTTTTTTATATTCTATTGAATTTTTATATTTTTATATTTATATTTGTATTCTTACATTTTTTTTGTAACAATATAAACTGTAACTTTGTAATTTTGTAACAATATATTTTTTTAAACATATGTTATTTCTCCATTTCATTTATCCTCCTTCTCTCGTCGCCACGTAATTCTAGGATTCGGCGTTTCTACATGTATTATATTTCGTTCGTGCGTTCTTCGCGCCGTGATAATGACATCATCCTGCACGGCTGCTCCAGAGGAGTCAAATTACACACGATCGTGCGACACGCTGCGATGTTAAGATTGAAAATCATTTTGAAAATTTTTAGAACGAAAGCGATTGTGATCCTAAGTAGTGCTGTCTCTTTCCCTCCCTCGAATTTAACTTTAAAATAATGCTCTCTCTTTCCCTCCTCCGAATTTAGCTTTAAAATAATGCTCTCTCTTTCCCTCCTCCGAAGACGCGGTGCGTAAAAACGCCGATCTTTCCCGACATTGTCCGACATCATCCGATAAAAAAATAATGGATTATGCTTGGTGACGCTCGGTATATGTACCATTCATTAAAGACTAATGTTAGAGAGTGGGCGTTGGGGGAGTTGGTTAGGCGGCTGACTCGTAACGCGGAGGTCTTGGGTTCTCGAGCCCCGTCGCCCGAGATTCAGTTTTTCGATTATTCTTAATATCTTAAATTAATATTTCCTTCCTTACCGACTGTGGTTGGTACCACGCTCCAGAGTAGCAGCAATTCATACCCGCGGTTCCTCCTCGATGCGGTTCGGTATCGATTGATTCGATATCTTCTGCTCTCGCGCCATACCCCCACCACTTCGCCATCTGTATGACGTCATCCGCCGCCCGGCCGCGCGCCGCCCGCCCGCCGCCTGGCCGTCTGCGGGAATTTTCCGCCGACTTTTGAAACTCAAATTTGAGTTTCAAGGTCGGAGGAGGGGTGGGGGAAATGGCCTTCGAACTCAAATTTGGGTTAGAATCCCCTTAGCTATACTACTCCAGTTCACCTGTTCGCGCGAGTGCGGGTTGCAAGATTAAATGATGACCCTGTACAGTAATTCCTCGCCGAGGGCTCGGTTTGGCGTATACGATGAAGACTTTTCGTTATCCCCACCACATCTTTCTCTCTCTTGTCCGGCGAAGGCGAGAGCGAGATGGAACGAGTGCGAGTGAAAGGCACTGAAAGCGAGCGAGGGCGGTACGAGACAGGCAACGCGTTGATATTTTGTCTCGCTCCGTCTTTCTGATGCCTGACACTACGTCGTTTGCGTGCACAACCGGCGTGCACGATAGTCGTGAGCGCTCATGGTAATGTTGTGCCCACGTAACGCCCAAGTACACGTATTATACACGCTACTATACATTATACATATTATATTATTCAAGAACGTTTTCGAGACGTTTCTAAGCTATGAGAGTCGCGAGGCAACCGCGAATCTACGAAATCAGTAAAAATGCGAGTGCTTCGGCACAACAGTAAATACAAACACGGCTTCCGTGAAAACTTGACGCAGACCCGGCTCAAGTCTTTCTGCGCCCTAGCCGAACTTGTCAAATTGTGCCCTTTATTATAATATATTATAATATATATATATTTGAGATTATTTATGATTTTTAAAGTGTCTTGAACCTACATATATGGAAAACCAGTTAAAGATATTACTTATTGTTAGATTTAGAAGTAGAAAAGTATAAAATCTGACACAAAATAAAATTGGGGAATATGTAATTTATTCCTAGGTAGAAGAAGTTTTTGAAAATTGAATTTCTTTCGTTTAAGTTTCAAGAGACAAAACATTCACAATAATCTAATATTTGCGCGCCTGTACATTTGTCGGTGTTAAATCGTTTCGGGCAACTACATACACCCGATGGAAAAGATAACCCTTCCTATTCATGCTTTAACTAGAAAGAGCATAGCAGGCGTGTACATACATCACGTGTGGCATAAAGTTGTAAAGCTCCTGAAAGGGCCCACAGATGTTATGATCTTCCATACCGTTTGGCGTACTCTCTGAACGATAAACGTACGGCGGCTACCTATGCAACTTGTCGCCTGAGTTGTGTCATTTTTTTTTTGGACTTTACTATATTTTGTGTTTGAATAAGTGTATCTTTATATAATCTTGAAAATACATTTCTGCAGCAACGCGAGAGACCGGCGGGAGGGGTATTTTCGAGAGAATATGGTTTACAAGCTTATTAATTAGGGGTGCGCACGAACTCGATGTGTAATCAGAGTGCCACTACTTAGGATGAAATTTACAGACGAACGGGGCGTATAGTCGAGGAACTGCTAGGAAGTGCTAGGAGAAGGTTGAAGTATTCACAGTCGAACCGCGTCTCAAACCAGAGAGCTATTAGGAGGGTGGTAAATTTACAGACGAACCTGATGCGAAATCAGGGAGCTGTTGAATACAGGAGCACCTGATGCGAAATCAGGGAGCTGTTGGATACCGACGAACCTGATGCGAAATCAGGGATGCGCTAGGATTATTGTAAACGAGGATGAACCTGATTGTAAAATCAGGGAGCCTTTAGGAATAGAGTCCAACGCGGACGAACTTGACTTTAATAACCAGGGAGCCGCAGAAAGGTCAAACGTCGTGAACGAACCTGATGCGTGCAGGGATGGCTGAGGGTGAGCGGAATAAAGGAGTCAACAGGGATTCAACACGTACTTAAATTCAAAAATGAGCTTTATTCACACGGACTTGAAGTCTGTTCACGGAATGTGTTTCCGCCTAAAACCTGATCATAAAACGATGGCGTCGTCTTCAGACGCGTATTCGGCAAGTCAAGCGCACTCGTCGAATTGACCATACGTTGACCAGGCGTAGGGAAAACCCCAGACCTAGTAGGGTAAACGATATAGTTATTAAACAGGGTACAGAACTTGACCACTTCAAATTTCTGCCGCTATAGTAGTAGCAAGGCTATGCCGATTTTAATACAGGTCCTCTGAGGGGAGCGCGGGGGCGGGGGGAGCTTTGGGCGCGGGGGCAGCGGGGAGAGGAAGACTGGCACACGAGCCGTGGAGTGGGGGAAGCCGCAATCATGGATGGGATCAGTTCAGGTCGACCCGCCGCAGAGACCTCTCCAGACACGGCCCGCCGTCAGAAATTTTTTCAGAGGGATGAAATGACCCCCGAAAATTTTTTCATACCTAACCGAGGGAGGGGACGACCTTGGCCCACCCCCGAAAATCTTTTTCAAACTCGATCCACAACCCCGAAAATTTTTCCATACCAACAAACATACAGACATTTATTTCCAACGAAGAGAAAAAATCATTTTCATCCACGATCTAGCGACCCATTATGCAGCATGCATTCTAAAGTTAGCAGTATTTCAAAATGCTTTTAAAATCTTAACGTCGCAGCGTATCGCGCGATAGTGTGTAATTCGAATACTCTGGAGCAGCTATGCGGAATGATGTCATTTTCACGACGCTAAGAACGCGCGAATCATAGAATTATGCGGTGTCAGCAGAAATTTTTTTCCATACCAACAGACATACAGACATTTATTTCCAACACAATAAATAATCATTTTCATCAACAATCTGCCGAACCAATATGTAGCAAACATTCTAAAGCTAATAATTTTTAAAGCATAGTAGCATATCGCACGATCACGCGTAATTTGAGTACGCGTGGACTGCTGCTTGAGATGACACCATTTTCACTGCGCGAAGAATGCACGAACGAAATATAATACATTTGGAAACGTCGAATCATAGAAATAAATATGTGGTGAGGAGAGAAGGAGGAAGACGGATAAATACATGGAGAAATAATAACTTTTTTAAGAAATTTATTTTAAAATTAAAAGAATATAAAAATAGAATACACATATAATTAAACATTTTGCTATAAAAGAATTCCAACACCGCCTCAGCATTTACTTCGAAAACCTACGCGATCTACAGATTTATTGAGATAGCGGGAAGTTAGTATTACACCTAGACATATCTTGCATCTACCGAAGCGAAGCGAACAATCAAATTACATTATATGATATATTTGCGCCATGTAAAAAACCTTCTACCGACAACTTATAAAAATTCTGTAAAACATTCGCCACGAAAATCCAAGACAAGGTTGGCCGCGTCACCAAACTTGTATTTTCGCCTTCCCGTTTTCTTTCGCAATAAATTACATTTCTTAGTTTTATCCCTATATAATTGTTAATGTATCGTTACTTTTCTTCATAAATGCGATCATTTCCTTATTCCTGCTCTATTCCATAAAGTCTTTAAGTTGGTTCGCGTGTACGCGGAGCGTTCGTCGCCCTTTATACTGTAATTATTGTTATCATTCGTGTTTTTGATGGTGTGGGGGCTAATCCACACAGGTGTTAGTTTCTTGACCGTCCGTGTCTTAGCGTCTCGTCGTGCAGTAGCAGTTGGTCTACAATTTCAAAAGACCATTCCGCGGTTTTCTTGTCGTAGTATTGGAATTAAAATTAAAATAAATTTAATATAATATTGAAATTTAATATTGAAATTTAATATTGAAATTTTATATTGAAATTTATATAAATCCAATAATGAATAACTTTCAATTAATAAAATTGTAGAAAATATTGTTAAAAATAATCTTACTTCATAAAAAACTGACCCAATCGCTCCTAGTATTCAATAATTTGAATTTGAAGCCCAACCAACAATTATCACAGGGTAAACACCTATTCTTAATAAATGTAAAATTCCAATTTTTTATTGAATATAGCAAAAAATAATTTATAAATTAAGCCCATTCGTATAAAAATTTATTAGATAAATCAAGATATAAATCGATCTGGCTCACGTCGATTTGAACTCAAATCATGTAAGATATTGAAAATCGAACAGACTTAAAATTTAAACTCCCGCATTCAAATTATATGAGAGGAGAATTAGAAAGGATAGGAAAATTCATACTGGGCAGTGAAACAAGAGCATGCAAATATTGGCTAAAGAAAGAAAGTATGTAGGCTTTGTAAGAAAGAGGTAATTAGATGAGAATGGAAAAAACTTGGCTATTTTACAGGAGATAATAGGGAGAATGAAAAGATGGGAAGAAGAGGAAAGTGATAAAAGAAGATTATGCAACATAGAATAGATTAGGAAACACTTGTAAAATAAACAAATTGTTAAGACACGGCAGGATACAATAGAAGGGCAGGACTTACACTGACACAATCACAGGAATGAAATGGGAAGAGTATATGATCGTGAATTTGTAACACGAAAGTGAGCAATAAATTAAATTATTATTATTATTATATGTTTTCTTTTTCTATTGTATTTTTATATTTTTCCTTTTATTTTATATTTTTATATTCTATTTGTATAGAGAGAACTAAAAAAAATTTTTGAGAATTTTGCGGTTTATTTACAGATAGAGAATTGAGGCGATACAATAGATACGTAACAGTTTCGGCGAATGTTATCGCGGTACTACTGCTGCATGAAACCGAGCACTTGGGTCGGTCACGAGAACGTGAGTGTATGAGTGTATGTGAGGTGTTGTGTGGAAGAGTATGTATGTAGGATGCCGCGAAAAGTAAATAGGAAGTCCATCAGCTGTTCGAGAATGTTCTAGTTGTTTTGCGGCTGATGTGAAAAAGAGAAAGAGAGAGAAAGAGAAAGAGAGATTGATAGAGAGAGATGATTCTGCCCAGATACTATTTATATTCTATTTTTGTATGTTTTCTTTTTGTCGGATGTATGATTCTCCGATTGTAAAGATGACACTACATGATAAGTCGCTGTATTTCAAGCCGGATACAGTAACATTTTTATTTGACTTTGATCTGTGTATAGACTATATGTATCCGCGATTGTGTGAAATTGCACGAGATGTGCAGACGAAATTTTTAAATTTTGTTAATGTGTTACAACTGAGCGATGCTGCCTGCGAAACATTAGATACGTATCGTCCTGCTAAAATCATATATGATTGTGAATATTTCGACGAGGATTCTCTTGTAGATTGTGAACTGTTAGCATGCGCCTTTAATGATATTGTAGATGATGCTCGTAGCAAAAAATTTTAAATTATATTTGTATTCTATTTTTATATTCTTTTAATTTTAAGATAAATTTCTTTAAAAAGTTATTATTTCTCCATGTACTTATCCGTCTTCCTTCTTCTCTCCTCACCACATAATTCTTTCTATGAGTCGACGTTTCCAAATGTATTATATTTCGTTCGTGCGTTTTTCACACCATGAAAATGGTGTCGTCTCACGGAGCTGTCCCCGGGGACTCAAATTACGCGTGATCGTGCGATATGCTGCTATGCTTTAAAAATTATTAGGGGGTCATTCCATCCCTCTAAAAAAATTTTCGACGGCGGGTTGGGTCTGGAGATGTCTCCGCGGCGGCTCGACCTGGACTGATCCCCTCCATGATTGTGGCTTCCCCCACTCCGCGGTTCGTGTGCGCAAAGCCAGTCTTCCACTCCCCGCTACCCCCGCGCAGAGTTCCCCCGCACTCCTCCGCGCGCCCGCACTTCCCCCCGCCCCCGCGCTCCCCTCAGAGGATCTACGTTCGATTCGGCATAGCCTTACTACTCATAGTATAATGAACCTGCGCGTTTCCACATCAATTTCGTTTCAAGCAACAATCGATGATTTTAGTACAAGCGTTCCGCTATGAAATCGTCGGAAAGGAAAATGCGAAATTTCAGCTGTCAAAGAAGGCTTAGCAGAAATCTTTAGAGCGGCGACTTCTTTAATGATAATCATTGTTCAATTTTGTTTTCCGTGAATGCCATTGATCATAATAGGTGACAAGAGCCCAGTGTTATCATTCGTCATACGTCCAGTCGTGTCGACCATGCTTATGTTGTGTTTCGGGGGGTGTTCAATAACTGATTCGGCGAATGCACAGTAA
Source organism: Andrena hattorfiana (assembly GCA_944738655.2). Classification (NCBI taxonomy): domain Eukaryota; kingdom Metazoa; phylum Arthropoda; class Insecta; order Hymenoptera; family Andrenidae; genus Andrena; species Andrena hattorfiana. The sequence goes on from OX122895.1 coordinate 13,792,121, forward strand.
TACAGTTATTGACCACTAGTAATTTTCGTGCTGAAAAATCGCGATACAAATTGATTTAGATCTTTGAAGGCACGGGGCAATATGCCCTGCTTTTATATGTTTTCGAGTATGCACCTCTGATGTCTTCTGATTTTTCATTGGTCCGGAGGTCGGTACGATAATTCGGAGATTAAAGGCGCTTGACGAAAGAAAAAAAGAAAAGAAAAAGCAGAAGAAGAAAAGAAAGAGCAGATGAGAGAAAAACTAAAGAGGAGCCAATGAGACCGCGGCGAAGTGCACGGCATACGTCGCACAGTGGTGGGAAATCCCGATAACCTGGCCAAAATATGAAGGGGACCTTTGATTTGTACAAAAATGAGTATACGAAGGTTTTCGAGGTCACTCATTACGAATCATAAGTCAAAATTGTAAAAAAGTATTTGTAATCGTCAAAGAAAAAACTATCTTTCGAAAACTTCAGAATACCAAGCTTAGACCAAATCTTATATTTTTCTGATATACGTGTCCGCCATTCTGTTTTCTGCAATTTTTACTTAAGATTCGTAATGAGCGACCTCGGAAACTCCAGAATACAAAGTTTAGACCAAATCTGATGTTTTTCTGATATACGCATCCACCATATTGGTCCCCAATTTTGTTCTTTTTTTGCAATGTTGATTTGAGTTTCATAATGAGCGACCTCGAAAAACTTAGTATACTCGGTTTGGTACAAATCAAAGGTTCCCGTCATCTTTTGCCCATGTTGTCTCGATTTCCAATCACTAATTCATTACTAAGCATGCTCTTAAACTGAAAGTTACAATTTATTGTACCCCTTTTTTCTTTACCTCTGTTCTATATGGTCCACGCTTTAAATTGAGTCTAATACCACCACAGCAATTTGCGGCATTCTTAATGTCGGTCTGCATTAGTAGTACTCCTGTACATGAGTTTCAGAAATTCTCTATAATAGATAATTTCCAAAATTAAAAAAAATATGAATACACTTTTCTGATAGTCTAGGCTTCGCTAAATCTGTAAATACTATTAATATAATCATTTCGATAATTGTACTGTAGATAACAGCAGCCTGAATGCGTATATGAAACAGCGTCGTAAGAATGTCGTAGGGTAATGGCAGGCAATATGGAACATCTGATTTCAAAAGCTTGTGAAATATATGAGAATTTGTTTTTTTTAATAACACTGACATGAGGTGACGAAGGAATTAATGCATAATCATATTTACATAATCAAATGTAAAGAAATCCAATTGTTTTGCAATTATAGTAAAAAAAACTGAAAAGAGTGAAAATCGGCCGTTCGAAAAAATGGGTCCTAATATGGAACACCTAGGAAATTTGTAAAGAAAATCGAAACGTCTTTACTTTTTTTTTTACTAAAAATGAAGATTTATTAAGTAGCAGATACAAATAAATAAATATACATCATTTTTGGAATTTATTTCTGCTTTTTGCGTCTCCTACACGTTGGTTATGCGAATAATACGTCGAAAACCCCACATTCTTCGTGTGCCCACTGAAAGCAGCGAATACATTGGTTCTACTTTTCATTGTCATTATTTTTATAATTATCATCGCAAAATAAATATTCCACATCATCGTCGACATCATCATTATCAATTTCATCTATGTTACTCGGTATGTTCCATATTACGTACACACATGTTCCGACAAGAAATGAAGAATTATACTAAGAAAAAAGTAACTTTATTGGTAAACTATTGATGAATAATCAAGAACACACATCTTTAATGATAAATTATATCAAAATAATACTTTGTGACATACCTTCACTACAATATTTAACTGTTTCATGAACTTTTCTGAAACCTTTACACCCCACGAAAAATTTAACGTTTCTCTTTCAATGGATGCCCGACTGATGTCGTCAGTATCAATTGTCAGTATCGTCGTCTATTTTGTCGAGTTCGTTATTTCTTCATCGAAATTTTACGAAATTCCATATTACGTGCCGTTCCATATTACCTGCCTTTACCCTACTCAATCGTCTGACTTTAAATGCAAAATAATGATAGAAATAACGAAAAATAAGTATTAAAAGTACGTGATAGCCATGACTCATATTAATGAAATTATACTATTCTAACATTGGATTCGGAAGTTCGTAAAATGCCATTTTGGCCAGGTTTTCTGGATTTCCCACCACTATCCGTCGTGAAGGGTGCACATGAAACTCACCCTGCCCCAAGACAATATGCCTTTGGTTTTGATATGGTGATAGATGGTTTTAATAAAAGTGATTTTAAAGTAAAAATATATCATTTTCTTTTATATTCAGCAAGCGTTTAACAACTGTACCTGAACCGGTCAACAACTATGCCACGACCGGTCAATAATTACAATTTTGAGTTATGTTTCTTTACAATAGCATAACATGGAAACCACTGATTTCTCAAAGTTTCTTTGGTGTTATAATCATCTTCGATACTTCTCTTTCCGCCTGGTATAACAAAACTTCATTTATAAAATCCAAGTTACTTATTCCATAGCGATTACCTAAACTGAAGCTCTTAGGTGGTCAACTACTGTATCGTTTACCCTACTAGCTCTCCAGGACCGCGCTTACAGTTCGGCCATCCTAACACTTAATCGCCCCTGATTAACCATCCCGTTGATACGCTGTTACAAATCTTCGATACTTCTCTTTCCGCCTGGTATAACAAAACTTCATTTATAAAATCCAAGTTACTTATTCCATAGCGATTACCTAAACTGAAGCTCTTAGGTGGTCAACTACTGTATCGTTTACCCTACTAGCTCTCCAGGACCGCGCTTACAGTTCGGCCATCCTAACACTTAATCGCCCCCGATTAACCATCCCGTTGATACGCTATTACAAACATTCGCGGCGCTGACAATTACACGTTTAACATAAACAGACAAAGACGCTAATGCAAAACATAAAACAGATACAAAAATGTCCCAAGCATAAATGTACAGTAAGTTCTCGTTATAGCCCCGTTTTAATATGTAGTAAGCCCAGTGACTATCCCCACTATTTCTTGGAATTCTTCGGTCGAGAGTGAGAGAACCCGGTCACACGAGCTAGAGAGAACGAAAGAGTCGACAGCAACTTCGTGTCAACTGTTTCGTTCCCTCTCGCTCGGTCTTGGGTTTTCTTACTCGCGGCATCGGCCGCACGGAATAGTGTCTGCAACGCGTCGTACGCCCGCCGCCAGCCCCGTTTGTCGGGTTTAATACGAGTGTAGACTGTATTACGCTGCATATTTCACGTAGAACTACTGTTTTGACTCTGACGCCATCTGACAAGGGAAATTCGGTTCCCAGAACATTCCGATTTTTTTTTAAACGTGCAGATTTGTAGAGGACCTCGATAGAAGTTTCAGGCAATTTTTCGTTTGTGCACATTTTCGGGTTTTCAGGGTGAAAACACGCCGAAAGGTTAATGAGTGTGTTCCTATTTTTCAGTATATCTTGGAAATGATACATAGTATAAATGAAATAATACATAGTATATATGAAACAAAGTTATAATAATAAATAAAATCAATTAATTTAATTTATATATAAATTGTTAAAAATACATTTACGTCTTTTTCTAAATTTAATAAATTTTATAGACACAGTATTGGCTCCGTATGTGCTCGGTTTGGTGTACACGATAGGTGTTCGTCGCTACCCCCACCACTTCTGTCTCACTCTTGTCCGGCGAAGGCAAGAGCGAGATGGAACGAGAGCGAGCGAGAGCCACTGAAAGCGAGCGAGGACGGTACGAGACAGACGACGCGTTGATGTTTTGTCTCCCTCCGTCTTTCGGGCACCGTGATACTCCGTCCTTTGCGTGCGCGACGAGCGTGCGCGATGGTCGCAAGCACTTAGGTGAGCACGGGAACCGCATCGCAAAATCGTGACGCAGGCCCGGCTCAAGCCTTTTTTGCGCCCTAAGCGAACTTGTCAAATTGCGCCCTTTATTATAATACATTTATTTGAGATTATTTATCACTTTATTCTGCAAAATTAGGCGACTGCCTAGGGCGGAAAGTCGACAAGAAATGCAAAATGATATTTTCATTACTGGTATTGTGGAAAATAAACTTTAAAATTAAATATTACAAGTTGTACTATAAGTGGATTAAACTACGAATACAAATTCAGAGTAAGCTTATCAATAATCTCAAATAAATGTATTATAATAAAAGGCGTAATTTGGCAAGCTCGCCTAGGGCGCAAAAAAGACTCGTACCGTGCCTGGCTATCTGACCGTGGCGCGCATGCGTCGAGCAGTCACGATTTCATCTGAGTGCTCGCACCCGTCGCGCACGCTTGCCGCGCACGCAAAGCGTTTCATCTCACTCCCTCCTTCGGCCAGAAAGGAGCGAGAAACGAACACTCGGAATTAGGGATCTGTTCACGATAGGAGTTCAACGCCGGTCCCGACCAACGAGCACATACGGAGACATTACTGTAATTTTATAAACAGCTACTTTAAATATTTTTATAAATGAAATATTACTTTTATAGTCGCAATGAAATATTTTTATAAATAATTTTCAGAAATAATTTATATTTTTATCAATAAAATGTTTAGTTATAAATAAACAAAGTTAATGATAGATAAGTTTTAAGGATTAACAATTTGTTTTGGAAACAACAACAGTCCATTTTCAGAAGTTTGCATGCTGATAACGCCAAAGTTTTTTCAAAAGTAAAACGTTAATGTTAATAAATTCTCATCATTTATAATGCACCTATGCATATTGTACAAGAAAGGGAATTTTTGGACCAATTGATGTAATGAATGAAATTGCAAACATTCATGATGTTTTCAATAGGTATTATAAACACAATACGATGTGCTTTTATTTTTCGACTAATATAGCAGGAAGGTCATCCCACGCGATCACTTTTTGACGTCAATGTCAGGAATTTTTATCAAAATGAAACATGATGTAACTAGTCGATATGAAATTAGAGGGAGTTAGTTATTATTTGGATGGTTTCGAATTTGTTTCAGAACCACAGTTGTGAATTGATTACTTTTTGCATATCCCTTTTTGAAATTACGCTATACTCATAAACTTTTATCATTGGAACTATTTATCGTATTGCATTCATTCATTTCTTTTTTAATTTAGATTCTTTTGCCTATTCACATAATATTTTATGAAATTCATTTTTGAAACATAAAAAAATATAGACAAATTACAGTATTGTCTCCGTATGTGCTCGCTGGTCGGGACCGGCGTTGAACTCTTATCGTGAACAGATCCCTAATTCCGAGTGTTCGTTTCTCGCTTCTTTCTGGCCGAAGGGGGGAGCGAGATGGAACGCTTTGCGTGCGCGGCGGGCGTGCGCGACGAGTGCGAGCACTCAGATGGAATCGTGACTGCTCGACGCATGCGCGCGACGGTCAGATAGCCAGGTACGGCACGAGTCTTTTTTGCGCCCTAGGCGAGCTTGCCAAATTACGCCTTTTATTATAATACATTTATTTGAGATTATTGATAAGCTTACTCTGAATTTGTATTCGTAGTTTAATCCACTTATAGTACAACTTGTAATATTTAATTTTAAAGTTTATTTTCAACAATACCAGTAATGAAAATACCATTTTGCACCTCTTGTCGACTTTCCGCCCTAGGCAGTCGCCTAATTTTGCAGAGTAAAGTCATAAATAATCTCAAATAAATGTATTATAATAAAGGGCGCAATTTGACAAGTTCGCTTAGGGCGCAAAAAAGACTTGAGCCGGGCCTGCGCCAAGATTTTGCGAAGCGGTTCCCGTGCTCACTGTAAATGCTTGCGACCATCGCGCACGCAAAGTACGGAGAGTCACGGCGCCCAGAAGACGGAGGAAGACAAAATATCAACGCGTCGTCTGTCTCATACCGTCCTCGCTCGCTTTCAGTGACTCTCGCTGGCTCTCGTTCCATCTCGCTCTTGCCTTCGCCGGACAAGAGTGAGACAGAAGTGGTGGGGATAGCGACAAGCACGTATCGTGTACACCAAACCGAGCACATACGGAGACAATACTGTATTATTTTCCGAATTTTGCCTGCAACATCATATGTTTATTAATTATAAATAAGTATGACCATCTTTCTAGTCTACTGTCTACAAAATAAGTTTTTTCGTAGGATGGTATGTTCGAAGACAGCGGTGCGCCCCGTTTTAGGTAAGCGAGCCACGCGCTGCACTATTGCGGACGGTTTACCATACCACCCGAAACCCCGTATTACTTCAATCAGGTCAAAACATAAAATCGACTGGTCTCGTATCCGCCATAATGGTGTCATTTATGCCTGCGAAAGAGTTTCTTTAATTGCTTTTGTTTGAATTTCAATAGGGGTTAAGTATACCCAAAAGTCCCTGTTCCATATAATATTATGGTTCAACGTAAATACAGGGTGTTTTTGTTCTCGCCCTAGAGAAAATGAAACCTTGGAATAGACAAAATTTCGGGATGCGTCCTGCCATTGACGAATGAGGGTCTATGGTATAACAATAAAGTGCAGTTTACGAGTGGCTAAATCACGACCATAATGCCCTAAGTAAAATAGCAATTACTGAAAACAATTTGAAATACGCTTATACAACAACTGATTTAGAAGATGTAGAATAATGTTTTCGTATGTTATTGCGAGAGATAACTATTGAATTATTATAATAAATTTCGCTGTGTAATTTGTTATTTAAGTTTTTGTTAAGTATATATTTACATTTTGTTACATTTATATATTCTTGTTTTTTCCACACTTGGACATACTTTTGAAATAACCACATGAAAAATTGTATTTTCAATCATTTTCTTGTTATTTGTATTTTAACAATCATTTATTTTTTATTAACTACGTCTATTAAACCCGATGGTAGATGGCGAGCATCTTCTTAATGTAGTGTTTCAAATACAACAATGCCTCGGTACATCGGTGCAGTTTGGGACCGACAGTGTCAGAGTAACAAATAACTGCAACAGTCTGCTTTCATAAATTCCGTCACGAGAGAGACAAACAATGAGAGCGACAGGAACAGCATACATAGCTTCCCGGCCTATTCAGCTAGGTCGAATTGAACCGAACCCACCCGAACTAAACCGAGCCGGAGCCCTAACCAGTCGGTGGACCGGTAGCGACCGGCTCGCGTTCGTCTCAGAATTACGGTCCCTGATTCCCGACCGAAGTGCAATTGGACAGGAGCTTCGGTTTCCTTTTACATCCTTTCGCTATTACGGTCAGAATTTCTCTCCACTTTCGTTACTGTTACTAGTTACTTGACCGATATGTGACCGGTCTGAATTTCGGTTTCTGCTTCGGTCTCGACTCCCTGCTTGTGAGTCAATTTTGCGCGCTTCCATGTTACCTTCTCATTCATAGGGTGGACTTTAGGTTTGGACTTTAATACACCAGCATATCTAATTTTGGAGAAAATAAAAACGGACAAACTAAGGATTGAAGCGGGGAAAACAGCAATAAAATATGAGGAGAAAACGAAACGGCTGAATAAGAATAAAATAGTACAAAAATACTGGACGGAAATAGACGCGAAGCACGGAGAGAAAAAGTTGAAAAGGGAGAAAATGAGAGACTGCCTCATACAATAGGCAGAAAATGATGAATACCCAAGAAATGGTCAAAGAAAGAAGGAGAGGAAGAGAGTTCGTTGAGGAACTAACGCGAAGGGACAAGGCAGAGCAGTTTTAATGGCAATACGACAGAATACTAGGAGGCAGATACAACGTACATTACACAGAAATCCTACTAATATAAAAAATGTGAAAGTGTCTTTGGATGTTTTGAAGTTTGGATGGTTGTTACTCAATCTCGTCGCAACTATGCAATGGATCTTTCTGAAATTTTGTTTATACGTAGTGTTGTACCAAGGCGCCTGGGGTCGAGATTCTGGTTGAGAACCTCGTGGTGCTCCGGGTCGTCCTTCACAGTCGTCTTCCAACAGGCTCCGAAGGTTCTGGTGATAATATCGGGACAGGAATGTTGGGTTGGAAACCGAAAATAGGGGATCGTTGCGGGTTAAAGAGTTGGAACTCACCGTAGGGTTAAATAAGTTTATTCTATCCCGATCTGGGTGATAGGCGAAGCGAGTACTGTGTGTGTACGGATAACAAGAGGCGTGTCGCTCGTAGCATGTACAAGGTCTTATAGCTAATTCGGGGCGAAGCGGGGACCAGAGTGGTCGCCGTCTTCGGTTCGCTCTTCAGCGTTTTCTTCGAAGTGCTGACGGGGCTCGCGCGTTGCTGTCCGCGCTTTGGTGCTCGCGTGTGGCATTGGAATGCGCGGTGGTTGTAACATTCGGTCGTTGGCTGGATTACAACAGTAGTTTAGGACCAGGAATAACATATAGGATACTTTTTATCACGATTTTTTTAACCGGTCTGGACCAATTTTTGCTCAATTACTCTTTAGAACTCTCCGGAAAATATAGACTACCATGAAATCTAGACATCCCTTCCCCCTTATTTCACCCTCTTGACACTCCGTGAGAATCGAAGTTTTACCCGGGCAACGCCAAGTACTTTAAGCTAATATCCAGGAATAACCAGGGAGCAAATTACCTAAATGGAAACTACAGAGGCAAAGACGAAAGCATGATCGCCAGATTCAGATGTGGAAACGAAGAGCGGGGAAGCAAGTACTGGAAGGAAGGAAAAGGGACAGTAAGCAGACTATGTAAAGGGGCTAGAGCAGATACATCGATAAGAGAGATACTAAAGGGAAAAGAAGAAGGAGCAGAGTGGATGAAAAGGATGGAAAAAAGAGAAGAAAAGATGTCCAAGATGAAAGAAGAAGTCAAAACGAAAGCACAATCTTGAGTTAACAGACCCAGAAACACTTACACACACAACACATGTAACCTCATTTTGAGGCCGAAAGGCAAAAAAATAAACCTATTTAATACTAGAATTTTTTGTGATAAATTTTCTCCCAATCTCTAACTACTCAAATAAAATGTAATGGTATGTACCTACTAAGTTGTATAATATGTTACGTATCATAAGAGCTTCTACGAACTGGCGATATAATTTTTCGAGCGAGAGTTTAGTCGCTCATGAGAAATACATTGCCTTTCACAGAAGTGGATACATCACACTGTCCGCGAGCAACATTCTTGTTTTTGGGGGTATAGCATCAGAACAGTGATTGATCTAGGTGTGTAAGCTTCTAGCCTTATAAAGCTGATGAGTGTTCACGTAATAGTAACGAAGCTGTGATTGCGTGCAGTAAATCGTACGGTACGGTTATCGAAGAAGACGGCATTAACCTTTTAATCGATGAAGTACAAAACCGGCGAAGTCTATATCAAAAAGATTTGACCAAATATTCTATCGGGGATTAGTGATGGTGATAAATTTGGAGTTTCTTAACTATCTACACAACACATATTTATACTTACACACAACTATTTATTATTACTTACCTATATTACACCACATTGACTATACTTACTTTCTAACTAAATTAAACTCTAGATTGGTTCGGCCCGCGTTGGGTATTCTTGGCGCACCTCAAGTAATAACTTTCGTTACTACGTATTTCCGTTGCGTCCGCAGTTCGAGAGAGATCGACTTCTAGGTGCGTCGATTTGTCGATCACCTAATCGCCTTAGCCGTTTATTGTTTAATATTTAATTATGGGTGTTTACTGTTTACCGTTCTTTGTATATGTCTGGAACTGCGGCTCTCTATTTACTGCGGCAGGTGACGATCCGTGAATTCTCGAGCCGTCACAATTCAAAAGTCAGTGTTGTGACGTAGCGTCACGAAAACGGCATAATCCCGAACGTCCACGCGGCGGCACCGAGCGGAAACGAGCTCAGGCGCACCGTTCTCGCGACTCCCCATGGCTCCGTTAATTAGTACGCGAGATCGCGTTCGTTTCTCGGAGGCGTCACCGCAGTGATCGAAAATCGAGAAAACCTGGCCAAAACATGAATGTGATCATTGACTTGTACAAAAATGAGTGTACTAAAGTTTTCGAGGTCACTGATTACGAATGTTAAATAAAAAAAAAGCCCGTCCGCCGTCCATACTACGGCGAGACGATCGGACGTGGCTCGGGTGTCTACTGCTAGTGCCGAACACAGTACTGTGACAGTACCGAACACAGTGGAGTGACTGGACGTTGCCCAGGACTCTACATACTGTGTCTCTGTAACCTTCGATACCACGGCGAGACGACCGATCGGATCTAGGATGTCCCTTATAATGACCTTTTTTAAGGGCATCCGCCGGTCAAAAAATCGAAAAAAATTTGTTTGCATATTTTCATTCAACAACATTTAAAAAATGTTCAATTAAAATTTTGAATCGAAATTCCTAACGGTACAGATTTTATAGGCAGTTCAGGGGGATCACCAGTGTGACGTCCTTTAAATAGGCGTTTTTTTAAAATGGATTGTGAAGCAGGTATAATAGAGAGAAATGTGATTTTTTACTTAATAATACACTTATTGATCCTAAAAAAGAATCAATTTTTTTTTAATCGAATAAACGCATGGAAAATAGGGCGCTCACGGGCAAGTACCCGTCACTATAGACGAACGTGCTCGGCGTCAAACTTTAAGTACGTGTTTTTCAAACCAATTTTTCACGCAGTTTCGCCAAGATAAAAAATGCAATTCTTGACTGAATCTAAAAATTCAAACGGGATTTTACTCGTAATTATTCTGGCTTCCGCGCTACCCCGTATTGCGATTTTTCATACACTCCATTTTTTCACGAAACATTTTTGTGCGAAAAAACCCATGTTTCGGGGAACATTTGGCAATCATCGCCCAGTTGTTTCTAAACACTGCCTGAGGGTAGCGCGATAACAACACCTGTGTAATTAAGGAATATCTTTGGTTTTTTGATTTTTGATGATCCTGTCTACAGTTATCGTGTCTAAAGTTATCGTGGCGCCAGTGCAAGCCATTTTTTTTACAACGATGCAGCGCGCAATGCATATCAGAGGCGGGGGTGGGCAAAAAAGAAAAAAAATTATTTTGTACTCTGCATTTGTAGCAGAATAAAGTACAAAAAGTTTCAGGCCCATACATTGTATACTTTTTTCTAGAAAAAATCATAAAAGTCACCTATGTTTTCACGTGATTTGTCCGGCAGATGCCCTTAAATTTAATAATTCGGTCCGAGACGCCCCCTGATTTATTTCCCTTTGGTGTCGTAAATATGTGTGTACAATTTCGGCTCTATCAAACAACTCTAAATCCTGCCCCAGGAAGCTCACAAGGAAACATATCGAACCCGAAAATTCTGATTTTAATGAAACTCCGTACGACTGAAGAGCATGTCGGAGTATATAGAAACGATTTTTTTTCTGTGGAAAAACACTCTGAGGGGATGAAATCAGCCCTCAAATTTTCAGCGATTTTTCGTTTTTCGAGTATAACTTTGTAACGGTGCCAGGTAGAAGAAAACCGTAAATGAACAAAATGTTCAGTGTTTGATGCCGTATAACGTGCCGCAAAAGAAATGTTTGTACGTCCAACAATTTATAAATAAATTAAAATTTTCGTTATTTTACATATAATTTCTAACCGTGAGGGTTGGGGACGATCTTTTTCCGTGTAAAAGTTATAATTCGCAATGGTTTACTAAAATGTAAAAGGAAAAAATTTTGGTTCATTTGTTTATTTGTTTACAAAAATTTTCCGCCTTTGTCCATATTACTACCAACTGCCACTTGACAATCGAGGATTTCGATGAAACTTGGTATACAAGCACACCATTTGGAACTATTCGACAAGTATTTGTCTTTATTGGCGGAAATTCATGTTTACAGGGTGAAACTACTCCCTCAAGGTTTAGGGGTGGGAACCTTCTAAAGCGTATAACCGAAAAAGTAATAGACATAGAAAGAAATGTTAAATACAAAAATTACTTGAATTTTTATGAGGAATAATATAACGGGAGTGCAACGGGAACGAAATCCTAGGTGGCGTCACAGTAGCCGTAAAATGTATAAAGTACGCGTAAAATGTATTTCCAAACTGTAGTTGCACTCCAGGTGTGTCGTTTTAATTTTTTTATTTGTATTTATGGGAACAATGTGTCAACGTTGAGATTGTGCTCGATTAGGAAAATCCAAAATGCAAAGCATTGTCAAGACACATTCCAGCCGACGTTAGGTCGAAAGTAACATTAAAAATCTGGTCGGAACGTAACAGAATATACAGACAAATAGGTATGCAATCAAAAGTGCTACAGACGAATGTACGGCATTAACGAGGGTATCTCTAACAATGTCTTTACGTACATGAATGATTCTCGAAGACAGTATAATCATTACGATACATATTACCACTGGCAATTCTAAGAGTATTGCCGTAGAAGAATGTTACACTTCTATGAAGAATGTGCGTGGTAGTGAAAGGCTTCGAAGAAATGATGAAAGCATAAGAACTTGTCGCACCATGCACAACGAATAACAGCTGGCACTCCACAGATTGCACATTTAGGTGGATCTATGTTTTCTTGATTTTTAAAAGCAATATCCACAGGATGTTCAAACGTCAATTTACAGTTAGTAGGTAGGTACCCACTTTTGTACCATTCATACCTGAACAAGGCATTGTATCTTGGTGCAGACAATTGATTGTGAGTTAGTGATTGTAGTTTTATTATATTGTTACGCAAATGCAAATTAACGTCTATGTTTAAAAGGAGTACTATATCTGAAAATTTTCTCACGAAGCCTTTCCATACCCGAAATCCGTATACGTCAAGCGGTTGTATCATACCGGTTGTTTTCTTTGGAATAGTGTAAATGGCGACTTGTTTATTGTTGGGAACAAGTTCCAACAGAGAAGCTGGACAGTGCCCAGTCCAGGAATCTAACAGAAGAGCACTTGAGATCTGTGTATTAGGTATGTATACATTAGTAAACCATTCATGAAATAATTGTGTGCTTAATTTTCCTGGTTTTGATGCCTGTATATGTACGTTTGGAGCATTAAATAATGTTTCCTTCACTTGAGGACCAAACGTTCCACTTGATTCTTTCAGCACAATTAGAAGGGGAGACATGAGTTTCCCAGCTGCAGAGATTACGGGTAATATGGTATAGCTATGTGTCATTGCTGAAAGGGACTGAACAACTGTTTCCACCTTTTTCGTGCCTTCAACTGCTAACGTACGACCAGAATGCAATTCAAGGTTGAAATTGCTTTCGTCCGCGTTATACACATGTTCCAGGCCGACAATGTCAATTACACTTTTGATCATGTTAAAAAACTCTGTAGCACTGTTTTCCAAAGTTGCAGCGTCCGCCGCGTAAGAGCGGGTAATAAACTTATTTATCTTCCGAGATACAATATTATAATGTCTTTTAAAATTTAATATCCACATTGGCGAGGCTTTAAAATTTTGAAGAGAAACCGCTATATTTGCTTCCAACGCCCATTGTCGCAAATCAGTATAATGGATTATAGCGTTTACGTCCGTAGCAGCACAAAACTGATTAAAAACAGAACGGGATATTTGCATTAGTTTTTCCCTTCGATTCCCTCCCTTTTCTAAAGACTGCTCCCACCTGTATAACTGTGACACCGATTTTACCTTTCTGAACTTTTGTCTAACGCTCTCAAGTGACAGACGCTTTTTCTTACCACCTTTCCAATAATCGACTGCGTTTTGTTTGTATTCCAAGTCCACGAGCCCACCTTCTTCTGGAACGCAGGCTTGTTCTTCATCTTGCGTTGACTCTAATACCCCAAGTAAGTCTTCTGGTGATAGTGCCTCTTCATCAACGAAGTCTTCTGAATGTGGTCGAAATGGTTGAAGGAATTCCAACGTCGTGTCTGTTTCCATGGTAAAAGATGTGTCCTCGACACTTCATCGTATAATATCTGCTACAATATCGTGCAGTTCCACCTCTTGTTGGTTCGCATCTGGTCGATTTATATTCGCTACGTCGAATGTTATCATGAGCAACTGGATAACACGAACAGGATTTATTCGCGCCATTCTTACAAATGTGCACCTTTAACAAATGTCAGAATCGAAAGACTAGGATGACTATCGAACAGTACAGGTCTTACACTAGTGCTGTAATGAGTTACGTATCGTAATGTGATGAGAACTATGCACGAACCTTGACAATCAACTCACAAATGCGAATTTTCATTCTGGATCATTGCGTTTTATATACAACATCGGCCAACGTACTCGCTGTTTTTCCACGGCTTTTTTTATCGACGTAACAACTATTTTTGAATCGCTGCGTAGATTGGCTTTTCTATTTTAAATTTGTCTGGTCACAACAATCGTAAACACGGTTACCCACCCAGCGATGTGAATAGAATTGTTATGCACGTATACGATCTGTTGGAGGGCAGAAGGTCACGATTACGGTGGCCGGTGTTGTAAATAAAACGTCGTGGTCGAGAAAGATAAGTTGCATTTGTGAGTCGCCTGTTTCCACTCGTGACAAACATTGTACACAAATTGACCAAGGTAAGAAAGAATCAAATACAATACTATTTACGAGCAGTGTTAGGCACAATTAAATTGTTTTGGGAATTAACAAATAGCAATTAAAATTTCATTTATTAACTGTGAATTATATTATTCCTCATAAAATTTCAAGTGATTTTGTATTTAACATTTCTTTCTATGTCTATTACTTTTTCGGTTATACGCTTTAGAAGGTTCCCACCCCTAAACCTTGAGGGAGTAGTTTCACCCTGTAAACATGAATTTCCGCCAATAAAGACAAATACTTGTCGAATAGTTCCAAATGGTGTGCTTGTATACCAAGTTTCATCGAAATCCTCGATTGTCAAGTGGCAGATGGTACCTAGTAATATGGACAAAGGCGGAAAATTTTTGTAAACAAATAAACAAATGAACCAAAATTTTTTCCTTTTACATTTTAGTAAACCATTGCGAATTATAACTTTTACACGGAAAAAGATCGTCCCCAACCCTCACGGTTAGAAATTATATGTAAAATTGTTGGAAACCAGTGTGAGAGAAAAGGTTTATAATAAATGAGCTAGACACTTGTATTCTATTAACTAAGGTACAATGTAATTTATTATATACGTATCGGCGTATCACACAACACGTGGTGGACAAGCTTTAAGGTAGATTCACACTATCCGTTTGCCGGCGGCAGGCTACCGTCCGTCGAAACATTCTTCAATGGGTTTTGTATGGTGGCATTCACATTGTGCCGTCGGACGACCGTCCAGCAACCGACAGACGGTGACCATCATATTCATTCACACTATCCGTCTAGCTGGTGGCAGGCTACCGACCGTCGAAAATTCTTCATTGTGTTTTGAGGGTCATATTGAAGACCCTCCGATGACCGACAAATGACGGTCAGCATTCTCGGAGAGAATACTTTGCCGGTGTAGGCGACCGTCAGGACGAACGGCGCTCTGCGCTAACCATCGCGCGTCCGTCGTCGAAAGTAATTATAATGTACGGCGAAATTTTATTACACTTTTTGATACAGTATGTAAAAGTCATACTCTGTTTTTGGCTGCTTGTAACTCTATACCAGATCTTTTTTTATATACCTAATGTAAGTTTCTATTCGATGAATGGTTAGGTATATGTATGATATAACATTTTCCGTTTACCATTTTTTAATTAATTAATTAAAACATACAGGGTACTCTAAAGTTAGATGGCCAAACTGTACTAACAAAATTAGAAAACAACTTATCACTCGTTTTAAGGACGTATATTCTGATTATGTAGCAAATCATGTAAATTACATTGTATTTATGCAAAATATTATCTTATTTGATTATGTACTTATATTCTACAGTATGTCCAGTGTTTTCGTATGCGCATTATTACTTTTCTAATTATTGAAAATTTTTTTAAATGGAACTGTATCTTTTTTCATTATTGCCACTTTATTATCAATTTTAAGATTTCGTAGATGAACACATTATGAGTAGAAAACACTAGACGGACTAGAAATTTGCCACCAATATTCATAAAGATATCCGGTAATTTATTGTTCAAACATACGCTTCATACACATCGTTGAAAGCGTCTTAATAAAAAATCGAATAATAGCGAATAATAAAAAATTCCATTTAAAAAAATGACATTCATATTGAAATCTCCGTAAATAATAGCTTAAACGCAAATCCTAATATTCCATTAAGTTTACTCCATCAAATCAGACAACTTTCATCTGAAACATTTTTTTGCTTTTTCAATAGTTAGAAACACAATGGCGTGTATACGAACAAACCGGACATACTGTATATGTAATTTGTATATTTTATCTGGAAATGTTGGAATATTTCGCAATGTGTTGAAGATAAAAAAGATCGTTTCTGTAAAGGTTGTTTAGTATAAAACAGGTGGGGGGAGGGGGCTTTTGCAGTGCAACATGTTTTTCTCTTCAGTTTCAACTTATTCTCTTTGTTGATTCTGGTAAAGGTCCCAAATAAACTGGTGTCGCACGCACGCGAATGAAGGCGCAAATTTATGTAGTACGTATACGCGTGTATTTTTTTTTTATTCTTTTTCAGTCACATCTATTGCTTTGACCCATTGTGTAAAGGTGGGATTTCCTAAGCGCGATGGGCCGCGGCTGGCCGATTTTATGAGTTCTCGAGGACGAAATTAACCGACGATGCGCCATCAAAGACAGTGAAAAGCCTAGCCTTCTTTTACATTATGTACATCTTGCTGTGTTTATCTGACGGAGGTGGTTGGGTTCAGTAGCCGAAACAAGTATTTCATACATACCTACTTCTTGAGATGTTCCAAGGGGTTTACTACATATGTCTCGTTTATCTAATGCAGGAAACGGTGTTTCCAATGTGCGCTTCATAATTATAATAGAACAACAATTACTTTCATATTATATTCTCCTTTTGACAGAATAAAGTGAAAAATATAAAATAGTTGAAAGAAGAAACCTTGTATGAATTCCTGGCATCGGTATATGTACCTACATACATATCTGACTCTTGAGGGGTATTCTATCGTGCATTAGCATACGTTTATATTCATACTACGATATCATTTGTCCAGACGAAATAAACAAGGTCATGAGGCCATTTAATGTCGCATAGGGCTATAAATTACATACCGAGGCCACTAACGAGTCAAGTAAACGACAAAGGATGGTCGTCTCGTCGAAACCTATTGCACCCTGCCAGGGATACAAGTCAGTCTGTTCAGTTTTCATCTAAATATGCCAGAGATGTGAAAGATGCCACCAATTTAGCAATTAAAAAGTATTATCCACCATCAATATGCCTCGCGTTCAGACACAGGAATAAAGGGGGTATCTAGTAGTCCGCTGACTGCGCGTGGTCCCGCCTGCGTCGTCCTTCCTTCAAATTAAAGACGGATCCCTTATCTCTCGAATATATATACGCGCTCGAATATCAAAACAAAAGCACGCGCGACGTATTAGAAACTTCGCGTCTGCAAGGAATGCAGGTCCGATTGGTCATAATATAATCTCCCCAATTGCTATATTGGTAGCATCTTCTTCATATCGGGCATATTTAGGTAAAAACTGAACAGGCCGACTTGTGTACTACACCTGGTTCCCGAAAATTAATCAGACTGAACGGCCACAGCGTCTCGCGAGGGTCGCGGTTTATGACCATACCTGGTCCTACCTAATAGTATCTACGTGCGGATCCGAAGCCATCGCACGTACTACCCACCGATAGAGCAATATACAGATTAACTCAGGCCGAAGAATGCCTAAAATTCTTAAAGACGCTACCACGTTCTTGATTGCCCTTTAGAAATGCTGACGAACAGATGTTGTCGAAACGTTTTTGGGAAAACAGGTATGAAATTTCCGATCGTAAACAACAAATGAATTTTCGCTTCGCTGTGAGCCCGCTTTTGTTCCGGCACACAGTGGGCCTCAATCCCAAGAAATAGAGAAAAATTCCACATGTTACTTTTCCCTATCAAAATGCCGAATCTTCTTAAGCTACTTTATAATTTCGCAGGAATGTACTAACACTTTGTGGACAGTGTTTGGTATATTATAGGATAACATGGATACAGGTTTTCAAATATTTCTGCACTTCCCATGGTATATTTGTTAAATTCTTTGATTTTTATTGGAATAATTGACATTAATTATTGACGAATTGACCTTGGTTAGTTTTAAATAATGTCAAACCTTCGCATGAATTGTATGCTAACACTTTCTGTGTGAACTTCCTTAATAATATGCGTTGTTGAATTTTTTCCCTATTTCTTGGGATTCTGTCCCACTGTGGCGAGGATCGCAGCTCGTTTGCAGCCAAACTCCTCCTCCAAGGAGTCAAGGCCGCTGCGGCGGCCAAAAAACCGACAGCTACTGATCTTCTTAAAATGCTGCATATTTCGCTGAATATAACAAAATTAACAAGAAATTCAAAATACGGGCTGGACAGATCGATAGAGATTTTAATTATTAGACTGCGGAAGTTTTTGCTAATGCATATATTTATATTCAAACATTATTATGCATATTGCTTATACTTTGTTAAAAGACATATGTTTTATTAAAAGGCATATGCATATATGTATCAACAAATATACTACAACGCTATTGGAGCAGATATAAAACTGCACCCGTTATATTCTGTGATGTAGAACGTTCGTTTTCAGCACATAAGTTAACTGGCAAACGACAACAATTACATGTTACAAACATGGGAAAGGTACCACTAATTTATTGTAACGCAAATTATGGCGCTTCAACATAAATAAATTGTTAATTAAAATATAATTAGAGATAATGTTGTTGTTGTTCAGATAATGTTGCATACGCCAGATATGCGATATTGGCATATTTTTCATGCACATTGGCATATTTTACGTGCATATTTGCATATTCCTCTTGCATATTTTACGTGCATAAACATCCGCAGTCTATTAATTATGAAGAATGTAAAAAAAAAGTTGTCAAGTTTACTAAAAAATTACGACCTGTAGACTGATTTGAAAAAAAATTTCCTGTATCATTGTGCGCCGCGGCCAGCCACTGATGGGAAATCCCCACTCAAGAAGACCCTACGTGCATAGAATATAATTCTATCTGTACTTATAGTTCCGTTTTCTTTCGCCTTGGTAGGTAAATATCAGGACATTTATGGACGGTTCAGTTGTACTTTTAAAATGCGGGAATAGGTATAACCTGGTATGCATATTCCAAGTTCGTACGTAGAGGGTGTTGTAAATGCCCTTGTTATAATCGCCTAAAAACTACCCCGGCTGACCGGCCAGAGGGCCTCAGCGGGGTCGCGGTTTATGATTGTATTGTCTCGCGAATTGGCAGTGAAAGGCGGCACACACAGATCAGAATTGACGACGAGCAAAAACTGTTAAAATCTTTAAAGGCTGCACAGGCTTTATTGCCTTTTCAGAATCTAGGAAGCAGATGTTTTCAACTAACACTTCCAAAGCAAGCAATTATTGGTTGTAAACGACGAACGAATTTAGGCTTCACTCTTTTGTCCCGTAAAAGACGGAACATCATCAGGTAGTGCGATATATAAACCCTCGCTTTGGCTGCCGAACCTAACCGTCGATCCCAACTTTTTTTACTGTTTGATGTGGCTGACCTGCGCCGCCAAGAATGCACGCGAATGCGGGTGTGCGCATCAGAAACAGTGGAAAGATCTACACTACTTTTAAACATCTGTCCTAGTGTTACTTGGGACCGACGCAACGATTGCGCTCAGTAGCCGAAGTAAGGGTTTCACAATTCATACTACATACTTGAGATGTCCCCAGCAGGCCATTTATCAATTGTACCTATGTAGGGTAAGTCCGGGGTGGTTGGACCACCGGAAAAGATCGGCCAATCTTGATATTTTAAGACCGCAGCAAGATAGGGCTCTGTGTATCATTGAAACAAAAAATATGAATTAGCTTGTTGTTAATCTCGGACTGACAATTGTTGGAAACACGTGTCTAAATTATAAGTAGACTGCGGCAAATGCTTTATGCAAATTCATATACTGACATGCAAATATTACTTTGCAAATTGCATATGCTTTATTAAAAGGCATATGCACATATGTTACATATTAGTCAAATACGCGTAGAACATATAGAAATATGTGATGTGTGTGTGTGTGTGTGCGTGCGTGCGTGCGTGCGCGCGTGTGTGTGTGTGTGTGTATCTCACTGTATTTGATTCCAATTAGGGGAGATTAGGTAGGTGTGGGTCAGATTTCAATTAATCTCTAATATTGACCAAAATAAGAGAGAAACATGCTTCAAATGTGACTTGTTATAATTAGTAAGGTTTTGCCATCAAATCTTAAAATTATAAAAGTTCTTAAAGTAAGTATTTGACCCATACCTCCCTTGTGTGGGGAGGTTTGGGTCAGGAAATGGTGATGAATGGGTCTTTTAATTTTTCTTGTCTTTTATCTCTTCTTCTCTACATATATAAAGCGGAAAGTATTATTGTGTTTGCAACGGGTAAACTCGGAAAGTATTTAACCAATTCTTCTGCGATTTCACAGATGTGTAGAGACAACATTTGGGAAGGTTTTAGGCTATCTATCATCTCGATATTACTAAATGGGACTGAGTAATAAGAGAAATAGTGAAACGAGGCAGATAAATCTTAGGTGGCGCCCACCGCGGTGCGCGTAGGGGTCACAGTTGCCAACGATTATTTCGAGAATCTATTAGTTTTTCAGTTAATTTTAAAATATTAATGTTGCCGTTATTAATACATATGAGAAGCCCGGGCAACGCCGGGTACTTTAAGTTAGTATGATATAAGCTTATAACAGCGACTTATTTCGGTTACCAATTTAGGTTAAACGTACCACGAAAATGCACTTCTACTTGTAGAAAATTAATACGCGCTTTAACAAATTCCTCAGTTTGTTTACGAATTCCGCGACTACTGCTACAACGAATGATACATATGCGAATAAGGTACCTATGCCAAACAAGGATTGGAATACACTAACTGACCTAAATCTACCCACCCTCCCCTATAGATGAATTATGAAGCCGTTGCGTGACACTAGTGATAAATTGCAATATATACAACATTTCATAATCACTCGTTCATTATAATCGTCCGATATACATAAACAATCTGGATAAAATTAAACAGGCTCGATCATTTTTTTCTCTGAACACACGAAAATAGTAAAATTATTAATTTTCACTCTTTATTTTATTTCTGCAAATTAGTTGAAACTTTTAATGGAAATAATGCCGTTGCAATTGCAACTATTCTGAATATTTTCCAACAGACATAAGTTTTAGATGTGTCGGTCTATCCTTAAATAAAAAATATATAAAAAAAATTTATGTTAAACGATTTTATTAAAAATGCACTAAAAAGTAGAAAATAATTATTTTCTTATAATACAATTTCGATGGTATTTTTTTTACTTTAAATAAAATCGTGGAGCAGGATATGTTACAACAAATTCATTTCGACGCTTGATTCTGTATTAAATTGATTCATATTCTGTTGTGACATATCCTGCTCCACGATTTTATTTAAAGTAAAAAATACCATCAAAATTGTAGTATAAGAAAATAATTATTTTTTACTTTTTAGTGCATTTTTAATAAAATCGTTTAACATGAAATTTTTTTTATATATTTTTTATTTTCTAGATTTTAGTGTTTGTGGATTTACATTTCACATCTTAGACTTCTTTACAAATATCTTTTATTGCTCCATAGAGTTTAACAGTTTGCTTAAACGCTATAGTGCTAATGTCACTAAAAAATAATTCTTTCCTTGTACTACAATTTCGATGGTGATATACTAAGAAAGCCTGCAAAGTTTTATTCTTAATATTCGTACATACGTGACGAATCATTTCTCAATAAATCGTGTATTTTCGGCAATCGCGATGCGACTAGCGCCCCGAACGCAGCGGATTTTTGTCGTTTTCGTAAAAACGCGAGTGACTGATTTCAAGTCGTTTGCATTTGTAGTTATCGGTTATATATATATTGATGGCTGGGTAATTTTTTCAGCCGCTCGGGGCTAATTTTTTTTTTAAATATTGTATTGTCATCCAAACTACGCACGCCTGCAAAGTTTCAAGGCAATTGCATAATTAGAAGTGGGTTAAATTTGAGTTGCCAGATTTGAACCATACATATATACAAACAAACAGAGGATCGAAGCTGAATAAAATCGTTTAAAAATTCGATAAAAATAAACATGGCATAAAGTAAATGTCCCAATACCTAGACATTTAAGGTACGGCTGACACACGTTTGAGAATTTTTCACAAGATAGTGGTATGTCATTAGAAGAGTGAGGCGAAAACGGATGCAATTAAATATGGCAATTAAGCATATTACTTAATTTCCTTATTCATTATACTTTTCGTAAGCTACACTTTTTGTTATGTTTCAAGGTCGGTCTCACCCATAGTGGCCCATACAGTACATAACGTTGCCACTGCAGTATGGCAACGGTGCAGCAACGGAGTGTGCTGTATGGGGGTAGACGCTCTAACCCGGACATACGGGTGAGACTGGCCAGTTGCAATGTCAATGCTACTCTTCGAAAATGGAAACAAATATTTTTAATTTATTGCACAGTCCCTCGCGGTCGGTTCGCGCGGACAAAACGCAAATGTGGCGCCAGCCTAAAACCGAGCAATGATTCCCGAGAATCCAGCGTCCCCGAATACCCCCCAACCCGCGATTATTACCTGGACGCGTATACTACATGACCTGGACGAGATTCCACGCGGGCAAAGTAGTACATATTGTTACCGTTCATCATGAGGTCGTTGGATAATTTTGTCCAATCAGGAACAATTATCGGAAAGGAACCAATTACAGGAAGCAGAATATCAGCACCCCCCCCCCCCCCCCCCGCCGAAATTTCCAATATAAGACTATCGAGTACGCTCTCCGACGAAACAGAAATCAGTCACCAGCAACCCCTTTGTGTCGAGACTAGTGTCAGTATGTCAGCGGTAGACGAAAAATTGATCGTGCTAGTGCAGCAACACGAGTGCCTATACAATCAGGCGCATATAGACTACAGCGATGCCAAGGAGAAGAGGGAGTTGTGGTCCACTATAGGAAAGCAGTTGGGATTTTCCGGTAAGTAATAGACACAGTTACGTGATTATAAAATTTATAATATAAATAATGTAGGGTATTGACAGGAAAATAAACATGTGTGTAGAATCCCGCTATGGTGGTCGCGACATAGGAATAATTTTTATATACCGTGTACATACATATATTTACAACGAAGAAAGCAGAATGCCCATACCGCGCCACTTTATTTTTACACACATTCGCTCTTGCTTTCTTACATATATGTACACACACTCACACTCACACACACACACACACACACACACACACACACACACACACACACACACACACACACGCACGCACGCACGCACGCACGCGCGCGCTAATTATCTATTCCACGGCAGGGCTCCCGCGTCGGACGTGAAAAATTTCTTAAATGTTTCACGTGTTCCAAAAGCTGTGACTCCCCCGCAGCCTCCCTGCCTTCGAATATCGTTCAATAGCCTATTGCGCTGCCCGTCACACTCTGAATTTAAATTTGACAAAATGTTGTCTTTGCTTAAAAAATTATGCAATATGCATGTTGACAATATAATTTTGTCTGCATATTTGGGTTGGGATTTCAAGACCCTACGATATACTCTAAATCTTTGGGCAAGGATGTCAAACGCATTCTCCACAACCCTTCGCGCTCTGGACAATCTGTAGTTGAATGTAGCTTTGGCTTCCTCTTTTTCTACTTGTGACCCAGGATACGGGCGCAACAAATAGTTTTTTAGCGGGAAAGCCTCATCCCCAACCATTACAAATGGCATTTTATCATTCGTACCTGGGAGACATTTCGGTTCCGGGAGATTCGTTGTCCCATTCTCAAATCGCTGTCCCAGGTGCGAATGACTAAAAATGCCGCCATCGCTATTTTTACCATAACTCCCAACGTCGACGGCGATGAATTTATAATTCGCATCTACTAATGCTAGTAAAACTATCGAAAACGTTTTCTTATAATTAAAATACAATGAGCCGCTCTTTGCCGGTGCCTCAATTTGCACGTGTTTGCCGTCCAGGGCTCCCACGCAATTTGGAAAGTTCCAAACATCCCAGAAGTCCTTGGCTATCTTCTCCCAATCTTCTTTTTCTGGAAATGGCATTTGTTCACCCATCATTCTCTCAACAATGGCGTCGCACACGTCTCTTATTATATTCCAGACCGTGGAGTGACCCAACCTATAGCTAAAAGCTATGGTTAACATTGAGTCTCCTGTGGCGAAAAATCTAAAAGAAATTACAATTTTTTAAAAATATATAAATTACTAACTTATCATTATTTTCAGGTACTGAATGCAAAGATCGGTGGTCTTCTTTACGGGACCAATATAGGAGAGCCGTGAAGAATAGGAAAACCAAATCGGGTCAAGCAGCCTCAAAACAAAAACCGTGGAAGTACGAGCGCCAGATGGCATTTCTGCTGCCGTACTTCCAAGAGCGGGACACGCTCTCGAGCATCCCCATGGATTTCATGGAGCCATCCACATCCGGCGCAGGTGACCACAGTTCGGCGACTGTCGCCACCCCCCCCCCCCCCCCCACCCACAACATCGCCGACAGAAGACACTACTGACAAGGTCGAAGAAACCGAAGAAAGTTACCACAACCCCCCTCCAGCAAAAAAAAAATCCACGGACTACCAGTCACCCTCCGCGCAACTGATGAAATTTGTGATTGATTCCCATGAGAAACAGCAACAACAATCACGCTTAAATGAAACAGTTAACCGAAACCCGCCGGAAAAACGACACCCCATTCGCAATTTTTTAGATAGCATCGGAGATACAATTATAACATTTTCCAAAATGGAACAACATATTGCAAAGGACAAAATTTACAATGTGATATCGGAAATGGAGTTCGAACACCTTGTCAACGCGAATTCGTCACAATCCATTTCGGACGACTCCGCGTCCCCCTCGCCCGATCCATCGGTTTAATTTTATGGATTTAGTTTAGTTTTTTGTAATTTTAGCACTATATTTCTAATGTACATATTTTGTAATAAGGATTATAAAAATCAGGTAAACTTGTCGAATTGCATCTTCCTCAGGGATTTCAATGACTTTGAAATATTTTTCAAGGTCAACATTCTGAACAATTTTTCCCTATGTGAACGGCCCAGTGACCAATTAAGTAGTTTTTGCGAATATCTCGAAAACTAAAACCGAGTGACGATTACATGAATAGGGAAAAGTTGTTGAGAATGTTGATCTTGAAAACATATTTCAAAGTCATTGAAATCCCTGAGGAAGATGCAATTCGGCAAGTTTACCCCAAAATATATGTATATAAAATTGTAAAATATATGAAATACGCAGTGACCGCCTTTTTTAAATTATTTTTCCTTATATGTGTTTCACAAAAAAGTAATAAAAAAAAGTTCCGTTCAAATAATCGTAATCCTGATGTTAAGGAACCATACAGCGTACTTTCATTTAATATAATAAAACTAGAAAATTCCTTCTTTAACTTGGGTTAGCTTGTCTTGCGACTTTAAAAATTCCGCTTGCACTGACCCACCGGTCATGTCGTCGTGAATCTGTTCATTTAGTGCTACTCCTGCGTTAATTTCAGTTTATTTTTAATTTCGTTAAGTTGAGAAACGAGATATAAGTGAAACGCATTCGCGAATAGGTAAAATACTGTTCATATTTGGACTACAGTAAAATTATAATATGTAATGTAAATGTATTTACCTTAAATATACTGCCAACTTCTCAATTGGCGTTATTGCCTTCCTAAACCTCGTATCCTGCTTGGCTATTGATGGTCCTAATTTCGCCAATAATTCATTGAACTGGGAGATTGACATTCGAAAGTATTGGTGAAACTTTGAGTCGTCATCCATTAATTCCTTATACAGAGTGAAAAATTCTCCTTCCGTTCTCCGTTTCAATAAACTTTTGTGCACCCATTCTCTTGGCACATTGTTTTGTTGAGCGTTGTCCTCCTCCTCCTCCTCCTCCAACGAAATGGCAATAGCTGCTAACTCCACTAAGGAAAAATTTCCAAACATTTTGGAATCTGATTCTCCGGTACTATCCGTAGTGCGTGTCGAACAAAAACTGAATCACTTCTGCCGGACAGACCTCTGGGCATAGTAAAAATCACACCCTGGTGGAAGGGGCCAGGTCAGTCTTTTACGGACGGTACCTGCTGTCCGCCGCCCGTCGATCGTCGCCCGCCGCCCATCGACCGCCGGTTGCCGCCTGCCGCCTGCCGCCCGCCGCCACAGTGGGCCGGCTTGAACGATTTGGTGACATTTTGTGCCAAAAAATAGGATAAAATTATCCCTGTTTTTTACGGTTATTTAAGTTTTCTTTTTTCCATTTCTTTTAACTTAATTATGATCAATGAAATTTGAAAACTGTTTATTTGGTATTTTATTTAGTGCCCTTTCAAGTAGTTTAAATCGCATGTTGGGGAAACTTTTCGTTTCCATGTTATAAGGAAAAGTAAAATAGTACTTTTATTTTGTGTGTGTGTGTGTGTGTATTTATTACGAAGAAAAAATAATAATGTTAAAATTGTATTCTCTCTCAATAGATTGGGTAGACCGGGGCGGTAGTAACAATTCGACTTTGAAATACGATTACGCAAGAACTATCACAGTTAGAACAAAAGTTCTTATACGAAAATGTTACTTATCTAACATTATGGAGACACAACAGTCCCGCTGTATGTCAAGTAGTATCCAGGTTATTAATAAAAAATGGGAAGCAGAGAATGTGTTACAACCGTTCCTAATCCCGGGTTGGTTGTAACACTGCATGGAGTCGACAGTAGCACAAATTTAACTTAACAAAATTGAAATATTTATTGATTTTAATTATAATAATAAATGAAAAATGTAAAATTTATAACCAATTATGCGGTATTGCAATTGTGGCATCGAAATAGAAAACGTTTTGGCTGGTGCATTCTGCATGTGATCAATTCTTACATTCAGTACATTGCATCCTTTTTTTATTTGGTTTGCTTGTGCTGTGCTATAGGACGCCATGCAAACACGACAATATTATTCATCTTCTTTGTCACTATTCAGTTCTGTCGCGGTCCAACCGATCCATACTGCCGATGTTACAATCGCCCCCGACAAGACTTTTGAACTTAAATTATAAATTTTAATTAACGAGACGGGCAAAAGTGATAAGTAATGATCAGTATTACTTTAAAAATGGTCAGATTAAGTATTAAAAGAAAGAGAAAACACGTACACTGCAAAGGAAGTATTTATATTACAATTTTAAATCAGTTAGAAAAAGTTACTTTAGGGTATCGAAAAGTAATTTTCTTCGCTATACATATCTATTGTGTATCTATACTGCTAGAACATGGTTGTGTGTATTCCAAATGTCATTCTTCATCATATATCCAAAATTTGGGTTAATATCTATCATATGTTTTGAGATATTTAACGTGGTACAATCCCCCCCCCCCCCCCCCGTTAATATCGCCCCCGTCTACCTTACTATTAAACATAAAAAGTAATTTAATTAATCTTACCATTTGGCTTTTTAAATAACAGACTGAAAAACAGTAATAATTTGTAAAGTAGGACGAAATAGGATATGTTTTCATATAATTATGTAGAGGAGGGTGTACTGAAAATATTTAAATTATTTAGTTAGAATGTGGAATTCTGTGGAACTTTAATGTATTCAGCATTACTTTTTGATATATTATTTAAATTAATTACTAATAAAGGATTATATTTTATCGCAAAAGATTGCTTGTATATTAAAAATAACGATTTTTGGCTACTTTCCTCTACTATTTTACTTTTTCTTATAACTTGGAAACGAAAAGTTTCCCCAACATGCGATTTAAACCACTTAAAAGGACATTAAATAAAGGACTGTATAAATAGTTTTCTAATTTTATTGATCGTAATTAACTTAAAAAAATGAAAAAAGAAAACTTAAATAAATGTAAAAACCATTAGATTATATATCATTGGAAAGGGATAATTTTATCCTATTTTTGGCGCAACATTCATTCCGATAGCTTTTATAGCTCAAAAGATATACACAAATGTCACCAAGTCGTTCAAGCCGGCCAGCCCACTGTGCGCTGCCACGCGCCGGCTAGACGGATAGTGAGAATGAACCAACCAGCTGACGGTCGTTTGCTGGACGGTAGCCTGCCGCCGTCCAGACGGCTAGTGTGAATCTATTACTCGTGAGACGCAGATCAACGAACGTGACCAATAAAGCAGAATAACACAGTGGTGCTCACTCAAGTCCCATCCACACATCTCACGCACACCGCGCTCACTGTATGCATTGACTTTTCTTAACATACCTCCCTCAATGTATACAGTGCATTGTCATTAAAAAAAAATAATTACTCTTTTTAGTTTTCTCAAACGCATTCATTCATCTTCCTTTACAGCAGAAAACATGCTTTGGCTTGCACAACGGTTTGGTTAACACGTCTGCTATCATTTTCTCTGTTGGTAGGTACTCTAAACCAAACTCATTATTTTTAATTACATCTCTTACAAAATGATACCTTAGATCAATGTGTTTTGATCTCGCATGAAATACAGCATCTCGCGTGAGTAGATTTGCACTTTGGTTATCATTAAACATTTTAATATCTACTTTTAATTTAAGTTCTTTAAAGAAGTTCTTAATATGTATAGCTTCTTTGGCTGTTTCTGCTATTGCCATATACTCAGCTTCTGCTGATGACATCGCTACAGTCTTTTGTTTCTGAGATTTCCACAAAATCGCAGCATTGCACATCACAAACACATATCCAGTATAGGATTTCCTATCTGTTACATCAGATCCCCAATCTGCATCAGCGTACCCATCCACTTTATAGTTTCCCTTTTTATAAGTTAAACCTAAATTAGACGTCTGTTTTACATATCGCAAAATTCTTTTTGCTGCAACCCAATGCGCTTTACTGTACGCTGATGTAAATTGAGCCAAAAATACTACTCTATTCATTATATCCGGTCTCGACACTACAGCTAAATACATTAATGCACCAATTAATTCCCTGTATGGAACATCACAGTTATTTATATCAGAATCAAACTCCTCATTAATACTAGCAGGCGTATCTGTTCCTTTTGCATCTTCCATTTTAAATCTATTCAAAATAGCTTTAATGTATTTTCTCTGAATTAATGTAATTTCATTTTCCTTTCGTACGATTTCAATACCTAGACAATATGTTGCCTCTCCCATATCTTTTATTTCAAACTCTTCTTTGAGTCGTCTCTTAATTTTTGCAATCCTTTCGACATTATTTCCCGCAATCAAAATATCATCTACATAAACTAAGATTAATATTAATATATTTTCATCGTTAATAAAGTATATGCACGGATCAGAATTGCTCTGTTTCAGACCCAAATCTTTTAATTTGGAATCGAATAACTTATTCCACTGACGACTTGCTTGTTTTAAACCATACAATCCCTTCTTTAATTTACAGCAATTTTGTTTTTTATTTCGTATATCCTTTAGCGTATTAATGACCTTGTTTCTAATATAACCATTTTCCTTTTTTATTATATAATTAAGAAAATTTTCCAAAAACTCCGGCACTTCCATATATACAATCCTCATCTATTTTTCCATTCAAGAAAGCAGATGCTACATCCATCTGATGTATAATTAAATTATATTGTACCGCTAAAGCCATCAATATTCTAAAAGACTCTAGCCTGGCAACAGGTGTAAAAGTTTGATCATAGTCGTATCCTTTTCTCTGGTTGAAGCCTCTTGCCACTAACCTAGCTTTTCTCTTATAAATTTCACCGCGACTATTAAATTTGTTTGATAACACTATTCTACAGTCAATGATATTTTTATTTTGTGGTTTTTCAACTATATCCCACGTATCATTGTTAATCAAACCTTTGAACTCATCTGCAATTGCTTCATACCAATTATCTTTATCCTTACCTTTAATTGCTTCATATAAATTTACCTCCGCATAATTCGCAATCGCATCTTCAAATGCCTCATCATTGTCGTTACATGAGTTGACATCATCTAATATTGTATTTTCTTCATTTTCAATAATTGCAGTTGTTTTGTAGGATTTCTTCGGTCTTCCTGGCCTACCCGTGCGAATTAACTTTGGTCTTCCTGGTAACCGTTTCTCCAAATTTTCATTTCTTCCTTCGTCCTCATCCGTTTCTTGGTTTTCATTTATTTCTTCATTAATTGGAAATAATATATCCATCTGTTCACAATCCGTATTTCTCTCTTCTTCAGTAATATTCTCATTAGGACTTGCAACTACTAATCATCTGCTTCATTTATGAATCTTACATCTCTTGATATAACGACCTTTCCGGTTTTTGGAATATACACTCTGTATCCCTTTGTCTGTTCAGAATATCCTACTAGACTACCTTCTATTGACCTTTCTTCCAATTTTCCTCTTGATACAGTTTTATTTACCACAAAAGCTTTCGTTCCAAAAACCCGCAGATGATTTATATTGACCTTCCGATCAGACCAGAGCTCATACGGTATTTTACCTTCCAATGAATTCGTAGGGCATCTATTTCTTAGATAATTAGCTGCCATCACAGCTTCTGCCCAAAAACCAGATGACATTCCCGATTTTATCATCATACACCTTGCCATGTCCAATAGCGTCCTGTTCCTTCTCTCAGCAACACCGTTCTGTTGCGGCGTATATGGAGCAGTTAACCTCCTCTGTATTCCACAATTCCTTAAAAATTTATCAAATTGATTGTTACAATATTCTAACCCATTATCTGTTTGTAAAAACTTAATTTTTCTTTCACACAGATTTTCTACCATCTCCTTGTATTCTTGAAATTTCTCAAAAACGTCACTTTTGTTCCTTATAATATACACCTTACAATATCTGGAGTAGTCATCAATAAATGTACAGTAATACTTTCCACCACCCATGAATTGTTGTCTGAATGGTCCACGTACATCGCTATGAACTATTTCCAGTTTTTCTTTTGCTCTTTCGTGTGACGATTTGAATGGTAGTATTGTCTGTTTTCCCAATGCACATGTACGACATTCTAATTTTTTAGTTCCACTTCCTGTACTTATATTTACATCTTTTAGCACCCGCACTAAGTCTTTTTCATTTAAATGTCCCAAACGTTCGTGCCACAGACGTAATTTTGAATTACCTCCACCAACATTCTGAGCCATTTGTACTTCAGATTGTTTTATGAAGTACAGATTTCCACCCCTATTTGCCACCAACTTTATATTACCATTAATATCTTTCACAGTGGCAACATGTTTATTACAAACTACTTCATAGTCTTTATCGACTATCCGTGCGACTGACACCAAATTTGTCCTCAAGTTTGGAACCAGAAGTGCATTATCAAAATTTATGAATTTTTCAATATTCTCATCTATCACTTTTAGTCTAACTCTTCCTTTACCTTCAACATTCGTGGAATTCTCATCAGCTAGTTGCAGGTTTTCATTAAATGGTTTTATATCACAAAACAATTCTCTATTTTTGCACAAATGAGCAGTGCAACCACTGTTCAAACACCATCGCTCTTCCAGTTGTCTCTCTATTTTTGTATTTGCAACTGCTGCGTAGTACGTTTCCTCCACTAGCTTTGCATTTCCTTTATTTTCACCAATAGTTTTCTCCTTCGAGATAGTTTTTGAATAGCATTTTCCAGCAATATGGCCTTTTTTATGACATCTGAAACATATTATGTCATATTTTGATTTATTTCTGTTTGGCATACCTTTGTGGTCATTTCTGCTTTTGTTCTCTTCAAAGTCTTTTCTTCTCTGGAATTTCGGGGCCCCACATTGATCCTTCTTCTCTGTTACCCACATCGCATTTGAAGACCCGCTTGTATGACAAGTCTGCTTTCTTGCATCGCTCTCCTCGAGTATTTTAATTTTTAAAGCTTCTGCAGCAGGCAAGTTATCACGGGACTCAATGGCACACCGGAAGTTCTCATAACTTCCTGGCAGACTATATAACAGCATGATAGACAATAAATCTGGGTTTATATCAACATTCATCGCCTCCAGTTTGTCCACAGCATCAAAAAACTTGTTAAAGTGTTTTCTCACATCATCACATTCCTGCATCTTTTGTAACGTCAATTGTTTGAGCAATGTGGCCTTTCTCGCAGGCCCTTTTGAAGCATATATCGACTCTAGCTTCAACCACGTTTCACGTGATGTCTCACAACCTTTTAATTGTCTTAATTCACTTGGTGCAATGTTTAATATTATGTCAGACTTGGCTTTCTTGTCATCACTTAGCCATTTGTTATAAACTACCAACGAAGCCGCGTTATCTTGTATAATTTCTGGCTTCACTTTCTCACCAGATACATATTGCCAATAATCATTTTTCATCAATAGTGCCTCAGCTTGCATTCGCCACGTGTCATAATTATTTTTGTTTAAAGCCGCAACTCTTGCCAAATTTAAATTCATTTTGGCTATACGACACACGTGGCAAACCTAACCTTTCTCGTAAAAAGAAAAATTTCAATTTAAACTTTTAGCACTGTGCCCATAACCTGTTAGAAACCAGTGTGAGAGAAAAGGTTTATAATAAATGAGCTAGACAATTGTATTCTATTAACTAAGGTACAATGTAATTTATTATATACGTATCGGCGTATCACACAACAAGACAAGCTTACTCGTGAGACGCAAATCAACGAACGTGACCAATAAAGCAGAATAACACAGTGGTGCTCACTCAAGTCCCATCCACACATCTCACGCACACCGCGCTCACTGTATGCATTGACTTTTCTCAACAAAAATAACGAAAATTTTAATTTATTTATAAATTGTTGGACGCACAAACATTTCTTTTGTAGCGTGTTATACGGTATCAAACACTGAACATTTTGTCCATTTACGGTTTTCTTCTACCTCGCACCGTTACAAAGTTATACTCGAAAAACGAAAAATCGCTGAAAATTTGGGGGCTGATTTCACCCCCTCAGAGTGTTTTCCGCAGAAAAAAAAATCGTTTCTTACATACTCCGACATGCTCTACAGTCGTACGGAGTTTCATTAAAATCAGAATTTTCGGGTTCGATATGATTCCTTGTCAGTTTTGAATGAAACTGTGCTCTTGCAAAAAGCTATTTTTTTAATATGCAACCCTGTCTGTAAGCAAATATGTATGTTATGAAACTGGAGTTTGGACTATCGATTATTGATATCTTATCGATAACTTATTGATACTTAATAATATATCGATAATATCGTTAAGATATCGTTAAGTGGAGAGCCCTATTTAGGACGATAGGAATAAGGTGATTCTTGGGATTTTTTGTAAGAAACTGTTAAGCGGATCTTTTCCAAACTTTCAGTGTATTTTAGTTCACATTCAAACAATAAAAATTAATTTTTCCATTAGAAAGTGTTCGGTAGAAATGAAGATATATGAACACGTTCTGTATAGAGAGAACTCAAAAATGTTGAGAATACTGCGGTTGATTTAATATTGAGAATAGAGGCGATGTGTGTGTGTGTGTGCGTGCGTGCGTGCGTGTGTGTGTGTGTGTGTATGTATGATGTCGCGAAAAGTTAATAAGAAATAAATCAGTTGTTCGAGAACGTTCTAATTGGCTTGCGGCTGATGTGAAAAGGAAAGGGAGGGAGAGAGAGAGAGAGAGAGAGAGAGGGAGAGAGAGAGGGGGGGGGGGGAGAGATGATTCTGCCGACATCGAGTATATCATCGATCGAACGCGTAGACACTAAGTATAGTCCTCGTTGGTCCAGACTGGTAGTAAGATAAGCTTCACGATGGGCCGCCGCACAGTGGTCTGTCCAATAACAATTGTTATTTAGCGGGGCAAAAGTCGCATGTCGTACACAAATCATCAGTTAGGTGGAAATGTTTATTATTTGTTTGAAAAGCACCATCCACATTGTTTTACCACCCTTAAAACTTTCACCTCAGCCTCCAAAGGCTTCTTAAAACCAAAATGTGTATTCTGTGGTTTCTTAAAACGTAGAAAGCGAATGTGAACTGTGTTTTGTGGAGCAAAATCGTTTAAAACCACGTTGTTTAGAATGAATTACACATTTTAGCTCCTAACATCACCAGTTTTGAAGATAGAATTATTTTAATTATGTAGAGTTGCTGATATTTGCAGCTATGACAAATAGAATAAAACTGTACAAAAATTGTCAGGTTCCATGAGGTTCCTGAATATCTAGAGCTTTTCATATTTATTTTTATATTTTAATTGTGTTCGTTGGAAATTAAAATACTTATGGCTGAAGCTTGATTTACTACTTACTTGTACCTCTGCAATCCATTATTCAAAATACTGACAATTTAAATTGCGATACAATTGAGCACTTTTAATATATACCTGATTCTGGCGCATTCTAACAATCGGTTACTAAGCGGTCGACTCGCGTACGTTTCGTCGATCGTTGCTTTTATGAAATACGTATAAAGCTGCATACAATATCATTCCGATATCTCTGACTCAGTAGCTTGTGATATGATTAAGATTCATTCATTTTGGCTGGTCATTATTTTGGACTTTTGTCCCGCTAGAACATCAATAAAACCGACCACTGTGCGCCGGTACACCGAGTGTTGAGTTCGAACGGTGGCGACGCGCACGAGGTTGTTTTGGCCGGAATGCACGTCGGCACTCTGCCGAGAGCCCATTTGGATGGAGGATATCTTGAGGGTGTGGAATCGTTGCTGCCACTTTGTGATTGTTTGAAGATTTTGGAGGTACTTGGTGCTCCAGCGTTGCCAGAAGTGTTCCAACATTTGAGGTCAGAGTTGACATCGAGAGAGTCGAGATGTTGGCAGATCGATGAGAGTAGGTTCTGGGATCGTATTTAAAGCAGAGCCCGTGAGAAAATGATCCGGAGTGAGCGCGGTCATGTCGCTTGGATCATTCGAAAGTGGACAGCCCTCTCTGCCCCCCTCGCGGCATCGCCGCGAATGTACGCGAATGCGACCGTGGCATCCGTCCAGAGATGGATCAGAGCTCCTGCGAGATAGAGAGTTTCTCGTATATGTGAAATAGTTCGAACTAAGAAGAGTGCGGCTGAGAGTTCGAGTCGAGGGATGGTCACTGGCTTTAGCGGAGCAACCCGAGTTTTCGCGGCGACGATTGTTACGCGAACATCGTCGATATCCGCGAGCGCACGTAAATAGATCACTGCACCGAGGGCAACCTGAGATGCGTCCAAAAATCCGTGTAACTCCACGGTGCACAATGATGCGCAAGACCCGAGCCACCGGGGCACTGAGATTAGAGACACGTCTTGCAGATCCTTGTCGAAACTCCGCCAGGGGAATTCGAGTTCTTCAGGTAGCTGGTCATCCCAGCCGAGCTTCGCTGACCAGAGTTCCTGGATGAAGATTTTTCCGCGAATGATGACAGGAGCAATCCATCCGAGAGGATTGAAGAGTTGAGCGACACGCGATAGCACAGTGCGTTTACTGATACGAGGCTGTTCGTCGCAGCTGCGCGAGGCAAACACGAACGAATCTGTGCATGGTTGCCAGATAAGTCCCAGCGCGGAAGAGTTGAGCGTCTTCGAGTAACACTAATGATGATTTCTCTCGTCTTTTTGACGGGATGAGTGCCAACAACCTTTCGTCACTGGCGGTCCATTTTTGCAGTGTAAAACATCCGACTGTGAGACATTCATAGATTTGTCGAATTTTCTCTTGCGCTTCTGCAATGTCCTCGTCTCCTGAGAGCACGTCGTCATTGTAAATTTCACGCTGAATGATGCTCGTCGCAAGAGAAAAGCGCCGTTCCTCGTCAATCGAGAGTTGCTGAAGTGCGCGGATTGCGAGATATGGAACACTTGCGAGGCCGTAGGTTACAGTGCAGAGATGATACGAGAGTGGAGGATTTTTTGGATTGTCCCTCCATAGGATTCATTGCAAATCCCAATCTTCGGGACGTACCCGAATCTGCCAGTACATTTTCTCAATGTCCGCAGAGAAAACGTACGCGTAGCGACGCCAGCGAGTGATGACATCGGTGAGATCATTTTGAAGTTTCGGCCCAACGTGTTGCAAATCGTTGATTGATATTTCAAGGATGAGTTTGCAATGAATCTTTTCTTTTGTCGCGAGAGAGCGTATATCGCGGGTTTATACGAATCGCCGAGATCTTCTGGAAGTCGTTTGAGAGGTATCCGGACGACGTAGCATCCATCCAGAATGCGAGAGTGAATTTCGATGAAGTGATGTTCGCACTGGTCTTCTGCATCGGACGGAGTTCCGTTCGATTTAACGTTGGTTTCTTCTTGCGCCCAAAATCGTTGGACGAGATCAAGGAGGTCGTGGTCAGGTAAGCACGGTAGTCCCTGAGCAGAGCGAACACTCGAGTCTGAGGCCGATTGAGATGCGACGAATCCTGATAGAATCCACCCTAGAGCGGTTTGCTGAGGGATTGGGCTCCCGTGGCCGCCCTGGCGTCACCCTTCCTCGAGAATCAAGGTGGAGACTTTGGCGCTGAGAATTAAGGCGATTTGAGTTGTTGACGAGAATTCTAGGTCAGCGAGCTCGAGACCGTCGATATGTTGCCATGGTTTCTTTACCACTCGAATCGAAGGCAGATAGGATGTGAGTTTCGCGAGCACGTACGCACCTATCGAGAGCGAGAATGTAGGATTATTATTATTATTATTATTATTATTATTATTATTATTATTATTATCATCATTATCATCATTACCATCATTACCATCATTACCATCACAGACGAGGTATAGGATAGACCTATCAAGCAATGTATTTTTCTGTCACCGGTTTGGGGGGTCCTAGGACCCCCTTACCATTTTAGTGTCGCATGCAACGTTACCGGCAAAGTCTCGAAACAGATTGTAACGCTACGCGTGGTAGGAATTAGAATTCAGCACAGGTATAACTGGGTTATTTTTTTAGTCGAAGCCCGCGATTTACAAATGTTTCTGTTAGAGTAACAATTTAAAAATCGTCGTATGAACATATTCCATTCAACGGAAGAGGAAGGAGGATGAAAATAAAACGATATCACATTCACCTTTTAACTTTGCTGTCCTATTCCGGTTTATTTAATGCAAAAAAATGTAATTTGTAAAAAGATATATTAAAAAATTGAGTGTCGTATGTAGCTACCGACACACACGCGAAAGTTGATTTTTCCTCTTGGGGTTGTAAGGCCCAAGAGACTCCGTGGTACGCGGTGCCGGTGGCTTTATCACTCGCCAAACTAATTTTGAATGATTATTTAATTGACGCAACGAGAAAGAAACTTGATGATCCGTCTGATGATCACACAATAGCACGAATGTAAATTGTTCGATAGTCTTAGTCACGAATGCTTGACTAGACTAATTACTCAAGTCCGTATGATGACTTGAGTAAGAGATCCGTTTGATTGATAGTCGTAGTCACGAATGCTTGACCAGACTAATTACTCAAGTCCGCATGATGACTTGAGTAAAAGAACCGTTTGATTGATAGTCGTAGTCACGA
This sequence comes from Andrena hattorfiana, assembly GCA_944738655.2. Lineage (NCBI taxonomy): Eukaryota > Metazoa > Arthropoda > Insecta > Hymenoptera > Andrenidae > Andrena > Andrena hattorfiana. The sequence goes on from OX122895.1 coordinate 13,829,645, forward strand.
ATGATTGACCAGACTAATTACTCAAGTCCGTATGATGACTTGAGTAAAAATACCGTTTGATTGATAGTCGTAGTCACGAATGCTTGACCAGACTAATCAAAACTATGTAAGCTACCGACACACACGCGAAAGTTGATCTTTCCTCTTGGGGTTGTAAGGCCCAGGAGACTACGTGGTATGCGGTGCCGATGCTTGATTAGACCACGTAGCGTCGTCTGATCGTTAATTGTATCAGTGAAAAATGTCGAACGAGTTCTAATACGAGATGAATGCGTTCGCTCGAGAGACGATTGAATTCTCCCTCGTCCAGCCCTTCGACGTCGAAGGTGGACACGACATCAAAATTTCGGGCGGTGCCAAAATACCGATGGGTTAGTTTTTCCTCGAAGAGGAGGAACCTTCCTTCCGTGATTTCGGTGGTGGAGGAGGAAACCTCTCCTTCTTGGTGACGTAGCAGAGGAAAAAACCAGACATCTGACTAGCAAACCTAGCTACGTTGTTCGGTCGGAGTGTTTAGCCAGGGTCACGGTTTACGACCGTATTGTTCCGTGAGTCAGCGGTGAACGACGGTAGGTACCGGTCCGAGGTCACCGTGTACCCCCGCTGACAGAGCAATTTAACGGATTATCTCAGAGCGAAAGCAGTCGAAATTATCGGAAAAAACGGCACGATGTCGATTGCCTCTTAGTCATCTGGCAGGCAAATAGTTCCCAACGAACGCTTCGAGAACAAACAATTGCCCACCGTAAAAGACGTTGAATTTTCACCTCGCCCTGAGCCCGCTTGTGTCTCGTAAGACGGAACATCGTAGATTAAATAAGGAACAAAATTATTTTTTACTTTTTAGCGCATTTTAATTTTTTTGAAGCTGGTTTTAATTATGATTTTCCATTTGTTGGACCGATGCGCCGTTATTGTGGCTTTTACACGCAGGTGGCGAAAAATCTCTCCGTACAGAGGTATAGCGCAGCGGTCAACCCTGTCGTAGCTAAAAATTTTGAAACTGAGATGGGTACGAGACCAGTCGACATTGTTTGCAAATCTCATTACAGTAATCTGGGGTGAGTGGTAAACCGATCATAAAAGCGGAGCGCGCAGCTCGCTTACCTGGGCCGGGAAATTCCCAATAGCTCTTTGCCACGTGAATTTGAAAGAGACCATCCCAAAATTTTAGAAGCTCGGGGATCACTGCTGTCCAGCGGTCGCTGGCAGCTCTCCGAAGAGATTGCCTTCGTCAGCCGCCGACCATCTTGTTCTTTTGTCGATGTCGACGGGCTCGACGTCGCGGTTTCGGCCACGTCCAACAATGCGTTTGCAGACCTCAAAATCTATTGTTCTGGTTTTCTTTTTCATAATTTTATCTTTAATGCAGTGTACATAGATAAGACTTAAGGGGCAACTAATCAGACGTATCTTTGATAGTAGCGGTATTTTAATTTTTTTTTTAGAATTTTTATGTCTGAATATTTTAAACTTTTAGCTACTCAACGCCACGCTTATACTGGCTTCCATTAATGCCACTTTTTTGGAATGATGCGCCATTATTGTGGCTTTTACACGCAGGAAGCGAAAAATCTCTCCGTGCAGGTGTATACCGCCGCGGTCAACCTTGATAGCTTAACATTTTCAAATTCAAGACCATTATACTCATTCATCTTTTTCCTTCAGTGTCGGATCTGTATTCATACTCAGAAAGTTAAAATTCAATGGCTACGACATTCTGGCCTTTTCACTGTACGCTCTCTTGAAATCGGTTGAACGGTAACGCGTACCTTTTTTTACAACCCTGAGGGGTTCTTAGGTAAAAGCTTTCAAACGATGCGGCTCGGGGGTCATAAACGCTAGAGTAGTGACATAAGGACAAAGTCTGCAATAGGCCATTCAGTAATCAGTATGCCAACTTCTATCTTAGAAGTATCACAAATGGATTACTAGTATTTTTCTGATGAAAATGACACCAAACTTGATAAAATTCTGATTATTTTTAATGACTGTAATGGAAAGTACTTGGAGGAAAGTAATGAAGAGTATCCGAATTCTACGTGAACTGACACGGAACTGCTATGTGTACCCAGATCTTAACGTAAGCGATACTTACACTCGTGTATTTACATCGTAGATGTTTTTTATCATTTTTAAATCCATGCAATAGTTAATCAGGACAGAGCCAATCAATTTGTAACGAAACGTAGGGATTTAGGGACCTCGGATCCCAAAAGCTACGAATATAAATTTTACAAAAACGTTTTAATTCATTATCTTCGATGATTTTTACGTGTCGTAGGATGGGCACCGTCTATTTAGAAACGCACGATGTGCAGAGATTTGCGGGAATGTTAGTAATAGCGTCAATTTTTAATATTTTTCGGCGTACGACACGTAAAAATATTAGTTAAATGTTCCACTACATGTAAAATACTAACAATCAATTTCATCTTGCAATTTATAGTTTGTATAAGCTATCAAGAAGTGCCATATTGCAGCGCCATATAGGCTCCTGATCCCCGAAACAGATTTTCAGAGAGAAGTCCGGCGTGAGTCGTTGACAAAACGAGCCAAAGCGTAGCTTATCGAAAGCCCGCCCTCTATGTTAAACTCTCAATTTAAACAAGTCACATGTATAAAAGCACGCACACATCTTTCAGTATTTCAACACATTTTAGAGTAGTTCTTGAGTTGGACGCTGTTCATTGGCAGAGGTCGCTAAATTCAGTCCTCAAATAATGGGTCGGTAACACAGTTTGGGTGGTGACACGAAGTCCCATAAGGTGATAGGTCTATTCCATACCTCGTCTGTGTTACCATCACTACCATCACTACCATCACTACCATCACTACCATCATTATCATCATTATCATCATTATCATTATCATCATTATCATTATCATTATCATTATCATTATCATTATTATTATTATTATTATTATTATTGTTGTTGTTGTTGTTGTTGTTGTTATTATAATATAAACGGGACAAAGAAAATCCCATAGTTACAATAGTATATAATCGACGGCGCTTACAATGACTAGCACTTATTGCACTAAATTATCATCATAGAATCCACCAGACAGTCTATATAACAAAGACCTGAACGAACTTCGAGAGAGACTAAAAGGATCAATGCCATAAAAACGTTGATTAGCCACACTTCATGGCACGATTTATGGGGTCAACCGAGTAGTGGCAATACTGAGGTAGTCTCGGGACGAATAGAGGCCTGGACGCAAATGCCTCTGCGGTGCATTATAAGAAACAGAGGATATGAACTCAGAACAGTCTATATGATCATTTAGGACATTATACAAAAACATCATATCCTCTATACGTCTACGATCCTCGAATGTGGGAATATTCAAGAGAGCCATTATAGGGCCATAGTTATGGTCACTACGGTCCATAGGCCTACGCAGAATATGAGCTGCGAACCGCAAAAATTTGTGTTGAACCCTTTCGATCAAACTACTATATTTGCCATGCTTCAGGTTCCAGATGACTGAAGCATATTCAACATGCGGCCTAACAAGGGCAACGTATAATAGTTTGATTGTATCAACATTCCTAAAATGCCTCACAAAACTAGAAATGAATCCAAGGGTTCTTAATGCTTTACTAGTACAGCGCATGTAGTGGGTCCTGAAATCGAAGCATGGCATTATAGAAACCCTTAGGCCAATCACCTCTGACACCTCTTTGAGACTATCACCGGCTAGCTTGTAAGGGAAGTTCACGCTACACGCACCACGTGCAGCCCTAAACACGACGCCCTTAGATGTATGGAGTCTTAAACTATTACTATTCCACCATTGCACGAACCTGTCCAAATCATCCTGCAAAATGATTGTATCCTGCTGGCACTGGATATTCCTAAAGACCTTAAGGTCATCTGCATATAACAAAAGTTAGTTCCTACAAATACATCGACGAGATCATTAATAAACACATTAAAAAGCAACGGACGAAGGTGTGAACCCTGAGGAACACCCAAGGTGACACTTATCGGTGGGGAGAGACAGGATACTCTTACAATTTGCTTGCGACCGGAGAGATAACTCCTAATCCACGATAACAGAGGCCCACAAAAACCCCAGGAAGACAATTTACTGAGAAGCATAGAATGATCCACAGTGTCAAAGGCCTTTTGAAAATCTGCATACATTATATCCACCTGCAAGCCTTTAAGGGCCTCGGTCACGAAGCTATGATAAACAGTAAGATTAGTTGTCGTCGAGCGTCTCGGTACAAATCCACGCTGTTCATCACATAGGGAGTAAGCGATATGAGTCGATAAGGACTCCGTTACAATCTCCTCGAATAATTTAGGCATTGCCGATAGTTTACTTTTAGGGCGATAGTTCCCCTCATCCTCCCGATCCCCAGCCTTAAAAATTGGTGTAACTAGGCTATTCTTCCACACCTTCGGAAACGTACCTCCGTACCTCGTAGTGTTCACTTGAGCTAAGTTGCAGTAACCATAACCTTCACGGATGAGGTCAATAGCCGTTGACTCTGCCAAAGAAGTGCCAGGATTTTTAAAACAAGTCAGACTCCGTTCATTAAGGCAGACAGCATAAGGGAGATTAAAGTCGCCAAAAACACAAAGCTTGTCTTCACTAAAATGTCTTGAAAAATGTCAATAACGGACCCAACGTGATGATCACGGAGAGCTGAATGAGATCCAGGTGGGAGATACAACGTGCCCAAAATTAAATGAGTGGAATGAAGCCGCACACGCACAAAGAGCTGCTCCAGATCATCACGCTTAGGGTCAATCAAAGAACAAGGCAAAGTATTTCTGACAGCAATAAGAACCCCCCCCCCCCTGGAAAAGTTACTCGTGAGATGTGATCTATTCATAAGAAGGACATTTTAGTCACGTGACGAATATAGCTCAGGTGACGAAATTGACAAGTTAAGCCATGTTTCAAATAGTATTATAATGTCGAAACGGAGTACCGATGCCAAAAGAGCCAACTTCAAATCTTCTAACTTAGTCCTAAGCCCTCTTACATTTTGGTAGTAAACTACAGGATAACTTAGTGGTTTTTTGTCGCGGGGTCCCAAGAACTACCACCCATAACAATTTTGGGCATACCATGAATATATCGAATAGTCTTATTTGTCTCTCCTTGATCATGCAGCTCACGTTCATCGACAATGTAATTATACTAGAAATAAGAAAATCCTTGGTTTTTTATTTTAGGGAAGAAATGGGTCATCATTATAATCGCCAATTTGCAACTTCGGCGCGCGAGTCCTAACGAGCGTGTTCATATATCTTCATTTCTACCGAACACTTTGTAACGTAAAAATTAATTTTTATTGTTTGAATGTGAACTAAAATACCCTGACAGTTTGGAAAAGATCCGCTTAACAGTTTCTTGGAAAAAAATTCCCAAGGATCACCTTATTCCTAGCGTCCTAAATAGGGCTTTGCCTTTACGTGGTCGAAAAACGAAGGTGGTACAAGTTTTCTATTTCTCCAGTCTTTGGACTACGGTGGTTAAATATTTGTGCATTCTAGGAACCTGGAATCTGTTCCAAGTGAGCGATTATTTTCTAAAAGTAGACAAAAAAATTAAAATAAATCAAAAGTTTATAGTATATCGTAACTTTAAGATCCTTGAGGCAGGTTCAGAAAAAACTAGCCTATTGTTTATCAACACCACGAATTTTAAAAAGAGCATTAAATGAAGTATGAAATAAACAATTTGCAACAGTTTTTCACAACAATTACGGTTAAAATATTAATAATCGTTCTGTGCGGCAGCAGCTAGCGTAGTTGTACCATGGTAACGCCATAGAGTGGAAGAAGGAGCCAGAGTTCCGGAGCTTATTGACTTGTGAGATTGGACATGCCTGGTGTAAGGATTCGTTATTTGCCGGTATTCATAGTTTCACGTTAAGCGCCTCAAGCTATTGCTATGTATTTGGTTGCTCTGAAAACCACACGTGATTCGGAAAACAAAGAAATTGAATAAATCATACTGCTCTGAGGTCGCCAAGCAAGCGGCTGTGCACGTTTCTTACCGATCCTGCATATCCATATTTCGTCGTTTTTTCTATCCTTAATCTCACATACAGTATCTTTATTGTGCAAATAACCAAAATCTCCAAATAATTTATTTTTATTTGATTAGGTTCACCGTTTAAGTTTCATGTGGATTCATTGGCAAGTGGTTATGTCACGGCGTATGGACCTGGTTTAATCCATGGTATTTGCGGTGAACCTGGGAACTTCACTATTTCTACGAAAGGGGCAGGAGCTGGTGGTCTCACGTTAGCAGTCGAAGGACCTAGCAAATCTGAAATCTCTTGCCATGATAACAACGATGGAACCGTGTCAGTTTCTTACTTACCAACTGCCTCAGGAGAATACAAAATTACCGTCAAGTTTGGTGACAAGCATATTAATGGTAGCCCATACATCGCTAAAATTACAGGTACATGCACCATTACCATAATTCATATTATGCACAGTTTCAACTAGTTTACATTTACGTTTATATCCATTGTACAATTCAGATTTAATTGTAAACATAACTAATAGAAAAATATGGCAATTACAACGTGCAAGGATTAGTAATGTGTGTATATCCTAAAGCTGTAATCTAAGCATTAACTACTGAAAAATTGATTTATGTAATTTTCGTTTTTATTTAAAGCCTATCATCCAACGCTCATTACATATATTCGTTTTCTAAAGCCGTACCTGAAGAATCGTTGATTTCCCATATGTATTTCGCGGTAGCGATAGCCTTTTTAGTCTTATCACTCATCTGAGCCTGGCGCCCAGTATTTTATGAAACTTGGTCTTTGACACAATGTTTATTATGTTGTGCCAAAAATATGCATTATAAATGACGCTACAAGTGGATTATTAAAGGGGCCTTTTAAAAAGGGTTCTTTTATTTTGTAGCGATTTTAAAAAAACGGAACGAAATTCAGCATCCTGCTTGTAAATTTTGCTTTAGAATACTTCTGGTTCTGCACTAAACCTATAAAAGTAGTAAAGTTATTAAAATTATAGCTACAAAATGGCGATTTTTCAGAAAAGTGCATTTTGCGTTAGACAAAGATGAGGTTTTAGTTTCTTTTCATAAAGAATAAAAGTATTTATTAAATTCAATTTAGGTTCAGGCCAAATGTACACGTTGTGTGAATATGCTCGAATTTGATTTGGATCGGGTGGAAACTCCGCTTTTAAGTTATCATTGCAAAACAAAAGAAACTATTTTAAAAAGCCTCTGTAATGATCCATCTGTTGCGTCATATATAATGCATATTTTTGACTCAACAAACATGTTTTTTAAAGCTTATGATGTTAACAAGCTTTTTGTGGAAGAACAAGTCTCAGCTTCAATTTATTTAGTTGTAATTAAATGAAAAAAATCCGATAGGCCCAATTTTTATTTAGCCATCAGTTTTGAGCGTAAGACTACGACTTGCAGATCTGAGAGTTGGAATGAGCTAGGTGAATATGGTTTCACAGAATGTATCCAGCATTATTTGTAAGAATTATGTAAGCTACATTTCATATCGTACATCTGTGTTGGTCATAACAAATTAAATAAACGCTTCGAAACCGTATTCGACTTGCTCATTTCGACTCACCGATCTGCAAGTCGTAGTTCTACGCTCAAAACTGACGCACAGTAGGGTGTTTCATATTATAGAGTTAAAATTAAAATATTACATTTTCTTTTTACTTTGCTCATGCCTTGATTCCTATTAATATAAAAAGAATATCTGACAAATTTTAGGAACATTGAGTAATATTTAGAGGTTGCACATTTTGCACACTAAATAATATGTAGCAGGCTAAGGAAACACGATTTCCAAAAATAATTATTTTTATTCTCAAGTCCTTAAAAAAGAAACTAAACTTCAAAGAAGATTTAGACTTAGATGGATTTATATTTTATTATTATTATTATTGTTCACACCTATAAAAATTATTTACCTTATTATTTTACCCACATTTTGAAAACCTGAAAAAGCGAAAATATGTAGGGTAGACCGGGGGCGGTAGTAACAGGGGGGCGAATGTAACACGCTAATATGAAACATATAATGAATATTAACACCAATTTTAAATATACATATGATAAACAATTGCATTTGGAATACACACATCCATGTCCTAGCAGTAGGTATAGATAGGCAACAGACATGAATAGTGAACAAAATAACTTTTCGATACCCTAAAGTAACTTTTTCTTATTGACTTATGAATGTAATGTAAACACTCCCTTTGCAAGTATGTGCTTTTTATTAATCTGTAATTGGACCTTTTTTAAAGTAATACTGATCGTTACTTAGCACTTTTAAGTGTCTCGTTAGTCACAATTTATAATTGAAGTTCAAAAGCATGGTCGGGGGCGACTGTAACATCGGCACTCGGGGTCAGTTGTACCGCAACAGAACCGAATAGTGCCAAAGAAGGCGAATAATATTGTCTTGTTTGCATAGAATCTATGCAGTGTTACAACAGACCCGAAGTCAGAGACGGTTGCAACACTTTACACTGTAACGTTAGGGCTATAACACTTCGCTTCTCATTTCTTATTAATAACTTGGATATTACTTAACACACAGTGAAAATGTTATGACTCAATAATGTCAGATAAGTAAGTAACATTTCCGTATAAGAGTTTCTGTTGTAAATGTAATAGTTCCTGCGTAATCGTATTCCCAAGTCAAAGTGTTACTACCGCCCCAGGCCTACCCTAGTGATAAAACTGTGCAACCCCTAAATATTATTAAATTTGTCTAAAATTTGGCATACAGATCACTTAAATGAATAGAACCAAGAGGACGAGCAAAGTTACGTGAAAATAGCACCTTTGGAAAATTGAAACACCTTAACGCACAGTGGTCGGAATAGGGGTAGTAGGTGACATTCGACCCAAAAATGAACTTTCTCCTATCGAAATCTACTGAATGTATACTACTTTCTAAATGTCCAACAGTCCCGAAACTGAAAATATTAATAAAATTGAATAAAAATTGTAATTAGGACGAACACTTAAAGTTGGACATTTTAAAGATAGTATTTTTCACCAGAAGAACTACTTCCTTCTTAGAGATGCCCTGACGACCCTGTTTAATATTTTTTCTGCATTTTTTTCTAGAATGAAGAGTATTCTTTTGCGTTAAAAAATAACACCGTTAACTACAAATTACTGTTCTTAATGTATTAAAAAAGCAATTCTGAAAGATATAAAGAAAATTGTCAAAGTTATTTATAATTGACAAGGAATATCTTTCAAGTTCCATCGAGTTCCACTGTTTTGCCATCGCCACGAGGTACCAGGCGGCATCAGGTTTGTGCAGTTGGCACCCTCAAATGCGAATTTTTGGAAAAAAACGGTGGCATTCGTTTGTCCATCGTTTGTCCACGTTTGTCCAACAAAAATGTTGGTTCTTCTACGCATCAAAAAAAGTTATAAAGAAATAAAAAAAAATCACCAGCACCTCCCACGAAAACTTTTTAATGATTTGTCAGTGGGAAATGATTGTCCACGATCTGTCCACGTTTATTTATACAAAATTTTCGTTTGTCCACCCTTCAAAAAAAAGTTCTGACCAAACTAAGAAAATTCTTTATCAGCACACCCACAAACTATGAACATTTTCCACTTCTTTTTAAGAGGTTTATTATTGTCCACGATTAGTTCACGTTTGTCCACCCAAAGTTTTCGTTTGTCCAAAAAGTAGGGTTTATTTCCATGGTATATTTATGAAATTCTTTTAGTTTTATTGGAATTATTGACAAATTTACGTTTTTTTTTTTAAATAACGTCAAACCTTCGTATGAGTTACATGTTAACTCTTCCTTTATGAATTTCCTTCATAATGTTCGGTATTTTGAGTGCAAAAAATGGGATGTTGAATTTGTCCCCTATTTGAATACAGAGAATTCATAGACATTGAATACAGGTAATTACTCCACAACTGGCAAATATTGCCAAATCTTGTTTTCGCAGTTGCAAGGACAAATATATTGTTGCGCCGGGGTGTTTCCATCGCAGGCCACCCCGAAGGAAAGGAGTAGAATAATACGCGGGAGTATACACGACACAACTATATTTCGATATACAGAGCAATAACGGTATACAACAGTACAACTCGCACGTCCGAACGCTATGGCGTTCTTCTCGCCGTTTCCCGATCGTCCTCTCGAAGGGGGTTGACCCTCTTCTGTCTTCAGCTACGAGCACCAGCAGGCTATGCACGGGCCTATACCCGGTGCTCGCAACAATACGTTGGTTATAAAACAAAAAAGAAATTTGCTTGGAAGTTTCCGGAAGGTAACTAAAAAGCCGACAATTGCTGATATTGTTTCTATGGGTTTCTTATAGAAAAAACTATATGTAACTAATTATTTGCTGCTGCTTATCGGAAACGATATTACTCATTTCGGTTCAGGAAAAAAAATTTTCTTTTATATCACCGAAATTCAAAAGCTTCAATTTAAAATTTTGCACAAAATAAAAACATATTGTTACGTGAGGGCGTTAATTTTTAAGCGAAGCATCGGTGCAACCAAAGAATCGCGTCTTTTGTGAGGGATTTATGATTTTTTTTTAATATTATAGAGCTGTTTCTTTACTCCTTGATTATTGGATGAGAACTGGTAGCCCGACACTGTAAAATGCTGGAACTATCGTCGTCTCCTATAAATACCCCGACCTCCAGATTTTGTGCCTTAAGTATCTAACTCTCTACTATAAGTTTTTTAGCTACATGAGGTTCCATGCTTTTGGCTGATTCAAAGTAATGTTTCTGGCAATCGTGGTCATCAGGGTTACCACCATTGGTATCGCATTTATTGCAGTTGCGATTACACGTTGAATAGTCCAGTACCAGCCCCGACATCGCTCCTACGATCGCTCCGAATCTATTCAAGCTATCATAATCGTGCCTTCTTCCTCATCTACTCCAACCCATTTCGTACGAAATTATAATTCATACAACGTTATCAAACGAAACGAGATACTCATCTACCCCGAGCTTAGTGGTTTGTTTATTTGGAATTAGGAAATCAGACTAGAAGTTCTCAGGTCTGGAAAGAAACGAAAAATGATATGAAATAAATAAGTATGCATTGAATTAAATATATGGAGGTTTCCATAGGGTAAATCCGGGAGACGCGGTCGGGCCGGAGAGTTGGTCAAGTCGCTATATTTTAAACTCTCTGCTTAAAAATGCGTTAAAGTGCAGACCAATTACAGTATTGTCTCCGTATGTACTCGGTTTGGTGTACACGATAGGTGTTCGTCGCTACCCCCACCACTTCTGTCTCACTCTTGTCCGGCGAAGGCGAGAGCGAGATGGAACGAGAGTGAGCGGGAGCTACTGAAAGCGAGCGAGGACGGTACGAGACAGACGACGCGTTGATGTTTTGTCTCCCTCCGTCTTTCGGGCACCGTGACACTCCGTCCTTTGCGTGCGCCACGAGCGTGCGCGATGGTCGCAAGCACTTAGGTGGGCACGGGAACCGCATCGCAAAATCGTGACGCAGGCCCGGCTCAAGCCTTTTTTGCGCCCTAAGCGAACTTGTCAAATTGCGCCCTTTATTATAATACATTTATTTGAGATTATTTATGACTTTACTCTGCAAAATTAGGCGACTGCCTAGGGCGGAAAGTCGACAAGAGGTGCAAAATGATATTTTCATTACTGGTATTGTGGAAAATAAACTTTAAAATTAAATATTACAAGTTGTACTATAAGTGGATTAAACTACGAATACAAATTCAGAGTAAGCTTATCAATAACCTCAAATAAATGTATTATAATAAAAGGCGTAATTTGGCAAGCTCGCCTAGGGCGCAAAAAAGACTCGTGCCGTGCCTGGCTATCTAACCGTGGCGCGCATGCGTCGAGCAGTCATGATTCCATCTGAGTGCTCGCACCCGTCGCGCACGCTCGCCGCGCACGCAAAGCGTTCCATCTCACTTCCCCCTTCGGCCAGAAAGGAGCGAGAAACGAACACTCGGAATTAGGGATCTGTTCACGATAGGAGTTCAACGCCGGTCCCGACCTGCGAGCACATACGGAGACAATACTGTACTTCTCTAGAAGCCAAATAGTTGAATGAATAACATGATTTCGCTTCCTTCTGTGTTTTCCTGGATTTATAGGCTTTAAAAGGTAAATTGAGGTTATATTTAACCTCTTTTGTCAAACAGCGTTGTACAGAATCGTATTTAAAATATACTTCTAAGTTTATTTTCGTTTAATGTTTGGGATAATAAGATAGTAGAGATATTGAGGGACAATGCAGCCAAAGCATTTGGCCATATCACCAGACGCGGTCACGTCTGGAAGCTAATTCCTCTTCCCCCTCTACCCATAGGCACACTGAGCGACCATGTCTCTATACACGAATGATAGCGAAATTGACAGGTCCCCGCAGCTATTTTGGCCTTATTATCTTATTTTATGGCATAGTCCCGGTGTTTTAACATGATTAAGCGAATAATTTTTTTTTCGAACCCATTTGTCGTTTTACTTAATGTATCAAGCTTTTTGTCTAAAAGATAAAAGAATTATTCTGAATTAATAGTTATCAAAATGATACTTTTGGGATTAAGAGTTTTCGTGACGTCACGTTTTCCTCCTCCACTTCACGCCAGTAGGTGTCGCCATTCGAAAGCAGAATTTATAAATGTCACTTGGCTGTCACTCAATCATAACCTGCCAAGTATTAGTTGTTAACATTTTTTAAATGTCCCGATGGTAAAGAAGATCTAGCGCGATAGCGACGGGACGTGATCGGTGGTACATTAACGAATCATTTCTCGATATAAATTGTGTATTTACGGAACTCGTGATGCGACTAGCTACCCGAACGCAGTGACTGATTTTAAGTCGTTTGGATTTATGGTTATGGGTTATATTTATTTGTTATTGCTGATTGGGTACAATTTTCATCCCCTCGGGATAATTTGGTTTTTAAAATATCGCATTGTCATCCGAACTACGCGCGCCTCCAAAGTTTCAAGAGAATTCGATTGGTGGAATTGGTTTAAATTTGAGTTTTCAGATATGTAGCAGACGTACTAGAAGCAAACAGAGGAATCGAAGCTGAATAAATTCTTTTAAAAAATACGATTTATTTTCATTTTTGACGTTACAAATAAAGAATATACACATTTTTAGCGTTTTTGGGCCATTTCGTTTGATTAATTTTGTCGTTGTCAATACATTTCTATGATGATGTACCATCACGTATCTTGCATGAATATGAACCGCTTTGAGGATGAAGACCGTTATGAAATAGGGCACTTAGTAATTTATAATAAATTATGAAAAAAGTGATGAAATCCCCCCCTCCCCCCACCCCCATAAACATGACTTATATATGAAAGAAGCTAATTCCCTTTAATTCACGAAAAAAGTTCTCACGCAAAGATTGTGAAATCAACTTTGCTAATTCCAATTGTATTCTCGTTCTCCGCTCGAACACTGATTCCTCTGTCACTTTTTATACTTGACATTCCTTCATTGGCCACAAATCAATTCAGTGCTCAGATTTTCAGCTTCGGTTTTAAGGAATTAGTGGTCGAGAGGCCTGTAGTTGACACAAAAACTTTTATAAGAGGGACATCTTCTGTTAAAACTGACATCTTCTGTTAAAACTTTTCACATCCAATTGGCGAAAATTCGCACCCAGTGCGCACCAGTGCGACTGTCCGAATACGCTGTAACAGAGATGCGGAGAATATGAAACATTTTGTTTTAAGTCGACTTCATAGTTTTTTTTCTTATACAACGCCCGCTAATTCCTTAAAACCGAAGCTGAAAATCTGAGCACTGAATTGATTTGTGGCCAATGAAGGAATGTCAAGTATAAAAAGTGACAGAGGAATCAGTGTTCGAGCGGAGAACGAGAATACAATTGGAATTAGCAAAGTTAATTTCACAATCTTTGCGTGAGAACTTTTTTCGTGAAAAAAGGGAAATAAAGGGAATTAAAGGGAATTAGCTTCTTTCATACATGAGTCATGTTTATGGGGGGTGGGGTTAACTCTTCCTCTCAAAGCTAACGAGAAGACCATCTCTCGCTGCAGAAAGGAGAGATGGACGAGTTATGATTTTTTATTACTTTCGTTTATTTTTTATTATTATTTTATTATTATTTTTCTTTATTTAGTTTATTTATTCACTTTTGTATTCTTTTACCTTGCTAATCGCCAGTAGATTGTTCACTTTTTCTTTGATGTGTTCTTTACTTGTTTAGCGTAAACAAATTAAATATCATTGAATCTGTAGTTGTATTCACTCATTAATAATTTTGCTTTATCCTTTGTTAATTTTCCATGACTAATTATTTGAGTGGTCTCTGCCAACGATGAAAACCATTTCTCCCGGCACCTCGAGAGAGGTGGTCAAATGTCATGACTTCAGTTTTCAACCCGATTTACAGTAAATATTGTCTTAAAGCAAATATCGACCAGTTTTTCTGAATGAGCATAAAATTCTGAACATATAGGTTTGTCCTGATAAAATAAGTAATTTCTGTATTAGTTTTATTAGCCATTTTATATTAGGTCGACCGCGTCTCCCGGATTTACCCTAATCGATGTTATTTTCTGCTTCATGTTAGAGTGTATTACAGTGTGTTCGACGATTTACAAAACATATTTTTGAAACATGCCGACCAGACGTATGACGACCAACCATTTAATCCCAGTTTTAAACAGGATTCATTTGAATATATACAATTTCTTTCAAAATATATTACAAAATATATCAGTGATTCATTATGTGTCTTTTAGACACGCTAAAATAATTATTTTTTTACAATTTATCAATCCAATTTCAAAGCAAGATTTTAGGCGTATTCAGATTATGAAAATTAAATTGTATAATTCATCGGCTGTTTCTTAATGTCATTAATAGTTGCTCAAATGCCAACCATAATTTTCGGTCTCAATCAAATGATTCAATGTTTGGAATATACTTGGACAAAGCAAAGGCAAAGGAAAACTTTCATCAACACATGCTCGTAATATTAAGACGATTATTACAATGATTTTTCAATGGATGTTGCATTTTGAATGGTCACCGTTCGTTCTACAGGTGCTGCGTCTTCACAACATTCCTTTGCCACTTGCTCTGACTTCCCGTCTTCTCTCTCGTAAACTTTGAAAGTGTTACAGTTGAAGCAGGGTATGTTTAAACACGCGAAAAATTTATTAACATGAGTCCAGCCCATGCCACCACTCAGGATACCTGAAGATATGAAACATTTCTTTATAAGTCATTTTTAGTCATTACCCCTACAACACACTTCGTTGCAGGAACGTTGCACAACCGTTGCAGTACATTGCAATGTTGCCGTTTGGTTGCAGGTTGCATTGCAATATTACTGTAACATTGTGGAAACATTGCCGTGGAATATTGCAATGGACACGTTTGTGCAATGTTTCTGGAATATTGTGCACACAATGCAGTACAATATTGCAATGCCTATGTTTGTGCAATGTTTTGAGATTATTGCGCACACATTGCCGTGCAATATTGCAATACCTACGTTTGTGCAATGTTTAGGGAATATTGCGCACACATTGAGGTGCAATATTGCAATGGCCCCGTTTGGCCAATGTTTCGTGTATATTGCGCACACATTGCCGTGCAATATTGCGGTACAACCCACGTGGAGCGTTCCTGCAACGTCGATCACAAAATCCGGTGCAACATTGCACTCGTAACGTATAAGAGCCGTTTCTGCAACGATCCGCACTGCATACTGAATTACGCGGAGCGATCCTGAAATTTCGGCACGCAGAATACAGTCTAAGATGTATTACGAGCGCAATATTGCAACCGTAATGTATGAGCAAGATTCCAGCAACCAATTCACACTGAATACGGACTTACATATTTTTACTCGACAATACGCAACTTTTTTATTATCTATAATCAATTAAATGACAATAGTAGGGTCACTGGCAGTTATTGGCACATGTAACACTTTTTTACAAATATCTTTTGTTGCTGCATATACTTTATGAATTTGTTTAACCCTTATGTGTTAATTAAGTAATTGTATTAATTATTTATATCAGAAATTGTCCACGTTCGCATATATTCCGTCTGAGGTAGCCTGTGGTATCTTAGACTGTATTCTGCGTGCCGAGATTTCAGGATCGCTTTGCGTAATTCCGTATTCAGTGCGAATTGGTTGCTGGAATCTTGCTCATATATTACGAGCGCAACATTGCACCTGTAATGTATGAGCAACATTCCAGCAACCAATTCGCAATTTATACGGACTTACATATTTTCACTCGACAATACTGAACTTTTTTATTATCTATAATCAATTAAAAGACAATAGTAGGGACACTGGCAGTAATTGGCACATGTGACACTTATTTGCAAATCTCTTTTATTGCTGTATATAGTTTATGAATTTGTTTAAACTCTATGGTGTTAATTAAGTAATTGTATTAATGACTTATATCACATATGTTAACAAACAGAATACGGTATTACATGTCACAGGCAACTTCCGAGGGAATATATGTAAACACGGACAATGTGTGATATAAGTAATTACTACAATTAGTTAATTAACACTATAAGGTTTAAACAAACTATTAAACTGTATAGAGCAATAAATGATATTTGTAAAGAAGTCTGAGCTGTGAAATGTAAATCCACAAACACTAAAGACGAGAAAATAAAAAAAGTATATAAAAAATTATGTTAAACGATTGTGTTAAAAATGCACTAAAAAAAATATTTTCTTGTACTACGCAGGATATTTCACAATAAAATATGAATCAACTTAATACAACATCAAGCTTCTAAATGAACTTGTTGTGAGATATCCGGCTCCACGATTAGGGAGATGTAATGCGGATTGTTAAAACGAATCTTCTTTTTTGAATAATTTGAGTTTAAGGGGGTAGACACGTCACGTGACCTGGCCGATTTGGCAGGTCGGTATTACAGCAGGTTTTTTCCGCACAGAAATGGTAATACCCATAGATACGCGGCTGCCTGGTGACGCGAGAGGGAGTTGTTTGCTATTTCCGTATTCTATTCTGAATAAGGAAAGAAATTCTCAGCTGTTGCGTTGTACTTATAAAAATTTAAACGGAAAGTCGGCTGGTACTGCAAACGTAGAAAATTCATTGTACATTTTAATTACTTAAAATGTGCTTATGCTACAATATTCTACGTTAGCAGTAAGGAAATATGAATGAAAACGGAAAATAAATGAGGGGATATCCCCAGAAAATGAAGTTTGTTAGGTTAGACATTTTTTTATTAGCAAAGCAACGGAACAGAACATGAAATACACTTATTACACGTTCCATGCAGAAAGCAGTTATGAACAAACATTATATATAAAATTGTGTTGGATGTTGAATTGGACTAGTGAAAATGCGCAGGCTGGATGCGCGTGATTATTATATGGTCGGCTCCTCGAAGTGACAGAAAATATAACCTAAGTATATGCTATATGACAACAAATGTTTAGTAGCTATTTCATTCTTTTGCGAAACATTTGTGAACATTTTAGCATCCTTCCAAAACATTATTATTACGCCGCAACAGCATCTTCAGGAAATCGAGAATAGCAATTAGGTTATATTTTCTGTCACTTCGAGGACAGAAAATCCGTTCGTGAAATCCGCTACTGAAAATGCGCAGGCTGGTTGCGCGTAATTATTATGTGGTCGGTTCCTCGAAGTGACAGAAAATATAACCTATAGCTATACCCGATTTCGTAAAGATACTGTTGTGGCCTAATAATAATGTTTTGAAACGGTGATAAAAAGTTCACAAATGTTTCGTAAAAGAACGAAATAGCCACTAAACATTTGTTGTCATATAGCATATACTTAGGTTATATTTTCTGTCACTTCGAAGAGCTGACCACATAATAATCACGTGCATCCAGCCTGCACATTTTCAGTAGCGGATTTCATGAACGGATTCTGAACTGGATGTTTAAATAATTATGAAACACAATATTTACGGGGTTTATTACGATTTTATTTGTTAAAGATGCTTCAATTCTTTTAATGTTCCTACCCATATAACCGTTGGTTATTAACAAATAGTGTAAAAAAAAAGTACTAAAAAATATTGGGAAACACCGAAGTTATGAGATTTTTTCCGCGAATCCTATGTTACGTGCCCCACTGTCGGGCGTTACCATCGCAGGCCACCCCGACGCAAAGGATAGAATAATGATTACACGGGCGTACACACGACTGAACTATATTGTTACATAGAGCAATATCGGTTACAAACGCACGACCCACACGTCCGAACGCTGTGGCGTTCGGTACAAGGTAGTCTTCTTGTCGTCGTCCCGATCGTCCTCTCGAAGGTGGCCGACCTTCTTCTATCTTCAGCTACGAGCACCAGCAGGCTATGCACGGGCCTATACCCGGTGGTCGCAACACTGCTCTCCCCTCTGGAAGAGCGGACGTCTCGGCCGCATTGAATCCTCTTCGGAATCTTCGTACCCCTGGCTGAAGAAGTGGTCGTGCAGCCCCGTGGCTTCTTCAGACATCCACCTTGGCATTTGCCTTCTCGCTCAGGGGAAAACCACTGAAAAACCCTGAGCAAGGCGTGGGTACAACCGGACTTCTCGATCTGCCACGACGAAACGCTCCAACTTCTGGTCTCACGACGTCTCTGGAACTCTGCAGCTTCCTTCCCACGACGTCTCTGGAACTCCGCAGCTCCTTGTCCCACGACGTTGCTGGAACCCTGCGACTCTTAGTCCCACGACGAAATCCACGGGGAGCTCCGGGCGCTTTCCTCTTCCGTGTGTCCCACGACGAAATCCACGGAGAGCTCCGGGTCCAGCAGCCAGGCACGGGTACCGCAGGGCTTCTAATTCTCCCTCGACGAAACGCCCCTGGTCCCTGTCCCGCGACGTCCCTGGAACTCCACTCTGGAACGTCCCACGTTGACTTCAATGCTTCAACGCTGCATCCTCCTTCGTGCAGCCTCCGGAACCCCGTGCAGACTCCAGCGCTGCCTCGTTTGCTGGCAGCCTCCTCCAGAAGTACGTCTGACGACGTCTCCACTGCTTCGGCGACGTTCCCTCCTCCTCTTCGAATCCTTGGTCGCGGTCGACCCTCTCCTCCAGGGACTGATCCTCGATGTCCTTCCGGTAGCCGTACGAGCTTGACACTTCAATCCCTTCACGGCTCCGGATTCCATGCAAAAGAGACGGAGAAACATTAACATTCATTTGAGAGAATCCGTTGGAGCTGAAAGAACCGGGAAGACGGAAAGGCGGGACGGAACCGATAACAGGGGATCACAGCTCATGAGCATGTTATCGGCCCGTTCCCCGATCAATCTGCCCAGTACCCCAGCTCGTCTGCATTGTCTTTCTTCTGGACTTCTTGACCTCTTCTCCCTCTTTCAGGCCTTGGCTTTCAGATGGCCCCATTCCTCTTCGTGGCTTCTGGTGCTGACCCAGGGGACCGTCCTGTGCGTCCTGTTAACGTTCCCGTCTCCGCGACATCTCCTCCAGCCGATCCAAGCAGTCGCACCGCTTGTCCGACTGGTGGTTGGAGATGCCATTTCCCGGCTGCTGTCCACCCTGTTGAGGCGGACCTCTTGGTTTGTACAAACCGGGGAGAAACCAAGATCCACGCCAACAGGGCTAGAGAAGCGGTTCCACGTATGTCCGCGCTCCACTGCGGACTGCTACTCTGTCGTAGCACAGACGGGGAATTCGGGAACGCGTATCCAGGCCGCGGCGGCAGTCCCCCGACACCTTGTCCCTCGTCGTGGGGTTTCGTGCTCTCTGAAACACTTTAAAGAAACAGAGAGCTGGGCTACGAAGGTAGCCTCCGCAGCCCAATCCAGTAGATTAGCTTAGACTAATCTTCAGACTTTTCATTCAGAACTTCAAACTCTCTCCTCGATTCAAACTCTCTCTCTCCTGAATCTTTGGTCCGCGAACGACCCATCCTGTCTAAACAACTCCACTCTTCGGGGCTCTCTATCAGGGAATTCGGCCATTCTGCGACGATGTTCGCCCTCGAACTCCCTTCGTCGCAGCTCAGTAACTCTGCGCACTCCAGGTGCCTCCATGTTGCTCAGGTGGTGCCTGCGCTTTGTAAACTGCTTATTCGACAGCTCTTCATATGCGCTGGCTGCACTCGCCGGTGCATTAGTGACTTTGGATTGCAATTGCTTATTCGACAGCTCTTCATATGCGCTGGATGCACTCGCCGGTGCATTAGTCACTTTGGATTGCAATTGTTTATTCGACAGCTCTTCATATGCGCTGGATGCACTCGCCGGTGCATTAGTGACTTTGGATTGCAATTGTTTATTCGACAGCTCTTCACATGCGCTGGATGCACTCGCCGGTGCATTAGTGACTTTGGATTGCAATTGTTTATTCGACAGCTCTTCACATGCGCTGGATGCACTCGCCGGTGCATTAGTGACTTTGGATTGCAATTGCTTATTCGACAGCTCTTCATATGCGCTGGATGCACTCGCCAGTGCTATCGTGATGTTTTCATCCATCGTTTTATGTACTTTCTTGTGTACTCGTACCTGCTCCTCCTTTTTGTATATACGGAGGTTCTCTAATAGCCTGTTGTCGATTGTATCTGCTATCTATAATTTCTGGCAACATGCAGTCTTCATAGAACTTGCTCAGTTTGTCTTCCATCTCTGTTGCCCAGAATCGATCATCTCTCGTTACTGTTGTAACCTTTATTCCTTTCGGCGTCCATAAACAAAAATAGGCCCGTTGCCTTTTCGTTATGGGCAATTGTCCTTGCACTTGATAATAGTAATGATGATTTTTATTCATTTCATTACTCTTGAAAATACGCCGTATATTACCAAGTTGCTTTATTGCTTCAGCAGGTGATAAATCCTTGGCCGATTCAGGACACTTTACTTCGACGATTTTATCATGGTCCACGAGGCCGTCAGGAGTTGCACCTAAGTGAGGCACAGTGTCATCGATGAAGAGGCCACATGGTAGAATATGGATTCCTAATTCTTCTTCCATTTGTCTCAAGGCGTTTGCCTCATTTTCCCTTCCGTACTGGAGAGCAGACAATTTGGAAGTTGCGGGTACATTATACTCTTCACAGTATTTGCCCGTGGTGTAGTGTTTCGTAATCGGCAATCCTTGCCGAAATTGGATGCAGTTAATAATTTTTTTCTATAACTAATCCACTTTTCGCTATTCGCCTGATTGCGAGTTTCCTCTTCGATCTCGCATCGCATCCTTTGCCAGTCATGGAGTATAGCCGCGTGCCTTTTACACTCGGAAGAGTATACTGTCTCTTCCATATCTGGTTTGTCTGCGTTAGGGCCGTAATCCTGGTCGCACGATTGTTTTTTATTTCGGAAGGAGGATGCTTTCGCTTCTTTTTTATATTCCCTTGCTTTTTCTGCTGCACGCTTCCGACGTCCTTCCAGCTTTCTTACCATGGTTGGTGGCTCTTTATCCATTGCCGTACTCAATCTGCTAAACGCCTCTTTTGTATTATATTGGACAACTGCAGCGGTGACTCTGCCCTGATACGAGCCCTCTCGTCCAAAGTTTATCCTTTTGCCTCCGACGAATTTGGCAATGATATTATTAAAACTTTCAACAGCATTGTTATTTAGACCGTGCAGAAAACTGCCAGCTTTAGGGAAAAGTGGCTGCATCGCTTCTTCGATACTCTGATAAATACCAGCTTCTCTCAACCTTGGTACGTAGTCCTCTCTGTTTGGATCAGAGTATTTCTTACAGAAGTACGCTAACTTCTGACACTCCTTGTGTTCACCGAAAAAGTGACTCGGTACATTCCTCAAGTCTTCCTTCAAATTTCCTATTCGTTCCTCGAGTGTTATTTCTTCTTGCAACCGGTATTCTGCAGCTTTCTTTATACCAGTACGCAGGCGGAGAGAATTATTCTTTACGACAGCTCTTAGGTCTTTATCGCGGCCTTTTGTTGCGATTTCGTTTATTTTTTTACTGAAATTGCGTAGCAGGTGATTGGTGCATTCTATTTTTCGTACCTGCACCTGGTAGTTTTTATATGGATCACTGTCCAATATCTTCTTGTACACACTGCTATCGCCATCGGCAACTAATATAGAGTATATTAGGCCGTGCATATCTATGCTGCAATTGAAGCCTTCGACAATAGCAACACTCTCCATGCCAGTTGAACTCTGATTACGACCCCAGTTCTTGAAGCAACGATGCTCGCGCGGTTCTTCCTTCTTCGTACCTGCTATTTGGCAAGTCATGCAGAATTTATTCTTCACGCTGATGTACAGCACTTTCTTCGTGTGGTATCCCACGATGGCTCCTACGCCAGAGAGAGAATTGTAATCTCCTCCGCGGTAGGACCTTTTCATCCAGCTGCCATCCGCGACAACTGGGATAAACGGTAGATTGGATTCTACATGTACGTCGCCTCTTGATATAGCTAATCCTTTTTCCTCTTTTCCAGCATCTCCCATTTCGCGTTGTGCGGCCACTTCGAGGGCATCGATTAGGTCATTCTGACATTTCTCGTAGATCCTTTTCGTCATACAGGACACGTTCACGGCAGTCATATGTCCTCCAGTTGATTATATCCGCCGCCCGTCATCATTGTTGCGGAAACAACGGCGCGGTTGATATCCATAGTGGCATCACTCTTCCGAAGACAGGATATGTGCTCTGTGTATTTGTACATTTTGCACTCTACATAATACACATTTTCTAGTCCATTCCGTTGACATCTAATTATTTCAAAATGTTCGATGCCACAGCCAAGAGTCGAATGTTTTCCAAGATTTTTTATTTGTTCGAAAACATACGGAAAATCAACGAAGTCTATTCCTTCTGAAATTGGATTTTCCGGCTGTTCTGGTTCTGCATTTTCTACCACCCAGTAATCGGCATCACTTCCAATATCTTCAGTCGTTTCTTCGTTGATGTCTCTTACGGAATGTATCTCATCCCTGTCTCTGTCCAAATCTATTTCATGTACAATTTCTTCTTCGTTCGACTCGAAATGCACTTGTTCCACAATTTCCTCTTCGGCCGCGTTGAAATGTATTTCTTCTAAAATATCTTCCGCGTCCGTATCGAAATGTACTTGTTCCACAATTCCTTCGATAATTGGGAAGTCTTGAAAATTTCCTACGTCTTCTTCGTGTATTCTGTCTGTAAGAAAATCATACGCAGCAGATGTGCTTGGAAGTGTTTCGTCGTACGAGGTTCCTGCACGCGTACCTGCCTCCGCCACGGTGCCCTGACCTACCGTGAGGCACGCTGCTGTTTTCAATCGTTGCCTGCACGTAAAGGGTCAATAATCAGTAACACGTGGTACATACATAGAAATAAGAAAAACATACAATTAGAAAAGAAAAACAGGCATAGTAAAAGAAGATATAGTACAGGAAAGTCTCGATGAAAGCGAAAGCCTCGGAACGAAGTAAGTTTAAATATCCGTGTGCGTCTGAGACAATAATAACGCAATCAAAATTTAAAATTAAAACTTGTAGAGTGTGTTTGTATGAATGCAGCGAAAATAGAGAGAGAGGGTGGGGAGGGGAGAGGGGGAGGGAGGGAGGGTAGGAGGGAGAGAGAGAGGGAGAGAGAGAGAGCGAGAGAGAGAGAGAGAGAGTTGGCAATAATATAATTGAAATGGTACAACATTGTGTATGACACACAGGACCATATTTCTAATAAATTATAACCTGAAGGAATGAAAATATTTCCAAACAAACATTTTGCACTCAGACAATACGACGCAGAAGGGATAGACCGGCAATCCAAATCATTATCCTATTTTTAACGTTGTACCTCCTACAATTCATCGAGGGACTGCAGGGTGGTATTTCGTTTTATGGAACGTTGTAAAATAACGAAGAAACGAAGGGTCCGAGAAACACGTGTCGTTTGCCTTTCGCGAAGTAAACCCTACTTGACCGCGCCGGTGTTGGAGATCCGTCTGGTTCTCGTCAACGAGCACGCTTTCCAGCGCATCACCCTGTCTCTTTAGATAGCTTTTCGAAAGCGTGGGACTGACCTCGACTTTCGTTACCCTCACACAAGCCGAATCGATGGGGGCGCGAAGCGTTGTTTTCGGTTTTTCAGCAAGGGCTGCCTGCCTGTAGCCCAGATGGGCAAAATTGTTGCCTGTAAGGCTCTTGGGGTCAGTTGGATTTTGGCTTGAGTAAAAAAAAATATAATTGTTTTCTTACGTCCGGATAGATGTTGTGGTACTCAGAAATGCATGGAAAATTTCACGATCGATATTGCCAGGAAACGGGACCGAACGTTCTACGGGGACGTAGACGTTATTTTTCATTGATCATTCAATGTGATCAACATCTCGGTTACGTTTGTTTATTTTAGATAAAGTCAACCCCACACATCGATGGGGATACCGATTACATATTACCCGGGCGAAATCCCCAAATAGATACATAGCGAGAAATCGAAATACCATCCCGTGACACCTCAATAAACCAAATATACCGTTCTATTGCAAAAAACTAACTTGACCTTGACATCGCTTCCAGTACCTCATTCATAAAAAAAAAGTTTGTACCATTATGCCCGATGGAACTGATACCAAACAGGAATATGTATATTAAACAATTTTCACTTATTGGAGTAGTTGATAAGTAATAAAAGGCGTCCCTCGGTTCGAAATTGAATTTGTACGATATAGGTATAGGTATTCAGCGAACAGCATTCTCCGATTCTCGCGGTTACTTTGTCGCTATCAATGGGTCGTAAAAGAGAAGGATAGAACGGGGGTCGTAGCAGCCGAGAAATAAAGCCCGCGCCTCGGCTGCTAATACAGAGACACAGCGTTATTTAGCGGAGGAGGAACACCTACAGGAGTGGTAGTAATGTGGGCGTACCACCACTCCTGTAGGTGTTCCTCTCCGCTAAATAATCGGTCCTGCATAATGTTGCTGGCAACCCTGCAGATACACAACAATTTTTCAATAACAATAACGGCTCAACTTTTTTACTTTTAATTTTTTCTGCATAAATATTTTTTTCTAATATTCATAACATTTTCCTGATTATGGTGACAGCAAACATGATACAATGTCGACAATTACATCGTGTAACGTGTACGAGAAAATCTGTGTGAAAATATGTTGCTACGGAATAGAATTCGCTTTCCGCGTAGTAGTATCCACAACTGCAGGGTACTTGAGATGTCGTAAACATTGCCTGGGCTGGGACAAAGGTTGCCAGCGAGGCCTGGAGAATGTTTCGAAGACTGCGCTTTTCAATGAAAAAATTTCGCTGAAGGTACACATGGACGTATATATTGCGGACAAAATTCCACAGAAGAAAAAGCACTATGTATTTCGTATTCAACACGTAACTACATATGCTGAACATCGAATCGCAAATCATCGACGACTGTTGCTAATTTTAAACATTATCTTCTACATCACATAAATAAAATCTCAAGTGCATGTTTTATCCATTCGAAGCTACGTACAACGACTGAAATAATCACAACTGCATTATAAAGGAAGCATATCTAACGAAACGGGTATATGTAGTTTGAACGTTTTATACTAACAAAACGCATATAGTTTGTATAATATATATAACGAAATTAAAATTTCTACATTTCGTCTCATCGGTATGAAAACTGCAGGAACGTGCTGCTGACATTTTCCACATGAAAATGAGTCCAAACACGATATAAATCGGATTATTAATTAATTAAATAAGACGAACATATGAATGGGAAAAGAATAAATGGGGCAAGAGGGATAAAGTAATGACATGCGTTGCGGTGCGCATAGCATAGAATATGTGTACGTAAAGCGTCAAAGATAGCTGTGTTGATATACATATTTGAAGAATATGAATAATACTATATTATATACAATAAAATACCGTGCTACTACTACTACTACATGTCAAACTGTGACTTCATACAAATCTGTACCATAACACATAACTTACCTTTCTCGACACTTTGTATTTTTGGACAAACGCTTTGCAGATACGGTAGGCTGCTTCACTTTTGCATCACCCTTCGAATAGCGTCTATTTCTTGCATCTGCGGCTTCCTTCTTTGATTCCATGACAATGATGAATGTGAATGATCACACACAGTTATCAGTACTACAGTAAGGAACCACGCGGAAATGGAACAATTCACAAATTATGAATATTCCATATATCAATATCCGCGCATCAAATAAAAGTCCGATTGCTTTCTGCGTCTTCACCGTAGTGCAAACGACAATAAACTGATCAGCTAGCGTTGTCGCTGCATTGTTTACAGATGCTGAGAGGCTAAACAGAAGATAGTGGGAAAGGGACGGACATACGCATCCTGTTCCTCTCTTTCTCATTAGGATTGGTGGTATGCTGATACATTTACGTAGATTGTATGTACTTCCGGGAATACTGTTTGGTGCACAGAAATGTGCACGGGAAATAATTTTTTATTATCCTGTGCATATACTTTTGACGTATCACCGACATTATTAGCAAAGAATTCATATTTCGTTCTACCATTATCCTTTCCCACTTGCCTGACGGTGAAGGATCACCCCGCAAGTATGTGCGGGCACGCGCCGCGTTTTCAAATCTTCGCGCATTCGAACTTTTACGCGGGCCGATGACGCCCCGCCCGGTTCTTGGTGCGAGTGAAATACAAAATCTTGAGGGAGTGAGAAAGGCAGTTTGGGCCTTGTCCACCCTTGAGGGTAGCAAAGGCTCGATGGTCAGAAAAAAAGCGACTGTCGAGCAGTAAATATCGTAAGTACCTTCACGCTTACTATCCCTGTCTTTTTCACTATATGTGCCGGTTATTATGAAAGTGGTCCAAGTCCAAATTTTTCGTTTGTTACATTTCACTTATATTTTGACGTATTATATCAACGTGATACATAATAAACGTACAGTAGGGTGTTTCATATTATAGAGTTAAAATTAAAATATTACATTTTCTTTTTACTTTGCTCATGCCTTGATTCCTATTAATATAAAAAGAATATCTGACAAATTTTAGGAACATTGAGTAATATTTAGAGGTTGCACATTTTGCACACTAAATAATATGTAGCAGGCTAAGGAAACACGATTTCCAAAAATAATTATTTTTATTCTCAAGTCCTTAAAAAAGAAACTAAACTTCAAAGAAGATTTAGACTTAGATGGATTTATATTTTATTATTATTATTATTGTTCACACCTATAAAAATTATTTACCTTATTATTTTACCCACATTTTGAAAACCTGAAAAAGCGAAAATATGTAGGGTAGACCGGGGGCGGTAGTAACAGGGGGGCGAATGTAACACGCTAATATGAAACATATAATGAATATTAACACCAATTTTAAATATACATATGATAAACAATTGCATTTGGAATACACACATCCATGTCCTAGCAGTAGGTATAGATAGGCAACAGACATGAATAGTGAACAAAATAACTTTTCGATACCCTAAAGTAACTTTTTCTTATTGACTTATGAATGTAATGTAAACACTCCCTTTGCAAGTATGTGCTTTTTATTAATCTGTAATTGGACCTTTTTTAAAGTAATACTGATCGTTACTTAGCACTTTTAAGTGTCTCGTTAGTCACAATTTATAATTGAAGTTCAAAAGCATGGTCGGGGGCGACTGTAACATCGGCACTCGGGGTCAGTTGTACCGCAACAGAACCGAATAGTGCCAAAGAAGGCGAATAATATTGTCTTGTTTGCATAGAATCTATGCAGTGTTACAACAGACCCGAAGTCAGAGACGGTTGCAACACTTTACACTGTAACGTTAGGGCTATAACACTTCGCTTCTCATTTCTTATTAATAACTTGGATATTACTTAACACACAGTGAAAATGTTATGACTCAATAATGTCAGATAAGTAAGTAACATTTCCGTATAAGAGTTTCTGTTGTAAATGTAATAGTTCCTGCGTAATCGTATTCCCAAGTCAAAGTGTTACTACCGCCCCAGGCCTACCCTAGTGATAAAACTGTGCAACCCCTAAATATTATTAAATTTGTCTAAAATTTGGCATACAGATCACTTAAATGAATAGAACCAAGAGGACGAGCAAAGTTACGTGAAAATAGCACCTTTGGAAAATTGAAACACCTTAACGTACAGTGTAATTTTTTTTTTAAATTTCGACCGGCGCCACTTTTATAACAACTGACATACTTCTATATTTTAGTACTAACAAAGCAAGACTGTATTTAGACATATTCCGGGTAAACTTGTTGTTATTTTTGTGCAAAATCTATCGTGTGAACTGTGATTGTTTGAGTGTCCGCGTGTTTCTCAAGCTGCGTATCGCCATTGCGAGGCGCCTCGCGTGGCACACCTCGTGGAATGGAGAGTCTGAAGACTACCTTGACCATTATTACTTTACGAGGCATCAGCCGTCGATTTTTCGACGTGCTGGAAGGTGCTTCGCAGTCCCAAGATCAAAAATCGCATGGCTCGGGCGACGCAAATATCATGCTGGAGGTAGCGCGAGACTGTCGTACGAGTCTCCAAACTCTCCACTCCGCGAAGCGTACCTCGCGCGGCATCCTTACAATGTCGATACGCAGCTTCACACTCAGAGATTCGCGTATTCATTCTCACGTAAAATAGGAAAGTTATGTTATAATTTACCTGCGAAATGTCTAGAAAAGGTACATTCGGGTGCAATATAGGCTTCCTTTAGTTGAAAGTGAACACAAGTGATGAAATTTAAACAGTTTCTAAACATCAGAATTGGAAAAATTGGAAATTTTAAAATCACAAATGTTGGAAATTTAAAAATACAAATATTTGGTAATTATGCAGAACAGGTGTTTCAGCACCGATTTCAATGATTTTTGGGTATGTTGTCGGGGACATGATTCTGAACAACTTTTTCCTATATATGTTACCGCCGCTCGACCTTCGTTTTCAAAATATTCGCGAAAAACTGCTGCTACTACTACAATGTATTCTGCCGTATACCTATCTACAGTACGCGTCTGTGGCAGCGTATGCGCCAGCATGGGACAAAACAAACTGACCTTCGTTTCCGAGATATTTGCGAAAAACTTCTGTTGATTTATTCCGACGCAACGCATTTCACTTTCAAACTTGTCCCGAGTATTAGTATTGGTTGGGGCTAGATTAGTGCGGGGGGCGCGCGTCCGCTGGCGGGCGCGTAAAGAATGGTAGCCAACCAATGTGCGATGGGGTGTTGGCGGGGGTCCCCACACACCCAACAGGTGCTCTCGAAGGCACCCTCTTCCTTGCAAAAAAATTATGTTTTAGAACCAGTATCATGTTAATATCCGGCGGCGCCAGCACTGCCGAACAGAGTCAGGGTGTTGATGGGCATCCGCAAGTTTCTTGTTCAAATCTCTAAACTCACATCGGTTCCCCACCACGCTTTACACGCCCGTGAGCGGGCGCGCGCCCCCCGCACTAATCTAACCCCAACCAATACTAATACCCGGGACAAGTTTGAAAGTGAAATGCGTTGCGTCGGAATAAATCAACAGAAGTTTCTCGCAAATATCTCGGAAACGAAGGTCGAGCGGCGGTAACATGTATAGGAAAAAGTTATTCAGAATCATGTCCCCGACAACATATCCAAAAATCATTGAAATCGGTGCTGAAACACCTGTTCTGCATAATTACCAAATATTTTGAAACTTGATAACCTCACAATTACAAATTTTGGAAATGTTTAAATTTCAAAGCTTTCGTACTTGGAAATTCCAGCATTTAGAAATCTGAAGATTCTCCTCATCCGCTAATTCTTGGCTAAAGGTAGCCTATATTGTACCCAAATGTACTAACTTGATAAACGCATACTCTTCTCAGAGTTTGGCAAAGCGTAATCTAATTACAAATCATAAATTACGAAATGTAATTGTGTAATTGATTACACATTATTTTCTGTTGAAGGGTCGGATGCAATAAGGGGACTAGCGCTCGAAAATGGGAAAAATTATTGTCCAAACGCTAAGAAAGATTGGCAAATTAAATGTTGGTAAACTGTATTTTAAAAAATATAGTGTTGTAAAGCTCGTCACGACACACATTTTTCTATTTACAGTTTGGTTATCCAATCATTACTATTCGATCTAAAAATTATAAACAAAAAATTGTTCATCGTTCAAAATCATTATTTCTGTAAATATAAAATGCGATAACTTGAGTAAATATTAACGGATCGTTATGAAACATAAAACATAACTTCGGAAAACTCTAGCGAAGCCGTGAAATGTGTGCACAAAACCCTTATGTTAACAAATGTAACAATATTGAATTAAAAAATAATATTGGACCTAACCCATGCTTTTCAACGTTCGCCGTTAAAAAGTATCGAGGCAATTTTGAGGTACGTATAACTTGCAGCGACAACGTCTTCCGTACAAGGAAGATTTTTACCAATTTTCACACTGATTAATAAATAATTGTAGAATATATGACGATATATATAAATCCCGCGCGGCATCAACAGTCAAAGCGAGTGCTAAGAGTGCTAAGTAGCGCATTAGGTATACGCGGCCGCTGACTGTTGGTGCCGCGCGGGATTTATATATATCGTCATATCTTCTACAATTATTTATTAATCCGTGTGAAAATTGGTGAAAATCTTCCTTAGGAAAAACTTTGTCGCCGCAAGTTATATGTACCTCAAAATTGCCTCGACACTTTTTAACGGCGAACGTTGAAAAACATGGGTTATGTCCAGTATTACTTTTTAATTAAATATTATTACATTTGTTAACATAAGGGTTTTGTGCATATATTTTTCGACTTCGCTAGAGTTTTCTGAAGTTATGTTTTAAGTTTCATAACGATCCGTTAATATTTACTCAGGTTATCGCAATTTATGTTTACAGAAATAATGATTTTGGACGATGACGAATTTTTTGTTTGTAATTTGTAGCTCGAATAGTAATGATTGAATAAACAAACAGTAAATAGAAAAAATATTTGTCGTGACGCGCTTTACAACACTATATTTTTTAAAATTCAGTTTAACAACATTTAATTTTCCAATATTTCTTAGAGTTTCGACAATTATTTTTTCCATTTTCGAGCGCTAGTCCCCTTATTGCATCCGACCCTTCAATTTAGATAGTTGACAAAATTGTGGTCAACTACCTAAATTAACGATTACAGAAAAGAATGTGTAATCAATCACACAATTACATTTTAATTGTAATTTGTAATTTGTAATTAGATTACATTTTGGCCAACTCTGGCTCTTCTACTACACTTTCAAATTCATTTTAATCACGTTCAATAGTTTCACTGTTTCTTCGACTCTTTTTTAGATGTCTGAAAAAGAAATCAGTCAGAAGGGAGAAAAGGAAGGGACTCCGTCTCGAAGACGGAGTCCCAGCAGCCGGCAGACTCCGTCCCGACGACGGAGTCCCAGCAGCCGGCAGACTCCGTCCCGACGACGGAGTCCCAGCAGCGGGCAGGCTCCGTCCCGAAGACGGAGTCATAGCAGCCGGCAGACTCCGTCACGACGACGGAGTCCGTCCAGTTCTTCTAGCGGCCGAACTCCGTCGTCGGGACGGAGTAGTCGGGAAATGGCTAAGGCCTGTTGGCAACTGGTGTTGCGCTTGAAGAAGGAGGTATGTACATACGTGGGCGATCTCACGCAAAACGATCTTTTTTTAATTTGTTACATTCTCACGAAAGTGTGAAAACGTTTAGACACTATTGCAGTAATTAACATAAGATTTATGTTTATTTTTCATATTACAGAACAGGGACGTGAAGAGGAAGTTGAGACAGCTGGAGTATGGGAGAGGAGGAAGAGGTGGGAGAGGAGGAAGAGGAGGCAGAGGAGGAAGAGGAGGGAGAGGAGCAATGTATAGTTATAATTTTTATAATTAAAATAAATAATTTTTTATCATATTTGTAGTCTAAAGCCTTTCATCCGTCGACCATGAATAATTTTCTCGTATTTATTAGTACTTTAGTTGCGAATCATATATTTAGTCGAGAAAGTACGAATAAACACGAGAAAATTATTCATGGCCGATAATTGAATTACCCATTAAATTAATTCAATCATAAATTAATCAATAAAATTGATTCAAATAAAAATTGGCTCGGGTTATCCTTTAGCGCCCAGTGTGATGTATACGTCACATTTGGAAAATGATATTGCCACTGGCTTTTTTGGGAAAAAGAACGATCAAGTGCATGTATTGGCACTATTTTTCAGTTAACTAATCGCAATAAATAATTTTTTTCCACCGGGAAAAGTGTCTAAGCACTAAACGGTTAAGTAATGTCCATCTCTGGAATTTTGCCATATAATTGAGGCAGTGAGAGCAACAACGGACTAACCCACATTTTTTTCGAAAGTGAGTTAGTAGCAATAACGTATTCCAATAGGCTCTACTATCATATCGATGGCTTAGTGGACACATATTGTATGTCCACTTTTTATGAAATTTGAGTTTTTATATGCAACAAACAGTGCATGACTGTTTCTTTATGCTGCATAAAAATTACATTTTTATCTTTTTTATAAATTTATCAAAAATAATATTTTTGTTTATTGTATGTCACTAAATTTATTATGTTGAGTGCACAAATGTTGTGTGTCCATGCCAGAGGACGAAAATAGTCTTGAAAAAATGTGACAATAAATAAAAAATTTAAAAAGAGTCTTCCTATATCTATCGCGAAGAAAAAAGATCTGTATCACAACTGAATTCTTCCTGAATACTACAAGGCATTTATCATTAGCATACCATCAGCAAAATCACAACGTGATGTAATTCCAATTCCCATGAACATTGACAAAAATGAAAACGAATAATTACTTTTTTATTCCTGTTACTTTCAAAATAAATATAATATTGAAGTGACATTATTTCCAGTATTATTCCTTTCATTCATTTTTATATATCATTCAGTATAGTATGTCCACCTCTGTACTTGGTTACATATAGCATGTTCATCTTCCATGTATTATTATCGAATCATTATTATTATTTTGCAGATTCTAACTTATAGTACTAATTACATATTTTCAGTGATACCTATATTACATATATATGATAATACAATAATGCAAAAAGTATTTATTTAATTAAAATGTACCATTGAATGTTTGAACCTGTTTTTCTCAAAAACGCTAAAAATGGACAGACAATATGTGTGCACTAATTGTAAGCCATCGATGTACAATAGGAAATTTTTTTTAATGTAGGTTAGTCCGTTGTTGCTCTAACTGCCTCAATTACTATGATATAAATACGACAGCGATTTCAAGTGATGTATGTTTGACGGTAAAAGCGTTAATTTAGTAAATGTATACATTTCCTAGCAGTTCCTGGCCTAAAATGCATATAACCTAACCTACAATCGTCCGAAAATGCATACATTGACCGCATCACGCTTTTACTGTGGCTCGTGGATCCAGCTAACGCTTCAGGTTTGCTATGATTCCACGTTGGCAGTCCTCCCGAGTAGGCGCCATCTCGTATCCACTAGCTCAACTAAATTTGTCACGTGACTTGCTCTGTATTATCGCCAATATGGCGGAACTCGTATTTGGGAATGCAATTACGGGCTGACGTTTTTTGTCCTTATATGAGCAGATTTTTGACTGGGTGAGGTCTCATTCGAAAGAGGAAGGTTCGATGCAGCCCGCTCTGCTCATCGTTTGAGTCAGAAAACTCTTTTAGTGACCTACAAATACATGGAATCTGCGAGTGCATTTTGTCGATTTTTCTCTACTTTGGACACTCGTATTATTACATATCAATACAATCTCTTTGAACCATGACCAGAGCGGGCTGCATTGAACCTTCATCTTTCGAATGAGACCTCGTGCAGCCCAAAATTTGCTCATATAAGGACAAAAAACGTCAGCGCGCAAACCCATGTTTCGGGCCAGATTATGTCGGTATACAGAGCGCTGCATTACCCGTGTCTACCCCCTTAAAGTGTTGCACGGTAAGTCTATAAATTAGAATACGTAAACAATGTGCTGAATCAACGGTTGTAGCTGCAGCCGTAAAGAGTTCGTTTACGGTGCTCAAGGTCATGGGTTCGAATTTAATTGGGGTAAAAGGAATTTTCTATTTATAAAAAACACTCAGACGTTATACTACTACGATGCTGCACACATTCATGTCGTCGCATCCATCAAAGACATGGTATATAATACCTTTCGACCGATATTTTTATTTTTGGCCCTACTGCCCAAAACTTTGCGCTACCATTGCTGTGAAACCTCCGAAATGTTGCATCACCATTGCTATAAAATCTCAGAAACGTTGCGCGGCCATTACTGTAAAATCTCGTAGCAATATTGCTGAAATATCTCCTGCAATGCTACACAGGGGCGGACATAGCAATTTACTTGTAACGTTTCAGCAACATTCCGTGCAATGTTGCAAATATTAAACCGCAACGTAACTGACAAGGAAACATATCGAACCCGAAAATTCTGATTTTAATGAAACTCCGTACGATTGTAGAGCATGTCAGAGTATGTAAGAAACGATTTTTTTTCTGCAGAAAAACACTCTGAGGGGGTGAAATCAGCCCCCAAATTTTCAGCGATTTTTCGATTTTCGAGTATAACTTTGTAACGGTGCGAGGTAGAAGAAAACCGTAAATAGATAAAATGTTCAGTGTTTGATGCCGTATAACGCGCTGCAAAAGAAATGTTTGTACGTCCAACAATTTATAAATAAATTAAAATTTTCGTTATTTTACATATAATTTCTAACCGTGAGGGTTGGGGACGATCTTTTTCCGTGTAAAAGTTATAATTCGCAATGGTTTACTAAAATGTAAAAGGAAAAAATTTTGGTTCATTTGTTTATTTGTTTACAAAAATTTTCCGCCTTTGTCCATATTACTACCATCTGCCACTTGACAATCGAGGATTTCGACGAAACTTGGTATACAAGCACACCATTTGGAACTATTCGACAAGTATTTATCTTTATTGGCGGAAATTCATGTTTACAGGGTGAAACTACTCCCTCAAGGTTTAGGGGTGGGAACCTTCTAAAGTAATAGACATAGAAAGAAATGTTAAATACAAAAATTAGTTGAATTTTTATGAGGAATAACATAACGAAAGTGCAACGGGAACGATATCCTAGGTGGCGTCACAGTAGCCGTAAAATGTATAAAGTACGCGTAAAATGTATTTCCAAACTGTAGTTGCACTCCAGGTGTGCCGTTTTCATTTTTTTTTTTGTATTTATGGGAACAATGTGTCAACGTTGAGATTGTGCTCGATTAGGAAAATCCAAAATGCAAAGCATTGTCAAGACACATTCCAGCCGACGTTAGGTCGAAAGTAACATTAAAAATCTGGTCGGAACGTAACAGAATATACAGACAAATAGGTATGCAATCAAAAGTGCTACAGACGAATGTACGGCATTAACGAGGGTATCTCTAACAATGTCTTTACGTACATGAATGATTCTCGAAGACAGTATAATCATTACGATACATATTACCACTGGCAATTCTAAGAGTATTGCCGTAGAAGAATGTTACACTTCTATGAAGAATGTGCGTGGTAGTGAAAGGCTTCGAAGAAATGATGAAAGCATAAGAACTTGTCGCACCATGCACAACGAATAACAGCTGGCACTCCACAGATTGCACATTTAGGTGGATCTATGTTTTCTTGATTTTTAAAAGCAATATCCACAGGATGTTCAAACGTCAATTTACAATTAGTAGGTAGGTACCCACTTTTGTACCATTCATACCTGAACAAGGCATTGTATCTTGGTGCAGACAATTGATTGTGAGTTAGTGATTGTAGTTTTATTATATTGTTACGCAAATGCAAATTAACGTCTATGTTTAAAAGGAGTACTATATCTGAAAATTTTCTCACGAAGCCTTTCCATACCCGAAATCCGTATACGTCAAGCGGTTGTATCATACCGGTTGTTTTCTTTGGAATAGTGTAAATGGCGACTTGTTTATTGTTGGGAACAAGTTCCAACAGAGAAGCTGGACAGTGCCCAGTCCAGGAATCTAACAGAAGAGCACTTGAGATCTGTGTATTAGGTATGTATACATTAGTAAACCATTCATGAAATAATTGTGTGCTTAATTTTCCTGGTTTTGATGCCTGTATATGTACGTTTGGAGCATTAAATAATGTTTCCTTCACTTGAGGACCAAACGTTCCACTTGATTCTTTCAGCACAATTAGAAGGGGAGACATGAGTTTCCCAGCTGCAGAGATTACGGGTAATATGGTATAGCTATG
Organism: Andrena hattorfiana; assembly: GCA_944738655.2. Taxonomy (NCBI): domain Eukaryota; kingdom Metazoa; phylum Arthropoda; class Insecta; order Hymenoptera; family Andrenidae; genus Andrena; species Andrena hattorfiana. The sequence goes on from OX122895.1 coordinate 13,865,900, forward strand.
TGTCATTGCTGAAAGGGACTGAACAACTGTTTCCACCTTTTTCGTGCCTTCAACTGCTAACGTACGACCAGAATGCAATTCAAGGTTGAAATTGCTTTCGTCCGCGTTATACACATGTTCCAGGCCGACAATGTCAATTACACTTTTGATCATGTTAAAAAACTCTGTAGCACTGTTTTCCAAAGTTGCAGCGTCCGCCGCGTAAGAGCGGGTAATAAACTTATTTATCTTCCGAGATACAATATTATAATGTCTTTTAAAATTTAATATCCACATTGGCGAGGCTTTAAAATTTTGAAGAGAAACCGCTATATTTGCTTCCAACGCCCATTGTCGCAAATCAGTATAATGGATTATAGCGTTTACGTCCGTAGCAGCACAAAACTGATTAAAAACAGAACGGGATATTTGCATTAGTTTTTCCCTTCGATTCCCTCCCTTTTCTAAAGACTGCTCCCACCTGTATAACTGTGACACCGATTTTACCTTTCTGAACTTTTGTCTAACGCTCTCAAGTGACAGACGCTTTTTCTTACCACCTTTCCAATAATCGACTGCGTTTTGTTTGTATTCCAAGTCCACGAGCCCACCTTCTTCTGGAACGCAGGCTTGTTCTTCATCTTGCGTTGACTCTAATACCCCAAGTAAGTCTTCTGGTGATAGTGCCTCTTCATCAACGAAGTCTTCTGAATGTGGTCGAAATGGTTGAAGGAATTCCAACGTCGTGTCTGTTTCCATCGTAAAAGATGTGTCCTCGACACTTCATCGTATAATATCTGCTACAATATCGTGCAGTTCCACCTCTTGTTGGTTCGCATCTGGTCGATTTATATTCGCTACGTCGAATGTTATCATGAGCAACTGGATAACACGAACAGGATTTATTCACGCCATTCTTACAAATGTGCACCTTTAACAAATGTCAGAATCGAAAGACTAGGATGACTATCGAACAGTACAGGTCTTACACTAGTGCTGTAATGAGTTACGTATCGTAATGTGATGAGAACTATGCACGAACCTTGACAATCAACTCACAAATGCGAATTTTCATTCTGGATCATTGCGTTTTATATACAACATCGGCCAACGTACTCGCTGTTTTTCCACGGCTTTTTTTATCGACGTAACAACTATTTTTAAATCGCTGCGTAGATTGGCTTTTCTATTTTAAATTTGTCTGGTCACAACAATCGTAAACACGGTTACCCACCCAGCGATGTGAATAGAATTGTTATGCACGTATACGATCTGTTGGAGGGCAGAAGGTCACGATTACGGTGGCCGGTGTTGTAAATAAAACGTCGTGGTCGAGAAAGATAAGTTGCATTTGTGAGTCGCCTGTTTCCACTCGTGACAAACATTGTACACAAATTGACCAAGGTAAGAAAGAATCAAATACAATACTATTTACGAGCAGTGTTAGGCACAATTAAATTGTTTTGGGAATTAACAAATAGCAATTAAAATTTCATTTATTAACTGTGAATTATATTATTCCTCATAAAAATTCAAGTAATTTTTGTATTTAACATTTCTTTCTATATCTATTACTTTTTCGGTTATACGCTTTAGAAGGTTCCCACCCCTAAACCTTGAGGGAGTAGTTTCACCCTGTAAACATGAATTTCCGCCAATAAAGACAAATACTTGTCGAATAGTTCCAAATGGTGTGCTTGTATACCAAGTTTCATCGAAATCCTCGATTGTCAAGTGGCAGTTGGTAGTAATATGGACAAAGGCGGAAAATTTTTGTAAACAAATAAACAAATGAACCAAAATTTTTTCCTTTTACATTTTAGTAAACCATTGCGAATTATAACTTTTACACGGAAAAAGATTGTCCCCAACCCTCACGGTTAGAAATAATATGTAAAATAACGAAAATTTTAATTTATTTATAAATTGTTGGACGTACAAACATTTCTTTTGCAGCACGTTATACGGCATCAAACACTGAACATTTTGTCCATTTACGGTTTTCTTCTACCTCGCACCGTTACAAAGTTATACTCGAAAAACGAAAAATCGCTGAAAATTTGGGTACTGATTTCATCCCCTCAGAGTGTTTTTCCGCAGAAAAAAAATCGTTTCTTACATACTCCGACATGCTCTACAATCGTACGGAGTTTCATTAAAATCAGAATTTTCGGGTTCGATATGTTTCCTTGTGAGACATTTCTGTAACAAATGTGCTGTAGGGGTACTTATAATTATTGTGTATATTATAATTTTTGTTAGGCAAAAACAAAGAATACATATGACTCGTACCCATTACTGCTTTGTAATTTACGTTGAAACGTGATGCATTTCGTTTGCCTGGAGGACATTGCTGCTTGCCAGTAGTGACTTCATTTAGAAGCAAGCACTTGTCGCATCGTACGCTCAAAATTGAGTCCAGTCCTCGTCGTATTTCGCGTTCGATGTTTTCCAGTGATAAGCATTATTTACAAGAAACGCACCACATTTGCTGTCCCAAAATTGAAAACTCAATAATTCGTCGTCCGTCCACCAGAGACTTATCATTTTGCTCCTCTCCATCTTTGGTGTTTGCGATAACATTTTCCGAGTCATTGTGCTAGATAACGTTTTCCGAGCCATGGTTTTCCTGGAGTATCAACGCAGATGGTGACACACTCAGTCTTTTGACAAGCCCCAATGCACGTCCACGGAGTTTGGCGTTGTATACAGAATTTTTCACTGGGTTTCTTTTCCAACGACGAGCTGATTGTACTTTGAACATTGTGTAATCGTGTAAAATGCCAACAAAAATTGTAGGTTATGCGACACACACGCGACGTGATTGAAGCTCGCAAATACTAGCAACTGCTGTACGAGTATAGTTTCTCATTGAGCACCGTTGCCACGATCGCAAGGAATTTCTGACTCATAAAGATTATGTATATATAATAGTCAAATCTGTACAAAATCGGCGTCTGAGTAGTCTACGAGTGGCGAGGCATTCTGTTCCGCTATATAGAGAATTTCAAAATTCCTCGTACCCTGCAAGTATCTTATGATTCTTTTTACCGCTTGCCAATGTGATTCGTTATGTTTATTCTGATACCTGCTAACCGCATTCACTGTGAATGCAATATCTGGCCTGGATACGGTCGCTAGGAATGAAAGTGATCCCACCGTTTCTCTATAGGGCACGATCATTCGTGCCTCGGATTCGTCCTCAACTGGTCTCAGAACTGTATGTGGATCTGCAGGTATTGCGAGAGGCATTGCCTCATTCATATTAAATTTTGTAATTAACCTTTCTACATAGGACATTTGATGAACGAAAATAGACTTTTCTTCCCGATTTCGTTCTACCTGCATGCCCACGTACACCTCTGCATCTCCCACCGTGATGTCGAATGACTCCCTCAGGACAGCTATAACTCTCGTGATCGACTCTGATTTTTTCGCTGCAACTAGACCGTCGTCTACGAAGAGAACCAAATAGATGTCGTCGTCACCCAGTCGTGCATGGAAGATACACGGATCTGCATCAGCGGGTCCAAGCTCGAAGCGCCTGAATAATGATCTGATAACATTATTCCAGCACCGGGGTGCTTGTTTTAAACCATACAACGCTTTGTTTAACTTGCATACTACGGCTTCGCGCTCACGATCTATCGTTATACCTTCTGGAATTTTCATATAAACTTCCTCGTCTAAAGTCCCGTACAGGAACGCAGTCTTTATATTGAATTGGGCTAGCTTTAAGGGAAATTGGGCTAACTCTCCTTCCGCGACAATTGCTAACATTACTCGTAACGAAGTATATCTAACCACGGGTGCAAATGTCTCTGTATAGTCTCTCCCTTCTTTTTGCATAAATCCTTTTGCACATAGTCGTGCTTTATAGCGACGAACTTCCCCGGATGGACCTCGCAGCACTCGAAACACCCAGTTCGAGTTTATCAGGTGTTAGTCCTTGGATGCTGGCACTATTGACCAGGTGTCGTTTTTCCGGTGTGCCTCTAGTTCCTCCTCGATTGCTCTCTGCCATTCGGGTGCACTTGGATTCGAGATTGCTTCCTTGAACGAAACAGGGTCTTCATAAGTTACGATATTCGCCTCATACATGTTCGGTCTTAGTATCAGTGCTCGGTCTCTCAGTTGTCTCTGGGAAGTCGTTGGTAGCTCATATTTGCTGGCTTCCTCTTTCTTCTGGACGTCTGACGTGGTTTCCGGTTCAGCTTCTTCTTCATCTTCTTGTTCAGCTCCCTTACGACGCTGTATGTCCAGCTGAATCGCCGTATGCTTCTGCGGGTCCCGGTTGCAGGTCTTCTCGTTGAATACCACATCCCTTGACACGATTATCTTCTTCGTGATTGTATCAAGGAGTCGATAGTTTATCGACTCTCCACTGTATCCCACCAGTATCAATTTCTTGGCCTTTGTGTTAAGTTTACCCCGAAGGATACGCGGGATATGTGTGTATGCTTTAGAGTCAAACACTCTTACGTGTGACAGAGTGGCTTCCTTTCCTGTCCATAGTTCGAATGGTGTCTCAGTCTTTTCTTGACCCGTTACAGTCCTGTAGAGAATGTATACGACAGTATTTAGTGCATCTGCCCACAAATATTTTGGTAGGCGTGCGGCATTTAGCATGGTTCTTGCACACTCTACGATGGTGCGGTTGTCTCTTTCCGCCTTCCCATTTTGCTCTGGAGCGTACGGGGCTGTGTGTTCCATGATAATTCCATAGCTCCGGCAGTATTGTACTATCCGTTCGTCGCAATACTCCCTTCCGTTGTCTGCTCTCAGGATTTTTACTGGTTTGTCAAATTTGTTTTGGACGTACTACACGGACTCTCTGAATTTTTCCGGGCGCTTCTGACTTGTGTTTTATGAAGTACACTGTTCAGTATCCCGTTGCGTCGTTCTTGAAATTCACGTAGTATTTTGAACCGCCAATTGACTTGGTCGAAAAAGAGCCACAGACGTTGCTGTGTATTAGATCTCCAGGCTTTGTCTGTCTTTCGTACTGTCTTGTACCGAAAGACCTCCTGTGCAATTTTCCACGCTGACAGGCCTCGCAGAAGAATTCTGTGGATTCTGAGCCTATACCACTTATCAGCCCGGTTTTTGCCATTTTGACCAGTGAGCGCTGGTTTATATGGGCTAAGCGTTCATGCCACAGATTGCGTTCATGCATTTTTCACTACTTTGAAAAAAAATTCGAAAAATGTCGTTGTATTGACGTACACCGTCCCCAACGATCGCGCTTCCGGAGTAAATATATACACTCTGTTTCTTGAACAATATTCCATAGTTTCTTAGCATGCACGCACTCACGGAAAACAGGTTCTTTCTCAGCGAAGGCACGTATAACACATTTTCGATACTTCCGTTTACCCACGCAGCATTCACGAGTTTTTTAATTTTTACAGTTCCGGAGCCAAGAGCCTCCAATTTGTGATCGTTTCCAAGTGAGACCGCTTCATTTTCACTTGGCTTGAAGTCAGAGAGCCAGTACTTTCGAAATGTTGTGTGGTCACAGACGAGGTATAGGATGGACCTGTCACCTTACGAATGTTCATGTCACCAACCAAACTGTGTTACCGACCCATAATTTGAGGACTGAATGTAGCGGCCTCTGCTCATGAATAGCGTCCAACTCAAGAACTACTCTGAAATGTGTTGAAATGCTGTAAGGTGTGTGCGTGCTTGTATACATATGACTTGTTTAGAGTAAGTGTTCAACACAGAGGGTGGGTTTTTGCTATGCTACGCTTTGGCTCCGTTTGTCAACGACTCACGCGGATTTCTCTCCGAAATACACTTTGCAATCGTGCCAATCGATTCCTTATGTTTCGCCGATGAAACTAACACCAAGAACGACGCAATTCGGAGCATAATGAAGGAAATTAGATGAAAATTAATTTATATAATTTCTCGCTAGTTTCGTTAAAAATGGTCCGATTTACATGAAAGTTCGTATAATTTTCATGGGCAAAACGTAAGGAATCCATTGGTGTCACTTCCATATCGATACGATAAAGAATAAAGAATTTATTACTACACTCAAATGAATATTTCACATTTTCACCCTCGACTGCCGGGGGTCGATCTCGATTCGCTGCGGTCGACCGAGGATTCATACCTGTTTCAGAAAAACTGAATTGTTTATTGTTTACCATATCGATATGAAAGTGATACCGATGGATTCCTTACGTTTTGCCCATGAAAATTATACCAAATTTCATGTAAATCGGACCATTTTTAACGAAGCTAGCGAGAAATTATATAAATAAATTTTCATCTAATTTCCTTCATTGTGCTCCGAATTGCGTTGCTCTTGGTGTTAGTTTTATCGGCGAAACATAAGGAATCGATTGACACCATTGTCGCAGAGATCTGATGAGAAATGCGGAAACGGGACATTTCGCACTTCTTAATAGGTACTCCAACCCTTTCGAGGGTCGAAATCCATAAATTAGAAGAGGCACCACGGAGGGTTGACCACGTCACGGTTGACCAGGCGGCATCTCTTTGATCAGGCGCACCGACAGAATCACCCTGTATCGTTTTCAGTACGCATTTGTACGACGTTCCGAAAACGTTTTTATTGCTGGAATTCCCAAATTTGGACTATATAGCACCATTGCCTTACCGCCGCTTGCTCCGTCATCTTCTTCGTCTCGTATGTACGTAGCGATGAATGCGCCTGTCGCTCTTTCTTGTTCGTCATGTCTGGGTTTCTCCTTCTGTATACGGATCCAGCAGTTGTTCTTGATGTACCCTTTCTTTTTGTAGTTAAAGCATACCAACTCCGTTACCCTTTTTGTCTGCCCGGCTTGGAATTTCTTGTTTGCTTTTTCTTCAGATTTGGCTTTTATACTCATCGCAGCTAGAACACTGTTTTCCGGATCATCACTAGAGAGACGGTTTTCTTCCTTTATAAGTCGTTCCTGAAGGCTTTGTAGGGTTTGTTATGAGAGGCTTACACTGTCCCATGCTGTGATCAGCGCCCCATACTTTGCAGGGAAACTTCCCAGAATTTTCGCCATTATTGCCGCCTCCGATACATGTCCTCCCACATCCGCGAGTTTCCGTGCCATGTTTTAGATTTTCGCCACGTGGTTTATCACCTTCTCGTTTGCGTCCATCCTGTATTCGTGAAACCGTTGTAGAAATATCAATTTATTTGTCGCTGATTTTTGTTCATGCACTGCGCTCAACTTTTCCCACATGTCTTTAGATGTGACACATGTTATCAAATACTCTAGTTGTGAGTATTCTATCGCCGTAGACAGAATGAACTTTGCCTTTGCATCATCTCTCAGCCACGTTTTTGAATCTGTCGTGGCCGTGCTTGGTGGCTTTGCTCTTTCACCGGTCACTACGTAGGAAATTCCCTGGGCGATCAGCGCGGATTAAATCTGGAACTTCCATAGCAGGAAATTCGCACCGTCGAACTTCACCACCGTGCTCCACAGAGTTTTCTTCGGCCATCTTCCCAGATTATCTTTTTGAACCGTCAGGCGACTCACTTCTACTTCCAGTGTTTCCACGCGGTTTTCTTAACCTATTGAACTTTGCGGGATAATTTTATTATAGACAATAAGTATACTACTACGCATCTATTACACACGGTTATCACGACTCTGACGCTTTTCAACGACTAACGACTTGTTCCGCGTTACATAGATTTGCGGAAAAAAGAGTCGTGGGCTTTTGTTAACCGTTAGGATGGGTGATTTATTATCAGGCATTCCTGGGAATCTCACATCTGCGTTGCACACTTTTTTGGATGATTGGCCGTTGCACGGGCCAATTAATCACACGGCAATTAAGGTAAGAGGCCATCATAAACGTCAAGGTAGGCCAACGCCTCTGGAAGTCTCATGGACTCATTCGGAAGGGTCGCAGGTTAACGCGTCCGCACGTGCAACGCAGATGTGGGTGTGTTTGCGCTTTCGCGCCGTCCTACGCAGGCAGGTAGGAGACACCTTGCCGCCAAAATTTTAGCCAGAGTAATTCCGGCCAAATCTAGCCTCTTTCCCAGATAAGGCGCGCCAAGGGCGAGGGAATATGTGACGCGATTGTTCCTAGGGAAATTTCCCGATGGGTTGACACCGACGACGTTAGCCAATCGGGTCAATGCAGTCACCGCCGGACTCGCTTCAAGAAATCGGACGAGTTCGGCAGTCAGTCAAAAGAAAACGATTTTGACCAGCAGGTCATACGGAAAAGACGATCCGCGTTCGTACTTGACTCACACGAACAACACTTTCACTAAAAATTCACCGTTTTACTTGTTCATCTTTTTGTATGTTTCGTAATATTATCAAATACAGTTTTTTCGTTTTTTCTTGTTAAATCCTTGCATTCAATTTATTAGCCCTAACACGGTAACGCGTCTAGGGTATCCGCGTAATTCCGGTGTCTGTACAAATCAAGACGGAGCCATACAACCTCCGTTGACTCGAAAGCATCATTAGGGCCGCATTGAAGTTACGTGCGAACACTACTAGTAGGAAGGAATCGAACCTCCTTGAACATTTTTCTCTTCTCTTACATAGCAACAGTATCGGCACTGTTGATTCGACAGCTGTCGCGACGTCAGACATGCGAACTAGTTTCAAACACAGAATAGCTGGTTTCCCTTAACAGAAGATTTGTTGCAGTGCATCAAATGTAAGGGTTGGGCTCACGAGCACCCTACAGACCACGAAACTATCGATCATTTTATGTGTGATATTTTTTAGACGTGCTTAAATAAATGTTCTATTCTATTTTTAGATATTTTTTCTAACATTATTGATTACTTAGACCTTAAAATCTACTAACTAAGTAGTTTGCCGGTACTGGACGACAATTTTTCGTTCGCTGCGAATTACAACTCTTTTTTCCAGCGAATTATTAATCTTTATGATAAAATTTAAGAAAAACGATTTGTCCCCTTTTATTAAGCACAAGTTATACTACAAATTACTTTTCCGAAATTTGATTTTTTACCAACAATAGCCCAAATTATACTACACAAACTTGGAGTGGCCGGTACTGCAGGAGTCTCCGCTATACGTTGAGTACGACTGAGCGCGTACGAATGCGCATTCAGAGAGGTCCAAATTACCACCTCTCTTTCTTCGCGTGTTTCTGTGCTCAACTCGCTCTACATTCATAAACATTATAGCGAAGGAAGAAGTTCCCAATGCAAACGTTTATATGTTGTTACCCCTACAGCACACTATGTTGCAGGAATGTCTCAGTTACGTTGCGGTTTAACATTTGGAACGTTGCACGGAATGTTGCCGAAACGTTACATGCAAATTGCTATATTCGCCCCTGTGCAACATTACAGGAGATATTTCAGCAACATTGCTTCGAGATTTTACAGCAATGGTCGTGCAACGCGTCTGAGATTTTACAGCAAATAATCGCGCAAAATTTTGGAGATTTTACAGCAATGGTCACGCAACGTTTCCAAGATTTTACAGCAATGGCCCCGCAACGTTTCGGGGAGTAGGGCCAAAAATAAAAATAACGGTATCTTAATATACATACAGGGTGTAAACGGTATAGGTAGCGATATTTTAGGGGGTGGTAGGGGAGGTCCAATGGAATATAAAAGTCCCCTGACATAGTGTCCAATCTGTCTCCATTTTACAGTAATAATGCCTCAAAGTTAACATGTCTATACACTAAACTAATAGTCGCAGGATTCTATAATTTTGCAAATACATTGGAGACCTCTAGTAGAGTAAAAGAGTCTGAATACATTTTGTTGTACCTCGTATAGTTTAGCTGTTACACAGGTTTAAACATCGGAAATGTTTGTGTAAATGACTGTCGCTACACGCACACAGATGAGCCGTAGCACAAAGACCGCCCGTTGTGAGCTGTTCAAGATGACCCAGTAACCGAGAAAGTACGGACCCCTTACAGTAGCGGTCCCATTGAGGATCTTTTCGTGGGATGTTGTCTTCGCCACGGGGTACCAGGCGGCATCTCCTTGAGTCGAGTCGCTGGAGGATCACCCTTAAGAGTTTTTCCTTCCGAAAAACACACCACTTTAGGAATTACATGAAAACGCATGGTGCAAATTTTAAGGCATTATTACTGTAAAATGGAGACAGATCGGACACTATGTCACAGGACTTTTATGTTTCATTGGACCTCCCTTTCCACCCCCTAAAATATCGCTACGTATGCCGTTTACACCCACAACCTGTATCACCGTAGACGAACACTTTACTGCTGCAGCTACAACCGTTGATTGAGAAGATTTCTTACGTATTCGAACTTATACTCCTACCGTGCAACACTTTAAACTCAAATTGTTCAAAAACGAAGATTCGTTTCGACAAACCCCATTACATCTCCCTAATCGTGGAGCCGGATATTTCACAACAAATTCATGTCGACGCTTGATGTTGTATTTAGTAGATTCATATTCTGTTATGAAATATCCTGCGTAGTACAAGAAAATAATGTTTTTTTTTTAGTTTTTAGCGCATTTTTAATACAATCGTTTAACATAGTCTTTTTTATTTACTTTTTTTATTTTCTAGTTTTTAGTGTTTGTGGATTTACATTTCACAGCTCAGACTTTTTTACAAATATCTTCCATTGCTGTATACAGTTTACAGTTTGCTTAAACCTTATAGTGCTAATTAACTAATTGTATTAATTACTTATAACACATATGTGTTTACATATATTCCCTCGGAGGTTGCCTGTGAAATGTGTAACACTGTATTCTGTTTGCCGACATATGTGATATAAGTACTTAATTCAATTACCAAATTAACACTATAGGGTTTAAACAAACCCTTAAACTGTATACAGCAACAAAAGATATTTGTAAAGAAGCATTAGATGTCCCAATTACTGCCAATGTCCCTACTATTGCAGTAGTAAGGCTATGCCGGTTCTAGACCAGGTCCTCTAAGGGGAGCGTGGGGGCCGGGGGAAGTGAGGGCGCGCGGGGGAGCGCGGGGGAGCGCGGCGGAGAGAAACATGGGCGCGGGGCCTCCGGGGAGTGGAAGACCGGCTGCGCGCGCACGAGCCGCGGAGTGGGGGAAGCCGCAACCGTGGAGGGGATCAGTCCGGGCCGAGCCGCCGCGGAGACCTCTCCAGACCTGGCCCACCGTCGGAAATTTTTCAAAGGGAGGGTATGAACCCCGAAAAGTCTTTTTCAGACCTTGGCCGAAAATTTTTTCAGACCTACCCAGGGAGGGGATGTCACGTCCCGGGTGGAGGTCTTTAGGGAACGATGACTATGTGGGGAGAAAGTCAGGCGAGAATGTGAAATCCTACACACTGGGGTTGGTAGCTTTTAGGCGCGAAACTTAAATCCGTCACACTGAGGGTAGAAGGAGTCAGGCGCGAATCTTTAATCCTTCACACTGAGGGTAGAAAGGAGTCAGGCGCGAATCTTTAATCCAGCACACTGAGGGTAGAAGGAGTCAGGCGCGAATCTTTAATCCTTCACACTGAGGGTAGAGAAGGAGTCAGGCGCGAATCTTTAATCCAGCACACTGTGGGTAGAAAGGAGTCAGGCACGAATCTTTAATCCTTCACACTGAGGGTGGAAGGAGGTCAGGCGTGAATCTTGCATCCAGCACACTGATCGACCAGGGAAGTTTAAAGGCGAATGGTATCCGGGGAACACCCGTTAGGGCACTTGTTTTGGTTTGGCCCGGTAATTGGATTTAACGTTGCATTCATACAAGAAGTTACACGCAATGTTTCCGCATTATCCGTCTAGGCATACGGCTGTACACGGCCCGTGCAAAAGAACGTTGGTAAACACTGCAAGCACTTTCGCGTTCGCGAACCGAGATCAGCTGTTGCTGCAATTTGTTTTGGTTTTGGGGTCTTTGTGCCCGAAGAATATACACAATAGTTCGAAGCGTGATTTAAGCAAAGAGGTTTATTGGCTTGAAACCCGAATATATGCACAGGTTATGTTTATAGCAATATTAACATGAGAATGCGTTAGACATTAAGCATTTGCACATAACATTTATATAAATGTGTCAATATAAGAATATGAACATGAAACACATGGAAATAAGCCAATGAAATGATATAAAGCAATAAGCGAAATAATACAAAATATTATAATAAAGCAATAAGCGAAATAATACAAAATATTATAATAAATATATGGTTATTAAATAGAATATAAATATAATTTAACATTTTTTTTCCTACGAGCATCAGCTAGAATATCATTGATAGCGCATGCTAAAAGTTCACAATCTACAAGATAATCCTCGTCATAATGTTCGCTATCATGTATTATTTTGGCAGCACGACGCGTATCTAATGTTTCGCAGGCAACATCGCTCTGCTGTAGCACGTTAACAAAAGATTCAAATTTTGTCCTCACATCTTCTGCAGTTTGATACAGCCGCGGATACACATAGTTTATGCAAGGTTCAAGATTAAATAAAAAGCGTCCTGGAGCCGGCTTAAATAGCGGTGCAATTGCTTCCTCCACCACCGCATTTTATTCTAAAGCTACCAATTTTTTCATAATGTGTTTCAATCTTAACGTCGCAGCATATCGCACGATTGCATGTAATTTAATCCCCATCCTCAAGGATAAAAGTCTCGACACGTGTTGAATGTAATATAATACCTTGGGAAGCGCCGAATCTTAGAATTATGCGGTGCCAGCAGAAACTGTGTCGTATGATCTTGCGCGCTAATTCGTCATATACGTGAATCATAGAGAGAATTATGCAGTATCAGCAGAAACTGCATAGAACCATGTTGGGACGGATCGTCGTTTTTTTGCATGCAATGCATTCGAGAGAGGGAGAACACCGAAAGAGTTAGACAGAGATACCAAATCGCTGTATCAGTCTTAAAAGCGCGCTCCGAACTGCACAAAGCCTCAAATCGTTACAACGTGTTGCACGGAAAAGACACTACATATACAATCTATTTACGACCATGGAAAAATTCGCGCAAGGAGATAAGTTGCCAATTGTTGGATCAATCTGAACGATTGATTTCGCGGGAAGAATTCCTCACGTGGGAAGAACGGTGCAACGAGTGTATCGAATCGCTGGAAGAACACAGCCGAGTGAAACGCCCGCGATTATCGATCGGTGTTCAACAATCGCTGATTGCTCGAATCGCGCGACTCGAAGGACTGAAACATTCGTTACGCGGCCGTTTCGTGCGCGAAGGTGCAGGACATTCGAGCGCAAGATTTTTGTGGCGTGAAATAGACACTGCGTTCGATAGCCGCGTATTAACTGGTGTCGTGCTAAATTCGAATTACATCGAGCCGCGCAACTTTCTCCAAGATGCGGCGACGATTGTGCTGGAGCATGTGCGGGGCGCTTTGAGGAAACATCGAAATCTCAAAGTGAACACGGTGTTTAACGGTGAATTTGTGCCGGGCGATAAACATGCGAGTAAAAGCATCAACACCCGAAACTGCGAACTCTTCCGCACATCCGATCTGCAGGAGTGGTATCAGCGATACGTCATCGAACCCACCCTGGCATCGCTGGAAGAGTTCCAGGAACGCGACAGCGGATGGGCATTGATGAGAATTCTCAACCTAACCGTCAATGTCAACAAATATAATCCGCTGCGCGCAGGGTGCCACTGCAAGTTGCCGCGGGAAATATCGCTGAAGAAAGCAACAATTAGCGTGCAATCCCCGGACAATGCGTGTTTCGCATGGGCAGTGGTCGCCGCTCTTCATCCTGCCGAACGTTGAACCGTTGAACACGTTGACCGCTCAAGTTCGTACCCCGCCTATACTTCCACATTAAATCTCCAGGGCATTGAGTTCCCAATGTCCCTGGCGCAAATTGGGAAGTTTGAACAACAGAACGAAATCTCCGTCAACGTGTACAGCTTCGAGGCGGAGAAGACGAAGAACAGTCTTTCCGCTGCGTCTCACCAGCCACAAGAGGGATCGGCACGTAAACTTGCTCTACACACTGAATCAAGAGCATGGTGATGTAAGCCACTTTGTGCTGATCAAGGACTTGTCCCGGCTTGTGAGCGCACAGCTGAGCAGGCACCAAAAAAAGAAATTCATCTGTGATCGGTACGTATATAAAACATATGAAATTTTGAAATGTCTCGCGAAACAAATTAAATAATACATTTTTGGGGTTTACAGATGCATGCACTACTTCGGATCTGCCGAGATGTTGGAGGCCCATTCGCTGGACTGCGGGAAGATGAACGACTGTGCCATCCTGCTGCCCAGCGAAAGCAACAATTTGCTCAGTTTCGACAACCGCGATAGGAAGGAGCGACTACCCTTCGTGGTATATGCAGATCTGGAGTGCATCATCGAAAAAACAGAGGACAACCGAGTGGGTGATAATAAATTACATATGTATCAGCACCATAAAGTTCATAGCATAGCCTATTATATGCATTGCTCGTACGATGCATCACTATCGACGTATCGATGTCGCCGCGACGCGGATTGTGTTTCATGATTCGTCGATGAATTAAAAAATTTTGCGAATTTTGCTAAACCCATCCTGGCCAGAAATGTTCCCATGCTTGATTTAACCACCGAACAGTTGACGGCATTTCGCAATGCAACACACTGTCATATTTGCGAAGAGCCATTCAAGGCTGACGATGTACGAGTTCACGATCATTGCCATCTATCCGGGCGGTTTAGAGGCCCAGCACATTCGGAGTACAATTTAAATTATAAAAATGCGTTTTACATCCCCATAGCTTTCCATAATTTATCCGGCTACGATTCACATTTCATTATCGAGAAAATAGCTACCGCTTTCGAAGGCAGCGTTGACGTATTACCCACAACTAAAGAAAAGTACATTTCATTCACAAAAAATGTTGAAGATACGGCTGATTCAGACTCGCGAAATTGTATCAAATTGTGATTCATCGATTCGTACAAATTTCTCAATACCAGTCTCGACAAATTAGCATCTTTTCTTAGTATAGATCAATTAAAAATTTTACGATCCAAATTTGAAACATTATCCGCCGAGGATTTCAATTTATTGACGCGAAAAGGTGTCTTTCCGTATGAATACCTTGATTTCGCGAACAAGCTGCAGGACTCATGCTTACCGCCGCGCGAGTCATTTTACAGTTCGTTAACGGGGGAGACTGTATCCGAGAGCGATTACGCGCACGCCGAGACTGTCTGGCAGCCTTTCGGCATTAGAACCTTGGGCGAATACAGCGACTTGTATCTGAAAACAGATGTCTTGTTATTGGCAGATATTTTTGAAAATTTTCCCGAAAGTTGTATCAAGAGTTACGGACTAGATTCAACACATTATTATACTCTACCCGGTTTCACATGGGATGCCATGCTAAAACATACCAAAATTACGTTCGAATTGCTCACCGACGTCGATATGGTTATGTTTATCGAACGCGGTATACGCGGTGGTTTAAGTCAATGTTCCGGAAGATACGCACATGCCAATAACAAGTACATGCCATCTTACGACGCATCGGAACAGTCATCGTACTTGATGTACTTTGATGTAAATAATTTGTATGGATGGGCAATGTGCCAACCCCTGCCATACGCCAAATTTCAATGGGTCGAAGATGTTGTAAATTTTTACGTGTCTTCAATCGCTGTCGATTCGCCCACGGGATACATTCTCGAGGTAGATCTGGAATATCCACAAAGTCTGCACGACGCTCATGCTGATCTACCGTTCTGCCCGACGCGTGCCAAACCACCTGGCAGCAGACAGGACAAGTTACTCGCGACGGTATACGATAAGCAGCGTTACGTTATACATTATCGCAACCTGCAGCAGTGCACGCGTCACGGTCTTCGTATTACAAAGAGACACCACGTGCTTCAATTCGCTCAATCCCCCTGGCTCCGCGATTACATCGAACTCAACACACGGTTTAGAACAAGCGCGACAAATGATTTTGAAAAAAATTTGTACAAATTGATGAACAATGCGGTATTCGGTAAAACTATGGAAAATGTACGAAATCATGTGCATGTAAAACTTTTGACACATTTCACAATTTTCACAGCCGAAGTGTTTTTTCTGAAAATTTAATAGCTGTTGAATTGCGAAAACTCGAGGTAAAATTCAACAAACCGATATACGCGGGTATGTGCATTCTGGACATATAAAAAATTTGCTTGTATGAATTTCATCACGAGTAAATGTCCCCTGCACGGACCAAATTGTAAAATTCTATACACCGACACAGTCACATTTATCACATTCGATGCGAAGATATCTACGAGTCCATGAAACACAATATCGATAGATTCGACACAAGCCATTATCCTATCGACAATCCATATAATATGCCGCGCTTGAATAAGAAGGTTCCAGGGCATATGAAGGACGAAAATAGTGGTGCGATAATGACCGAATTCGTAGGTCTTAGAGCGAAAATGTATGCACTTCGCGTAGACGGCAAAAAAGATACGAAAAAGGCGAAAGGCGTCAAGACCAACGTCATAGCCAGAACGATAACTTTCGACGACTACGCGCAGTGTTTGCAAAGGGAAATCGATATGGTTCGCAGACAATCGTGCATACGGTCTAAATTGCACAAAGTGTTCACCATTTCGGAATCCAAAATCGCTCTAAGTCCGTACGACGACAAGCGGCATATCGTACCCGATTCGACCGACACTCTGCCCTGGGGACATTATAAAATTCCGTTGTAAAATAGAAATTGTATTTATTGTCATTATTGTGTAATATAGAAATTTTTCGCAAATGTATAGAAATTATAAATTGTGGAATTATTGTATAAAAAAATTTTCACACATGTATATATCATTGTATTTTTATTGAATCATGTATTATTATGTTACAATACATTATTTTTATTTATCCAAGAATTGTGTGATTTATAAAACCCCAACCACTTGACGTATACCTTATCCCCCTTCCTACGCAACACTTTTTCCACTAGATACACATCAGGATCGGTGATGCGTTGCAGTTCGTGTTCAGAGAATCCTCCAGCAACAGGTTTTCCACAGGAATCGAGGAGCAGATACGTTGCGGGATTAGTTGCCTGTACTTTGGCTATCCTGAACACCTTCGTTGTCCAATTCGGCGTATAGCCTTTATCGAAGATGGTTTTAAATTTGCTCACGCGCACAAACTCGCCCAACTTGAATCTCGCTGGAGCAGTGATCTTTATGTTGCTGTATACGGTGGCTAGCAGCTTGTCGGCGATCGCCGGGGTAACATCGCAAGGACGCATTCTGATGGTTCTATGTTTTTGCGCGTTATACTCTGCGAGAAGACGCGATAGCGAATCGATCCATCTGTAGGTTCCATTGAGCGTAAACATTTTCCACATATTGTTCTTCAAAGTTCGATTGAAACGTTCTACGACGGAGGCCTTCATCACCGAATACGTCGAATAATGATTAATGTCATGCTTTGACAAGAGTTTCTGCACATCGGCGTTGTAAAATTCTTTTCCTTGATCGGTTTGCAAATTTTTCGGATATCGATCTCTAAATATCTTTGCAAACGCTTTGGTCACCTCAGCACCGCTTTTAGTATTGAGCGGCACCGCCCATGCATACTTGCTTAACACATCGATGACGGTGATTATGTAGTGGTGACCTTGGTTGAATCGCGAGTATGGACGCATTTCTACAACGTCAGCTTGCCACAGATCGTCGTATCCATGCACTACGACGACGAATCGGGTATTAGAACCTGGACGGTGGCATGAATCGGAAGATCCAATTAATATCATGAACGTGAACATTATTCGCATAGAATGCAGCGTGACCGCGGGCGCGTACAACAATGGGAAGCGCGTACATACGATACATGAATTTTCCCCGAGAGTCCCACCAGGATATAAGATATCAGAAACGCCCGCGCAGATCATTTACCTTCCAATCACCGCACAGGTCATTACGGATCTAACGATACGCGTTGTGGATCAAGACGGACAGTTGCTCGATTTTCGAGGTGAAGAGATTACCATCAGATTGCACGTACGACGGCGACGACGATAATACATGTGGTGTGACCGAAAGAGATGTTTGTGTTGATCGACTCCAGAAACTCGTTTCTTCCAAATGAAATTGTTTGCAACATCAACAACAACAACAGCAACAGCAACACCTGCAACAGCTCTGATTACACTAAAAAGAAAAGGCTCAGTCCTGCGAACATTGCATTTTTGAAATCACTGGTATTCCTTGTGCGCATTTAAGTTGAAAAAAAAATGATGGACATTCTAAGCATTAGAGGGAAGCCGACGTTTGATGATCGCATCGTCAAGCTCGAGACTCACACATACAACCCATACGTCAACACGACGTTCGGATACAGCGATGAGATAAGAATACCCATACAGCAGCAGGATTTATACACATTACCGTGTGAAAGTTTCCTCTATGTGGAGGGGAAATTGAAGATAAATAAACCAAGCGATACATTAACGGTGACGTTGGGAAATAATTGCATGGCGTTTTTATTTGATGAGATTCGATACAAGCTGAATGGCGTGGAGATTGATCGCAATAGAAACGTTGGGATAACTAGCACGCTCAAAAACTATGTATCGCTGACATCTGGTGAAGACAAAAATATGGAGAATGCCGGATGGGGATTGAAACGACGCAATGGGCTAATAGTGAAAAATCATTTCAATTTTTGCATCCCACTTAAATATTTGCTGGGATTTTGCGAGGACTACAAACGCATGATTATTAATGCGCGTCACGAATTGATTTGAATAAGATCGCGCAACGATAACAATTCTCTAATAGGATGGCCGATGTTGGAACCAGAAATTGAATTACTTAAAGTGCAATGGCGGATGCCTCATGTGACGCTGAACGACGTTAATAAGATATCGTTGCTACATGCTTTGGAAAGTGGAAAAAACCTGAGCAGTTGTTTTCACTCGTGGGATCTGTACGAGTATCCTCTCTTACAGAGCACAACCAAGCATTCGTGGGCCGTGAAGGCATCTGCACAGCTGGAGAAGCCGCGAGTTATTATCCTTGTTCTACAGACTGATCGAAAGAATGTGATGAGCGAAGATGTTACTAAGTTCAACAACTGCAAATTGGCCAATATAAAACTTTTTCTCAACTCGGAATTTTACCCATATGATGATCTGAATTTGGACTTTGACAAGAATAAGCATGAGTAGTAAGACTAGGGGGATTCTAACCCTGGTCCTCTGAGGGGAGCGCGGGGGCGGGGGGAAGCGATGGCGCGCGGAGGAGCGCGGCGGAGAGAAACATGGGCGCGGGGTCTGCGGGGAGTGGAAGAGCGGTTGCGCGTGCACGAGCCGCGGAGTGGGGGAAGCCGCAACCGCGGAGGGGATCACTCCGGGCCGAGCCGCCGCGGAGACCTGACCCACCGTCCCCGAAATTTTTCAAAGGGAGGGAATGACCCCCGAAAAGTCTTTTTCAGACGTTGGCCCACCCCAGGAAAATTTTTTCAGACCTAACCCAGGGAGGGGACGGCCCCCAGGATTTTTTTCAAACCAACATGCGTCGGAAATTGTTTAATAATTTATTTTTTATCCGAAATTGTTTCGGACGATGTCGGGAAAGATCGGGAAAGATCGACGTTCTTTTCTTTTACGAACCACGTCTTCGGGACGGAAAGAGAGAGAGAGCAATACTTCGTTATAAATCTAAATTCGGAGGGTGGGAAAGAGAGAGCATCACTTTTAACGCTAAATTCGAGAGAGAGACAGCACTACATAGCGGTACACTCGCAGATATTCTAAAATTTTTAACCAGCGATCTACCAAACCATTATGCAGCATTCATTCTAAAGCTACCAGTATTCTAAAGCGTTCCGATTTAACGTCGCAGCGTATCGCGCGATCGTGTGTAACTTGACTTCCCTGGAGCAGTCGCGCGGGATGACGTCATTTGGCGGCGCGAAGAATGAAATAGAATTATGCGACGTCAGCAAATCTTAAAATTATGTGGCGAGAAGGAAGACGGGTAAATGAAATGGAGAAATAATATGATTAAGAGATTTATTTAAAATTAAAAGAATATAAAAATATAAATAGAAATGTAATATAATTTAACATTTTTTTTCCTACGAGCATTAGCTAGAATATCATTGATGGCACATGCTACCAGTTCGCAATCTATAAGATAATCCTCGTCGTAATATTCGCCATCACGTATGATTTTAGCAGCAGGACGCGTATCTAATGTTTAGCAGGCAGCATCGCTCTGTTACAACACGTTAACAAAAGTTTTAAAGTTTTTCCTCACATCTTCTGCAGTTTGATGCAGCCGCGGATACACATATGTAGCTTATACATGGCTTAAGATTAAATAAAAATGATACTGTATTCAGTTTGAAATACAAAGACTTCTTATGTAGTGTCGTCTTTACAATTGTAGGCGAGAATCATAGAAAGAATTATGCAGAGTTGATAGAAATTGGTGAGGAGTGAAGGAGGCAGACAGACAAGTAAATAGATTGTAATATATGTAAAATGATTATATATTGTTCCATTAATTAAAAAATAGAAATATAAAAAGAAAAAATATAAAAATAGAATATAAATAGTGTCTCGGCAGAACCATCTCTCTCCCCCCCCCCCCTCTCTCTCTATCAATCTCTTTCTTTCTCATTCTCTTTCCTTCTCTTTTTCTCTTCTTCACACCAATCGCAAGACAACTTGAACATTCTCGAACAGCTGATGGACTTCCTATTTACTTTTCGCGACATCATACATACATACTCTTCCCACAACACCTCGTATAAATTCATACACACTCGCGCTCTCGTGACCAACCCGAGTGCTCAGTTACACAGAACAGTAAATAACTCGGCTATATTCGCCGAAACTGTTACGTATCTATTGTATCGCCTCAATTCTTTATCTCTAAATAAATCGCACTATTCTCAACATTTTTTTAGTTCTCTCTATAACAAATAGGATATCAAAATACAATATAAAAAGAAAAAATATAATAATAATAATAATAATTTAATTTAATTTATTGCCACTTTCGTGTTACAATTTAACGATCAAATAATCTTTCCATTTCATTCCCATGATTGTGTCAGTGTAAGTCCCACCCTTCTAATGTATCCTGTTGTCTCTTTACAATTTTTTCTATTTTACAAGTGTTTCCTAATCTGTTCTATGTTATATAATCTTCTTTTATCACTATCTGCCGTAGAATAGCCAAGTTTTTCCCTTCTCCTCTAATTACCTTTGCACAATTCCTGCCACTCTCTCAACTTACTTCACATGTTTCAATCGCGTGTTTCACTGTTTCTTCCTCTTTCTTACATACCCTTTGTTCTTTCATTAGCCAATATTTGCATGTTCTTGTTTCACTATCCTGTATGAATCTTTCTATCCTTTCTAATTCTCCTCTCTTTTTTTCATTTCCTCCCATAAGCATTTCGGCTTATCTCCTGGTTTCCTTGCCACCTCTTTTAATTCTCTTAGGAACTTTGACTCCTTTACTTTCATCTGTCTTTCTTGTTCTTGGATGTCAATTACTTATCTGTTCTAATTTTTAATCCACACTTCTTCCCCATTTAATCTTCTTCTTTTCCATTCTTCGTTTGACCATCCTCTCCCTTCCAAGAATTTGATTCGCATTCTTTCCTTTTTTCGTTACTTCATTTCCTCTCATTAGTCTTCTCCTACATTCATATCATATCGATCCTTCTTCCGAGTTTATTTGTGTCTCTTCAAACTTCATTACCCTTACTCCCATTTTAATTGCTATGCCATCTCTTCCTGTTTCTTTTAACAGCCAATATGTTGATGTTGATCTCTCCAATTTCATTATCCATCGTATGTATTTCGCCCGCAATTTTTCTATTTCCTCATACCTTCTCCATCCCCATATCGCTGCTCCATACGTCACGGCGTTCCTAACTAGCGCATCAAACAGTTTCATTCTTCTTTCAGTCATCTCTGAATAATCTTTCTCCAATCCCCGCATACTTCTCCTAGTATCATATTCGCTTCCCTAACTACCTTCTTAATATGGTGTTTATCCTCGTTGTTCTCTCCCTCTCGTTCTATAATCTAAATATTTCAGTTCTCTTACTCTATCTTCTTCATTCCAACGGAATCTTTCTTATTTTTTTCTTCCTCCTGCTTTCCTGCATATCATTATCTTAGACTTTTACACATTTAACTCCAAGCCTTTCTTCTTTATGTATCTCTCGAATCTATTTATCATATTCTTAGGTCCCTGTGCATTATTTACCATTAACACATCACCCGCGTATGAAATTGTTAAAATTTTCCTTCTACCTATTACGACTCCTCCTTCCTGTTCTTTGCTCATTTCTTCTTTCCAGGTCTGCAAATGCGACATTCAAAAGTGTCAAGCTTAACGGGCACCCTTGTCTAACACCCTTTCCTGATAAAAAAACTTTCCTATCAGTTCCTTCTTCATTCCTAAAGCGCATATAGTTCTGTCGTGCATTTCCTGTATCCGTATTCTTAGTTGTTCGCCTACTCCTTCTTCATAAAGTCTTTTCCAAATTTCTTCCCTTTCCAATCAATCAAATGCTCTCTTCATATCCGTGAAAAACAGATATAGTTTCCCTCTTTCTTTTGAGGTTTCTATATCTATAACCATTTTAACTACCGCTATTGCGTCTACTGTTCCTCTCCTTCTCCTGAATCCCATATGCGTATCGTTTAATATCCCATTTTCCATTTGTTCTTCTAATTTTCTCCTTAGAATTTCCACTTATATCTTATAATCCGTGTCCATCTAAGTTATGTCCCTATAGTTCTTAACCATTTCCCTTTCTCCTTTTTTTTTTTTTTTTTTTTTTTTAATACAGAACTTACTATTCCTTCTTTCCATTCTTCCGGAAAGTCCCCTTTCTTCCATGTTCTGTTTATCACCTTTGCGACCTCGATGTTGAATTAAGATATAATTTAAATGCAGGAGTTTAAATTTTAAGTCTGTTCGGCTTTTAATATCTTACATGATTTGAGTTGAAATCGACGTGAGCCAGATCGGTTTCTATCTATATTTACCTAATAAATTTTTATACAAATGGACTTAATTTGTAAATTATTTTTTGCTATATTCAATAAAAATTGGAATTTTATTTTCATTAAGAATAGGTGTTTACCCTATGATAATTGTTGGTTGGGCTTCAAATTCTAATTATTCAATATTAGGACCGATTGGGTCAATTTCACAATCAGTTTCTTACGAAGTAAGTTTATTTTTAACAATATTTTCTGTAATTTTATTAATTGAAAATTATTCATTATTGGATTTATATAAATTCCAATATTATATTAAATTTATTTTAATTTTAATTCCAATACTACGACAAGAAAATCGCGGATAGTTCTTTTAAAATCGGAGACCAAGTGCTACTGCACGACAAGACGCGAGCGGTCAAAAACTAACACCTGCGTGGATAGGCTCTAACACGATTCAAAACACGCACGATAATAATAATTACAGTATAGAGGGCGACGAACAATCCGCGTTCAGACAAACACTTCATAGAATAGGGCAGTAATAGGGAAATGGTCACAGTTTTGAAGGAAAGTAACGATACACTAACAATTACATATAAGGATAAGACTAAGAAAGGTAATTTATTGAAAAAGATGGTAAATAAGCGCACAACTAGGCGTCGTCGTCCCAGCCACGTAGGGCGCAGTCGGCCTCCAATAACGACCACAGTCGAGGCCGCGGATCAGGCCCAACGAAGATGTCCCCATGACGTTCTACACAAAAAAAAAAACAATTGCAAGACTATTACTACACGCACGGAAATAGAAACAATAAGCAGATCTACAATCCCCGATGCAATAAGACACTCACCAAATAGGACCCTCAGACCTCATGAGTCTTCGCCATCCTCCCAGAATTCTGCATGCTGGAAGAATCGGTGCCAGTGCACCCGATACTCGACGGGGCACTGGAAACGCTAGAGGGATAAACGGATAAATAGGATAATAAAATAACACACACGAACAACAAACAAACAAACATCACTCGCACGTACAATTAGAGCAAACATAATGTCTCGGGGCACGTCTAAGATGGCCGACAACATCTTTGTCCAGGAGATCGCAACGAAATAAGAAGCGACTAAGAAAATCGAGACCCATTTGCCCTAACTTCTCACTTCTACTCAAGCCCGGACGAAGAAGATAAACTGTACTACGTTCGCAAAAAATTTATCACACACATACACACACGCGCGCGCGCACGAGGAAAGACTCTATGAAACGCCGACTACACCTCGGCATTATAATTTACAGGATTTTTGTCCTACAAACGACGATACCACTCGCAGGAGGAACAACCCCCAACATAGATTTCACTATAAAAGAATTCCAACACCACCCCGACATTTACTTCGAAAACCTAGGCGATTTACAAATTTATCGAGATAGCTGGAAGTTAGTATTACATGTAAACATATCTTACATCTACCGACGCGAAGCAAACCTCCAAGCTGCACTATATGATATACTTGCGCAATGTAAAAAACCTTGTACCGACAACTTACAAAAATTTTGTCAAACATTCACCGCGAAAATCCAAGACAAGGTAGACCGCATCGCCAAAACTCTTTACCTACGTCCAGTAAACTAAAAGCTCAGCACAAAACAGCGTCGTGCACAAATAGACGGATTAGGTTACATAGGCAAATCACTCTTGGGGCTAATGGATTCCGGGGATAGAAAGAAAATCGATGATTTTACTAGACCTTTTCAAAACACAAGATATCAGACTTTAAAAAAAAAAGTAAAACGCAATCAAGGGACAAATGCAAATTTTAAGAGCAAATACCAAACTTCTCAACGAGACTATACATGACATACGAGACAACGATAACACACTCTTAAACGCGACGTGACAAATTCAATACTTACTCCAACAGACAGCCAACATTACTAAATTTCGAGAGACAGTAGACGAACCCATCATACTAATAAACGGCCCCGCAGAAACACTATTGCGGGACACGCAAGTCTTGTTAGAATTCATTATGGATATAAAGGAAGGAGTCCGAACCTCTCATTCTTTGGCCTCATAATTTGACTAAACCATATCACTTGATCGTGCATCGAACGTGAATCGTACCACTCTGAACGTGTATTGAACGTCTATCAAACGTGTATCATACCACTTTCAACGTCTATCGTACCACTTTCAACATCAATCGAACATGAATCGAACCACTTTCAACATCAATCGAACCACTTTCAACATCAATCGTACCACTTTCAACATCAAACGTACAAAGTGGTACGATTGATGTTCGATTGTTGTTGAAAGTGGTTCGATTGTGGTTGAAAGTGGTTCGATTGATGTTCGATTGATGTTGAAAGTGGTTCGATTGATGTTGAAAGTGGTTCGATTGTGGTTGAAAGTGGTTCAATTGATGTTGAAAGTGGTTCGATTGATGTTGAAAGTGGTTCGATTGATGTTGAAAGTGGTTCGATTCATGTTGAAAGTGGTTCAATACATGTTCGGAGTGGTTCGATTGATGTTGAAAGTGGTTCGATTCATGTTCGATTGATGTTGAAAGTGGTACGATAGACGTTGAAAGTGGTATGATACACGTTTGATAGACGTTCAATACACGTTCAGAGTGGTACGATTCACGTTCGATGCACGATCAAGTGATATGGTTTAGTCAAATTATGAGGCCAAAGAATGAGAGGATGATCTGTGAAGAATTCGAAGCAGATTAGTGCAAGGAGGAGGGGGGATTGTCAGTGATGAGGAAGGTGAAGAACGAAGGCATCCTACTTTGCAACGTATGCAACTTTAGGCATGGGTCCTCATGTGATAAATCCCGTTACTGTGGATGGTATAAAGAAGCTTGGTGATACTCGGTTGGTATAATTTCGGGTTTCTCTAAATCGTTTTTGTAAGTCTTCTAATTTGTTTGCTAACTTTATTTAAGCATTGTCACTGCTGAAGCGGAGGCCGATAATGCCGAGCGTATCACATTATGCAACTCTTTAAAATGATTGTTCCGCTTGATGGCAGTTTCATTCAGAGTCACAGCTATTTCTTCGATAAGCTCAGGCCCTTCAAGATAACAGTTTCCTTCTTTAGGAAACTTCGAAAGTAAGCTTTCCTTTAATTCTTTTGGCAAACCCTTAATCATCCAATTTGACACCCGCGAAGCTACGTCGGCATTGAGCTTTAACTCGGCCTGTTTTTTCGCTGCAGGATCATCACCCAACAATTTAATTGTTTCCTCATCTAATACAAACGGATCCTCTGCCGGTTTGTCAGAGACCTCGATCTTGTCCTGTAAAGTTGCCGCAATTCTAGATAGGTTATGCGAATTTAATTGCGAGTCGCCCTTTGCCACTGCAGCTTCAGACTGTTCGTCTGCGTCCTGCATAGAGCGCTCTCCGTTGCTCTCTATATTTTGTTCATGCAACATAACCTGAGTGACAGTTTCTTCCCGGCTATCGCCTGAATGCAGAAAAACAAAACATAATGACTACCCACCTCTAGGGAAAGGCTTTGTCGAATGTACGGATTACGTTTCATCTTAAAATGAACTCTCCGCCTGCCCTGCAAATCACCCTGCACAGTTAGGCATTCCGACGCCTCCTGCATCCCGCTGCCGCACTTTCCTTTCGCCTCGATTTTCTCTTCTAATTTCCGTATTTTCGCAAGAATTTCCTCCATATATTTATTATTCTCCCTGTCTCGCGAGGAACGCTTATGCTTGTGGGACTTCTTATCGCGACCCATTCTTCACAGGGATTTTCTAATATCAAAAGAAAACGAAACTTCAACAACTAACGAAATGGCCGTGACTGACGCCAAAAGCGTAATGATGAAATATGGAGCTAGGTAAGAGTGGGCACATAGAGCCCCTTTTGTTTTTTTTTTAGGGCTCTGAAGTGGCGATGACTGACAACAAGTAGCGATACTACGTTGTAATCTCGAGAACGAGGCATGAAGTATAATACAATATATTATACTATGACATTGACTCTTTTAATTGTTCTCGCAGTTCGTTCCGTTCCTCGTTATACAGTCTGTCGTGTGGCATCTTTGATGATAATTCTGTGCAATAAGTACTATTCTTTGTAATGCGTTGTTGTTTATGTACTTTTAAATTATGGGATCTTGTCCCGTTGATATTATTATAATAATAATAATAATAATAATAATATATTCTCATATATGTTTTCACTTTTGTCACTTTTGTTCTTGCATACGAAATAAACTTTAGTAAAGTTTTCTATATATAATATAAGTGTTCACTTTATTATATCCCCGAGAGCAGTAATTGGATTGAATCTGGTTTCCCAGAAGGTGTAAAATATAAATCACAACATAATTCGACCATACATAGAGCTACCTAGTGCTCCATTACAAGAGATCAAGCGAATTTATCTCTTTGAAAAATTTAATCACATTCAGGATATTTTCAAACTTATTCAAGTTTAAGTTCAAATTCTCTCTGATGTTGAGTCGACTTCTTTCCTGCGAGAACTTAGGGTTAAATAACTTGATATGGTTTTCATATCTATACATCTCATATTATACATCTAACTTAATTTATATTCGGTGCCTACAAAACGTTCCAGCTACACCAAGCTAGCACACTGCACCATACAGTCGACTACCTAAAATAAGTATATTCGGGTGACTCGAAACATTCGAGTTACCCGAAACATACGAGCTGCTTGAAAAAATCGAGCTAAACGAAACAGATTCGAGCGGCTCGAAATAATCGAGCTACCCGAAACACATTCGAGCGGCTCGAAAAAATCGAAGCTACCCCGGAACACATTCGAGCTACCCGAAACATCCGGGTTACCCGAAACCGTTCGAGTCTCGGCTCGGCTCGAAAAACCGAGTCCCGCTCGGTTCAAACTTCAAGCTACTCGAATGTTTTGAGTCTCGAAACAGCTCTGTTCGATACGCGATCAAAGCGGTACAATACCCGTTCGACACACGATCAAAACCGTTCAATATCCGTTCGACACACGATCAAAACCGTTCAATACCCGTTCGACACACGATCAAAGCCGTTCGATACACGATCAAAACCGGTCAATACACGATCAAAACCGTTCAAAGCCGTTCAATACTCGTTCGATACGCGATCAAAGCCGTTCAATACCCGTTGGATACACGATCAACGCCGTTCAATACCTGTTCGATGCACGTTCGATTCACGTTCAGAGTGGTAAGATAGACGTTGAAAGTGGTATGATACACGTTTGATAGATGTTCAATACACGTTCAGAGGGGTACGATTCACGTTCGATTCACGTTCAGAGTGGTACGATTCATATTCGATTCACGTTCAGAGTGGTACGATAGACGTTGAAAGTGGTACGATACACGTGTGATAGATGTTCAATACACGTTCACAGGGGTACGTTAGGCGTTGAAAGTGGTACGATACACGTTTGATAGATGTTCAATATGTGATCGAAGTGGTATGATAGACGTCTAATAAACGATCAATGTGGTATGGTCTAGTCGAATGATGTGTTGAAAGAAGGAGAAACGATTCAGCCAAGTGATACACGGGAAGAAGAAGAAGGAGAGGATGGCCAGTGAATAATTCGAAGAAGATGCATAGAAGGTGCTGATGGTCAGCGAAAATGCAGGTGGAGCACATAGAAGGAGAGGGTGGCCAGTGAAGAAGAAGGTGAAGAACAAAGACATCTTACTTTGCAAAGCTATGCAACTTTAGGAATGGGTTCGCATGTGGGAGCTTGGAGATGCAGCGAGACCAGTTGTCTTCAAACATTAAAGACGATCAGTCGGAGTTTGTGCAAGTTTTCTTTTTTTGACGTGAAATGGGAATAACGCGGATAGCGCCGGAGTGGGACGAGCCATGCCGAGAAAACCCAGAGGTATGTACTTTTAAATATTTCGACATTTATCCCGTTTAACTTTTGTTATCCAGTGAGATTAAATCAGACAATCGTGTCAATATTATATCGTAGATTTCTATTTTTTTTCCAGAACTCGCCACCACCGTCGCTTTCCCCACCACCTCACTGGCCATCGCCACCTCCATCGCCGCCGCCTCCGCTGGTATGTAGTAGTTTGCATTGTTTTATACATTTGATGTTTATTATATGCAAATATTATATCAATGCTTGTGTATATGTTCCAGAACCCACCTACATCAAATCTTTAATAATTATTTGGTTGGGTTGGAGGCTGTGCCGCAGCGTGGGCCGATAATTGGTCCAGTCGGCCCAGCGATGGCGGCTCGGCTGCGGCGTTCATGGGTACCGCACAGCCCAATGGCGCCACCACTGCGACGGCCGCGGCCGCAGTCCCCATCACCACTACCACGTTAATTTTTTATCTTTTTTTTAATTTTATTTTCTATGTAACAATATATTATCATTTTAAACCATATATTATTTTCCAATTTTATTTACCCACCTTCCACCTTCTCTCGCCACCGCCTAATTTTAAGATTCGACGTTTCCACATACATATTTCGTTCGCGGCTTCTTTGCGCCGCCAAATGACGTCATCCCGCACGGCTGCTCCAGAGGATTCAAATTACGCGAGATCGCGCGACACGCTGCGACGTTAAATCGGAACGCTTTAAAACTTGTTAGCTTCAGAATGCTTGCTACATAATGGTTTGGAAAAAAGTATGTCTGTCGACGCTGCATAATTCTATAATTCGCGCCTTCTTCGCGCTGCCGAATGATGTCATCCCGCGCGGCTTTCTCAGAGGATTCAAATTACGCGTAATCGCGCGATACGCTGCGACGTTCGAAATACTGTTAGCTTTAAAACTAGAATGCTTGCGATTGTACCACTATGTAGTGCTGTCTCTTTCCCTCCCCGAATTTAGCTTTCAAATAACTGTGATTGTGCCACTAAGTAATGCTCTCTCTCTTTCCCTTCCCCCGAATATGCGGTTTGTAAAACCTCGATCTCTCCCGACATCATCCGAAACAATTTCTGATAAAAATAAATTATTATGCGTTGGGGGAAAATTTCTGCTGCATATCAGTTTGGAAAAAATTTCGGGGGCCGTCCCCTCCCTGGGTTAGGTCTGAAAAAATTTTCGGGGTGGGCCAAGGTCTGAAAAGACTTTTCGGGGATCATTCCCTCCCTCTGAAAAATTTCCGACGGTGGGCCAGGTCTGGAAAGGTCTCCGCGGCGGCTCGGCCCGGACTGATCCCCTCCACGGCTGCGGCTTCCCCCACTCCGCGGCTCGTGCGCGCGCAGCCGGTCTTCCACTCCCCGCAGGCCCCGCGCCCATGTTTCTCTCCACCGCGCTCCCCGCGCGCCCTCACTTCTCTCCGCCCCCGCGCTCCCCTCAGAGGACCTGGTCTAGAACCGACATAGCCTTACTACTTATTGCCATTTAATTTATTGCATTTAATAAAAACGACGATCATAGAACACTCTTTTACCCTCAGGCCTACTCGCACTTTGCCCTCGCTTCTAGCTACCCTATCATAAAACATCAAATAAATTGTCCGTGTTCACATATATTCCCTCGGAGGTTGCCTGTGAAATGTAACACTGTATTCTGTTTGTCGACATATGTGATATAAGTAATTAATACAATTATTTAATTAACACTATAGGGTTTAAACAAACCCTTAAACTGTCGAGGAATTTTGAGTGCAAATGTATAAGTCCGTATTCTATGATCGTCGTTGCAGGAGCGACCCGCATAGGTTACGACTGCAACGTTGCACTCGTAACGTATGAGCGCCGTTCCTGCAACGTTCCGCACTGAATACGGAATTACGTGGAACATTCCTGAAATGTCGACACACAGAATACGGACTTACATATTTGCACCCGACATTGCAAAACGTTTTTATTGGGTATAATAAATTAAATGGCAATAGTAGGGACACTGTCCGTAATTGGGATATGTAACACTTCTTTACAAATATCTTTTATTGCTGTATGTAATTTATGAGTTTGTTTAAATCCTATAGTGTCAATTAAGTAAATGTATTAATTACTTATATCACATATTGTCCACGTTCGCATATATTCCCTCGGTGGTTGCCTGGGTAATCTTAGACTGTATTTTATGTATCGACGTTTCAGGAACGTTCCGCGTAATTCCGTATTCAGTGTAGAACGTTGCAGGAACGGCGCTCATACGTTACGAGTGTAACGTTATTCCGTATTTTGTGGTCGACGTTGCAGGAACGTTCCACGTGGGTTGTACCGCAATATATGCGCAATATTCCACGGCAATGTTTCTACAATGTTGCAGTAAAATTAGAATGGAATCTGTAACCAAACGGCAACATTGCCATGTGCTGCAACGGTTATGCAACGTTCCTGCAACAAAGTGTGCTGTAGGGGTACTGTAGCGTCTGGAGCCGCCGGTTCCTGGACGAGAAAGGATCTTGCCCTGTCGCCCCCTCCGTAATCGCAATTCCTAAGGCCAGTTACGCACAATCGACCACTGAGTGTGGTGGATGGATTGGCGCATAAAGGGTCGAGAAGGAAAAGCAGAGGTGCGTTTCTCCTTGAGACCGTCAGTCAGACTGGCGCATCAGTCGGGCTACAGTCGATGGACCCTGCCCTTGACGCATGGGGACTGAGGGGATTAAACTTGGAACTTGTATATATACGAATGGGACTAGAACTTGCTCCTTGTGAAAAAGACTTAGGAAGATTAGACCTCTGGCGCGGTCGAACACTACAGTCGCGACTCCATGGTGGCGCTGGGGCGTTACATTACTGTAAAATCCCGAATACGGTAAATCTTAAGAATTTCCGGTAAAACCTAAGATTTACGAAGCAACGTTGGTAAAAGCCCGTAATACAATTCCCATCGTGTGTGGAACTGTGTCATTTTTCAAAGGAAGGCTCGTGCGTAACAAAGTCTGTTACACACGTCTGTTGTAAATGTTGAGCATTAAGAATTCACTAGTTGAGCAAGAAAACAGAATCGCACGCGACACATCTATCACTACACGCTACGTGAACAAGAGTGCGATCAAGATGGATCCGTTACGGCGTCCTCTCGAACGTTCTAGAGAATCGTTCACCGTAGCGTTCTGATTGGCTGATCGATTGTGAATTCGCCGTGAGTTCCGCTGTCCGGGAGGTGCAGCGGTGAGCGAGAGTGTGGTGGTGAACTGAACTACGTGATTCCTAAACTTTTAACTTTTCTTCTATAATAACTTTTCTCGAGAAAGGTAAAACAAGTCTTGAGATTTATTTGGGAAAGTATTTCCACAGCAGTCCCCAACAATATTATACTATTTTATTGCACATGTTTGCCCCTTTTTTGTTGTAGAGTATTGTGGGGCAAGAGTGCGCACTTAGAGTTTACTTCCATAAAATCCTTGGTATTACACTGATAGTCATATTATTGTGTAAGAAATAATGACTATCCCCTATTATTCAATAGGCAGTGACCTCGTGTAAATTTACCTGTCACAACTTATATAAAATAAATATTTCCAAAAAGTGTAAAATGCGAACTTTCACACGATATTTGGAGCAAAAGTTCGCATGTTATGGGGTAAAACAGACCTGCACAGCTAGGCTGTGGCGGGCAAGAGCGCTCTCGATTGCTTGCGAGCAAAGTGAAGAGCAACGCCGTGAGCAGTTCCCCCACCCTGTGGGTACTAGATGCCGTAGTATGCGTGTAAACTGTAAGGTGGGTTGCTGACCTTCAGCGGCACTCTTCACTCACGAACACTCCCCACCACGGCGTTGTTGCTCCTGAAGGCGTGGTCTAGCGCTTACGACGCTCTTTCCCAACGCTCTCGAAAATTTTTTCCTGGCGGACATTCAGCCGTTTAGGACTGAGGTAAAAGAACGCAACGAGAAATTTTCGCAAGTGTTTTATTTTCCTACATACAATAGTTGCGGTAATATAACAAAACGACAAATAGTTTACAATTAATTTTTTTAATCGAGATAACAGTAATAGTACATAACATTACCCCCACCTTCGTAGTTTGCGCAGGCATCAGTCTTCTGGAGTATCAGTGTATTTTTCTTCGACCGCAGGACAAATTATTTTTTTCATAGACGTTGATGGTTGGGCTATTCTCTTTTTGGAACCGATTTGTTTTGTTCCTTTCAAAATTTTTCAGAAGTAGATGTTATTTTTGGATTTTTTTGGTTTTCCAATTATTTCTTTGCACGTTCGCATTCATATTTTCTTTTCATTGCTTCATTTATTCAAGCTGATTTTTAAATGGGAAGTTTGCACTTGAACTCTTGCCCCACTGCATTGTGCGAACTCTTGCCCCCACAGCTACTTTTCCATTGTTTAATCAATCCTGTTATCTGTGAGGAGAACTGAAAACTT
The DNA here is from genome assembly GCA_944738655.2 of Andrena hattorfiana. Classification (NCBI taxonomy): domain Eukaryota; kingdom Metazoa; phylum Arthropoda; class Insecta; order Hymenoptera; family Andrenidae; genus Andrena; species Andrena hattorfiana. The sequence goes on from OX122895.1 coordinate 13,899,133, forward strand.
CTATTAGTACTTTTAAATAGAAGAATTTCAGCTCTTTCAGACGACTTATTAATTAAAATATTTACTGATCAATTTATTGGAATAACATTGATTCCTAAAAATGAGAATATTACATCAGAACTGACAAATTCAGTACTTACCGCATTGTACGATAACAAAACGAAGCATAGCTACACGATTCGACAATGGTGACTACCTTGATTGACAATTGACTGCCAATCACCATTGACAACTGCCACAACTAAAACATTGAAATTCGCATGGTGCGTACTTTTACCCGCTGCGAACTTTTACCTACGTCTACTCTAGCCATTTTCTTAGAAACACGTTGAACGAGGAAAAACCAAGAAATTTTTGAAAAGTAGTTTTGTTCTGTACCATGGGAAAAAAACGAAGTTCTAACATCTTCTGTTCTAAACATCTGATCTGCTTTTTCCATTTATTTATACGATATCTACTATGACGTTTCCATCCCATATGCTGTCTAGAGTTTTAAAATAATAGTCGAGCGCGATAAACGTGATAAAATTAATTTAACAAAAAAATGTCGCGAACAAGAGATAGTATTAAACTGACAACAAATTGCAAAAGTAAATATTAATAAAAAACTTTCTATTCAATAAAAAATTAGTCAGCCTGATTTTTTTTTAACGGAACTGTATATGTTTTATACACCAATCGCTGTATCTTTGTATTCTTATTAAAAAAAAACTATTAGGGTACTTAGGTAAAAAACTGATTATAATAGAATTCAGATTTATTGGCCGGTGAGTTCGGTTTCGCGAGCAGCGCGCGAGGAGAAATCAGCCACCACCACCTGACGATCGTGGATTGACAGTTGGAGTTTCCAGGCACCCGAAGGGTATGGTGGGGTAACGGGAACGCTGCTCGACTCCGCCTGAACCTAGCCGTTTGGCTGTTATTTATTCTTAACGTAATAGTTGTGTACATTACGAAGCTATGCGTAGACCAATACGAAATGAAGCTATCGAGAAAGAATCAATGTTCGGACCAATAAAGCTCCTGAATTGTTTCGTTGCTAACGCACACCTATTCTGATGTGTCTATTTCTACGCTGACCAGGGATCGACGGGCTCCAGCTACCGCTGATGTAGGGGGAAACACCTACAGGAGCGGTGGTTATGTGTGCGCGACTGACACACGCAGGCACAGTTCATGCACACAGGCACGGTTCATGCACACATAACCACCGCTCCTGTAGGTGTTTCCCCTTCCATCAACGGTAGCTGGAGCCCGCCGATCCCTAACGCTGACAGCCAGAGTTGGGCATTATTAGTATAAAGCCCCAAAATTTAATTACGTATAATGAATAACAATTTTATTCGACGAAAAATTATTCGTTATTCACGAATAAATCTGTACCGTTATTCGAGCCAGATTTATTTGGATAAGAGTTTATTCGTTATTCGACCTGATTGAACGACGAATAAATGTGCGTGCGCTCTATCTATTCAAGCGATCCACGTGCGCGACTATATACAATGTATCAGTGAAGAGGTAGAGCGTACCAGAGTTGGGCATTATCCAGATAAAAAATTACTTAAATAACGATCGAATAAATTATACTTTATCTTTATTCGTTATTCGAGGTTCGAATAACCGAAGTTATCTTTATTTGAAGAGCAATGAATAAATAATTTTATTGGATGAGAATTTATTCGATGAGAATTTATTCGACGAATAACGATAATTTTTTATTCGAAGGTTTTATTCGAATAAATGCATCGAATAAATTTGTCATCCGTAGCATTTGTCTTTTCGAAGCCTTCGAATAAAGCCACGAATAACTTTCGTCAGCGTCGAAACATGGTGAGTCACCATGACCCCAAGTCGCCGCCGCCGATCCTTTGTGTTCGGCGCACGCCACTCGGCCGAGCTCGACCTACGGAGGCTCGAATAAACACGCTCGACGCTGACGAAAGTTATTCGTGGCTCTATTCGCAGGCTTCAAAAAGATAAATGCTACGGATGAAAAATTTATTCGACGCATTTATTCGAATAAAACCTTCGAATAAAAAATTATCGTTATTCGTCGAATAAATTCTTATCCAATAAAAAAATTATCTTTATTTGTTGCTCCTCGAATAAAGATAACTTCGATTATTCGAGCCTCGAATAACGAATAAAAATTATTTATCTTTTCTTCGTTATTTGAAATTTTTATTTACATAAACTTTTGCCCAACTCTGGAGCGTACGATGCACGTGAACTGCGATGCGAGACAAATTATCATGCTTTCTCTCTTTCGTAGTCGACAGCAACTACGTGTGACTCTTTTGTCCTCTCTCGCTCGTTCCCGGATTCTCTTACTCTCGACCAAAGAATTCCAAGAAATTGTGGGGACAGTCGCCGGGCTTCTAAATAACCAGGAATCGTCAGACTCCAGCTACAACTGATGGAGGGGGAACACCTACAGGAGCGGGTTATGTGTGCATGAACTGTGCCTGCGTGCGTCAGTCACGCACACATAACCACCGCTCCTGTAGGTGTTTCCCCCTCCATCAGCGGTAGCTGGAACCCGCTGATCCCCTGCGTCAATGTACTCAAAGTGGTGGGGATGCTTCGCTGCGTGTTTATGTACTTTACGGACACCAATTCCCACCGCGCGACGAGTAGACGTAGCTCGAGAGAGAGCGAGAACGAAGAGAAAAGGAACACCGAGGCAGGCAAGTGGTGTGGCGGGAGAATACCCCTCACGAAACTCACCGGCCAATAAATCTGAATTCTAGTTTAGTTCAGAAGTTATGAGTTTTTTTCCGAACACCAATATACGCGACGCACTGTGTACCGCCACAATGGCGGATTTGCCCGAAACCATGGCCAAAAGTAAAAACAATTTTTTTGTTTTAAAAGTCTGTGAATTGTACTTCATTTATGTAATATCACTGTTTGTTGCTCTTTTTTGTATTGCATATACGCATTCCGTTTACTTATGATAGCCTCCTCGACATTGAAATTTATTTTCTCGTTCCTTAAGTATCTCTTAAATTTCATCCAATGACTTATCACATTACGCCTTAAGTATTTCAGGAATGTTTTTTAATTTATTGTTTCTTGCCCGTACCGTGTATTAAAGAAGTTTGTCTTCCATATGTAGAAATCTCAGATCGTTGCTGTCTTCTATTTTGTGATCTTCTGCTGCTCCTATGTAGGTACTTTTATTTTTTAACCACAACATTTTTGCATTATTTTCTGCAACGAAATGTAATGCCTATTCGTCTGATAAATGTAAGCGTATGTACGCCACTGCTTCCTGATTTCTCGTTTCCCATTCACTCTATATATGCTGGTCCTTCAGGCATACATTCCTTTACTGCCTTTACTATCTTCCAGCGATTAATTGTGAGTATCGTTTCCATTGTCACCGCCCAAACTAAATAATTGGTGCCGGTTAGGTAACCATGCAACCGTTGGTAGTGCGTTTCTTTCCATGTCTCGTTCGTAATTCTTTTTGATTACGAATTACGTACTATAAAATCACGTACCATTAATTCATAAATATTTTTATTAAAAGACGCTTCAAAACTATAATTTGCAAGCTAGATTTTACAGACTATGTGTCACATAAGAAGGCAAAAGACGCTATGGGCGAGAAATGCAGTACGGCAAACTGTCCATACAGCGCTGCAAACCGTGCGACGACAGCGCACGTATCCGCATCATGTCTTACCAATAGAACGGACACGGAACTGACATGGAAAACATAGAATGTTTCTAACATTGAATATTCTTAAGCAAATGCTTAAGCATGCGGCATCCTCTACTACCCTAGTAGCTAGTAAAGGATGCCGAATGCTTAAGCATTTGCTTAAGAAGAAGTAGCGACTATGAATACCGGCCTATGTGTGTTAGTCTCATTGTCAAACTTACAACTATTATCAGCTGTTCTCGCTACGAGTAAAACTACAAGTTTTGTACCCGACATTTGTTTCCTCTTTTCAACCTGGGAGTAGTAAAGACTTCTCTGTAGTCGACCGAAATCCACTTTCCTATTACACCTTCTTCATTAGTGGTCATCTGCCAATGAACATTTTTCTTGTGTAGGGGGGAATAGTGGTGGTAAAAATTGAACGATTACGGTTGAACAATTAAAGTCAGTGGTGTTTATTCGAATGTTTCCTGGTGGTAGGTTCGTAACCGACTCGTTTTCTTCTATAGGTACAGGAATATATACGAAGGTCCATAAAGACAAAGGCCCCACTTGGTAACGATAACAATTTTATTCTCCCAAATCGACTGACTCTCTTCGAGGACTGCAGAGAACTGGCGGGTCCTCCTAGCTCACTCCTTCATACTGGAGCCGCTCGGTGACGCCACAATCGGGTCGTCACTTTCGGGCTACGTTCACTGCCTAATGTGAAATAACCTAGGCATCGCCCTGATGTCACCACACTCTCCTCAGCACAATGCCGCCAACCTGCTGGAAGCACTGCGAAAAGAAGCACGGCGACCGAAGCGAATTGTTCATCGCTGCTAATCTGTTATACAGGGTGTCCGCGGGAAGAGTGGACAGCTGGATATCTCCTAAACTATTGGAGACAAAAATATTTAAAAAATAAGGAATTTCATGGTTCGAGGGGGCCAACTTATTAGCGCGGACGAATTTTTTTTTTCGATTATTATTTTAAAAGATACGATGGTCAAGTTCGGTTTTTTAAATGGAACTATTTTTTCTGAAGACCTGAGTTGATAGTGCGTTCTAAGACAAATTCAATAAGCTTTAATGTATGCACTTGATTTCCACTGGTTTTTGAGATATTGCGCTTGCAAATTTACTGATTTTCCCTGGAAGAAAACTCGCTGGAATAGCAAGGACCGGGGACGGTCTTGCTGGCGCCACGGGTGGCCTTGCCTGTTGAAACAGATACCTACCTGCCAAAGGTCTACGCCAGGAATGGCAGGCCCAAAGGCTGGACAATTCTTTTCCGTCAGAAATGCTACTTAGGTAGGTACATCTGCGGTATCGAGAAGCGCACCGTTACTTTTATTTCGCACTTGCTTCTACGCTCGGATGGCCGGTTCTTTTGGGAGGGATGTAAGTTCAATTGGTTAGGTTAGGAGGTGTGAAAGTTGCTAGACTAAATTTCAACCATAGGGAGCAGATTATATTAGAACCAATCGAATTTGCATCCCTCACAAACGGCTGCTCTCTTGAAGAGGCCCTCTTCACAGCAATACCTCCTCCCCAGTGCCCACCTTCTCTGGCACAGAATACGATGACGCATGCTTTTGTTTTGATATTAAAGCTCGTGTTTATATTCGAGAGGACCACGTGTCAACAGCGGGCTACCATTTTTCTTCCCGTGTCTCTCTACGAGGCGTATTGACGGTGGATTGTAGGAGCGTAGATGTCTGGATGCCAGTTATTGAATTCAGGAGACGATAGAAACACTTTATTACAAAACACACATGTACTATAATTAAAGTAAATCGTATTCCTCTCGGGAAGGAGTACTGACAATCATCGAACTTGCGCCCTACTTCGCGCAGACCGATTACACGGAGGGTAGTCAAGTCACACACTGCACAAATGATAAGCCGCGTCTAGACGTTGCGAGGCTGCAGCGCGAGGCGTGCCTCGCGGAGTGAAAAGTCTGGAGAGTCCTTAGCTCGCCTTGGTCACTTTGCAAAGCAACCTCGTGCTGCTGCCGTGGCGAGGACAACACCCCGCAGTGCCCATCGAATTTTATGGCCTTCGACCCTCGAAGGGTTTGGAATATCATTAAGAAGTGAGAAATGTTCAGGATTTCAAATGTTTGCTTCTTTTCTTCATCGTATGGAAGGGGAAAGTGATGCCATTGGATTCCTGGCGTTCCGTCGACTAAAATCATACCCAATTTCATGTAAATCGGACTATTTTTAACCAAGACAAGTCAGCTTGAAATGATATAAAACGATTTTTCATGGAATTTCCTTCATTATGGTCCGAATTACGTCGTATTTGGTGTTAGTTTCATCGGCAAAACATAAGGAATCAATTGGCCTCATTTTCGCAAAGATCTGATGAGAAATGCGGAAATCGAAGATTTCTCACTTCTTAATAGGGACTCGAACCCCTTCGTGGGTCGAAAGCCATAAAATTCGAGGGGCACTGCGGGATGTTGTCCTCGCCACGGGGTGACGGGCGTACCACCATAATTACCCTGTATCTGTTTAAGAAATAAAATAATTCTTTATTCTTTATCGTATGGATATGGAAGTGTCGCCAATGGATTCCTTGTCGTTTTCCGATGAAAATCATTTCAAATGTCGTGTAAATCGGACAACTTTTACATAAGGAATACAAATAGCTTGTGTCAAGGTAGTCCGATTTGCATGATATTTCGTATGATTTTAATCGACGGAACGCCAAGAATCCATTGCCGCCACTTCCCCTTCGATACGATGAAGAAAAGATACAAACATTTGAAATCCTGAACAGTTCTCACTTCTTAATGATATTCCAAACCCTTCGAGGGTCGAAAGCCATAAAATTCGGCGAGGCACTGCGGGGTGTTGTCCTCGCCACGGCAGCAGCACGAGGTTGCTTTGCAAAGTGACCAAGGCGAGCTAAGGACTCTCCAGACTTTTCACTCCGCGAGGCACGCCTCGCGCTGCAGCCTCGCAACGTCTAGACGCGGCTTATCATTTGTGCAGTGTGTGACTTGACTACCCTCCGTGTAATCGGTCTGCGCGAAGTAGGGCGCAAGTTCGATGATTGTCAGTACTCCTTCCCGAGAGGAATACGATTTACTTTAATTATAGTACATGTGTGTTTTGTAATAAAGTGTTTCTATCGTCTCCTGAATTCAATAACTGGCATCCAGACATCTACGCTCCTACAATCCACCGTCAATACGCCTCGTAGAGAGACACGGGAAGAAAAATGGTAGCCCGCTGTTGACACGTGGTCCTCTCGAATATAAACACGAGCTTTAATATCAAAACAAAAGCATGCGTCATCGTATTCTGTGCCAGAGAAGGTGGGCACTGGGGAGGAGGTATTGCTGTGAAGAGGGCCTCTTCAAGAGAGCAGCCGTTTGTGAGGGATGCAAATTCGATTGGTTCTAATATAATCTGCTCCCTATGGTTGAAATTTAGTCTAGCAACTTTCACACCTCCTAACCTAACCAATTGAACTTACATCCCTCCCAAAAGAACCGGCCATCCGAGCGTAGAAGCAAGTGCGAAATAAAAGTAACGGTGCGCTTCTCGATACCGCAGATGTACCTACCTAAGTAGCATTTCTGACGGAAAAGAATTGTCCAGCCTTTGGGCCTGCCATTCCTGGCGTAGACCTTTGGCAGGTAGGTATCTGTTTCAACAGGCAAGGCCACCCGTGGCGCCAGCAAGACCGTCCCCGGTCCTTGCTATTCCAGCGAGTTTTCTTCCAGGGAAAATCAGTAAATTTGCAAGCGCAATATCTCAAAAACCAGTGGAAATCAAGTGCATACATTAAAGCTTATTGAATTTGTCTTAGAACGCACTATCAACTCAGGTCTTCAGAAAAAATAGTTCCATTTAAAAAACCGAACATGACCACCGTATCTTTTAAAATAATAATCGAAAAAAAAATTCGTCCACGCTAATAAGTTGGCCCCCTCGAACCATGCAATTCCCTATTTTTTAAATATTTTTGTCTCCAATAGTTTAGGAGATATCCAGCTGTCCACTCTTCCCGCGGACACCCTGTATAAGCGATGCGTGGTCGCTGCGCTTCGACCTACTCAGGGACGTCCTTAACGCGGCAACCCATTACACCGAGGATTAACTACACTTTATATTTTGTATTAAATCTTTATGAAAGTATTACTAATGACCTGGCGAGATTCCCCTAATGAAAATGAGCTCAAACTCGATCTTATTCAGACTATTTTAAAGTGTATGTAATGGCCATTTTTCTACGATATTCACAAGTGATTCGAATTATACTATAATTAAATTACTATGTTCGAATGAGGTTATATTTGGACTCGTTTTCATAGAAAAAGCCTTACCCATCCATTAGTGGTACACGGCTGCCATGACGATCTAATAGAAAATAAAGAAACTTACATATTCATTAACGTCAGCGTATATTTAAAGTGCGAAGCGAACCCGAAAAAATGTTTCCAGAAGAAGTGAAATAGTATTTCACGAAAAACGCCACTTAAAGGGTTATTCGTGACCGAATATGATTCTTGAACATACTCATCCCAATTATATAATTCTTGTTGTGATATTCCCCAGGTGAAGGGCGCAAGCGGAATCAAATCTCGGTCGGCTCTACCAGTGAAGTTCAATTACCTGGCAAAGTTACCGATTCCGACGTAAGATCATTAAATGCCTCTATCACAGCCCCGAGTGGCCTCGAGGAGCCTTGTTTCTTGAAACTGTTGCCCAATAGCAATATGTGCGTCTCCTTCACGCCTCGAGAAGTTGGGAAGCATACAGTAGCCGTGAAGAAACTGAGCAAACATATACCCAATTCGCCATTCAAAATTGACGTGAAGGATTGCGAGGTTGGCAACGCGAAGAAAGTCAAAGTATCAGGTGATAGCTTGATGGAGGGAAGAACACACATGGAGAATAATTTTTTGATCGACACAAGGAACGCTGGTTTTGGGGGTCTATCATTATCGATAGAAGGACCCAGTAAAGCAGAAATCCAATGCAAAGATAACGTAGATGGCACACTGAATATTTCCTACAAACCGGCGGAGCCAGGTTACTATATTATTAATCTGAAATTCGCTGACCATCACGTGGAAGGTTCACCCTTCACCGTGAGAGTAGCTGGAGATGGTAGCAATCGGCAGAGAGAGAAAATTCAGGTGCACAGGGAAGCTATACCCATAGCAGAAGTTGACAGCCAATGTAAAATTACATTCAAAATGCCCGAGGTCACATCGTTCGACCTCGATGCAACAGTCATTTCTCCAGCAGGCGTAGTCGATGATGCGGAGATTAAGGAAGTTGAGGATGGTTTCTATACGGTTGCATTCGTACCCAAAGAGCTTGGAGTACATACAGTATCTGTTCGCCATAAGGAGATACACATAACCGGATCACCGTTCCAGTTCACTGTTGGCCCCTTGCAGGACAGTGGAGCGCATAGGATTAGTGCCGGTGGTTCTGGTCTAGAACAAGGAGAACAGGGCGAACCTTGCGAATTCAACATCTGGACCAGGGAAGCTGGTGCCGGTACTCTAGCTATTTCTATCGAAGGACCGAGCAAGGCTCAAATACAATTCAAAGATCGGAAGGATGGCAGCTGTTACGTCAGCTACGTAGTTTCTGAAGCTGGTAAGGGATAAAAAAGTAACAAACGTATATTTTCTACGTGTTCTGACTTTTAACGTTTTTCGTTTTAACTACAGTCTTCATTTCTCCTATACTTATTCTTTTCTTTTGATATTCCAACACATATCCTCGAGGGTGAACGTTTCAAACGCATTGAAACGTGTAAAAACAAATTTTCTAACACATCTACACTATTGTTCACTTATAGAATTATCTCCTTACTTATCATACTATTATTTTTCATAATCTCTCAAATGGCATTGTTCGGATTCAATTATCTGATTATAATTTTGTATGAACGAAATTTATTAAACTTAAATTATTTTATTAGTATATTTACGTTTACCATTAATTACTGTATAAATATTTCTGCTACCAAAGTTTAATTTTGGAATGGTATTATTATTTATAATTACATTTCTTAATGTAACAATAGGTGTTTCAAAGTTTCATTAGTTAAGCCCCTTCACGCAGATGATCTTATGTTACTTAGTGAAATAAATAATGCTGATGATCCTCCCATATTGCAATTTGACGCAAATAGGACTTTGACTGGATATAACAATAATTAATTTGAATGTTGCCACATGATCGTTATACCATCATTATTTTCAAACACTTGAGAATGTAACCCTTGCTTTTATCAACAGTATTACTGTTTAAAATTTTCCATTTCATACCCTATGATTAAAATATGTGATTTTGAAAAATTTTGCAGATGACCTATACCTATGCGATATCATTGATTTCATTTCTATGTATTTAGATCTTTTCATTTCTTTAAGGGGGAACCTGGTTTAGGACGCTGAAAACACGGTGATTTTTTAAGAATTATTTGAATTAACAATTATTGTGTAAGAATGAATTTATATTGACGATATAAATTCATGTCAATTAAAAAAAAATTCGGATCTTTCATTTCGGGCAAAAATTGGATCTGCTAGGATGTACACAATTTGACAACTCCGACGGCACGGCGCACAGTGGTTCCAAAGTGACTTTTTGCGGTCAAAATTCCGTATCTCCGTCAATTCTCAACCGATTTTTGATTTCTTTGGCTCATTTTGTAGGGGATTAAATTTGCTATAATATCACATACCTGAATTGCAACCAGAACGTGTTTTTTTCTATCCTTTTTTCTGACAAAGTTGAATGAAAATTATAGTAGAACAATCTTTATGGCTAATTTGATAAGATTTTGCTTATCTAAGCAGTTTTTTTTACGTAAAATCTTCAATTGGCACTGGGCAATAGCGGAAACATGAAACAGGCGATCTGTTGACACGTCAGAATGTTTGAAATACAATTTTACAAGGGCTGAAAATTTGGAATGTCTACTGAGTTTACTACAACCACAACCGTCTAAAATATCAATTTAATGTATGATTCTGGAACCTAATAGCGTTCAGAAATATCGAAGAACGTCAAAACCGCGATTTATTTTTTTACGTTTTTATTATTGTTTATTAGTAAATAAAACTTTATCGACTCTTCCCGAACCACATTTTGGGCATTTGAAATGTGGGTAAGAATGTAATAAACAAATTAAAAAAAGAATTAGCTGCCACCATGTGCCACTGCGGTGTCAATCCGATTTTGTTTAATTGGCAATAGCGCTCGAAGTGCCTTTCTGCGGACAAAATTCCGTATCTCCGTCAATTCTCAACCGATTTTTTATTTTTTTGGCTCATTTTGTAGGGAATTAAATTTGCTAAAATATCACATAATAGTTTTCCAAAATTTTCTTTAGGGATTAAAAGAAAACAAATTCTGAACTCTTGGTTCCGAAAGAACGAGTTTATTAACCAGTTTTTTTCACATAACATTAACACGAGATAGAATAAAAGAAATATAAATTAAACAATTCAAATTTAAACAAGTTAGTCTTCTTCCACATATTCTACATCTTCATAATTAGACAAAAGATATTTTGCGTCTTTTTCTAGTTCAACAGACGCAGTTGGCCATTGGGACCTCAAAATCGAAATTAAAGGATCCGATGTTATTAATAAATTATGCATTATATCCTCATTTGTCGAAAACCTCGAACTTTTTCTGGTATTAAATTGTCGGAATCTTTTAAAATCTTTGTTCCTAGATTCCTGGGCTTCTTCCGACATCTGACCAATCACAGCCCCACTTAAAAATTAAAACTAAGTCTTTTTTGGTGGGAAGATTCCCAGATTTGTGCAATGATGAAAACAACCTCGAAACAGTACAGTCAAGTAAGCATTGTAAATTTATACTTACTCCTCTATCTGAAATTGTTATTGAGGGATAACATTATTTCTTCGCTTCAAGAATGTTTTTGTACGTAGGAAAAATACAAGAATCTTTTTTTGTGGATTAAGAGCGAATTCTGTTGTACTGAAACTTAGTAAGCTTGGCATTAAAATATATAGCCAAAGCTTCTTCTTTGGACAAACATTTAGAAAAAGACGCAAAATATCTTTTGTCTAATTATGAAGATGTAGAATATGTGGAAGAAGACTAACTTGTTTAAATTTGAATTGTTTAATTTATATTTCTTTTATTCTATCTAGTGTTAATGTTATATGAAAAAAACTGGTTAATAAACTTGTTCTTTCGGAACCAAGAGTTCAGAATTTGTTTTCTTTTAATCCCTAAAGAAAATTTCGGAAAACTACTGTGTGACATTTTAGCAAATTTAATTCCCTACAAAATGAGCCGAAAAAATCAAAAATCGGTTGAGAATTGACGGAGATACGGAATTTTGTCCGCAGAAAGGCACTTCGAGCGCTATTGCCAATTAAACAAAATCGGATTGACACCGCAGTGGCACATGGTGGCAGCTAATTCTTTTTTTAATTTGTTTATTACATTCTTACCCACATTTCAAATGCCCAAAATGTGGTTCGGGAAGAGTCGATAAAGTTTTATTTACTAATAAACAATAATAAAAACGTAAAAAAATAAATCGCGGTTTTGACGTTCTTCGATATTTCTGAACGCTATTAGGTTCCAGAATCATACATTAAATTGATATTTTAGACGGTTGTGGTTGTAGTAAACTCAGTAGACATTCCAAATTTTCAGCCCTTGTAAAATTGTATTTCAAACATTCTGACGTGTCAACAGATCGCCTGTTTTATGTTTCCGCTATTGCCCAGTGCCAATTGAAGATTTTACGTAAAAAAAACTGCTTAGATAAGCAAAATCTTATCAAATTAGCCATAAAGATTGTTCTACTATAGTTTTCATCCAACTTTGTCAGAAAAAAGGATAGAAAAAACACGTTCTGGTTGCAATTCAGGTATGTGATATTATAGCAAATTTAATCCCCTACAAAATGAGCCAAAGAAATCAAAAATCGGTTGAGAATTGACGGAGATACGGAATTTTGACCGCAAAAAGTCACTTTGGAACCACTGTGCGGCGCTACGAAGATATACCAATAAAAAAATATTAAATGAACTATTATTGAATAGAAAAAAGTTTTCTTGTTGCCTAAATATACAGTAAAATACCCTTAAAGTTTTTGAAAGATTCTCTTTATATTTTTGAGATAATAATTCTTAAAAGATCACCGCGTTTTCAGTGTCTTAAACCAGATTTCCCCCTTGAGGGGGTATTCTGGTCTGACGAGTTTTCGTCGCGTTATTTCGGAATTTTTTACACAGAACCCATCAGTTTTATTATTATTTAGTTTATTGTTACATGCTTATTGATATTTGAACTATCTTTACAAATTTTCTCAATAGAAAAAAATTAAAATCAAACGCAGTTGACTGCTTTAAAGTAATAGTGAGAAAAAAAAACATGGGGTCACGGTGACCATGATTGGGCTCGTTCTAGTGATCAGAAACAAAAAATGTAAAGAGATTCTTTCGTTGTATGCCTTTGGCTATCGTTCCTACCAGAAGGATAAAAAAATATTGAAAATTAAGTAAATGGCGGCGGTTTGAAAATTAAGTTTCGATTTTCGCACATTTTTTCAACTTTAAAGGTCTGTGAAAGTTTAAAAACAAAATATTTTATCATAATTCTGGTGAGGACGATAGCCACACGTGTGCTGATAATATAGGGTAAACTGCACTAATGCTGGCACTGCACTAATCATTGACACTCCTAATTAAAAAACCAAATTTTAAGAAGTACGAGTGTAGAAACTACCTTTTTACAAATTCTTATTTTTCTTTTACCACAACACTACAAATTCCAGTAGTTGAACTACACGTTTTACACCTGGCTACACCACAAACAAATTCTTAAAGGTCAGGGTGGGCCAAGGAGCTCAGTTTTAAGCGTTTTCTTAAAATTTTGATAAGGATAAGTATATTTTGTCGTTTTATAACTAAGTAATGGATTGAAATACAGATTTACTAACAAGGGAGTACCGGACTCACCGATTCAAACGCAATTTTGTGGATTTTTAGAGTGACTGGAAACAGGAACAACGGTGTGTTTCATTTGGACCCTATCGTCCTTTAAGGGGGTGAAAACTAACCTCAAAGTCAAATTGGCACTTCTACTTTTTCATGTATAACACTCAAAGTACGAGAGACAGAAAAAAATGTTTCAAACAAAAGTTTAATGGTGCAATAAGCGCTGCAAACTTGCGTTAAAAAAAATTAAAAATATAGTTTTTTCGACAGATTCTTTTTTAAACTATTTTCAAAATTTTTTTAAGGCAAGTTTGTAGCGCTTATTGCACCATAAAACTTTTGTTTGAAACATTTTTTCTGTCTGTTGTACTTTGAGAGTTATACGCGAAAAAGTGGAAGTGCCAATTTGACTTTGAAGTTAGTTTTCACCCCCTTAACGGCGATAGGGCCCAAATGGAACACACCGTTGTTCTTGTTATGAGTCACATTAAAAATCCACAAAGTTACGTTCGAATTGATGAGTCCGGGTTCGCGGTGTTCCCTTGTAAGTATTGTAGGTATTTAATAGTGAATGAAATAGTCTGTTTAAACTCCGTTTTTAATTATTTTCTTCTATATAACTTGAAAGTTTCGGGTGCCAATGAATGATACATATTAGTAGTAGGGCTAGGACAGTTCTAACTCTGGTCCTCTGAGGGGAGCGCGGGGGCGGGGGGAAGTGCTGGCGCGCGGGGGAGCGCGGCGGAGAGAAACATCGGCGCGGGGCCTGCGGGGAGTGGAAGAGCGGTTGCGCGCGCACGAGCCGCGGAGTTGGGGAAGCCGCAACCGTGGAGGGGATCAGTCCGGGCCGAGCAGCCGCGGAGACCTGGCCCACCGTCCCCGAAATTTTTTAGAGGGAGGGAATGACCCCCGAAAAGTCTTTTTCAGACCTTGGCCCACCCCGAAAAATTTTTCAGACCTAACCCAGGGAGGGGACGGCCCCAGGATTTTTTTCCAAGACAATATGCAGCAGAAATTTTCCCCCAATGCATAATAATTAATTTTTGAATCAGCGATCTACCGAACCATTATGCAGCATTCATTCTAAAGCTAACAGTATTCTAAAGCGTTCCGATTTAACGTCGCAGCGTATCGCGCGATCTCGCGTAATTCGAATCCTCTGGAGCAGCCGTACGGGATGACGTCATGTCGTGGCGTGAAGAAGGCGCGAATCATAGAAAGAATTATATGGCGTCAGCAGAAAGAATCTTTTCCATATCAAAATACATTCTTTTCCCAACGCAGAGAAATAATAATATTAATCCCCTCCCACACTAGTCTACCGAACCTTTATGTAGAAAACAGACACATTTTATCCGAACCATTATGTAGCGAGCATTCTAAAGCTAACAGTATTCTAAAGCGTTACGATTTAACATCGCAACGTATCGCGCGATCACGTGTAATTCGAATCCTCTGGAGCAGCCGTACGGGATGACGTCATGTGGTGGCGCGAAGAAGGCGCGAATCATAGAAAGAATTATGTGGTGACAGCAGAAATTGGTGAGGTGAGAAGGAGGAAGACGGATAAGTAAATAGAGAAATAATATGATTAAGAGATTTATTTAAAATTAAAAGAATATAAAAATATAAATAGAAATGTAATATAATTTAACTTTTTTTTTCTACGAGCATTAGCTAGAATATCATTGATGGCACATGCTACCAGTTCGCAATCTATAAGATAATCCTCGTCGTAATATTCGCCATCACGTATGATTTTAGCAGCAGGACGCGTATCTAATGTTTCGCAGGCAGCATCGCTCTGTTACAACACGTTAACAAAAGTTTTAAAGTTTTTCCTCACATCTTCTGCAGTTTGATGCAGCCGCGGATACACATAGCTTATACATAGCTTAAGATTAAATAAAAATGATACTGTATTCAGTTTGAAATACAAAGACTTCTTATGTAGTGTCGTCTTTACAATTGGAGGCGAGAATCATAGAAAGAATTATGCAGAGTCGATAGAAATTGGTGAGGAGTGAAGGAGGCAGACAGACAAGTAAATAGATTGTAATATATGTAAAATGATTATATATTGTTCCATTAATTAAAAAATAGAAATATAAAAAGAAAAATATAAAAATAGAATATAAATAGTGTCTCGGCAGAACCATCTCTCTCCCTCCCTCTCTCTCTCTCTCTCTCTCTCTCTCTCTCTCTCTCTCTCTCTCTCTCTCTCTCTCTCTCTCTCTATCTATCAATCTCTATCTTTCTCCTTCTCTTTCCTTCTCTTTTTCTCTTTTTCTCTTCTTCACACCAATCGCAAGACAACTTGAACATTCTCGAACAACTGATGGACTTCCTATTTACTTTTCGCGACATCATACATATATACTCTTCCCACAACACCTCGTATAAATTCAAACACACTCGCGCTCTCGTGACCAACCCGACTGCTCAGTTACACAGAACAGTAAATAACTCGACTATATTCGCCGAAACTCTTACGTATCTATTGTATCGCCTCAATTCTTTATCTCTAAATAAATCGCACTATTCTCAACATTTTTTAGTTCTCTCTATACAAATAGGATATCAAAATACAATATAAAAAGAAAAAATATAATAATAATAATAATAATTTAATTTAATTTATTGCCACTTTCGTGTTACAATTTAACGATCAAATAATCTTTCCATTTCATTCCCATGATTGTGTCAGTGTAAGTCCCACCCTTCTAATGTATCCTGTTGTCTCTTAACAATTTTTTCTATTTTACAAGTGTTTCCTAATCTATTCTATGTTACATAATCTTCTTTTATCATTTTCCTGTTCTCCCCATCTTTTCCTTCTCCCTACTATCTCCTGTAGAGTAGCCAAGTTTTTCCCTTCTCCTCTAATTACCTCTGCCCAATTCCTACCACTCCCTCCACTTACTTCACATGCTTCAATCGCGTGTTTCACTGTTTCTTCCTCTTTCTTACATACCCTTTCTTCTTTCATTAGCCAATATTTTGCATGTTCTTGTTTCACTACCCTGTATGAATCTTCCTATCCTTTCTAATTCTCCTCTCCTTTTTTCATTTCCCCCCATAAGCATTTCGGCTTATCTCCTGGTTTCCTTGCCACCTCTTTTAATTCTCTTAGGAACTTTGACTCTTTTACTTTCATCTGTCTTTCTTGTTTTTGGATGTCAATTACTTATCTGTTCTAATTTTTAATCCACACTTCTTCCCCATTTAATCTTCTTCTTTTCCATTCTTCGTTTGACCATCCTCTCCCTTCCAAGAATTTGATTCGCATTCTTTCCTTTTTTCGTTACTTCATTTCCTCTCATTAGTCTTCTCCTACATTCATATCGTATCGATCCTTCTTCCGAGTTTATTTGTGTCTCTTCAAACTTCATTACCCTTACTCCCATTTTAATTGCTATGCCATCTCTTCCTGTTTCTTTTAACAGCCAATATGTTGATGTTGATCTCTCCAATTTCATTATCCATCGTATGTATTTCGCCTGCAAGTTTTCTATTTCCTCATACCTTCTCCATCCCCATATCGCTGCTCCATACGCCACGGTGCTTCTAACTAGCGCATCAAACAGTTTCACTCTTCTTTCAGTCATCTCTGAATAATCTTTCTCCAATCCCCCCATACTTCTCCTAGTATCATATTCGCTTCCCTAACTACCTTCTTAATATGGTGTTTATCCTCGTTGTTCTCTCCCTCTCGTTCTATAATCTAAATATTTCAGTTCTCTTACTCTTTCTTCTTCATTCCAACGGAATCTTTCCTATTTTCTTCTTCCTTCTGCTTTCCTGCATATCATTATCTTAGACTTTTATACATTTAACTCCAAGCCTTTCTTCTTTATGTATCTCTCGAATCTCTTTATCATATTCTTAGGTCCTTGTGCATTATTTACCATTAACACATCACCCGCGTATGAAATTGTTAAAATTTTCCTTCTACCTATTACGACTCCTCCTTCCTGTTCTTTGCTCTGTTACGTGAGGCGTTAATTTTTAAATGACCGAGCGGATGTGTCTTATTTCTTCCACGTAACGCTTAACGAATTTAGATATTTGTTTTTGGGATACGTACTTGCTACAACCAATACAGGTTGACCAGTCGGGATGTGGTACTTTGGTAGAGACAGGTTCGAACAGAATGAGACAGATTTAAGTAAATATTACCATGTATTACAATAAATAGCAAAAGGAAAATCGAAAGGTGGTACAAAAATGGGGAATTTACATGGATTTGCGTTATGAATAACAATACAAGGTTAAATCCCGGTATGTAGAGTTTTGCAATATTCGGTGCGGTTACGGAGATTACAGTTGTTCTAAACCGGATTCTAGAGCCAGCGTACGACGTATACGGCCTCGAACGTCAGTCGATAGACAACAATTGACGGACAATAATTAATCGACAATAATTGACCGCGGGAAAACCCCGTAACACGCAATGGATCAATTATCACGCGAGTGCTTGGTTTTGTACATTCTCTAATTGAAAATGATTTAAAAATGCGGTACCCGCGGAAGGAAGGTAAGACAGTTTATCGAGGGAGAAACCCCGTAACACACATTGGTTGGATCAACTGCCCCCTCCGTACATGGGTAACGAAAGAGACAAAAACGATTTTATAAGATTGAAAGATTCAAACGGTGCCCACAATTCACATATATAGTAACGTACTCTAAAGCACTCACCGACCTCGTACACGTAGACGGTTAGGCTATAATACCTATTACTCTCCTTCTTTCTTTCGCTTGAACGCTCACTCTCTCTCTCTCTCTCTCTGTCTCTGTCTCTGCGCGACCTGGAGTGCTGGGCGCCGGTACAAGATGTTGAAGCGCAGGATACGTCGAACAGTACACTGATGTTATAGTGTTAACAGTTTTTGATTATGTCGGAGTTGAAGTAACGGTTTAACTTTTATTTATTAGAACGAGAAAATTATAATGATTTAAGATAATGAATAACGTAATAATCGAGTCTTTACGGGGACTGAGTCTTTCCACGTTAAGTATTAACTATTCACGATGGAACTCTAGCTCAAAGACTATTTTACACAAATAGCAATGTCCCTCGGACAGAACGTCTGCGCACTACGCGACTTGCTAGCCGACTGCACCGAGCGATCGCAGGATAGGCCCAAGCACTTGGGACTTTGAACAAAGAGCGCCAAAATTGCTGACTCTGCACCTCATGCACACGGGCCCAACCGTCGTCGCTCGAACGTTCCCAGCATCTCAGTGCCTAGGTTGTTATCGCGTCCGGCGTTCTAAGAATGTCGACGGTGTTGGCAGATTTTCGCATGGAAGAATGCAGTGGCGCAGCAGCTTATATAAAATTACTATTATAATTTGGTTTGTAAATCATTGACAATCGATCGAGGGAAACTCCCACAACACTCAATGGTAGGATCAGATGTCAATGATGGTGTAACAATATTTAACAGAGAAAGGAACACAAGGTGGCCTACTACAATGTTCAGGTTTCGGAATGCTTATCACAACGCGCGTTCCAAGAACGTCGACGGCGTTGGAGATCGTTGACAATAATCTTCCATGAGAAAAACCCGTGGCGTGACAGGTTTCAAGCAGAATCAAACCATGGCTATTAAGGATTTTCACAGATAATCGACTATTGATTGAGGGAAGTTCCCATAACACGTGATGGTTGAATCAGTCGTCGATATCCGTGAATTGACTATTCAATGAGAATTTTCGCAGAAATTTAGAAATGAATTTGAAAAAGTAACCGGCACGTAACAGCTCATTTCTTCTTTCCAGGTCTGCAAATGCGACATTGAAAAGTGTCAAGCTTAACGGGCACCCTTGTCTAACACCCTTTCCTGTTAAAAAAACTTTCCTATCAGTTCCTTCTTCATTCCTAAAGCGCATATAGTTCTGTCGTGCATTTCCTGTATCCGTATTCTTAGTTGTTCGCCTACTCCTTCTTCATAAAGTCTTTTCCAAATTTCTTCCCTTTCCAATCAATCAAATGCTCTCTTCATATCCGTGAAAAACAGATATAGTTTCCCTCTTTCTTTTGAGGTTTCTATATCTATAACCATTTTAACTACCCCTATTGCGTCTACTGTTCCTCTCCTTCTCCTGAATCCCATATGCGTATCGTTTAATATCCCATTTTCCATTTGTTCTTCTAATTTTCTCCTTAGAATTTTCACGCATATCTTATAATCCGTGTCCATCTAAGTTATGCCCCTATAGTTCTTAACCATTTCCCTTTCTCCTTTTTTTTTTTTTGAATACAAAACTTACTATTCCTTCTTTCCATTCTTCCGGAAAGTCCCCTTTCTTCCATGTTCTGTTTATCACCTTTGTTTGATTACCTATATTTATGAAGATGATTGCGACCTCGATGTTGAATTAAGATATAATTTAAATGCAGGAGTTTAAATTTTAAGTCTGTTCGACTTTTAATATCTTACATGATTTGAGTCGAGATCGACGTGAGCCAGATCGGTTTCTATCTATATTTACCTAATAAATTTTTATACAAAAGGACTTCATTTGTATATTATTTTTTGCTGTATTCAATAAAAATTGGAATTTTATGTTCATTAAGAATAGGTGTTTACCCTGTGATAATTGTTGGTTGCTTACTTATAATACTTACTCAAACAGACAGCCAACATTACTAAATTTCGAGAGACAGTAGACGAACCCCTCGTACTAATAAACGGCCCCGCAGAAACACTATTGCGCGACACGCAAGTCTTGTTAGAATTCATTATGGATATAAAGAAAGGAGTCCTAAACCTACGATTAATACCACCAGCACAAATCTTAACGTACCTCGCTTCCGCATTAGCACATATTTCGAATGGACTAGACTTCACAATTGGAATAAAATTAGAAAACTAGCCGCCATTATCAAAATCCTCCAGCTCTCCACATTTTCGGATACCAAATCAATTACTGTAGTACTAGATATTTCATTGTTAATCGCGAAAAAAATTCTAATTGAGCAAGGTACGCCTGATACCCACGAAGATAAACGAATCGTTCTACGCGTATAGAACCCCTCGACTCGTACGAGGTACGTGACACCTTGGTGCAAGATTACATACAACTAAGCAAACAGGACCTAGCAAAATGTAAGACAATAAACGATCTGTACCTCTGCACCTCTAATCACCCGATGTTCAAAGCGATACCATACAGACCATACAGACAGGATTTTTGTCCTACAAACGACGATACCACTCGCAGGAGGAACAACCCCCGACATAGATTTCACTATAAAAGAATTCCAACACCACCCCGACATTTACTTCGAAAACCTAGGCGATTTACAAATTTATCGAGATAGCTGGAAGTTAGTATTACATGTAAACATATCTTACATCTACCGACGCGAAGCAAACCTCCAAGCTGCACTATATGATATACTTGCGCAATGTAAAAAACCTTGTACCGACAACTTACAAAAATTTTGTCAAACATTCACCGCGAAAATCCAAGACAAGGTAGACCGCATCGCCAAAACTCTTTACCTACGTCCAGTAAACTAAAAGCTCAGCACAAAACAGCATCGTGCACAAATAGACGGATTAGGTTACATAGGCAAATCACTCTTGGGGCTAATGGATTCCGGGGATAGAAAGAAAATCGATGATTTTACTAGACCTTTTCAAAACACAAGATAACAGACTTTAAAAAAAAAAAAAGTAAAACGCAATCAAGGGACAAATGCAAATTTTAAGAGCAAATACCAAACTTCTCAACGAGACTATACATGACATACGAGACAACGATAACACACTCTTAAACGCGACGTGACAAATTCAATACTTACTCCAACAGACAGCCAACATTACTAAATTTCGAGAGACAGTAGACGAACCCCTCATACTAATAAACAGCCCCGCAGAAACACTATTGCGCGACACGCAAGTCTTGTTAGAATTCATTATGGATATAAAGAAAGGAGTCCTAAACCTACGATTAATACCACCAGCACAAATCATAACGTACCTCGCTTCCGCATTAGCACATATTTCGAATGGACTAGACTTCACAATTGGAATAAAATTAGAAAACTAGCCGCCATTATCAAAATCCTCCAGCTCTCCACATTTTCGGATACCAAATCAATTACTGTAGTACTAGATATTTCATTGTTAAACGCGAAAAAATTCTAATTGAGCAAGGTACGCCTGATACCCACGAAGATAAACGAATCGTTCTACGCGTATAGAACCCCTCGACTCGTACGAGGTACGTGACACCTTGGTGCAAGATTACATACAACTAAGCAAACAGGGCCTAGCAAAATGTAAGACAATAAACGATCTGTACCTCTGCACCTCTAATCACCCGATGTTCAAAGCGATACCATACAGACCGTGCGAAGTACAATTGTACACAAAATTAACAAATACATGTAAAATGCGAATTATGACACTGAATCACACATTCCAGATAGAATTACAACTACCAGGTACGTGGATTTATATCGCACCGAAACCGATACAACTAGCAGTATAATAACAATAAGAAACAAATGTACAATCACTACCACCAAATTCACAATAGAAACTAGAAAACAATGCGGATTAGAAAGAACATGGTACTACTTACCTGACCAGAATTTTTTTGTCATCAGATGAAAACACACTTTCACAGCCTACTGTAAGTTCGTACGGAAACACAAATTTCAAGCTTAAAAGGATAATCGAACACCCCGAAGAATTAAATAAAGTTAGCAAACAAATTAGAAGACTTACAAAAACGATTTAGAAAAACCCGAAATTATACCAACCGAGTATCACCAAGCTTCTTTATACCATCCACAGTAACGGGATTTATCACATGAGGACCCATGCCTAAAGTTGCATACGTTGCAAAGTAGGATGCCTTCGTTCTTCACCTTCCTCTTCACTGACAATCCCCCTTCCTCCTTGCACTAATCTGCTTCGAATTCTGCACAGATCATCCTCTCATTCTTTGGCCTCATAATTTGACTAAACCATATCACTTGATCGTGCATCGAACGTGAATCGTACCACTCTGAACGTGTATTGAACGACTATCAAACGTGTATCATACCACTTTCAACAGCAATCGTACAACTTTCAACATCAATCGAACATGAATCGAACCACTTTCAACATCAATCGAACCACTTTCAACATCAATCGTACCACTTTCAACATCAATCGAACCACTCCGAACATGTATTGAACCACTTTCAACATGTATTGAACCACTTTCAACATCAATCGTACCACTTTCAACATCAAACGTACCACTTTAAACATCAATCGAACCACTTTCAGCATCAATCGAACATCAATCGAACCACTTTCAACATCAATCGAACCACTTTCAACATCAATCGAACCACTTTCAACATCAATCGAAGCACTTTCAACATCAATCGAACATCAGTCGAACCACTTTCAACATCAATCGAACCACTTTCAACCACAATCGAACCACTTTCAACATCAATCGAACATCAATCGAACATCAATCGA
The DNA here is from genome assembly GCA_944738655.2 of Andrena hattorfiana. Classification (NCBI taxonomy): domain Eukaryota; kingdom Metazoa; phylum Arthropoda; class Insecta; order Hymenoptera; family Andrenidae; genus Andrena; species Andrena hattorfiana. The sequence continues at coordinate 13,922,264 of OX122895.1, forward strand.
ACCACTTTCAACCACAATCGAACCACTTTCAACATCAAACGTACAAAGTGGTACGATTGATGTTCGATTGATGTTGAAAGTAGTTCGATTGATGTTGAAAGTGGTTCGATTCATGTTCGATTGATGTTGAAAGTGGTACGATTGATGTTGAAAGTGGTATGATATACGTTTGATAGACGTTCAATACACGTTCAGAGTGGTACGATTCACGTTCGATGCACGATCAAGTGATATGGTTTAGTCAAATTATGAGGCCAAAGAATGAGAGGATGATCTGTGAAGAATTCGAAGCAGATTAGTGCAAGGAGGAAGGGGGATTGTCAGTGAAGAGGAAGGTGAAGAACGAAGGCATCCTACTTTGCAACGTATGCAACTTTAGGCATGGGTCCTCATGTGATAAATCCCGTTACTGTGGATGGTATAAAGAAGCTTGGTGATACTCGGTTGATATAATTTCGGGTTTTTCTAAATCGTTTTTGTAAGTCTTCTAATTTGTTTGCTAACTTTATTTAATTCTTCGGGGTGTTCGATTATCCTTTTAAGCTTGAAATTTGTGTTTCCGTACGAACTTACAGTAGGCTGTGAAAGTGTGATTTCATCTGATGACAAAAAAATTGTGGTCAGGTAAGTAGTACCATGTTCTTTCTAATCCGCATTGTTTTCTAGTTTCTATTGTGAATTTGGTGGTAGTGATTGTACATTTGTTTCTTATTGTTATTATACTGCTAGTTGTATCGGTTTCGGTGCGATATAAATCCACGTGCCTGGTAGTTGTAATTCTATCTGGAATGTGTGATTCAGTGTCATAATTCGCATTTTACATGTGTTTGTTAATTTTGTGTACAATTGTACTTCGCACGGTCTGTATGGTATCGCTTTGAACATCGGGTGATTAGAGGTGCAGAGGTACAGATCGTTTATTGTCTTACATTTTGCTAGGCCCTGTTTGCTTAGTTGTATGTAATCTTGCACCAAGGTGTCACGTACCTCGTACGAGTCGAGGGGTTCTATACGCGTAGAACGATTCGTTTATCTTCGTGGGTATCAGGCGTACCTTGCTCAATTAGAATTTTTTCGCGTTTAACAATGAAATATCTAGTACTACAGTAATTGATTTGGTATCCGAAAATGTGGAGAGCTGGAGGATTTTGATAATGGCGGCTAGTTTTCTAATTTTATTCCAATTGTGAAGTCTAGTCCATTCGAAATATGTGCTAATGCGGAAGCGAGGTACGTTATGATTTGTGCTGGTGGTATTAATCGTAGGTTTAGGACTCCTTTCTTTATATCCATAATGAATTCTAACAAGACTTGCGTGTCGCGCAATAGTGTTTCTGCGGGGCCGTTTATTAGTACGAGGGGTTCGTCTACTGTCTCTCGAAATTTAGTAATGTTGGCTGTCTGTTTGAGTAAGTATTATAAGTAAGCAACCAACAATTATCACAGGGTAAACACCTATTCTTAATGAACATAAAATTCCAATTTTTATTGAATACAGCAAAAAATAATATACAAATGAAGTCCTTTTGTATAAAAATTTATTAGGTAAATATAGATAGAAACCGATCTGGCTCACGTCGATCTCGACTCAAATCATGTAAGATATTAAAAGTCGAACAGACTTAAAATTTAAACTCCTGCATTTAAATTATATCTTAATTCAACATCGAGGTCGCAATCATCTTCATAAATATAGGTAATCAAACAAAGGTGATAAACAGAACATGGAAGAAAGGGGACTTTCCGGAAGAATGGAAAGAAGGAATAGTAAGTTATGTATTCAAAAAAAAAAAAAAAGGAGAAAGGGAAATGGTTAAGAACTATAGGGGCATAACTTAGATGGACACGGATTATAAGATATGCGTGAAAATTCTAAGGAGAAAATTAGAAGAACAAATGGAAAATGGGATATTAAACGATACGCATATGGGATTCAGGAGAAGGAGAGGAACAGTAGACGCAATAGCGGTAGTTAAAATGGTTATAGATATAGAAACCTCAAAAGAAAGAGGGAAACTATATCTGTTTTTCACGGATATGAAGAGAGCATTTGATTGATTGGAAAGGGAAGAAATTTGGAAAAGACTTTATGAAGAAGGAGTAGGCGAACAACTAAGAATACGGATACAGGAAATGCACGACAGAACTATATGCGCTTTAGGAATGAAGAAGGAACTGATAGGAAAGTTTTTTTAACAGGAAAGGGTGTTAGACAAGGGTGCCCGTTAAGCTTGACACTTTTCAATGTCGCATTTGCAGACCTGGAAAGAAGAAATGAGCAAAGAACAGGAAGGAGGAGTCGTAATAGGTAGCAGGAAAATTTTAACAATTTCATACGCGGGTGATGTGTTAATGGTAAATAATGCACAAGGACCTAAGAATATGATAAAGAGATTCGTGAGATACATAAAGAAGAAAGGCTTGGAGTTAAATGTGTAAAAGTCTAAGATAATGATATGCAGGAAAGCAGAAGGAAGAAGAAAATAGGAAAGATTCCGTTGGAATGAAGAAGAAAGAGTAAGGGAACTGAAATATTTAGATTATAGAACGAGAGGGAGAGAACAACGAGGATAAACACCATATTAAGAAGGTAGTTAGGGAAGCGAATATGATACTAGGAGAAGTATGGGGGGATTGGAGAAAGATTATTCAGAGATGACTGAAAGAAGAGTGAAACTGTTTGATGCGCTAGTTAGAAGCACCGTGGCGTATGGAGCAGCGATATGGGGATGGAGAAGGTATGAGGAAATAGAAAACTTGCAGGCGAAATACATACGATGGATAATGAAATTGGAGAGATCAACATCAACATATTGGCTGTTAAAAGAAACAGGAAGAGATGGCATAGCAATTAAAATGGGAGTAAGGATAATGAAGTTTGAAGAGACACTAATAAACTCGGAAGAAGGATCGATACGATATGAATATAGGAGAAGACTAATGAGAGGAAATGAAGTAACGAAAAAAGGAAAGAATGCGAATCAAATTCTTGGAAGGGAGAGGATGGTCAAACGAAGAATGGAAAAGAAGAAGATTAAATGGGGAAGAAGTGTGGATTAAAAATTAGAACAGATAAGTAATTGACATCCAAAAACAAGAAAGACAGATGAAAGTAAAAGAGTCAAAGTTCCTAAGAGAATTAAAAGAGGTGGCAAGGAAACCAGGAGATAAGCCGAAATGCTTATGGGGGGAAATGAAAAAAGGAGAGGAGAATTAGAAAGGATAGGAAGATTCATACAGGGTAGTGAAACAAGAACATGCAAAATATTGGCTAATGAAAGAAGAAAGGGTATGTAAGAAAGAGGAAGAAACAGTGAAACACGCGATTGAAGCATGTGAAGTAAGTGGAGGGAGTGGTAGGAATTGGGCAGAGGTAATTAGAGGAGAAGGGAAAAACTTGGCTACTCTACAGGAGATAGTAGGGAGAAGGAAAAGATGGGGAGAACAGGAAAATGATAAAAGAAGATTATGTAACATAGAATAGATTAGGAAACACTTGTAAAATAGAAAAAATTGTTAAGAGACAACAGGATACATTAGAAGGGTGGGACTTACACTGACACAATCATGGGAATGAAATGGAAAGATTATTTGATCGTTAAATTGTAACACGAAAGTGGCAATAAATTAAATTAAATTATTATTATTATTATTATTATATTTTTTCTTTTTATATTGTATTTTGATATCCTATTTGTATAGAGAGAACTAAAAAATGTTGAGAATAGTGCGATTTATTTAGAGATAAAGAATTGAGGCGATACAATAGATACGTAAGAGTTTCGGCGAATATAGTCGAGTTATTTACTGTTCTGTGTAACTGAGCAGTCGGGTTGGTCACGAGAGCGCGAGTGTGTTTGAATTTATACGAGGTGTTGTGGGAAGAGTATATATGTATGATGTCGCGAAAAGTAAATAGGAAGTCCATCAGTTGTTCGAGAATGTTCAAGTTGTCTTGCGATTGGTGTGAAGAAGAGAAAAAGAGAAAAAGAGAAGGAAAGAGAAGGAGAAAGATAGAGATTGATAGATAGAGAGAGAGAGAGAGAGAGAGAGAGAGAGAGAGAGAGGGAGGGAGAGAGATGGTTCTGCCGAGACACTATTTATATTCTATTTTTATATTTTTCTTTTTATATTTCTATTTTTTAATTAATGGAACAATATATAATCATTTTACATATATTACAATCTATTTACTTGTCTGTCTGCCTCCTTCACTCCTCACCAATTTCTATCGACTCTGCATAATTCTTTCTATGATTCTCGCCTCCAATTGTAAAGACGACACTACATAAGAAGTCTTTGTATTTCAAACTGAATACAGTATCATTTTTATTTAATCTTAAGCCATGTATAAGCTATGTGTATCCGCGGCTGCATCAAACTGCAGAAGATGTGAGGAAAAACTTTAAAACTTTTGTTAACGTGTTGTAACAGAGCGATGCTGCCTGCGAAACATTAGATACGCGTCCTGCTGCTAAAATCATTCGTGATGGCGAATATTACGACGAGGATTATCTTATAGATTGCGAACTGGTAGCATGTGCCATCAATGATATTCTAGCTAATGCTCGTAGGAAAAAAAAAAGTTAAATTATATTACATTTCTATTATTTCTATTAATTCTTCCTATGATTCGCGCCTTCTTCGCGCCACCACATGACGTCATCCCGTACGGCTGCTCCAGAGGATTCGAATTACACGTGATCGCGCGATACGTTGCGATGTTAAATCGGAACGCTTTAGAATACTGTTAGCTTTAGAATGCTCGCTACATAATGGTTCGGATAAAATGTGTCTGTTTTCTACATAAAGGTTCGGTAGACTAGTGTGGGAGGGGATTAAAATTATTATTTCTCTGCGTTGGGAAAAGAATGTCTGTTGATATGGAAAAGATTCTTTCTGCTGACGCCATATAATTCTTTCTATGATTCGCGCCTTCTTCGCGCCACCACATGACGTCATCCCGTACGGCTGCTCCAGAGGATTCGAATTACGCGAGATCGCGCGATACGCTGCGACGTTAAATCGGAACGCTTTAGAATACTGTTAGCTTTAGAATGAATGCTGCATAATGGTTCGGTAGATCGCTGATTCAAAAATTAATTATTATGCATTGGGGGAAAATTTCTGCTGCATATTGGTTTGGAAAAAAATCCTGGGGGCCGTCCCCTCCCTGGGTTAGGTCTGAAAAATTTTTCGGGGTTGGCCAAGGTCTGAAAAAGACTTTTCGGGGGTCATTCCCTCCCTCTAAAAAATTTCGGGGACGGTGGGCCAGGTCTCCGCGGCTGCTCGGCCCGGACTCCCCCACTCCGCGGCTCGTGCGCGCGCAACCGCTCTTCCACTCCCCGCAGGCCTCGCACCCATGTTTCTCTCCGCCGCGCTCCCCCGCGCGCCCTCAGTTCGCCCCGCCCCCGCGCTCCCCTCAGAGGACCAGAGTTAGAACTGTCTTAGCTCTACTACTCATATTCTTCGTGAAATCGTGCCAATCCCTAGATATTTCAGTTTTTTTTTTATATTTGGAATATTGATAAATTGTATTAATAAAACGGATTAGAAAAATGGTTTCAGTTTTCTACAACAAGCCTTCCTATCAATTCTTAGCACTGCCAATCATTGTACATTTCGGGGGTTAATCACTATAATTACAAGGTGCTAATCGTTGCAATTGGATGTGGAGTGTCAGTTGCTGTTCTATGGGGAGTTAATAATTAGTATCTGACACTAGCAGTCGGTACGCGAACTAGTAGTCGTCCATATTTGTTACGCCACACTAGCGTCACCATTCCCGCGGTGGTTGTTTTCTTTGCCAATTTAGTTCCGCTAATTACAAATTTTCAGTCAATGCTTAATTCTGTCAGTATTTTCTTATTTGTTTTATTAATTTCGGAAAAAGATAATGCCTAAAGTTAGTTCCAGAGGCACTTATTTTACAAAATATAGTGAAGAAGACTTAGCCCGGGCGCTAGAGGCAGTAAAAAATAGCATGGCTAAAAAAACAGCAGCAAGAATCTTTGGCATTCCACGACCTACACTTCAATTTCGATTAATTTCGGATTTTATTAAATCGAAATCAGGTCCAACAACTGTCTTAACAGAAAATGGGGAAAAGGTCCTATTGGGGTGGATTGTTATCAGCAGTAAAAAAGGCTTTCCTCGAAGAAAGGAGGATATTTTTGTAAGCGTTCAACAATTTTATAACAAAGAGCCACGACCGAACTGTTTTATAAATAATACACCTGGAGACGGTTAGTGTAGGCTGTTCTTAAAACGGCACCCAGAAATTACAACCCGAACTGCAGTAGCAGTAACTGCCGTCAGCGTCAACGTGTCAGAGTCAAATGTCAGAAAGTGGTTTGCGCAAATTGACGCTTATTTAAATGAACAAAACTTGAAGCACATTTTAGCAGATCCTACTAGGATATTTAATGAAGGTGAAACAAATTTTCAACTGTGTCCGAAAAACACAAAGGTACTAGCGGAGAAGGGGGCAAAAAACGTATATGAAATTGATCATGCCCAAGCCAAGTCTTGCCTAACCGTAATATTCACCTTCTCTGATAGTGGCGAAATAACACCACCAATGATAATATACCCAGTAAAGAGAATGCGCGCTAATAGTAGGACCTCTGTCCCATCCTCGTGGAGATTAGGATTATCCGAAAATGGTTGGATGAACAGAGAATTATTTTACCAATATATTCACAACGTACTCTATCCTCATCTCGTCACTAAAAATGTCCAGTTCCCGATAATACTGTTCTTAGATGGTCACAAAAGCCATATGAACTTCGAGCTAAGTGAGTTCTGCAAGTAAAAAGGAATTATTTTGATAGCACTTTACCCTAATTCTACACGCTTCCTTCAGCCTGCAGATGTTTCAGCTTTCAAACCGATGAAAAATGCATGGGAAAAGGAGTACTAGATTGGAGGCGAAACAACTTAATTAAAACGTTGACTAAAGAAGATTTTAGTCCAGTCCTTGCCAAAACTTTGGAATAATACATCGACAAAGAAATGGTGATAAATGGCTTTACGGCATGTAGATTACACCCATGGAATCCTAATGCGATTGATTATTCTAAATGTCTCGGTAAAAGTTCTGATAATTATGAACATTCAATTTCTGATAAACCTCAAATAACTATGACTCTTGAATGATTTGAGGAAATAATAAGGGCGTCTGTATTAACCAAACTGAAAAAAGGCGCAACAGAAATAACCGACAACAATTCATTTTACAATGCTTTGTTGAAAGTTTACAAGATCTTACAAGAGACTTCTTAGCACGGCACTGAAAACAACACACACTAAGAAGTCACAGAACAAAATAATAGCACAAATTCTTTACTAATCGGAAATGACTGGGTACAAATTGATAACATTCCTATTGTTGTAAGCGAGACTATTGAAGAAACTGTTGAGGCTAAAGTTCCTGGCCATGTTGATAAAATGGATGCACTGAGACCCGAACCATGTGCCATAAGTCTAGCTGGGATGAACACCCGATGCCAAGCAGAAAACACCTCAAGTTGAAATATCGAACTTAAGTCGCCATACACCAAAAAAGTGAGAAATGAATTAAAGGAATGTTTGGTTTGGCCAACAATACCATCACGAAAAGGGAAAATGATATCTGATACACCGATATTTGCCTTAACGAGTGACGAATGGTTAAAGAAGGAAAAAGTGAAGTCAGACGAGAAGGAAAAAAAGAAGCGGAAAAAATAGAGAGAAAAAGAAAAAGGGAAGAAACAAACAAATGCAAAGAAGATTTGAAAGCAAAACAGAATAAACAAAAGACTGAAAAGTCAAAGACTGATAGAGCTAGAAAACGTAAATATACTGAAGAAAGAATTATTAAAAAGTCAAGAATTTATGTTTAGTTTTGGAGTGAAAATAATTGGTACACACTGTGACAATCAATGTACTATGTGTGCCAATGATTGTACTTTTATGGCCATTTTTGTTTTTCATTCAATATTTTTAAAATAAAGGACTTAATAGGTACTCAAGATGTTTTATTTGAATGAGAAAACCATAATCATCGATAATGACTGAAAATTAAGACCATTTAAAAACTTCACAAGAAAATATAGACATTCCAATTAGGATTTTTTCTTAGGATGCCAATCGTTGTACAGTTTACCTTATGCAAAATTTGGACTGAGTTAGTCCAATCGATCTTGAAATATCATGGTCACCGATTCGAAAAACGTTGTTTCGAGAAAATCGCGATTAAAGTAAAGTTTACTCAACGTTCGAAGCCAAACTAATTGTTAGTTGTGATCTAGGAGAGTAACGGCCTCTTTGTAACCAAGTGGTCGATTTCCCAGAAAGAACAGTCCGCCGAAACTTTGCCGAAATACACTTGCAGGAACAAAACTGTTATGCGTCGTCCGTCCCGCTCAGTGAGCTCGCCGTATAGATACCTACCTATTCTGCACCCTGTTCTGCACACATATTACACATATAATGTACCAGTAGAAAATGCAAAAAAAAATTTTTTTTACCCGTCGGACCAGAATACTTCCTTAACCCCTTAACGCACAGTTTTTCTGAAAAAAAACCGGCCAAAAAAAATCAATTTTTTTTATGTAAAAAAACACTTTCTTTGCTTTCACATTGTTATTTTCAATTCTCGATTATATTCGAATGTGAAAAATTATAGCAGCATAAAATACAACGCCGCTCGAATTATCTCGAGTGTGCACAGTTTGGCCTGTTTAGCGCGCTCGAATTAACTCGAGCGTACAAGTTAAGGGGTTAAGAAGTGATTCTACTTTGATCGGTCGAAAAGTTAAGCTATTTTTAAAGATTTTTTCTTCGTAAATACAATATATAATGAAATAAATCTTTTTGATATTTATTAAGCAACTCTAATATTATACCAAAAAAATTCAAAGAACTTTTTTAATTCGTTTTAATTGTTCTTTACAGCGTCATTATAGCACCCAAAATAAGAGGTATGTTTGTGGCGTAGGTGATTTTCTGGTTCAGGTTTATCTGAAACAAAAAATTCAAAAAGATTCTTAATTTGTATGAGTGTCGCTATCGCACGTAACTCAAGTAACAATTTGTTTTGTGAAACTGACAAAATGACGTCAATTTGAAATAAAGTTTGACAAAACAGCGAAAATGATGTTATCTCGAGTGTTCCCCAAGAAACATCTCGATTATTTATCGAAAAAAATTGCTAATTCAGCTACGGGTGGTAGCGATACTCATGCAGATTAAGAATCTTATCGAATTTTTTGTTTAAGATAAGCCACGAACATATCTTTTTTTAGGTGCCATATTGACGCTATAAAACACATTTAAAACAAATTATAAAAAAATCTTTTTAATTTTATTTTATGTAATATAAGAGTAGCTTAATAAATTCCAAAAAGATTTATTTCATTATATGTGTAGGGTCACGGAAAAAAGGGAGCCTCGGACGCGGGACTCGAGCGGCGATCTTCATATTCGTTGCCTCGGCTACCGCCGACTCTCCGATCTTAGGTCTTCCGTGTCCTCTCTTATGGTATGGAGGTTCCTGATCCCACATATGTTGTGTTCATTCAGAAAAAATTTTAAATATAGCTTAATTTTTCGGTTGAACAAAGTAGAATGACCCCTGAGAAGTCTCTATAGAAATACATAATTACTGCAATTCATTAATTATACTTATACTTGCATTTTCTATATTTCAAATTAAGTTCTTCTCTCGCTTTTTAACGTGTTCTTTTCATCGCAGTTTTGCATCCAGGGTCATCCTTAGATACTTTGCACTATTCTTGTTGTAGCCAATGCGTCGCTTGATGAAGGCCATAACTCTTCACGGTGCAATGTCACTCTCTTCTTGTATTTTACCGTCATAAGAGTTCATTCCAGGAACTGTTGAGGAAAGCACATGGTAGTCAATTGTTGAAAATCAAGCTTTAGGTTAGCTGATCGTTGCGCCCTCCTGCCAGTGACGGCGGCGTTCGCAACTGCGCCCGTGCGGTTTGATCTACCAGTCACTTTCACTCGTTATATGTAAGAAGTATGGTCACACGTGCGCGCATGTGAATACGTTGTCGTGGGTTACTGAATAGTACAAAGGTACAAATATACATATTGTTCATACCCGACTGTGGTTCTTCTCCCGTGTAATCCCAATATCAATGTACAGAAGGTACCACCACACTTTTAACCAACAACATTTAAAATTGTATTTTACCATAAATAGTGATAAAGATACTATATATAAACTTTATTATTCCCCTAGGGGTTATAATCTTCCCATACATCATCACCTTACATCTACCTTACATCTACCTTATCCTACTTCTTCTCCTCCTCCTTACGCCTACCTTAACCTACTCTTAACTCTAAAATATCGCTCGCTCGCTCGTCCGCTCTCCCGTCTCCTCTCCCCCTCCTGGACCCCCGCTTCCACTCGCCGCCCTTTCATTCCGATCTCTTCATTCACCTCGCCGCTCACCCCTCTTTTCATCCACACATTTCCCTTCTTTCCTCTAAACTCCTTAACCACTCCTCTCCCTCCCCCTCCTCCCCCAATACCTCGACCACCATCTCTTGCCACCCCCTCTCTACTCCCCACCCCATACATACCTCCCACACATGCTCCCAAGACTCCTCACCCCAGCCACATACCCTGCACTTCCTTTTTTCCCCCTCCTCCCAATATCTCCCCGCTCTCATTCCATTTCCCAGCCTAAACTTGGCCACCCTTTGTCATCTACTCTCCCCCCAGCCCTTCTTCAGATATCCCGGTACCCCCGGGCCCTTTACCCTCCCATACCACTTATTATAATTCGACTCCCCTATCTTCCCCCACCACTCCTCCTCCTGCATCTTCCTTTCCCTGTCCACTATCTCCTCCCCCCCCCTTACCTCTCTCCTTTCCCTTCCCCTTTCTACATCCTCTACTGTCCACCCCCTTTCCCCGAAGAACTGCTCCCTTTCCTTTTCCCACCCCTCTAGCACCTTTCCCCTCTTAAAGCTCCCCTTCATCTCCTCCCAACACAACCTCGCTAGCTCCCCTCCTTCTCCCTCTTCCAATTTTCTTTCAAACTCCCATGCCCTCATCCCTGCCCTACCCCTCAACAGCCCCCTTTGTAACTCCTCCCTGACCATATATCCTGGTGTGTTCCTATCCACCCCCAGCACCCACTTCAGGAACCTGTCCTGCAGCGCCTCCCCCTCTCCACTTTCCCCCTCGCACTTTCCCCCTCTCCTTCCACCCCCACACCTCCACCCCATATCCCACCACCGCCCATACCAACCTATCGAACAGCCAGATACAGATACTAGATGAAGATGATTAAAAATTTTCACGACAAATGAGTTCTCAACGACTAAGGTTTATGTATGACTGTGCTCGAGACTGATTGGATTCTGCCTTCGTGACGAAGTCTCCGCTCGGAGGAAACCGAAATTCCTTCTTGCTGAGATCATTCTTTGGATAGGGATGGTATATTCGTAAAACCCCTACTGGTTGACGATTTAAACGGGTTGTGCTGCGCATCCCATGGAAAGAGAAAATATTCTACACTGCATTCCACTTTAGAGTGGACTCGTCCCGTGCAGAGATATACCTTTGATTGGTAGGAAACCGGCGGGGAAAGTGCTCTGACCAATCGCAAAGGTGCTACGACCGCGTGTGGTCGTGGCGCTTTTTTTGCCGTCTCCAGTGGCGAGACGGTCGCCGGTGGGACGGAGAAGGTATGATGTGCCGACTTAGTCGGTTGACCGGATTCGGCGGATGAACAAGAGCAGGTTAAACAGATAACAGTGTTTATTTGTCCTAGTGTATGTACAGGTGCGCGGTGCGCGTCCGATCGCGGCGAGGCTCGAGCATTTACGACTGCGTATTCGTTCCCAGCGGCGGCGACTTCAGCGAGCTTGGGAATTTAGGATGCGAAGTTTGTGGAACGTTCTACCCAGGGTGGCCTAGAAGGCACGTCTATGCGGGAATCTAAAATATAATAGAGTTCCAGTGTGCAATAGAGTTCTGGTCTAACGGGCGCGGAGACACCTCTCTGGCATAGGTACGACGCAAGATTGCTCTTGGCCTATTTCGGACGGAGGCTGGTAATGGCACAGTAGTAGCGATGGCCGACACTGATACACCTCAGGAGTAAAAAATTGAGCGTCTGGATTTGCTGGTTGAAACGGTATAGCTATCATGCACCAGGGACGCTTCTTGTGAATGATCTTACACCTTTCCGACATCGCGCCCCCTCCCTCCCTAGTACGACTGTTCCAAAACAAACGAATGTGGTTTTGGAACGACCACGAATATAAGACGTTCGACAAACTTCGAGAGCAACTGGCGCGCCATGGCAGTTGCACCGATCCTGACCTGTTCAGATTTCGCAAAAACCTTCACGTTACAGACCGATGCTAGTCAGGACGGGTTGGGAGCGGTCCTCACCCAGGAAACCAGCGAAGGAGAATAAGTCCTCAGGTACGTCAGTCGAACCATGAACGGGATAGTGAGAAACTACTCCACAACTGAAAAGGTTCCTCGCCGTCGTGTTGAACATCTGGAAAATGCAGCCGTACCTCGAGGAATATTGATCCACGGTCCTGACTGACCACCGATCCCTGAAATGGCTATAGAAAGTGGAAAATCCGGCCAGCCGACTCACTCACTGGAGTCTCGAATTACAGCAGTATGACTTTCAGTTTTAATATAGGGAGGGGGTCTAGCAACCTGGTCGCCAACTCCCTCCCTCGACAACCAAGAGACGTTAACGCAGTGGATGACCTTGTGGAAAAAAGAATCGCAGCGACATGCAGCGTATCCACGAGGAGCAATTGTAACGCCATGTCCCGGATTTCACTGCACTCTAAAGCAGCGGGGACACCGAGTGAAAACGATGCGTGCCCCGACTTCTGCGAGCAACCGTCCTCCATGAAACGTATGACGCTCCCACCGCCGGACACCTGGGGATCGCAAAAACAGTCGCACAACTGGCTGAACAATATTATTGGCGCGGCATATTCCGAGACGTAACCAAATATGTAAAGCGCTGTATCAAGTGCCTGCAATATGAAGTACTGCAGCAGCCTCCGGTCGGCCAAATGTACACGATGCCGGTTACCGTGCTCTTGGGAAGTCGTAACCGACGATCTCGTTGGGTTTCTTCCCCGCTCGAACCGGTTACCTACCCCACCGACAATCATTTCATCGACAATCATTTCACCGACACCGAATTTCGCCGACAGTATTTACTCATCGACTATCATCTCACCGACAGACATTTCACCGATAATGTTTATTTAGCGATGTCAACTTCTAGTACGTATAATGATTGTTATTTTTATTTAACCACTGACACCACTGTGTTGATAAAAACATTTACTTACATATGCTTCATATAATTGTTTGCCTTTAGTATTAATAAGTCTAGATCCTCAGTAGATATGTTTAGCATTGAAGTCTCGCCCAATTATAAACTGATCTCCCAGTGTTTGGAAGGGCCTGAAGTAATCTTCTTTCTCTAGTGGATACCGAAGTAGGCAGTATATTTGCCCCTGCGTTCGGTTCTTAGTCCAGTGGCAGTATTCATTACGACGCAAGATGAGGGGGCAAATGTGCCTCATGACCTTCAGTTAAGGGCCGTATTGGGCCTATGTTTGCCTCATGAGCCACTGATCTATTGGCGATTTCGTACTTGGCATAAGGAAAGGGGCCCATGCGGCAAACGCTGGCCCAACACGGCCCTGAAATGAAGGTAATGATACACATTTGCCACCCCAATTTACTAGAGAATCGCTTACATAGACGATTACCTTGGTTTTCCTCAGGTGCCTACCCGAGATACCTCAGGCAAGAGAGGATTTGAGGGCATTTTTTGAGGTGATCCCATCAGATTTCAAAGTTAAAACTGGTATCAATCGCTTAGTCTTGGCAAGATCATTCCAATGGCGTATAACAATTGCTGTACGCTCGTAGGTCAGTAATCCCCTCTGGGACTTAACATTGTCCTAACTATTCAACTATTCTAACTAACAACTATTCTAACATTTACAATGTTGTCTCCAAAAATGGTATACAAGTTTTCTGCCGCGACAGTAGCGATACATCCTCTGTGGTGTGCGTAAAGAATGCACTGCCACAAATGTATCTTATCCACTGACATGTTAACTGTTAAACTTTTAACGACAAACTAATGACTGGCACCCATACTGGGATCACTTTTATACTTTAGGTCGGAGTAATAAAAGTTAAGCCCATTGGGAATTCCAAAAAAAGATTTCAAGCAACGTTAAAGGCTAGGATAAACATGGTTCAATAAAACGCCAGAACTTTTCGACATACCCAATACAAAGAAATCTCTGCATTCACGTTATATTTATAGCGTAAATATTTTGGAACTATCGGACAATACTTTCAATTCTTTCCAGAGATTATCAACATGAAAGCACGCGAAAGCCGTATACATGGTGGAAAATTTTCAGTGTGCAGACGTCGACGTTACTCTAATAAGGAATATCACTTAAGTGTCATACGCCGATTTTGATAAAAACTTACGTAGAAAGTAGTTCTTGAAAAAATATTTGACACATAGTTTCTTTATCGATAATTACTCATATCTAGAGGGTGAACTGAGCCCCCAAGGTTCGGGGTAAAGACCATGTTTGCTTCAATGTCTCATACACTATGCGGTACAGAAATATATTTTTAAGTAAAAATTATGTATTTTTTTAATAACAAATTCAGCCACGTAAGCAGATTCGTAATATGCTGATTTTTTAAAACTGCATACCAAAATTAGTAATTTTGCACTCGTTCTTCTAAAAAATTCTTGATTAATTTTGGCGTAAATGTTTCAACATAAATTTGTTTTGTAAAAAATTACAAAACATAACAATGATATAATCTGCCTGAAAGAAAACAAATAAACTTTGAAAAAAAAGTTCAATATTGAAATAGGGTACTAATCAAATAAAACAAACAAACTACATTTATACATACAACAGAATGAGTTACATTTTGGAAAATACACATTTCTAAGTTAAAATTGTTACTAATCTGACAAAAAGTCTTCAATTTGCGTTGACTAAAAGTAACCTTTCTATTTATATCCAACTGATTATTGACTATACTTTTTACATAGTCAATAAATAAAAAATGAATTTAAAAAGCAGAGAGTAATTTTAACACAATATTGCGGTAATCTTTACCACAAATGTACGTTTCAGAAAGTAGTAAGTAATCCGAATCTGATCTAATACTAAGATATATTATCTAAATAAAATATTTTTGTGATTCTCAGACCGTAAAAATTGAGATCCTAAGTTATTATCATTTATTATGGCTTCCATTATTGCACATATATTAATCAATAAGGTTGTTACTTCTTCAGTGGGAATAGGAAAATCTCCGCTTTGTAAATGATTTCCTACAGTGTTTCCTTTATTCTCTACAATCAATAATTTACGGATACTACATTTAATTGTTTGGAAACAGAATGAGACGCATAACCGGATATAAAAAGCGAGTTACATCAACCGAAAAATGATCACAATCATTATTGTTATTATCATAATTCTGAAATCTATTTTGAATGCCAGTAAAAGAAAACAAATTTCCTGATTTTTTTAATATATTTTTCAATGTAATTTTTTTTCTAGATAAATTACTTCATTATATGAAATATGATAATTGCAGCCAGATAAAAGTCTATAATTTTCAAATCATTTCTCTAATTTCTCAGTTATACATTTTTCTGGTAAAATATATGATATATCAAAATTTTTTAAGCAGTACTCCGTAAGTAGTAAAATAACCGTAAAAAGAAATAAAAAAGAGTTTACACTATATCGAAACTGTAAGCTTCTTGAGTCAGGGTTCATAATAATCTGATTGTGCCGAAATTTTGCACACTTATTTAGCACACCAAAATGAATGAAATTAGCGGGTGTTCGAACATTTTATCGCACCATCAATTCTAATGCCTGGTTTCCACCAAGACGAACACTAACAATAACACGACCAAAAACGTATTCGTCTGTTCTCGTCGCATTTACACCGCCGCGAACACGAACAGAATACAGCGTACGAACGTTCTCCAAGATGTTCGCGTTGGTAGGAACGCAGCGGACGAACATTTCTGACGATACCTGGCGATCCGCATCCCTTTGTATTGTGGAACTGCTCGTAAACAGGCGACCCTCTAGGACCATCCGCCGGCAGGTACTCCACGAGAAAAACAGGGTGATTCTGGAGCTACGCCCGTCAAAGAGATGCGGCCTGGTACCCCCGTGGCGAGGACAACCCCTCGTAATGCCTCACCGAATTTTATGGCTTTCAACCCTCGAAAGGGGTTGGTGCCTATTAAGAAGTGAGAAATTTTTGACTTCCACATTTCTCATCAGTTCTTTGCGAAAACGACGCCAATTGATTCCTTATGTTTCACCGATGAAACTGACACTAAGAACGACGTAGTTCGGAAAATAATGAAACAAATTCCATAAAAAAAATCATTTCCATGACCTCAAGCTATTTTCGTTAATAATAGTCCGATTTACATGAAATTTGGTCTGATCTTCATCGGCAAAAACATAAGGAATCCATTGGTGTCACTTCCAAATCGATACGATACAGAATGAAGAATTTCTTAATAAGCTGAAATGGATATTTCACATTTTCACCCCTTGACTGCGGGCCGCCGACCTCAATTCGCTACAGTCGGCCGAGGATTCATACTTGTTTCAGAAAAAAATAATTCTTTATTCTTTATCGGAGCGATGTGGAAGTGGTGCCGATGAATTCTTTATGTTTTTCCGATGAAAATCATACGACATTTCAAGTAAATCAGACTAATATTAACGAAATCAACTTGAAACAATATAAATAGATTTTTCATGGAATTTCCTTCATTATGGTCCGAATTACATCGTTCTTGGTGTCAGTTACATCGGCGAAACATAAGGAATCAATTGGCGTCGTTTTCGCAAAAATCTGATGAGAAATGGGGAAGTCGAAGATTTCTCACTAATTAATAGGCACTCCAACCCCTCCGAAGGTCGAAAGCCATAAAATTCGATGAGGCACTGCGAGGTGGCGATTGTCCTCGCCACGGGGTACCAGGCTGCATCTCTTTGACGGGCGTAGCTCCCGAATCACCCTGTAGTATGCGTAACAAGCTCGAATAAAATGTTTATATTTTTTGTTTTAGCATAATGATCTTCTTTTTCAAGCAAATCTGTTATTGACTAGTATTAAAAAATATTTATATTTTAAAGCCATTATATATTATAAGCAGAACTCAAACTTGTCTGAATTGCGTCGGGTTTGGTTTCATTTTTATTAGAAAAATCTCATCTATATGTTGGAAATATTCTCATTATGCTAAAACAAAAAAAAATAACCTTTTATTCGAGCTTGTCACGCATACTATTTCTATGGAGTACCTGCCGGCGGATGGTCCTAGAGGGTCGACTGTTCACGAGCAGTGCCATAATGGCAAGGGATAGCAAGGTCCATGTTTCATGGATTTGGGCATCCGGACGATTTCACGGCTATTAGTAGGGTCAAATGTTAGCAAACACTGCTATTTCGCGTTTATACGGGGGCGAACAGCGTATTAGCGAAGATGTTCGCGAGAAAAGACGAAAACGTTTTTGTTCGTGTTATTGTTCGTGTTCGCCTTGGTGGAAACACGGCATTAGGGACACCCTAGCCAAGGTTGGTTCCCCATCTACCTGGAGACACTCCGGTAACCTATTTCTCGGCGACACTGTTCTGCTAGTAAAAGTGTCCATTAAAAATAGGATCCATTCAAATCGAAGTATTTTTATTTGTGCATACTTTTCCTAATAATAAGTCAGGATGAAAATGTACTAGTAAAAGTATCTACTAGTAAAAGTATACATTTCATTTCTTGTGAATACTTTAGCCAATCGCATCAGTGTGTGCATACATTGACTAGTGAATGTATACATTCACTGAATTAACGCTTTGACTATGCAGATACATATGTGCATATGCTATCTTCCGATAACCTACATATGCATATTACCAATCACTTCCTGATATATTCTGTGATATGCATAATGAGAGAGTGAAGCTATTGTTATCAAAATGAAACATAAAATTGAAGCATTTACTAAAAACAATTGTGCAGCATTAAATTAGAAATAATTGTTTAATTTTTTATTGTAATCTGTTTTCGATTTATCTAAAAATATTTTCGTTTATATTTGTGACAACGATGAAGTGATATTTTGGTGACTGAGGCTCCTAGATGTAGAATTAGCGTGCTTGTTATATTTGGATAGCGTACATGAAATAAGGTAAGCAGAAGGAGAGAGAGGGGGTGGAGGGGGAGGGGGAGGGAGAGAGAGAGAGAGAGAGAGAGAGAGAGAGAGAGAGAGAGAGAGAGAGAGAGAGAGTGGACCAATCGGGATCAGAAGCTAGAATCAGGTTACGGAAAATAGTCGTTCGCGATTAAGCTGCGTTCAATTTCTGATTTTGCACTTCATATGCATCGCTTTTCTTTCTGTTGTACATTCCTTTCTTCATTATTCGAGTCAATCTCTTTCTTCTTGTGTTCCATTGTTTGTGTGCACAATCGTTGAGTGTCCGCCGTCTTCCCATTCATTGAAATAGAAGCAGCCTCTCATTCCATTTTCGCATTTCTCACTTTTGTATCGCATATCTCTAAAGTGTGATATCGGCTCTTATTCCACTACTACATTAAGAAACGGATTTTCAATGGAAAGACAGGCGCAAACAGTAGGTAGTTTCGTTGCTACTACACAAATATTTCTTTCGGAAAATGCATACAACCAAAGTTACGGAAATGATTGTTAGTCCACGTAGAAAACGTGACTACGTTTTCCACATATTTGTACAGAAAAAATTACATTCAAATGTCAAATGTCAAATATAATTCATTCGTCAAAACAAGGGAATATATTAATGAAAATAACTTGCTAATTTGAATTTTCAGGCGAGTACAGGGTAGGAATAAAGTTCAACGACCAACATATTCCCGATTCTCCACACAGAGTTTACGTATCACCGGCAATGGGCGATGCTCATAAACTCGAAGTGGCACAGTTTCCAGAATCCGGCATGCAACCCGACAAACCAGCCGTTTTTCTTGTTCGGAGAAATGATGCCAAGGGTGAACTGGATGCGAAGGTAATATTTAGTTTTACGTTTTTATCTTTGTAGACTATTTTCTACATTCTAATGGATTCTTTTAATAACCAATGGTGTAGTCCTTAACGACTTATTTATTGAGGAACAAGGAAACCAATTCCTTTCTATTTTAACCTATGCTTTAAAACAATATATTTATTAGAAAATGTTAAAGCTTGTATTTTCTGAAAACCATAACATTTTTCTAGATGTCTACTTAGTATCTACGAAAATACAAGTATGTTGCATATTCATAACCATATCACGGTACCTACAGGGAATTAACTTTCAAAATTACCCATCCTTCACATCTCATTTTATTAAATAATATAATGTGTATGTACATATAAACGAGTTTAGAACAGTCGTGAAAATAAGTGGTTCCTTACGAAGTGAACTAAAATGTTTTTTTCAAAGAAGGTAGGACAATCGCGCTTTTTCTTTTACATTTGCGACATTATAAGTAAACAATTTTACCTTAGTCCTCTTAACGCCCTCTTGCGCCCATTGCGCCGTTCTAGCAACGCAGCTTTTTCATACGACCCGCTGTCGCCAAACGCCCACGCGTTCTTGTTGTAATATAGTACCTGTTCTGTGTTTTCGTGTACTGTACCAGTGTGTGACGTCCAGTGGCCAAGTTGACCACTGGAAATAAACTGTGCTTGCCCCAAACGGGTCGTTGATGCTGTATTCTTCCTTCCCCCCGAGCCATCCCAGCGCCGGCATTGTTAACTTCGCTCTTGGCGGAAGCAAGGGGTTAGTCTACTTGTGGATAGATGGACATTTGTTAAAATAACTTGCCATAAAAATTATTTTAGCTCCAAATTCAAAGATCAATTTTTTTTTAATACAATCGAAGGGTCGGATGCAATAAAGCGACTAGCGCTCAAAAATGGAAAAAATTTTTGTCCTAAGGGTAAGAAATATTGGAACATTAAATGTTGTTAAACTGTATTTTAAAAAATATAGTGCTGTAAAACTCGTCAAGTCACACATTTTTTTTATTTACAGTTTGTTTATCCAATCACTACTATTCGAGCAAAAAATTGTAGACAAAAAATTTTTCATCCTCGAAAGTCAATATTTCTTTAACCGTTTTAATGCCGCGATCGCGCTGTTCGCGTACTGTGGTGAACCGTGTCGCTTTTTTTGGTCACGATCGTCAATTCGATTACGCTCGGTTCAGAATGTATCTTGTCGCGAGTCTGTCAGAGTTTCCTCTCGTAATTACAAATTTTCTTTCAAATAATCGTAAACAACCTGCATAATTAGCTGTCTTTCTTTAACACATTGAGTCCCAAGGTTTATTTTTAACAAAAGCGCTATCGCGCTTCATGGAACAATCCGACACGGATTTTTAAAAACCCCTGGCACTAAAACGGTTAAACATAAATTGCGATAACTTCAGTAAATATTAACGGATCGTTATGAGACTTAAAACATAACGTCAGAAAACTCTAGCGAAGCCGTAAAATGTATGCACAAACCCTTACGTAAAAAAATGTAATAATATTTAATTAAAAAGAAATACTGGACATAACCCATGTTTTTCAACGTTCGCCGTTAAAAAGTATCGAGGCAATTTTGAGGTACATATAACTTGCAGCGACAAAGTTTTTCCTTAATATACAAGGAAGATTTTTACCAATTTTCACACTGATTAATAAATAATTGTAGAAGATATGTTGATATATATAAATCTCGCGCGCCACCAATAGTCAGCAGCCGCGTATAATGCACTATTTAGTAGTTTTTAGCATTCGCGTTGACTGTTGGTGGCGCGCGAAATTTATATATATCATTATATCTTCTACAATTGTTTATTAATCAGTGTGAAAATTGGTGAAAATCTTCCTTGTATATTAAGGAAAATCTTTGTCGCTACAAGTTATCTGTACCTTAAAATTGCCTCGATACTTTTTAACGGCGAACGTTGAAAAACATGGGTTATGTCCAGTATTTCTTTTTAATTAAATATTATTACATTTTAATAACAAAAGGGTTTTGTGCATACATTTTACGGCTTCGCTAGAGTTTTCTGAAGTTATGTTTTAAGTCTCATAACGATCCTTTAATATTTACTAAAGTTATTGCAATTTATGTTTAAAGAAATAATGATTTTGGACGATGAAAAGCTTCTTGTTTATAATTTTTAACTCGAATAGTAATGATTCGAGAAACAAACTGTAAATAGAAAAAAGTGTGTCGTGACGAGCTTTACAACACTATATTTTTTAAAATACAGTTTAACAACATTTAATTTTCCAATATTTCTTAGCGTTTGGACAATAATTTTTCCCATTTTCGAGGGCTAGTCTCCTTATTGCATCCGAGCCCTCAATTACAGCCCCTTTGAGTGAATTTGGGCAGCAAACAAGAATTGCGTTATAATCAGGAGGAAATTCTTTACATATTCACATAATTTCAGAATCTTTTGAATTGTCGGGTTTGGGATGTCCCCTTGTGAGAACTGCTCTATAATTATATATGAATATATATATATATATATATATATATATCTACTGCGTGGGTAGCAAGTGCGAACCTTCGCTGCTATTCGTTAAGATCATTTGATGACAAAGTTTATTATACAAATAGCTACTGTTAATAACAATAATAATGGAAGCGGTAATAGTAACAACAATGCCAATAACAACAACAATCGATTTTAGGGGTTCGGGTAAGCATGATCGACTAATTCCTGAGCCTAAAATAATCCACCTTTACTATCCATCAATTATAATGGTTCCATAAAATGGACTCGTACCGGTTCGGATATTAATGTGACGTCGAATCAAAGTTTAATACCACACTCAAAGATTTGTTTCAAATTTGGGTAATTTATCAATAGCCTTAAGAAACTAATTTAAGTGTAGACTCTGTTGCGGCCTGGCAAATCAAATCGTGTCT
The DNA here is from genome assembly GCA_944738655.2 of Andrena hattorfiana. NCBI lineage: Eukaryota > Metazoa > Arthropoda > Insecta > Hymenoptera > Andrenidae > Andrena > Andrena hattorfiana. The sequence continues at coordinate 13,944,321 of OX122895.1, forward strand.
GATCGACGACTAGTCTTACTTTGCCACACTCTTGTAATAAGTTAAGATCACAAAAACTCACTGAATTTTTAATAATAACTGACGCGTAAGAGATATATTTTCAACAGGTACAGATGCACAGTGAATGCTATTGAAGCGTACAATTATTGTGTATTCGCTGAGTTATAGAGTAATGTGACTCCGATTGCATGTTATTGAGTTCTGCAATACTGGTGTCGTGGTCGCGCGCAGGAAAACTAAAATTTCCCTCTCCATGGAACTTGTCGAAATAGTGGTGGTTCCAGGAGGAGCGTCGAAGACAACTAATTGGTGTAAGCGTGTCATTAAGAACAGTGGTGAGGGTGAAATAGCGCGAGAAAATCTAAGTCCCTTCTGCGTGTTGGGGACCGGTGAAAAATGCAGGTATACGCGACGCGGACTTTGGGCCTCGGTGTGGTGACCGCGCGGCTGCAATAAAACGCATATCTGGTTGCTATCCTAATCCTTCGGAACTTTCCAAATTGGCTGCGCTAATTGCCACACTCAGTAGGCTTACAATTGTGTTTAATAAAAGTCCCGAGTTTATGGAGGAGGATGGCAAGCCAAGTGTCCGCCAGATGACGAACGCTGCTTATAGGGAAAAACCCTGACCATCGGCTAGGCTATAACGTAGCTCCTCTCAACAGGCGCCGACATCAAACGCTCTTTCAAATATTGAACGTTAAAACTTAAAAAAAGAGTAAAGGGGGCAAAACTATTGTTTGCATTGATGTTTATTCGAAGATATGAAAATAGTTTTGTGAAATCATATTAATATAAATATTGTCATTGTAAGTTAAATTTTTTATTTAAGATTCGAAGCTGTTCTAATTCCTTGGACTGGCGTGAAAGAAATTCCAGGTGTTTCTTTGCGATTTTCTATATCAAATCAGTAGTTCAAAAAGATAAAGCGATTTCGGGAACATTAAGAGAAGAAAATAAAGTTCACTGCTGAATGTTCATTATGGCATGTCATCGGAATACTATGAACACCTCTGCCTCCACACTCTGTTTCGACGCGTATAATATACAAAATGGATATAAAAAAGGTTTAGTGGGTGTTTGCCTTTTGAAAGATTGAACTCGAATAATCTGAGTGCTTCGTACAATCCTTCACGAAGACTTTTTCGATGGAGGGGTATACAGAGTCGATGCAAAAACCGGTAATTATATAGAAGAGGGTACACCTCACCGATTTCGATGACCTTGAAATATGTTGTCGGAGGCATGATTCTGAACAACTCTTTTCCTATAGGTACACGTAAAAATAGTTTCGACATGACATACAAATTGTATTTCTAAAGTTTGGGATAGAGAGTAGGATTGTTTAAGTAGCTGAAAAAGCAAGCCGGCCTAACTTGGCCGGAAAACCCAAACCGAGCCTGGTACCCGAAAAATTGTTTTGAGCGGTCCGAATGTACTACTTCGAGCAGATCGAATTTTTCAAGCAGTCTGACTGTGTCGAATAACTTGAAGCTTAAATGTATCTAGTAGTATGAATGTTTCGAATATTTTAGGAAATATTTATCTGCAGGAATCTAAATAATGAATTAAATAATAAATCTAAATAATAAATTATTCCTAATAATGTGAATAATTAAAAGATTAACTGCCAATGAGAATATATATTGTGGCTATTGAAAATAAGTACGAAATTCAAATTTCCCTGTTTCCATTTTTTCCGTATATGTATGATATTTCTATCGCGTCACTGTTAACAAACGGTGTTGCCCGTTAATGGATAAATAGGTATAAATGAAAAAATAAAGAAACAGGTATAATATAGACTGCGGAAGTTTATGCAAATCTATGTGTTTCTAGGAATGGATTAAACAAGTGGGACTTTCACAGAAATATGTTTCGTCATTAAGGGCACTTCCCGGTCAAATCGCGCGAAAACATAGGTGACTTTTATAAATTTTTGTAGAAAAATGTATACAATGTATGGGTCTAAAAGTTTTTGCTCTTTATTCTACTACAAATGTAATGTATAAACAATAAAACTGATTCTATTTTTTCCCACTCTTGTCTCTGATATGCATCACATGCTGCATCGTTGTAAAAAGGAAAGGTGTGAACTATCGCCACGATGACTTCTGACAGGATCATCCAAAATAGTAAAACTACAGAAATTCCGTAATTACACATATGTGGCTATCACGCTACGCTCTCTCATTGTTAAGAAACAATTAGACGATATTTAAACGATAGGGTTCCGAAAAATGATTTTTCTTTCGCACAAAACTGTCGGTAACAAAAATTATGTGTTTGAAAATTGACAATAAAGGATAGTGCAGAAGCAAGTATAATTACAAATAGAATCCCGTTTGAATTTTTAAATTCGGTCAAGAATTGTATTTTTTACAGTGGCGATAGTGCGCGAAAAATGGTTTCGACAAAAACATATTCAAAATTTGACGCCGAGCGCCAGTAGCGCGTTCGGCTAGTGACGAGGACTTGCCCGTGAGCGCCCTATTTTCTATGTATTTATTCGATTAAAACTAAAAATTGATTCTTTTTAACCGACTTCCAAAAGGAGGAGGTTATAGATTCGACCAGTTTGTATTTTTTTTTATGTTTGTCCCCGCATAACTCCTCAGCATATGGACCGATTTTGATGATCATTTTTTTATTCGAAACAGGGCGATGCCCCGGTGTTCCCATCCTCCATTGCATCAACATTGGCCCAATATTTTGCCAGTTATAGTTAATAATAAAGACTATTATCACCTAATTATTATTGTCGCGCCTCGCGACTGAGAACCCTTGTACGCAAGGTGAGGATTGAGAACCTCCACGGCATCGACAGTAGTACGCGGGCCTATACGTGTGATTGATGGAGCGTAGACCTGACCATATAATCTGTGTGAAGTTAGCCCCCCATTTTTTGAAAACATAAATCATTTTTGTTGTACCAGTTTGTACTAGGTTTGTACCGCGTTGTACCGTTCCTAAAAATTGTTTAACTCTTTTGGTTTCCGAGAAAAATGGAAATAACCAAAGTGTCGAGTCGTACTACTGGGAAAAAAAATTTGCGAAAAATTAAAAACTCGTGGTTGTACCTGTTTGTACTAGGTTTATACCGTGTTGTACCGTTCCTAAAAATTGTTTAACACTTTTGGTTTCCGAGAAAAATGGAAAGAACCAAAGTGTCGAGTCGTACTGCTGGGAAAAAAAATTTGCGAAAAATTAAAATCTCTCTGCTGTACCAGTTTGTACTATGTTTGTACCGCGTTGTACCGTTGAGAGTTTTCAAAAATTCGAAACCGTTTTCGAGAAAATAAGAGAAAACCAAATATCAGGCTAGCCCCCCATTTTTGGAAATTCTCATTTTTCGAGATTGTACTAAATTGTACTAGTTGTACCGAACATTGTACCGTTGAGAGTTTTAAAAAATTCGAAAGCGTTTTCGAGAAAATGGGGAAAGAAAAATTTTGGCCTGCCCCCCATTTTTTGAAAATATAATTTTTCGAAATTGTACTGTATTGTACTAGTTGCACCGATCATTGTACCGTTCGAAGAAACTGTTTAACTCTTTTGGTTTCTATGAAATATGCAAATAACCAAAGTCGAGGAAAGTTGAGTCGTATTACTGGGAAAAAAAATTTGCGAAAAATTAAAATTTCTCTGCTGTACCAGTTTGTACTAGGTTTGTACCGCGTTGTACCGTTCGAAGAAATTGTTTAATTCTTTTGGTTTCCGAGAAAAATCGACATAACCAAAATGTCGAGTCGTACTACTGGGAAAAAAAAATTTGCGAAAAATTAAAAACTCGTGGTTGTACCACTTTGTACTAGGTTTGTACCGTGTTGTACCGTTCCTAAAAATTGTTTAACTCTTTTGGTTTCCGAGAAAAATGGAAATAACCGAAGTGTCGAGTCGCACTACTGGGAAAAAAAACTTTGCGAAAAATTAAAAACTCGTGGTTGTACCTGTTTGTACTAGGTTTATACCGTGTTGTACCGTTCCTAAAAATTGTTTAACGCTTTTGGTTTCCGAGAAAAATGGAAAGAACCAAAGTGTCAAGTCGTACTACTGGGAAAAAAAAATTTGCGAAAAATTAAAAACTCGTGGTTGTACCAGTTTGTACTAGGTTTGTACCGCGTAGTACCGTATTTTCAATCTCTATATATAAAAATGAATGTATGTTTGTTTGTCCCGTATGTGTTCCTATACCATTCATCCGATTGCGATGAAACTTTGGTGAGTTATGCGCACGCCTTTTACATATACAGTCTGTATATGTAAAAATAAATGTTTCTTTGTTTGTCCCTTATGCGTTCTTATACTATGCAGAGATACATACATATAACAAACCCGGGCAACGTCGAGGACTTTAGGCTAGTTGAAAAAAAATTCTTCATACTTACTTAGCACTTTATGCAAAGGAATATATAGGGTATTATGTTTTTCGGGATAGGTTCAGATTTAAAATAAAAAATGTACAAACAACTATAAGCATACAGAAAGGAATATTTCTTGGACGTTTCATAGTTGCAAAAATATAGGTGAAGGCGAATATTTTATTATTTTATATTAACATTTAAGAAACATAATAATTGCTCTACGTTCTCAGGTAATAATTTTTTCATCAAGCATTATTATATGCTAAATTTGCAACATTTACCGACAACACACACACACATAGTCATATTCAAGGCATAACAGTAAATTCATTGACCACGTGGGGCGTAAATACACCAGCAAACTGGACTCGGATACCATGTTTTGCTCATTGTTTGCAACTGGCTATTAAGACTGGTTTAAAATATTATGAGCGATATGAAATAATTCGTAAGAAGTGCCGAGCTATAGTTGGAATTTTTACACGTTCAACATTTGCGTGTTCATTTACACGTACATTCACTCTATATACGACATTGTCCGTTCCCACCGAAATGAATCACTTTTGGCCGCATAGAAATAAAACCCATGATATTAATTAATAAAAAAAAGGTTTTTATCTTTTTTTAAAATGACAAAAATTTTTTATGTCGCCTCCACCGCGCCTTCCTCCCCGGCCCCTACCGCCCCAGCCACCATCGCTCCATCCTCCTTGGCCCCTACCGCTCCAGCCACCATCACTCCATCCTCCTTGGCCCCTAACCGCTCCAGCCTCCATCACTCCATCCTCCTTGGCCCCTACCGCTCCAGCCTCCATCGCTCCATCCTCCTTGGCCCCTACCGCGTCTTCCTCCCCGGCCACTGCCGCGCCATGCTCCCCGGTGCCCATCCTGTCCTCGGCGTTCATATTTTAATCTCCGTAACACTTTTTTCATCTGAAACAATAACATAAAAATTAAATTTTCTTTTTCTACTCATACATATAATGGATCCCAAAAATATTCGGACACAAACGGAATATCATACGATTAAGTCAGTTTCATTAAATGCAATACTGTATTATTTTATTCATAATATTGCAACTCTTTGTGAGACAAATTGATACAATATACGATGATATTTCGTTTCACTGAAACTTGTGAAATATTGATAGATCTCACATGAAATTTAAATATTATCGTATAGCACATTATTCAATTCGTCTCCAGCAGAGGTATATTATTACGAGAAAAAGAATATAGTATTTAGTATTGCATATAATTACCTTATTAAATCTTCTCTGCCACTCTCTTCCTCCTTCCTCCCTTGTTTCCACTCTCCCTCCTTCCTCCCTCATTTCCACTCTCCCTCCTTCCTCCCTCGTTTCCACTCTCTCTCCTTCCTCCCTCGTTTCCACTCTCCCTCCTTCCTCCCTCTTTTCCACTTTCCCTCCTTCCTTCCGCGCTTCCTCCCTCTTCCTCACAGATTCCTCCGCGGTATTTCCTTTACCCACATTTATTATTGCCTTTTGCATCTGAAAATGAAATAATGAATGTATTATTTTATGACAAATAGTATGATTGTATGAACATACAGGGTGATTCTCTCGCTGACAGTACGTTAGGGTGGAGCGAAATTTTTTTTTTTTTCAGATATAATATTGATATAGGAGTCAAAAGTTGCACAAGATGGTCCATAATCTGAATTTGAAAGGATTTTTTTCTCGGACTGTATTTTCAGGTTGCGTATTGGCACTAAAGTATAGGGGAGACCGGGGTAAAGTGAACCTCGGGGTAAAATGAGCTTTCTTAATTTATTCTTTAATAATAGAATATATTTACAAATTTCGGGGACGTAATAAATGTGCATAATTATCAGTGTGATATTACACACATTTATTACGTCCCCAAAATTTGTAAATATATTCTATTATTAAAGAATAAATTAAGAAAGCTCATTTTACCCCGAGGTTCACTTTACCCCGGTCTCCCCTACAATTTCTATGAAATTTTCCATTTTTTATGAAAATTTTATTTGTTGCCGCTTATAATGGGTATAATGATGAATAGGGTGACCGTTCCTAATATCGCCACTCTCTATATCTCGCAAAGTAAGCACTAAAATTTATCGGAAACGCACTGAATTAGTACCTAAACATATGTAGGAAGACATACTGTAATTGCAGTATCATGTGATCAACAATTACAGAAAGGGAAGTATTTTAAAGAATCTTAAGAGTGTAAAAATTTATTGGACTGCCACAATTTTACTGTCTAATAATTCTGTGAATGCAAGAATATCTACCAGAAGTATGTAATTAATGATGTACTTAAGGAGGAACACCTTGAAGCCCGGAAAAAAGTGCAATTTTTGTGAATTTTATTTTAGATATCCATACTTCGTAGGAAAGTCATTGATATGGGGTTTAAATGTGCATGTATTGGACAGTATTTCAGAATTTTTGTGTGACAAAATATATAGTTTTAATCAAGTTATAGAGATCGCCGTAGAGCGCGGCGCGTCGAACACGATTTGATGGTTTCCCAATTTATTCATGTCCCGTTCATCTGAGAAAAAGGAAAGCATTTTTTTAATCTATATTAATATAGTTACAGTTAAGCGTACGAAAATGAAAAACAAATTATTTTTACTATTTTTTCACCCCAAAATATATTGATTTTTTCATTAAACTCACTCGAAATTTTAGAACTTTCCATTTTAAGCTCCGCCATTTCTCCAAAAATTATTGTAATTAAGTTTCCGTAAGCTTAACTGTAACTATATTAACACTTAACGGACGGGCCACGTAAATTTACGTTTTTCCATTATGACTTCCTAGGACGGGCCACGTAAATTTACGTTTTTCCATTGTGACTTCCTACACTGTCCTAAAAAGTGCCCGGAAACCGAGAAAGACAGACCAGATTCGACCCGTCCGTTAAGTGTTAATATATATTAAAAAAATGCTTTCCCTTTTTTTCTCAGATGAACAGGATGTGAATAAATTGGGAAACCATCTGATCGTGTTCGACGGGTCGCGCTCTACGGCGACCTCTATAACTTGATTAAAACTGTACATTTTGTCACACAAAAATTCTAAAACACTGGCCAATACATGCACATTTAAACCCCATATCAATGACTTTCCTACGAAGTATCGATATCTAAAATAAAATTCGCAAACATTGCACTTTTTTCCGAGCTTCAAGGTATTGTTCCCCCTTAAGGAATGAAATCGATTCAAATATTTTTGGTAATGAAAATAGCGTTTTTCTCTAAGCAGTATGGGTGTTCTCAATACCGCCTACCGGAGAACAATGGTTTCGATGTAATGTTCGTTACAGGTGCGGTCACGAAATTTGCAAAGCAACCGAAATAAACTTTATTTGTCGAATATGTACATTCGAACGTAAAAAATAAAATATTTTAAAAATCGTATTTCTATATGTTTGTAATAAAAGTGAAATTAAAAATAGAGAAAAAACATTTACTGAATTTAAACAATTAATCAATATTTCTTGAGTAGGCTATATTAGGTACACCTTTTTCAGGACCGGATTTTTGCATGTCTTGCGTTTTTTAACTAATAATTAAAAATTTGTAGGTTTCAACGATTCTAACTTATGCTACATGGAAGATGAATATTTTCTCTTTATTTTGAAACGAAATGCGTGCAAAAATATAAATTATTCAATTGACAGCGATTTAACATTTACTAGGTGATATTAGGTAGGTACGGTTACCCTATGCTAAAAATATATTTGGGTACAATATTCGATCTTTCGAATGTCTAATTACAGAGAAGATAATATTTAAAAAGTATCACGTATTACTTTTAAGCGAATATTCTAATCAAAAATATTTTTGTGTGTTGAAATCCACGGAACTCAGCGGGACAATCACCCTGTTTAATAGTATAAAATTTTAATACTTACAGGTGTCATATCTTCCATGCCTTTTTCTGACATTTAACGAATTGCTACCTCTGATGGTTATTCGAAGACTGACTTCCCCACGTCAGGAACAGGGATGCTAAGCGAAATTTTCTGTGGTCACTTATTTTGGGGGGGGGGGAACACCTACGGGAGTGGTGGTAATATGTACGTAGTCAGGAAAGTCCCTTCGCGTTGCTGGCGATTCGCGTTGCCGGGAAGTGGGTACCTGCAAACTATTCGTAGTGGAGGGGGAACAGGAACCAACTTCCCAGCAACACTGCTAGTGTAAAGTCCGTACGGGGCCTTGACTAATTTATGATCAGGGCCGGCAAAACCCAGTATGCAAGTTATCTGCCGCATAAGGGCGCGAGCCGAAGGGGGCGCTAAAACTATATCGCCCGCTTAATAATAAAGGAATGCAACTCACGCATAAACAAAATGTTAATGTAATTCTTTTTTTTGTACTCAAAAAGGCAAAACATATTAAATAGAAAACAGGTGCAAAAAATTTGGGGCCCCCAATCATTTTCTTGCATTGGGGCGCCAACCATCCTCACACCGGCCCTGTTTATGTTGGGTCTGGCGTCTGTACCCGTTGACGCCGCGCACACCTTAAGGGGGGATTCTCGCGTAACAGCCCCCGAAATTTATGCATTTTTTTTAAGAAACTATTGTTAATATTGCATTAAACTCTTTTGGGATATAAGGAGGCATCTTCAAACTTGCAGAAAATATTTTTTTTTATGTCGATCCTTCTTATAATTTATTAATTATTGTTTAATCTCTTCGACGATGTTGGCGGGATGTGCAATACCTGTCAGTCATCCGATTGCGAAAAGGAGAAAATTTTCTGAATTAACGCCGTTAAACAATTTACGCTTATATTGGACCTCATATTTTAATTTTACTTTGTATTTATAATACTTTTTTCGTCGATATAAAGAATTTATAATATAAATTTTTCAATTTTTTTTTCTTTGAAGTGGACCAAACCCAGTGTAAACTATCTAACTTTAAGAAACATCTATTCTTCTTTACAATCAGATGACTGTGATAGGTGCCACACATCCCGCCAACAGGAGTTACATCATCAAAGGGGTGGATAAGATTTCACAATAATTAATAAATAATGAGGATCAACATGAAAAAAATATTTTTTGCGACTTTAAAGATGCCTCCTTATATACCAAGAGAGTTTAATCTAATATGACCAACAGTTTTTGCAAAAAATTCTTAAATACCAGTTACTTCTGGGGGTGTTAGACGAGAAACTCCCCTTAACGTAAACACCATTAAAATTGATTCCGTCTATTCGATGGAACTTCTAAATGCAACAAGTTTGGCTTTCAACGAAAGTAATTTGAAAATTTTAATTTCCGATTGTTATCGCAGGTTTTGTGGTGTGGCGTCACAATATCCACTACATTAGAATTGATATTAATCAAATACTTGAAATTATTTGCAATGAACGCGCATTCGACCAAAAACATCCAAAAGTAAAAGATTTTTGTATGGCGCTATGTATTAACATATTAATAGAATTAATATATTAATAGAAGCCCACCACATTCCTGACATCAGTATTCATTAGTGCTTGTATAAATGATATACATTATTCTCTCCGTCTCGGTCTCTTAAAGCTGGCTCTCGAGTCGATCGCGTCCGAGTTTTGCCGAGCCGACCTGAAATCAAATTGCCCGCTCATGGCGGTCATGCTTGTTGCCCGAACCAAGTCTCGGGATCCCGAGCAATACGAAAGTATCAGGATCCCGCCCGATCCCGTCCGAAATTTCCCGGCCCGTCCCGAGTCCGAAACGTCGGCTACTGTACCTCTACGAGCTATAGTAACTAGAGATGCAGATTTCACGTGTACAACGTGTACACGTGTAGTTAATATATCCGTGTTCTAATCCGTGTACTTCTTAACACACGGGTACATGGGTATTAACATACACGAGTACACGTGTATCGAAATATACGGTTTCACGTATATTAACATATGCATATTTTATTAGGTGTCATTACTTATGTATAACTATTACTTAATCGTTTGTTTTGATGTAAGAAGGCTAAGGTGTTAATATTTTCTGGTAATAAACAGTTTTTTTTTGTTACATTACTTCCAGCACATGAAAAACATCGTTCCAACATCGCCGAGGTTGCTGGAATCGTTAAATATTTTTTGGCAACTACGGAAATCGTCGAGTATTTAATTGTCCTAGCTTTCCACCAGTCAAGCGGATCTAGAAATAAGTTTTCTTCGTTCCATGTTGTTCCAGTTCCAGCTCTTTGTGTTCCGAACTAAAGTAAAAACGGAGACTTCGAAACATGGTACCTCCTGCCACATCTATGCGACATAAAAGGGACGCGATTGACAGGCTGCAGACCCTAACTAGCCACGATGGCCGACAATAAAGACGACGCCGTAACAAATATGATTAAGATTTTGTATATATGTATATTCGGTAAATAAGAATATATAAAATAGAAATATAACGGACTTAAAAAGCTCTATCGCGAAATCAATCGTCCGTCCGGTAAGACTGTTGTCCACCAAATGCCTGGTCTTCTGTTCCTCTTCCCCCGCGATGTCCCGCGCCGGACCCATCGTTTTCATGTGCGTCTCTAACAACGCAAAGTATGGAATCATAGCAATGACCATCGCAACGACGACTTAATGTCAAAAACGAGAACCGTCATGGGAGCAAGCCGAGAGCCAGCGGTCGGTGATAAAACACGCTCCCAATCTGTAAGATATTATGTAATGGAAATACTTAATTGTTGCTTAATAACCTTACAAAATTTTATCGTACAATTAGAAGGCGTGAAACATTACCTGAAATATGGTACTTATTGCTTTCTGCTTTTAATACCGATTATTTTTTAATCTTGTAAAAAGTCCGCCTGTAACAAATAAACGTAGAAATTTCGATAAGTGTGGTATAAAAGTAAAAGTTTGTTTCAATACTTCGTCGAACATCATGCATACCTGCGACACACCTGTACTAGCCTGGCGCAGGTTGACCGAACCGGACTCGGCATCCTTACTGCAAGTAATTTGCAACGTAGATCATCATCTGCATGTTTTCTTCTGTCTTCTGTTGTGTCCGCTCCTGTGAACTTAGAAATGGGTCTGAAAAAATTAACGGGTGAATTAAATTTATTATTTCTTTCGCCACTTTCATGGGAATCTTACGGCGGCGTCGATCCACTCGCGTGATCGTAAGGATCCGCGAGGAACAGTGTCATTGCCGACAGTTTTGACCACTGATACAGTCAGTGGTCCTGCGCTGTACAGCGCGATGCGACGCCTAATTGATCGAATGTATTATATCTTTCGCCACTTTCATGGGAATCTTACGGCGGCGTCGATCCACTCGCGTGATCTTAAGGATCCGCGAGGAACAATGTCATTGCAGACAGTTGTGACCACCGATACAGTCAGTGGTCCTGCGCTGTACAGCGCGATGCGACGCCTAATTGATCGAATGTATTATATCTTTCGCCACTTTCATGGGAATCTTACGGCGGCGTCGATCCACTCGCGTGATCGTAAGGATCCGCGAGGAACAATGTCATTGCAGACAGTTGTGACCATTCACACAGTCAGTGGTCCTGCGCTTACAGCGCGATGCGACGCCGGGCTGATACAATAGTTTTACTATTTTCGGAAAGTCGAAAAATACGGTCGCGTATACGTACACGCTTAATCTAGACGGTATCCTTAACATATACACATAAATACGGCTTTAAAGCTAGCATCTGCTGTATGTATTTCGGCTTGTTTCTGAAGTCATCGTACTCGAACCAGCGATCTTGCTGGTTTATGAGCGCCGTGTAATGACCAAGGGATGTCATGCTTGCCCCCCCCCCCCCCGCGTAGTGAGGCACAACACCTGCCAACACGTAATTATCGGCCTCTATTTGTAATGTTAAAGGAAATTCATTTAATAATACTCTTCTATTACAATCTTCGTAACTTATCTCAATAAAAATAAATAATCCGTAAGAATATTTTATATGCACATGCTTGTCACAACACCGTTGCTGAAATTTTGTATCATTGGTGATTAAACTTTGTAAGTCCCTCACCCCGCATGTTTGCATCCTGTTGTGATTAATTGGAAATAACACAGACTCTCGATCGGATGTTGATCCGCATATATCACAGCGTGATGTTGTAATCACACTTGGAATATCGATGAAAATTTTTTCGCACAAATACGCAATATTAGATGCAACATCTATAATCTGTATATTATTTACCACTGTTGGTTTAACAAAAAATTCTACAGTTTTTAATAATAATGCTCGCATTTTATAAATGCTGTTACACGGTTCTTTCCGTAAAAATTCTCTTACAAATAGAAAACATTGTTTCTCGCTATTTTCTATATTGTTTCTTACATTATCATTATAACATGAATGAGCTAATATTTGCATTATACTATCAAAACCACATGTATTTTTAACTACTGTTTTTTGGCTGCTCATCGTTAGAATTGTACACAGGTTTCCATTCGCAAGGATTCCAATGCCAAGGGATCTTGCTGTTTTTGCGTTCGGATCCCAATCAGGCCTCGTATCTAAGTATGTTCGATTAACCTTTTTGTGATCGTTTTTGTTGGGCCAATTTTGTTCAAATTGTAAATCCTGATTTGAATCAATTGCGGAGTCCGACTCACAATCAGGTGTATCGGTTGTTATAATAGGATCGTTTCTGGAGACATTAGTTGTTGGTTCTGTTGTATTGTCGTCTTGCGCCACATCTTTTATTTCAATATATTCGTCATTCCCATCAGTGTCAGATGTATGTGTATTTTCTCGAGTTTCGTTGTCGTCTTGCACCACTTCTTTTGTTTCAATATATTCGTCATTCCCGTCAGTGTCAGATGTGTGTGCATTTCCTCGAGCTTCTGCCATTGCTAATTTTGCTCTACCAGAAAACGATTTTATGTGAATACTTACAAATTTGTCCACGCGCAGCGGTTTTGGTAAACCATTTAATAAACGATGTTTGATATCGTTCATTTCTGATTCGACGGCACTGGAACTAGCGTGTAATTTGCCAAATTGAAATTTCTCCATCATTAACCCAGTATATAATGGGAAATATGGTAGTAAATTACTAATGTTTCTAGCCATTTGCGGGCTATAATATGGATTTATCTCTGTACCATTTTTTCATTTTCCCCTTGATTTTTAATATTTAAGCAAAACTCGCGACACCATGAGAATACCAACGTTTCATCGTTAAATTCTTGTGACTCTAATTCGTGGTCTCCAAAATTAGACTCGCACGTGGGATCATCATTTGTTTCGACATGTGCCATTTCCGCGAACTTTTCCTTACCCTTAATGACATTGATCATGTAAATGCGAGCCTCTTCCGATAATGTTTTTTGTCCACATTTGTCTAAACCGCATGTCTGTGCATAACATAAAATTAATAAATGTTTGACGAAGACTTTAAAGTTTTCAAAAGCTATTTGATTCGTCAGTTGTCCCATAGCCAATAGATAAAAGGTTTTGACTTGCGGATAAAGAGATTTTATAGGCTTCCAACGTGATACAAAATGCATGTAATGGCAAATGTCGAGTCTTACGAATGAACGTGGCAAAGTCAGAAGTGACTCGTTTGTTAAACATAAAAAACATTTGGATAGATAATCTTTTAGATTTTTACATTGTGCAAAAACTCTCGTTATAGCACCCAAAAGCGCTTTATCGAAATCACAAGTTACCTCTTGTGGTAGTGGAAACTTAGTTATGTGACTGGAACCCAGACGAATTATTTCGTACAGCCAATTTTGTATTGCGTTCGTATTCTGCGTAGAACTTAGCATTTGGAACACAATTTGATATAAATAAATGTGTGGGCACAAATTTCCATCAGGCGTACGCAGTTTTTTAACAAGCGATCCAGTGGCATCAATAAATATTCTTCGATAATATTGAATATAAACGGCTGTTTGTTCCACTGTCCAGTAATGGACGAAAAACGGATCTAAACCTATAGAGTGAATAGAACCCGGATGATACTTATATTTCATTTGTGAAATGCTGTTTACTGGATCGGTTGAAGTAATTTCTAAATTCTTGTTTATTAATTGCTCCTTAGCTTTTCGCAACACGCATGGTTTCGGTAAATGTGGAGGCTCGGGATCACCAATTTCCATCAGATTATCTGCTTCTGTTCTTCGCCACATGCTAGGCAAAGTTTTATTATCGACTATCGTTTTTGCAATTGCAATTCTGCGACTGCCTTTTAACTGTCTTCTTTTGTTATGTTTAATGGTCGATACGAAACCTTCCACTTCGCATTCAAAAACTACTTCCGATTGGGGCAATGGTTTATTTACAACACATCCTGCAAATTTAGCCTGGCATTCGGAACAAGATCCTGATATTTTCAAATACAAACCCTGCTCTGAAACTTTACACCTTTTGAATGCGAAGGGACATGGAAGTTTTACTTCTTTATATATAGCTGCGAACAGTACGTCAGACCAAACTTCTCTTTGAAGCGTAGAATACGTTCGATTTTGACCTTCATTGTTTGCATATTCCACGTTTTCCCGTTTTATTTTTATCCACTCTTTATGTGACAGGATCACATTAAACCGAATTACGTTATCAGAAATGCTCTCCGTCGAAGCATCTAAATCAATAAAAGACAAATCTTCTTGAATATTGTGGAAATCTAATACTTTTTTCCAAATATCGTATCGATTCTGCTTGCACATGACATAAATATACTTCGGTTTCAGTATCTGATTCATACGATTCGAAATATCTTTATAAACTGCGTCACTTGGAACAACAGGCAAGCCACGACTATCAGCCAGATGCTTATAGTCTTCTGAGAGAATTATATTCAAAAGTTGATCTACAGTATTCATTTTGAAGATCTGTATAATATTCTCAATAAAGGAAACCCTGAATGAAAAAAGGTTGGTCCAGCTTTCTTAATCTTCAAGTGACTTCGTACTTACCAAATAGAAGGACAATGAAATGTGCTCTAGATGTAAACTAGAGCAAGCCCAATCAATAACACAAATAACACACATATAACGAACTTAACTAACGAAACAGAAACTAAACAGTAAGTGTAAAATGCATAAGAAATGCTTAAAACGTCTCACTGTGCAGTTGCTGCTCGAATGGTTCTGTTTCAACTGAATGCAAAGAGAAAGTCGAAGGCTTTTCTGCACCATAACATAAACACGTGAAGTGTCTATCGTCTAAGCAGTTCCTTCGTAGGAACTCCATAGCTCCTTACAGAGTCGCCCCTAAAGTTAGCGGGACCCGGGGCAAAAGTCGATCTTATTTAAAACATCTAATTGACTGTGTCCACACGCAGTACCTAATTAAACTTATATTTATATAAGTAGATAAAATTGTATACTTACCATAATCAGAAAACCTAACATGAAAATAAATAAATAAATAACACATAAGCACAATAGCACAAAAAACGTAAATCGAAAATTAACAATTCTGTTACGACCGACATTTTGTTGCATGCATGACTGTACCATGTTGCTATGGATGCTTCGGGTATTTATTAGTTTCTAAGATATTAATAAAAAATTATTGTTAATTCTTTTTAGAATTTTGTTTGAATTACATACACGTAGCTGCGAACCCCCCTAACGAGGGGCCCTCTCGCCCTCTAAACCTAATATATCGATATTTCAGGCACGATGAACGCAGGTGTATCTGATTCCGAATAAATACCAAAATATTTTATGAATATCTCGAAATCTAAAGGAGTCCGGCGGTAACATCTATAGAGAAAAGTTATTTAAAATGTTGATCTTAACATATTTCAAGGTCATTAAAGTCGGTGGGTGAGGACCCTATTTCCAATAATTAACCTACATTTTTACGACATTTCGCAATTCTGCCGCTGATTTCTATCGAGCATTTCCTATATAGTTTTAAAAATATATGCGAAAAATTGATACCTGGACAACTATACTTAATTCATTTAATTTGTACAAAATGAAATCCCCAAGCGCAAGGCCCGGGGCAAGAGCCCCGCTTGCTCAGTGCTAAGGGCGGCTCTGCAGCAAGACGTGTTATGCGCAAGAAGAGAGGTTAGTTTTATTCCAGGTAAAGAGAATAAAATGATTAAATAGAATAAAGCGAAGTATTGTGCCTTATATCTAGCATATGGATCTCGATAATAACGAAAGTACTGTTTCTGCAACTAATATTGAAGATATTTCTGAGACACAGGAGGCTAGCCCCCACAGCGTCTTGAGCATTGTACGAACACACGGGACGGAGAGTAGTAAATTCCGACAGTGTAAAGCTGGTACTATCCTAGAATTTTTAAACGAAGGAAGTAAAACCAGTTTGCCCAATGAAAGCATCCAAATACAGGTGGTTGATCTCCTGCAGCTCAAAAAGAAAGAGAAGAAGATAAACCCGCAACTAAATTTTAAGGTTAGAAAATCTAATATAAATACCTCTACACCAAAGACGATTGAAATGAAGAAAAAAACGCGGAGTGCCCCAAAGATGAACCAGGGGTTTCATAGTTGCGAGCAAAGTGATCACTCACACAATGATTTGCTCAAAACTATTGAAGCCTTAAAAAAAAACATTGAAACCATGGCAAAACAACTAGAAGAGGAGAAATCCAAAAATGAGGCAAGAGATGTTAAGGAAAAAGATGTACCTACGAACAACCTGGACCGAAAGAAGGATACGCAAGAAATCAGACATGAGGGAACACCATTAAAACGTCCAAGATCCAATTCAGCATCTATATCACCATCGGAAGTAGCTGGGTCAAGTAGAAGCTCACACGAACTCGCCTCTCTGCCCCACCACCACACAGTCCTGGACACCATGAACCTTGGAGATCCCTGCCATTAGACGCAGGGGCAAATATTCCACCATCTGGAGGACGATATACAGAGGAACGACACGCCTTTTTTACCTAAGAATATAGCAAACGTAAAGCCCCCAATTATAAATATAGTCGAAACTTCACAACAGATCTCATATAGAATTTTAAAAGAAACCTTAGGATTAAGAAATTTTATCAATAAGAGATTAAATGCGAATAAACACTACGTGCAATTAAATAATTTAGAAGACTATAAAGCTGTGATCGATACATTAATGCTAAGACAAATTAAGTACTATACCTATACACCAAAGTCCCTTAAAAACCCCTCTTTATTGCTCAAAGGCATAGATGCCAGCTTTTCCACAGACGAGATTATGGCGGAGCTGAAGGAGCTCAAAATTCCTCAAGTAGATATTGTCGGTGTGTCCCACTTTACCACAACGAGCTCTACTTTGAATAAAAAGACCCTTCCTTTTTTTATAGTCAAAATCTCACTTGAGAGTGATATAAATGCGCTCACCAAGATTAAGTATCTATTACATCAAGCAATCGTATGGGATAGAATTATAAAAAAGAAACCGATCATGTGCCATCGGTGCCAAAGGGCAGGCCACACAGCGAGCAATTGTAATTTAGATTATAGATGCGTGAAATGTATGAATAGTCATGGGGCAGGTGAATGTCCAATTAAGAAAGATGAGAAATTAGAATTATCTCAAATATTCTGTGTTCGATGCAAATGCTTTGGTCATCCTGCATCATATAAAGGATGCCCTAAGTATAAAAAAATTAAAAATAGAATAGCAGAAAAAAAGACTAACAGAACTGAGAATAAAATAGAGGCTTTGAACAGAATGAAAAACAATCTTAACCCATAAAGCTATAAACCTGATGTCTCCTTCGCTCAAGTAGTTAAAAATAATTCTAACAGTCAACCCTTTAGGGCTATTGTAACTTCTCAAAGAGAAAAGGCGGTTAGAAGGTGGAACACGCAGCCCTCCTCTAGCCACTTAGGTATAGCACCTAAACTAGCACAAGAGGTTTCCCCTATTTCCACAGGAGAACAGCTCTCGGAATTTAAAAATTCTATATCACTACAATTTAACAGGTTAGAAAATCTCATTAACACTAATTCAGTAAATATTCAAAGACTTCACGATATATATTTTGGGCATAATTTAACCCAAATGGAAACAAACACAATTTCAGCAAATTTATCCCAGATCAATAGTGAATAACACAAAAAAGTACAACTTAAAATTATAGCTGCTAACGTTAACTCTATAGCAACAAATGAAAGAAGACACAACCTAGTACAGTTGTTAAAAAAAGAAAACCCAGATTTTGCTCTCTTAAGTGAAACAAAACTAAAACCTTTCCACAAGCCAAAATTCAAAAATTACAATTTGTTAAGGAGGGATAGAAGGGATAGTTAATGGGGGTGGTGTTGCTCTACTAATTAAAAAACAAATTAAGTTTGAACAAATTTCCATTAACAGGAATTTGGCGGTGCTGGAGATCGTTGCAGTAAGGATCAGATTGCAAAGTGGTAGTAGTCTAGTCATTGTATCTGCGTATGCGCCTGGTGCAGAAGCCACAGAATTCATATCGGAATTAGAATGCATCTTCAAGTCCCCTTCTCTGGACAGTCTTAATAATTATTTCGTGATAGCCGGGGATCTTAACGCGAAACACGCAGCGTGGAATAACCCGTATTACAATGGAAGGGGACTGGCCCTTTTTAATTGGGTGACAGATAATAATATAGATTTTAGAATCGCTCTAAGAGGCACTAACGTGCCTACATACCCTAGAACTAACTCTTACATTGATATAAGGCTCACCGACAGCAGGTTACAGACTTGCAATCTCAATCCAGATGGGACAATTAAGACTATAGATATAGACAGTGACCATAGAGCCATATGTATTCACTTCATGTTACCAAAGATTGAGGATCAAATAGCACTCTCGGTCCCACAAAATCCTTACAATTATAATAAAACAGACTGGGAAGCATTCCAAATAGAATTAGTCTCTAATAATGATATCATCATTCCTCAAACCAGGAATCTATCCAACACAAAAATTGATAAGTATCTAACAGATATTGGTAACAATATAAGTAAGGCAATAGAAAAAAAAATACCGAAATTCCCTGACTATAACTCCACGGACGCATATGTTAACCCTAGAATTAGACACCTTCTTAAAACAAAAAGCAAGTTAATATCGATTCTGAACAACGAATACAGACATCCATCGGCGCAGACCCCCTTTATCATCCAAAATTCAAAACAATGCATAAAAAAATGCAAAATAGAAATTAAAAAAGAATTTCAGAAATCGGTTAATAGCTGCTGGGAGAACAAAATCAAGAAGATCCCCATAAATTCAAAGGTAATGTTCCCGCAAGTAAACTCAGTATTTAGACCAAAAGGAAAAATCTCAATCCCAAACTTGTTAATCGATAATAACCGTACAAACCTATTGAATCAAGCCAAAATAGACCTAAATACTCTGCAAAAAGATAACAATGGAAGCTTCTTGATCTCAAGTGAAAAAGATAAACTTGATGTAATCGGAGCCAGCTTCGCGGCTGTCTATTCTCAGAATAGGGACCTTGGTGAGGAAAGATTAAACAAATTCATCGAAAATCAATTCGAGGTCATTGTTGGAGAAATGGATACCAATAATAGAGCAAACATCTCGCTGGCCCAATTCTCGGATACCAACATAGCCAGCAACCCTATCTGGGATGTGGATTCTTACTACTTTACCAATCCTTTGGAAACCCTAAAACTGTTCCGAAAGTTAAATAACAAGAAATCTGCTGGTATACACGAAATCCCTAACATAGTTCTTAAAAATCTTCCCTTTGTAACCATCTACGATTATAGCATCATTTTCAATAATTGCCTCAATAATTGTTATTTCCCTAAGGACTGGAAGACAGCGAAGGTGGTCCCAATTCCCAAAAAGGGTAAGAATCCCTCAGACCCCAGTAGCTATAGACCCATTAGCTATCCCGAATATATCCAAAATATTTGAAATTCTGATAAAGATACCACTAGAAAAATTCCTCACTGAAAGAAATATAATTCCAGATAATCAATTCGGGTTTAGATACAGGCTAAGCACAGTACATGCCCTAAACAAACTAACTTCGGACGTTCACTATGCCTTGGCAAAGAAGGAAAGCGTAGCTGTATGTCTTATAGATTTAGAGAAGGCTTTCGACACGGTGTGGATAAAAGGCCTTATCTATAAACTTTTTAAGAAGGGATGCCCTCCACACCTTTTAAAAATAATAATCAGCATGCTACGCAACAAAAAATTTTATACAACAGGGGACATGTCGAGTTCTGGTCTTATCTATGAGCTGACGGACGGTATGCAACAGGGAACGGTTACCGTTCCAACGCTCTTTAACTTTTACAACGCGGACATACCAAATCTGTTTGGAATAGCTGAATCAAGCGACATACATACGTTGTTTTTTGCTGACGACTTAATAGTATATATTACGGGGACAAATGTATCCAAATTGCAGGAAAGAATGCAGATCACAATAGATAAAATCAATGATTATTATTTAACTTGGAAATTAAAAATAAACCCTCAAAAGTGTGAAACAATTTTATTTAGGGAAAAACTTGCAAATAAATCCAAAGCATTCCGCAGAACCTATAAAACATTTAATATTAAGATAAACAATATAACAATCCCGCACCAGAAAACTGTTAAATACCTTGGACTAAACCTAGATGAACGCATGCTTCTAAATAAACACCTAGACATCCAACTCGATAAAGCCCGAAAATCTTTCCTCATACACAGTAGAATATTTTACTCCAAATATCTAAACAATAGGATCAAAATTATTTGCTATATGCTTCTGGTTAGACCGATCCTCACATATGGCTGTCCCATCTGGTACAACGTGGACCCTCATGTAATGGAGAAAATACGGAAATTTCAAAGAAAATGCACAAGGGCATGCACGGGGATATATAGAACCGAAATAACCAACTTTAAATGGTTCGAAAATAGTAAAAGCTCTACGATGCGGCTGAGATTCCCAGAATCGATAGCCACATTATAAAACTAATAAGGGACTACTTTGCAAATATCTCGAAGATCCGCAACAATGATCTCATCAGTGGAGCCATATACCCAAACGATGAGTACTACAAGAAGGCCATCCTATCAGGCCACCTCCCCCCTGAAGCTTTCATGTTCCTAGATAAAACGGGCAGAATCATAGACAAAAATAATATTCCCTCAATATACCATTTAAACAGAAAATCCTCCGATAAGCGTACCACCTACAGCCAAAATATAGACTGTTTAAATACGGAGGTTGAGAAGGTTTTCGTAATGACACTACCCAAAGTGGATACCGAGAATAGGTACCAGCTGAATATAAACAAATATTGGTGGCTGGGGGATGATATTCCTCTGTGATGATTATACTAGGATTAAGACTGGATCCGCAAGAGGATCTACGTGAGAGGGAAATGGAATTTACGAATCTCTATATTTTGCAAACCATTCCTTATTGTTTCTCTACACCGTTGTAAATATGTACATAATAAATATAAGGGTTAGTACTTAGGCGGTATGAATGTGAATATTATCTACAGCCCATGAGTGAGGCAAAAAAAAAAAATTCCGTCCCGGTTTTATTAGACAGATGTCTATCCTTTTTTCCGGAACATAGTACCTAAGGTTCTTACTTGTCTCCCGTCACATTCGGGAAAGCGCTTAGAATGGAAAACATATTATAAGTATCCCACGAAAATTAAGTATTAGTAGGTTGTGAGCGTCGCCGAAGCGATTTGGCAATCTAGCGGACATATGTACAAGCGGTAGACTATTCACTACAGTGAACGATGTGATATTTACTCATTGTAATTTTTTTTCTTGAATAAATATTTTATGAAAAAAAAGGGCGGCTCTGCCTCCTTACGAATTTGGGACAATGTGTGCGAACGTAATACGTAAAAGCGCGACGCGACGTACAGGGTAGAGCTGTATTTATTCGACCATTCGAATTTTCGAATAATTCAAATTAGAATATTTGAATAATCAGGAGTATTTGAATATTCGAATATTCGAAGCGATCGTATTACGGATTGTACCGAATAGGAACCTGAACATGCAATATTTGTTCTTACTTTATCGTGAAATTCTTTTCATATTGACCTTTATAATTGTTGGATATTATTCCGAAAGGGACCGGTGGCCGATCGAGTTGAGCTTTGGGGGGAGGGGTGGGGAGGGGGTGTGTACCCTAAATCTAAAATTGTAGCGTCGTGTATGTATTAGTTTCCGAAATATTAATAAAAAATTGTTCATTTTTTTGGAAATTTTTTTTGGACGTTGGTGCAGGCTTCCCTGCCCGGGAGCCCTTCCATCCCCCATTTTCCACTTTTGAAATTTTGTAACCACAGTCTCATTTTTAGCATCGCCAAACTCACATCGGTTCGCTACGATGCTTTACGCGCCCGCGAGCGGGCGCGCGCTCCCCCGCACCATCTAGCCCCAACCAATACTAATACCCGGAACAAGCTGGAAAGTGGAATGCGTTGTGTCGGTTTAAAGTCAACAGAAATATTGTTAAAAGGGGGGACCGTGGTAAAGTGATTAAAGAAAATCGGTAAGGTGTACCCTTTTATGCACAATTATCTCTGTATCTTTTGAACGCATTAATTGCCGAAGCTAAAATTTTATATTTAGGGTCTGTCCACACCCCTCGTAATACCCACCAAGTTTCATTTCGATCGGCCACCGCTTGGGGCTAGACCAGTGCGGAGAGCGCGCAAAGCACGGCAGCGAACCGATGTGAGTCCGGCGATGCCAAAAACGAGACTGTGATTAAAAAATTTCAAAAATAAAAAATAGGGGGACGGAAGGGCTCCCGGGTAGGGAGGCCTGCACCAACGTCTCAAAAAAATTTCCATTAAAAATTAACAATTTTTTATTAATATTTCGGAAACTAATAAATACCCGAAGCTACAATTTTAGATTTAGGGTTCACATCCCCTCCCCCCCCTCCTCCCAAACCTCATCTCGATCGGCCACCGGTCCCTTTCGGAAGTACAGCCCAATTGTTTGTTTTTCAAACGATAAATTTGGAATCTTTGGATCTATGAATTTTGCAACCAAAGGTATAAATTCTATTTAAATTTAGGAACCTAAATAGTGTATTTAAATGTTGAATCATAATGCTCATTAATAGCAATAGTAGTAATTTTATTTTGTAGGCTGTTTAATCCAGTATGCCGCCTCCTTGGGCCTGTGAGATAGTGCAGACACCTTTTGCGTCGTAGGACTGTTAAGTGCGTGACGAATTCGACCCGCGCGCCCGGGTCACGTATTGTAAACAAGCGAGGCTCTGCTGGTCCTGTGAGCCTGCGGAAAGGCTCAGTTCGTCGTTCGTCTTCAGATTGTAACCACTCCACATCTAGTTTTAATAAACGTCCACGGTTATTGTTATTTCTTTGGGTTTTATTGAGACCACCTCCTACAATTCTTTGCTTATTTTCGAAGCATTCGTCGGGAAACATTTGCCTGCCAGATGTCGAATAGGGGGCAATCGACATTGTCCTGTTTTTTCAGGAATTTCGATTTTCTTCACTTCGAATTAATCCGTATATTGCTCTGTCGGCGGGTGGTCATTTAGTAACCAGCCGTAGGTACCTGTATGTACCGTTGTCCACCGCCGACTCTCGGGGCAATTCCGTCATAAACCGCGACCCTGGTGAGATGCTTTGTCCGATCATTCCGGCTAGTTTTTGCGACCAGCTGGTTGTACATTTCCTCCACCTCGTCAAGACGGCAAAGGTACCCCCTCCACCGTCGAATTAACAGAGGGGAGGTCCCTCCTCTTCTTCAAAAGTGCAAACAATTGGAATTTGTCACCTCCCAAAATTTAGCGAGGGCTCTTACTAAAGTCATCGTTCAGCTTATGTTTCGGCTCATATCTAAATAAATTAATAATTCATACCAGAGGCAGTAAATATTTCATCAACTCATTCACAGAAGCCTCTAATAAAAAGTTACAAATTTATCATTTGAAAAACAAATAATTGTAAAGGCCAATATGAAAACAATTTCACGCTAAACTGTGAACAAATATTTCATGTTCAGATTCATATTCGATACAATTAGAAATTCGATAGATCCGAATATTCGAATGTTCGAATGTTCGAATATTGGAAGAAATTATTGGAATTCTGTGGTATTCGAATACTTAGTTTATTCGAATATTCATTACAGCCCTAGTGCAAGGCAGCATTTACCATAAGGCGCAGTAGGCGCAAGCTGGGGCCTCACTCTCTATGGGCCTATATTTTAACCTTCACTCTGTGTACTAATATTTTAACGTTAACCGTGTACAAGGGTGTAATTACACCCCACGAATTTTCAGTCACAAATGTATAGAAAAAACTGTAGCCGCGTAAGCTGTATTAATTTTTAAGAACACAAGTATAGAGAGAATAATAACATTTAATTTAAAACACAAAAGCTAAAAGTTAAATATAAAAATTAAGAGTTAAACCATTTCTTCGAACGGTACAACGCGGTACAAGCCTAGTACAAACTGGTACAACCACGAGTTTTTAATTTTTCGCAAATTTTTTTTTCCCAGTAATACGACTCGACACTTTGGTTATGTCGATTTTTCTCGGAAACCAAAAGAGTTAAACAATTTCTTCGAACGGTACAACGCGGTACAAACCTAGTACAAACTGGTACAGCAGAGAAATTTTAATTTTTCGCAAATTTTTTTCCCAATAGTACGACTCGACTTTCCTCGACTTTGGTTATTTGTATATTTCTTGGAAACCAAAAGAGTTAAACAGTTTCTTCGAACGGTACAATGATCGGTACAACTACTACAATACAGTACAATTTCGAAAAATGATATTTTCAAAAAATGGGGGGCTAGCCAAAATTTTTCTTTCCCCATTTTCTCGAAAACGCTTTCGAATTTTTGAAAACTCTCAACGGTACAATGTTTGGTACAACTAGTACAATGCATTACAATCGCGGAAAATCATGATTTCCAAAGGGGGGGGGGGCTAGCTTGATTTCTTATGTTCTGATTTTCTCGAAAACGGTTTCGAATTTTTGAAAACTCTCAACGGTACAATGTTCGGTACAACTAGTACAATTTAGTATAATCTCGAAAAATGAGAATTTCTAAAAATGGGGGGCTAGCCTGATATTTGGTTTTTTCTTATTTTCTCGAAAACGGTTTCGAATTTTTGAAAACTCTCAACGGTACAACGCGGTACAAACCTAGTACAAACTGGTACAACAAAAAATTTTATGTTTTCAAAAAATGGGGGCTAACTTCACACAGATGACCATATAAGGCAATTTGCCGGTCGCAGCACGATCGCTTGGGCATTCGGGCTCGAGCCATAGTGGCAAGCAGTATTCATATTCAGTACCAATAAAGTTTTTGTTGTTAACCACCTTTTCCTCAATACATCATCCAACTCCGAATTTCGTTCTCTCGACATTAATTTGCCGAGTAGAGCAGACGGTCATCTCGGGAGCAAAGGAAATTAATTTTTTTGAATTCGCCAGGCCTTGATCGTCCAATTATTATTTTATGTACGTACGCGCATATTTCCTCAGAATCTTTTGTCAATATATATAAAACTAAAAAGTTAAAAATAAAAAAATTTTAAAAAATGTAAAACAGACTTCAAAAGAATAAAATTGCACTACACCGTAAAAAATAATTTCTTCCGAAACCGAAAAACATGGTCAAAACCCTAATTTCTAAAGTCACTAGTTATGGTTTCAGACCCTACCCCCGTTTTCATCACCTATCTGGCTACTAATTACCAACAGTTAGAGGAAAGTAAGTTTGTCATCATTCGCTACAGCTCATTCCAAAGATGAGTATTGTCGGGGTGTTACTCTCTCTGTGAAATTGCTGGTGTTCTTTGCGACTCTTAAAAGTGCACTTGAAACTAGTAGAATAATTATGGTTCAGTAGATAGTAATAAGTTCAGTAATATACTATATTTTGATACAGATTTGAGGCGTGTAGCAATGAAGGGATGAAATTTCAATTAAAAAATTGCACCCCCTGTCACGACCACTGGTGAAATTATATTTAGCTAGAGATAAAGTTTACTTCAGGGCGCTATCGAGCAAAATTTCTTCCTATGTCATTAAGAAAAATACTTCAGCTGTTATGACGTACACAAAACTTTTGCCCATATTTGCCCCTTTTTAAGAAAATCCATTTTATGTTGTACGGTGCAGTGGTCCTATATCCCCAATACGTGACCAAAAGATACAAATGATCCTTGATTTGTACAAAAATGAGTGTGTTAATGTTTTCGGGGTCATTAATTACGAATCTGAGGTCAAAATAATTGCAGAAAACAAAATGGCGAACTCAATATTGCAAACGCGTGTATCAGAAAAATATCAGATTTGGTCTAAACTTACAAGGGGAGTCCACGGTGAGGTAGTCATCGATTTTGATGAGCCTTGGCACGATGGATCTATGTCGAAAATAAGTAAATACGTGTCCGAGCGTTTCTGCCATTTGGCCTTAATAACAGAGATAATTACATGTAAATTATTAAACATTTCATAGCGCCGATGGAAAACATAAAAGCCATAACCTTAATTTAAGAATATGCCGTGGAGCGTTCGGTAAGACGTCGACGTGGTGTTGCTGCGGTCGTGAGTTAGATTCCGCCTCTGTCTAGATATGTTTTTCACACTTTATTTTTTCCACACTGTATGAATACCTAGTGAGAAAAAAAGGTAACGGTAGTAACGTTCACTAATTCTTTTAAATGTATAAATACAATTATTATTTTTTTTTTTAACGTGGGGAAATCTTCAAAAAAACCCCACGGCCACCATCGCGCGATGGGGTACCACCGGAAACTTCGAATAAGACTTCGCAGTACTGTTCCTGAATAATTAATATACCTATAACATAATAACTATTATATAATAACGAGCGGTAATCTCGAAATATTAGCATCCCAAAATTAATATCAGTACACAATTTAACTTACAGTAACGAAATGAGATATATATTTATGTTCTTACGTTTCCATTATCTGCAGCTCTCCGGGTGATATTGGTCATAAAAACATTCGAAACATAAAATGTTTCTGCATGCAGCACACTTTATAAATCCTGATTTGCTACATCTACAATTCGATCGCCTCAGGTCTGTTGGAAAGCAAACTTCATTCACATTTGCGAACACAGACCTTGACGGAATTAATTTTGACGCGAACCAGGCGTATTTAATCATATCTTCAAAAATTGGAGCAGACAGTTGGTGGTGTATAAGTGAATGACTTTTAATTGCATCTTCCCTCGAAGATAGATGTTCATTCTTTTGCAGAACATCGACCGAATTTTGTATTTTTTTAATAAAATTTTTCATCTGCCTAAAGAAATAGACGTCCAACGGTTGACAAAAAGGCGTGCAGTGTGGGGGAATAACTGCTATTTGGGAGCTGCAGTTCCCTTCCTCATCCGTGAAAATACTATTTATTTCTTGCAGATCTGTCTGACCTCCCCACGAATCGAGGAGGAGCAGGAATTTCTGGTGCCCACAATACTCTTTCATGACGTTGGTCAGAAACGTCATAAAGTGATTTTTTGATAGTTTTCCAGATTTGGAGGCTGTTATATATACATTTTTGTATCTAAGTGTTAAATTTTGGACGGTGGTGGCAACGCGAGGGCCAAAAGTTCCTTTCGCTTCTTGCAAGCAAAAGAAAACTTTCGGGAGGAGTTTTCCAGAAGCGGAGATGGTGTACTGTACTGTATAACTATGCGTGACCTTATTGAAATCTCCAAGAAACACTTCTGTCATTTTTTCTCCCTTGTGAGACAAAACTTGCTGTATGTTCATTCGATACTCACAGCCAATTTGGTCCGTGTTTAACACGAAATCCGGATTAAAATTTGGAATTATTGTTGAAGTTGTTTTTTGAAATTCTTCTGCTATCTTTAAAATCGTGGGCAAATCCAAAGCATTCTGCGATTTAATATAACGAGTCACTTTCCTCTAACGAATCGAATTCTTCAATTTGAATTTGCTGACCCAACCGTGCGATGTGGAAAACAAAAAATTTTCCCCTTCAAATTGCATAGCCGCTTGAGTGGCCCATTGCTGCAGCATTCTTGTTGTAACAGGCTGTTTTTGTTGCCGAGCTTCATGGAATCGGTCGAGAGTCCATTTATTTATCATATTATGTTTTTCCATTACTCCTCCACCGCTTTCAATTTCTGTTCGCCATCTATATATACGATTTTTGGAGTCAAGTGAGCATGAGTTTGTCGATTGTTCGTAAAAAAGAACAAAAGAAACACAAGCCATAAGCCACCGAAATCACCGACATTGCATTAGTGGCAACAAGAAGCATTCTAGTTTTCTCAAAGTTTTGGGAAACGTGCGATTTCTAACGGTGAATAGAAAAGTGGTGCAAGCAGTAGTGAAAGCTTTAACAAGTGGAGCTTCCACCGAAACCATCGAAGATGGAAAATACGACTAGGCGTTTCTGGCCTCCTATGACAAAGACGAGATTGCGAACAGCTTCAAAATTTGTTGCGGAATTTTAGAGTCACTGAATATTATCACAGGACCAGCGAAAGAACCCGTATCGAAAAAGTCGATAGCTATAGGCGAAAAAATGGCTAAAGCTATCATCGAAGTATTAAAAGAAATGGATTTTCACGAACAAGAGGAATTATTTTTCTGTAACGAAGATATTCCAGGAGAAGATAAAGAAAATATAGTGCCAGGAGCCGTTTGAAGTGCAAGTTCAGCGTCGAGCACTTCATCTGACAATGAAATAGGTATGGACGTCGAATATGAACCGGATAGCAAAGCGATAAAATCCGATTACATACCGCTGGACACAAAAATTAAAATTGTAAATTTAGTCAGGGAACATCCGAAATGAAGTTTGAAGACCATACGTCGTAATGGAGGTAGCTCACTTGACTCCAAAAATCGTATATATAGATGGCGAACAGAAATTGAAAGCGGTGGAGGAGTAATGGAAAAACATAATATGATAAATAAATGGACTCTCGACCGATTCCATGAAGCTCGGCAACAAAAACAGCCTGTTACAACAAGAATGCTGCAGCAATGGGCCACTCAAGCGGCTATGCAATTTGAAGGGGAAAATTTTTTGTTTTCCACATCGCACGGTTGGGTCAGCAAATTCAAATTGAAGAATTCGATTCGTTAGAGGAAAGTGACTCGTTATATTAAATCGCAGAATGCTTTGGATTTGCCCACGATTTTAAAGATAGCAGAAGAATTTCAAAAAACAACTTCAACAATAATTCCAAATTTTAATCCGGATTTCGTGTTAAACACGGACCAAATTGGCTGTGAGTATCGAATGAACATACAGCAAGTTTTGTCTCACAAGGGAGAAAAAATGACAGAAGTGTTTCTTGGAGATTTCAATAAGGTCACGCATAGTTATACAGTACAGTACACCATCTCCGCTTCTGGAAAACTCCTCCCGAAAGTTTTCTTTTGCTTGCAAGAAGCGAAAGGAACTTTTGGCCCTCGCGTTGCCACCACCGTCCAAAATTTAACACTTAGATACAAAAATGTATATATAACAGCCTCCAAATCTGGAAAACTATCAAAAAATCACTTTATGACGTTTCTGACCAACGTCATGAAAGAGTATTGTGGGCACCAGAAATTCCTGCTCCTCCTCGATTCGTGGGGAGGTCAGACAGATCTGCAAGAAATAAATAGTATTTTCACGGATGAGGAAGGGAACTGCAGCTCCCAAATAGCAGTTATTCCCCCACACTGCACGCCTTTTTGTCAACCGTTGGACGTCTATTTCTTTAGGCAGATGAAAAATTTTATTAAAAAAATACAAAATTCGGTCGATGTTCTGCAAAAGAATGAACATCTATCTTCGAGGGAAGATGCAATTAAAAGTCATTCACTTATACACCACCAACTGTCTGCTCCAATTTTTGAAGATATGATTAAATACGCCTGGTTCGCGTCAAAATTAATTCCGTCAAGGTCTGTGTTCGCAAATGTGAATGAAGTTTGCTTTCCAACAGACCTGAGGCGATCGAATTGTAGATGTAGCAAATCAGGATTTATAAAGTGTGCTGCATGCAGAAACATTTTATGTTTCGAATGTTTTTATGACCAATATCACCCGGAGAGCTGCAGATAATGGAAACGTAAGAACATAAATATATATCTCATTTCGTTACTGTAAGTTAAATTGTGTACTGATATTAATTTTGGGATGCTAATATTTCGAGATTACCGCTCGTTATTATGTAATAGTTATTATGTTATAGGTATATTAATTATTCAGGAACAGTACTGCGAAGTCTTATTCGAAGTTTCCGGTGGTACCCCATCGCGCGATGGTGGCCGTGGGGTTTTAGTGGGTAAAAATCCCACACTACCCTGGCGCCCTCGGGGGATTCCCCTCTGGAGGTGTCGGGGTGTCTTTTGAAGATTTCCCCACGTTAAAAAAAAAAGAATAATAATTGTATTTATACATTTAAAAGAATTAGTGAACGTTACTACCGTTACCTTTTTTCTCACTATTCATACAGTGTGGAAAAAATAAAGTGTGAAAAACATATCTAGACAGAGGCGGAATCTAACTCACGACCGCAGCAACACCACGTCGACGTCTTACCGAACGCTCCACGGCATATTCTTAAATTAAGGTTATGGCTTTTATGTTTTCCATCGGCGCTATGAAATGTTTAATAATTTACATGTAATTATCTCTGTTATTAAGGCCAAATGGCAGAAACGCTCGGACACGTATTTACTTATTTTCGACATAGATCCATCGTGCCAAGGCTCATCAAAATCGATGACTACTTCACCGTGGACTCCCCTTGTTAGTATCCCGGGGTTTTCAAGATCGCTAATTACGAATCTGAGGTCAAAATTGCAAAAAGCAAAATGGCGGAGTCCATACGGGTGACACGCATATCAGTAAAACATCAAATTTGGTCTCAATTTGGTAACCAATCAATTTTTGTTCAGTTTCTTAGCAAGTCTCTCCTTCTCATGTTTAATTTTGTTTTCGTTTCATACGTATCATAGCAACCAAACCATGTTTGGTAGCCTACTGATTTTGCTCGTGACGAAATAGTACTTCTGGAAGTGCCGTCTAATTATATATTATATTTTATAAATATGGAACGCAATGTAAATTCGGGATCTATTACTTTAAGTAGAAGACAGCTAGTCGAAGTGATGCTGTTTTCTACTTCACGTTTTGAAGACAAATTTAAAAGATACATATATACACCTACACTATACATATACACTTTGTTGCAGGAATGTCTCAGTGACGTTGCGGTGTAACATTTGGAACATCGCACGGAATGTTCCCGAAACGTTACAAGTAAATTGCTATGTCCGCCCTGTGTAACATTGCAGGGGATATTTCTGAAATATTGTTTCGGATTTTTATAGCAATGGTCACGCAACGTTTCGGAGATTTTACAGTAATTGTCACGCAACGTTTCGGAGATTGTATAGCAATGCACACGCAACGTTTCGGAGATTTTATAGCAATGGTCACGCAACATTTCGGAGATATTACACATTAATGGTCACGCAACGTTTCGGGCAGTAGGGCCAAAAATAAAAATATCGGTAGGTGGTAAAGGTATTATATACCGTGTCTTTGATGGACGCGACGACATGAATGTGTGCAGAATTGTAGTAGTATAACGTCCGTGTTTTTTATAAATATAAA
Organism: Andrena hattorfiana; assembly: GCA_944738655.2. Lineage (NCBI taxonomy): Eukaryota > Metazoa > Arthropoda > Insecta > Hymenoptera > Andrenidae > Andrena > Andrena hattorfiana. The sequence continues at coordinate 13,976,261 of OX122895.1, forward strand.
ATTCTTTTACTCCAGTGAGATTCGAACCCAAGACCTCCAGTACTGTAGACGAACACTTTATCGCTGCAACTAAAACCGTCGATTGAGAAGATTGTTTTTGTATGCTAACTTATACTCCTACCGTGCAACACTTTAAACTCAAATTATTCAAAAACGAAGATTCGTTTTGACAAACCTTATTACATCTCCCTAATCGTGCAGCCAAATATCTCACAACAAATTCATTTCGACGCTTGATGTTTTATTATGTTGATTCATATTCTGTTATGAAATATGTACTAGTACAAGAAAATAATTTTTTTAGATTTTAGCGCATTTTTAATACAATCGTTTAACATAATTATTTTTATATATTTTTTTATTTTGTAGTTTTTACTGCTTGTGGATTTACATTTCACAGCTCAGACTTTTTTACAAATATCTTTTATTGCTGTATACAGTTTACAGTTTGCTTAAACCTTATAGTGCTAATTAACTAATTGTATTAATTACTTATATCACATATTTGTCCGTGTTTACATATATTCCCTTGGAGGTTGCCTGTGAAATGTGTAACACTGTATTCTGTTTGCCGACATATGTGATATAAGTACTTAATTCAATTACTTAATTAACACTATAGGGTTTAAACAAACCCTTAAACTGTATACAGCAACAAAAGATATTTGTAACGAAGCATTAGATGTCCCAATTACTGCCACTGTCCCTACTATTGCCATTTAATTTATTGCACTTAATAAAAACGACGATCATAGAATACTCTTTTACCCTCAGGCCTACTCGCACTTTGCCCTCGCTTCTAGCTACCCTATCATAAAACGGTCGGTACCCAGGCGTATGGAAAAAACCCCAGACGCGAAGCTAGCTCCCCAAGGCCGCGGCTTACAGTTGCAAGTGCAATGTAAGACTGTATTCCGTGTGTTCGCATTTCAGGAATGTTAGAGATTGGAGAAACTTCTGTGAGTAAATTCGAGAATTCAGTAATAGGTGTGATTTATTGCGTTTAGCTCGGCAGTAGTTACGAAACTGAGGTTTGAACAGGAGAGGTCATGGAGATAAGGCTTCAAGGAAGGAGAGAGAGAGAACAGACATACAGCGGAAAGACAAGGATCGTGAAAGACGAGAAAGGGGATAAGCATTGTTGACGTGAGCGTCACGACCTATTCGTTACAAACAGCTGATTCGTATCGATGAAGGCGTATTACAATTGCTGCCGTTTTGAACAGGAACGTTCCGCATAATTCCGTAAATACGGACTTACATATTTGCACTCGCCATTGCGGGACGTTTTTATTAGGTATAATAAATTAAATGGCAATAGTAGGAACACTAGTAGTAATTGGGACATGTAACTCTTTTTTACAAATATCTTTTGTTGCTGTATATGGTTTATAATTGTTTAAACCTTATAGTGGTAATTAAGTAATTGTATTAATTACTTACGTCTGATATTGTCCACGTTCGCATATATTTCCTCGGAGTTTGCCTGTGGAATCTAAGACCGTATTCCGTGTGTTCGCATTTCAGGAACGTTCCGCGTAGGTGGCGAGTGAAAATATGTAAATCCTTATTCTGTGATCGACGTTGCGGAAACAACCCGCATATGCGAGTGCAACGTAACACAATATTCTGTTGTCGACGTTGCAGGAACGCTGGACCCAGTTTGTACCGCAGTATGTACGCAATATTCCACGGCAATGTGTGCGCAATATTCCGGGAGTATTGTACCGCAGTATGTGCGCAATATTCCACGACAATGTGTGCGCAATATTCCTGAAACATGCACAAACGTGGCCATTGCAATATTGCACGGCAATGTGTGCGCAATAGTCCAGGAACATTGCCCAAACGTGGCCATTGCAATATTCCACGCCAAAGTTTCCACAATGTTGCAGTAAAATTGCAATGCATCCTGTAACCAAACGGCAACATTGTAATGTGCTGCAACGGTTATGCAACGTTCCTGCAACAAAGTGTGCTGTAGGGGGGGGTATTCTCCCATCATACCGCTTGCCTGCCTCGGTGCTCCTTTTCTCAACGTTTTCTGACTGGCTCTTATTTCATCTTGCTCTCGTCTTCACAGAACGAGAGTGAGCCAGAAATGGTGGGGATAGTTTCACGCTCCTGACGTATAGGCGAAACCGAGTTCTTAGCGTCGAAATACATACATCAGAATAGATGTGCGTTAGTTCCAGAAAAATTCAGGCGTTTTATTTGTCAGAGCATTGATTAGTTCTCGATAGCTTCATCTCGTATTGATCTACGTATAGCTTCGTAACGCACACAACTATTACGCTAAGAATAAATAGCAGCCACACGGCTATGTTTAGACAGAGCCGAGCAGCGTTCCCGTCACCCCACCATACCCTTCTGGGGCCAACTGACAAATCCACGATAGTCACGTGGTTGTGGCTGATTTCTCCTTGAACGCTGCTCGCGAAATCAAATCTACCGGCCAATATATCTGAACACGACCTTAGGTACCCCAACTGGAACTCCTTCAGCCTGTGTTGGCCCGCCACAGCACGCAATGATACCTGTACGAAAATCAGCTTACTAACGCCATCTCCCAATGATCAGCGCTAATTAGGCACATGGCGGCGGCCTGCTTGCTCATGTGGAGCGGCGTCTCGGCCCCTTCCATCGATTCGCTATCGATGGAAGGGGAAGGCGATTCCTTCCAGGAATTCGACCGAGATTTCCGGGAATCGGGACTCTTTGTTCGCGTCTCGCTCATGAAACACGCTTGTACTTGCTCGCACGCTTCTCTTGCTTATTACGGCTTAACGAAGTTGCCTCATCTGCTGAGGGACTAGTTTCGCGCTTACGTGGCTACTAATTAAGTAATAACAATTTCATTGTAACTAGTGTACAGTTTATTTGTGGTTTGCATATACATCTCAATTATAATAATAACTGTTATTCGTGAACGTTAAAGTTAATTGTCCGTGTGTTCCTTAATAAACTAAGTTTTCGTAGTGCTTCTAGAATTAGCTTCTTTCCATAGTGCCTATCCTTTAGCCCACTTTGTAACAATACCCCCTTTGGATTACGTCTTGGACTGCAGCTTTTGTATCCCCTCTTTCTAAATATGTTTCTGTGCGTTTTTTATACGTTCGAATCATCTACAAAGAAGCCGAAGACAATACTTGACAATTACTTTCAAATATATGTAAACAGAGTAAAATAGGGTTTACATACAGCTGTCCAATGTATCCCCAAAGTCTGTCCAATGTAACCCCTTATATCAAATCAAAACAAAATGATTTGTGCCTTTCCTCAAAAAGGATACTTTGATTTTTGCATAGCATTACTTTATTCTCAACACATTCAGCAATGCCTCAAATAAATTATAATAAAATTCTTCCACAATGAAGTATCTTAATCACAACAAATAATGGATGAAAATGAGGCATTTGATGGAAAAAGTGCACATAGGCTTACGTGCAAAATGTACAGTACAAAGGAACTTGAAGCAGACCCTCATGATTCCTGCATCAAGCCGGGTGAGTGTGGACGCTCAGGGATGTGAATTTGATCGAGACCGGAACGTGACCGGACCGATAGTGTGAATCTAACTTCAATGTTCTGACCAATAAAGCTCCTGAATTTTTTCGGAGCTAAGGCACCCCTATTCTGATGTGTGTATTTCTACGCTGACAGCTCGGTTTGGCCTATATACGCCAGAAGCTTGGCGCTATCCCCACCACTTCTGGCTCACTCTTGTTCTGCGAAGGAGAGAGCGAGTCAGGAAGTGTTGATAAAAGGAGCACCGAGTCAAGCAAGCAGTATAGTGGGAGAATACGCGTTACGAAACTCACCGGCCCATATATCTCAATACGATCTTAGAAGCTCGAATAAGCGACGACAACCTTTGTGGCCTGAGCCGCGCGAGATCTCGCCGTTGCTCGGCGATGTGTGATCGATTATATAGAAACAGAATTTGTTTATTTTTCATCGTACCAATATGAAAGTGACACAAATGTATTCCTGGCATTCTCCCGATTAAATTGACAGAAAATAATTTAAATTGGACTATTTTTAACGAAATGGGCTTTTAATTCTGCAAACAAATTTTCACGCAATTTCCTTAATTATGGTCCAAATAATATAATTTTCGGGCCAATTTGATCAAGAAAACATGAGGAATCGAATATCGATTGACGTCACTTTCGCAAAGATCTGATTAGAAATGCAGAACTGCAGATTTGTCACTGCTTAGTGCGCAACATTGTATGGCCCCGTATGGTTCCGAGCGTCGAAACCCACGAAACTCAGCGAGTCGCATGATTGTCAGCGTGAAGGACAAGAGGGAACTTTCCATGGCGAAAGAAAGTCAGCCTTCTATAGAACTCAAATCGAGAACGAGTTTGCTGACAAACTTTATGTTCACGTCAAATAAAGACTTTAATTATAAAATTTACACAACGAACTATTGTTGAATTTCGCCATTTCTTACATATGCATCACTTGGGAATTCCTGATCCCAGAGTTTCATGCATTTACATATTGAAATGTTGCTTCAAGTCATCGGGAAATTGCATTGCTCCTTCTCGTACATACATATATCTCTTCGCGAGTGTGTGTCACGAATAAGGCGACTTTGGTTTCCTAAATAAATTCACATTTATCAGGGCCCTCGCCCAAACCGCTTAATAAGGAGACTGAACGACGTAAACCGAGTGCGAGTGAAATAGCGCACCAGCGAGAGACCCTCGGTCGACGGCGACTTAAGTCATCCAGTAATGAATATGAAAATGTTCATATTTCTCATTACACCTTAATAAGAGTGTTACCACCGATGGATTGGTGAGTTTATGTCCACGAAAATAAGTCGAGACGCGAAGCAATTCGGTCTATTTTTTCTTATGAATACATGATTAGGACACACACTACGTTCACTAAAAATGGACCGAATGGCTCCATGTTTGGCATTATTTTCATCGAGATACCCTAAAAACTCGATTGGTAATACTTTCATCAACAGTTATCAAAAACATGAACATTTTATCTGGCCCATCGGTTTTATTGCTCTCGGCTGTAAACGGGTGGTCCACTGGGGCCCGAAGCTTGTAGCGAGAAAGCAAAACGGTGGGGTGGGTAGGTCTTTCCCGATAATCTGAGCCCAACCAATTGCGTGCGCAGCTGCATGTTGCACGTAAAAAGTATTCTTTTAATTACTCTAGTTTACAAAATCCAAAAAATTATTTTTGATCCAGACTCCATTATGAAATTCTTATGTAAGGGGGTCCCCTAAACCCAAAAATCGACATGAAAAAAAAACCTGTGGATACGTTTCTGGCCCGATGAATATTTTGGTAATTTGTTAAGACGACGACCCGACGTTTCTGGCCAGATCTCGCGTCAGAGTTAACCGATTTGATCGCGACAACTCTTAAATTAAAGGCAATTAAATTGCATACAATTCGTCCTTACAGTGTTTTCCAATCGGACCAATTTTAAGCGGAAAGTTTAGGCGGAATCGAGCGAAACTTAAGAAAAATGTAATGTTTTGCGGCCGAAATTGAAATCGAAAATTCACTACATAGAAATTATCCTGTGACGTTCAGTTTCTTATTTTTTACGTAGAGTGCGCACCTTTACGAAAAAAAACAAGACCAACCTGAGCAAAATCCATACACAAATAAGAAAGTTATGGGTGATAGAGTGTGAGTGCCTATTTTCAACTTTTCCCCTATTTTTGCATTTCTTCCTGTTTCTTGGCGATTTACGTATTTGTCTTCAATGAAAACAGATTTAAATGTATTTTATTCTATTTTACTTTATTTTTTAAAAACAATTCTGGCTCTTTCTGTTTCTTTTGCCCGCAATGAGATCAGTTTCTCTTACCAGGAACCAGTCGTAGTCTCCCATTATTGACTCATCCCAGAATCCTTGGTAGCATTTCTCAATACTTTCGATCTGCTGATAAAATCTCTCGCCATGTTCGTCGCTTACAACACCAAGATTTGGTGGGATGAAATCCAAATGTGAGTGGAGGAAATGAATCTTCAAAGATATATTAACGCCTATGTTGAGAGAATAAAGAAGTAAAAAGCATGTTACAGCAGAAGATCGATACAAATGAAATTATTACAAACAGCACTATATACCGATTTTCTTATAGTTCTTGAGCAAATCATAGATGATTTTCACAAAGTCTGGACTTTTACTGTTACCGAGAAAGCCAGCGACGACCAATCGAAACGAATTGAATATGGCAGCTTCATTTCGCGATAAATGCAATTCAAATTGCTCACTTACCAGCAACGTTTTGATCTACGGCCCATCGAAAACGCCTTCCTTGATCTTGGCGTCGGAGAGTTTCGGGAAAATGGTCTTCAAATATATCAATACATCACCTGTTTTGTCCAATGCTTTGATAAAATTTTTTATAAGGCCCAATTTAATGTGCAGTAGTGGAAGAATGATGTCATACTTGGCGATGAGAAGTATATATTTAATGTTGGCTTCGCCCGGTTTAAAATTCACTCTTCCTCGCCATTTTTTTTTACGTAGTGCTGACCACGTGCACAGCTATCCCACATACAAAGAAAACAACAATACTTCGTATATCCGCATTGCAAACCTAACAATATTCCGACCACTTTTAAATCGGCACTAATTTTTTATTTGTGTTGTTCGTATTTGAAATATTTCAATAACTGCGCCATTGTCTCGTACGTTTCTTTTGTTTGGGCGGCATGTGCGATTGGAATTGGTGGCATTTCATTTCCATTATGCAGCAAGACAACCTTTAAACTAGTTTTGCTGCTATCGATGAACAAACGCCACTCTTCTGGATCAGAAGGCTGCTCGAATTTATCGAATAGAGCAGGAATATCATGGCAATAGCAGATATCGTGAAATTTCATATAGTGTCGGGCGAAAGGCTCATAACGAGTTCTGTAATATGTTGCTTTCACGTCTGGAGCACAGAAATTTTGTTACTTCATATGGGATGCCAACCACTCCGATTTCTCCTTTGTGAGCTCGACCTCTCGAATCCAATCATTTAACATGGCCTGTGTCATAAGTTGCGGTTTTTCTTTTTCTTCGAATGGTTTTTCTTTTTCTTCGAATACACTTCCACTTGTTTGTACTATATCTGAATCGCAACTGTCGACATTACTACAAGCTTCTGGTGGCTCGGGATTGAGAATACTAGCCGAATGTGGAATCGGCAACTTGATGGAATCGACGAGGGGGGGGGGGAGGGAGAGGGAGAGAGAGAGAGAGAGAGAGGTATGATATTTACACCGCTTTCTCTCCCTCTCTCTAGGACTATAGTCAAAACATACGGACATCGAAGATCAATTTCCGAGGATAATGCGGTACGACGCGTAGAAGATTCAAGTCGAAACCTGCATTTTGTTACGGCGCGAACACCGTACCAAAAACACATAACGATCGAAGGTCAACTTCCGAGAATAATGAGGTACGACGCGGAGAAGATGTAAGTCGAAACCTGCATTTTCGTATCGCGTAATCCGAGAATAATGCGCAGCAGCATCGGTGCACGCTATCTCGGAACCGCGAAATTTCAAAGCGGACAGCGGCAAAGTTTGAACAAGGAGCGCGAGAGAGAGGTACGATATTGTCGTATATCTCTCTGTCGCTATTCCTCTCTCGGTCCGAGGTCAGAAAAAACATACGGCGGTACGACGCGTAGAAGATGCAATTCGAAACCTACATTTTGTTATGGCGCGCGCGATAATCACACCAAAAACATATCACTGTAACGATGGAAGGTTGACTCCCGAGAATACTACGCAGCAGCAACGGTGCGCTTCTGTTCGCGATAATGAGTGCAGGTAAACTTTCGAGAAGAATACGCATATGCTTAAAAGCGATCACGTAGCAGCAGAATATGATGTGTACAAGAATAAAGCGATGTAATCGAATACTGTTGTCGGCAGTCCATTGGGCTAGAGATGAGTATCAAGAACATATTCGGTGCGAGAGATGTGATACTATTTGAAATGCGTAATAAGAGGTATAGATGTTTCGAGATCGTACATATCTAGTGTAAGAAATGAAGATCGAAAGAACATTACATAGGTTTTGGGACAAGTGATATTCTATGCGGAAAGGAAAGAATCGTGTAAGGTATCAGACAATACAGGTATTCGTATGAAAAAGTAATGTATTTATTGGAAAAGTATATATACACTCAGTATGGTACGTTGCGAGCATTGTCTATCATCGAGTCCAAGCCTAACGCTAATAATTCACAATCTAACAAAGAATGCGGTTCGAAGTATTCGCTTTCGGAAATGAGTTTTTCATAGTCCGCGGTCGGTGTCGTCGCTGCGCGTATAATGGCAACAAAGGAAGCGTACTTGTTGCTTACGAAGTTTAGAATTTCCGACAACCACGAGAACATATGATCGATGCAGCGATTGTATTTGTCATGTATATGGTAGAACTACTATCCGATATTTTGACAATTCGGTAATTGTTGATTCGCGTGAAGTCGATGCGTAAATGATCAACGATGATAGGGTCTTGATGCAACGGAGTTGTGTCGTTGCGGACGCGTTGAAGTATCTCCGGTTCCTGCTGCAGCAGAAGTTTCCACGTAGACATAGGGAAACACAGTTCGTTGGATTTGTTGTCGACTATGGCGATTTCAACGCAGCACGAATCTCGACCGATGCGAATTCCAATTGTGATGCGTTTGTAGGTGGTCAAGGTCAATGGGTAATCGAGTCACATGATTCGTAAGTCGGCTTTCTTTGGCAATGTTGTGGAGTTAGCGCTGTAAGAAACACACGTGCAGAGGTGATGATTCGAACGTTTTCGTGGAAATGAAAAAGTATGCGAAAGTGTACTACGTACCTTATATTCGAACGGTGCTGTTTAGTAGGAAAATCCGTATCGTTGCAGCGGTTGAGCTGGTTCTCGCCCATGTGGGAAGCAGCGTTGCAATGTCGGTTAAACATTTTGAATACACACTACAGCTGAGTTTACTAAACGGTTGCGGATACTAACTGTGCAGGCACGAACGTACGCGATGTAATGTGGTCCGCAAGACTGATCGGTACCTCTTTTATAGTGGTTTGCACTCACACATGTGCAAAAGTATAGTGTGGTGGTGGTGGGGGATAGTGAAGTTGTACACAGTACGAAAAAATGAAAAGAAAAAGGAAAAAAAACGTGATGGTGGGAAAAACAGTGCAGGAAGAAATGTACAGTGAGAAGTGTATATAGAGAAGAAAATATAGATGGAAGAAGCAAGTATCGATATATGAAGTATTTACGGAAAAAAAATATATCGTGGGAACCGAGCGACAGTAACATGGTACGTATATGCGTGATAACGCGAGGGTGTGGAAGCATACGTGAGCACAGTTCTGTGTCAACGAAGAAGAAGGACAGCGAGGCGAAGAAGAAGGATAAGAACAGTTTTATTAAAAATTTTTAGATTTAATTACCTTAGGAATAATAGCGTAATATCTTTGGAGAGATCATATTTATGAAGATGATTGCGACCTCGATGTTGAATTAAGATATAATTTAAATGCAGGAGTTTCAATTAAAAGTCTGTTCGACGTTTAATATCTTATACGATTTGAGTACAGATCGGCGTGAGCCAGATCGGTTTCTATCTATATTTATCTAATAAATTTTTGTGCGAAAGGACTTAATTTATAAATTATTTTTTGCTATATTCAATAAAAATGAGAATTTTATATTTATTAAGAATAGGTGTTTACCCTGTGATAATTGTTGGTGGGACTTCAAATTCTAATTATTCAATATTAGGAGCGTTTGGGTTAATTTCACAATTAGTTTCTTATGAAGTAAGTTTATTTTTTAACAATATTTTCTGTAATTTTATATTAATTGAACGTTATTCATTATTGGATTTATAGAAATTTTCAATATTATATTAAATATCAATATTATATTAAATTTATTTTAATTTTAATTCCAATTTATTTAATGTTTTTTTAATAAGATTATTAATTGAGCTAAATCGAGCACTTTTTGATTAATTAGAGGGGGAATCAGAATTGGTGTCCAGGTTTAATACTGAGTATTGTAGAGGTAGATTTGCATTAATTTTTATAGCTGAGTATTTAAGAATTATTTTTATGAGATTTTTAATTTAATTAATGTTTATGATTTTTTATTTAGCTCGAATTAAATTTTTATGCTACTGCACGACGAGACGCTAAGACGTGGACAGTAAAAAATAAAATAACACCCACATGGATAGGTCACTACACGATTCAAAAAACGCATGATAACAATAAGTATCGTATAAAGGGCGACGAACGTACACGCGAATCATATTAAACACTTTATAGAATAGGGCAGGAATAAGGAAATGGTCACAATTATGAAGAAAAGTGATAGTGCACTAAAGTTTAGGTTAAACAAAAGAAGAGAGATAGATTTATTATTAAAAAAAATTTTTTTATTAAGCAAAAATGTATTAATTATGCCAGATTAATATTCGCCGTTCTCATAGGCGGTCGCAAGGGCGGCCTCAAAAAGGGACCAAAGCCGAGGCCGCGGGACGGGTCCGACGAATGTATCCCCGGAACGCCCTAGGACAAACACCAGACACGAAAACAGTTAATTTTGCACAACTGAAATACGATCAAAACATAAGTAACGGAAAACTCACCAAATAGGGCTCGCACACCCCACGCATCCTCATCGTCCAGCCACTCGACGTTTTCGGCCTCAAATTGAAGCCGCGCGGGCACAATACTCGCGCACGGCCCGCCGGTATTTAATCTTTATGTAACCCGGCAGGGTCAGGGACTCCAAACTCTAGAAAAAATAACGAACGTTGAATCCATGCACACTCCCGCGAAGACGCGAAAACACTAACGAACTTGCACTTAACGTACCAACAAAAACATCGCGAGCTCCCGCGGAATACTCAACAGGGTCAACATTGCGACTCGCAGAGAAATAAGAAGGGACCAAGAAAATCGAGTCCCATATACTCTCACTTCTCACTTCTACTTAAGTCCAGACAAAGAAGATGAATTGTTCTACGTTAGCAAAAAATTATCTCGCACACGCATGAGGAAAGACTTCGCAACCAACGAAAACGAAACGCCGCCTACACCTCAACATTATAATTTACAGGATTTTCGTCATACAAATGATGATACTGCCCACAGGAGGAACAATCCCCCGACACAGATTTCACAATAATAGAATTCCGACACCACCCTGACATTCACTTCGAGAATCTAGGCGATCTAGAGATTTATTGAGATAGCTGGAAGTTAGTATTACACGTAGACATATCTTATATGTACCGACGCGAAGCGAATCTCCAAACTGCACTATATGATATACTTGTGTAATGTAAAAAACTTTCTACCGACAACTTACAAAAATTCAGTAAAACATTCGCCACGGAAATCCAAGACAATGTTGACCGCGTCGCCGAACTAAAAAGCTCAGCAGAAAACAGCGTCGTGGACAAATAGACGGATTAGGTTACATAGACAAATCACTCTTCGGGCTAATGGATTCCGAAGATAGAAAGAAAATCAATGATCAAAAAAGACCTGTTAAAAAGACAAGATAAGAGGCTAAAAATGCAATCAAGGTACAAATGCAAATTGTAAGACCAAATACCGAACTTCTCAACGAGACTATACATGATATGCGAGACAAGGAAAACACAATCTTAAACGCGACTTGGTAAATTCAATACCTACTCCAACAAACAAGCAACATTACTAAATTTCGAGAGGCAGTAGACCAACACCTCATACTAATAAACAGCGTCGCGGAAACACTATTGCATGACACACAAGAATGGTTAGAATTCATTATGAATATAAAGAAAGGAATCCTAAACCCGCGATTAATACCGCCAGCACAAATCATAACGTACCTCACTTCCGCACTCACACATATTCCGAAAGGGCTAGACTTCCCAATCGGAATAAAATTAGAAAACATGCACGTCCTGTACGAAATCCTTACGCACTCCGCATTTTTGGATATCAAATCAATTACTGTAGTATTAGATAAAAAATTCAAATTGAGCAAGGTACACTCGGTACCCATGATGACAAAACCAATCGTTCTATGCATATATAGACCCTCCTCAACTCATAGGTGGTACTTGACACCTCGGTACAAGATTACATACAACTAAGCAAACAGGACCCAGCAAATTGTAAGACAACAAACGATCCGTACCTCTGCACCTCTGTTCACCCAATGTTCAATGTTCAAAGCGATACCATGCAGATCGTGCGAAGTACAGTTGCACACAAAATTAACAAGAACCTCAAACAATTCTAAAATGCGAATTATGACAATGCATCATAGAAATTGATGATAGAATTATAACAACCAGACACGTCGATTTATATCGCACTCTCTCTCTCTCCCCCTCTCTCTCTCTCCCTCTCCCTCTCCCTCTCCCCCTCCCCCTCTCCCTCTCCTTCGCTTCCTACGACGCGTAACCCCCCTCCACCTACTCCGTGGGCCGTCTCCCCCCCCCTCCAGACGCTCGTCCCCCCCCACCTGCTCCAGGGTCGCGGTCCCCACCACCACGGGTCACGGTCCCCCCACCCGCCTCCCCCCTTGCCACCGGCCCGGTACCCCTCACCCCGCTTCACCCCCTCGCCAACCATTGGTCCAGAACGCCTCTAGTATACCTACTAATCTCCACATCGGCAAACCTCGCAACAAAATTGGTGGCAGCGGTGGGATCACGCGAACGTAGGAAGTAATATGACCTCGATCAATGGAGGCAACACGAAGTTACCTCGATCGACATAAAAAAGGACGCCGATCCACAATCAAGTGCTATCAATTGCCAAAAGAGGACGCCAACGACGCAATCCACATCGCAACCTATCGGCATCCCAACAGCGGCGACAACGATGACGATGCGCTTCCTACTACACGTGCTGTAAGTGGGACATTTGATACTAAGGTAATCAAGCATCGCGCCGCGAATTTTTTTCATGCGACGAGCAATCTCGTTAGGAATCAATCTTGAGCGAAATATAGGCCTAAGAGAAAGGCGAGAAATTGCGCGACCTAGGGTTGAGTGGCTAAGCACCCCAAGTAGGGCACGTAGTTTACCCTCGATCGCACCGACCGCCGAGGAAAACGAAGCAGCAATCGATGCGATTCTTGAAATCGACGAGCACGCAGCAGCTGGTCAGAACCAATCGCTAGGGCACGATAGTTCAGTAGTCGACATCTTACAGAATTCACTAGGGCCTGATGGAAATATAGTTTGGAAACAACTTTTCCCTTTTGAAGAATTAGATCCGAGTCTACTCCCACCCGTGGAACTACACCCCTCTGACGAGACGTGCTCAGAGTCAAGTAGATTTACCACATACGATAGTGAAAATTTCGAAATCCCAGCAGTCACGGTGATTCATAGTCCAAAAGGACAAAAAACCGAAGAAACTCCAAGGGGGTGAAGTTTAGGGGGAAAAACCTCATATCAGGAACTCGTAATTACAAGAGACGAAACTCCGAAACGGGAATACGCAAGGGACGAAACAATTTCGGGTAATATAGGTTCTGACGATAGGCAAGCTAGGAAAGTAACGTACCTACGGGAAAATAACGTAACAGAAAGATCGGGATTCGACATAGAACACCACATCGATTACCGAGTAGTAGACGAGGAAATAAGTAGGATGCGATCATCAATGGAAGGTCCCCCGTTAGAGGACGGAAACAGAACCACTGTACATTTCCAGGACCAAATGGACGACGACATACATAGGCAGTCTAACATTTTATTTATTTATTTATTTATTTATTTATTTATCATACGGGAAATCCCATGGTATACAAAAAGAATAAAAAAAAACTAGTGAAATTTACAGAGAGTCTGAACACAAAATTCGCAACAATTAATACTTAGTATATAGCATAATAGCCGTTATAACCTTACAAAACAGATACTACGTTACACCACTCTGGTTATAACCGATCCTGTGAAGTAACATCCTAAACGAATTAAGGGAGCACAGGAAGGGGTCCGTACTGCTAAAATGTTGGTTCACAGTACTCATTGCCCTATTAATAGGGTCACTCGCATAATACCGATACTTCGGCAGACTAGAGATAAAAATAGGCCTTGACCGCAAGCCCCTCACTGGCGCATTAAACTTAACTAAGGACAACAAATAAGGACTGCTTATGAAGCCATTAATAATCTTATACAGAAACATCGCATCCGCAATATGCCTACGATCTTCCAGAGTGGCTAACTTAAGGGATGAAAGTACCTGGCGATAATCATGGTCTGTTCTGTCCATAGGATTACCTTGAGTGCGTAAGGCAAATCTCAAAAATTTATGCTGCACACTTTCAATTGCTCTTATATAATTCGTATGCCTAGGGCTCCAAATGATCGAAGCATATTCAACATGAGGCCTAACAAGGGCCACGTATAACAACCTCAGGGTTTCAATTTCCTTAAAATGCCTTGCAAACCTGTAGATAAAACCTACTGCTCTCATGGCCTTATTAATACAGCGCGTATAATGAGGCCTGAAATCGAAACAGGGTGTTATGCAGACACCAAGGTCAATGACCTCATGAACTTCCCTTAGCACAGCACCCTGTAAATAGTAGGAGTAATTGACAGGTGACCTAGAGCGAGAGGCACTAAGAACAACACACTTATCCGTGTGCAGCTGCATCCCATTACTCACACACCATCGCTCTAGTCCTACCAAGTCCTCCTGCATACTGCGAGCATCTTCGACACCCTGAATTATTCTAAACAATTTCAGGTCATCAGCATATAAGAGAAAATTGGTGTTTGAAAGAATATCAGCGATATCATCTATAAATATATTAAACAATAAGGGCCCCAGATGCGACCCCTGAGGAACGCCAGAGGAAACACCAATCGGAGATGAAAGACAACTCGATACCTTGACAAACTGCTCGCGCCCTGTTAGATAGCTTTTTATCCAGGTTAAAAGGGACCCTCCAAACCCCCATAATGAGAGTTTACGAAGCAACACCGAGTGGTCAACGGTATCGAAAGCCTTCCGAAAATCCGTGTATACCGTGTCAACCTGTTGGCCCTCGTCAAGGGCTCTAGATACAAAACTATGATACACCGCCAGATTAGTGGATGTGGAACGATTCGGGACAAAACCATGCTGTTCAGGACAAATGACATTAGATAACTGAGAGGACAACAACTTAGTGACTATCTCCTCAAATACCTTAGGCATTAAAGATAGTTTACAGATAGGACGATAATTACGTACATCAGCTCGGTCACCGGCCTTAAAAATTGGAGTTACGAGACTAAACTTCCATATCCTGGGAAAAGCTCCGGTAGTAAGTGAAGCATTAAAAATATTCCATAGAGGTCTCGCCAGAATAAAGCTGCACTGTTTTAGGAACAGAGGGGGAATGCCATCGGCACCCGGGCCCTTTTTCATATCAAGACCACTGAGCTTAGTGAAAATATCACTAATAGAAACAGAGAGGTCATTCAGGATAAGATTCTTTTCGGAGATATGGTCAATGTCTAAGGCCGATGGCTGTACACTAGGCGTAGTGTAAACTGATCCAATGTAAGTTGCAAAGAGATCTGCGATTGCCAAACTCGACGAAGCATTTGAACTGTCTTTGCACATAGAAGCAGGAAATCCCTGGTTACCTCGTTTGGCATTCACAAAGCTCCAGAAACACCTTACATTATCCTGTAGCGAAATTTCAGTAGTTTCGACATACGCCCGGTAATCCGACTTAGTTAGTAATTTACACTGCGATCGAATACTAGAAAATAGCAAGTAGTCACTTCTAGAGTTTGAGGTTTTATACATCATGTGCGCTCGCTTCTTGTCACGAATGAGCGATTTCAATCGAGACGAAAACCACCGAGGATAGAGCGATGGTCTAAAGGTCTTCACAGGGACAAAAGCCTCAATAACATCATTAAGGTGAGAATATAGACTGTCCACTGCAAGATCAGGGTTGATACCCCTGAACTCCGAATCCCAGTCTATTGCATTTAAGTGATTAATAATACTAGGATAATCGCCTCGCTTGAAATCGAAATAAGTGACACAATCACGACTCATGTCAGTTGACACAACTAAATCAGTTAAATACACATTTAACGGTGGATGATATTGATCAGGAGAGATTAGGACATCAACGGCGTTGTCTACTAAAACTAAGGTGTCTTTGACAAAAATTAAATCTAGGAAACTATTGAAAGAGTTAGAGATAGTATTCGCCTGAGCTAGGCCGCAGTAGCTATACCCCTCAAGAAGAAGATCAATGGCAGTTGACTCAGAAGATGGAATACCCGATTTTTTGGAACAACTTAAACCCAAACCAGTAGGCCAGACTGCATGAGGGAGATTATAATCTCCAAAAAAGCAGAAAACATCTTCACTAAAGTCTTGAAAAATCTGCGAAATACAGCCAACATGTTTCTCAAAAAGATCCGGATGGGAGGCTGGCGGGAGATATATAGCACCAAAAATAATGTACTTATTCTGAAGGCGTACCCGTACAAAGATCTGTTCCAGATCATCCCATATGGGATGAATCCTAAAGCTAGACAACGAGCTTTTAACTGCAACAAGGACTCCTCCTCCTCTTGAGAAGCTACTAGTGCGAGAGGATCTATCCATTCGGAAAATATTAAAATTACTCAGGCCCAGCTCAGACGAAGAGATAGACTCATTTAGCCAAGTTTCTACAAAAATAAGAATGTCGTAGTGAACAGCCGAGCACATAATAGCGGTCTTCAAATCTTCTAGTTTGGTTCTCAGCCCTCGAACATTCTGATAGTACACCATGGGACGACTTATTGGTTTTTTGAGGCTGGATCGCGAGTTGGTCTTCGTTCGACGATGGTCGGCACTCCATGAATATACCTGATGGTCTTATTCGTATCCCCCTGCTGGTGAAATTCCCTCAGTTTCACCCTGAGCAGCTCCAAAGCTTGACGCTGTGCCCTGGTCTTATCATCAGTAATGTTACACGGCCCAGAATAGCGGGACTTGCCTCGCAAGATATTGATAACTGCCTCAGATGAATTCAAGGCCACACACAGGGGCCTAGGAGCTGAGTCATTACGTTTCCCAAGTCTACGTAACGTTAGATCAGAGTAGTCAGAGGACTGGATCTGACCCAGTATGGATCTAACCCCTTCAAGGTCATGGGAGCGAGAGAGATCTGGCAGGGAATTAGGCGATTCCGGGAACCCATGGACGATGATGTTCTTCGCTCTCGCCTGCCTGTCGTTCATCTCAGCCATGAACTTATCCATCTCCAGGGGACCCGTTGACTGCTGACCGGACGAGCCCGTGAAATCCTATTCCAGCTGGCGTACACGACCATCTAGGTCCGACGTTTCAGATTTAAGGTCGGCAAGTTCGGACCTGATGCTGGAGACCATTTCTTCACGAAATATATTAAATTCGTCCCTTATTATCTCCCTCACCACTTCTCTCATCATGTCTCTCATCATCACCTTAAGCTCATCGACAGTTGGAAAAGTAGGATGCGGCATAACCGACTGGGAGCTGATGACGTTGACATCAACATCAGCTGATCCCGATAAACACGGGCCACAATTTAAAAACACGCCGCCATGCGAGGGGTGACCCGTCCTTTGAAGACAACCAGGATGAGCCACGATATCACAGCTAGCACAGGTGACTGGATTTGCCACAGCCGTTCCACATCCTCTACACTTTTTAATTGGAGGAGCCATGAGACACAATTAAGCCACTCTACTCCTTAATACAGGTCACACAACGACGAGTTTGTTAAAAAACGAGAACAGTCACCAGGACAGAAAGAGTCCGCAGAGCCCACAGATGCGTAAAATAAAAATGATTCAGCTGCCGCTTACGCATGTCTTCAGAGAATCTGATTCAAGGGCTAGTGCCCGATCAGGAAACCACAACCACGGATCGTAAACTCACGATAAATTGAGATTTCGAGATTAGCACAATACGACGAGAGATACTTGGAATAACGGAAAGAATAACGGCTACGTAGAGTCAAAACGAAACACGTGCGGCGTTGACGGATGACAAAGTCAGACTCAACTACTACTCGACTACTTTTCGTACCCCCCACGTTCAGTTTAGACGAACTGGATAATAGAGTTTTCAACGCTTTGAGACTTGTACCTAAATTCGAAGGGAATCCCAAGGAATTGTTGACATTCCTCGAAACCAGCAAACACGTGGTAAAAACATTTAGGACACCTGAGCAAAGGGCACAGATAGTACGCGGAATAAAATCAAGCAGGATTGCAGGCGCAGCCCAGATTGAAGTAAAAAATCGCCAAATACAGACATTCGACGAATTAGAGAATGTGCTGAATTCACTTTATAAACCAGCACGCACAACCACAACCGTACAAATGGAACTGTTGCAATGCAGGCAAGGAACGCAAGAAGGTTAACCGCTTATTAAGAAACCGCTTATTAAGAAACCGCTTATCACTCCTACTTAATGAATTAATTGAGACCGGGCTAGACGAAAAGGATACACTAGTAGAAACAACATCGGCTATTAAAATATTCAAAAAACTGTCACACTGCATCTTCCAGGAAGGACTACGTGATGACCTGAAAATTCTGGTAAAATCACGAAGATCGGCCGATCTACAGGAGGCCGTATCAATAGCAATAGAAGAGGAGCGATCAACCAAGAAGCGAGCCGCAACGTCCCGGACAAACCATAACACGAATTCCGGGAACCAGACAGGACAGCGGTACTGTCATAGTTGTAAGAGGTCAGGACATTTTACCAAGGAATTTTGGAAAGGCGCCGGAAACGAGCCACGACAACCTGGTACAGGACTCGGGGACAGGAAAAAACCAAATGGGGCCAACTCACTCTCCACAGAGAAGAGGACACCTGATACGTACCCCGGAATCGCCAGTCATATAACAACGATAGGTCACGCACGCAGGGACGGCGACCTTACAACGCTTACGCAGCAACAACGCAGTCATGAGGACCACGGCCTATCCCCACCGCAACGAGTACCGATAATTCCGACGCGAATCAAAAACCGCTTAGAATAGCAAAAAGGGGCCAGCAGGAAACTGGAACATTTGATTTTGTTTCAGATGAAATAAAAGTACAAATAAAGGAAGCAGGAGATAATGAAGTTAGGATGCTAATAGACTCAGGAGCTGAGGTATCACTAATAAATAAAGCATGCGTTAAGAACAACGTAGCATGGAAGGAAAGCGAGGTACAATTAGTAGCCCTATCAGGAGAAACCATAAAAACTCTCGGAGAAATAGAAGCTACCTTCCCGATTGGGGAACAAGAAATCAAACATCCCTTACATATAATAGAGGACTGTACCTTGACGTATTATCAAGGGATATTAGGTATAGATTTCCTGAAGAAACACGGGGCCGGAATACAATACAAAACGCGAGAAATCACGATTAGAGGTGAGCATTGGAAGACTCTCCGGACCAAGAATGATATAACGCCCCCCCCCCCGCGCACGCAAACTCTAGTAAAAGTAGAAGTAGATAGCGAGAAAGAAGGAATAATAGAGAAACAGGAGTTAAGAGAAGGAGTATTCCTTAATGTTTAGGGCGAATGTTTAGTAAAGCCAAAGAAAGGAAAAAGTATAGCTTGCGTGGTAAATTTATCAAACAAAGCTCGTACGGTAACTTGAAGAATGTATATTGTAGAGTGGGGGTATCCTGAGCTCGTCTTGAGTTCACGGTAGGTGAAGCGTCAGATGTCGTTGGGTTTTCGGACAACACTTATACTCTCCGTGTAGTTTACAGTCGGAAGTAAATAAATATGTTATGCCAACTGTACAATGCTACGAGTATATTATTAATCACCCTTACATAACGACGAGGATAGAAACATAACGTGAAAAATAAACTATATCAAAAATACTAAACATCAAATCAAATTAACTAAATGTCAAATAAATTTGATTTGAATAAAATAAACAACGAAAGAACAATTAAAAACTGTGTGTGTAACAAATAATGTGGAAATTGAAGAAACCAACACAATAGATCAGTTACGTTCAAAATTGCGAGATTACGTTAAAAGGAGAAACGCGAAATTAAGCAGCACAGATAAATCAAGTGAAAATTTAGCAAGCAAAAGTGAGAAACAAAGATCAAATAAGATGACGACGTACTTAGGAGATATAGAACCGTTTCAAAAAGGAAAAAATTGGGGTCCGTTTGCCAATCAATTGGATGCATTCATCTTATTGAACGACATACCGAATGACAAAAAAGTAGCGCTCCTGTTAACACGTTTGTCATCAGAAATTTTCGGTGAAATCAAGACAGAATGCGAGCCAGAAGATATACTTAAAATGTCATATAGCATTCTCACAAACAAATTAAAAGACTTATATGAACCAGATAAAAACGAGTGTCTGCAACGTATAGATTTTCGAGCAAGAAAATAAAAAGATGATGAATCAATTCAAGAATATATTATTGCTTTGAAAAATTTAGCTCAAAAATGCAAATATATATAATTATTGAAACAATCAAGCAAACCGTTAAAAGATTTTATAGAGTTAGCTAAAACAATAGAAATGGCCAACGAAAAGACAACAGGTTTCTCCTTGGAAAACAAGGGAATGTCAACACAGTTACAGACAAAATTCCATAACATCGGAGCGATGACTGAAGGTGGCCGTTCTAATGGGTGGTTACAGCCGCAAGCGACTGCGACTGGCGTCGTCGCAAATGGTATTTCCTATACTTAAGCGTCAACGCCATGGCCCCACCAGTGCAACGACGCGCCGCACAGGCCCTTTCCAGCACTTGAAAAAAAGGGTCTATTATTGTATGAGGTCTCGAGGACCGTCGAAGACAGTGGAAGACTAGTCTTTTTTATATGTACATCGTGCTGTGTTTTTCTGCCGGATTGAAGAAGTCAATGACATTTGGGTGTTTCTTTTGAGATATCGGAATGAAATTTGTGGCAAAAAAATAGGATAAACCTATTCCTTTCTAGTCATGTATAATTTAATATTTTTTACATCTATTAATTTGTTTTTTCTATTTTTTATCTCAATCGTGATAAAAACTTGAAAACAGAAGCAGAAGTATTCCAGAAGCAGGAGAGTAAACTTATTGGAAAGATAGTCTGTGGGTTACATTTACTCAGTGTGACTGTAACGTTAGAAATATATTCTTTTCTGTGTCTATTTATTGAAATATATGCTTTTTGAAAGATAGAAACGTAGATATAAATAAATAACTACATACATTTTGTCAACTTTACTACATTTATGGAATAAATTATTGTTTCAACCATGTCATCGTATTATTTTGGATTTTTGTACAAAATTTTCATTAGATACACGGAATTTTTCGGAGATTTTTCATTTCAGCTGTTTGGGACCGCCATTTTTGATCGCCCATTTTAGATTTTCAATACCATTAAAACAATTATCAATTGCAACGCGTTTTCGTACGCCATATAATTCCATATATAAGATGGATTTACAAGAACAATTAATTTGTGATGCTCAAAATAATCGCATTATATACAATATAAAAATAGCCGGTGACAAAAGTTGAAACGCACTTTAAAACTTTACATCAGAACATAATATAAATATATACATAAATAAAATACTAAAACATTATTTTATTATGGCTTCATATTGCCAAGGAACTTCTCCACCAGGCGAAATGAACCAGTCTGCAAATGCATTGCAAATGTCCATAACTTGTTTATTCGGTCTTGCGTAACGCCTTCACAGCCGATTGTTACAACTTCTTTTGGTAGACCATTTCCTGATGAAATATTTTGCGTATATATGTCATTGTCGTTGCTGCTATCTTCACAAAGCACAAAATTAGATATGTAGTGTCCAATGTTCGAAACGACATTCCAGTGGCCAAAAATTTAAAACATTATTTTAAATATGGAAAACTTAATTTAAAAAAACCAATAGTAACTTAGCAATTGAATAATTACAAATGGATATTCAAAAATTACTTTTCAATATAGAATTTTGTTGTAACGGTAACATACCCGCTGCGTTAGCTATATTTTTTGCAGGATACTTGCTACTAGGGAATCATTCCAATCCCTGTCATTTGCATTCCGAATTTCGCCAGGGTATATCGGCAGAATTGTAAAAGATGCTCTTAAACATCTAGGCCGCAGATTAGTACCAACATTTCTGCCGCAGCCCAGTGGTTCGAATTTCAGAAAAATTGCACAGCAATTCTCTGCCAAATGGAATTTTCCAAATTGCATCGGAGCAATCGATGGGAAGCACGTTAGGGTAGCGTGTCCCAAAAATAGCGGATCGTTGTATTTCAATTACAAGAATTATTTCTCGATCGTGCTATTAGCATTAGTCGATGCCGACTATAAATTTATTGTAATTGACGTCGGGTCCTATGGAAAAGAAGGGGACAGTGGGATATTAGAAAAATCGGTGATGGGTCGACAGATTCGGACGGGAACATTCAATTTTCCCACGGCGAAGGCACTGCCAGGATCTGGTATAGTGTTGCAGCACGTCATCGTGGGTGACGAAGCCTTCAGACTCACGAAGCACATGATGAAGCCGTATCCGAAGAATCAAGCTGCGGAAGATGAGACCAAAAAAATTTTCAACTATCGTTTGTGCAGAGCACGAAGGGTCTCGGAGAATGCGTTCGGACTACTATCGCAATGTTTCCGGATATTCTATTCCCCCATCGCGGTATTGCCGGACACGACGGATTCCATCGTCACAGCAACGTGCTGCCTGCACAATATGTTGCGTGACAAATATATCCAAAATAATAGTGCAAATCACCCAAATTCAGAAGCAGAATTGCCAACGGGCATTATGTTGCCGTTGGGTAAAGCAGGAGGCTTTGGAAATTTAGAAGGCTTCGACGTACGACGAAATTTCGACAATATTTCAATGCACCAGAAGGGTCTGTAGCGTGTAACGGTTTTGAGCGTGGCGTAACGCTCCTTACAGGACTTGGTTCGAGTGGCGTGCGATAAAGAATTAAAATTCCAGAACAAGAATTTAACTTAATAGTGTTTATTCAAGAAAACACTTCTAAATCATACAAACAAACATAAATTAACGCCTTAATACTAAAGAAATTAAAGAAATTAAATAAGTTGCGACGCTCGGTCGGTACAAGTAATGAAGTTGATCGTCTTGGGTTGCGACTCTTGGTCGGTACAAAAGAACGCCCGTTTGATCGATTGATTAGAGTAAGTAACTTAAATAACTAGTAGTGACGTTTTAGTCGATTGGTTGGAATAAGTTATAGATAGGGACTCTTGGTCGATTTAGGAATTAGAATAGGATTTAGGAGTTAGCATATGGAACTAGGAAATTGAATATGTCAAGTTGAGAACCATTTATAGTTGTTTCTTTGTTTCATCAGGGGCAGGTATTGCCACCTGGAATAATCTCGTTCCCTCGTTGCTCAGGAGTATTATTACTAACCTGAGGATAATAATTATCAATAACTTAGCTTCAACAACTAAGTGGCCTACAAAGCGGCCTCCATGGCAGAAACCTCTCGCTAAACCTGGCAACTATGGCCTTAGATTAAACGATCAGCACGACCAAGTATCCTGCAAGGCGGCCTCCAAAGTTGGAGCATTAATGTAGGTTGGAATCAGCTATTAGCTTTAAATGATTCTGAGTAGTGTCTTGGTTAGACATATGAATATGAATCACTCTCTCTCTGGGCTTTCTTGCCCGTATTTATACATATTCGGAGTACTGGGAGCGCACCAATAGGGACGGAGTTCGACTATTACGCGTCAATCATCCTCGTCTCGCACGATCCGTTCTCTAGTCGGTCTACTGAGCGACTGCTTAATGCGCAGGCGCGCGTGGAATGCTCGGTTCCCTCTCTCATCGCCATGCACACATCGCTGCTCCTGATCCTTACTCTTGTCGATCCGCTGATCGACTGAGGATCGCGCATGCGTTCAATTTTCCCACTCCTCGTCATTCGATTCTCTCTTTCATTACTTTAGCGTTTCGCGATACTCTGTGCTAATATCACATTAACGCTAAACACACCTTATAAAAGTAATATAATAAGAATATAATAAGAATATAAGTAATTAACTATTATTAATTAAGTTTATTAACGAAAAAGAAAGGGACGTGTTTGGGGGTTTGTTACAAGCGTGGCAACAAAACTGTCTCGAAACCAGCGACTCAAGACTCAGTGGCAGACTATTTCATGATGCTGTTATTTGGTCGTTGCTGTTATCTTCACAAAGCACAAAATTATGTAGTGTCCGATGCTCGAGAAGACATTCCAGCGGCCAAAAATCTAAAACATTATTAAGGAAAAACTAATTAAGCATAAAAACGAATAGTAACTTAGCAAATTCCAATATTACTTTTCAATATAGAATTTGGTTGTGACGTTAATATACCCGTTACGCTTGGGCTAGGTCATATACTTGGGACTAACTATGCACTACGCGCGTCCATCAATGACTAGGCTCGGTACAGTGATTCAGTGACACGGGTGTTCAAGCGGGAGGTGAATTGCTACGTCTTTTTCATTTGCTACTTTTCACAATTTCCTTCGATGCAGGCAGACTTCCTTGTTCGTAGTACACGCCCAGCACGTAGGCCACTACCGCGGCAGATCGGCTGGCAGACTCGCACTCTGATTGGTTGGGGTTTTGTCTTAATATCTCGTTAACAAAGCCTCGGAGAACATTTTCGCTACGGAAAAAGTTGTTCCAGATCACCCCACGAGTCACACCTCTTAAGGGACTCTGGCATTTTTGGGAAACCCTGTATAAATAATTAAATGAATTCATTTACACAATGACACACAAACGATGGGTATGTAATTTTAATTTAAAAATGAAAAATTACCTTGAAGTTACTGCTAAACGTTCTCTAAATAAAGCTTAGAGCTGTGGGTTTATATTAAATTCTTACGCCGCTTTACAGACAGTTTTGTTGCCACGCTACAGACCCTTCTGGTGCGTTGAAATATTATTGAAATTTGGTCGTACGTCGAAGCCTTCTAAATTTCCAAAGCCTCCTGCTTTACCCAACGGCAACATAATGCCCGTTGGCAATTCTGCTTCTGAATTTGGGTGATTTGCACTATTATTTTGGATATATTTGTCACGCAACATATTGTGCAGGCAGCACGTTGCTGTGACGATGGAATCCGTCGTGTCCGGCAATACCGCGATGGGGGAATAGAATATCCGGAAACATTGCGATAGTAGTCCGAACGCATTCTCCGAGACCCTTCGTGCTCTGCACAAACGATAGTTGAAAATTTTTTTGGTCTCATCTTCCGCAGCTTGATTCTTCGGATACGGCTTCATCATGTGCTTCGTGAGTCTGAAGGCTTCGTCACCCACGATGACGTGCGGCAACACTATACCAGATCCTGGCAGTGCCTTCGCCGTGGGAAAATTGAAAGTTCCCGTCCGAATCTGTCGACCCATCACCGATTTTTCGAATATCTCACTGTCCCCTTCTTTTCCATAGGACCCGACGTCAATTACAATAAATTTATAGCCGGCATCGACTAATGACTCATTGCAAACAGAGATGGGTAAAATTTTTATTTAAATAAAATTTCGGATAACGAATAAAAAAAATTAACTTTTTTCGGCGAATAAAAAAATTAACTTTATTCGTCGAATAATCTAAAGTTAAACTAACTTTTATTTGATCCTTATTTACAGAATGTTTTATTTAGTTAATGCCCAACTCTGCTTGCAAATAACACACTGGATAACTTCTTCATTAAATCCTAGCTTCCTGTTTGTTAGGTTATCATACCTATCTTTATTTACTTTATTTTGATGCGGGAAAATGTAGTAGGAAGGCTAAATGAACATCTTATAAACTAATCTGAGTTGCTAACAGATTGAACTCACAGATAAGAAAAATTTGGTCTCTACTGGTTAACAGAGTCTGTTGGTCGGTACTGTACGATAGTTGGATAGTCGGTACTGTACGACAAACACGGGGCAACATTTTAGATCATGGTATATTATGTACAAAAAATATTGTAAAATTAGGACGTTTTATTAAACTCGATCTCTAATTTTCGATCTCAATTTCGGTCGAAAAAAATGACGTTTTTCACATATTTTCATCGATTTCACTCGAACTATTGAACCGATTTGAAAATTTTGTCAGGACCTTTTGGTGGTAATGCAATTATCTTTAATTTGATATAATTGTCACGTCCCGGGTGGAGGTCTTTAGGACGATGGCATAGTGGGGTTATACGGGAAAGTTTTGGTACGAAGGCGAGCTTCGTGGTACAAGGGAAGAAGGGGATTCAGGCGCGAATGCCAGATGCGTGGCACTGAGGGTTGGAGGAAATTCAGGCGCGAATGCCAGATTCGTGGCACTGAGGGTTGGAGGAAATTCAGGCGCGAATGCTAGATTCGTGGCACTGCTGGTGACTAGGAATACAGGCGCGAATGCCAGATCCGTGGCACTGCACTGAGTAGGGATTCAGGCGCGAATGCCAGATTCGTAGCACTGAACGACCAGGGATGGTTTAAACAGTAATCACGCCGGTGGAGACACCCGTTAGAGCACTTTTGTTTTGTTTATGCTTGGTAATTGGATTTACCGTTGCATTATTGTAAAAAGCCACATGTAATATTTCCGCGAAATATGTCTAGACGTATGGTCGTGCAAGAGCTATACAAAAGTAAGTGGTGTAAACATTATAAGAACTCTCGCGTTCGCAGACCGAGATCAGCTATTGCGGTAGCCTGTTATGGTTTGGAATCTTCGTAACCGAAGGATAGATACAATAATTCGAAACGTGATTCAAAGTAAAAAGTTTATTCAATTCGAAGCACCTGGTAAGCCATGCACTGTTAATGCGATAGCGTGGTTAATATAATAATGCGTAGGATGTTAAGCATTGGCACATAAACATTTATATAAATGGTAATTAATAGCAATATATGTATGAACATGAAACATGAATATTAGCAATGTGAATATATATAATGCAATAAACATATGATATTAGAGTAAAGCAATAAGCGTTAGTAAGCAATATAATAATATAAATCAATAAGCATTAGCAAAAATAATAATATGAAATAATAAGCGTTAGCAATACAAAATGATATATATACAGGGTGTCCCAAAAATGCTGCGGGGCCTTAAAGGGGGTGATTCGGGGGATGATTGCAAACAACTTTTTCCTTTGCGAAAATGCTCTCCGAGGTTTCGTTAACGAGATATTAACAAAAAGCACCGACCAATCAGAGCGCGAGTCTGACGGCTGAGTTCCCGCGCTAGCGTGGCTACGCGCCGCGCTGCGACTTGTGAACAAGCAACTCGGCATGCAACGAAGAAAACTGCGTAGAATGGCAAATGAAAAAGACGTAACAAATAAAATCGAACACGTTGTCATGGTTTGTTTGTTATTTAAAGTGAATAATGAATAAAGGATAAATGGTTGAAAATCACGTGTAACGTAAAAAAACGAATGCACATTTTTTTTAGAAGATTCGAAAATAATAATTATTTGAAGTGGGAGGATAAGGAATACGTAAAATTCTTTGTGTTAATAACGTATCCACGAAAAGGTAATGTAACAGGAAATTAACGAAAAGTGATCGTAGTTCGTTATTGTGATAAAAATCCGTAATTCAATAACGGCCAGCACTGTTGCTGATAACGAATAAGTCTGTTTAAAAAGCCCGAATAAATATTTTCGTACGGGAATTTTGAGAATTATCGCCGGAAATAACCCATAGCTTGCGTTAAATTTAAAAATGAATGATCACCAATAAAGTAACTAAAACTCACCCTTGTCGAAAATTCACCTGCAACTTGAAAACTTGTGTCACTGGGTCACTGAACCGATCCTGGTCATCGATGGACGAGCTCAGTGCACAGCTGATCCCAGGTATACGACACTACCCAAAGTTAAGGGTCGTAATGTCAGGTGCGTCCAGGTCAACGTACCGAATATTCACTTCACTGCACGGCTACTAACACTGATCACTTTATTTACTTTTCAAGGAACGTGTTGTTCCTACATTTTAACAATTGGTGGCCCCGAAAGGGACCGATTGTTATCAATTGAAGAATTGCTCCACATGGCGACCGTCATTGTCCACGCATGCTTCAGCGCGGAGAATTAATTGCCTTTGGACGCCCTGTAATGTTTGCGGCGTTATGTTTTCCACCGCTGCGTGGATAAGCGCAATTGCTTCTTCAGGGGTGTCCACTGGCTGACGATACACCTCGTTCTGAAATGATTGTTGTACAACAAATACAAAACGTAAGTAAAAATGAAATTATCTACAACAGGAATAAGTAAAGAGTAACAGCAATAATCAAATTACCTTCAGGTAGCCCCAGAAGAAAAAATCCAGCGGATTCATATCCGGTGACCGTGGGGGCCACGCAACGTGGGCCTCTCGCCCGCCGCGGCCGATCTACCTGTCCTGAAAGGTTTCACCTAAATAAGCACGGACAATATCGACGTAATGTAGCCTAGCTCCGTCATGCTGGTAGTACATGTTCTGTCGGATCTCATATGGAATATCGTCCATAAGATCCGGCAGAACATGTTCTAAAAAATATTTATACGCTGGGCCGTCCAGCCTGTCTGGCAGAATCTACGGCCCAACGATAAATTCGCCACAAATGCCGGCCCATAGATTGATCGACCAAGGGACTTGTGCTGCACGTGGACGAAGCGCTAGGGTATTTTCGTCGCTCCACACACGCATAATGTGGGAATTGAAGCAACCTTCCCTGTTGAAAATTTCTTCATCCGTCCACAATATGTACATGGTGAACGACGGATTCCTTAGCACTTCTCCCAACTGCCACCTGGAATATTGAACCCGCTGGATGTAATCCCCGGCGTGCAAATGTTGCACCCGTACATATTTGTTCGGATGCAACCTCCGATCCCTGAGGATTCGTTGTATCGTCGTCTTGCAGACACTAGAACAAAATGCAAAAACATCCACTATTAGATAACATTTTTTTTCTTAATTAATAATTGCTGCAGTTATCTTGAACTGTGACTTACTTTAGGCGACGGCTCAAGATGCGCACACTGATCGTTGGGTCGGCTTCAACGGCATCGAGGATTCTCTCGATGGTGCCCGGATTTCGCGCTGCTGCGGGTCTGCCCACCTCGCTGCCTCGCGGCATTATGGACCCCGTCGAGAAAAGCCTCGACGCTAACCGACGAAACGTATCCTCGCTTGGCGTTTGGATATCGGGATATTCTAGCGCAAATGCTTGCGTTGCAGCACTTGCGTCCCCGTTGTTCCGGGCGTACACCCAGAACATCCGGTAGTATTCTTAGGCTGTTAACATTTCTGCAACGCGATTTCTAGCTGACTGACAGGATTTTTTCCAAGCAACTTCCGCTACCCCCAAGTAGCTTCTCTGGCTCTATTATGAGTTAACTCCCACCAGACCAAGAGGCTTTAGGCAAAAAGAAGTAAGCACATTTTCGGAACACACGTGTTTTGCAGAAGTGCAACGAAAACTTTCACAAAAGCCCGCGCTCCGTCCTTCTACTGCCAATGTACCCATTGCTTGGAGATAGAAAACAGACACCACGTGTATCGGTTTGAAAGGGTTCGAAGGGAAGAGAAGCAGAAAGTCTTCGAGTTGCTATAAAGAAGAAAATGCATACCATTCCTGTTTCCCCTTTTCGATACCCTGAGTTCACGTCTGCTACGAGGCGGAACCAATTAAGTCATAAATTATCCGAAACTGTAGGAAACCGTTCTCTACCGCCGACTGGCGGGACAATACGGTCATAAATCGCGACCCTGGCGAAATCCTCTGGCTGATCAGCCTGATTAATTTTGGAGAACTAGAAATTACAGAGTATTATCCAACATCAATACGTCTCGCGGAGAGACACAGGAAAAGAAGGGGTAGTCCGCTGACTAGTCCGCCGTACCGCTATGTACGGGTGCAACATTTGCGCCCCGGGGATGCCGACCAGCGGGTTCAGTATTCAGTATGGCTGTTGGGAGAAGTGCAGTGGAATCCGTCGTTCTGCAAATACATATTGTGGACGGACGAAGCAATATTCAAGAGGGAAGACTGCTTCAATTCCCGCAATCGGCATGTGTGGAGCGACGAGAATCCGCTAGCGCTTCGGACACGCGCAGCACAAGTCCGTTGGTCAATTAATGTATGGGCGGGCATTTGTGGCGAATTTATCGTTGGGCCATACATGCTGCCAGACAGGATGGACGGTCCAGCGTATAAAGTCTTTTTAGAGCATGTTCTGCCGAGTCTTATGGCCCATATTCCAAATGAGGTCCGACAGAACATGGTCTATCAGCAAGACGGGGCTGGACCTCACTACGCCACAATTGCCCGCGACTACCTTGATGAAACCTACCAGGACAGGTGGATCGGCCGCGGCGGTTCTGTTGCGTAGCCCCCACGGTCACCGGATATGACCCCGCTGGATTTTTTCTTCTAGGGCTACCTGAAGGTAATTTCATTAGTGCTCTTAATTTTTTATAGGTATTCTTTTTTTACTTACGTTTTGTATTTGTTGTACAACAATCATTTCAGGATGAGGTGTACCGTCAGCCAGTGGATTCACTGGAAGACATAGTCGTGCGCATTCATGCTGCGGTCGCAAACATAACGCCACAAACATTGCGAGCCGTCCAAAGGCAGCTGGTTGTACGTGCGGAGGCGTGCATAGACGCTGAGGGTGGCCACATTGAGCAACTGCTCAATTAACAGTAATCGGCCCCTCTCGGGGCCACCAATTTTTATAACGTAGGAACAACACGTTCCGTGAAAAATAAATGAAGTGATCAGTGTTGGTATCAGCGCAGTGAAGTGAATATTCGGTACATTAACCCGGACGCACTTGACGTTGCGACCCTTACCTTCGGGTGGTGTCCTGTGAATACCTGCGATCAGCTGAGCACTGGGCGCTACCCTACTATAAATCTTTTCGTCCACCGATGAGCAGGATCGGTACAGTGACCCAGTGACACAGGTTTCCGAATAGGAAGGAAAGGAATGTCCGAATGGGTGAGTTTTATTTAATTTATTGGTGATTATTAGGTGTAGAAATAAATTCTTTCCGATTTTAGGGTACAATAACAGTTCGATTTAAAAAATATGAATAGTAGTAAGGCTAGACGGGTTCCAACCCAGGTCCTCTGAGGGGAGCGCGGGGGCGGGGGGAAGTGAGGGCGCGCGGGGGAGCGCGGCGGAGAGAAACATGGGCGCGGGGTCTGCGGGGAGTGGAAGAGCGGTTGCGCGCGCACGAGCCGCGGAGTGGGGGAAGCCGCAACCGCGGAGGGGATCACTCCGGGCCGAGCCGCCGCGGAGACCTGACCCACCGTCCCCGAAATTTTTCAAAGGGAGGGAATGACCCCCGAAAAGTCTTTTTCAGACGTTGGCCCACCCCGAAAATTTTTTCAGACCTAACCCAGGGAGGGGACGGCCCCCAGGATTTTTTTTCAAACCAACATGCGTCACCAAGCATAATCCATTATTTTTTATCGGATGATGTCGGACAATGTCGGGAAAGATCGACGTTCTTTTCTTTTACGAACCACGTCTTCGGGACGGAAAGAGAGAGCAATACTTCGTTATAAATCTAAATTCGGAGGAGGGAGAGAGACAGCACTACATAGCGGTACAATCGCAGATATTCTAAAATTTTTAACCAGCGATCTACCAAACCATTATGTAGCAAGCATTCTAAAACTAAACAGTATTCTAAAGCGTTCCGATTTAACGTCGCAGCGTATCGCACGATCTCGCGTAATTCGAATCCTCTGGAGCAGCCGTACGGGATGACATCATGTGGTGGCGCGAAGAAGGCGCGAATCATAGAAAGAATTATATGGCGTCAGCAGAAAGAATATTTTCCATATTAACAGACATTCTTTTCCCTACGCAGAGAAATAATATCTTTAATCCCCTCCCACACTGGTCTACCGAACCTTTATGTAGAAAACAGACACATTTTATCCGAACCATTATGTAGCGAGCATTCTAAAGCTAACAGTATTCTAAAGCGTTCCGATTTAACATCGCAACGTATCGCGCGATCACGTGTAATTCGAATCCTCTGAAGCAGCCGCACGGGATGACGTCATGTGGTGGCGCGAAGAAGGCGCGAATCATAAAAAGAATTATATGGCGTCATCAGAAATTGGTGAGGAGAGAAGAAGGAAGACGGGTAAATAAATAGATTGTAATATATAGAAAAGGATTATATATTGTTACATTAATTAAAAAATAGAAATATAAAAAAGAAAATATTTAAACATATAATATAAATAGTGTCTCAGCAGAATTCTCTCTCTCCCTCTCTCCCTCTCCCTCTCCCACTCACTCTCACTCCCTCTCCTTCTCTCTCTCTCTCTCTCTCTCTCTCTCTCTCTCTCTCTCTCTCTCTCTCTCTTTTACATCAATCGCAAGACAATTTGAACATTCTCGAACAGCTGATGGACTTCCCCTTTACTTTTCGCGACATCATACATACATACATACTCTTCCACACAACACCTCACATACACTCATATACACTCACGCTCTCGTGACCGACCCGAGTGCTTGGTTACACAGAACAGTAGTATCTCGACAACATTCGCTGAAACTGTTACGTATCGCCTCAATTCTCTATCTCTAAATGAACCGTACTATTCTCAACATTTTTTAGTTCTCTCTATACAAATAGGATATCAAAATACAATATAAAAAGAAAAAATATAATAATAATAATAATAATAATAATTTAATTTAATTTATTGCCACTTTCGTGTTACAATTTAACGATCAAATAATCTTTCCATTTCATTCCCATGATTGTGTCAGTGTAAGTCCCACCCTTCTAATGTATCCTGCTGTCTCTTAACAATTTTTTCTATTTTACAAGTGTTTCCTAATCTGTTCTATGTTATATAATCTTCTTTTATCACTATCTCCCATAGAATAGCCAAGTTTTTCCCTTCTCCTCTAATTACCTCTGCACAATTCCTGCCACTCTCTCAACTTACTTCACATGTTTCAATCGCGTGTTTCACTGTTTCTTCCTCTTTCTTACATACCCTTTCTTCTTTCATTAGCCAATATTTGCATGTTCTTGTTTCACTATCCTGTATGAATCTTCCTATCCTTTCCAATTCTCCTCTCCTTTTTTCATTTCCCCCCATAAGCATTTCGGCTTATCTCCTGGTTTCCTTGCCACCTCTTTTAATTCTCTTAGGAACTTTGACTCTTTTACTTTCATCTGTCTTTCTTGTTTTTGGATGTCAATTACTTATCTGTTCTAATTTTTAATCCACACTTCTTCCCCATTTAATCTTCTTCTTTTCCATTCTTCGTTTGACCATCCTCTCCCTTCCAAGAATTTGATTCGCATTCTTTCCTTTTTTCGTTACTTCATTTCCTCTCATTAGTCTTCTCCTACATTCATATCGTATCGATCCTTCTTCCGAGTTTATTAGTGTCTCTTCAAACTTCATTACCCTTACTTCCATTTTAATTGCTATGCCATCTCTTCCTGATTCTTTTAACAGCCAATATGTTGATGTTGATCTCTCCAATTTCATTATCCATCGTATGTATTTCGCCTGCAATTTTTCTATTTCCTCATACCTTCTCCATCCCCATATCAATGCTCCATACGCCACGGTGTTCCTAACTAGCGCATCAAACAGTTTCATTCTTCTTTCAGTCATCTCTGAATAATCTTTCTCCAATCCCCCCATACTTCTCCTAGTATCATATTCGCTTCCCTAACTACCTTCTTAATATGGTGTTTATCCTCGTTGTTCTCTCCCTCTCGTTCTATAATCTAAATATTTCAGTTCTCTTACTCTTTCTTCTTCATTCCAACGGAATCTTTCCTATTTTCTTCTTCCTCCTGCTTTCCTGCATATCATTATCTTAGACTTTTACACATTTATCTCCAAGCCTTTCTCCTTTATGTACCTCTCGAATCTATTTATCATATTCTTAGGTCCCTGTGCATTATTTACCATTAACACATCACCCGCGTATGAAATTGTTAAAATTTTCCTTCTACCTATTACGACTCCACCTTCCTGTTCTTTGCTCATTTCTTCTTTCCAGGTCTGCAAATGCGACATTGAAAAGTGTCAAGCTTAACGGGCACCCTTGTCTAACACCCTTTCCTGTTAAAAAAACTTTCCTATCAGTTCCTTCTTCATTCCTAAAGCGCATATAGTTCTGTCGTGCATTTCCTGTATCCGTATTCTTAGTTGTTCGCCTACTCCTCCTTCATAAAGTCTTTTCCAAATTTCTTCCCTTTCCAATCAATCAAATGCTCTCTTCAAATCCGTGAAAAACAGATATAGTTTCCGTCTTTCTTTTGAGGTTTCTATATCTATAACCATTTTAACTACCGCTATTGCGTCTACTGTTCCTTTCCTTCTCCTGAATCCCATATGCGTATCGTTTAATATCCCATTTTCCATTTGTTCTTCTAATTTTCTCCTTAGAATTTCCACGCATATCTTATAATCCGTGTCCATCTAAGTTATGCCCCTATAGTTCTTAACCATTTCCCTTTCTCCTTTTTTTTTCTTTTTGAATACAGAACTTACTATTCCTTCTTTCCATTCTTGCGGAAAGTCCCCTTTCTTCCATGTTCTGTTTATCACCTTTGTTTGATTACCTATATTTATGAAGATGATTGCGACCTCGATGTTGAATTAAAATATAATTTAAATGCAGGAGTTTAAATTTTAAGTCTGTTCGGCTTTTAATATCTTACATGATTTGAGTTGAAATCGACGTGAGCCAGATCGGTTTCTATCTATATTTACCTAATAAATTTTTATACAAAAGGACTTCATTTGTATATTATTTTTTGCTGTATTCAATAAAAATTGGAATTTTATGTTCATTAAGAATAGGTGTTTACCCTGTGATAATTGTTGGTTGCTTACTTATAATACTTACTCAAACAGACAGCCAACATTACTAAATTTCGAGAGACAGTAGACGAACCCCTCGTACTAATAAACGGCCCCGCAGAAACACTATTGCGCGACACGCAAGTCTTGTTAGAATTCATTATGGATATAAAGAAAGGAGTCCTAAACCTACGATTAATACCACCAGCACAAATCATAACGTACCTCGCTTCCGCATTAGCACATATTTCGAATGGACTAGACTTCACAATTGGAATAAAATTAGAAAACTAGCCGCCATTATCAAAATCCTCCAGCTCTCCACATTTTCGGATACCAAATCAATTACTGTAGTACTAGATATTTCATTGTTAATCGCGAAAAAAATTCTAATTGAGCAAGGTACGCCTGATACCCACGAAGATAAACGAATCGTTCTACGCGTATAGAACCCCTCGACTCGTACGAGGTACGTGACACCTTGGTGCAAGATTACATACAACTAAGCAAACAGGACCTAGCAAAATGTAAGACAATAAACGATCTGTACCTCTGCACCTCTAATCACCCGATGTTCAAAGCGATACCATACAGACCGTGCGAAGTACAATTGTACACAAAATTAACAAACACATGTAAAATGCGAATTATGACACTGAATCACACATTCCAGATAGAATTACAACTACCAGGCACGTGGATTTATATCGCACCGAAACCGATACAACTAGCAGTCTAATAACAATAAGAAACAAATATACAATCACTACCACCAAATTCACAATAGAAACTAGAAAACAATGCGGATTAGAAAGAACATGGTACTACTTACCTGACCACAATTTTTTTGTCATCAGATGAAATCACACTTTCACAGCCTACTGTAAGTTCGTACGGAAACACAAATTTCAAGCTTAAAAGGATAATCGAACACCCCGAAGAATTAAATAAAGTTAGCAAACAAATTAGAAGACTTACAAAAACGATTTAGAAAAACCCGAAATTATACCAACCGAGTATCACCAAGCTTCTTTATACCATCCACAGTAACGGGATTTATCACATGAGGACCCATGCCTAAAGTTGCATACGTTGCAAAGTAGGATGCCTTCGTTCTTCACCTTCCTCTTCACTGACAATCCCCCTTCCTCCTTGCACTAATCTGCTTCGAATTCTGCACAGATCATCCTCTCATTCTTTGGCCTCATAATTTGACTAAACCATATCACTTGATCGTGCATCGAACGTGAATCGTACCACTCTGAACGTGTATTGAACGTCTATCAAACGTGTATCATACCACTTTCAACAGCAATCGTACAACTTTCAACATCAATCGAACATGAATCGAACCACTTTCAACATCAATCGAACCACTTTCAACATCAATCGTACCACTTTCAACATCAATCGAACCACTCCGAACATGTATTGAACCACTTTCAACATGTATTGAACCACTTTCAACATCAATCGTACCACTTTCAACATCAAACGTACCACTTTAAACATCAATCGAACCACTTTCAGCATCAATCGAACATCAATCGAACCACTTTCAACATCAATCGAACCACTTTCAACATCAATCGAACCACTTTCAACATCAATCGAAGAACTTTCAACATCAATCGAACATCAGTCGAACCACTTTCAACATCAATCGAACCACTTTCAACCACAATCGAACCACTTTCAACATCAATCGAACATCAATCGAACATCAATCGAACCACTTTCAACCACAATCGAACCACTTTCAACATCAAACGTACAAAGTGGTACGATTGATGTTCGATTGATGTTGAAAGTGGTTCGATTGATGTTGAAAGTGGTTCGATTCATGTTCGATTGATGTTGAAAGTGGTACGATTGATGTTGAAAGTGGTATGATATACGTTTGATAGACGTTCAATACACGTTCAGAGTGGTACGATTCACGTTCGATGCACGATCAAGTGATATGGTTTAGTCAAATTATGAGGCCAAAGAATGAGAGGATGATCTGTGAAGAATTCGAAGCAGATTAGTGCAAGGAGGAAGGGGGATTGTCAGTGAAGAGGAAGGTGAAGAACGAAGGCATCCTACTTTGCAACGTATGCAACTTTAGGCATGGGTCCTCATGTGATAAATCCCGTTACTGTGGATGGTATAAAGAAGCTTGGTGATACTCGGTTGGTATAATTTCGGGTTTTTCTAAATCGTTTTTGTAAGTCTTCTAATTTGTTTGCTAACTTTATTTAATTCTTCGGGGTGTTCGATTATCCTTTTAAGCTTGAAATTTGTGTTTCCGTACGAACTTACAGTAGGCTGTGAAAGTGTGATTTCATCTGATGACAAAAAAATTGTGGTCAGGTAAGTAGTACCATGTTCTTTCTAATCCGCATTGTTTTCTAGTTTCTATTGTGAATTTGGTGGTAGTGATTGTACATTTGTTTCTTATTGTTATTATACTGCTAGTTGTATCGGTTTCGGTGCGATATAAATCCACGTGCCTGGTAGTTGTAATTCTATCTGGAATGTGTGATTCAGTGTCATAATTCGCATTTTACATGTGTTTGTTAATTTTGTGTACAATTGTACTTCGCACGGTCTGTATGGTATCGCTTTGAACATCGGGTGATTAGAGGTGCAGAGGTACAGATCGTTTATTGTCTTAAATTTTGCTAGGTCCTGTTTGCTTAGTTGTATGTAATCTTGCACCAAGGTGTCACGTACCTCGTACGAGTCGAGGGGTTCTATACGCGTAGAACGATTCGTTTATCTTCGTGGGTATCAGGCGTACCTTGCTCAATTAGAATTTTTTTCGCGATTAACAATGAAATATCTAGTACTACAGTAATTGATTTGGTATCCGAAAATGTGGAGAGCTGGAGGATTTTGATAATGGCGGCTAGTTTTCTAATTTTATTCCAATTGTGAAGTCTAGTCCATTCGAAATATGTGCTAATGCGGAAGCGAGGTACGTTATGATTTGTGCTGGTGGTATTAATCGTAGGTTTAGGACTCCTTTCTTTATATCCATAATGAATTCTAACAAGACTTGCGTGTCGCGCAATAGTGTTTCTGCGGGGCCGTTTATTAGTACGAGGGGTTCGTCTACTGTCTCTCGAAATTTAGTAATGTTGGCTGTCTGTTTAAGTAAGTATTATAAGTAAGCAACCAACAATTATCACAGGGTAAACACCTAATCTTAATGAACATAAAATTCCAATTTTTATTGAATACAGCAAAAAATAATATACAAATGAAGTCCTTTTGTATAAAAATTTATTAGGTAAATATAGATAGAAACCGATCTGGCTCACGTCGATTTCAACTCAAATCATGTAAGATATTAAAAGCCGAACAGACTTAAAATTTAAACTCCTGCATTTAAATTATATTTTAATTCAACATCGAGGTCGCAATCATCTTCATAAATATAGGTAATCAAACAAAGGTGATAAACAGAACATGGAAGAAAGGGGACTTTCCGCAAGAATGGAAAGAAGGAATAGTAAGTTCTGTATTCAAAAAGAAAAAAAAAGGAGAAAGGGAAATGGTTAAGAACTATAGGGGCATAACTTAGATGGACACGGATTATAAGATATGCGTGGAAATTCTAAGGAGAAAATTAGAAGAACAAATGGAAAATGGGATATTAAACGATACGCATATGGGATTCAGGAGAAGGAAAGGAACAGTAGACGCAATAGCGGTAGTTAAAATGGTTATAGATATAGAAACCTCAAAAGAAAGACGGAAACTATATCTGTTTTTCACGGATTTGAAGAGAGCATTTGATTGATTGGAAAGGGAAGAAATTTGGAAAAGACTTTATGAAGGAGGAGTAGGCGAACAACTAAGAATACGGATACAGGAAATGCACGACAGAACTATATGCGCTTTAGGAATGAAGAAGGAACTGATAGGAAAGTTTTTTTAACAGGAAAGGGTGTTAGACAAGGGTGCCCGTTAAGCTTGACACTTTTCAATGTCGCATTTGCAGACCTGGAAAGAAGAAATGAGCAAAGAACAGGAAGGTGGAGTCGTAATAGGTAGAAGGAAAATTTTAACAATTTCATACGCGGGTGATGTGTTAATGGTAAATAATGCACAGGGACCTAAGAATATGATAAATAGATTCGAGAGGTACATAAAGGAGAAAGGCTTGGAGATAAATGTGTAAAAGTCTAAGATAATGATATGCAGGAAAGCAGGAGGAAGAAGAAAATAGGAAAGATTCCGTTGGAATGAAGAAGAAAGAGTAAGAGAACTGAAATATTTAGATTATAGAACGAGAGGGAGAGAACAACGAGGATAAACACCATATTAAGAAGGTAGTTAGGGAAGCGAATATGATACTAGGAGAAGTATGGGGGGATTGGAGAAAGATTATTCAGAGATGACTGAAAGAAGAATGAAACTGTTTGATGCGCTAGTTAGGAACACCGTGGCGTATGGAGCATTGATATGGGGATGGAGAAGGTATGAGGAAATAGAAAAATTGCAGGCGAAATACATACGATGGATAATGAAATTGGAGAGATCAACATCAACATATTGGCTGTTAAAAGAATCAGGAAGAGATGGCATAGCAATTAAAATGGAAGTAAGAGTAATGAAGTTTGAAGAGACACTAATAAACTCGGAAGAAGGATCGATACGATATGAATGTAGGAGAAGACTAATGAGAGGAAATGAAGTAACGAAAAAAGGAAAGAATGCGAATCAAATTCTTGGAAGGGAGAGGATGGTCAAACGAAGAATGGAAAAGAAGAAGATTAAATGGGGAAGAAGTGTGGATTAAAAATTAGAACAGATAAGTAATTGACATCCAAAAACAAGAAAGACAGATGAAAGTAAAAGAGTCAAAGTTCCTAAGAGAATTAAAAGAGGTGGCAAGGAAACCAGGAGATAAGCCGAAATGCTTATGGGGGGAAATGAAAAAAGGAGAGGAGAATTGGAAAGGATAGGAAGATTCATACAGGATAGTGAAACAAGAACATGCAAATATTGGCTAATGAAAGAAGAAAGGGTATGTAAGAAAGAGGAAGAAACAGTGAAACACGCGATTGAAACATGTGAAGTAAGTTGAGAGAGTGGCAGGAATTGTGCAGAGGTAATTAGAGGAGAAGGGAAAAACTTGGCTATTCTATGGGAGATAGTGATAAAAGAAGATTATATAACATAGAACAGATTAGGAAACACTTGTAAAATAGAAAAAA
Source organism: Andrena hattorfiana (assembly GCA_944738655.2). Taxonomy (NCBI): domain Eukaryota; kingdom Metazoa; phylum Arthropoda; class Insecta; order Hymenoptera; family Andrenidae; genus Andrena; species Andrena hattorfiana. The sequence goes on from OX122895.1 coordinate 14,016,364, forward strand.
TTGTTAAGAGACAGCAGGATACATTAGAAGGGTGGGACTTACACTGACACAATCATGGGAATGAAATGGAAAGATTATTTGATCGTTTAATTGTAACACGAAAGTGGCAATAAATTAAATTAAATTATTATTATTATTATTATTATTATATTTTTTCTTTTTATATTGTATTTTGATATCCTATTTGTATAGAGAGAACTAAAAAATGTTGAGAATAGTACGGTTCATTTAGAGATAGAGAATTGAGGCGATACGTAACAGTTTCAGCGAATGTTGTCGAGATACTACTGTTCTGTGTAACCAAGCACTCGGGTCGGTCACGAGAGCGTGAGTGTATATGAGTGTATGTGAGGTGTTGTGTGGAAGAGTATGTATGTATGTATGATGTCGCGAAAAGTAAAGGGGAAGTCCATCAGCTGTTCGAGAATGTTCAAATTGTCTTGCGATTGATGTAAAAGAGAGAGAGAGAGAGAGAGAGAGAGAGAGAGAGAGAGAGAGAGAGAGAGAGAGAGAAGGAGAGGGAGTGAGAGTGAGTGGGAGAGGGAGAGGGAGAGAGGGAGAGAGAGAATTCTGCTGAGACACTATTTATATTATATGTTTAAATATTTTCTTTTTTATATTTCTATTTTTTAATTAATGTAACAATATATAATCCTTTTCTATATATTACAATCTATTTATTTACCCGTCTTCCTTCTTCTCTCCTCACCAATTTCTGCTGACGCCATATAATTCTTTTTATGATTCGCGCCTTCTTCGCGCCACCACATGACGTCATCCCGTACGGCTGCTTCAGAGGATTCGAATTACACGTGATCGCGCGATACGTTGCGATGTTAAATCGGAACGCTTTAGAATACTGTTAGCTTTAGAATGCTCGCTACATAATGGTTCGGATAAAATGTGTCTGTTTTCTACATAAAGGTTCGGTAGACCAGTGTGGGAGGGGATTAAAGTTATTATTTCTCTGCGTTGGGAAAAGAATGTCTGTTGATATGGAAAAGATTCTTTCTGCTGACGCCATATAATTCTTTCTATGATTCGCGCCTTCTTCGCGCCACCACATGATGTCATCCCGTACGGCTGCACCAGAGGATTCGAATTACGCGAGATCGTGCGATACGCTGCGACGTTAAATCGGAACGCTTTAGAATACTGTTTAGTTTTAGAATGCTGGCTACATAATGGTTTGGTAGATCGCTGTTTAAAAATTTTAGAATATCTGCGATTGTACCGCTATGTAGTGCTGTCTCTCTCCCTCCTCCGAATTTAGATTTATAACGAAGTATTGCTCTCTCTTTCCGTCCCGAAGACGTGGTTCGTAAAAGAAAAGAACGTCGATCTTTCCCGACATTGTCCGACATCATCCGATAAAAAATAATGGATTATGCTTGGTGACGCATGTTGGTTTGAAAAAAAATCCTGGGGGCCGTCCCCTCCCTGGGTTAGGTCTGAAAAAATTTTCGGGGTGGGCCAACGTCTGAAAAAGACTTTTCGGGGGTCATTCCCTCCCTTTGAAAAATTTCGGGGACGGTGGGTCAGGTCTCCGCGGCGGCTCGGCCCGGAGTGATCCCCTCCGCGGTTGCGGCTTCCCCCACTCCGCGGCTCGTGCGCGCGCAACCGCTCTTCCACTCCCCGCAGACCCCGCGCCCATGTTTCTCTCCGCCGCGCTCTCCCGCGCGCCCTCACTTCCCCCCGCTCCCGCGCTCCCCTCAGAGGACCTGGGTTGGAACCCGCCTAGCCTTACTACTATGAATACAACTCAATCAACGAATTAATTTCCATTATTGTTAATTACCTTTTGCCATTTTTCTGGCAGCTTATAAATACCACCGCGATAGAAATTCAGTAGCTTTGTACTGATTATGTAAATCCAGTCGGAAAGAATTTATTCATACACCTAATATTGTTGTTTAAATTTAGTTGTGTTGGCCGTTATTAAACTACGAATTTTTACCTCAATAACGAATTACGATCACATGTCGTACATTTTCTGCTACATTACCTTTTCGTTTAGGCCTTATTTAAAAACGAAATTTACGTACTTCTTGTCCTCTCACTTCAAATAATCCTTATTTAAGATTCTTCTTTAAAAAAAAAAATTTGTATCGCAGTTTCCTTCGATGCATGCCGACTTGCTTGTTCGTACGTTCGTAGTACAAGCGCAGTCGCCTACCGCGTAGCCAACGCTACCGCGGGAGCTCGGACGGAAGGCGCGCGCTCTGATTGGTCGGCGTTTATTGTTAATATCTCCTTAACGAAGCTTCGGACAATATTTTCGCTAAGGAAAAAGTTGTTTCAAATCACCCCCTGAGTTACCCCTTCCAAGGAACTCCGACATTTTTGGGACACCCTGTATATATATGGGAATGATATGCCGTTGGACAATAATTTGTAATAATAATTGCTTACAGTGGTTGCCGTAGATAATCCGTAAAACACTGATTTCTAATAATATGTATGCACTTTATAATCTTAAATAGCGTATGTTCCGCGGTGTTGTTTCCGTAGAAGAGGAGCTCCGGTCCCTCGGGCCCTCGTATTTATATGATTTACAGGATTGTTAGGTATGAAGGGTATGCGCGGTATGCACCTTGACCTATTTACGAAATATGCGTCGCTATAGGGCTTCCGGGGTTTTTATGAAATATGCGTCTATAATTAGAACGTGTTTGGTGATAGAATAGGACTTCCGGAGTTTTTACTTGGGCTTCTGAAAAGGGAACACTCAACCCATTTGATGGATTTTGGGTGGTTTGATTGGAAAGGGGTGAGTGTGGCTTTGATTTGGTGGGTCGTAGAGAGGGGGTGAGACGTGGTCTCGAATTAAGAGGGTTTTTTTGGGACGAGGGACTTGTTTAAAATTAGATATGAGGGAGGAGATCATGCCTTGTAGGGCGAAGAGGGGAAGGAGTTTTCGTAGTTGACCATCTCGAGATGGGGACCGCTAAGGTACATCGTCAAAATGATCAGTGATTGGGGAAAAGGGGTAAGACTTGAGTTTGAGGGATTTTGGTGGAGTTGTGGAGTAATTTATGAGAGAGATTATAAATAATACCGCGCGAAAAATAGTGGGACGTCACATAATTTTCGATCAAATCGGTCTTTCGCAACACAAGATATTCGCAGTTAAGTGGGACCACCTTTTTGACAAGCAGGTAAAAAGTTCACCTGTCGATATCTCGAAACCGTATGAATAGAAAATCTTTTGGAGGACGCTAGTTTCGGAATCAGCGGGCCATTATACATAAGAAAAAAATAGTGACATCTGCTGTGCAAAAATTCTTCTTTATTTTGTAAACTAGTGTAATTACGACCCGACTACCAATTTTCACAGGCGTTGTACGCTAACGCATCGCTTGTTGCATACTCTCCTGTACATTCCTCTCTTCGCTATGATACATTCGATCCACCCTCTGCCGCTCTTTTTGTCTTGCTCTCTCTTTCTCCTTTTGACAATTACCCTATCTCGCACTCGGTGCTTGTTTACGTCGTCACACTCGCACACGTTCCCATTTGCTTCCGGTTCTCTTCCTTTCTCGCTCTATCTCTCGCACTCTGTTTCACTCGTCGCTTTTTTGCACAGACACGCTAAATATTTTTTTTTTAGCGTGGAGAAATCTTCATGGACACCTCGGCCTCCTGGGGTAGGATATCGAGGTTGTGTCGGATTTTCACCGACTAAAACCCCACGGTGAACACGTCTGGTATGGAATTCCTAAAGTGAATTCTACTCGTAGTGGAGGGTACTCGTAATGACCATATAGTCTTATATAGACCATATAATTCCTATTTTATTTTATTTTATTTTATTTTCTTTTATTTTCTTATCTCTCAACGGCTCTTTAGGTTAGGTTGTAGAGCAGCACTTAATGCTGAACCTCGCCTACTCGCCATTGTAATTTAATTGTAATGGTGCAATAAAGTCATTTAATAATAATAATAATAATAATAATAATAGTGACTATCTATATATATATATATATATATATATATATATATATATGACTATAACGCACAATGACCATATAGTCACTATGATCATTGTGCGTTCCCCCTCCACTACGAGTAGGATTCACTTTAAGAATTCCATACCAGACGGTGACCACTCCTCAGCGCGCTTTCAGAGGACTTCACAATTATTTCCCACTACTAGAAGCAGAGGTGTCGTGAGCCAGTATGGCTTCCCAGTCATTCATTATTTTGAATATTAACGCCTTCGCATTTGACAGTATATCCGGTGGGAATGATTTCGCTAGAGCCCCCATACTCTTAAAGAATAGCATGGTGGGATCACGATCCTCTTCCCTGGACCCGTCAATGCGACTTAATAGTTTTTCTCGCTCCAAAGCCCTTTGTTGCCAGGCACAAATTACAGGATTGGAATCGATTTGATGCCTTTCCTTGACCCCACTGATATCACCTCTCCTTGATCGTTTCCTTGATGGAGCGATATTTTCTGTGCTGCCCTCCTCTGACGGTGTTTCCGGTTCCTCTAGGCCTGCCCGGCTCGTGGAAGGAGAGATACTCCCGATGTTTGGGGTTTCTGGGATGTCCACTGTATTGTCCCCTGGCGGTGTTTGCAACTCGTCTAGAAAACCTTCCGAGCAGGCCGCAGTCTCAATTACCTCGTATTATGGAGTGTTTTTCGAGATCTCTTCCATATTACTGTGGTACTATAATAAAATAAATAATATAATTTTTTGAAAATGTTGAAATTGATCGTATTTCAGAACTCATAGAGTGTGGAAAAAATACTTGCCTCCTCTCAAACGGGATCTTGTCCATAAACAATAATAGGCTCTTCAGCGACCATTCCTTTTTGGTTTTGGCTGCCGACACTGTGCCGCATTTCCCTTCCCTCTTCTTTCTCATATAAGTGTCCCTTATATTTCTCCACCTTTTCTTACAATCAGAAACTGAAATAATTGGATAATATATTTTTTGTAGATTCCTTGATACTAGAGAAACGTTCAGATCGTTGTCATGCATCGTTATCACACATTTTTGGATAAAATATTTCTCTGAAAAAATGGATGAGATTGAAGTGTTATCCATTTGGGTTTTACACAAAAGATGGAGTAGAAAACGAGCGAAGAGGAAGCATTGGGTTCCTCCCATAAACAGCATTAGACATGAAAAGTGAACTTTTCACGTATCTATTATTGCATGGACTTCTAAAAGATAGTCATAATTTTTTTAATCACTTTAGAATGTCTGCCACCTCGTTCGAGGAAATTCTCAATATTATACTGTCACGTCCCGGGTGAAGGTTTTTTTAGGGGAATGACATTTCAGGGGTAGGTAGAGAGGGAAGTTTGGCACGAAAATCAGTTTCGCGACACAAGGCAGGTTAGGAGGTTTTGGCACGAAAACCAGTTTCGCAACACAATGTAAGATGGGAGTTTTTGGCACGAAACCAGTTTCGCGACACAAGGCAAGATGGGAGTTTTGGCACGAAAACCAGTTTCGCGACACAATGTAAGATGGGAGTTTTTGGCACGAAAATCAGTTTCGCGACACAACGCAACCAGGGAAGGTTAATCAGTAATCATGTACCAGAGTGACACCCGTTACAGCACTGGTGGTTAGTATTAACGACGCGATAATTGGATTGAGATAAAAAGGCACGCATTAGATTTCTTCACAATAGGCGTCTTTATATGGGCCATGCAATGCTTAAGCGAAAGTAAACCTTGTAACGATTTTAGGCGTGGCGTTAACGCGAGTTACAGGTTTTCGGGATTGGTTCGAGTGGCGTGCGATAAAGAATTAAAATTCCAGAACAAGAATTTAACTTAATAGTGTTTATTCAAGGAAAACACTTTTAAATGATACACGAAAACGTAAATTAATGCCTTAATTCTAAATAAATTAAAGAAATTAATTATGTTGCGACACTCGGTCGTTACAAAAAGTAAAGCTGATCGTCTTGGGTTGCGACGCTTGGTCGGTACAAAAGAATACCCGGTTGAACGATCGAATTAGAGTAATGTAACTTAAATAATTAATAGCGACGTTTAGTCGAATGAAAGGAATTAGTTTATGGATAATGACTCTCGGTCGATAAAGGAATTAGTTTGTGGATAATGACTCTCGGTCGATAAAGGAATTAGCTTATAAATCTAGGAGATTGAATATGTTTAAGTTGAGAATCGTTGAGTTGTTTCATTAGTTCATCAGGGGCGGTATTGCCACCTGGAATAGTCTTGTTCCCTCGTCGCTCAGGAGTAATATTACTAACCTGAGAATAATAATGGTCAATAATTTAGCTTCAACAACTAAGTGTCCAGCAAAGCGGCCTCCAAGGCTGGAACCTCTCGCCAAACCTAGCGACTATGACCTTAGTTTGAACGATCAGCGCAGCCAAGTGTCCAGCAAAGCGGCCTCCAAAGTTGGAGCATTAAATTTATGTTGGAATCGGTTATTAACCTTAAATGATTCTTGTAAAGGCTTTATTGACTTCATGAATCTGAATGATGATCTCTGGGCTTCCTTGCCCGTATTTATACATATTCGGGGAACTGGGAGCGCACCAATAGGAACGGAGTTCGACTATTACGCGTCAATCATTCTCGTCTCGCTCGATCCGTTCTCCAGTCAGTCTACTGAGCGAGTGGAGAGCGCAGGCGCGCGCGTGGAACGCTCGGTTCCCTCTCTCATTTGCCATGCACAAATTACAATCACTGCTTCTGATCCTTACTCTCGTCGATCCGTTGATCGACTGAGGATCGCGCATGCGTTCGATTCTCTCACTCCTTTACACTCAATTCTCTCTTTCGACACACTCGCGACTCGCGGTATCCTGAGCTAATATTAATATTAATCCTAAACACTCTTTATAAACGTAAGAATAATAAGAATATAATAAGAATATAAGTATTTAAATATTATTAATTAAGTTTATTAACAAAAAAGAAAAGGGGCATGTTTGGGGGTTTGTTACATCTCGCCGCCCGGGGTAATCTCTCGTCCTCGAGAGATTGGGTTTTGGGGAATGGTCATTTCAAAAGGGTGAAGGGGAGGGCTTGGGCTGTCCACTTCCTCGTCCATGTATTGGAATTTTTGAATATCGTCATCCACTGTCAATCTCTCTCCTGTGGTTGGAGGTGGTGCATGTCCAGAACCGAAGAGAAATATGTATTTCCAGGCTCGTTGTCGAGGGTCAGAGGGGGATAATTTAATATAATCGCACCAATTGATTTGAGGAATGTCTATTTTATTTAACTCTCGCCATTGGGTTTCTATTCTTTTTGTTTTTATTCTTTTTGTTCCCGCACGACGATGTGTCATTGTGATTATTTTAAATTTTGACTTTGCAAAAATTCTCGCTATTGATTGCTAAACTGATCTGTATCAGCCACTGTCGATTACTATTCTGCGCGCAATATTGATCATCTCGGCTTTGTTCTCTCATCTCCGCGACCTATTCTCTCGCGACCTACCTTTTTTTTTATTGACAGGATTGATACGGAGATCCACTGCGCAGTTTGGAAGGAAAATAAAATTTATTATTTTATTATTTTGTGATCACCATTCGGTGATCACGTTTATTGCTCCCCCGTTACGGAGGATCCCCTCGTCCACACCTTCATCATCGAAATTAAAATACATTTCAATGCACTCGGGGCATCTCCTCGCGTAATATACTGTATACAGTGATTTATTGCAAAATTTGCAATCGCGGAAGGCTAGGGCATTGTTTTGCAAAGTTGCTATATGGTTAAATGCTTGTGGATATGAGAATCTGCGATTTTCGGGTAAATGCTCATAGCATTCTCGGCATATTCTTCTTTTAAATGCGTCATATCGATCCTCATAGATCAGCCCTGGTCCTTGAAGGCATACTAGCCGCAATAATTTTATGTAAATTGTTGGGTATTTTTCGGGCAATATCCCGTCCCACGGTCCATAGTATTCCTCGTCCATGTCGGTCGGACGGAAAGCACGAGAGTGGAATACCGGCATTCTTTTAAAATCAAAAGTTCCGCTTATTAATTTCATTGATTTAATAAATTAATTTATTCTTTTCGATTCTTTTACTCACTTTTCTTTTATATATATCACCTTCTCTATTATTTCTCTATTAGCACTTATATTTTTCACTTAATATTGAGTGAAATCTTGATGCGTACTAAATTTTTGAACTGATTTCGTCCTAATTAATCCCGCGGATCTCCCCACTTTTCGAAGTCATGGCTCTACATCATTACCAATCTGATTATGGTCCCTAGTATTATTATGGTTTGGTGAAATGTAAGCCTTCTTAATCCTATCCTGATGTACGATTCTAGTAAGACGGGGACTTATTGCCAGTTTCACGTTATTATTCTCTAGTACGTCCATAATCACATACGGTCCGTCATATTCATTACTAAATTTGTTCCTTTTTGGTTTTAATAGCATTACTTTTTCGCCTTTATGATATTGGACGGATGATACTTTCTTATCATAATAGTGTTTTTGTCTAAATTTGGAGTTTTCTAAGTTATATCTGCTTATTTCACGAATATTTACCAATTTATTCATCAAGTTATCGACAAAATCTGGATATGTGTTTAACGAATCATTTGGTGCCATGCTAGATGGTTGTCTAGCCTTTTTTCCGTAAATAAGTTCATAAGGAGTATACTTTGTACTTTCATGTACACTAGTGTTGTAAGAAAACATTGCTTGTGGCAACCACTGATCCCATTGTTTTTCTTTTGTTATATAGTGTTTTAAATATTCGATTAGTACATGATGACTTCTTTCTAGCGAGCCATTTGATTGGGGATGAAATGCGGATGTTTTATATTGTTTGATGTTGAAGACTTTGGCAAATTTTTTCATAACAGACCCGATAAATGAAGAGCCTTGATCTGTCAAGATTGCCTTGGGACATCCATACTGACATATAAAGTTTTTCATAAAAGCTTCAGCTATTTCTTCGCTCGTGAATGATACTAATGGTATGGCTAATGAATATTTAGTTAAATCATCCTGTATCGTGAGTATGTAGCTATTTCCTGCTCGAGTATATGGTAATGGCCCTACAATGTCCATAGATACCTTATCGAACGCGTCCAATGGTGTGTCTGTTATCACCATAGGTTCTCTCGTTTTTACTCGTACTAATTTTTGTCTTTGACAACTCATACAGGTTTTAATGTATTGTTTAATATTTGCTTTCATATTTTTCCAATAATATAAACACCTGATACGCTCATATGTTTTCGTTATTCCTTTATGGCCTCCTACTGGTGATTCATGATTTTCTTTTATTATTGTTACCCTATCTTGTTCCATAGGTAATTGTATGGTTCCGTTACAAATAGTTATTGTGATATTGGTCTGTAATAATTTTAATTTAATTATATTCCTTATTTTTTCCCATAATGCATTATTACTTTCTTTATATAATGATATTTTCTTAATTCCCCATTCTATGAGGTTATGGCATAGGTTTCCTAATACAGTGGCATATGTCTGTATCGTCGGAGGATCCTGTATTACCATTCCTAAAATTAATTGACTTCCTTCTGAAATTTTTATTACTTTTCCTATTTCGAATGGGATTTCTGAGGTTATTGTAAGCATCTTTCTTTCTTTCAACTCTATTCCTGACTTCTCCACTGGATTGCCTTCTGTATTAATGAATATTGCTAATGTCTCTCTTCTCATCCATAAATGATCATTTATTTCTATAAATTTACATTTAATTGGAATGTTGCTTATTATCCTGGGTAATCCCTTTTGTTTGATATTCCTTTTCCTTGGTTTGGTAGATTTAATAAATTTATTTTTATTTTTATTTGTATCTTTAGGGGTTTTAGGAAGTATTTTATAATTCCCATTTCCTTCTCTTTTTAATATTAATGGCGATACTCGTCCTGATTCTGTTCCGCTGGATTTAAAATTTTTTTCTTTTTTAGGAGGGATGAGTTTGATGCTGCTACTACTACTGCTAGAAGAATTTATTTTAGGGGGGTCACGATATACGTGGGTTTTAGGAACTTCTATTTCTTCATCTATTTCCATTATTTCATCCTCATTAACTATTCGTTGATTTATAATTGGTTTTGTTAAAATTTCGCCTCGTCTTTGTTGGTTCGTGGGTGATATTATCTCGACCTCCATTTTAGATGTTCCTGGTCTTTCTAAATCAATGACTGATTTAGGCGGAGGGTGTACCTCGACTGACACCTGAATATCCTTGTTTATTTCGAAACTATCTGTTGACCGTTTAGTTTTTAAGGGTTCATTGACTAATGATTCTCCTTCTTTTGTCTGTTTTCGGACTGGTCGACCTGTCGATGAGGTTGTCGTAGTCTGATGTTTTCGCTTTAATTTTCGTTTAATTTGGTAGTGATCTTTTATCAGGTCATCAGAATCGGTTGAGTCGCCCGTGTCACTTGCATCACCTGGTCTTATTTTTTTCTGAGTTGGTCTGCCTGGTGGTGATGTTGTTGTTGTTTGACGTTTCCGCTTTAATTTTCGTTTTATTTGATAATCATACATCATTGGATCTTCAGTGTCATCTGAGTCATCTGAGTCCCATGATGAAGCATCTCCCTTGGGTTGTTTTAATGGTCGTGGATTCCCAGATTCTGTATTAGTGGTCATCTGTGATCGAGTTCGTTTTTCGCTTGCTTGTAGAGGAAGAGTAGGTATTGGATTCCTTGATAGGGCATCAGCGTTGGTATTATATTTCCCGGGTTTGTAAATGATTTCGTAATCATATTCAGCTAACCTAATTTTCCATCGCATCAACCTTGAAGTTAGGTTTGCCAATTTATGCAGCCATTCTAGAGGTTTATGGTCCATTATTAATTTACATTTCTTGCCATAGACGTAGGGTCTAAAATGTTCCATGCCGTATACTAGTGCTAGTAATTCACGTTCAGTCGGTGCGTAACGTGTTTCGGCATTGTTTAGGACTCTGGAGGCATATGCGATCGGAAGGTCCTTTCCAATTTCTCCTTGACTGAGGACGGCTCCCACGGCGTATCCAGAAGCGTCCGTTGTAATAATAAATGGAGCGTCAAAATTCGGATATTGTAGTATAGGCTCGCGGCATAACGCGTCCTTTAATATCTCGAATGCTTCTTGTTGTTTGCTCGTCCAAACGTAATTATTATTTTTCCTTGTTAGATCTGATAATGGTTTAGCTATTTTCGAGAAATCTTTTATAAATCTACGATAGTACCCAGCCAGTCCAAGGAACTGTCTCACATTCTTAATTGTTTTTGGTAATGGAAAATCCTTAACAGCTTCTAATTTTCTTGGATCTGGTCGAACTCCATTCTCACTAATAATATGTCCTAAATACGCTACCTCTTTCTTTAAAAATTCACATTTATCTGGTTGCAGACTTAAGTTTGCTTCTCTAAGTCGTTTCATTAACTTTTCGAATTTGACTGCATGCTCCTGAAGTGAGCGAGCATAGATTACTATGTCGTCTAAGTACACGAATAATTCTACACCCTGTAATCCTGTAAGAACTTGATCCATCAATCTTTGAAATGTGGCAGGGGCGTTTTTTAGTCCAAACGGCATTCGGTTAAATTCATAGTGTCCATAAGGAGTGGAAAATGCTGTTTTATGTTTATCATCTGGATGCATCGGAATTTGATGGAATCCTGAAGCTAAATCAAATACTGAGAAATATTTAGCACTACCAAGTTGATCCAATATATCTAGTATATTCGGCAATGGATATGCATCTCCTATTGTTTCGTCATTTAGATCACGGAAATCTATTACTACTCTCCATCTTTTGTTTCCTTTACTGTCTGGTTTCTTCGCGACTATCCATACTGGGGAATTATAAGGAGAAAATGAAGATTTAATAATATTATTATTTAATAATTCGCATATTTGTTTATTAATTTCCTCCTTATGCACCTGCGGGTATCGATACTGTTTAGTGTTTATTGGTATTTCAGTTTTTGTAATTATTCTGTGTTTAATTACACTTGTAGCTTCTAGTCCTGTTCCAGGGAGATGAAATCTATCAGAATGTCGTCTAATTAACTTTTCTATATTTTCTTTTTCTTCAGGATTTAAATGATTAGTACGGAGTAATTTTAATACTCGTTCAACATGCTCTGGGGTTTCAAGAATTTCTGGCATCTCTACTTCCTCATAAGGTTCTATTTGTATGGGTGGTATCGCTAATGTTATCTCCTTATTGGATGTATTAATAACATAAAGATTAGCTAACCCATTATTATTGGTAACCAGAGAATTTCCCATAAGGATTTTAGGATGTAAGTTTAATTTAGGTACGTATCCGGTTTTAAGATCTGAGGCGAGAACTTTAACTTGCACTTGACACCTTGATCGGTTCGGTATGGTTACCTTGCAATTTTCGAATGGTAAAATATAATCTCCTACTACTACAGCTGATTTAGCATAATCTATTCTGGCTCCAATTTCTTTGAAAAATGTCGTACCTAATAATCCATCTTGTGCGATAGGCAATGTTTCGACAACATGGATCTCTACTTCGGTGTTTAGAAATTTAACTTTAATATATCCTATAGTGGGAAGAATACTATTAGCTATTCCTTTTAATTCGTATACAGCATCTGTATAAATTGGAATGTCAAGGGAAATAGATTCTTGTTTAATTATGCTTAGATCGGCACCAGTATCTATCATCATTTGGATTTCAGGTTTGTTAAATTCTGGCCCTGATAGAGTAAGGTTTGGCGATTTTCCAATTCTTAACATTTGCAAATTAAGTGCACCCTGTTTTTGTGCTGAAGCTTGTTGTGTGTTATCTGAAGCTTTAGGTGTTTCTGGTTTAGAGTTTACAGTGCCTTCACGATTCTTATTATTGTTGTATATTCTCTTACGGCATTGTTCGATAGTATGACCCTTGATTTTACAATATCTACATTCTATCTGCGATGTTGGACGCGATACTGAATTATTTTGTGGATTTAACAGTCTACATTCTTGAATAGTATGTCCCACTCGTCGGCAATGATTACAAAATTTTGACTGCCAGGATATCTGTGATATTTGTCTCTCAGGGAGTTTACTACTACAATTCGTTGTTGTATGGCCGTAACCAAAACAATTAGTGCATTGCACAGAGTATGACAGACCTTCCGCGAATCTATTCCTCATTAAATTATCCTGATTTTCTGCTTCTGCTTTGATCGCGGCGGTAATAGCACTATCCAAATCAGCGAAGTCAACTGTTCGCATTCTCGCGTAAACCTCCGGTCTCAATCCTGTCAAAAATGTTCGAATTGCATTTACTTCCGCAGTTTGATTATACTGCTCGACATTCTGAGGAACTTCCGTTTCGTGACACGTCTTTATTTGTTGGAGGATTTCTGACACACGGCTACTGTAATCGACAGTTGCTTCGTCCGGCAGCTGAGCGATTCTGGACATATCACCGTATAATTGAATTGACGAATGTAATGGAGCAAAGCGAGAATTAAGTACTCTAATGAGTTCATCTATGGTATTGTAATCTCCATTTAAAACAACTCGTGAGGCTTGGCCATATAGTTTATTTTTTATAATCTGTACTAGTCCATACTCGGCGTTTGGTGCGACCATATTTTTCGCGTTTTTACAACATTTTGTAAATTGATACATAGAAATATTTCGTCCATCGAATGCCGGAACCGTATCTGCGGCATCTCTAATTCTAATCTGAGGGTGGCGCATATTTTCCTGATCTACGTGCAGGTTTTGCATTTCGACTACCACATCGTTTAAAGGATTGTTTTGCGCCATGATTGGAACGCTTACTTCGCAATTTATCAAAGAAGAAAAATTCTCGTTCTTCGCTATAGGAGGGTTACTCCTTTGCCACACAATTCGCGGTTTTGCAAATCAACTATCCCACCGCTGCCACCAAAAATTTCTCCTGTAACGATTTTAGGCGTGGCGTTAACGCGAGTTACAGGTTTTCGGGATTGGTTCGAGTGGCGTGCGATAAAGAATTAAAATTCCAGAACAAGAATTTAACTTAATAGTGTTTATTCAAGGAAAACACTTTTAAATGATACACGAAAACGTAAATTAATGCCTTAATTCTAAATAAATTAAAGAAATTAATTATGTTGCGACACTCGGTCGTTACAAAAAGTAAAGCTGATCGTCTTGGGTTGCGACGCTTGGTCGGTACAAAAGAATACCCGGTTGAACGATCGAATTAGAGTAATGTAACTTAAATAATTAATAGCGACGTTTAGTCGAATGAAAGGAATTAGTTTATGGATAATGACTCTCGGTCGATAAAGGAATTAGTTTGTGGATAATGACTCTCAGTCGATAAAGGAATTAGCTTATAAATCTAGGAGATTGAATATGTTTAAGTTGAGAATCGTTGAGTTGTTTCATTAGTTCATCAGGGGCGGTATTGCCACCTGGAATAGTCTTGTTCCCTCGTCGCTCAGGAGTAATATTACTAACCTGAGAATAATAATTGTCAATAATTTAGCTTCAACAACTAAGTGTCCAGCAAAGCGGCCTCCAAGGCTGGAACCTCTCGCCAAACCTAGCGACTATGGCCTTAGTTTGAACGATCAGCGCAGCCAAGTGTCCAGCAAAGCGGCCTCCAAAGTTGGAGCATTAAATTTATGTTGGAATCGGTTATTAACCTTAAATGATTCTTGTAAAGGCTTTATTGACTTCATGAATCTGAATGATGATCTCTGGGCTTCCTTGCCCGTATTTATACATATTCGGGGAACTGGGAGCGCACCAATAGGAACGGAGTTCGACTATTACGCGTCAATCATTCTCGTCTCGCTCGATCCGTTCTCCAGTCAGTCTACTGAGCGAGTGGAGAGCGCAGGCGCGCGCGTGGAACGCTCGGTTCCCTCTCTCATTTGCCATGCACAAATTACAATCACTGCTTCTGATCCTTACTCTCGTCGATCCGTTGATCGACTGAGGATCGCGCATGCGTTCGATTCTCTCACTCCTTTACACTCAATTCTCTCTTTCGACACACTCGCGTCTCGCGGTATCCTGAGCTAATATTAATATTAATCCTAAACACTCTTTATAAACGTAAGAATAATAAGAATATAATAAGAATATAAGTATTATTAATTAAGTTTATTAACGAAAAAGAAAAGGGGCATGTTTGGGGGTTTGTTACAACCTTGTAAACACTATAGGAAGTCTCTGCGTTCGTTGACAGAGATCAGCTGTTACCGTAGCTTGTTATGATTTGAAGGTTCTGTAGCCGAAGGATCGATGGAATAATTCGAAGCGTTATTGAAAATAAGAACGTTTATATATTCTTTTAGCACGAGAATATGTTATGCACTGTTAGAAATAGCTTGGTAGATTAATATAATAATGCGTTAGACATTAAGCATTGGCACACTGACATTTATATAAATGGTAATCAATAACAATATATGTGTGTGTGTGTGTGTGTGTGTGTGCGTGCGTGCGTGCGTGCGTGCGTGCGTGCGTGCGTGCGTGCGTGCGTGCGTGCGTGCGTGCGTGTGCGTGTGTGTGTGTGTGTGTGTGTGAGATGTATGATTATTAGCAATAAACAGTAATATGAAAGGTGATATGCAATTCGTAACAAGAATTATAATAAAAGCAATAAACGTTTGACAATAGATATTATAAATATGCGTTAAGCATGAGCAAAGAAAATGATATAACACAATAAGCAATAGATAGTCAATATAAAGCAGTAAGTAATAATACGAAATATGAAAAGCATAAGCAATACAGAATAATATTTATATGAATGAGGATGATATGCAATCTTAAATGGTAATCGTAATTGCTTACAGTCGATGTCGTAGATTTATATTTTGTAGTGCACTGAATTGAGATATTCACTTAATAAATATACTTGATCCTTAGAAAGGATTCTGTCGAAAAGTCCACTTGATCCTTAGAAGGATTCTGTCGAAAAGTCCACTTGATCCTTAGAAGGATTTTTCTAAGGACTTTTCTCGAAAAGTCCTTCCAACCTCTGGGGCCCTTGTATTTATGTGTTTCGCAGGAATGCCCGGTATGAGGGGTATGCGCGGTATGCACCATGATTCATGTGCGAAATATGTGGTCTATAATTAGCCGTGTTTATGATTCATGCGCGAAATATGCATCGCAATAGGACTTCCGGGGTTTTTGTTTGGGGCGTTTGAAAAGGAATACTCAACCCATTTGATGGATTTTTGGTGTTTTAGTTGGAAAGGGGTGAGAGTGGCTTTGATTAGGTGGGTCGTAGAGAGGGGATGAGATGTGGTCTCCATTTAAGAGAGTTTTTGGTACGAGGAACTTGTTTAAATTTAAATTTGATGGAGGAGATGATGCCTCGTGGGGCGAAGAGGGGAAGGGGTTTCATACTTGACCATCTCGAGATGGAGACCGCTAAGGTACATCGTCAAAAATGATCAGTGATTGGAAAAAGGGGTAAGATTTGATTTTTAGGGATTTTGGTAGACTTGTGGCGTGGTTTATGGGGAACACTTTAAATTATACCGCGCGAAAAATAGTGGGACGTCACAATACACAGTTTAATTTTGTAAAATGATACAAATATGGGTGCCAGTGTATCACCCAGAGAGAGGCTGTCATTAACACTGAGGTAATGATTTCTTCTTTTTAACACTTCTGTGGCAAACGTTTTTCGCAACTCTAATATTTTTCACTAAGTCGTTTGTTGAAACAATCAGAATAACATTTATTGACAGGTACCTTGCCACAGGTGGTTCCATGACAAATCTGCACTATTCATGTACAGTTGGGGTCTCAACAATAAGCAAAATTATCAAAGAGGTCTGCGAAGCTATTTTGAATGCCATGAAGGTTAAATGTATAGGTGAACCAGATAAGGAGAGGTGATGCCAAATAGCAGAAAGTTTCTGCAAAAATAGCAATTTTTCGAAATGGTATAGGTGCCATTGATGGGAAACGTGTCTGCGTTATTAAACCTGAACATAGTGGCCCATTATACTATAACTACAAAAATCACTTTTCGATACAATTACTAGCAATTTGCAATTCAAATTATTGGTTTACATACGTGGATATTGGTGATTTTGGGAAAAATAATGATGCCGCCATTTTCAAAAATTCGGTATTTAATAAAAAATTGCGAGAGGAAAGTGTAAATATCGGCGAATTTCGCGGGGTTCATAAAATGTTGTTAGAGTTAGATGTCTAACAATGTCTCTGGGCATGTCACATGTAAAATAATTTTATAACAATAATTTAATAATGTTTCATATCGTTACGTCAATGTTAATATCTCTTTGGGCGATATATTGCCCCACATATTTGTGTCATTTCGCAATATTGAACTATACAGGGTGTCCGCGGGAAGAGTGGACAGCTGGATATCTCCTAAACTATTGGAGACAAAAATATTTAAAAAATAGGGAATTGCATGGTTCGAGGGGGCCAACTTATTAGCGCGGACGAATTTTTTTTTCGATTATCATTTTACAAGATACGATGGTCAAGTTCGGTTTTTTAAATGGAACTATTTTTTCTGAAGACCTGAGTTGATAGTGCGTTCTAAGACAAATTCAATAAGCTTTAATGTATACACTTGATTTCCACAGGTTTTTGAGATATTGCGCTTGCAAATTTTACTGATTTTCCCTGGAAGAAAACTCGCTGGAATAGCAAGGACCGGGGACGGTCTTGCTGGCGCCACGGGTGGCCTTGCCTGTTGAAACAGATACCTACCTGCCAAAGGTCTACGCCAGGAATGGCAGGCCCAAAGGCTGGACAATTCTTTTCCGTCAGAAATGCTACTTAGGTAGGTACATCTGCGGTATCGAGAAGCGCACCGTTACTTTTATTTCGCACTTGCTTCTACGCTCGGATGGCCGGTTCTTTTGGGAGGGATGTAAGTTCAATTGGTTAGGTTAGGAGGTGTGAAAGTTGCTAGACTAAATTTCAACCATAGGGAGCAGATTATATTAGAACCAATCGAATTTGCATCCCTCACAAACGGCTGCTCTCTTGAAGAGGCCCTCTTCACAGCAATACCTCCTCCCCAGTGCCCACCTTCTCTCGCACAGAATACGATGACGCATGCTTTTGTTTTGATATTAAAGCTCGTGTTTATATTCGAGAGGACCACGTGTCAACAGCGGGCTACCATTTTTCTTCCCGTGTCTCTCTACGAGGCGTATTGACGGTGGATTGTAGGAGCGTAGATGTCTGGATGCCAGTTATTGAATTCAGGAGACGATAGAAACACTTTATTACAAAACACACATGTAGTATAATTAAAGTAAATCGTATTCCTCTCGGGAAGGAATACTGATAATCATCGAACTTGCGCCCTACTTCGCGCAGACCGATTACACGGAGGGTACTCAAGTCACACACTGCACAAATGATAAGCCGCGTCTAGACGTTGCGAGGCTGCAGCGCGAGGCGTGCCTCGCGGAGTGAAAAGTCTGGAGAGTCCTTAGCTCGCCTTGGTCACTTTGCAAAGCAACCTCGTGCTGCTGCCGTGGCGAGGACAACACCCCGTCACCCAACAGGGTCGAAAGCCATAAAATTCGAGGGGCACTGCGGGATGTTGTCCTCGCCACGGGGTGACGGGCGTACCACCAGAATTACCCTGTATCGGTTTAAGAAATAAAATAATTCTTTATTCCTTATCGTATGGATATGGAAGTGTCGCCGATGGGTTCCTTGTGGTTTTCTGATGAAAATCATTTCAAATGTCGTGTAAATCGGACAACTTTTACATAGGGAATACAAATAGCTAGTGTCAAAGTAGTCCGATTTGCATGATATTTGGTATGATTTTCATCAGAAAAACATAAGGAATCCATTGGCGTCACTTCCATTTCGATATGATGAAGAAAAGAATTTCTTAATACGCTGTAAGGGATATTTCACCCTCGACTGCGGGGGCTCGACCTCAATTCGCTACGTTCGACCCAGGAACATACCTTTTTCCGAAAAAAAGCCATAAAAATCGGGTAAGGCAACGCGAAGGGCTGCCCTCGCCACGGGGTACCAGGCCGCATCTTTTTGACGGGCGCAGCTCCAGAATCAGCCGGTACATACCTTTTTAAGAAATATAATAATTCTTTATTCCTTATCGTATGGATATGGAAGTGTCGCCGATGGATTCCTTGTGGTTTTTTGATGAAAATCATTACAAATGTCGTGTAAATCGGACAACTTTTACATAAGGAATACAAATAGCTTGTGTCAAGGTAGTCCGATTTGCATGATATTTGGTATAATTTTAATCGACGGAACGCCAGGAATCCATTGCCGCCACTTCCCCTTCGATACGATGAAGAAAAGATACAAACATTTGAAATCCTGAACAGTTCTCACTTCTTAATGATATTCCAAACCCTTCGAGGGTCGAAAGCCATAAAATTCGGTGAGGCACTGCGGGGTGTTGTCCTCGCCACGGCAGCAGCACGAGGTTGCTTTGCAAAGTGACCAAGGCGAGCTAAGGACTCTCCAGACTTTTCACTCCGCGAGGCACGCCTCGCGCTGCAGCCTCGCAACGTCTAGACGCGGCTTATCATTTGTGCAGTGTGTGACTTGAGTACCCTCCGTGTAATCGGTCTGCGCGAAGTAGGGCGCAAGTTCGATGATTATCAGTATTCCTTCCCGAGAGGAATACGATTTACTTTAATTATACTACATGTGTGTTTTGTAATAAAGTGTTTCTATCGTCTCCTGAATTCAATAACTGGCATCCAGACATCTACGCTCCTACAATCCACCGTCAATACGCCTCGTAGAGAGACACGGGAAGAAAAATGGTAGCCCGCTGTTGACACGTGGTCCTCTCGAATATAAACACGAGCTTTAATATCAAAACAAAAGCATGCGTCATCGTATTCTGTGCGAGAGAAGGTGGGCACTGGGGAGGAGGTATTGCTGTGAAGAGGGCCTCTTCAAGAGAGCAGCCGTTTGTGAGGGATGCAAATTCGATTGGTTCTAATATAATCTGCTCCCTATGGTTGAAATTTAGTCTAGCAACTTTCACACCTCCTAACCTAACCAATTGAACTTACATCCCTCCCAAAAGAACCGGCCATCCGAGCGTAGAAGCAAGTGCGAAATAAAAGTAACGGTGCGCTTCTCGATACCGCAGATGTACCTACCTAAGTAGCATTTCTGACGGAAAAGAATTGTCCAGCCTTTGGGCCTGCCATTCCTGGCGTAGACCTTTGGCAGGTAGGTATCTGTTTCAACAGGCAAGGCCACCCGTGGCGCCAGCAAGACCGTCCCCGGTCCTTGCTATTCCAGCGAGTTTTCTTCCAGGGAAAATCAGTAAAATTTGCAAGCGCAATATCTCAAAAACCTGTGGAAATCAAGTGTATACATTAAAGCTTATTGAATTTGTCTTAGAACGCACTATCAACTCAGGTCTTCAGAAAAAATAGTTCCATTTAAAAAACCGAACTTGACCATCGGATCTTTTAAAATAATAATCGAAAAAAAAATTCGTCCGCGCTAATAAGCTGGCCCCCTCGAACCATGCAATTCCCTATTTTTTAAATATTTTTGTCTCCAATAGTTTAGGAGATATCCAGCTGTCCACTCTTCCCGCGGACACCCTGTATATGATATTAAGAATTTTCATGAATGAGGTGGCAGACATTCTAAAGTAATTTAAAAAATGTATTGCTATCAGTTAAATGTTTTTGAAATAATACATGAAAAATTCCTTTTTTAATGTCGTACACGTTTTATGTAAAATCTAAATTCACAACAATTCAATCTAATCCATTTTTTAAGAGAAATATTGTGTCAGAAAATGTGTGACACGAGAAAATATTTTCAATTAAAGAAAAAATGATCGACACGTATCGCGATACGTGTGGCACCGCGTGCCGTATGAAGGGGTCCACCCTTTACAACGTTTCGTTTCCCGACTTCATACGAAAATTATCATGACGCCGACGCTTGCAGGATACACGAAATCAGTATCACGATACGAAAATTGTCATGCGAACGTCTCTATAAACAATGTATAATCGGTATCCACCATACAAGTAGCATACGTGTATCGCCGTGTTAATCAAATTGTAGGCAGCTCGCGAGACAAGTATCGCATACATGTATCCCCGTGTGAAAGATCTCTTATAATTTATCTGTTATTAGAAACAAATTTGAGGTGGACGTATGGCAATTTCGCGGACTATACTTTAATTATTAAAAAAAGAATACTTTTCGATTGCATTATTAGCCCTAGTTGATGATTGATGCAAATAAATATAATTTAAGGATACATTACCTGTTCTCTTCACTTTGGCGGATATTTCTTTCCATAGATTGTCCTTCCCTTCGCAGGTTTTGTGATCATTTATACCAGAATTATAAATCACAGGGTGAGCTGACACCGCGTGTATTAATTTTTTGTCCTCCGCATGCGAAAACAGTACTGGTGGCAACTGGGGGGCCATTTCAGAAACACTGACACACACTAACATACGGGGTAAACTGTGGGGCACTTTTCACTAATGTGAACCGCACAAATATGTTTTCCGTATTGACGAACTGTCGCTGTAAGTCGCAGTTTAAATATTATTTCCTTCAGGGCGTACACCCTCCTGAAGGGGGGGGGGGAGGGGGTGCGACACTCCAAATATTATTGGTCGGGAGAAATGCCACCTTCGCAAATCGTAGGCATAGAGGTGGAAAAATACAGTAATACAATAAGAACCCGATTTTCCTGGTTTTCCCCGGGCGTGAGCCCCATGATGTAGCCATCAGCGTGATGCCCTAAAAGGGACTGTTAGCGGGCCACGGTTTACTACCGCTTTACGACACCAGACATTTGGTTCCCAACACGATATAAAGTAATTAGAAAACATTTGCCAAATAACTTGTAGACCTGCAGGACAGTTTTTAGGTTTAATCCTCAATTGCTACAAGCTACACCCTCTACGTTCGGCAGGCAATAAACCGTGCTCTGCTGCAATATAAAGAAATTATAACTATGTTCCGAATGCCGACCGGGGCGAAAATTAATCCTGTGGCCCGCACGATGGGCAAACCAAGATGTTCTTATGTTAGCTCGAAGAATGTTTCCCTGGCAAAGAGGTAGGAAACGAAATAACTCTGAAGAAGTAGCTGTACACCTTGCGTTCAGGCACAGGAAGAAAAGAGGTAGTTCGCTAACTGCGGTTGGTCCCGCCTACGTCATCGTACCTACAGATTCGAGAGAAATCACTTACCTTTCGAGTACATGCACGCGCTCGAATATCACAATAAAAGCACGCGCGACGTATTGGATGCAAGAAATAGTTGGTCATAGGGGGGAGATGTCACTATGAAGAGGTGAAAACATTGCGTCTGCAAGGAATGCAGGTCGGACTGGTGCAAATATAATGACATTCCAGTGGCCCATCTTTTCTTACACACAATACGTCGCGCGTGCTTTTGTTTTGCTATTGGAGCGCGTGTATATAATCAAGCGATTAGGGATCCGTCTTCGATTCGAAGGGAAGCCGACGCAAGCTGGGCCACGCGTAGCCAGAAGATTACCCCGTTTGGTCCTATGTTCCTCTGCAAGACATGTTGCCGCCTTCGCGCAGCAGAATGGTCGTAAAAACCATATCAACACAAGTATGTGGAGATAAGGACTTCGGCCTCTTTTGTGAAAAATCTTCGACTTCCGCATTTCTCATCAGATCTTTGCGAAAATGACTCCAATTGATTCCTTATGTTTCGCTGATGAAACTAAGACCAAGAACGATGTAATTCGGAAAATAATGAAGGAAATTCCATGAAAAATTCATTTCCATAACCTCAAGCTGATTTCGCTAATAATAGTCCGATTTACATAAAATTTTTATGATTTTCATTGAAAAGACATAAGGAATCCATCGGTGTCACTTCCATATCGATACGATAAACAATAAAGAATTATTTTTTCTGAAACAGGTATGAATGCTCGGCCGACCGTAGCCAATCTAGGTCGACCCCCCGCAGTCGAGGGTGAAAATGAGAAATATTCATTTCAGCATAGTAAGAAATTCTTCATTCGTTATCGTATCAATATGGAAGTGACAACAATGGATTCCTTATGTTTTTCTGATGAAAATCATACCATATGTCATGTAAATCGAACTATTTTTACATAATGAATACAAATTGTTTTTGCAAAAGTAGTCCCATTTGCATGATAGAGTCGCGGTTTATGATCGTATTGCCAAGCACTTCGACAACGGACAACAGTGCTTACGGGTGGGAAGTCACCATTTACCTGTACCTACCTGTACACAATATAAAGGTCCAAAATATAATAAAATTTGAAAATACTATAAAAAGCGGCCTTTTCGTTAATCCGTATATTGCTCAGTCAGCGGATGGTAGGTACAGGTAAATGGTGACTTCCCACCCGTAAGCACTGTTGTCCGTTGTCGAAGTGCGGGACAATACGATCATAAACTGCGACTCTCATGAGACGCTCTTCTTCGGAAACATCTGGTTCCATTAGGAGGTGTTGGAGCGCTTATTAAGATGTGAAAAATGAATACTTTTTAATATATAACAATTGATATACAGGGTGTCCCAAAAATGTCGGAGTTCCTTGGAAGGGGTAACTCAGGGGGTGATTTGAAACAACTTTTTCCTTAGCGAAAATATTGTCCGAAGCTTCGTTAAGGAGATATTAACAAAAAACCCCGACCAATCAGAGCGCGCGCCTTCCGTCCGAGCTCCCGCGGTAGCGTTGGCTACACGGTAGGCGACTGCGCTTGTACTACGAACGTACGAACAAGCAAGTCGGCATGCATCGAAGGAAACTGCGTTACACATTTTTTTTTTAAAGCAGAATCTTAAATAAGAATTATTTGAAGTGAGAGGACAAGAAGTACGTAAATTTCGTTTTTAAATAAGGCATAAACGAAAAGGTAATGTAGCAGAAAATGTACGACATGTGATCGTAATTCGTTATTGAGGTAAAGAATAACGGCCAACACAACTACATTTAAACAATAATATTAGGTGTACGAATAATTTCTTTGCGACTGGATTTACATAATCAGTACAAAGCTACTGAATTTCTATCGCGGTGGTATTCATAAGCTGCCAGAAAAATGGCAAAAGGTAATTAACAATAATGGAAATTATTTCGATGATTGAGTTGTTTTCATATTTTTTAAATCGAACTGTTATTGTACCCTAAAATCGGAAAGAATTTATTTCTACACCTAATGATCACCAATAAATTAAATAAAACTCACCCATTCGGACATTCCTTTCCTTCCTATTCGGAAACCTGTGTCACTGGGTCACTGTACCGATCCTGGTCATCGGTGGACGAAAAGATTTATGGTAGGGTAGCGCCCAGTGCTCAGCTGATCGCAGGTATTCGCAGGACACCACCCGAAGGTAAGGGTCGCAACGTCAAGTGCGTCCGGGTTAATGTACCGAATATTCACTTCACCGCACTGATACTAACACTGATCATTTCATTTATTTTTCACGGAACGTGTTGTTCCTACGTTATAAAAATTGGTGGCCCCGAAAGGGGCCGATTACTGTTAATTGAGCAGTTGCTCGATGTGGCCACCCTCAGCGTCTATGCACGCCTCCGCACGTATAACCAGCTGCCTTTGGACGGCTCGCAACGTTTGTGGCGTTATGTTTGCGACCGCAGCATGAATGCGCACGACTATGTCTTCCAGTGAATCCACTGGCTGACGGTACACCTCATCCTGAAATGATTGTTGTACAACAAATACAAAACGTAAGTAAAAAAAGAATACCTATAAAAAATTAAGAGCACTAATGAAATTACCTTCAGGTAGCCCCAGAAGAAAAAATCCAGCGGGGTCATATCCGGTGACCGTGGGGGCCACGCAACAGGACCGTCGCGGCCGATCCACCTGTCCTGGAAGGTTTCATTAAGGTAGTCGCGGGCAATTGTGGCGTAGTGAGGTCCAGCCCCGTCTTGCTGATAAACCATGTTCTGTCGGACCTCATTTGGAATATGGGCCATAAGACCCGGCAGAACATGCTCTAAAAAGACTTTATACGCTGGACCGTCCATCCTGTCTGGCAGCATGTACGGCCCAACGATAAATTCGCCACAAATGCCCGCCCATACATTAATTGACCAACGGACTTGTGCTGCGCGTGTCCGAAGCGCTAGCGGATTCTCGTCGCTCCACACATGCCGATTGCGGGAATTGAAGCAGCCTTCCCTCTTGAAGATTGCTTCGTCCGTCCACAATATGTATTTGCAGAACGACGGATTCCGCTACACTTCTCCCAACAGCCACACTGAATACTCAACCCGCTGGTCGGCATCTTCGGGGTGCAAATGTTGCACCCGTACATAGCGGTACGGGTGCAACATGTTTTCCCTCAGAGTTCGGTGTACCGTCATTCTGCTGGCACTAGAAGAAAATGCAGAAACATCCATTATTAGATAACATTTGTTTCCCTTAATTAATAATTGCTGCAGTTATCTTGTACTGTGACTTACTCTAGGCGGCGGCTCAAGTCGCGCACGCTGACGGTCGGGTCCTCGTCGATGGCTTCCAGGACGTTCTCTTGTACCGCAAGGTTCCGCGCGGCTCGGGGTCTACCCACGTCGCTGCCTCGCGGCATCATCGACCCCGTCGAGTATAATCTAGACGCCAAACGTCTAATCGTTCCCTCGCTCGGGGTTTCGATGCGCGGGTACTCCAGTGCCAACGCTCGCACGGTAGCACTTGCGTCCCCGTCGTTCCGCGCGTACACCCAGAACATCGCGTAATACTCTTCGGCTGAGTACATTTCTGGGCCGAGATTACTAGCTGACTGACAGGATTTTTTCCCAAGCAACTTCCTCTACCCCCAAGTAGTTTCTCTCGTTCCATTATGAGTTTACTCCCACCAGGACAAGAGGCTTTAGGTAAAAAGAAGCCAGCACATTTTCGAAACACACGTGTTTTTCAGAAGTGCAACGATCGAGCCATCCTACACTTTCACAAAAGCCCGCGCTCCGTCCTTCTACTGTCAATGTACCCATTGCTTCGAGATAGAAAACAGACACCACGTGTATCGGTTCGAAAGGGTCCGAAGGGAAGAGAAGCAGAAAGTCTTCGAGTTGCTGTAAAGAAGAAAATGCACACCATTCCTGTTTCCCCTTTCCGATACCCTGAGTTCACGTCTGCTACGAGGCTTAACCAATTAAGTCATAAATTATCCGAAACTGTAGGAAACCGTTCTCTACCGCCGACTGGCGGGACAATACGGTCATAAACCGCGACCCTGGCGAAATGCTCTGGCTGATCAGCCTGATTAATTTTGGAGAACTAGAAATTACAGAGTATTATCCAACATCAATACGTCTCGCGGAGAGACACAGGAAAAGAAGGGGTAGTCCGCTGACTGCGCGTAGTCCCGCCTGCTTCGTCCTACCCTCAAATTAAAGACGGATCCCTTATCTCTCGAGTATAAACACGCGCTCGAATTTCAAAACAAAAGCACGCGTCGACGTATTCGGTGCGAGAGACTGTGGGCTTGAAGTCCGATTGGCCACAAACTAACCTATCGGGCCTGCTTATCTCTCGTGTCTAAACACGCGCTCGAATTTCAAAACAAAAGCACGCGTCGACGTATTCCATGCGAGAGAAGGTGGGCCTTGGGGAGGAGATATTGCTGTGAAGAGGGCCTCTTCAGGACAGTGGCCATTTGGGAAGGATGCAGGCCCGATAGGTTAGTTTGTGGCCAATCGGACTTCAAGCCCACAGTCTCTCGCACCGAATACGTCGACGCGTGCTTTTGTTTTGAAATTCGAGCGCGTGTTTATACTCGAGAGATAAGGGATCCGTCTTTAATTTGAGGGTAGGACGAAGCAGGCGGGACTACGCGCAGTCAGCGGACTACCCCTTCTTTTCCTGTGTCTCTCCGCGAGACGTATTGATGTTGGATAATACTCTGTAATTTCTAGTTCTCCAAAATTAATCAGGCTGATCAGCCAGAGCATTTCGCCAGGGTCGCGGTTTATGACCGTATTGTCCCGCCAGTCGGCGGTAGAGAACGGTTTCCTACAGTTTCGGATAATTTATGACTTAATTGGTTAAGCCTCGTAGCAGACGTGAACTCAGGGTATCGGAAAGGGGAAACAGGAATGGTGTGCATTTTCTTCTTTACAGCAACTCGAAGACTTTCTGCTTCTCTTCCCTTCGGACCCTTTCGAACCGATACACGTGGTGTCTGTTTTCTATCTCGAAGCAATGGGTACATTGACAGTAGAAGGACGGAGCGCGGGCTTTTGTGAAAGTGTAGGATGGCTCGATCGTTGCACTTCTGAAAAACACGTGTGTTTCGAAAATGTGCTGGCTTCTTTTTACCTAAAGCCTCTTGTCCTGGTGGGAGTAAACTCATAATGGAACGAGAGAAACTACTTGGGGGTAGAGGAAGTTGCTTGGGAAAAAATCCTGTCAGTCAGCTAGTAATCTCGGCCCAGAAATGTACTCAGCCGAAGAGTATTACGCGATGTTCTGGGTGTACGCGCGGAACGACGGGGACGCAAGTGCTACCGTGCGAGCGTTGGCACTGGAGTACCCGCGCATCGAAACCCCGAGCGAGGGAACGATTAGACGTTTGGCGTCTAGATTATACTCGACGGGGTCGATGATGCCGCGAGGCAGCGACGTGGGTAGACCCCGAGCCGCGCGGAACCTTGCGGTACAAGAGAACGTCCTGGAAGCCATCGACGAGGACCCGACCGTCAGCGTGCGCGACTTGAGCCGCCGCCTAGAGTAAGTCACAGTACAAGATAACTGCAGCAATTATTAATTAAGGGAAACAAATGTTATCTAATAATGGATGTTTCTGCATTTTCTTCTAGTGCCAGCAGAATGACGGTACACCGAACTCTGAGGGAAAACATGTTGCACCCGTACCGCTATGTACGGGTGCAACATTTGCACCCCGAAGATGCCGACCAGCGGGTTGAGTATTCAGTGTGGCTGTTGGGAGAAGTGCAGCGGAATCCGTCGTTCTGCAAATACATATTGTGGACGGACGAAGCAATCTTCAAGAGGGAAGGCTGCTTCAATTCCCGCAATCGGCATGTGTGGAGCGACGAGAATCCGCTAGCGCTTCGGACACGCGCAGCACAAGTCCGTTGGTCAATTAATGTATGGGCGGGCATTTGTGGCGAATTTATCGTTGGGCCGTACATGCTGCCAGACAGGATGGACGGTCCAGCGTATAAAGTCTTTTTAGAGCATGTTCTGCCGGGTCTTATGGCCCATATTCCAAATGAGGTCCGACAGAACATGGTTTATCAGCAAGACGGGGCTGGACCTCACTACGCCACAATTGCCCGCGACTACCTTAATGAAACCTTCCAGGACAGGTGGATCGGCCGCGACGGTCCTGTTGCGTGGCCCCCACGGTCACCGGATATGACCCCGCTGGATTTTTTCTTCTGGGGCTACCTGAAGGTAATTTCATTAGTGCTCTTAATTTTTTATAGGTATTCTTTTTTTACTTACGTTTTGTATTTGTTGTACAACAATCATTTCAGGATGAGGTGTACCGTCAGCCAGTGGATTCACTGGAAGACATAGTCGTGCGCATTCATGCTGCGGTCGCAAACATAACGCCACAAACGTTGCGAGCCGTCCAAAGGCAGCTGGTTATACGTGCGGAGGCGTGCATAGACGCTGAGGGTGGCCACATCGAGCAACTGCTCAATTAACAGTAATCGGCCCCTTTCGGGGCCACCAATTTTTATAACGTAGGAACAACACGTTCCGTGAAAAATAAATGAAATGATCAGTGTTAGTATCAGTGCGGTGAAGTGAATATTCGGTACATTAACCCGGACGCACTTGACGTTGCGACCCTTACCTTCGGGTGGTGTCCTGCGAATACCTGCGATCAGCTGAGCACTGGGCGCTACCCTACCATAAATCTTTTCGTCCACCGATGACCAGGATCGGTACAGTGACCCAGTGACACAGGTTTCCGAATAGGAAGGAAAGGAATGTCCGAATGGGTGAGTTTTATTTAATTTATTGGTGATCATTAGGTGTAGAAATAAATTCTTTCCGATTTTAGGGTACAATAACAGTTCGATTTAAAAAATATGAAAACAACTCAATCATCGAAATAATTTCCATTATTGTTAATTACCTTTTGCCATTTTTCTGGCAGCTTATGAATACCACCGCGATAGAAATTCAGTAGCTTTGTACTGATTATGTAAATCCAGTCGCAAAGAAATTATTCGTACACCTAATATTATTGTTTAAATGTAGTTGTGTTGGCCGTTATTCTTTACCTCAATAACGAATTACGATCACATGTCGTACATTTTCTGCTACATTACCTTTTCGTTTATGCCTTATTTAAAAACGAAATTTACGTACTTCTTGTCCTCTCACTTCAAATAATTCTTATTTAAGATTCTGCTTTCAAAAAAAAATGTGTAACGCAGTTTCCTTCGATGCATGCCGACTTGCTTGTTCGTACGTTCGTAGTACAAGCGCAGTCGCCTACCGCGTAGCCAACGCTACCGCGGGAGCTCGGACGGAAGGCGCGCGCTCTGATTGGTCGGGGTTTTTTGTTAATATCTCCTTAACGAAGCTTCGGACAATATTTTCGCTAAGGAAAAAGTTGTTTCAAATCACCCCCTGAGTTACCCCTTCCAAGGAACTCCGACATTTTTGGGACACCCTGTATTACGAATCTGATTGCGTGACTGGATTCGTTATAAAAAAGTACATCAGTTTCATCTAACCGATTATTCTATATGGTGCACATTTTCCGAGATGTTGGGGCAAACGTGTTTTTCACCCCCAGATATGGATGATTACCAATAAAAGAAAATACGTGTCAAATATTTAATGTTTCAATAATTTGTGGAATTGCCTTTTGATTTGATAATAGTTAGACCCTTCTTGGTATGGCATTTACTTAGTTGTATATTATAGCAGATTGTATTTTGCTCTACTACTCCACAGATAGACCATTTCAAGTACTCGAAACCAAGTGGGATTCCGAACGCTGCGCGGCTGGTGTCTGACCGCCGCCGATCGCGGCTAGGAAATTCGACCTAGATGCTTCCGCGCGAGGCTATTTCGCAAAGTGATCGTGATCGCGGTATGCAATTTCCAGACTTCCAACTCCGCGAGGCGTGCCTCGCGAGAAATCCTCGCAAAGTGGATACGCACCTTATGGCCCACCTTTTCTAGTACCCAATACGTCAGCGCGTGCTTCTGTTTTGATATTGCAACGCGTGTTTATATTCGAGAGATAAGTGATCTCCCTCGAATTTGTAGTGAGGACGATGAAGCCGGGAACACGCGCAGTCGGCCGACTTCTCCGCTTATTCTTGTGTCTCACCGCGAGGCATACTGGTATTTCTTCAGAGCAGAGATGGGCATTATTTAAATAAAAAATGATATAAATAACTTATTAAATAAAAGAGACATTATTTGTATTTGTCGTAAATATAAATAACGTTGAGTTATTTATTATTCGAAGCGCCGACGAGAATTCATTCGATGGGAATTAATCCGAAGCTTCGAATAATGTTCTCACTTTGATTTATATTTATATCTGAAAGTTATTTAATACGGGCGAGACTCGAGCCAGCGACATTTGTATCGTTCACAGATTATGCAGATTTTATGTATACAGAAACGGAGTTTCTTTATTTTTCATCGTATCAATATGAAAGTGACACCAATAGATCCCTTGCATTCTCCCGATTAAATTGACAAAAAGAAATATTTAAATCCGACTACTTTTAACGAAACGGGCTTTCAGTCCTGCAAATTAATTTCATGCGTAATATCGTTAAATGGGGCAGTGAGAGCAAACATCGTACTAACCCACATTCTTTTCGAAATTGAGTAAGTAGCAATAGCGTATTCCAATAGACTCTACTAATCATATAAAATAGGCATTATCAGGTCGGCGCATACGTTCGTTCGCTTTATTGATACAAAGTATTTATTACAAATATAAGAGAGTTTCTATTCTTTGGCAATACGGCGTCAGGCCGCTTGCTGTATCTAAACTCTCTCTTCATTCAAACAAGCAACCCTTTGAAGAATTTCCATATATTTTTATACTACATAAAAAGGCGAATTGAATAACAATAACAGAATGTATCATTTGAAGTATCTGATGTTAAAATAATTTTAAATGTATTCATTGACGTACCGCATTAGAACACAAATTAAAAGAAATGAATGTGTTTGCAAAACACGGTTTGTTATAATTGGAAATATATTTATATTTTTAAAAAACACTTTGTATCAATATTGATACACGGTTTGTTATAATTGGCAAATTTACTAGTTCGTCTAGTTGCCAGAAAAGAGGCAAAAAAAATATAAATATTGAGGAAAAATGTTTTCGTTTCAAGGCTGGGGTTCTAATGTGCGGCCAGCGACTGCGGCCGGCGACGGTACCACTAGTGCAAAGGAGAAGTATGCATCTGTATCTCCCTTGCACTAGTGGGACCGTCGCCGGCCGCAGTCGCCGGCCGCATATTGGAACGCCAGCCTTCAAAAGTATGACATATATTTATATTTGTAATAAACACTTTCTATCAATAAAGCGAACGAACGTATGCACCAACCTAATAATGCCTATTTTATATGGTTAGTAGGGTGGTCTTTAGCTATAGGGGTCGAATTTTTTTGTGCTTTTTTTGGTCTTCGGCTACTTTCGAAGTATCAGTGAATATTGTTTAACGGGGTAGACACGTCACGTGACCTGGCCGATTTGGCGGGTCGGTATTACAGCAGGTTTTTTCTGCAAAGAAATGGTAATACCCATAGATACGCGGCTGCCTGGTGCACGCCAGAGGGAGCTGTTTGCTATTTCCGTATTCTATTCTAAATAAGGAAAGAAATTCTCAGCTGTTGCGTTGTACTTGTAAATATTTAAACGGAAAGTCTGCCGATAGAGCAAACGTAGAAAATGCATTGTACATTTTAATTACTTAAAATGTGCTTATGCTACAATATGCTACGTTGGCAGTAAGGAATTATAAGTGAAAAGAAAAAATAGATGAGAGGATGTCCCCAGAAAATTAAGTTTGTTAGATTAGACATTTTTTTACTAGCAAAGCACTGAAACAGGACATGAAATACACTTATTACAGCAGAACGCAGTTATGAACAAACATTATATATAAAATTGTGTTGGATGTTGAATTGAGCTAGTAAAAATGTGCAGGCTGGATGCGCGTGATTATTATGTGGTCCCCTCCTCAAAGTGACAGAAAATATAACCTATGTATATGCTATATGACAATGAATGTTTAGCGGCTATTTCGTTGTTTTACGCTACATTTGTGAACTTTTTATCATTCTCCCGAAACATTATTATTACGCCGCAACAGTATCTTTAGGAAATCGGGTACAGCATATAGGTTATATTTTCTGTCACTTCGAGGACAGAAAATCCGCTTCTCCTAGCCTGGTCGGCGTCATGGAAGGGGTACCTCCTCCACCCTGTATTTGTGGTAGTTGCAACGATACTCCTGAGCCCTGTGTACATATGTACACTCTGGTTTGATCTGCAAAAATAAATAAATTTAATAAAAATTACTTTTTGCGTTTATACCACTTGAATGTAAAAACTGATACTTACACTTCCTGAAGAATCCATTATTATTATTTGCTATTTCTCATAAATATTTTCTTGCAGTGGCATTGACCCCTTTCAATTACTATTAGTTTTCATAGAACCTGCAATAAAAAGTTAGAACGAGTTGTAATTGATCTGAATGCAGTAAAAATGTAAATGTATGTATGTTATTTACTTATCTTTATGCTTGCGGAGAAGACTGCCTTCTTTTCCTCGCTTCATAGAGCCTGATTTTCACCCTTGATACTGGTTGCTGGAAATATCTAAAGCAAATTCATATATGAGAGAAACATTCATGATGATTTCCAATTAATCCAATTATTTGCATAACAAAAGTATGTGTCATACTTACGCTTTTACACATGCCATTTCCACTTGATATGAAAGAATAGCTACAGGTACTTATTATTAGGAGAGTGTGAAGAGGCCCACCACCACCCCCGTCATAGACGGTCCTCTTTACTCTCCGTATGTATTTTCTACATACTTTCTTACTTACATTTTGGAACATTGCTTATTCGACAGCTCTTCATATGAGCTGATTGCACTCGCCGGTGCAATAGTGACCTTGAATAGAAATTGATTATTCGACAGCTCTTCATATGCGCTGATTGCACTCGCCGATGCAATAATCACTTTGGATTACAATTGCTTATTCGACCGCTCTTCATATGCGCTGATTGCACTCGCCGGTCCAATAGTGACCTTGAATAGAAATTGCTTATTCGACAGCTCTTCATATGCGCTGATTGCACTCGCCGGTGCAATAGTCACTTTGAATTACAATTGCTTATTCGACAGCTCTTCATATGCGCTGATTGCACTCGCCGGTGCAATAGTTACTTTGGATTACAATTGCTTATTCGACAGCTCTTCACATGCGCTGGATGCACTCGCCGGCGCTATCGCGATGTTTTCATCCATCGTTTTATGTACTTTCTTGTGTACTCGTACCTGCTCCTCCTTTTTGTATGTACGGAGGTTCTCTAATCGGCTGTTGTCGATTGTATCTGCTATCTATAATTTCTGGCAACATGCAGTCCTCATAGAACTTGCTCAGTTTGTCTTGCATCTCTGTTGCCCAGAATCGATCATCTCTCGTTACTGTTGTAACCTTTATTCCTTTCGGCGTTCATAAACAAAAATAGGCCCGTTGCCTTTTCGTTATGTGCAATTGTCCTTGCACTTGATAATAGTAATGATGATTTTTATTCATTTCATTACCCTTGAAAATACGCCGTATATTACCAAGTTGCTTTGTTACTTCAGCAGGTGATAAATCCTTGGCCGATTCAGGACACTTTACTTCGACGATTTTATCATGGTCCACAAGGCCGTCAGGAGTTGCACCTAAGTGAGGCACATCGATGAAGAGGCCACATGGTAGAATATGGATTCCTAATTCTTCTTCCATTTGTCTCAAGGCGTTTGCCTCATTTTCCCTTCCGTACTGGAGAGCAGACAATTTGGAAGTTGCGGGTACATTATACTCTTCACAGTATTTGCCCGTGGTGTAGTGTTTCGTAATCGGCATACCTTGCCGAAATTGGATGCAGTTAATAATTTTTTTCTATAACTAATCCACTTTTCGCTGATTGCGAGTTTCCTCTTCGATCTCGCATCGCATCCTTTGCCAGTCATGGAGTATAGCCGCGTGCCTTTTACACTCGGAAGAGTATACTGTCTCTTCCATATCTGTTTTTTCTGCGTTAGGGCCGTAATCCTGGTCGCACGATTGTTTTTTTATTTCGGAAGGAGGATGCTTTCGCTTCTTTTTTATATTCCCTTGCTTTTTCTGCTGCACGCTTCCGACGTCCTTCCAGCTTTCTTACCATGATTGGTGGCTCTTTATTCATTGCCGTACTCAATCTGCTAAACGCCTCTTTTGTATTATATTGGACGACTGCAGCGGTGACTCTGCCCTGATACGAGCCCCCTCGTCCAAAGTTTATCCTTTTGCCTCCGATGAATTTGGCAATGATATTATTAAAACTTTCAACAGCATTGTTATTTAGACCGTGCAGCAAACTGTCAGCTTTAGGGAAAAGTGGCTGCATCGCTTCTTCGATACTCTAATAAATACCAGCTTCTCTCAACCTTGTTACGTAGTCCTCTCTGTTTGGATCAGAGTATTTCTTACAGAAGTATGCTAACTTCTGACACTCCTTGTGTTCACCGAAAACGTGACTCGGTACATTCCTCAAGTCTTCCTTCAAATTTCTTATTCGTTCCTCGAGTGTTATTTCTTCTTGCAACCGGTATTCTGCAGCTTTCTTTATATCAGTACGCAGGCGGAGAGAATTATTCTTTACGACAGCTCTTAGGTCTTTATCGCGGCCTTTTGTTGCGATTTCGTTTATTTTTTTACTGAAATTGCGTAGCAGGTGATTGGTGCATTCTATTTTTCGTACCTGCACCAGGTAGTTTTTATATGGATCACTGTCCAATATCTTCTTGTACACACTGCTATCGCCATCGGCAACTAATATAGAGTAGTTAGGCCGTGCATATCTATGCTGCAATTGAAGCCTTCCACAATAGCAATACTCTCCATGCCAGTTGAACTCTGATTACGACCCCAGTTCTTGAAGCAACGATGCTCGCGCGGTTCTTCCTTCTTCGTACCTGCTATTTGGCAAGTCATGCAGAATTTATTCTTCACGCTGATGTACAGCACTTTCTTCGTGTGGTATCCCACGATGGCTCCTACGCCAGAGAGAGAATTGTAATCTCCTCCGCGGTAGGACCTTTTCATCCAGCTGCCATCCGCGACAACTGGGATAAACGGTAGATTGGATTCTGCATGTACGTCGCCTCTTGATATAGCTAATGCTTTTTCCTCTTTTCCAGCATCTTCCATTTCGCGTTGTGTGGCCACTTCGAGGGCATCGATTAGGTCATTCTGACATTTCTCGTAGATCCTTTTCGTCATACAGGACACGTTCATGGCAGTCAGTATGTCCTCCAGTTGATTATATCCGCCGCCCGTCATCATTGTTGCGGAAACAACGGCGCGGTTGATATCCATAGTGGCATCACTCTTCCGAAGACAGGTGCTCTGTGTATTTGCACATTTTGCACTCTACATAATACATATTTTCTAGTCCATTCCGTTGACGTCTAATTATTTCAAAATGTTCGATGCCACAGCCAATAGTCGAATGTTTTCGAAGATTTTTTATTTCTTCGAAACATGCGGAAAAGCAACAAAGTCTATTCCTTCTGAACTTGGATTTTCCGGCTGTTCTGGTTCTGCATTTTCTACCACCCAGTAATCGGCATCACTTCCAACATCTTGAGTCGTTTCTTCGTTGATGTCTCTTACGGAATGTATCACATCCCTGTCTGTGTCCAAATCTATTTCTTGTACAATTTCTTCTTCGTTCGACTCGAAATGCACTTGTTCCACAATTTCCTCTTCGTCCGCGTTGAAATGTATTTCTTCTAAAATATCTTCCGCGTCCGTATCGAAATATACTTGTTCCACAATTCCTTCGATAATTGGGAAGTCTTGAAAATTTCCTACGTCTTCTTCGTGTATTCTGCCCGTATGAAAATCATACGCAGCAGATGTGCTTGGAAGTGTTTCGTCGTACGAGGTTCCTGCACGCGTACCTGCTTCCGCCACGGTGCCCTGACCTACCGTGAGGCACGCTGCTGTTTTCAATCGTTGCCTGCACGTAAAGGGTCAATAATCAGTAACACGTGGTACATACATAGAAATAAGAAAAGCATACAATTAGAAAAGAAAAACAGGCATAGTAAAAGAAGATATAGTACAGTAACGTCTCGATGTAAGCGAAAGCCCGTGTGCGTGTGAGATAATACTAACGCAATCAAAATTTAAAATTAAAACTTGTAGAGTGTGTTTGTATGAATGCCGCGAAAATAGACAGAGACAGAGAGAGAGAGGGAGAGGGAGAGGGAGAGGGAGAGGGAGAGAGAGAGGGAGAGAGAGAGAGAGAGAGAGAGAGAAATGTGCAGTCTAATAAAGTTATATATTTGTTCGCAAAAAGACACAACAAACTTTTTTATTTCTGGTTCCATTTTCATGAAACTTTTACCAACATGTTTCTTAGAATGTCCTGATTAAAAAATGATACCAAATACGACGTAAATCGGACAACTTTTACTGATCGTGGATACGAATCGTTTATGTTTATATAATTGTCCAAACCATATCGTGTTTGGTGTCATTTTAATTAGAAAATACTCACAAATATGTTGGTAAAAAATTTATGAAAATAAACCAAAAATAAAATACTTTTAATTGTGAACCCCGTTTGCATCGGTGTTGTCTCTCACCGAATTTCGATTTCGGATCGGGTTACACGCTTCACTGGTCCCAAGGGGACTACCCCCATTGGGGGTGACAGAAATTAAAACTAATGTTACATAGTCACAATTTTGAACTCTAATCGAGATTTTACTGTATATCCTACATTTTTAGAAGTTTGTCGACAGTCTCGAACGTAGGAGAAGAGAGCGAGTGGAAAAAAGGACTGCCGATTGTCTCCATCTTTTTCATTCGCTATCTTGGTGTAATTAATCATTACGGAAATATCACAAATGTGTTTTGGTGTAATTAATCATTACGGAAACATCACAAATGTTACGATGCTTTATTTATGAAAATGTTATTATTATTATTGCATTACTGTGAACATCATTCTAATATATCTTGGTGATACGAAGAGGGACGTAACGTGATACAAATGTTCCTCTTAGACAACGTGATTCCCTCGCTACGCAAACTGAAGGAAATGCAGATTTGGCCCGTTTTCTTTTCACATGCACACATCTGCATAACCGTCTCCGCTACTCGCAAGCGAAGGCAGCCACGAGCAGCATGCTGCGTTGCGATACGCGGCTGTGTGAGTATACAGGCACGCGTGCATTTGCCCGCGTGTGAAAAGAATACTTTTCGCATTTCAATCTTGCGTCATTCCACGCGAATTCGGACGCTATTCGGAGTAACATTTGGGATTTTTGTGAAACTTGGATATGTGTAGTATTTCAAAGGATTTTTCAAAATTGTGAAAATTGACTTTTTTCGTTAGATTATAACTGTACGGTATGTCAACTTTTGGTGTTCGCGATATTTTCCGTGAACCGAAGGTGACCTTCGGTGTTTTAAATGGAATGCTACATATTTGATTACCCGATATAAAAGTGACTGTCAAGACAAATTCAACCATATATCATACTATTAGGATTGGATTAGGAATGAAAGAAATAAATAGTTCAATATTGTAGCACGCATGGCTCACAAGGGGACCACGCGATAGTGGGCATCGCTTTTGGAATGACAGTATATGGGGGTCGTAGTACTCATGTAATATGAAAATACCATTTCGACTTTCCGTAGAATGGGCCTTCGTTTTCGAAATATTTTGATTTAAAGTTTTTAACGGTTGTAGTAATCCAGATACATAGCACCCATATCCAACGAGGTTCTGTGACCACAACGGTAGCGCGTCAGATTGTCGTGCTGGCGACCGGGGTTCAAGTACCCCCTGCTACTCCTGTAACTCTTTTTTTATTTTTTTTTAACAATTTTTCCCGTGGAAATGTATTTTGTGGATATTACGTATTATATAGTACGTTACATATTACTCTACGCAAATTTTAAGGTTGGAAATGCATTTATAACATAACATATTATTTTAATCATCTCTTTCACCGGTGCTATCATATTCTTGTACTGCAAAAATATTTCATTTCGAAACTTTCGACGCCTGCGATTGTCGAGCAGGTAAAGTGGGATAGCCGTTACTTCTGACCGAAAGGGTGGTCTTATACCTGCGCAAAAGATAGGTCGAAAGAGATGATTAAAATAATGTTGTTATAAATGCATTTTCAACCTTAAAATTTGCGTAGAGTAATATGTAACGTACTATATAATACCGCTGTGGTCACGGAACCTTGTTGGGTATGCGTGCTATGTATCTGGATTACTACATACGTTAAAAACTTTAAATCAAAATTTCTCGAAAACGAAGGCCCATTCTACGGAAAGCCGAAATGGTATTTTCATACTACATGAGTACTACGACCCCCATATACTGTCGTTCCAAAAGCGATGTCCATTACCGCGTGGTCCTCTTGTCAGCCAGTCGAGCCGGTGCTGGGCGACGCAGCGTCACATTTAATTAATTTTCATTCGACCAATTTGAAAGTGTCCGCGTTTCTGAAAACGTGTCCGTAAAGAGCACAAGTAGGGGTATATCCTCATTTTTTTCAAATGTGTAAATAGTGCCCTGCTAGTATAAAATTGCATTTGTTTAAAACAATTGCAACATAAATGGTCTAAAATTTTTTTTTAAGTGACATAATTTTTATTAGGTACTCTTACTTCCCCAGTGTAAGCACCCAAAAGCTCATTCTTATCTGTCTTATTTCAACAGTTATAATTTAATGAAAAAAAGTCAATATTCACAATTTTGAAAAATTTAAAAAATCCTTTGAAATACATTTATATATCACTAAAGACTACAACATATCCAAGTTTCACAAAAATCCCAAATGTTACTCCGAAAAGTGTAAGATTTCGGGTGGAATGACCCTGCTTGAAAGGTTAGAATACTGTAGAGAGAGTTGGTAATAATATAATTGAAATTGTCCTTTTGCGCATTCAGATATTAGTTTTCGAGATATTAATAAAAAACTTTTAGTATTTCTGTTGACTTATTCCGACATAACGCATTCCACTTTCCAACTTGTTCTGGATATTAGTATTGGTTGGGGCTAGATCAACGCGGGGGGCGCGTCCCCCGCTTGCGGTCGCGTAAATCGTGGTAGCGAGCCGATGTGAGTTTGCAGATTTGAACCAGAAACACTATTATACAGGATGGATACCTGTTACTCTATTGATAGTCAATACTCTAGGAGTGATTATATGGGCGTTAATAAGACGAAAATATACAATACAATTTTTGATATCGTGCTTCGTTTTCGAGAAAATTGGCTTTGAATTTCAGCTAAATACGCGTGCCATTTAGCCACCTGAGGGGCACGCGGAGGGAAGGGGGGCAGAACGGATCCCCGTACAGCGGCCTGTAGACGTTCAATATTATTGTACAATATTCAATATTGAATAGTTTGCGCAATATTCAATATTGCACAATAATATTGACCGTCTACAAGCCGCTTTAGGACTACGTGTATGCAGTTCAAAAAAGTAATTTGTGAGAAGTTAACAATAATTTCTTATTAATATTTCGGAAACTCATAAATACCCGAAACTACAATTTTAGGTTTGGGGTCCACACCCCCCACCCCTCCCCTCGAACCACGTTATTTAGAATGAATTACACATTTTAGCTCCTAACATCATCTTTTTTGGAGAATTATTTTAATTATGTTTAAAAGTTATGTAGAGTTGCAAAT
The DNA here is from genome assembly GCA_944738655.2 of Andrena hattorfiana. Taxonomy (NCBI): domain Eukaryota; kingdom Metazoa; phylum Arthropoda; class Insecta; order Hymenoptera; family Andrenidae; genus Andrena; species Andrena hattorfiana. Next base: position 14,056,303 of record OX122895.1, read on the forward strand.
ATTTGCCGCTATAACTTTTGAATATGTACTCTATAAAGCATATAGAACAAATAGCACAAAAATTTTCAGGTTCCATGAGGATCCTGGATATCTAGAGCTTTTCCAACGAAAGTTATTGAAAAATTCCATCATTTGTATGATTATATTTTAATTCTGTTCGTTGGAAATTAAAATACTCATGGCTGAAACTTGATTTACTACTTATTTGTACCTCTGCAATCCATTATTCAAAATACTAACAATTCGCGATACAATTGAGCACTTTTGATATATAGCTTATACTGACGGATTCTAACAATCGGGGTTACATTGTAACCGGCCGACTCGCGCTCGCCAAGCCGACTCGTCGAGCCTGGGCAAGCCGAGCCGACTCGACGTTCTAGTCTTCACCTGAAGACTGGGCTTTTCAATGAGACAATTTCGTTAAAGGTACCCATATGGACGTACATATTGCGGTCAAAAATCCACAAAAGAAGAAGCAATGTGTACATATTTCGTATTCAACAAGTAACTACATATGCTCAACATCGAATCGCAAAGCATCGATGATTGTTGCTAATTTTAAACATTATCTTCCACATCTCAGAAATAAAATCTGAATTACATTTTTTATCCATTGAAAACTACGTACAACGATTGAAATAATCACAACTGCATTATAAAGGAAGCATATCTAACGAAACGGGTATGTAGCGGACCGTCGAACTCGAGGAAGAATTATTTCCTCAGGGTTAGACGGTCCCTCACTCAAGTGCGTACCGCGGGTAACCGGGCCGAGGCGTAGGCAATAAAAATGACGATTGCCAGAGACTCGGTTCGGTCGTGACAGCCTTGACAACCTTCTTGAAGGTATCGTGGGAAAAGGACTTTCCCTTAAAATAGTTTTGGGGATTTTTCATCCACTCTTTGCCTTCCGGACAACCATAGGGCGTCCGTGGAAATGGGCAGAAGAGAACTGGCCGTCGAGCGAGACGCTTCGCTCAAACGGTTTCACATCACAGATTGTGTGATTTTGTTGTTCATCATTTCTTTGTAAATAAATAGTTATTATTATTGTTAATCGTGAACAGTATCATTCACCCTCACGGTCTACTCCTACAGGTATATGTAGTTTGAACGTTTTATACTAACAAAACGCATATAGTTTGTATAATATATATGACGAAATTTAAAATTTCTACATTTCGTCTCATCGGCACGAAAGTTGCAGGAACGTGCTGCTGACATTCTTCACGTGAAAATGAGTTCAAACACGGTATATATCGGATTATTAATTAATTACATAATGATGAACATGCGAATTGGAAAAGAATAAGTAGGGCATGAGGGGTAAAGTAATGACATGCGTCGCGGTGCGCATAGCATCGAATATGTGTTCATACAGTATCAAAGATAGCTGTTGATATACATATTTGAAGAATATGGATAATACTCTATTATATACAACAAAATACCGTGCTGCTACTACTACATCACAAACTGTAACTGTATACAAATCTGTACCATAAAACATAACTTACATTTCTTGACGCTTTTTATTTTTTGACAAACGCTTTGTAGATAACTTGGGCCGCTTCGCTTTTGCATCACCCTTCAAATAGCGATTGTTCCTTGCATCTGCGGCTTCCTTATTTGATTCCATGGCAATGGAATGATCACACACACACACACACACTTATCAACACTACAGTAACGAACCACGCAGGAATGGAACAATTCACAAATTATAAATATTCCATATGTATCAATATCTGCGCAGTAAATAAAAACCCGATTGCTTTCTGCGTCTTCACCGTAGTGCAAACGGCAGAAAAATGATCAGCTAGCGTTGTCGCTGCATTAGTTACAGATGCTGAAAAGCAGAACAAACGATAGTGGGAAAAGGACGGATATATGTGTGGGAATAATTAGCGAGGACTGATTTAATACTGGTATAAAAGGAAGTTTTATTAAAGTAAGATATTGCGTGAACCACGTTTTGCGACCAACAACGGAAAAGAAAAACAAAAGATACATTCCAGATACATGCTAACGAACGGTTGCTAGCTTACATGGTTAGGTACAGATGTCGCCACGCAAAAGAAGAAGATCAAATGTACTATATACTTAACACGCCTCCTTACATTTGATTTTCTTCATACATTATTAATACATACTTATCATTACAGTTATATTACTTTTAACATTTCTCTAAATTGCATGAACTTTGCTTTACTCAAACTTTTAGTCAGTATATCCGCCATATTATTTTGAGATTCAACTTTGATTACATCAATAGTACCTTCTTCATAGTGTTCGTTTACATAGTGATATTGAACTTCGATGTGTTTAGAGTTTTTAGTAAGATTTCCATATTTGGCAATAGCAATTGCTCCCGAGTTATCTTCAAATATTTTTACTGGTTTTTTAATTTCAATTTTAAAAGTATCTTTCAGCATATTTCGTATAAAACTAACATCAGTTACTGCCTCCGACAAAGCAATGTATTCAGCTAAAGTTGACGACTTCGCTACAGTGTTTTGTTTACGTGATTTCCAGTAAATTACATTTTCAAATAATCTTAAAACATATCCTGTTGTAGATTTTCTATCATTACAATCTCCTGCCCAGTCAGCATCGACCATACTGTCCAGTATTTCCTTATTATAATCTTTGGTATAAGTTAATTTTAAATCTTGGGTTGAATATAAGTACTTTAAAATTCTTAGAGCATATTTAAAGTGAGTATGGTCATAAGATCCCTGGAATCGACTTAAGTAGTTTACGCTAAACGCAATGTCTGGTCTAGTTCCAGTACTTATATATAATAGTTCGCCAATCAAGTTTCTGTATTTGATACTTTCATCAACGTTGCTTGCGGGTTTAAGTTTAAACTTATTTCCATGGGTGTATTATACAACTTCGCACTTTCTAGTTGATATTATTCTACTAAGGATTCAATGTAATTTTTTTGATCCAAGGTCATAATCTTCTTTTCCGTATTATTTTCAATGTTTATACCTATATAATTTTTCACTTTACCCATATCTTTCATGTTGAACCGATTTGACAGTTTTAGCTTAATATCATTTATGATTTTTTGATCTTCACAACATATTAATAGATCGTCAACGAATAGTAATATATATATATATATATACTGTATATGTGTTACTTCTTCTAACGTACAGACAATAGTCATATTTACTTCGCTCAAAGCCTAAATTTTTCATAAATTCATTGAAACATTCATACCATGACCTTGGACTTTCTCTTAGACCGTAGAGAGCTTTTATCAGTTTATAGACTTGTTCAGTACCATTATTGTAACCTTCTGGTTGTTCTACATAGACTTCAGAGATAATTTTTCCATTTAAGAACGCTGTCTCAACATCCATTTGCTCAATGAGTAAACTATATTGGCAACAATACGAAAGTAACACTTTTAAGGTTTGCATTTTGACTACTGGCGAATAGACATTTTCTAACTTATCCTTTTGTTGGAAACCTCTCGCAACTAATCTAGCCTTATAAGTATTATCATTTTTCTTTTTATAAACTCACTTTAAATCAATTACCCTTTTATTTATAGGCCTTTCAACTAGTTTCCAAGTTTTGTTTTTTTCAATACTTTCTATCTCAGATTTCATAGCTTTTTTCCAATTTTCTGATTCATGAGACTTAATCGCCTCCTGTAGTGTTTCCGGTGAAGTTGCATCACAATAATTTACGTATATAAAGTTTACATACTCATCACTAAAGTACTTGAACCTTTGGTTTCATCTAATTCTTCATTTTTAACTGATTCATAACTTTGTTCTATTTCATTTTCACTTAAACTTGGCTTCATTTCATTTTCATTTGAATTTTCAACGTCACTCTCAGCATCATTATCATCGCCCTGATAACCATCTGTCTCCAGTCTGACATCAGATTGGTAGCAGGGTCTGGCTCTGGCATGAGAGCGCAGAGTCTGACGTCAGAACCGTAGCAGACGGCAGAATCTGCTGCGAATCTGCTGCCGATCTGACATCAAGCACTGACATCAGGCTCTGCACCTCAGAACGCAGCCAAATGCGGACACAGACGACTACGGTTCTGATGTCAGATTCTGCTTTCCAGATTTGGTTATCAGGGCAATCAAACCTATACATTTCATCCCTTCTTCAATCACATCAACATGTCTAGTATCTATAATTCGATTGTTAACTAAGATTCTGTAACCTGTCTCTGTATACCCTAACAAAATTCCTAGCTTTGCCTTATCATCCCATTTTGACTTTCTTGATTGTTCTGGAATTCTAACAAATACTTTACTTCCATAAATTTTCAAGTGTTTGACATCAGGTTTTTTATTAAAAAATATTTCGTACAGTGACTTATTTTCAATTGTGTTGGCTATTGTTCTGTTTTTTAAATAAGCTGCTGCTCTGATAATTTCAGGCCAGTATATTCTATTAACTTTAGCTTCCTTTAATAAGCACCTCGCCATGTCCATGATTTTCGGTTGTATCTTTCAGCAACCCCATTCAATTCGTGCACATATGGTGGACACGGAATCATTCGTATACCTTTATGTCTGATAAATTCAAAAATTCTATTGTTTATGTATTCTTTTCCATTATCGCAAACTAGATTTTGAATCTTTTTCTTTGTTAAATTTTCAACTAAATTTACATAATCTATAAAGCAATCATAAGTGTCAGACTTTGTTTTAATACAATATACTTTGGCTAGTTTACTGTAATCGTCTATAAACGTAACGAAATATTTTTCATCACTGTTACCAACTGTTGGGTGAGGCCCATTAAGATCAGTATGCACAATTTCTAAGATTTCTTTGGCATGAGTCCTGTTGTTTGCAAACGGTAAATTTGCCATTTTACTTTCAATACATATGGCACACTTTATATATTCAGATTCTAAATTTCTTGGTAAAGCGGTTAGCAATCCATCTTGACATAATTTATTTAGATAGTGAAAATTGACGTGTTCCAATGTCCGATGCCATTTTTCCTTTTCTGTCATATCACTTTTCTTTAACAAATTTGTACTGACTTGTTTGTTATTATTATCAGCTATGAAACTCGATATGTGATATAGATCACCTGTCTTTTGGGCGATTGCAATTAATTCGTTCAACGGATTATAAATTTTCAAGTAATGATCGTAGGACACGATTTTATTATTCTTTTGTGTTACTTTTGAATAACTAATAAGATTCTTTTTCATATCTTTAACATAAAAAACGTTGCTGAGTGTTACTCTTACATCACTTCCGTAAACTTGAAAAATAACGTTAACTTTGCCTACTTTTGTTGCTTTCAATACATGACCATCTCCTAACTTGACCTCTACTGGTTTTCCTAACTCTACGTATTCATCAAAGACATTCTCTGCATTTACTATATGGTCTGTGCAACCGCTATCGATGATCCAACTTATCAAATTTTCCGAACCTAAGCTAACCTCACTATTTACCTGTGACTCATTTACTTCAATTATGAACGCATTTCCTTGTGGGTTGTGTTCGTTTCGATCTTGATAGTTCGTCCAAGAAGAATTCGCTGCTCCTCGACCTCTATTTCTGCCGCGTGCGTAGTGTGCATAGTTGCCGTCATGGCTGCCGCCACGTTAAGAACCTCTTCCGTTGCCCCTTGGATGATACCCTCTGCTTCTCTGCGTCAGACGACTGCCTCGTCCGCGGCCATTTTTCACCGCTCCACGTGGGCATGCTGATTTCATGTGCCCGGCCTCGCCGCACGTGAAGCACTTTCCGCGTATGTCTGTCGAGAAAATGCTCGACGATTGTTGTCCCTTGGTGTTTCTTTCTTCGATAGCTTTTAACTTGATCTTTGACATTAGATATTCGACAGTTCTTTCTTTTTCCGGTATCACATCTATCAAATCTCCAATGTGACTATGCGACGACGGTAGAGCTCTCAGCATGTATCTCAACTTTTCTTCTTCGGTGATTGTACCTCCAGCAGATTTTAGTTCGTTGCAGGCCTTCTTGAATTCGTCGAAAAATGACGTCGGTTCTTCAAAGTCTTTTAACTTAATTTTTTCTAAGTTGTTTCGACACACAATTTGAAGTGAAGTTGACGTTTGTAGATACAGTTCATCAAACTTGTTCATTATCTTGTATGCGGAATCCAAATCTTCAATGTACTCGAGCTGCTTGTTTGTTATAGAACTATATATATAGTTCATCGCTTTTACGTCTTTGGAATTCCATTCCTCTTCTGGGTCAGCGGTCCCTTCCGTGTTCACTCTTTCTCTCGTGGCTGTTTCCTTGCATTTTTTGTATTCCAAGAACTTCAAAATTCTCTTCTTCCAGCTGGGGTATTCAGATCCATCAAAAATTGGTATAACCATATCGTCTACTTTTACAAACGACATCTTGTTCTTCTTACTTTCTGTAGTTCTCGTTTTCACCTTTATACTTTTCACCAGTTCTGTTTTACACCACAGCTACACTTTCCTGAACCACGTTTTGCTACCATGTGGGAATAATTAGCGAGGACCGATTTAATACTGGTATAAAAGGAAGTTTTATTAAAGTAAGATATTGCGTGAACCACGTTTTGCGACCAACAACGGAAAAGAAAAACAAAAGATACATTCCAGATACATGCTAACGAACGGTTGCTAGCTTACATGGTTAGGTACAGATGTCGCCACGCAAAAGAAGAAGATCAAATGTACTATATACTTAACAATATGCGTTCTGTTCCTCTCTTTCTCATTAGGATTGGTGTGTGCTGATACATTTACATAGAGTATGTACTTTCGGGAATTCTTTTTGGTGCAGAAATGTGCACAGGGAAGGATTTTTGATTATCCTCTGTATATACTTACTTGAACCTTTACGCGGGCCGAGATGTGTCGCTCGGTCATTGGTGCAAGTGAAATACAAAATATTGAGTGAGTGAGAAAGACAGTTTGGGCCCTGTCCAGCGGTTTCAGGAAAGAATTCGCAAGTTGTGTAGTAGGATCACCTACAGGAGTGGTGGTAATGTGTGCGTGAACCGCACCGGCGATTGTTTTCTGGCAACGCTGAGGCTAGCAAAGGCTCGATCGTCAGAAATACGCGTGCCTGCCGAACAGTAAAGATCGTAAGTACCTTCACGCTTACTACCCCTGTCTTTTCACTATATGTATATGCCGATTATTATGAAAGTGGTCCAAGTCCAAATTTTTCGTTTATTACATTTCACTTCTTTTTTTACGTATTATATCAACATGATACATAATAAACGTAAAGTTCAATTTCTTTTTTTTTTCAATTTCGACCGACTCCACTTTCATAATAACTGACATAAGAAGTTGTTTCTTATTTATGTTGGAGGAGGAACATGCCACACTCGATTCCCAAAAATTAATCAAACTGATCAGCCAGAGCATCTCGCCAGGTTCGCAGTTTATGGCCATATGGTCCAGCGAATCGGTGCGGCGGGCGGTTAACAACAGTACCTACACGCGGGTCTGAAACCATCGTACGCACTACCCACCGACAAAGCAAAATACGGATTGACTCATTATCAGACTGAAGAATGCCTAAAATTATTAAAGACGGTGCGACATTCTTAATTGCACTTTAGTAATGTTGACAAACAGGTGTTGTCGAAACATTCTTAGGAAAATATGAAATTACCGGTCGAAATCAACGAATGCACAACGACTGTCCAACGCACAGTGGACGTCAATTCCAAGAATAGAGAAAAAATTCAACATGCCATTTTTTCCAATCAAAATGCCGAATCTTCATCAAGCTACTTTATAAAAAAAAGTTCTTTGTATTTTTGACAAAGATACCTAGAAAACTATCTTGTACTGCATCTGAACAAGTCGATAAAATTTTTAAAACATATTCGATTGTATTGCAATGAGAATATTTTGAGCTTACAATCTTTTCTATATTTATTAAAATCCTTATCTCTGGCTTCTTGGGTCGCTTCACCTAATTAGCTGATTGGAAGGTTGCCCAAATATTGTATAATTTCGTAAGAATGTATTAACACTTTGTGAACAGTACCTATCTATTACATTGGTACCAGAATAACATGGATACAGGTTTGCAGATATTTCTGTACTTTCCATAGTATGTATATTTATCAAATTTTTTTAGTTTTATTAAAATTGTTGACGTTATTTTTTTAAATAATTTTTTTAAATAACGTCAAACTTTGTTGAGTTGTATATTAACACTTTCTTTATGAACTTGCTTAAGGCTGCCGTCTCATTTTTGTTATGGTCCGAATCGATCGAAGTGTCCCTTGTAAACAGACGGACTCTAATGAAACTACTGCGGTCGATAAAAAGAACTAGTACAGAGGTGACATCTCCAGGTACTCTATGTAGACGAATTTTTTACGCATAGTTGCCACATTTTCTGTTCTCTCTGCCTCTACCGCGCTGTTGCCACAGCTCCTACTGTCGAGAAGTCTTGAAGGAATACAGCACGAGAGCTGCGTATAGGCAGGGATCGGCGTGCTCCAGCTACCGCTGATGGAGGGGGAAACACCTACAGAAGCGGTGGTTATGTGTGCATGACTGACGTAGGTAGGCACAGTTCAAGCTAACATAACCACCGCTCCTGTAGGTGTTTCCCCCTTCATCAGCGGTAGTTGGAGCCCGCCGATCACTGCGTCTAGCGTCAGAGCCTCGCTGAAAGTAAAGGAGGATAGCAATAATGAAAGACAGAGAGGTTGGGTAGTGAAGTTAGGAAACATATCAATGAAACAATACTAAATAGCGTATCAATATCTCTTCTAAACTTCGCAATACTTATTATCTTCTCTCATTCTGTGCAATATTTATGTTTACTTGTGAAAAAATATAATGATATGATTGTTCACTGATACTGCTGAGATTTCCCAGATGAAAATGAATTTAAACACGGCATAAATCATATTATTTTTAAACGATATTATTCAGCTTCGATCTTCGGTTTGTTTGTAGGTATTTTTGTGTGTTTCATGTATGTATGGTTCAAATCTGGCAACTCAAATTTAATCAACTTCCAACTATCAACACACGCGGTGGCGTCTCGAAGCTAATTCCCCTTCCCCCTCTACCCATAGGCACACTGAGCGACCATATCTCTATAGACGAACGATAGCGAAATTGACAGGTCCACGCAGCTATTTTGGCCTTATTATCTTATTTTATGGCATAGTCCCGGTGTTTTAACATGATTAAGCGACTAATTTTTTTTCGAACCCATTTGTCGTTTTACTTAATATATCAAGCAGTTTGTCTAAAAGATAAAATAATTATTCTGAATTAATAGTTATCTTACTTAAAACCGAAGCTGGAAATCTGAGCACTGAATTGATTTGTGGCCAATGAAGGAATGTCTAGTATAAAAAGTGACAGAGGAATCAGTGTGCGAGCGGAGAACGAGAATACAATTGGAATTAGCAAAGTTGATTTCACAATCTTTGCGTGAGAACTTTTTTCGTGAATTAAAGGGAATTAGCTTCTTTCATACGTGAGTCATGTTTATGGGGAGTGGGGGGGGGGGGGGAGTCGAGTTGCTTGAAGCTTTGCAGGTGTGCGTAGTTTGTTTCTAAAAAAAAATAAACCCTAAAGGGGTGAAAAAATTACTCAGTCATCAATAAATATAACCCATAACCACAAAACGACTTGGAATCAGTCATTCGCGTTCTTTACGAAAACGACAAAAAGCCGTTGCGTTCGGGACGCTAGTGGCATGGCGATTTCAGGAAATACACAATTTATAACGAGAAATGATTCGTTACGTTTGTATAGGAAAAAAATTGTAATTTTTTAGTCTTTAGTGTATTTTTATTTAGTTTTTAGTGCATTTTGAATAAAATCGTTTAACATAAATTTTTTTATATATTTTTTAGCATTATTAGATTAGAAATGTTACATGTATCTTTAATTATATAGTGCAGTTCTAGAAATAACCCGATTTGTACTGTATTTGAAATCATTTTAGTCTGAAAAATCTCAGCAGTACCTATGTTACTGAAAACGTTAGGTTTTACATTTTATTAATACATAATCCACTTCAAGCAATATTGTAGGTATGCGTTTCGAGCCGAGGCTCGAACCGAGATAAGAAGCCACCGCCGAACAGCCCAAGTTCTCAGCACAAAGAGAGATCCCGTCGGTTCGGATATACACGCTGCCGAAAGTTATTTGAAATTTCGAAGCCTTCGAATAAAAGCCGAATAAACTATGGCTAAAGATGAAAACCTTATTCAACGGTTTGAATAAAAAAATTATCTTTTGCCGTGGAATGAATTCACTTCGAATAAAAAAATTATCTTTCGGCGTCGAATAAATTCACTTCAAATAAATTTATTTATCGGTGGTGTTTGGAATAAAGATAACTCGTGTTATTCGAAGCTTTGAATAACGGATAAACATAAAGTATCTTTTATTTGAGTGTATCCAGATATTATCTTTGCCCATCTCTGTTCTCCAGCCGCTTCGCCGTGATTCATTCAAGCCTCCCTGATGGCAAAATAGTGATAGGGGAAATGCGGTAACAGCGCGATACGACTCTCAATACATATTGGCAACTATGTCTTTCCTACATTTATCGGCTAGCTTGGACTTCCACCGGTTCTGATGTTACATAGCGTGAATATATCATCAGCGCTGGTGACGGAGAATTCTTGAAGCTTCATTCTGTCATTTCTCGAGTCTGCCTCAGTACACGAGTCATAAATTCATTATTATGTCAACGTACGGTGCTTATTAGCGTTCAAACGCACCAGATCACCCTGCACTGATGTCTACTGGAGGCAACTATACCCGCAAGAACTTTCTTTTTGCCGATTCCAGGACGAAAGACGGTTGAAACGGTTTGTTTACTACATCGCGTATGCGTACACGCTTTTTCTAGCTTGTGTGAGCGTACGCACACATTCAGGGCCCGCCGAGACGGCAAATTTTCGAAACTATCAAAGTAAATAAAATTCCACTAACAATGGAAATTGATTCGGGCGCATTAATCTCAGGAATATCAATGGATGTATACAAACAATATTTCTCAAATGTACCTATCGATAAGCCGAATTTAATGTTACGAGCGTACGATGGTAAAATCATTCCTTCGATAGGCTCAATAAAGGTGACTGTTGAACGACATAAGCGTATAAACAATCAAACTTTGTATATCATAAATAAAGGCGGGAATCCAATCATTGGTAGAGGGTGGTTAAATGAATTAGGCATGTGGCCGCCAAAGTTTTCAGGTAACCAGCAAAAGAATGTCGTTCACCACATAAAGGAAAAAATTGAAAACAAATTAGAGAGATTACAAGTGAAATTCCATAAAATCTTTGAATCAGGATTCGGATTATTTACAAAAGGTACCTTGAAACTGCAACTTAAAGAGACGGTAAAGCCGAAATGTATACAACCCTATAAAGTTCCTTTTTTGTTGAAACCGTTAGTAGAAGCAGAATTGAATCGTTTAAAAGTAAACATGATTATTGAGTCGATCGAATACAGCGAATGGGGAACACCCATGATACCGTTATTGAAAAAGGATGGATCTTTACGAATAGTAGGCAATTACATAATTACAGTGAATCAACATTTAGTAATAGATGGTGACGCGGCACCATGTGGTATTTCGGCTATATTAGCACACAAAGAGAACAATAATACCGATCGCCCGATACAATATGTAAGTCGTACGTTAAGCGCGTGTGAACGCAAATATTCACAGTTAGATCGCGAAGGGCTTGCAATAATTTTTGGTATTAAAACATTTTACGAATTTCTATTTGGATACGAATTCATATTACAAACAGATAACGCGGCTTTGACTAAAATATTGAGTCCAGAAAAATCAATACCAACGATAGCAGCAGCCCGATTACAGCGTTGGGCAACGTTTTTGTCAGCTTCCCGGTATAAAATAAGGCATATTAAGGATAAATATAATTATGCCGATTGGTTAAGTAGATTGCCAATAAATAGTGAAGAAGTGAATAAATGCAAATTTCCAATTCTAGAAGACATACCTGAAGTTTTTCTAAAATTTATAAAATCCTATGATTTTGCGAGTTTAAATTGGAAAATGGCACAAAGAAATACTCGAGAAGATAAAGTACTGTGTAAAATTATTGTTTATTGTACAGATGGGTGGCCTGAAAAGGAACCAAAAGAAGATCAGATAAAAACTTGTTGGCGTAAAAGGGATGCTTTATCAGTCTAGAGTAATTGTTTATTATAGGGGCATAGAGTAGTAATACCAAAAAAATGACAAAAGCTAGTTTTAAAAGAGTTACTTTTAGTCATTTCGGAATAAGCAAAATGAAAGCTTTGGCGCGAGGATTCGTATGGTGGCCAAAATTGGATGATGACATTACCGAGAATACGCGATCATGTATGGCATGTTTGTAAACCAAGAAAAAGCCAGTAAAAATTCCGCTGACTCCTTGGGTTTGGCCAACAACGCCTTGGCACAGAATTCACGCTGACTTTTTAGGGCTTTTGTATCATAAAATAATACTGCTTATAATTGACAGTCACTCGAAATGGCCCGAAGCTTTCATTATGCATAATATGACCGAAAATGAAACGGTACAAGTCTTTAAAGAATTATTTTCACGATTCGGTTACCCAGCGCATGTCGTTACGGGAAACTTTCAATCATTTGTCGGTCAAAAATTTCGTGAACTTATGAAACAAGGCGATATACGCCATAGTACAAGCCCGCCCCACTGCCCACCAACTAATGGAGCTGCTGAAAACTTCGTCAATACATTTAAAGGTAAGGTAAAATACATAATGAATAATGGACTTAATTTAAATGATGCGATCAAACAATTTTTAGTGGACTATCGCTCAACACCACATAGCGCGACACATCAAACGCCAGCGAAATTATTTTTAGGTTGCGAATTACGAACGCGTTTTTCATTGTTAAGGCCTAGAGACATCAAAGACACAATTTATATGGCCCAGAATAGACAAGTGCGAAATCACAAAGGGGCAAGAGCGATAAATTTTGACATAGGTGATACGGTAATGGTTACAGATTATAGGGGGAAAGGGGAAGAATCATGGATCAAAGCACGGGTAATAGAAGAAATAATACCTGGTGTCACGTTTAGGATCGAGGTTGCACCGGACATAATTTGGAAACGGCATAGCAATCAAATAAGAGAACGTAGCAATAAGGATATAAATTTGCAATATGATCAGCTTGACCAAGGGTCAACAAAGCAGTGGAAACGCAGTAGCAGTAGTGCGTAGATCAGAGAGATTGAAAAAAAAACAATTAGAGAGAGAGAAGGTAGGTTAGCAGTCAATATTATTAGAATGAGAGAGTAAGCAGTGTTTCGATTATAATACATAAGTGTATCATGATTTTTATTGCAAGCGGGGGAGAGTGCGGTAACTTGAGGAATGTATATTGTAGAGTGGGGGTAGCCTGAGCTCGTCCTGAGTTCACGGTAGGAGAAGCGTCAGATGTCGTTGGGCTTTCGGACATTACTTATACTCTCCGTGTAGTTTACAGTTGGAAGTAAATAAATGTGTTATGCCAACTGTACAGTGCTACGAGTATATTATTAATCACCCTTACGTAAGCATTGCAGCTCGTACGGTGAAATTACCGTATATACAGTTGACCGAGTTACACCGCGACTCGACAGCTGAAGTGCATTCCGCTGCCGCAGCATTTCGCACAACAGTAGGAAAGGAACCGCTGACGACGCGTGCAAACCGCGTCTTGGAACTGATGAAATTAAGCCACCTAAATAATGGAGAAAGGAGCAGCATGGAGGAAATCGGCAGGGAATTTTGCGATAACTTCCACATAGCAGGCGATCTATTAACAACAAGAAACGCAACCACACATCAGATACCTTTAAGGAAGCGTACAACCCCCTGTACTGTCAAGCCATACAGATTACCAGAATTACACAAACGAGAGGTGAAAGAACAAGTAAGGCAAATGTTAGAAGACGGGATAGTGCAAACCAGCTGCAGTCCATGGAACGCTCCCCTACTGGTGGTACCCAAGAAAAAGGATGTCAAAGGAGAAGCTAGATATCGAGTAGTCGTAGACTTTAGGAAACTGAATGAAGTAACAGTAGGCGATTCATACCCTCTGCCAAATATTACAGAAATTCTTGACCAGTTAGGGAAAGCACAATACTTCACTACATTAGATCTTGCGTGAGGGTATCATCAGATATCAATGGACGACAGAGATAAGGGAAGACCGCGTTTTCTATGCCACAGGGTCATTTCGAGTTTAACCGAAGGCCTTTTGGGCTAAAAAACGCGGCCGCGACATACAAAAGACTAATGAACACCATCTTCATGGGACTACAAGGAATAGAGTACTGTTTTGTCTATCTAGATGATCTGGTGATATTCGGCACTAGCCTAAAAGAACGTAACATACGACTACGAAAGGTGATGAAAAAATTATGGGAGTACAACCTAAAATTGCAGCCAGGAAAATGTTCATTTTTGTGCAAAGAGGTAGGATTTCTAGGACACATAATAACGCCCGAGGGGATAAAACCAGATCCCGAAAAAACTAAAGCCGTAGAAAAATACCCCACACCCACCAAACTAAAGGAAGTACAATCCTTCCTAGGATTAGCAGGATACTATCGAAGGTTCATTCCCCAATATTCAAAAATAGCAAGACCGCTATCCAAGTTAACGCGCAACAAAACGGAATTTGTCTGGACAACAGAGCAGCAATACGCGTTGAAAACACTAATAAACTGTTTAATTACAGCCCCCGTATTAGCTTACCCAGATTTTTCAAAAGAATTTATAATAACAACAGACGCATCAGATGTAGCAATAGGCGCGATACTATCGCAAGGTGTAATAGGGGAGGACAGATCAATAGCGTATGCAAGCAGAGTGCTAAATAAAGCGGAAAAAACTATAACACAACAGGGAAGGAGCTACTCCCTAGTGCCTGGGCAACGAAGCAGTTTCGACCTTATGTATACGGTACGCATTTCAAAGTAGTAACAGACCATAAGGCATTAGTATGGTTATTTAGGGTGCAAGACCCAGGATCATGGCAGAACATGATTACGAAATCATTCACAAAGCAGGCAAGGCTAACACAAACGCCGGACGCGCTCAGCAGAAACATAAAAACAGTATGAAACGAACAGGAGGATAGCGCTGAAGTAACAAAAGCAAACCTAGGCATCATTGAAGTGGAAGCAGAAAAAGATAGGCAACAGGTACTATACAAGTATCACCTAGCCCTTTTAGGGAGGCACCAAGGTATCCAGCGAACAGCGCAAAGAATTAAGCAAAAATACAAATGGAAGGGAATGGGCAAATACATAGAACAGTACAACCAAAAGTGTGCATGGTGCCAAAGAATAAAATATGTAAGCGTAATAAAGCACCAATGGCAATATCGGACCTACGCCTACCCGACCCTTTGAGAAAGGCGCATTAGATACAGTAGGACCACTCACAACGACCAAATAAGGAAACAAATACATCCTGACGTTCCAGGATCACCTGACAAAATTGAATGAACCAGACGCGCTTACTACCTAATGCGACGGCAGTAAAACATTCAGGACCATGGTATCACAATCAGGGATCATTACATTAAAAAATAATTGCAAAATCAATAGTAAAGAGGTAATACTCCGAAACCAAAAAACATTACGCGAACAAAACTACGTAATAAAAACAGCACCGTTGTACAACCTAACGACAAATCTAACGGGATTAGTCAACACTGCGAAGCCACTAACCCAAGTACAATTGGATAGAATAATAAAAGATCCTTCAGAATTTTCACAGCTCTACAAGCAGCTTGATCAGACCGAGAGCAGTCTACCCGTAGAATCTGGAAATAGTAATACTAACATACCAATATGACACATAGTATACCCAAGTACCACTACCATACTAATAATAATAGTAATAATATTTGCTATTGTAATATAGCATAATATATAATACCTTGCACTTCGCCGAAGGAAAATAACAGGAAGCGAAGCACAAGCTACATAGACAACTCCAAAGTTAACAAGATCCGAACTGAACGTCCAGCTAGGACGATAGAATAAGAAACGATTGTAATATAAAAAAAAATGTAATCGGGAAAACAAATATAAAATGAGAACACTGGGAAAATCCCGATAACACCATCTTCTTATAAGGGAGCGGGGGGGGGGGGGGGAGGATGTTATGTAAAGTAACGTAACTCATAACACCTGGTGTAGTGAATACCAGCAAGCTCAGCAAGATGCGCAATCAAAAAAATCCGCATACGCTGTAAGGCCGAAGATCCATAGGCGGAGACCATTAGGCCTCCCCCCGCGATCACCAAACCGCGACCTCAAATCTTGTATATAAACCCACGTCCGAACAATCAGAATATTACATTGTAAAAGATCAGTTACGCGATCACGCCCGTGATCACCCCGTCGAGATCAGTCAGCTCAAATAAACCTTTGTTAAAACTTACGGTGAGTTCTAACTCTTAAACCGGCAACGATTCACTACTTCTCGGCTCCGCCCGAGAATCCCGTTCCCGGCATCTTCATCCGAACTATCAGAGCCCGAGGAACGACCCGTTCGAGAACAACCGCGGAGTGCAGCCAGATTCTCAGAGAGAATCTCCACATCGGCAAACCTCGCAACATGCTGCATGTGTTTACCAAAGCCAACTGTTTTGGTGAGACAAAAATAGCAATCGGTCTCATGACACGTAGGCTCTCTTCTCCAAATCATAGACGACTCAAAATTGAAATATCAGCTATTAGAGGAGCTGAGTTGTGTGACGCAAGAAAAATATGAAAATATGTCGCAGTTCTATCAGAGGCTGGTAGATTTACACTCTAAAGTATTGGGCACAATTCATATTATAGAAAGTAACTAAGAAGCCTCAAACGGGCGGTTACACATGATCAACGATATCACTCGGAATCGATTTGTCCATCATACTCATCCTCAAATTTCCCAAATGCTAAGGTACAGAGAATTTAAAAATATTAATGGCGCGATTACTGCTACCATTGCCAAGGAAAAAGCTTTGCGTTTAACCTACAATGAAAAATCTCATCAATGCAGAATTTGTGGTCGCACAAACCACACTACAAACAATTCTTATAGAAATAAGTCCAATCCTTCCATACGCAGGTCGCGATAACTCCAGACCCGTTAACTTCAGTCAAATCCCTGCGATATCCACGAACTCACAAAGTCAGACACAACCAACTAAAAAATGACGCTATTGTAAAAATTTGGGTTACACCATAGAAGAATGTAGGAAACGTCAGTATAACAATGCTATTCGACAGAATCAATACCAAGATCCTTTTGATACTAACCGAGACAAACAAACTCAATATCACAGTTCTTTTAATCAGAATCGAAACAATCCAAATCCCTTTAATTCGAACTAAGAACGACGTAACAGTGATAGTATTAGATCCGTAAATTTCCACCAGCAGGATTTTCAACTAGTTTCCTAACATCCCAATCCTCCAATATCGATGAAGCAAGCAACCATAGAATTCAATCGCTTCAAAATGTAACAATTTCCGAATCCTTATTAGCTTTAAACGATTTAACTTACGTGCTCCTCCAATCAAAGAATTCTAGCTCTATCGACGGGACTTTAAAATTACTAATCGACACTGGCACATCAGTTTCCCTAATTAAATCAACTAGTATAACTACTTCCAGAAACCATAATAACGCGCCAATAATACTAAACGGAGTATCACCAAGTGCATCAATTGCAACATGCGGTGCAACCGAAATCGAAATCGAAATTCACTCAAAAAAGACCATAGCTAAATTCCAAATCTTAAACACTCCTACGAATACCATTTGATGGACTTCTAGGAGACCATTTCCTTCGGTCCCAGGGGGGCCCAAAATCTACTATACTACTTCCACTATTTCACTAAATTCTATTCCATTTCAACTCCCTCTGCTTCACAACACGCCGCAACGATCTGTTGATACAATTAGAATCAATCCGCGAACGGAAACGGTTATTCCTATTAAGTTAATAAACCCATTCAATGTTAAAAAAGGTATAGTATTGTCTCATCAACTAAATCATGATAATACATTATTAATTCCAAATGCCATTGTTCGAGTTGATGACCAAAATAACGCAGTTCTTACAATCGTTAACACCTTCACTAAAGTCGAAACTATTCCAATTCCCGAACTATATATCGAACCCCTTCCAATCAAATCATACGTGTACAATCTAGCTCCAAATCAATCAAATAACGAAACCTTGAAAAGATGACACGTGTTAAACCAAAATCTTAGATTTGATCACTTGAATGAAGAAGAACGGGGCGCGTTATCCCAGATCTGTACAGAGTTCAACGATATATTCCATTTTCCTACCGACTTACTAAGCCAAACAACAGCAACTACTGACGAGATTCTTACCACCGACGAAATTCCAATTCACGTGAAAACCTATCGATATCAACAAATACACAAGACCGAGGTTGATAAGCAAATCGAGAAGATGCTTAACCAGCGCATTATAAAAGCTTCAACTAGCCCTTGGTCAAATCCCATCTGGATCGTGCCAAAAAAAAATAGATGCTTCCAGAGAACGCAAATGGTGTATCGTAATAGATTATAGAAAGCTCAATGATAAGACAGTAGGGGACGCATACTCCCATCAAACCCCCATGAACCCTAGTCATTCTCCGAAAACAGCTTTTTCTTCACCGAACGGTCACTATGAATTCACACGTATGCCGTTTAGACTTAAAAACGCACCATCATCCTTTCAAAGAATGATGAACAATGTCCTAACAGGTTTAACTAAGACACTGTGCTTCGTTTATTTAGATGATGTTGTTTCATATGGATCCTCTTTCGATGACCACATTAGAAAATTAATCAACATATTTTCAAGATTGTGAGGAAATAATCTAAAGTTGGCAAGGGACGTTCGGCAACCCGGAAATTCAGAAAATTATGAAACTCGGTGTGCAAGTAGAGTAGTTCATCCGTAACAGAGCCCTATTTTTTGTTGATGCCATAATGCAAGTTTTAGGGGTGGAATCACCCCCTGAAAAATCCAGAATTTTCTTTTCCGCGGAACATCTCGAGAACGGTGAGAGATATCGAAAAGAATTATAAACAAAAGTTGCATCCCTCTTTTATATCTACAAAACCGCGTAAAAGTAATTTTCAAAAAATCCATATTTTTCAATTTACCCCCACCACCAACCCTTAAAATGAAGTTTTTTATTTTGTAAATATACGCCGAAATACTTCTGGATAATCTCTCTTCATACATATAAATAGTTTATGTATTCTATTTTTTTTTTTGCAAACAAATAAAACCTCTATTACCGAATTTGAAGTCCATTTTGGCAGTTTCCATTAATAACATGGTCTCTTAAAGCCGTATTTAAATTATTATTTATGTAAAGTTCAGAGAGCTTCCAATTATTTAAGCAAGACAGTACGTACCTAATATTGCATCCACGGTAAAACTCTTTAAAACTAATCAGTGGCGTGCATGTATTATCTTAAGGCCACTTTTAGAACCACAGGATGAATAAATAATGCGTGGAAATTTACAATGACTTTGCAAAATATACATGTATATGTTACAATGTATACAATTATATACATTGTATATTGAAAATATATACATTGTATATGTTATCATTAAAATTGCGCAAAATCGTATTGATACTGTAACGTCCCACGAGGACTCGAACCACTAATTACCGACCGTCGATAAGGTAGAACCGATCTACACTACCGTAAAACCAACCTGTGTTACCGCGTACAAGCATTGTAAATACAGTATTGTCTCCGTATGTACTCGTTGGTCGGGACCGGCGTTGAGCTCCTATCGTGAACAGATCCCTAATTCCGAGTGTTCGTTTTTCGCTTCATTCTGGCCGAAGGGGGGAGCGAGATGGAACGCTTTGCGTGCGCGGCGGGCGTGCGCAACGGGTGCGAGCACTCAGATGGAATCGTGACTGCTCGACGCATGCGCGCGACGGTCAGATAGCCAGGCACGGCACGAGTCTTTCTTGCGCCCTAGGCGAACTTTTCAAATTACGCCCTTTATTATAATACATTTATTTGAGATTATTGATAACCTTTCTGTGAATTTTTATTTGTAGTTTAATCCACTTATAGTACACCTTGTAATATTTAATTTCAAAGTTTATTTTCAACAATACCAGTAATGAAAATATCATTTTGCACCTCTTGTCGACTTTCCGCCCTAGGCAGTCGCCTAATTTTGCAGAGTAAAGTCATAAATAATCTCAAATAAATGTATTATAATAAAGGTCGCAATTTGACAAGTTCGCTTAGGGCGCAAAAAGGACTTGAGCCGGGCCTGCGTCAAGATTTTGCGAAGCAGTTCTCGTGCTCACCGTAAGTGCCTGCGACCATCACGCACGCTCGTCGCGCACGCAAAGGACGGAGTGTCACGGCGGTCGAAAGACGGAGGGAGACAAAACATCGTACCGTTTCGTACCGTCCTCGCTCGCTCTCGTTCCATCTCGCTGTTGCCTTCGGCGGACAAGAGTGAGACAGAAGTGGTGACGATAGCGACAAGCACGTATCGAGTGCACCAAATCGAACACATACGGAGACAATACTATATATGATTTTGACAAAAAATGTTGAGCGGCTATTTCGTTCTTTTGCGCTATATTTGTGAACTTTGTATCATCCTTCCGAAAAATTATTATTACGTCGCAATAGTATCTTTAGGAAATTGGGTACAGCATATAGATTATATTTTCTGTCACTTGGAGGAGCGGATCTGCTGTCCTCGACGTGACAGAAAATATAACCTAAGTATATGCTATATGACAATAAATGTTGAGCGGCTATTTCTTTCTTTTATGCTACATTTGTGAACTTTTTATCGTCCTTCCGAATCATTATTATTACGCCGCAGCAGTATCTTTAGGAAATCGAGTATAGCATAAACGTTATATATTCTGTCACTTCGGGGACAGAAAATCCGCTCCTCCAAGTGTCAGAAAATCTGCTCCTCCAAGTGACAGAATATATAACCTATATGCTATACCCGATTTCCTAAAGATACCGTTGCGGCGTAATAATAATGTTTCGGAAGGATAATAAAAAATTCACAAATGTAGCGCAAAGAACGAAAGAGCCGCTAAACATTTATTGTCATAGCATATACGTAGGTTATATTTTCTGTCACCTCGAGGAGGGGACCACATAATAATCACGCGCATCCAGCCTGCGCATTTTCAGTAGCCCAATTCAACATCCAACACAATTTTTATATAATGTTTTTTCATAACTGCTTTTTGCATAAGACGTTTAATTATCTTATAATACGTGTATTTCATGTTCTGTTTCAGTGTTTTGCTAATAAAAAAATGTCTAGTCTAACAAACTTCATTTTCTGGGGACATCCCCTCATCTATTTTTCCTTTTCACTTATAATTCCTTACTGCCAACGTAGCATATTGTAGCATAAGCACATTTTATGTAATTAAAATGATCGATCAATTTTCTACGTTTGCTCTACCAGCAGACCTTCCGTTTAAATATTTACAAGTACAACGCAAAAGCTGAGTATTTCTTTCCTTATTCAGAATAGAATACGGAAATAGCAAACAGCATCCTCTCACGTGCACCAGGCAGCCGCGTATCTATGGGTTTTACCATTGCTGTGCAAAAAAATCCTGCTGTAATACCGACCTGCCAAATCGGCCAGGTCACGTGACGTGTCTATCCCCTTCAATACTACCACCTGTGCTCTAACGGGTGTCACCCTAGTGCGCGATTATTACTTAACCTTCTCTGGTTGCCTCCAAATGCTACGAAGCTCGCCTTCGCGCCTGAATTTCCTACTCTCCAAGTGTTACGAAGCTCGCCTTCGCGCCTGAATTTCTACTCTCCACGCGCTGAGAAGCTCGCCTTCGCGCCTAAATTCCCATCTCCCCTTGTGCTACGAAGCTTGCCTTCGTGCCTAATATTCCCAGACAACCCCACATTGTCATTGTCCTAAACACCACCACCCAGAACGTGACATTGGTATAAATGTTTTCTTCTTCCAACGAAATGCTTCAAAGCTCCCAGACATATATCCGTACTAAGATCAGTCACCAACTTTAAGATTGCCTTTGTTACGACACAAATGAAAACAACATCATACGCCCTTACCCTGGTCCGATTACGTAATTTCTTTTCCTTCATAAATGTGTGATGAAGCGTCTCGCGACGGACCGGTTCTTGGGCAGCCGCTAGGAGGTGCCGCCCGCGAGCCGCCCTCTCGTTACGAAAATGATCGGCATTTAGAACCCGCGCCGCCGCTAGACACGGGAATAACTAATAACAAATAACACGATTACAAATAATTCGTGAAACTGTTTTAAAATAATCTACGGAACGTGAAGTGTTTGGTCCGAGAGATCGAGATACAATACGCACTCGTTATAAGCCCGACAAACGGGGCTTGAGGCGGGTGTACGGCGCGTAGTCGACACTACATATTCGGCGCGGACTATTGTGGGAGTGAGAAAAACCGAGAACAAGCGAGAGGCTGTTTCGTTTACTCTCGCTCGCTCTTTGGTTTTCTCACTTTCGTCCGAAGGATTCCAAGAAATGGTGGGGTAGTCGCCGGGGGTACCACGCGTGGTAGAAACGGGCTTATAACGAGTGCGGACTGTTTTCTGTTCTTCTATATTCTCACACTGCCCTGAGCGTTCGACCTCTGGCAAACGTCATTTTTATTGTTTCAGCCTCAGCATCGGTCGTACGCTGTAGATACTCGAGCCACTGACAGTTTTACCCTGGGAAAAAAATATAACTTTCCCTAGTGTTTGCGCGTTTCCACGATGAGACTCGACCTCTGATTGTCGAGTCAACGGAGGTCGTAAATCTCCGTTACGATTTTTATCGACACCGGAATTGGGCTAGTAAATTGAATGCAGAATATAAGGAACAGTGAACTAGTATATATTTAAAATTAATTAACAGGTATAACAGATTAAAACAATGAATTGTGTATAACGTGTAACTATTCTGCGCTAACCGTTCTGCGCTGACGGATTGACGCTAACCGTACTGCGTTGACGGGAGCTGATGATTCAAGACTGATTTTGCCGACTCCTCTGATGTATGAAGAGGAGTCTGACAGTGGCTGTTTTGACTCGATTGGCCAACGTAGAGTCAGTATCAACCAATCGGGTAATTTCCCTAGCATAAATCACGTCACCTATTCCCTGCGCCCTTGGCGCGCTATTTCCGGGAAAGGGGCCAGATTTGGCGGGAATCGTTCTGGCCGAAATTTTAGTGGCAAGATATTTCCTACCTGCCTGCGTAGGACGGCGCGAAAGCGCAAAGACACCTCACATCTGCGATGAACGTGAGGGCGCGTTGCCAGAAAACTGGCCTACCTTGGTGTTGGGTTGATGGTTTACAACTTGATTGCCGTGACTAATTGGCCCGTGTAATCAGCAGATGTGCGGATTCGAGGACTGCTTGATAATAAATCAGGATTTCTCTTTTTTAATAAAACCGAAGAAACCTCTTCCGCGGATTGATGCACCGCGGAACACCCAGGTCGACAGTCTGCTTCAAAGTTTTACCTTGTCTTAAGGATCGTCGTTTTTGCATGCAATGCATTCGAGAGAGAGGGGTACACCAAAAGAGTTATACAGAGATCGCAAATCGTGATACTAGCCATAAAAGCGCGCTCTAAACTGCGCAAAGCATCAAATCGTTCGAAAAATTCGCGCAAGTAGAACGCCAATTGTTGGATCAATCTGAATCACGGGAAGAATACCTCGCGTGGGAAGAACGGTGCAACGAGTGTATCGAATCTTTGGAAGAACCTAGCCGCGTGAAACGTCCTCGATTATCGATCGGTGTTCAACAATCGTTGGTTGCTCGAATCGCGCGGCTCGAAGGACTGAAATATTCGTTGCGCGGACGTTTCGTACGTGAAGGTGCCGGACATTCAAGTCCGGGACTTTTGTGGCGTGAAATAGACACTGCGTTCGATAGCCGCGTATTAACTGGTGCCGTGTTAAATTCAAACTATATCGAGCCGCGAAACTTCCTCCAGGATGTGGCAACCATTGTACTGGAACATGTGCGGGGTGCTTTGAGGAAACATCGAAACCTCAAAACGAACACGATGTTTAACGGTGAATTTGTGACTGGTGACAAGCATACTTGTAAAAGCATCAGCACCCGAAACTTGAACTCTTCGGCACATCCTATCTGCAGGAGTGGTACCAGCGATGCATCATCGAACCCACCCTGGCATCGCTTGAAGAGTTTCAGGAACGTGACAGTGGATGGGCATTGACGAGAATTCTCAGTCTGATCGTCAATGTCAACAAGTACAATCCGCTGCGCGCGGGGTGTCACCATAAGTTGCGGCGGGAATTGGCGCTAAAGAGAGCCACGATTAGGGTGCAATCCCCGGACAATGCATGTTTCGCATGGGCAGTGGTCGCCGCGCTACATCCTGCGGAAAGACATCCCGATCGCCCAAGTTCGTACCCCGACTATGCTTCCGCGCTAAATCTCCAGAGCATTGAATTTCCAATGTCTCTGGAGCAAATTGGGAAGTTTGAGGGGCAGAACGAAATCTCCATCAACGTGTACAGCTTCGAGGTGGAGAAGACGAAGGGCTCGGTAGCCTTTCCACTGCGTGTCACCAGCCACAAGAGGGATCGACACGTCAACCTGCTCTACACGCCGAATCGAGAACATGGCGATGTAGGGCACTTTGTGCTAATCAAGGATTTATCCCGGCTGGTGAGCGCACAGCTGAGTAAGAAGAAGGCAAAGAAATTTATCTGTGAACGGTATGTCTATAAACTTATAAAATGTTGAAATGTCACGCGAAAAAAAATTTAAATAAAAAATGTTTTGGGTTTTTTTGCAGGTGCATGCATTACTTCGGATCCACCGAAAAGTTGGAGGCGCATGCAGTGGACTGTGGGCAGATGAACGACTGTGCCATCCTACTGCCCAGCCAGGACAACAATCTGCGCAGTTTCGACAACCACTGCAGGAAGGAGCGACTTCCCTTCGTGGTGTACGCCGATCTTGAGTGCATCTTGGCGAAAGCGGAAGACAGCCACCGAATGGGTGATATAGACAATAAATTATGTAAATATCAGCACCACAATGTGCAGAACATTGCATATTATATGCATTGTTCGTACCATACATCGCTATCGATGTATCGATGTTGCCGCGACGCGGATTGTGTTTCATGGTTCGTAGACGAACTGAAAAAATTTGCAAACTTTGTCAAGCCCATTCTGACCAGTAATACCCAAATGCTTGATTTAACTACCAAACAGTGGACGACATTTCGCGATGCAACACATTGCCATATTTGCGAAGAACCATTCAAGGCTGGCGATATACGAAACCGCGATCATTGCCATCTATCCGGACGGTTTAGAGGCCCCGCACATTCAGAGTGCAATTTAAATTATAAAAATGCGTTTTACATCCCCATAGTTTTCCATAATTTATCCGGCTACGACTCACATTTTATTATCGAGGAAATAGCTACCGCTTTCGAAGATCACGTTGACATATTACCAATAACTAAAGAAAAGTATATATATTTCACAAAAGATGTCGAAGATACGGCTGAATCAGACTCGAGAAATTGTATTAAATTGCGATTCAACGATTCGTACAAATTTCTCAATACCAGTCTCGATAAATTAGCATCTTTTCTTAGCGCAGATAAATTAAAAATTTTAAATCCTAATTTGTAACATTATCCACCGAGGATTTCACTTTATAGACGCGAAAGGGTGTCTTTCCGTATGAATACCTTGATTGTGCGAACAAGCTGCAGGACCCATGCTTACCGCCACGCGAATCATTCTACAGTTCGTTAACGGGTGAGACTGTGTCCGAGAGCGATTACGCGCACGCCAAGACTGTCTGGTAACGTTTCAGCATTAGATCCTTGGGCGAATACAGCGACTTGTATTTGAAAACAGATGTCTTGTTATTGGCAGATATTTTTGAAAATTTTCGCGAAAGTTGTATAAAGAGTTACGGATTAGACTTAGCGCATTATTATACATTACCTGGTTTCACGTGGGATGCTATACTAAAACATACCAAAATTACATTCGTATTGCTCACAAACGTCGATATGGTCATGTTTATCGAACGCGGTATACGTGGGGGTTTATGTCAATGTTCCGGACGATACGCACATGCCAATAACAAGTACACGTCATCTTACAATGCATCGGAACAATCGTCGTACTTTGATGTGAACAATTTGTATGGATGAGCAATGTGTCAACCCCTGCCATGCGCCAAATTTCAATGGGTCGAAGAGGTTGCAAATTTTGATGTGTCTTCAATCGCTGTCGATTCGCCCACGGGATACATTCTCGAGGTAGATCTGGATTATCCGCAAAGTCTGCATGCCGCCCATGCTAATCTACCGTTCTGCCCGACGCGTGCCAAACCACCTAGTAGCAGACAGGACAAATTGCTCGCAACGGTGTATGATAAGCAGCGTTACGTTATTCATTATCGCATCCTGCAGCAGTGCATGCGTCACGGTCTTCTTATTACAAAGACACATCGCGTGCTTCAATTCGCTCAGTCCCCCTGGCTCCGCGATTACATCGAACTCAATACACGGTTTAGAACAGGCGCGACAAACGACTTTGAAAAAAATTTGTACAAATTGATGAACAATGCGGTATTCAGTAAAACTATGGAAAATGTACGAAATCATGTGGATGTAAAACTTTTGACACATTGAGATGGGTGATATGGTGCGGAGGCAATGATCGCGAAACCGAATTTCCACAGCAGAAGTGTTTTTTCGGAAAATTTAATAGCTGTTGAATTGCGAAAACTCGATGTGAAATTCAACAAACCGATATACGTGGGTATGTGCATTCTGGACATATCAAAAATTTGTTTGTATGAATTCCATCACGAGTACATGTCTCCCCTGCACGGACCAAATTGTAAAATTCTATACACAGACACAGTCAGCCTCATTTATCATATTCAATGCGAAGATATCTGCGAGTCCATGAAAGATAATATCAGTAAATTTGACACAAGCGATTATCCTATCGACAATACATATAATATGCCACGCTTAAATAAGAAGGTTCCGGGGCTGATGAAGGACGAAAATAACGGTGCGATAATGACCGAATTCGTAGGTCTTAGAGCGAAAATGTATGCACTTCGCGTAGACGGCAAAAATGATACGAAAAAGGCGAAAGGTGTCAAGACCAACGTCATAGCCAGAACGATAACTTTCGACGACTACGCGCAGTGTTTGCACAGGGAGATCGAAATGGTTCGCAGAGAATCATGCATACGGTCTAAATTGCACAAAGTGTACACCATTTTGGAATCCAAAATCGCCCTAAGTCCACACGACGACAAGCGGTATATCGTACCCGATTCGGCCAACACGCTGCCCTGGGGACATTATAATTTACCATTGTAAAATAGCAATTGTATTTATTATGTAATATAAAATTGTTACCACATGTATAGAAATTATATATTTATAAATAGCGGAATTATGCTAAATAAAATTGTAGAAATTATTATAAATGGTGGAATTAATGTGTAAAAATAAAAGTGGTCACTCATGTATATGTATATGTATCATTGTATTTATTGAATCATGTATTATTATTTTACAATACATTATTTTTATTTATCCAAGAATTGTGTGATTTTTCAAACTCCAGCCACTTGATTTATACCTTATCCCCCTTCCTACGCAACACTTTTTCCACTAGATATACATCAGGATCGGTGACACGTTGCAGCTCGTGTTCATAGAATCCTCCGGTAACAGGTTTTGCACAGGAATCGACGAGCAGATACGTCGCGGGATTAGTTGCCTGTACTTTGGCTATCTTGAACACCTCCGTTGTCCAATTCGGTGTATAGCCTTTATCAAAGATGGTTTTAAATTTGCTCACGCGCACAAACTCGCCCAAGTTAAATCTCGCTGGAGCAGCGATCTTTGTGTTGCTGTATACGGTGGTTAGCAACTTATCGGCGATCGCAGGGGTAACATCGCAAGGACGCATTCTGATGGTTCTATGTTTTCGTACGTTATACTCTGCAAGTAAACATGGTAGGGCATCGATCCATCTATGGGTTCCATTGAGCGTAAACAGTTTCCACATATTGTTCTTCAAAGTTCGATTGAAACGTTGTACGATGGAGGCTTTCATCACCGAATACGTTGAATAATGATTAATGTCATGCTTTGTCAAGAGTTTCTGCACATCGGCGTTGTAAAATTCTTTTCCTTGATCGGTTTGTCAATTTTTCGGATATCGATCTCTAAATATCGTTGCAAACGCTTTGGTCACCTCAGCACCACTTTTAGTCTTGAGCGGCACCGCGCATGCATACTTGCTCAGCACATCGATGACGGTGAGTATATAGTGGTGACCTTGGTTGAATCGCGAGTATGGGTGCATTTCTACAACGTCAGCTTGCCACAAATCATCGTATCCATGCACTATGACGCGCCTCCGCGGGAAATGTCTTCGAGCTGGAGCATGTAATTCCTCAACGAGTTGTCGCTTCTTGTGGCCATGGTTTTCCTTACTCTTGGATTTCGATAATGGTTGCATGTTTGATCGCAGAGGTGTCTTTGACACGAATGATGCGGTAATTATCATGTACGTGCATTATGTGCTCTCCATCGGCCCGAGGAAATTCTTGACAAGTTCAAACGTCTCGCATGATTCTCCTTCGCAGCGCTGCTGCGGGATTGAATTTGACGCCTGCGATATCTCTTGAACGCTGTTTTGCAACGTCTGCATATCTCTGTGAAACACGACCAACTTCCTCTATAATTCTTCCGGCTGCTCTCTCAAAAGTTTAATGCTGTGTTCTATGTATAATTTATTGACGGCATCGCTGTCGGCCGTGGGTTGCGCCATGCGTCGTATCTTGCGTGATTTTGCATCAAAGTCGGCACCGGCCACACAAAAAGCGTTATCTCGGATATAATTTCGAAGCAAACCGCTCCATTTGTAGTAGTCCATTCAAGCTGCTCCACTCTTTTCGAGCCATACTCCAAATTTGTTGATCGACATCTCGATGCATACAGTGCAAATCATCGACGTGCGGTTTAATTTATAATGAGGCCTACCTCGCGGAGTTCCCGGCTAATCGATAGACTTTCAGGATCATGAGAATTGTTACCAGCCTGACGCGACGCTTCCAGCAAACGCAATCGATCCACCAGCTCGTTGGGATCATCCCAGTGCACGTAATCAATCTTGTTATCACTTACCACCATGGCTCGCGACACCGTTAGACTTTTCCCTGCCCTACTAGCCGATACACGCGGAAGTAGTGGCGCAATCACATGTTTGTACTTGTATCCCTTGTTGCCCAGTATGGGCTTTTTAGCACCAT
Source organism: Andrena hattorfiana (assembly GCA_944738655.2). Taxonomy (NCBI): domain Eukaryota; kingdom Metazoa; phylum Arthropoda; class Insecta; order Hymenoptera; family Andrenidae; genus Andrena; species Andrena hattorfiana. The sequence goes on from OX122895.1 coordinate 14,085,712, forward strand.
GACCGCGTCTGTGGGCGTTCGTCGCCAGCAGTATACATTTGTATTTTTGTTTATCGGCATCGGTTTACAGCATCTATGATTATATTATCATCCTTGTCTATATCGAAAGCCTTATCCCCAAGCATCGTTTCACTATTGCCAAAGTATACGCCATACACATAGTCCATTGTTGTATCCTTATCCCTACTTAGGATTGCGCTCATGTATTCTTGCCCCAGCGGACCGAAATGACTGCGAAACGTTTCTTGCCCCACAGATGTTTGAAGTTGCTGTCTAATAGATGTTACAAAGGACTCATCGGGAGTAGTTTCGAAAACGTCGTCATCGATGGTTGTTAGAAATTGTACAATGGGAAATGTATTTATCGTTGCGGGAGAAACCGAGGACTCATTTGATGTGACATTCTGCCGTTTTCGCTTCGATTGAACTGGTGTGGAGGTTATGAGTGAATATTCCGATGACATGTGTCGTTTCCTCTTTGTCTTGCGCGATGTATTCCCTTTCGACTGGATTTTTGATGTAGGCGTTAATGTTTCATTTCCTTCAACGTTTGTGCTCATCAGCGGTGATGTGTCAGCTTCTGCCGCTGTGGTATTTCCCACGATATGTTTCAAGGGTTCGACAATAGGTTTAAAGTATCTCTCCAACGCGATATCTTCCTCCGTCTTGCCAGTGTTCAAAGCCTGATGTTTCTTGCGAATGGCTTCCCTGGTTTTGCAATTTCCTTCACTATTATCTCGCGATCCTTAATCTCCAGACTATCGATATCAATCATTGCTGTACCGCAGACGTTGCTTTCCCACCGACGTGTTGACAATGATTGACCATCTCACGGTATGGCAAATTTGTTAAATCCCTATCTATAACGTCCATTGGACATCGCGCTATCCTTGTCTATTACCGCGAAACCATACTCCCGTTGCCAACAATTACGACACAACGCGCAGAAATCCTCGTAAGGCATATCAGTGTTTACGTGATCGTTGTACACATGTTTCAAGTTGGTACCATCCTGCTTAAACAGAATCAGCAGATTCGCATTGTCGCGTATAAGATGTTTGGGAATCTTTGCATACGTCTGACAAAAATAGAAGCAGCTAACGTTCGAGTGACGCCCCATTGCAAAGTATTCTCGTATCGTATCTTGTTTGTCGCATGCCACGTCATCAAAGATAAAATTGGAATTCGGAAGCGATTCGCTCGGTGGGATGACGTCACTGTTATTCGAAAACGTAAAGTAGCCAATTTCATCTATCGGAGCCAATAAATTCTCCAAATTCTGATATTTCGGCTGTTGCAACGACTTGGAATACACGTACACGTTCTCGACGCGGACGCCGTGAGGACTTTCTAACAAGCTCACCAGCACGTTGGTCTTTCCACAATTGCATGAGCCACAAATAACACAGCGTACTACAGTGTTTCGTAGCATGCTACCATGTCTGCGTCTTGTTTTCGAAGACATCATTTGCGATTTATCGTCAAAATTTGTCACGCGTATACAGGTTTTTGCACGAATCGCGTCCTCTCCGCGAACTGCAAAAAATGATTTTAATACATCGAAACGGCGACGCGGCCTATTTATAAGTCCGCCCCGAAGCAAAACAGTTCAGTATTCAAAATGCTTCTCATCCTGTCGGATAATTATAATATTTGAGACTTAACCTCTGAGCAGCTGAAATACATACCAAAAATTATTCTACAGCGAGAGTTTGGGACAAATATTGATCAGTTGTGGGACAGACTCCCCGAGCATATAAAAGCCGATTCCGAGGTTCAGCAATATCGTCGGTGTTTGGAACATTATAATCGCCCTTGGCAGCGAAGGCATATCGACGGTCCAGCACCATTGATTAAAAACTGTAGCAAATGTCGCCGACGAGAGTAAAAAAAGGTTGTGGTTTCTTAAATCGGGCGATAAAGGCGCTACCTATAGAATTACATATCCCGGGATATCAGTTTTGCGGCCCAGGAAATCATCTATCAAAACGATTGGCTAGAGGTGATCAAGGCATTAATCCGTTGGACGTAGCGTGTCGCGAACATGATATTGCGTATTCGCGCAGCAACGACCTCGGCGAAAGGCACGCGGCAGATAAAGTTCTCGCTGACAAAGCGCGAAAACGCATCGTTGCGCGAACTGTTTAAGCAGCTATGAAGGCCAATACGAAAATCGGAATGGGGATGAAAACAAAAAACCGCAAAAGGACTATAAGAAGAGCACCGAAAAAGCGGATTCTCCCGGTGGCAAAAAGGGGTGGTATATTACCACTTCTCCCGCTGCTAGGTGTTCTCGGATCATTAGCTGGTGGAGCGGCGGGAATCGCCAAGGCGGTAAACGATAATAAGGCGGTGCAACATCAGCTGCAGGAAATGCAACGTCATAATCACCCTATGGAAGGTCGTGGACTTTATCTCGCAGCATACAAGCGCGGGCAGGGAATATCGAAACGAAAAAAAAAAACGCCGCAAAGAAAATAAAAATGCCCACGGGCGTAACTACCGATGCGCAAATGCAGGAGTTGGCAAAACGTATGCGTATTCCATTCTTTAGAGGTGTTTTTATGCGTAACGCGCTACCAGCCGAAGGAGTACGTCGAAACGAGAGCGGTATCATAAATTTGGACAATGTCGAGGGGCCAGGGACTCATTGGATGGCGTATGCGAAGAGAGGGTGCCGAGCTATATATTTCGACAGCTTTGGGAATCTTCGACCGCCTAAGGAATTGGTACAATATCTGGATAAAGATGTCGTGAAAATTGAATACAATCGAACGTCTTATCAGAAGTACAATCAGAGCAATTGTGGACAACTATGTCTATGCTTTCTACAAACGATCGGCACCGAATTTAAGGATTGACTTACCACCATTCTGATTCAGTACTAGTCGAGCAGTTTGAGCAGAATATGTCGTTAACATTCACTCTAACCGGCAAGAGTAGCACCCTCGCGGTGAGCTACTTTCCACCCATAGATTTGAGCGATTATGATTACGAACTTGGTCTAACAACCTTTGAAACTTATACAATACCGAACATCGAATCGAGCAACGACAAATTCTACTTCGCCGTAAACTATGATATCAGCAACAGCGTCGACACCACTAATGAATACATCATAATTACCCACGGCTCCTACGATCTAGACGGCATTGCCAAGTATTTGAAGCAGTGATTACTCGAACGGTATCCTCAAAATCTCGGCGGTACCGATGACAACAACGATGGCGATGACAACGAGATGTATCCAATAGTGTTGCGCCCCAACAACAACACCATGAAAAGCCAGCTGTACTGCCCGTTCGCCGTAAACTTTATGAAACCCAATAACATTGGATCGCTACTGGGATTCTCGACGAATCGGATATTAGAACCAGGACGGTGGCACGAATCGGACGATCCAATTAATATCATGACCGTGAACATTATTCGCGTAGAATGTAGCGTGACCGCTGGTGCGTACAACAATGGGAAGCGCGTATATATGATACATGAATTTTCACCGAGAGTCCCACCAGGATATAAGATATCGGAAACGCCCGCGCAGATCATTTACCTTCCAATCACCGCACAGGTCATTACGGATCTAACGATACGCGTTGTGGATCTAGACGGGCGGTTGCTCGATTTTCGAGGTGAAGAGATTACCATCAGATTGTACGTACGACGGCGACGACGATAATACATGTGGTGTGACTGAAAGAGATGCTTGTGTTGAACGACTCCAGAAACCGGTTTTTTCCAGGCGAAATTGTTTACAACAACAACAACAACTGCAACAGCTAATCACGCTAAAAAGAAGAGGCTCAGTGTTGAGAACATTGCGTTTTTGAAATCACTGGGATTGATTGTGCGCATTTAAGTTAAAAAATGGCCGACATTCTAAGCATTGGAGGGGAGCCGACGTTTGATGATCGCATCCTCAAGCTGGAGACTCACACATACAACCCATACGTCAACACGACGTTTGGATACAGCGATGAGATAAGAATACCCATACAGCTGCAGGATTTATACACATTGGCGAGTGAATGTTTCCTCTACGTGGAGGGGAAATTGAAGATAAATAAGCCAAACGATGCATTAATGGTGACGTTGGGAAATAATTGTACGGCGTTCTTATTTGATGAGATCCGATGCGAGCTGAATGGCGTGGAGATTGATCGCCACAGAAACGTTGGAATAACTAACACGCTTAAAAACTATGTATCGCTGACATCTGGCGAAGACAAAAATATGGAGAATGCTGGATGGGGCTTGAAACGACGAGATGGGCCAATATTGAAAAATCATTTCAATTTTTGCCTCCCACTCAAATATTTGCTGGGATTTTGCGAGAACTACAAACGCATGATTATTAATGCGCGTCACGAATTGATTTTAATACGATCGCGCAAAGATAATAATTCTCTAATAGGATCGCCAATGTTGGAACCAGAAATTGAATTACATAAAGTGCAATGGCGGATGCCGCCATGTAACGCTGAACGATGTTAATAAGCTATCGTTGCTACATGCTTTGGAAAGTGGACAAAACCTGAGCATTTGTTTTCAATCGTGGGATCTGTATGAGTATGCTCTCTTACAGGGCACGACCAAGCATTCGTGGGCCGTGAAGGCATATGCACAGTTGGAGAAGCCGCGATGTATTATCCTTGCTCTACAGAGTGATCAATAGAATGTGATGAGTGAAGATGCTACTAAGTTCAACAACTGCAAATTGACCAATGTAAAACTTTTTCTCAACTCGGAATTTTACCCATATGATGACCTAAACTTGGACTTTGACAAGAATAGGCATGCCATCTTATTTCACATGTATACGCGATTCCGTTAATCATATTATGGGCATAGTTGCAACGAGGCATTATTCACCGTGGCCGAATTGTTACAATTTGGTCCCCTCGTGGTGATTGATCAAGAATGGCACCGTTGACGTGCGCATAGAATTCGAGTGTAAACAGAATTTACCGGCAAATACTACCAGCCAGTTTGATTCTGCACGATCGGGTGGTTGAATACAATCTGCTGACAAACGTGGTGCGCAAAATCAATTAAATTGCCACGCTACTTGCCTGCCCTCGCCTTTGCCAAATTCGTACAAAATTTCATCGTGAAAATTGAGATGCTTTACGAGAAAGACTGCATTCTCCCATCTGTCTTGAAAGCGAGCGGACCTCTAAATTGTACCGACAATGGCTGTACCAACATTTGTTGACCTGCAAGGGTTCATCGTTGATGGAAGATTTGTCGTCAAGGAGGTGACTGTTCTACGAAAGGGAACAATTCTCTCGCACTATATTTTTGGGAGTTCGATGCCACAATATCTTCTTACGAAATCTGACAAATCTAGCATTCGGTGGTTGGCGGCAAAACATCATGGACTACGGTGGGACGATGGAGATGTTCCATACAGTATGGCTAAACAGCTAATTACGAAAGCTGTAGCTGATGCGATTGATGAAGAAGATGACGCATCCCATATCGTATAAGTTAAAGGCCTGCAGAAACGTGACTGGCTTGCGGATTTCCTCGATGAAAATACCAGAGCGGACGTGATCATTGAGACACTGGACATTGACTACGAGGATATCAAATCTCTAAATAAGCTAAATGTAGTTAATACTCTGCAATGTGGCAGACACGCAAAGCACTGTACTTTGCAAAATGTATTGAAAATATTCAACTGGTGGTCTAAACACCAGAGAGAATTGCATAAATAAAATATAATAAATTTTTAATGCATAAATGTTTTTTCTTCACCCTCCCCCCAACCTAACCTTCTACATGTGATGTACGCTGAATTAAGACGATACTTATAATTATGTAGAAGTGGTTCATTACACGTTCAGAGTGGTACCATACACGTTCAATATACGTTCAAAGTAGTTCAATAGATGTTTGATATACATTCAAAGTTGTATGGTGTAGTCGAATGATGTGTCCAAAGAAGAATTGAGAAATGCTTCAGCCAAATGATACATGCGAAGAAAAAGGAGAAACTGGCCAGTGAATAATTCGAAGAAGATGCATAGAAGGTGGGGATGGTCAACGAAAATGCAGGTGGAACACATAGAAGGAGAGGACGGCCAGTGAACAAGAAGGTGAAGAACAAAGACATCCTACTTTGCAAAGCTATGCAACTTTAGGCATGGGCCCACATGTGGGAGCTTGGAGATGCAGCAAGACCAGTTGCTCATCAAAGCTTGAGAGGCAACAGTCTGATTTAACAACACTTTGACTCTGTTATACGTGCATAATATGGAATTAGAACGCATTACTCCGGAGTGGGACCAGGAGCCGTGTTGAGACAACCCGGAGGTATGTACTTTGCAATATTTTCACATTTATCGCGTTTAACCTTTGAAATCGAGTGAGATTAAATCAGGCGGTCGTGTCAATATTATATTGTGGTGTTCTATTTTCTAGGGACACGTCGGTTCCATCAACATCACCACCATCGTCGTCGTCGCCATCATCGCCGTCACCACCACCATCATCATCATCATCATCATCATCATCGTCGCTGCCTCCGATCCCACTTGGGCGGTCACCACCGTCACCCCTCGAGTGGTTCGGGGGGCTGCTAACACCACAGCCATCACTGCCCCTCGATCCACGCAGGGGGCTCCTAATGCCGTCGCCGCTGCAGCCCCACGAGTGGTTCGAGGAGTTGCAGACGCCGTCACCGTCGCCGTCCCCCGAGCCACTCGAGGAGCTCCCAACACCGCGACCGACGCCACCGCCGGCACCGTGATCGCCGCCCCCCCGAGTGAATGTTCGAGGATTTGAGGACGCCATCTACGCCAATATCCCCGCCGCCGGAGTGATTTATAAATTTTTTTCATTTCTTACATTTTATTTTATTATTATTATTATGTTATTTTATTATTATTTTATTTTATTATTATTATTATTTTATTTTATTCTATTATTATATTTTATTATTATTATTATTTTATTTTATTCTATTATTATATTTTATTATTATTATTATTTTATTTTATTCTATTATTATATTTTATTATTATTTTATTTTATTATTATTTTATTTTATTATTTTATTTAATTTCATATTCTTTCCGATTGTAACAATATATAATGTCATAAACATATATTCTATCTCCATTTATTTACCAATCTTCCTCCTTCTTTCCTCATCACATAATTTTAAGATTCGGTGTTTAAAAAGTATTGTATTTCATTCGAGCGTTCTTCGCGCCATGAAAATGACATCATCTCGTGCGACTTTCTCAGAAGCGTCAAATTACGCGTAATTGTGCGCGGTGTTCAAAACACTGTTAGCTTTAAAACTTGTTACCTTTAGAATGCTCGCTGCATATTTGTTTGAAAAATGTCTGTTTTCTACATAATGGTTCGATAGATCGCTGGTTAAAATTTATTATTTCTCTGTGTGATTGGGGGAAAAAATTCTGCTAATGCTGCACATTGGTTTGACAGAATTTTCGGCGGTTGCCCCCTCTCTAAAAAATTTCTGGGGGTCATTCCCTCCCTCGACCAAGTCGGAATAAGTTTTCGGGGGTGGGCCCCTCCCTCTGAACAATCTTTTTTCGGTCGAGCCGCCGCGGAGACCTCTCCAGACCTGGTCCACCACTGGAAATTTTTTCAGAGGGGCATTCTCTCCCTCCGTGGAAATTTCCAGTGGTGGGCCAGATCTGGAGAGGTCTCCGCGGCGGCTCGGTCCGGACTGATCCCCTCCACGATTATGGCTTCCCCCACTCTGCGACTCATGTGCGCTCCACCAGTCTTCTACTCCCCGCTCCCCCCACGCCCAGGTTTCCCTCCACTGCACTCCCCCGCGCGTCCTCACTTCCCCCCGCCCTCGCGCTCCCCTCAGAGGACCTGGGTTAGAACCCGCCTTGCTATACTACTTTCTTAAATAGTATTTGTAAATTTCTGTCAGTTATTTTTTCCACTGACAGTAGGTTCATGCTTAAATCGGATACGCATAAAACTTCAGCAATATTAAGGTTATTGGTTTCGCCGTGTCTGTGTCTTATTTTCAATTGAATCTTCCCTTCGGCCATGATTTTAATCGAGATTCACGTTAAATTATTGGCTGTCATTAGCATAGTCATATCGTTCCTATATCGTAAGTTTTGTTGGGGGGGGGGGGGGGGGGTTGCCGCGTCAGCGTAGTGCACGCGGCTCGTGGATAAGATCCGAGAGAGATAGCAAGAACGTTGGCAGCATGGAATGCTTGTGTAACGAGGTATATCGGTGGGACGCCGATCTTTTTCTCCATCACTCGCGCTCGATGCGGCCCGCCGCTCTCAAGCGCGGCCGCTAGGTTGCTGCGCGCCGAGCGGCGCTTGTGCTGGTGAAGTTATCGCGGCACCGCATATAGGCCAGCGCGGCGGGCCCAACGTCAGAGGCTGCCACGAGCAATAGGCACACGGTTAGCATTCTTCCAAAGAGCTCTTGTATATCCAAGCTGCATCTTTTTGCGTTTTTCACTCCCCGTACCTCCGCGGCTCCCACAAGACAGCGAGTTCGCTTACCTCTAGACGCAGGTCGATATCCACCATCAATCTCAGGGGCAGGTTATACCTGCCCCGTAGGACATCCTGTAGGCTCCGTTTCTCCCGCTGGTTTTATCTACTGAGGCCCCTCACGCGCCTGGTTCCCCTTCCCTTGTCAAGGAGACCGCGCGACGCTACGAAGACTACCATAACGGGATGGCCGGGCTAGCATCTTGGCGGTTAGCGTCACGCGGGTATCCTTGACAACGCGGACGAGATTGGGAGAACCCCGAGTATACGCGTACACGACCTTAGAAAGCGCTGCCCTGTAGGTAACCTTGATATTTTCACAATCTGCATTTCACTCGTTAGGCCGCCGTTAAAAATATAGGCAGCCATATCTGTTGCTACATCGAGGATTGTTGTGCTACTTGAGGAAGTTTTTGGAGCCATTGACTATACAGTAGCGTTACAGCTCTCGTTGCTATTCTGAGTAATGCCTCCTAAGCAACGATTGAGAAGTTCGTTGTTGCTTAACTTTTGGATGCGGGTTTATTGGAAGATTTTTTGCGTAAGGAACGAATTTGATTTTGTGATGTATGGATTAATGTAAAAATAATAGATTTTATGTAAGATGTCATTTATTGTGATAGCTTAAACTAGCTTAGTTTTGAATGACGAGTCATACTCGTCAACTGTAACTTCGACATAACATGTGCATGACGAGTGTGAGTCGTTAAATGTACCCAAAAGGTTAACTCGTCGTAAATAGGCTTTATAGCAGTAAACACTTCTTCTCGGAGGGCTGGTTTATGCTTGTACCTATGCAAAGTATTGGAAGCTTTCGCTTTGTGCCACGTACACCAACAGTCCGGACGGGCATTTCTCATGTTGCGGCTGGTCATCCGTTGGAAGTTTATGGTAAAACGTTGCCCAGATTTCACCCGTGATTTCGACGAATAGCTAAACCATAATATATACTTATTGTTAGTTCAGCTATAAGGTTTCCAGTTAATTTGCCTTTTCCGCCGAGGCCTTTTGTGTCCTCCAAAATTCGCAAGCTTTGCAGTAAATAGATTCCTTCAAACCTATGTATACTGGTGAAAGAAGACGTCTGCTTGCAGATATAATAGGCAGTATAGTGTAGCTATGTGTTGTAGAAGATACCGATTGAATCGTCGCTTCTATCATTTTCACTCCTAATTCCGCCAATTTTCGTCCAGAATGTATTTCAAGGTTGGAGCCAGTCTCGTTTGCATTATAAAGGATAATGTTAAGTTGCAGAGGGAATTAGTGACCCACGAGCCTACAGCATATGCTATACACCGTTGGAAAGACCCCGCCACAGCGAATCGATTGATATCATTTCTAACTTCGAAATCAGATGTTATCACCTCGAAAAATGGCCTGTTGAAAAATGTTCCGATAGTGCAAAGAACTCTATTCCGTCCGGTTAATATTTACATCAAAGCTTCAAAGTCAGGAAAACTCACGTCTGAACATTTTAAAACTTGGTTTAGCGAAGTGTATCTACCGAATATTGGCCTTAGAAGCATGCTCCTATTCGACTCGTGGACGGGATAATGCCCAAATGAGTTACAGCAGCTGATTCCACAAGACAAGAAAGTAACTTTTTCAATGATTCCCAAAAAAAGAAACAATGGGCATCGTTCAGCCTTTAGATGTGTTTGGATTCCGGATTTGGGAAAATTTCGTGAGGACATTTTTGGATAATGTGATTCTCCAAGAGAGAGATGTCAATTCGCACTTACGTAATGAAATAATTAAATTGCAGTCCCTAACCCACAACCAGTTTTCTTCGCCTAGATTCAAAAACCTTTTTCAATATGCTTGGTTTAAAAGCGGATATTTAGAAACGTATCCCAGCGAATTTAAAAATCCTGTAGATTTCTGTTACTTCAGGAATGAAAAGTTTATACCCAAATGTAGTATTTGTGGGGAGCCGACTTTTATGCGATGTGCATGATGCGGCAAGTATTTTTGTTTTAATTATTTCTACGAAAAATATCATTATTGTACCAATTACAAACCGTCATTTTCAATATATCAATAGTCTTCTATTAGTATAATTCTTTCAATGTATAATCAAACAATACAACATGTACAAAAAGAGACTGCACATGTGTAAATATTGCTTTATGCGACCACTTCATTAATGAAAACTGCTATAATGTTATAATTAAATTTAATATTATTAATATTAATGTAATATTATAATATTTACCTGTAATATTATATGTGTTATTAGTGGGATAGGTAAGTAAAATTGATTTACAATCACTTATTAGTCGTATACATATGCATTATGCAAATCGAAAACTTCGACAAGGTTAGCGGTTATCGGTATTGTAACGTGCGGTTGCCCGGAGACAACTGATACGCTTAGCAGGCTCTCGAGAGGAGAGCGGCGTCCCGTCGAGTATAGGATAGGTGGTGGTTCGTTTGGTAGAGTAAAGCATTGAAATCCAACTTTAAACTTAACAATGACTATTTATTTAGACAACACACAATCTTAATAACAAACAATAACAACATTTCTTACTACTGCGATTATATATTTATGTTTTTGTGTTTTTGGATTTTTATGTTTTATGCTTATGCTAACTAATTTGCGCTAATTTATGCTATTCGGTTATGAAATGTATTTATATGTTAAGAGATATATATGTGCTTCTGCAGTAAGTTCGGCCGCTACCGTTTTCGGAGCGGTTCCCGAAACTCTTGACAGAATTCTGTATTCTATGCTTCTGCTGTGAGAGCGGCCGGTACCGTCTCCGGAGCGATTCCCGACACTCTTGGCAGAGTTCCTATTTTCGGGTTCTGTAGACCTTGTCTTCCTACTAATAGGAGAAACGCTTGGAACCTCCGTGAAGACAAAATTCTCAACCTGTAAGTGATAGGTCCAAAAAGGAGCACCAATACTCCTTTGTACACTGAGAATCAATCGCTACCGTCTCCGGAGGGGGGGGCTAAAATTCTACTGGATAGCACTTAAGCTATCTCCAGGCACTAACATTCGTTGGTCACAAGAACGTGATCATATTCGAATGAGCGCGCCGTGTGCTGCGCACGCCTCCTTTTATACTGGAAAATTGGCGGGCTGGCGCATGCGCAGAGAGTCGTTATCTATTATTTCGCTTTTTGCTCGCTTACTACATAATATTTTATTTTGCGCTTTTGTCAGTACTTATATTTAATTATTCCTAATATTCCTATAATAATTGTTTCTCTAATATTCGCTAGGTTTATAGTTTATGTATAAAAGTATAGTATTGTCTCCGTTTGTGCTCAGTTTGGTGCACACGATACGGGCTTGTCGCTATCCCCACCACATCTGTCTCACTCTTGTCCGCCAAAGTCGAGAGTGAGATGGAACGAGAGCGAGCGAGAGCCACTGAAAGCGAACGAGGACGGTACGAGACAGGCGACGCGTTGATGTTTTGTCTCGCTCCGTCTTTCGGGCGCCGTGACACTCCGTCCTTTGCGTGCGCGACGGGCGTGCGCGATGCTCGCAAGCACTTACAGTAGCACGGGAACCGCTTCGCAAAATATTGACGCAGGCCTTTTTTGCGCCCTAGGTGAACTTGTCAAATTGCGTCCTTTATTATAATACATTTATTTGAGATTATTCATGACTTTACTTTGCAAAATTAGGCAATTGCTAAGGCGCATGGTTGACAAGAGGCGCAAAATGGTATTTTCATTGCTGGTATTGTTGAATATAAACTTTAAAATAAAATATTACAAATTGTACTGCAACCGGTTTAAACTACTATATTATAGTATTATAGTAAAGGGCTCAATTGGACAAGTTCGCCTAGGAAGGGCTGCGTGCCTGGCTATCTGACCGTCGCGCGCATGCGTCGAGCAGTCACGATTCCATCTGAGTGCTCGCACCCGTTGCGCACGCCCGCCGCGCACGCAAAGCGTTCCATCTCGCTCCCCCCTTCGGCCAGAATGAAGCGAAAAACGAACACTCGGAATTAGGGATCTGTTCACGATAGGAGCTCAACGCCGGTCCCGACCAACGAGCACATACGGAGACAATACTGTATTTACAATGCTTGTACGCGGTAACACAGGTTGGTTTTACGGTAGTGTAGATCGGTTCTACCTTATCGACGGTCGGTAATTAGTGGTTCGAGTCCTCGTGGGACGTTACAGTATCAATACGATTTTGCGCAATTTTAATGATAACATATACATGTATATTTTGCAAAGTCATTGTAAATTTCCACGCATTATTTATTCATCCTGTGGTTCTAAAAGTGGCCTTAAGATAATACATGCACGCCACTGATTAGTTTTAAAGAGTTTTACCGTGGATGCAATATTAGGTACGTACTGTCTTGCTTAAATAATTGGAAGCTCTCTGAACTTTACATAAATAATAATTTAAATACGGCTTTAAGAGACCATGTTATTAATGGAAACTGCCAAAATGGACTTCAAATTCGGTAATAGAGGTTTTATTTGTTTGCAAAAAAAAAAATAGAATACATAAACTATTTATATGTATGAAGAGAGATTATCCAGAAGTATTTCGGCGTATATTTACAAAATAAAAAACTTCATTTTAAGGGTTGGTGGTGGGGGTAAATTGAAAAATATGGATTTTTTGAAAATTACTTTTACGCGGTTTTGTAGATATAAAAGAGGGATGCAACTTTTGTTTATAATTCTTTTCGATATCTCTCACCGTTCTCGAGATGTTCCGCGGAAAAGAAAATTCTGGATTTTTCAGGGGGTGATTCCACCCCTAAAACTTGCATTATGGCATCAACAAAAAATAGGGCTCTGTTACGGATGAACTACTCTACTTGCACACCGAGTTTCATAATTTTCTGAATTTCCGGGTTGCCGAACGTCCCTTGCCAACTTTAGATTATTTCCTCACAATCTTGAAAATATGTTGATTAATTTTCTAATGTGGTCATCGAAAGAGGATCCATATGAAACAACATCATCTAAATAAACGAAGCACAGTGTCTTAGTTAAACCTGTTAGGACATTGTTCATCATTCTTTGAAAGGATGATGGTGCGTTTTTAAGTCTAAACGGCATACGTGTGAATTCATAGTGACCGTTCGGTGAAGAAAAAGCTGTTTTCGGAGAATGACTAGGGTTCATGGGGGTTTGATGGGAGTATGCGTCCCCTACTGTCTTATCATTGAGCTTTCTATAATCTATTACGATACACCATTTGCGTTCTCTGGAAGCATCTATTTTTTTTTTGGCACGATCCAGATGGGATTTGACCAAGGGCTAGTTGAAGCTTTTATAATGCGCTGGTTAAGCATCTTCTCGATTTGCTTATCAACCTCGGTCTTGTGTATTTGTTGATATCGATAGGTTTTCACGTGAATTGGAATTTCGTCGGTGGTAAGAATCTCGTCAGTAGTTGCTGTTGTTTGGCTTAGTAAGTCGGTAGGAAAATGGAATATATCGTTGAACTCTGTACAGATCTGGGATAACGCGCCCCGTTCTTCTTCATTCAAGTGATCAAATCTAAGATTTTGGTTTAACACGTGTCATCTTTTCAAGGTTTCGTTATTTGATTGATTTGGAGCTAGATTGTACACGTATGATTTGATTGGAAGGGGTTCGATATATAGTTCGGGAATTGGAATAGTTTCGACTTTAGTGAAGGTGTTAACGATTGTAAGAACTGCGTTATTTTGGTCATCAACTCGAACAATGGCATTTGGAATTAATAATGTATTATCATGATTTAGTTGTTGAGACAATACTATAGCTTTTTTAACATTGAATGGGTTTATTAACTTAATAGGAATAACCGTTTCCGTTCGCGGATTGATTCTAATTGTATCAACAGATCGTTGCGGCGTGTTGTGAAGCAGAGGGAGTTGAAATGGAATCGAATTTAGTGAAATAGTGGAAGTAGTATAGTAGATTTTGGGCCCCCCTGGGACCGAAGGAAGTGGTCTCCTAGAAGTCCATCAAATGGTATTCGTAGGAGTGTTTAAGATTTGGAATTTAGCTATGGTCTTTTTTGAGTGAATTTCGAGTTCGATTTCGGTTGCACCGCATGTTGCAATTGATGCACTTGGTGATACTCCGTTTAGTATTATTGGCGCGTTATTATGGTTTCTGGAAGTAGTTATACTAGTTGATTTAATTAGGGAAACTGATGTGCCAGTGTCGATTAGAAATTTTAAAGTCCCGTCGATAGAGCTAGAATTCTTTGATTGGAGGAGCACGTAAGTTAAATCGTTTAAAGCTAATAAGGATTCGGAAATTGTTACATTTTGAAGCGATTGAATTCTATGGTTGCTTGCTCCATCGATATTGGAGGATTGGGATGTTAGGAAACTAGTTGAAAATCCTGCTGGTGGAAATTTACGGATCTAATACTATCACTGTTACGTCGTTCTTAGTTCGAATTAAAGGGATTTGGATTGTTTCGATTCTGATTAAAAGAACTGTGATATTGAGTTTGTTTGTCTCGGTTAGTATCAAAAGGATCTTGGTATTGATTCTGTCGAATAGCATTGTTATACTGACGTTTCCTACATTCTTCTATGGTGTAACCCAAATTTTTACAATAGCGTCATTTTTTAGTTGGTTGTGTCTGACTTTGTGAGTTCGTGGATATCGCAGGGATTTGACTGAAGTTAACGGGTCTGGAGTTATCGCGACCTGCGTATGGAAGGATTGGACTTATTTCTATAAGAATTGTTTTTAGTGTGGTTTGTGCGACCACAAATTCTGCATTGATGAGATTTTTCATTGTAGGTTAAACGCAAAGCTTTTTCCTTGGCAATGGTAGCAGTAAACGCGCCATTAATATTTTTAAATTCTCTGTACCTTAGCATTTGGGAAATTTGAAGATGAGTATGATGGACAAGGTGAGACACATTACACACTGTCGCATATCACTCTTGAATGCAGTTCTGCATAATTTGCAAAACCAATTATCTGCAGAGTTGCCATCCACATTTTCTCTGGAGGTGAATGACATGGGCTCTTGTTCACACAATCTTGCTTTAGAGCTCTTCTCAATATCGTTCTTGCTTTGGAAGGGGTACTTCCTGAGCCTTAAAGCCCACTTAATATTTTGGTGGGCCTTATCATCTGTTTTGTCAGTTCCTCATTGCCGAGGTTATATGTTAAGCGTGCAGTTTAGAAAATCATCAATTTTCTGGGAATATGTTGCCAACATATGTACTTATACCTACCTATAGTTGTACAGTAATTGCATAATGAGTACTCCCAATATAAAGCCAAAAAGCCGACGTAATTCTTATAATTCTAGCAACGCTAGTTGCCGGCGAAACATTTCTTGAATTTACAGCCGAAAAATGTTATATTAATCGCGCGAAAACTCTTCGAATGACATTTCGTATGTAATAAAAGCAATAAATAACACTACCAGTATTGTAGATTGACCTACCGAGGATAAATGACAGATGGGCCTTATTACCTGCCGCGCCTTATTAACCGCACTTACCTTACCCCGGGTCTCCACCAAGGCGAACACGAGCAAAAACATTGTTCGCGAACGTTTTCGTCTGTTTTCCTCGTGTCCACACCACCGCGAACACGAACAGAACTCCGCGTACTAACGTTCTCGAGAATGTTCGCGACGGTACGAACGCAGCGAACGAACATTTCTGACGATACCTGGCGATCCGCGCATTCCTTTCCATTGTGGGACTGCTCGTAAACAGGCGACCCTCTACGACCATCCGCCGGCAGGTACTCCACAGAAATAGTGTGCGTGACAAGCTCGAATAAAATTTTTATATTTTTTGTTTTAACATAATGAGAATACTTCCAACGTACGAATGAGATATTTCTAATAATAATGAAACCAAACACGACGCAATTCGGACAAATTTGCGTTCCGCTGATAATATGTAATAGTTTTATAATATAAACATTTTTTTATACTAGTCAATAACAGATTTTTTTGAAAAAGAAGATCAAATTTTTGTTAGGTGGTGATTCGTGCTTAAAGCTGTGGGGTATAGTAATATTCTAGTAAGGAAATAAGGAGAAGGTATTAACGAGTTATATGTGCATTTTGTAACTATATACTGTATAGATATGCATATACATATATATATTTACAAACATGTAAATGAATTGTCGATGACAATTTTGGTCGAAAAAAATAACTTTTTTCACATATTTCCATCGATTTCACCCGAACTACTGAACCGATTTTAAAATGTTGTGAGGTAGATTTGTTGGTGATTCAATTATCTTTAATTTGAGATAATTTTCGACCACATTGGTCATTCGCAATACGAGATATTCGCACTTAAGTGGGACCACCTTTTTGACAGACAGGTAAAAAGTTCACCTGTCTATATCTCGAAAAGATATCCATAGAAATTTTTTTAGACCTTATTTTCGTAATCAGGGGACCATTTTACATAAGAAAAAATAGTGGCATCTGCTGCGCAAAATTCTTTTTTATTTTGTAAACTAGTGTTTTCAGCGGAACTCAAATTTGTCCGAATTGCGTCGTGTTTGGTTTCATTTTTATTAGAAATATGTCATCCATACGTTGGAAATATTCTCATTATGTTAAAACAAAAAATATAAAAATTTTATTCGTGCTTGTCACGCATACTATTTCTGTGGAGTACCTGCCGGCGGATGGTCGTAGAGGTTCGCCTGTTTACGAGCAGTCCCACAATGGAAAGGGATAGCAAAGCCCAAGTTTCATGAGTTTGAAAAGGGACAAGAACGAGAAAACAGCCGATGTTTGTCACAAATGTTCGGACTTGTGGATCACCGAACTTTGCTTGCGACCACCCTCTTTCCACGTCTAACGTGATCATCCGGAAGATTTATCACCTACTAGTAGGATCATTTGTTAGCTAACATGTTCGCGAGTAAATGTTTTTGCTCGTGCTCGCCTTGGTGGAGACCCGGGGTTAGTATACAGTAATGTGATAGGAAGGAGATATTCAAGTATTATATATTTAAGATTTTTGTCAAACCGCCCCAAAACACGGTTTTCGAATTTGAAACAACTTATACCTACTTGAATACTCGTTGATGCAAACTAATGGTGACTACAGTAATTCGTCATAATAGTCCCGACGAACGGGGCTGGCGGCCGGACAATAACGCGATGGGGACACTATTTCGTGCGGCCGATTGCTCTTCTCGGTGAAAAGAAGAGCAACCACGGCGTCCGCCGACTACATACTTTTGAATTACATACTCTGATTACATGTGTATACATGCGCGTCCCTTATCCCCCTCCCATTCTTTCTTACTCGTATTTAACACATATTTACAATAATAATTCTTTATTTAAAAGTACTTACAATGTACCAATCTATGATGATGATATGTACATCTATGTGACATTTATCATGCCCTCATCGTTGGACCTAGAACGAAACGATAAAATGTTCAAAAGTGTCTCAGACCGTCATACACACTTAAAAAATATACCTTACTGTGTTTTCACCGATGACTTTAGGGGTTTCCTCTGAAAAAATATTCCTTACCATTTTTCAAACATCGTTGGACGTGTCGTGGCACCTCTTTGCATTCATTTTTTAATACTATCAGCGCTCTTAATATTCTCCGTGCCCGGATATCTTCTTCGGTCCTTGTATCTTCTTCTTCTTCTCCTTCTGTTTGCCCTTCTGCTTCGTTTTCCTCTTCTCCTCTTGTTTCGCCTTCTCCTTAGTTTTCCTCTTCTCCTTCTCTTTAGCCCCCTCCTTCGTTTTCTTCTTCTCCTTCTGTTTGGCCTCCTCCTCCGTTTTCCTCTTCTCCTCCTGTTTGGCCTCCTCCTCCGTTTTCCTCTTCTCCTCCCGTTTGGCCTCCACTTCCGTTTTCCTCTTCTCCTTCTGTTTCGCCTTCTCCTGCGTTTTCCTCGTCACGGATTTCTGCTTCATCGCAGCTCCTTAAATATTCTGCAACCGTGTCTCCACTTAGATCTTCTCCAGTAATCGCGGCTATTATTTCTTCCAACTGGGGTTCTGGTGGGTCTCTTGGGTCTTCCTCCTCTGACATTCGTGCAGGGGCTGTCTTCATTAGACTATTCCAAGAATTTCGAATATTGGAGGTGGTTATTTGTCTCCATGCTTCATTCAAGAAATGAATACAATCTTTATGATTATATTTTTTTATAAAATTCTTGTATACTGCCAGAACTACTTACTACATATCACTGTCAGCATTCTGTGGCGGAAAACTTTCTTTACTTTTGAGATCACCCCGTGATCCATGGGTTGAATAATGGAGGTAGTATTTGGGGGCAAGAACACAATTTGAAATTGATTATCCTCCACAACTCGACTCTGTGTCTCGTGCACACTCGTGCGACTCTCTAGTTGGTATTTTTTCACGTCTGGCTTGAAATGATTTTCGAACCAATTCGTGAACACTGTTTGATCCATGCAAGCATTTGTCTGTGCTTTGTACACCACTGGTTGGTTATTCATAATATACTTTAGCGGCCTTGGTTTTTTGTATTTATGAATGAACACGGGCATCAGTTTGTGGGTTCCTGTCATTTTGGAGCAGATGCCCACACTTACTCGATCTTTCTTCATTTTTGTACCCACTAACGTGTTTTTCCTTATGTTGTACTAATATCTTCGAGCTTTCCACATAAAATTGCTTTCGTCCAAACTTTAAAGAAAAGACTTTTTTTCATAAAACGCGCAACGTGAAACAATTGCGAAACAGCCATTATTTGCCTGGGCCCTAAAAATTGTTCCCGAAAAGAAAGTGACGATACCATCGACGAGGAGCAGTCTCATTTTGACTTTTGCCAAGCAACAACGTGCAATCCGTGCAAGTTACGCTTGTCATGCCGAGCAATAACAGCAAACGTATATCGCTTTCTATAGAGCAAAAGTTAGACATTCTACAGAAATTGTCCAATGAGATACCAGTTAAGGCAATTGCTTGTGAGTATCAAATTGATACTACCACCGTGCGGCGTATTCGCAAAAATGCAACCAAAATAAAGCAAGCTGCGGAGGGAGGACGTCACGTACTGAAGAATAAGAAGATACGGAAGGCGAAGTATGAAGATTTGGAGTACCTCCTATACTTATGGTTTGTGGATCGAAGGGCGCTGGGAGACCCAATATCCGATTTGATATTGCGCCAAAAGGCCCTGGAGTTAATGAAGGAAATAGAAGGCAATCAATCAACTTTTAAGGCAAGTACTGGCTGGTTGCTAAAATTTAAAAACCGTTACTCTATTCACTCGGCCAAACTTCATGGGGAGAAAGGAAGTGCAGATGCAGTAGCTGCAGAAAAGTTCATATCGGATTTCACACGACAAATAAACGAGGAAGAAACCGAACATAGCAATATATATAATATGGACGAAACTGGTCTTACGTGGAAAGCTCTTCCCTCCAAAAGTTTAGTACAAAATAGTGAAAAACAAGTGAGTGGTACAAAAATTAAAAAAGATAGAGTGAGTGTGGGCTTCTGCGCCAATATGACAGGAACCCACAAACTGATGCCCGTGTTTATTCATAAGTATAAAAAAACCAAGGCCGCTAAAAAATATTATAAACAATCTACCAGTCGTGTACAAAGCCTAAAAAAATGCTTGGATGGACCATAGAATATTCAC
Source organism: Andrena hattorfiana (assembly GCA_944738655.2). Lineage (NCBI taxonomy): Eukaryota > Metazoa > Arthropoda > Insecta > Hymenoptera > Andrenidae > Andrena > Andrena hattorfiana. The sequence continues at coordinate 14,105,806 of OX122895.1, forward strand.
GGATTGGTTCCAAAATCATTTCAAGCCAGCCGTGAGAAAATATCAACTGGAGAGTCGGACGGCCGGATTAAGTAATACTTTTACTAGATAATTGTGCAGGGCACAAATTGATACCAGGGGAATTTGTGGAGGACGATCAATTTCAAATTGCGTTTTTGCCCCCAAACACTACCTCCATCATCCAACCCAGGGATCAAGGGGTGATCTCGAAAACAAAGAAAGTTTTCCGGCACAGAATGCTGACAGAGATAGTAACCAGTTCGGGAAATATCCAAAAAATTTATAAAAAATACAATATCAAAGATTGTATTCATTTCTTAGATGAAGCATGGAAATGTATAACCCCCTCGAATATTAGAAATTCGTGGAATAGTCTAATGAAAACAGCCCGTGAAGGAACGCCAGAAGAGGAAGACTCAACAGACCCACCAGAACCCCAGTTGGAAGAACTAATAACCGCGATTACTGGGAAAGATCTAAGCGGAGACAGAGTTGCAGAATAGTTAAGGAGCTGTGATGATGCGGAAACCCGTTACGAGGAAAACGCAGAAGAAGGTGAAAGAGAAGGAGAAGAGGAAAACGGAGGTGGAGGCCAAACAGAAGGAGAAGAGGAAAACGGAGGAAGAGGCTAAACAGAAGGAGAAGAGGAAAATGGAGGAGGGGGCCAAACAGAAGGAGAAGAGGATAACGAAGGAGGAGGCCAAACAGAAGGAGAAGAAGAAAACGAAGGAAGGGGCTAAAGAGAAGGAGAAGAGGAAAACTAAGGAGAAGGTGAAACAGAAGGAGAAGAGGAAAACGAAACAGAAGGAGAAGAAGAAGAAGATGCAAGGACCGAAGAAGATATCCGGGCGCGGAGGATATTAAGAGCGCTGAGAGTATTAAAAAAGGAATGCAAAGAGGCGCCACGACACGTCCAACGATGTTTGAAAAATGTCAAAGAATATTTTTCCGAGAAGACCCCTAAAGTCATCGGTGGAAACACAGTAAGGTATATTTTTTAAGTGTGTATGGCGGTCTGAGATGTTTTTGAACTTTTTATCGTTTTGTCCTAGGTCCACCGATGAGGGCATGATAAATGTCACATGGATGTACATATCATTATCATAGATTGGTGCATTGTAAATACTGTTAAATAAAGACTTATTGTTGTAAATATGTGTTAAATACGAGTAAGAAAGAATGGTAGGGGGTTAAGGGACGCGCATGTATACACATGTAATCAGAGTATGTAATTTAAAAGTATGTAGTCGGCGGACGCCGTGGTTGCTCTTCTTTTCACCGAGAATATTTAATATGTACGTTACAGAATTAAAAATTTCAGGATTCAATACTATAGAGGATTCTACGTTCCGCGAATATTTGTCACACTCGGCTGTCGCGATATGAATTACAATATGTATTATAAATACGAAAAGCGCCGATGCATTATAGTCCCGCACGCGGGTCAACCTCGAGCTCGAGCTGAAAGACGGAACGAGACAAAGTATTATGCTTTCTCTCTTTCGTAGCCGACGACAACTTCGTGTCGACTCTTTTGTTCTCTCTCGCACGTTCTCGGATTCTCTCACTCTCGACTGAAGGATTCCAAGAAATCGTGGGGATATTGAGCGGGACTATTACGCATGGTAAAATCGGGACAATAACGACGAATTACTGTACTAGGTGACCATGTATGAAAAAATACGTTTTACCATGAAGGATATTTAGAATACTACTTTCCTGCACCTGTTCTGCGCGATCTTTATAAATGTGCGATTTCCCCCTCCCCCCCCCCTCTCTCTCTCTCTCTCTCTCTCTCTCTCTCTCTATATATATATATATATATATATATAAATATATATATATATACGCGCGCACGCGCACGCACACGCGCGCACACACACACACACACACACACACACACCTATACAGGGTGTTTGGTAACAGGTGGTAAAAAATGAAGTTGGTGATACTACGTAACAAAATAAGATGAAAATGAGGAGTAACGTAATTTTGGTGGAGGCCTCGATTTTTAGTTATTACTGTTTAAACATTTGGGTTTGTGGCGCCTGGGAGATGGCAACTTGGTGGTCAGCGGTGTGCACGGGGCAGTAGGGCTTTTGACAACAAGTGTGCACCGCCCCAACCGCCGAGATGCCGTGGTCCAGACGCCTCAAACTAAATTTTTAAACATTAGCAACTAAAAAACGAAGCCATCAGCTTAATTTCCTTCCTCTTCATTTTCGTCATATTTTGTCACGTAGAATCATCCATTTGATTTCCTACTACCTCTTGCCGTCCACCTATTTCAACGGATTATGTGGCAATAGAACCTAGTTAGTCTTGCTGGTCACTTGGTTTCGTTACAACTACAATAATTCCTTGTAAAAATATAACTATCGGTCGTTTGCCACATTTCTAAGAATTTGTGATTAAAATTCATTACCCGATAATTTCGAGTAATTCGCACGTGTTTGTGGTGAAATGTGCGAATGTGGACTCGGTGACAAACACGATGGGAGCACCCAGGACCACGGCAGCGTAGATGTGAAACATGATCCAGTAGATGTATCGATCTTGATCGACAAAGTACTCAACGTTGACGGGTATTAGCACCGAACCAGACTGATTAGCGGGTGCCTCTATGATGATGGGTATTGGCAGAAGCGATACTCCGATAAATACGAATGCAAGCAGCAAACAATCTGGAACAATGGAAAATGAACATTTGACTAATGAATTGCACAAGATTAACTCAATTTCGTTCTAATTGTATGATACTTATAGAGTCTGAAACTGTTACCTCTACGGCAGTCCCGGTGTCTGTTTTGATCCGCCCAAGTTTTCATTTCGTTGAAGACTGTTCTAACTTTAAGGAAAATACTTAATTTCATAGGTTCTCTACCAGAAATGACCTTCAATGTTCACCCTTGCAATAGTTAGCTAGGCAGTAAATAATTTCAATCCTCACACAATATTGTTAAGATATACATTCGTATTTAAATGTGGCGACACCTGGCGTAGCCAAAGTGGCTCAAGCGTGATAACAAAAGACAAGTCGTAAAGAGACTATCGTGCACATGGCTGTATTATTCTAAAGTTCCTTATTTTGTCTTATCTTTCTTATATTACTTATTATATTAAATATATATTTTATAATCACAGTGAGTAAGTGTGTCTCAAACCTTATAAACATTTTAACAAATATAAAATTGCATATGCTTGTTCCTCAGTCAGCAAACTTTTCTGTCATCCGAAGTTCCCTCTCGTTCGTCAATGAATCATAGTGGCTTTGAATCGACTCGAAGATGTATGATTCTGTGTAAATTAATTAAACTATCTCTATTTGCTTAAAAAAGCTAACCTTATAAAGTACCGTGCTACGGTAAATGCAACTTACAAGGGAATTTTGATAACCCCAAGAGTCCGATTTTTCTCAATATTGAAGACTTTCTAAGGAATCTCAATCGAAGTATCAGGCAATATTTATTCCCAGCTACATTTTGATTCTCCAAGGTGAAAACACTCCTTAACCCTTTCGACCTGACTTTTGTCTATTTGGATTTTATTATATTTTTTGCAGAAATCGAGGTTTTACTTCCGAATGGTCGCAGTGGCCGATCGATACGAGGTTTGAGGGGCGGTGTGAGGAGCATATGTGAGCCCTAAATCTAAAATTGTTGCTTCGGGACTTTATTAGTTACCGACATATTAATAAAAAACTTTCAGTATTTCTGTTGACTTATCCCGACACAACGCATTCCACTTTCCAACTTGATCCGGATATTAGTATTGGTTGGGGCTAGATTAGTGTGGGGCGCGTAAAGCATGGTAGCGAACCGATATGAGTTCGGAGATTTGAACAAGAAATTTGCAGATGCGATTTAACCTATTATCCAGAGCATAAATCCATAGTATTCGTCCTTACTATACGAATACTATACATCCAGAGATATACTATATTATCAAGGGCATTAAATAATATATTTAAATAAACAGTTTGCAAAACCATTTCACAACAATTATGGTTAAAATGTTGAAAAAAGAAAAATTAAGTAAACGTAAAATTTGTTAAATTATCAACCTATTTGTAGGATACAAAAATAATTAGTATTATATTGATTAAGTCAGTAAAATTACGAAATGCACAAAAGTTATGTTGGACCGCTATTGTTCGCACCATCGGGTAATAGCGGTCACGTTGCGGGCAATCGCGGTCTGGAAGCTGCTACATTTTTCGCATGTGTAATCATTAGCTGAGTTCCATCCACAAAATCGAAATCATTTCATTATCATGTCCAAACTGATAACAAATAATACACTTGTACACTGCTTTTTCAACAGTTTCGGAAGCCCAATTGGCTATTCCAGTTGTTGTAGGGCGTCTTTTTGCCATCTACAGAATAAAATTGTTCTAATGAAGAAAGATATGTTTATTTTACATTGGGGAATAATGGTAATCACGTTGTGGGCACTAACGGTCAAGTGACCATCATGGCCTGTGTTGCGTGCCGCGGCCTTTAGTGTTCGAGCGGCACAATTTATACACGCAAATTCAGATTAGGGGTATCCCACAGTCCTTAGGCTATCAGAAATTGCTGTATTGGGTATATTTTGTAAGAAAAGCAAGGAAGCTCGCCGCACTCGTAGCAGTCAATACTTTTACTTTTTAAATATCTAGGTACCTTATCAGAAGGATAAGGGGTAGATTTTGGGATCGGTGGTGCTCTAGTCCCATACGGGTCTTTTCAATGGAATCAGATAAGTAATGAAAGAGTAGAATTTAATGATGAATAAAGCTTTAATGTTGAATACTGGACGGAAGCAAAAGAACATAATAGAATAAAATATGGAAAAGATCAATCAATCATTTTACAAAACATAGGTACTCGTATAATCGAACATAACTCCTAACTAGGGGAATCCTACAGTCGATTGACTGTCAGAAATTACCGTTAGATACGCATTAATTATAACAGTGTCAAATAAAGAGATAAGAGGTACAACTCACCAGACAGTCACAATAATATAAATGACAATATGCTTTAAATTTCCTGTTTGAAATTCGAATATTTCTGAGTCGCTGATAAACCTGAATCAGAAAGAGGGATGAGACGCGAACATGCACACACTTGATTATAAGATGAAATAGACACGAGTTGAATTATGAAATGAAACCGAAATAATGATAAATTTAACTGAGCAAATGCAATGCGAATTTATAATAAATCGTTTATCAGGATAAATTATTTTGTAAGTTAATAGAATAAGTTGTTTCGCAAAGTTGAGTCTTTCCACGCGGTTACACAGTAGACCGGAGAACTCTATCTCTAAAACACTTGCGGACCCAAATGACACGCACCTCACGATTTACCGTCACAGAGTGTCGCAGCTTCACGCTCTCGGCAGCGGCCAGAGTGGGCCCGCGCCGAAAAGGCTTACGCTACATTTTATCGCTCGGCAACGCTACCATGGGCCCCTCTACTTAACGAGGCGGTGTGTGTGTGCTCACGTCCATCCATCAGACTCCCGATTCAAATATATCATCGATCTTTACGGAACATTCGTACGTACAGGAAGACATGACATCCTACATCTCGAAAACCATACAATTTCACACAGCTAAGGGCCTTCCCTCAATGTTCATAAATTCATATACACAATTTCTGACTAGGGGGATCCCACAGTCCCTAGACTATCAGAAATTGTGTTAGGTATCTAATTTTAACAAAACATTTCCTAATTAATTAATAATTCACACATGCTCCGAAACGTGCGACAAGACCGTGGGAAGATGCGGTTCCCTACACCGGATGTAGAGTATACTATTCCGTCAATCTTCCAAGAAGTGATCCAGTCTGCGCATTCCTGATGTAGCCGTTACTTATTATGTTACAATGTTTAACGCGACTGTCAGAGGTGTTCTCAACGAGGGTTCTCCCACAATGCTGCAAAGCATTGTTGAAACGCACCCCCGCCGGTTACACAGAGCGGATTCGGCACAGCAGGAAAACCACTAGGTCTTTTCGAACGCGACTCTGTGGTGAGAATGCCACTGCGTCAGCACCTCCTTATCCTTATCGCAGGGCGACAATATGTCGAGGCGGTGACGCTCCAAAGAAAGGGGTTCTTGTTCTACCAAAAATATTATTAACTAATATGCAGGAGTATGATCAACGAGGGATTTCCCATAACGCTAGGTGTTGTTGATGCATACCCTGACCGGAAAAAAAATTTTACGTTTCGAACGTAACACCCGCACACGTTTCAAGGGCATTCGCCGGTCAAAAAATCGAAAAAAACTTGTTTGCATATTCTCATTCAACAACATGTTACAAATTTATCGTTTGAAATGTGAAAAGAATTTCACGATAAACTGTGAACAAATATTCCATGTTCAGATTCTTATTCGGTACAATCAGAAATTCGATAGATCCGAATGTTCGAATGTTCGAATATTCGAAGAAATTATTCGAATTCTGTGGTATTCGAATATTCGAATACATAGATTATTCGAATATTCTTAACAACATTTACCATAAGGCGCAGTAGGCGCAAGCTGGGGCCTCACTCTCTATGGGCCCATATTTTAACCTTCACTCTGTGTACTAATAGATTAACGTTAACCGCGTACAGGGGTGTAATTACACCCCACGCATTTTTAGTCTCAAATGTAGAGAAAAAACTGTAGCTGCGAAAATTTTATTAATTTTTAAGAAGATATGTGTAAAAAGAATTATAATGTTTAATTTAAAATACAAATATTTAAAAATTAAATAAAAAAATTAAGAGTTAAACAGTATCTTTGAACGGTACAACGCGGTGCAAACCTAGTACAAAGTGGTACAGCAGAGAGATTTTAATTTTTCGCAAATTCTTTTCTTCTCAGTAGTACGACTCGGCTTTCCTCGACTTTTGTTATTTAAATTTCTCTCGGAATCCAAACAAGTTAAACAGTTTCTTCGAACGGTACAATGTTCGGTACAACTAGTACAATGCAGTATAAGGTGTTGAAAAATTATTGTTCACCGCTTGGAGGAATGAATCTATACCCCCGGATCGGTGGAGATTTGCAAAAAAAATTGCTGCAAAATTGTTTATAACATTGAAAATTAATGTTACTCTTTTTACATCAACATATGCTGTTCGGTGGAAGGAGAAAAAGTTTGAAAGAAGCCACATGTCGCAAACGAACCGTTTCGTGGGGAAAAATTGTTAAAGATTTCGCAACGATTTGAATGTGTAGAGTTGCACGTAGATGCATGGGCCCACCACCACCACTTTGCCGTTTGTCAGTATCTACTACCTGAAGAGTAGTGACCTGGGGTAGGTAGCTCCTGGGCTCTACGCAGACACAACACGCCGTTTAAAGGGACAGCAGACCGTGCAAGGTGCATTGACCTGGCTAGGCCTGAATTAAGTTGTGTTTTCCCAACACAGAAATTCAGAGTTGGCAGTAACTAGTTAGAATTTTTACCTATCTTTTGACTTTTTTTTATAGAGAGGGGAAATGCATTACGCATATCCAGGCAGGGTTGCCTGCATTATGTGGGACTCCTCGCTGCTAGCAGGATACACACCGTCTTTCTTGGCCTCCTTCGTTTGGCTCCCTAAGCTACGGCCGGGACTTACCTATATTTTGCCAACGGATAGGGCACAGGCGGAAAAGTTTAAAAGGAACCATATGTCGCAAACGCACCATTTTGTAGGAAAAAAAAATGACAAAGTTGAATTGTGAAGGTTAGACGATACTAACTTATTAACTTACCAACGTTCCAGATGGTTCACCTGCTGCGTCTTCTTCTCACGCACAGGACACTTCCATCATTGTTGATGGCGTGTAACATCCGTGCCTGTCCAGTGGCTTCAATATGTCCACCGTCATTCTCTAGGCACTGTTGCAGTCTTGTTTGCATGTTTCTGCGCACCTTTTCAAAAATGTCTGGCGAATTTTGAATAGTTTGGAACGCTTCGTCAATTCGATGTTTTAATTGTTCCCGCGTTGCAATTTGGCGCTCCGATCTATAAACAATGTCTTTCACTGCACCCCACATAAAAAAAAATCCAGGGGATTGAGGTCAGGCGAACGTGGTGGCCATGGATGAGGTGCAGGCCTGCGTCCTATCCACCGTGTGCCAAACATTCCTGTTAAATAATTCCTGAATTCCAGGCTGAAATATGCTGGTGCATCATCGTGCATAAAATACAACGACCGGCGTCTATTTCGCGGTATTAATTGGCGAAGTTGGCGTAACAAATTGTGTCTTAAAAAGCGCAAATATGTTGCACCGGTTAACGAGGGCAAATAAACAGGGACAATAATGTGATTACCCACAATTCCTGCCCGCAAATTCACTGAAAAACGTCTCTGATTAAATCGTTGGATGGTTGTGTGGGGATTTACATAGGCTCACACTCGTGTGTTCTGCCTTTTTTGCAGAGCCGCGCTTGAAAAACTGCTTTCGTCAGTGAAAAACACATTTTCTAAGAACCGGTCATTCCGTTGTAATTTTCGTAGCATCCAACGGTAGAAGGTACACCGAGCAGCATAATCACTTGCACGGAGTGCTTGGACCCTTTGGATTTTGAACGGTCGTAGACCTTCTTCACGTATTATGCGTTGCACCGTCACGCGCGACATATTTACGCGACGAGCAATACCACGGAGGCCCAATAGTGGGAATGCACGCGCTAACGCGATCACGCGTTATTCCATTCTCCAGGGTACGCGAGGTCTACCTGGTCTCGGGTGATTGTTGACTCCCAAATTGTGCTCCTCTACAGTAAGCTCCGAAAAACGGTGATCGAGGCGTTGAAATTCCCGTCGGTACGGGACTCGTATTTCCCGGCCACTGTCCACCAACCATTGTCTATATATTTCCCGGGCTAATGAATAGTCCCTGTTTGCTTCGTCAATGGCACGAAGAATTTGACGAACGTTTCCTCCATCGTTGCGACCTCTGCCGCTTAAACGTCGCTCCATGACACGCGGGGACCACTTATAATCATTAAATAGTATCTAATAACTAATAAATGTTAACTATACTAATCACTAAACTACACTAATACACTATGTAATAGATGTTCCGTGTTTGTCCAATGCACGCAACCACTACACGTGATGCGATACGAAACCCGGTGTCTCAGCGATGAAGACGAACAGATTGATGTTCGGTGTTTAGGAGGCGAGGAAAATCCAACTGGTTGCATTTCCTTAGTGTAGGAGGGACCTTGAGCTTTGGAAATTCGTCGGTGGAGGGGGGTGCTCCCTCCTTCTTGAAGAACTAACCAAGAAAATACAAACATCTGGTTCCCAAAAATTAACAGGCAATTTGATCGGCCTCAGCGTCTCATCCAGGGTGGCGGTTTATGACCGTATTGTTCTGCGCGTACGCGCTGGGGAACGGTGCGCGCGGAACCCAGGTCATCACGTACAATCCACGGATGAACTCAGGCCGAAGAATGTCTAATAATGGTCAATTCAGACGAGCGATGCGAAGTCGTTGCGATTTCGAATGGGTGCAGAGATATATGTATATACATGTATATATGTAATATATATTACACGTGACTCAATTTTTTTGCGGCAGTAGTGTTATATCGCTTCGTCTGAATTGACCCTAAACGTGGGATCTCCTAGCAGTGTGCCGGTGTAATTGAGTCTGCCTCAGCAGCAGCTTAGGCTACTGTAGACGCAAATATACTGCGACGAGTGTCTATTAAAGGCATCCGCCGGTCAAAGAATCGAAAATTTTTTGTTTGCATATTTTCATTCAACGACAGCTAAAAAATGTTCAGTTAAAATTTTGGATAGAAATTCTTAACGGTACAGATTTTATAGGCATTTTAAGGGAGTCACCAGTGTGACGGCCTTTAAATAGGTGTTTTTTGAAGATGGATTGTGAAGCAGGTGTAATAGACAGAAATCTGATTTTTCTTTTAATTAATGATACATTTATTGATCTAAAAAAAGAATAATTTTTTTAATCGAATAAATGGATGGAAAATAGGGCACTCGCGGGCAAGTCCCCAACACTATAGACGAACTCGCTCGGCGTCAAACTTTAAGTACGTTTTTTTCGATACTGAATTTGGCAATCATTGCCCATTTGTTTTTTAACACTGTTTAGCGCGATAACGACACATGTGTAATAAAGGAATATCTTTGGTCTTTTGATTTTTGATGATCCTGTCTAAAGTTATCGTGGTGCCAGTGCAGGCCAGCTTTTTTTACAACGATGCAGCACGCAATGCATATCAGAGGCAGGGGTGCGCAAAAATGAAATAAAAAAATTGTTTTATACTCTACATTTGTAGCAGAATAAAGTGCAAAAGGTTTTAGACCCATACATTGTATACTTTTTTCTAGAAAAAAAAAACATAAATGTCACCTATGTTTTCGCGCCATTTGATCGGCGGATGCCCTTAATTGATAAAATTGAAGATTGCAGTGCAAGATTGCAACGTTGCAGCATTGTTTCTATGTCCGGCTCCTGCAACATTTCGGGCAGTAGGGCCATAAATATAAATAACAGTATATATATGCGTCTGTGACGGACGCGACGATATTGAATGTGTGCAGAATCATGGAAGTACAAAGCCCGTGTTTCTTTTTCTCATAGAAAATTCTTTTCCCCCAAGGGGATTCAAACCGGCGACCTGTAGCGTCGTAGGTGAACACTTTACCGTCGCAGCTACAACCACTTTTTTCAAAAATTGTTTTTATTTTTAGCCGTAGTTATTTATACAATGTTATAAAAACAACAAAAACATACCTTCCATTAATATACAGTGGGTAAAAAAAGTATTGACACACCCACTTTTTTTTTAAATATCTTGATATATTTAAGTAATATATTAATACAAAATATGTCCTTTAATGTCTTCTAGCATACAGAAGTAGTGTATTTTTCAGAACTCTGAATAATGTAGCTTAACGAAGTAAAAAAAGAAAAACTAAAATTCTTTACTCAAAAAAGTATTGACACACTTGCGACTGTAATAGAAAGTCCACAATCACTTGTTTTTGCTTATCTTAAACCCAATGGTAAGAGCACAAATGTAAACACACATTGTTTACATGATGCACTTCGCTCAATTCGTCCAGTTAGTCTGTGCTTACACTTCATAAAGAAACCATGGTTGCTAAGAAAAGCGAATTGTCTACTTTCGTGCGACATGAAATTATTTTTCTGAGTAAACGTGGCAAGAGTTATCGGAAAATCGGAAAAGCATTAAAGTTAAGTTTCTCTACAGTGAGACATGTGATAAAAAAGTATGAAGAGACTGCTACTACGGAAAACAGGCCACGATCGGGGCGGTCGAAAGTATTAACAGTAAGAGAGCGACGACATATCATAAGAGAAGTCGTAAAAAATCCGTTTGTGAGTGCTCAGAATTTGTCTGTCGATATTGCAACATCTTCGGTAACGATAGTTACTGCTCAAACAATACGAAATGTTCTACACTCTGCTACAATTTACGGCAGAGCGGCGAGAAAAAAGCCGTTCATAAATGACACTAATAGACGAAAACGGCTCGGCTTTGCTATAGCTTATGTAAATAAGCCAATGGAATTTTGGAAAAATTGTTTATTCTCGGATGAGAGTAAATTCAACATTTTCGGCTCCGATGGGAAAAAGTTTGTGTGGAGGAGACCGAACACCGAACTGGAAAAACAGAATATTCGGCCAACCGTGAAACATGGCGGCGGATATCTAATGGTTTGGGGTTGTATGTCATATAATGGGGTGGGTAATATGAATACTCTGATGTATATTGGTATATTGCGGAACAATTTACTAGAGAGTGCAACAAAATTAGGCATAAAAGAAACATTTCGGTTCCAGCACGAGAATGACCCAAAGCACACGGCCCACAGAACACGAGAGTGGCTTCTTTAGAACGTACCTAAACAACTTCCAACACCACCCCAATCACCGGATGTTAACCCCATAGAAAACCTTTGGCATATATTAGATCTAGAAATTCGAAAAAGGAAAATAAAAAGTAAAAATGTCTTAAGGGGGTAGACACGTCACGTGGTCTGGCCGATTCGGCAGGTCGGTATTACAGCAGGTTTTTTCTACACTGAAATGGTATTACCCATAGATACGCCGCTGCCTGATGCACGCGAGAGGGAGCTATTTGCTATTTCCGTATTCTATTCTGAATAAGGAAAGAAATTCTCAGCTGTTGCGTTGCACTTATAAAAATTTAAACGGAAAGTCGGCTGGTACTGCAAACGTAGGAAATTCATTGCACATTTTAATTACTTAAAATGTGCTTATGCTACAATATTCTACGTTAGCAGTAAGGAAATATGAGTGAAAACGGAAAATAAATGAGGGGATGTCCCCAAAAAATGATGTTTGTTAGGTTAGACATTTTTTTATTAGCAAAGCAACGAAACAGAACATGAAATACACTTATTACACGTCCTATGCAGAAAACAGTTATGAACAAACATTATATATAAAATTGTGTTGGATGTTGAATTGGACTAGTGAAAATGCGCAGACTGGATGCGCGTGATTATTATATGGTCGGCTCCTCGAAGTGACAGAAAATATAACCTAAGTATATGCTATATGACAACAAATGTTTAGTAGCTATTTCATTCTTTTACGAAACATTTGTGAACATTTTAGCATCCTTCCAAAACATTATTACGCTGCAACAGCATCTTTAGGAAATCGAGTATAGAAATTAGGTTATATTTTCTGTCACTTCGAGGACAGAATATCCGTTCGTGAAATCCGCTATTGAAAATGCGCAGGCTGGATGCGCGTGATTATTATGTGGTCGGTTCCTCGAAGTGACAGAAAATATGACCTATATGCTATACCCGATTTCCTGAAGATACTGTTACGGCGTAATAATAATGCTTCGGAAGGATGATAAAAAGTTCACAAATGTAGAGCAAAAGAATGAAGTAGCCGCTCTACATTTATTGTTTATTAATTTGCTTAATTATGGTCCGAATTATATCATTTTTGGGGCCAATTTGATCGAGAAAACATAAGGAATCGATTGACGTCACTTTCGCAAAGATCTGATTAGAAATTGCAGAACTTCAGATTCGTCACTGTTTGGTGTGCAACATTGTATAGCCCCGCTGGTTTCGAGCGTCGAAGCCCACAAAACTCAGCGAGACACATGATTGTTGGCAAGCATCGCATTTGACGATTCTAGCTAGCGAATCACCTCGTATAAATGCTAATAAACGATAGTGTGAATTACGCAAATGGTTAGGCTCGAATTATCGGGAAAGACCTACCCACCCCACTGTTTTGCTTTCTCGCTGCGAGCGAGGACCTTCGGGCCCGAGTAGACCACCCGTTGACAGCCGAGAGTAATAAAACGGACGGACCAGATAAAATGTTTATGTTTTTGATAACTGTTGATGAAAGTATTACCAATGGAGTTTTTAGGGTTTCTCGATGAAAATGATGCCAAACATGGAGCAATTCGGTCCATTTTTAGTGAACGTAGTGTCCTAATCATGTATTCATAAGATAAAATAGACTGAATTGCTTCGCGTCTCGACTCATTTTCGTGGACATAAACTCACCAATCCATCGGTGGTAACACTCTTATCAAGGTGTAATGAGAAATATGAACATTTTCATATTCAATACTCGATGACTCAAGTCGCCGTCGACCGAGGGTCTCTCGCTGGTGCGCCGTTATTTCACTCGCACTCGGTTTACGTCATTCAGTCTCCTTGTCAAACGGTTCGGGCGAGGGCCCTGATAAATGTGAATTTATTTGGGAAACCAAAGTCGCGTCATTCGTGACCCCTACTCGTGAACATATATATGTTCTATGTACGAGAAAAAGCAATGATGACTTGAATCAAGACTTGAAGCAACATTTCTAATAGGGAAATGCATGAAACTTTGGGATCAGGAATTCCCAACCAAGTAATGCATATGAAAGAACTGGCGAAATTCAACAATAGTTCGTCGTCTAAATTTTACAATTAAAGTATTTATTTAACGTGAATATAAAGTTTGTCAGCAAGGTCTTTCGTGATTTGAGTTCTATAGAAGGCTGACTTTCCTTCGCCATGGAAAGTCTCCTCTTGTCCTTCACGCTGGCAATCATGCGACTCGCTGAGTTTCGTGGGTTTCGACGCTCGAAACTAGCGGGGCCATACAATGTTGCGCACTAAGCAGTGACAAATTTGCAGTTCTGCATTTTTAATCAGATCTTTGCAAAAGTGACGTCCATCAATTCCTCATGTTTTCTCGATCACATTGGCCCCAAAAATTATAATATTCGGACCATATTTTGAAGGAAATTACGTGAAACATTGTTTGCACGTTTGAAAGCCCGTTTCATTAAAAATAGTCCGATTTAAATTATTTTCTGTCAATTTAATCGGGAGAATGCCAGGAATCCATTTGTGTCACTGTCATATCGATACGATGAAAAATAAACAAATTCCGTTTCTAGTAAAATCTCGTTAGCCGCTCGCTGTTCGGGACCGGCGGTGAGCCCGTATCGTGAACGGAGTCCTAATTCCAAGTGTGAGTTTCTCGCTTCTTTCTGGCCGAAGGGGGGAGCGAGATGGAATGCTTTGCGTGTGCGACGGTCGCAAGCGCTTACGAGTTACCGTGAGCATGGGAACCGCTTCGCAAAATCTTGACGCAGGCCCGGCTCAAGTCTTTTTTACGCCCTAGACGAACTTGTCAAATTGCGCCCTTTATTATAATACATTTATTTGAGTACATTGATGTCCTTAGTCTTAATTTTTAATCGTAGTATAAAACCGTTGTAGTACAATTTGTAGTATTTCATTTACAAATTTATTTTTAACAATGCCAACAATGAAAAGACCATTTTGCACCTCTTGTCAACCTTACGCCCTAGCAGTTACCTATTTTTCAGAATAAAGTCATAAATAATCTCAAATAAATGTATTATAATAAAGGGCGCAATTTGACAAGTTCGCCTAGAGCGCAAAAAAGATTTGAGCCGGGCCTGCCTCAAGATTTGCGAAGCGATTCCCGTGCCGCCGTAAGCGCTTGTGACCATCGCGCACGCCTCTCGCGCGCACAAAGGACGGAGTGTCAGGTGTCCGAAAGACGGAGCGAGACAAAATATCAACGCGTCGTCTGCTCGCACTGTCCTGACTCGCTTTCAGTCCCTTCGCTCGCTTTCGTTTCATCTTGCTCTCGCCTTCGCCGGACAAGACTGAAACAGAAGTGGTGGGGATAGCGAAAAGTCCGTATCGTGTACACCAAACCGAGACCAAAGAGGAGATATAATAAGAGACGTCACTCCAGGCGGAACGTTTGAAGTCCTTACTTGACCTTGGCATTTAAATTGGTTGTCTATTCGAGCGGGATATTCAAATCAACTAAATCTACCTTACCGCAGTTGGCTGATTATTGTCGAAGTTTACCGATCCATGCCGAATGGACATTTAAATTGGTTGTCTAGTGATTTCCCCAGTTTATTTCTGTCCTTGTCGAGTGACGCCTCTTATTAGGTATATCTCTTCTTTGCCGAGACCGTAACGAGACTTTACTGTAATCGATGACACATCACCAAGCAACGGTGATTTCGCGCGGCTCGGACCACAAAGGTTCTCGTCGGTTATTCGAGCTTCTAAGATCGTATTCAGATATACCCTTCGGTGCCCACAGAACTCCAACTGACAAATCCACGATCGTCAGATGGTGGTGACTGATTTTTCCTCGATCGCTGTTCACGAAAACGAATCGACCGGCCAATATATCTGCATACGATCTTAGGATAAAAATACGATGACAGATGAAATAGTATTCGAAGCTCAAGATGAAAGGCCTTCGAATAATCAAAGGAAACTAAATATCCGAAGCTAAACAGAATTTTAGATTTAGGGTACACACACCCTCCCCGAAACCTCGTGTCGATCGGCCACTGGGGCCATTTGGAAGTATATTCTTTTATTTAAATAATGCCCATCTCTGCATAGGACCGTAAAGAATTACAAAAAAAATCAGGGAGTCAACTGTTGACCGATTTGGAGACTTTTCCTTGTTACATGTTACATACAATAGTCGGAAGAATAATAATAAGAGCAATAATTGCCAGAACTTCCACATTCTGAAAATATGATATCAGTAAATCAATATTTCCAGTATTAGTAAAAAAGTTCCAATTTCTCTTTTCTTATTTTAAATAATGTGATCATATAATTATAACATAAATTCGACAGCGATTTCAAGTGATGTATGTGTCACGGTAAAAGCATTAATTTAGTAAATGTATACAATTCCCAGCAGTTCCTGGTTAATATATGCCTAAAATGCATATAACCTAACCTACAATCGTCCGAAAATGCATACATTGACTGCATCACGCTTTTACTGTGGCACATATATCCAGCTAACGCTTCAGTTTTGCTATGATTCCACGTTGGCAGTCCTCCCGAGTAGGCGCCATCTCGTATCCACTAGCTCAACTAAATTTGTCACGTGACTTGCTCTGTATTATCGCCAATATGGCGGAATTCGTATTTGGGAATGCAATTACGGGCTGACGTTTTTTGTCCTTATATGAGCAGATTTTTGACTGGGTCAGGTCTCATTCGAAAGAGGAAGGTTCGATGCAGCCCGCTCTGCTCATCGTTTGAGTCAGAAAACTCTTTTAGTGACCTACAAATGCATGGAATCTGCGAGTGCATTTTGTCGATTTTTTCTCTACTTTGGACACTCGTATTATTACATATCAACACAATCTCTTTGAACCATGAGCAGAGCGGGCTGCATTGAACCTTCATCTTTCGAATGAGACCTCGCCCAGCCCAAAATTTGCTCATATAAGGACAAAAAACGTCAGCGCGCAAACCCATGTTTCGGGCCAGATTATGTCGGTATACAGAGCGCTGCATTACCCGTGTCTACCCCCTTAAAGAAGACGCTATTAGAAGAGTGGTTAAAAATTCCTTCAGAAACTACGAAAAAACTTGTCGAATCGATGCCAAATCGATTGCAAGCTATAATTAATGCCGAAGGCATGCATACAAAATATTAAACACTTATATCGTGTTTAACAATTCAAATAATTGTGTATTTAATAATTATATCTCAAGTGCGCCAATACTTTTTTGAGTATGGAATTCTCGTTTTTCTTTTGTTACTTGTGTAAATTAAATTATTCGAAGTTCTGAAAAAAGACATTACTTCTGTATGTTAGAAGACATTAATTGACATATTTTGTATCAATATACCACTTCAATATATCAGATATTTAAAAAAAAGCGGGTGTGCCAATACCTTTTTTACCCACTGTATGTGTTAACCTGTGGCCTCAAAGGCACTTAAAGTATGAATGGCTTTCTTTTTATTTTTGGTGTAGGGCCTTAACGGTTGGTCCTTGTGTTTGTTTTGCTTCAGTGCAATTTTTACATAATTTCTTATGTTCTTTCTTGTGTGATGATTTATGTGCCCGTGTTGATTTGGGTTGGCTATAAGTTGGGGAAAGGGCACTTCTTTATGTTGGAGTGAATAAATAGATGAGTTTAATGCTAACTTATGGTTAATTATATGATCTAGATAAAGATTAGGTGATACTAGTTTATGTGACTACTTACTTATTAGGGATATATATATATTTTTTGTATATATTATATATATATTAATTTTTTTGTTCATTTTGTTTCGCCTTATCTTCTTATGAACTATATTTACAATACATACTATATTTACATTTTTAACAGTTGATCTAGTGGAGATTGAATCGGTTTGAGGTTCTGTAGTTTTGGTTTGGGGATATTAGGGCTGGTCAAACCACTAGTATTTCTTGTTTGTATTTGGTTTGTTTTTTAAGTGTTTGTCCGGTAGCTTGGTACAGTATTTAAGGAGTGTGGTGTTGAAGTGGTTATCGGGGTAGAGGGGAGGGTATGCAAAAGATTTGAAGTTTGCTCCTCGGTCTATGTGATTTATTATGGGTGTGTTCGCTGCCTAGGTGAGTGACTATTTCTGGAGGAGTGTATCCAGTCGTTTTGGCTTTTTTGAAGTAAAGGGGTTAAGGGTATAAGGGGCTGAAGATGAAGCTATTGCTGGTGTTGTTTGAGGTGTTTGAGAAGTGGTTCCTGCATAGTTCTATGATGTGTGAATCAATTCCGGAGATGTTAGCTGTGTTCAGGATTATTTCATTTCTGTAGTGTTTTATACAGTTAGATTGTTTTGTTCTAAACATTGTTAGGCAAGCTTGGAGACAATGTCTTTCGAATAATCTTAGGTTCTCCATTCTAGAGTTAGGGATGTTGAACCATATGGGGCATGCGTATGTTATAATGGGTTTGATTAGTGTTAGGTAGCTTTCCGTCTTACATTTGGGGTTGAGATATTTGGAGTAGAATAGACGGGAGAGGCATTTAAAGGCTTGTTTGGCTTTTCACAGTTGAGTGTCTATATGAGTGTAGAATTTAAGGTGAGGGTCTAAGAGTACTTTTAAGTATTTTACTCTTTGTTTGTGGTGGGTTGTGTTCTGTGAGTAGCGACTTTCTTTTAGTTGGAATTTTTTCCAGTGTCTTGAGACGTCGGGACCCACACAGCACCATAACATTGCAGCGACGTCACTGCAATATTGCGGTGCAAGATTGCAATGTTGCACCATAACATTGCAGAGACGTTGCAGGTTCAGTCCTATGTCCGCCTTCGCAATATCGCAGGTGTGTATTTTTGCAATGTTGCGGCAGCATTGCAAACATGTAGTCCTACAACGTTCCAGCAATGATTCTGCAACGAAACGGCAAAATTGTGGCAATGATCTTGCAACTCTTCAGAAATATTGCGGTGAGAGATCGCAATGTTGCACCGTATCATTGCAGGGAAGTTGCAGGTTCATTCCCATGCCCGCCTTAGCAATATTGTAGGAGTATATTCCCGCAACGTTTCGGAAATTTTACAGCAATATTCCCACCGCAACGTTTCGGGCAGTGAGGGACGCGACGACATGAATGTGTGCAGAATCGTAGTAGTATAACGCCCGTGTGTCTTTTTCTCATAGAAAATATTTTAACCCCAGGGGGATTCGAACCGAGGACCTGTAGCATCGTAGACGAACACTTTACCGCCGCAGTTACAACCGCTGATTGATAAGATTGCTTACGTATTCGAACTTATACTCCTACCGTGCAAAACTTTAAACTCAAATTATTCAAAAACGAAGACTCATTTGACAAACCTATTAGGGATTTTTAACACTGTAGGTGCGGACTCTAACTATAACTCGGTGTTATTTTAGGTTAGGTTGGAAAGTAGTCTTTAGACTAAACCTTTGCATTTGTCTTTTCATCTCTCTTTTCTCTTGCTTGATTGTATATACGTGTTTGTACAATAAAGACGTTTAATAATAATAATAATAATAATAATAATAATTTCACACATTAAAATTTATAGTATCTATTCTATCTAAACAAATTAAATTCATTTTCAAATCTCTTCTATAATTTAAATTCATGTACAAAAAACTCTCACAATAACACTTTTTTCATATCTTCAACGGCCAACGAGAAATTCTAGCATATCCAGTTAAATGAAACATGCTGTAGAATCTACTCGACATCATATTTCAAATTTCGTCAAAGTCATTGTTGCTTCAGAATATTGCTGTACTGTTTCTACAATATTTCCACTACAATATTGCATGACAATATGTAGGCAATTTTGCTGGGCCGTTGCCACTGAAACATTGCACATCGATGTGGGGGCAATATTGCCGAAATATTGTAGGATCGCTGCCAGTGGAACATTGCACATCGATGTGCGCGCAATATTGCCGAAATATTGTAGGATCGTTGCCACTGGAACATTGCACGTCGATGAGCACGCAATATTGCAGAAATATTGTAGAATCGTTGCCAATGGAACATTGCACGGCAACGTTCTTACAATATTGCTGCAATATTGTAGGATCGTTGCCAATGGAACATTGCACGGCAACGTTCTTGCAATTTTGCTGTAATATTGTAGGATCATTGCCACTCCAATAATGCACGGCAATATTGCAGGAACGTTCCTACAATATTGCAATGCAACCTGCAACAACGCAATATTGCAGCGACGTTCCTGCAATACAGCTGCAACCAAGTGTGTTGTATGGGGAGGAGCGTTTTTTAGGGTGGGTCTAAAGAGGATGGATTCGCATTTTTGTGTGTTAATTTTCAGCTTCCAGTTTGTAAAATATTTGTAGATTTTTTCGAATAGGGTTTGTAGACTGTTTTCAATTGATGTTGCTTTGCTGTCTATCGCGTATAATATTAAGGTCGGTATCATATATATTGGCCGGTGAATTCGATTTCGGGAACAGCGATCAAGGCGAAATCAGCCACCACCATCTGACGATCGTGGATTTGTCAGTTGGAGTTGCGTGGCCCTCGCAGTGTATCGTGGGGTAACGGGAACGCTGCTTGGCTCCGCCTGAACCTAGCCGTTTAGCTGTTATTTATTCTTAACGTAATAGTTGTGTGCATTACGAAGCTATGCGTAGACCAATACTAGATGAAGCTATCGAAAAAGAATCAATGTTCGGACCAATAAAGCTCCAGAAATTTTTCGTTGCTAACGCACACCTGTTCTGATGTGTGTATTTCTACGCTGACAGCTCAGTTTGGCCTGCAAGCCAGGATCTTGGCACTATCCCCGCCACTTCTGGCTCACTCTTGTTCTGGGAAGGCGAGAGCGAGATGGAACAAGAGCGAGTCACTGAAAGCGAGCGAGGACGGTACGAGACAGACGACGCGTTGATGTTTTGTCTCGCTACGTCTTTCGGGCGCCGTGACACTCCGTCCT
Source organism: Andrena hattorfiana (assembly GCA_944738655.2). Taxonomy (NCBI): domain Eukaryota; kingdom Metazoa; phylum Arthropoda; class Insecta; order Hymenoptera; family Andrenidae; genus Andrena; species Andrena hattorfiana. The sequence continues at coordinate 14,126,577 of OX122895.1, forward strand.
TTGCGTGCGCAACGGGCGTACGCGACGGTCGCAAGCACTTAAGGTGAGCACGGGAACCGCTTCGCAAAATCTTGACGCAGGCCCGGCTCAAGTATTTTTTGCGTCCTAGGCGAACTTGTCAAATTGCGCCCTTTATTATAATACATTTATATGAGATTATTTATGACTTTACTTTGCGAAATTAGGCAATTGCTAGGGCACACGGTTGATAAGAGGCGCAAAATGGTCTTTTCATTGCTGGTATTGTTAAAAATAAACTTTAAAATAAAATATTACAGATTGTACTGCAACTGGTTTAAACTACGAATAAAAATTCAGCATAAGATCATCAATAATCTCAAATAAATGTATTATAATAAAGGGAGATGGAACGAGAGCGGGCGAGAGCCACTGAAAGCGAGCGAGGACCGTACGAGACAGACGACGCGTTGATGTTTTGTGTCGCTACGTCTTTCGGGCGCCGTGACACTCCGTCCTTTGCATGCGCGACGGGCGTGCGCCATGGTCGCAAGCACTTAAGGTGAGCACGGGAACCGCTTCGCAAAATCTTGACGCAGGCCCGGCTCAAGTCTTTTTTGCGTCCTAGGCGAACTTGTCAAATTGCGCCCTTTATTATAATACATTTATTTCAGATTATTTATGACTTTACTTTGCAAAATTAGGTAATTGCTAGGGTGCAAGGTTGACAAGAGGCGCAAAATGGTCTTTTCATTACTGGTATTGTTAAAAATGAACTTTAAAATAAAATATTACAAATTGTACTGTAACTGGTTTAAACTACGAATAAAACTTCAACGTAAGGTCATCAATAATCTCAAATAAATGTATTATAATAAAGGTCTCAACTGGACAAGTTCTCCTAGGGCGCAAAAAAGACTCGTGCCGTACCTGGCTATCAGACCGTCGCGCGCATGCGTCGAGCAGTCATAATTCCATCTGAGTGCTCGCACTCGTCGCGCACGTCCGCCGCGCATGCAAAGCGTTCCATCTCGCTCCCCCCTTCGGCCAGAAAGAAGCGAGGAACGAACATTCGGAATTAGGGATCTGTTCACGATAGGAACTCAATGCCGACAATACTGTATATATCTGTGTTATTCATGTTTCTGTCGTGTGGAATGATAAGGTTTTTTATGTTTTCTGTTACTATGGTTTTGAAACGGTTCTATTTTGTTTTGTTATAATATATTTGTTGAATGGTAGGTGAGTCTGTTTCTAAGGTTGAGACGTTGCTGATGGTTGGATTCTATGGTCAGTAAGGCATATGTCTAAGAAGGAGTTGCCTTTGGGGTATGAGGGGCAGTATGAGCTATGTAGAGATATTTTGAATTTAGTTTCGTTCTTGTCTAGCCATTTTTTTAGAGCTGATCCTCGGGAGTTGTTGGCGATATTTTTTCAATTAGTATGACGTGCGTTAAGGTCACCTGCTAGTATGTAGTAATTGTTAGGTCTGTCTAACAAGGGAAGATCCCGAACCAGAAAATTCAAAAAATTCTAAAACAAAGTAAGGTAATTTATATACTTTTGTCTTTACTTACACATGGGGCAAATATATTAGGTGGAAATAGAGGAGAAGAAGGGAACTGTTAGATATAACTTATCCTTATTCGAACTTTTTATTTTTAACATAATTATCGAACTTTCCTCTTATTTGCTTACCAAACAAGTGAGACAATGCAGGCGTTTAATAAGCGATTTATGTATAGTTAGATAACTTTGAAAACACTTGTGTGATTATGAATTATTCTTCATGGTGATGAAACTCCTCAGGAAAATGTTGAAAACATAAATTGTGCTTACACCACGCACATCGTATGATAGCATAATTGCCGCATATGGAACAACGAGGTCGATGTATGAAATCTTACTGTGAAAAAGCGAAATCTACTGGATTTTCAAACTGATTTGGATTCTCAACAATGTATCCACTTTTATACCATGCGTAAGCAAACACATCGTGATACTTTGGTGATAAAAGATTTATGAATAAGACACTGTAATTTAATGGCATTATTCCTTGCATTTAGCTGCACATCGTAATTAAACAGTAATACAAAGTCAGAAAATATTCGTACAAAGTTTTTCCATATCCGGAAACCATATACATCAAGCTGTTGTATCATTCCTGTAGTTTTTTTCGGTATTGCGAATATTTCTACATGTTGATTGTATACCGTTGCTGGTATACCGTTTCGTAATGTAGATGGACACTATGGACAGTGAACAGTCCACGAATCCAATAACAAAACGCTTCGCGATCCCGCATGTGGTAGATATACGTTTATTAACCATTCTATAACCAGTTCACCTGTTAACTTTCCAGATGTGGACGCCTGTATATTAACATCCCACGGTCGAAACAAAGATTGTTGTACACGTGGACCAAAATTACCATCCTTTCCCTGCAGGACAATAAATAGCGGAGAGAGTAGTTTCCCAGAAGCTGATATTGTGGGTAATATGGTATAGCTATGTGTAGTGGCGGCTATAGATTGCACGACTGCTGTAACACTTTTGGTTCCTTGTTCAGCTAAAGTATGGCCCGAATGTAATTCTAGATTGAATCCGCTTTGATCAGCATTGAATGTATTGTTTGTTCCGATATCTCTAATATGAGGTTCTACATTATTCACAAAAGTCGAAGCAATTTCATTTAATTGCGTGGTATCTGTACCGTATGATCTGGAAATAAATTTGTTCACTTTTCTTGAAACTATTTTATACGTTCTCTTAAAATTCCAGATCCAATGTCGAGATGCTTTAAAATTGTCCAACCCTGTCTTTTCATTAGTTTGTAAGGCCCACCTTCGAAGGTCCAAGTCATGAATAATGGCATGAGTTTCAATCCCGTCAACAAACTTATTATACACATATTCAGAAATTTGTAACAATTTTTCCCGACGTGTCCCACCACCGTTTCTTCCCATCTAATGAAAACAAGGCAATTTTCCATAGATATCAAACAAATAGATACGAAACATCTTAACATAACAGTACATCGTTTACCACTCACCTATACAATTGATATACGGATGAAACTTTTCGAAATTTATGTTGGACAGATTGTAAAGAAAGCCGTCTCTTCTTACCACTCTTCCAAAATGCAACAGCCTTTTTTATATTCTAAAGTCACAATACCTCCTTCTTCTGGTGTACACTGCCCTTCTTCGAACTCTATCGGTTTTAAAAGTTCTTCGCGTGTAGGTACATACATATCATCCACAAATTCTATAGAATGTGGTCTAAACGGTTCCAAAAATTCTAATGTAACATCAGCTCCCATTGAAAATGATGTGTCTTCTTGCGATTTAATAAGCATGTCTTTTATTATGTCGTGTAACTCCATTTCTCTATTATTAATAGGCATCTCATTATTGTTCTCAATTAATAATGTTGTCATAAGTAAACGAATTACATTTGCAGGATGTATGGGAACCATTTTCAACACTATACGTTTCTTACACAGAATCAACGTACATTTACTGTTAACACCTATACTTAAACTACAATTAACTAGTATTTCTTATTGTTAATTAAATATTGAGTCTTTACTCTTCAAATGCCTTCGATACTACTGACAATAATAACGAGTCAAAGCATTTATTACTTCTGTCGTCAGGACACACCTATAGAACTGATAATACCTATCTTATATACAGGGTATTCCAAAAATGGCGCGGTTCCTTGAAGGGGGTGACTCAGGGGGTAATTGTAAACAAGTTTTTCCTTTACGAAAATGCTCTGCGAGATTTCGTTAACGAGATATTAACAAAAAGCACCGATCAATCAGAGCGCGCGCCTTCCGCCCGAGCTCCCGCGGTAGCGTCGGCTACGCGGTAGGCGGCTGCGCTTGTACTACGAACGTACGAACAAGCAAGTCGGCATGCATCGAAGAAAACCGTGTTACATAGCTTTTTTTTTAAAGCAGAATCTGAAATAATAGTTATTTGAAGTGAGAGGACAAGAAATATGTAAATTTGGTTTTCAAATAACGCATCAACGAAAAGGTAATGTAACAGAAAATGTACGGCAAGTGATAGTAGTTCCTTATTGAGGTAAAAATCCGTAGTTTAATAATGGCCAACACAACTAAATTTAAAAAATAATATTAAGTGTATGAATAAATTCTTTCCGACTGGATTTACATAATCAGTAGGTACAAAGCTACCGAATTTCTATCGAGTGGTATTCGTAAGCTGCCGGAAAAATGGCAAAAGATAATTAACAATAATGAAAATTATTTCATTGATTGAGTTGTTTTCATATTTTTTAAATCAAACTGTCATTGTACTCTAAAATCGGAAGGAATTTATTTCTACACCTAATAATCACCAATAAATTAAATAAAATTCACCCAATCGGACATTCCTTTCCTTCCTTTTCGGAAACCTGTGTCACTGGGTCACTCTACCGATCCTGGTCATCGGTGGACGAAAAGATTTATGGTAGTGTAGCGCCCAGTGCTCAGCTGATCGCAGGTACATACAACACCATCCAAAGTAAAGGGTCGCAACGTCAAATGCGTTCGGATTAATGTACCGAATATCTAGAGACGCGGCAGCGTCTCGACGCCAAGTACATGAAAGACACCCTGTATATGTCGACTGTCGTTACCGCTTATCATTTACTCGTCGCCCGGCTATTCCAACCTAACCTGAAACTTATTTCATTAATATCTCATCAAGCCTGCAATATTTTCTAAATTTAAAGGCATTTGTCTTATGTAAGCCGCATATAAGCTTTCGAATAGGACCAATGTCAATAAAATCGGTCCACGCATGGCAGAGATATCATAATATCGTCTCATGGATCTGTCAAAAACGGTAAGATTTTTCTTCTTCTTCTTCTCCTGATTCTCTAAGAAATTTTTCGTCAACCATAATACGTATATACGCGTTACACGCACACCTTCAGCCAAAAGGAAACTAACACATGTTCATTTGTCGATTCGTCAACTCTCAGCCTGAGAGTCTCAGGACCATTCGGCAGGGATCGTCGTCCGTCATTGTCAGCGTGCGGAGCAATTAAGCTTAACAATGGAGGGGGAAAAACACCTTATTGTCAAGCTTAATTGCTCCGCACGCTGGACATTGTACATATGTACATACTTATATAATATACTATTTTGAATTTTATAACCTACCAAGTGCTAACAAGGGAACATCCCGAACCCGAAAATTCAAAAAATTCTGAAACTTTGTGGTTGTAGTATACCACACGCACACCTTCAGCCAAAACGAACTAATATACATATGTTTCGTTGGCCAAACGCTACCTTCACTACGCAATCTACTCCAAATGTTGACAGCTTACAGTCAGGTTATAACCTGGCGAGGGTTAAATAAGGTAAGTTTTAAAAATTCGAGATGCCACGTATTTTTACAAATATGTATCGTTGTACCATTGAATTGCAACCAAAATGCAGTCTCGAACACAAGGTAAGTTGCCGAAATTTGAATTGCGACATGTTTGTATATCATCAAACTGTTTTTTATTTGTAACTATAAAAACTGAGGATTTTATGTATATGTATAATGAGCTCATTCTACATGCGCGAAATGGGTTCCTTCTAAAATGACCGGGAGATAGACACTAAAAAGTAGTTAATAAAAAAATATTCGAAAAGATTTGTTTTAAGTTACACGATTTTATTTAAAATACACTAAAATCTAAAAAATTCTCCATGCACGTGTAGATATTCAATATTCATGTGTATTATTATTATCCATGTGTATTTGATTATTTTAAATAAATTTCAAGTTATCTGGTAAAATATTTTTTCTTATGTGTATAATATATTTTTTTTGTTATATTTTATTTGTAATAGATATACCTAAAACATATATTTATAGTTTTTTACATAAAAGAATACTTTTTTAAATCATAAAAATAAAGATTTTGTACGTTTACATGGCCTTCAACTGGGTGTTCCACTTTACCCTACCACTTGAGCGAGGCGAAGATTTCAATACCTCCGGTAAATCTCATTTTCCTGCCTTGCCAAATATTTTTCTTAACAAAGGCTTTGATTTTCTTATAGTCTAAGGGCCACTTAAGACTGCTGTTGAAGTCCCGTGTCTTTTTTACCCGACTGCGGCACGCAAAGGAGGGTATTGTGTTTATCAGGCTATGTATGTTCCATGTTACGCTCTAGAGCCTGTACGGATACACCGATTTGGACAAATGAGGTGTCTTTCGAATTGTCTTGACGTTCCGAATGTTATAGGATATATAATTTTCAAAAAAGTAAAAAGTAAAAAAAATTTAAAAAAATTAAAAACCCGACTGCTTAAAAAGCGAACTAAAATGTCAAAAATAATAATAAAATGACAATTTAAATTACATTCGAACATTTATTTCGAAATAGAAAATTACATATTGTCTTAATAAATATTGTGTATCGCTGTTCGCCCTAATTAGATTTGATGGGCTATTAACAACACTAACAGTATTTCACACACGGATAAAGAGAGACACATATAAGTTACAAAATACTTTGAAGTTGAAATGTCACTATATAAGCTTGAATTTTAATTGATGTTGTCCACCTCTTTTTGTTACCAGCTTGAAGCACTTTCATTAGTCATTGCGGTACATGCTTGGGATAGAAGAGCATCAAAAAATTTAAGGCCTTCGACTGCAGGCAATTGAGTTAATTTAAATTGTCATCTTATTATTATTTTTGTCACTTTACTTAACTTTTTAAACAGTCGGGTTTTTTAATTTTTTTTTAATTTTTTCTTTCCGATTTTAAGTTATCGCCCTCTAAAGTTAAGCGTTCTATTTTACCCGACTCTCCCCTACACAAAGTACTATACATATACATAATACATATAGATCGGCAATGCGGTGCACATGATTTGTGTCATAGTTGCTAAACTTGCGTACAATTTATCCTCAATTCTGTCCTGTGATAAGGCTGTCCATGGCTGTTGATGGTCAACCTTTTTAATTTATAATATTAAAAATTATCTGAACTCATTCCCTATGCAAATTATCTTTGTAAAAAGAAGTGAGATCCCCATAAAAAACTTCAAAAAAGTAAAAAAATTACGCCAAGTACATGAAAAAATCAAGGACGGAAAAGAGTATTATAAAATATATCATAAAAAAATAGAAGATAATAATTACAATATAAAAAAAGATGTGATATCAAAATGAGCTGCAAGTACATAAAGGTGCTTCTTTGCAATAATCACGGACATTTTAATAATGTGAAGATAATAAAATTTAACATCTAGACATTTGCCTAGATGTCCGCGGTCTGGAAGTCAAATATTTGGCGTGGCCAGGCAAGGTATTCTCAGATCGTCAATACCCATACCTTCCCCCTCACAGGCTTTCAGATAATTTGTCCATTTAAAACTCAGACAATATGAGTGCATTTTCATTACATTGCGTTTTAGAATAAGTGTAATCATTCATCGACACCGATACCTTTCCTCTCACAAGCTTTCACATAATTTGTCAATTTAAAACTATGACAATATGAATACACTTTCATTATTTTGCGTTTTTTAATAATTCTTATTCATCGACACCTTGAACTTGCCTGGCCACGCCAAGTATTTAACTTCCAGGCCGCGGACATATAGGCAAATGTCTAGATGTTAAATTTTATTTTCACATTATTAAAATGTTCGTGATTATTACAAAACACCTTTATGTACTTGCAGCTCATTTTGATTTCACATCTTTTTTTATATTCAAATTATTATTATCTTCTATTTTTTTATGATTTATTTTATAATACTCTTTTACGTCCTTGATTTTTTCATGTACTTGGCGCAATATTTTTACTTTTTTGAAGTTTTTTATGAGGTTCACTTCACTGCACGGCTACTAACACTAATCACTTAATTTATTTTTCATGGAACGTGTTGTTCCAACGTTATAAAAATTTGTAGAAATGAATTTTCACTTGGCGTTCGGAGCCGTGGGTATTCCCTCGCAAATACTCGCGCAGCAGCACTTGCGTCTTCGTTGCTCGGGGGGGGGGGGGGGGGGGGTACACCCAGAACATCGCGTAATACTTTTGAGCAGAGAACATTTCTGCGACGTCATTGCTAGCTGACTGACAAAATTTGTTCCAAGCAACTTCCTTTACCCCCAAATAGTTTCTCTTGTTCCATTATGAGTTAATTCCCACCAGGCCAAGAGGTTTCAGGTAAAAAGAAGCCATCACATTTTCGAAACACACATGCTTCGCAGAAGTGCAACGAACGAACTCGTACACTTTCAAAAAAGTCGGTTTATGACCGTATTGTCCCGCGAGTCGGCGATAGAGAACGGTTTCCTACAGTTTTGGGTAATTTATGGCTTAGCTAGTTCTGCCTCGAAGCAGACGCGAATTCAGGGTATCGGAAAAGGGAAACAGGAAACAGGATTTTCTTTTTTATGGCAACTCTAAGGGTTTCTGTTTCTCTATTCTTCGGACCCTTTCGAACCGAAACACGTAGTGTCTGCTGCCTATCTCGAAGCAATGGGTACATAAGCAGTAAAGGAACGGAGCAAAGGCTTTTTTGAAAGTGTCCGATGGTTCGTTCGTTGCACTTCTGCGAAGCACGTGTGTCGAAAATGTGATGGCTTCTTTTTACCTGAAGCCTCTTGGCCTGGTGGGAGTTAACTCATAATGGAAGGAGAGAAACTATTTGGGGGTAAGAGAAGTTGCTTGGAAAAAACCTTGTCAGTCAGCTAGCAATCACGTCGCAGAAATGTTCTCTGCTCAAAAGTATTACGCGATATTCTGGGTGTACCCCCCGAGCAACGGAGACGCAAGTGCTGCTGCGCGAATATTTGCGAGGGAATACCCACGGCTCCGCACGCCAAGTGAAAATTCATTTCCACAAACTTTTATAACGTTGCAACAACACGTTCCATGAAAAATACATTAAGTGATTAATGTTAGTAGCCGTGCAGTGAAGTGAATATTCGGTACATTAATTTTTTGAAGAATCGAAAATAATAATTATTTGGAGTGAGAGGATAAAGAACACGTGAAATTCACTTTTGAATAACGTACACACGAAAAGGTAATGCAAAAGGGAACGAGTGAAAAGTGATCATAGTTCGTTATTGTCATAAGAATCGGTAGTTCAATAACGGCCAACACTGTTGTTGATAATGAATAATAATAAATTCGTTTAAAAACTGCGAAGAAAAATTTACGTGCAGAAATTTGGAGAATTATCGCCGGAAATAAGCCATAGTCTGCTTTAAATTTAAAAAATATTAGTCGCCAATAATGTAATTAAAACTCACCCTTTCAGAAATTCACCTGCAACTTGAAAACCTGTGTCACTAGGTCACTGAACCGATCCTGATCATCGACAGACGCGCCGAATGCATAGCTGATCTCAGGTACACGACACCATCCAAAGTTAAGGGTCGCAACGTCAATTGCGTCCGGGTTAATGTACCGAATTCACTTCACTGCACGCCTACTAACCCTTATCACTTAATTTATTTTTCATGGAACGTGTTGTTCCTACGTTATAAAAATCGGTGGAAATGAATTTTTGCTTCGCGTTCAGAGCCGTGGGTATTCCCGCGCAAATTCTGCCGTTGCAGCACTTGGGTCATAGCACATGGGGTGGTAGCGGTACGGTCGGCTGACTGTAATCGCGCGATTGCTTTATCAGTGACGGGGCGCACTATTGTCTTTAACAGCTTACTGCGACGTTAATATCAGCTGTGTTACTCCAGAAATAAGCTTAATTTACAGAAAACATATCAGCGAATGTGGTAGTACTTTTTCGGATTTTTACAATCGTGACCTCGAAGTGAAACGGTAAAAGACTTTTCGATGTCTTCTGGCATCTGGATAATGCCCCAGATTGTCCCTCAATTCAGGGACAATACGCGTTGACATATTCCGTGCGAGAGAAGGTGGGCTTGAAGTTCGATTGGTCCCAAATTAACCAATCGGGTCTGCTTATCTCTCGTGTCTAAACACGCGCTCGAATTTCAAAACAAAAGCACGCGTCGACATATTCTATGCGACAGAAGGTGGGCTTGAAGTTCGATTGGTCCCAAACTAACCAATCGGGCCTGCTTATCTCTCGTGTGTAAACACGCGCTCGAATTTCAAAACAAAAGCATGCGTCGACGTATTACGTGCGAGAGAAGGTGGGCCTTAGGAAGGAGATATTGCTGCGAAGAGGGCCACTTCTGGACAGTGGCTATTTGGGAGGGATGCAGGGCAAGTTGGTTAGATTAGGGCTAATCGGACTTCAAGCCTTCCGTCTCTCGCACGGAATACAGTATTGTGTCCGTATGTGCTCGCTGGTCGGGACCGGCGTTGAACTCCTATCGTGAACAGATCCCTAATTCCGAGTGTTCGTTTCTCGCTCCTTTCTGGCTGAAGGGGGGAGTGTGATGGAACGCTTTGCGTGCGCGGCGAGCGTGCGCGACGGGTGCGAGCACTCAGATGGAATCATGACTGCTCGACGCATGCGCGCCACGGTCAGATAGCCAGGCACGGCACGAGTCTTTTTTGCGCCCTAGGCGAGCTTGCCAAATTACGCCTTTTATTATAATACATTTATTTGAGATTATTGATAAGCTTACTCTGAATTTGTATTCGTAGTTTAATCCACTTATAGTACAACTTGTAATATTTAATTTTAAAGTTTATTTTCCACAATACCAGTAATGAAAATATCATTTTGCACCTCTTGTCGACTTTCCGCCCTAGGCAGCCGCCTAATTTTGCAGAATAAAGTGATAAATAATCTCAAATAAATGTATTATAATAAAGGGCGCAATTTGACAAGTTCGCTTAGGGCGCAAAAAAGGCTTGAGCCGGGCCTGCGTCACGATTTTGCGATGCGGTTCCCGTGCTCACCTAAGTGCTTGCGACCATCGCGCACGCTCGTCGCGCACGCAAAGGACGGAGTATCACGGTGTCCGAAAGACGGAGGGAGACAAAACATCAACGCGTCGTCTGTCTCGTACCGTCCTCGCTCGCTTTCAGTGGCTCTCGTTCCATTTCGCTCTTGCCTTCGCCGGACAAGAGTGAGACAGAAGTGGTGGGGGTAGCGACGAACACCTATCGTGTACACCAAACCGAGTACATACGGAGACAATACTGTACCTCGACGCGTGCTTTTGTTTTGAAATTCGAGCACGTGTTTATACTCGAGAGATGAGGAATCCGTCTTTAATTTGAAGGTAGGACGAAGCATGCGGGACCACGCGCAGTCAGCGAACTACATGCTCTCTTTCTTCCTGTATCTCTTCGCGAGCCGTATTGATGTTAAATAATACTTTTTAATTGCTAGTTCCCAAAAATTAATCAGGCTGATCGGCCAGAGCATTTCGCTAGGGTCGCAGTTTGTGACCGTATTGTCCCACTAGTCGACGGTAGACAACGGTTTCCTACAGTTTTGGGTAATTTATGGCTTAGTTGGTTCCGCTTCGTAGCAGACGTGAAATCAGGGTATCGGAAAAGGGAAACAGGAAGCAGGATTTTCTTCTTTATAGCAACTCGAAGACTTTCTGTTTCTCTTCTCTTCGGACCCTTTCGAACCGAAATACGTGGTGTCTGGTGCCTACCTCGAAGCAATGGGTACATTGGCAGTAAAAGGACGGAACGCGGACTTTTGTAAAAGACCACGATAGCCCGTTCGTTGCACTTCTGCGAAGCACGTGTGTTTCGAGAATGTGCTGGCTTCTTTTTACCTGAAGCCTCTTGGCCTGGTGGGGGTCAACTTATAATGGAACGAGAGAAACTATTTGGGGGTAGAAGAAGTCGCTTGGAAAAAATCTTGTCAGTCAGAAAGCAATCACGTCGCAGAAATGTTCTCTGCTCAAGAGTATTACGCGATGTTTTGGGTGTACCCCCCGAACAACGGGGACGCAAGTGCTGCAGCGTCATAATTTGTGCGGGAATACCCACGACTCCGAACGCCAAGTAAAAATTCATTTCCATCAATTTTTATAACGTAGGAACAACACGTTCTATGAAAAATAAATTCAGTGATCAGTGTTAGTAGGCGTGCAGTGAAATGAATTCGGTACATTAACCCGGACGCACTTACGACCCTTTGGATGGTGTCGTGTACCTGAGATCAGCTGTGCACTCGGCGCGTCTGTCGATGTCCAGGATCGGTTCAGTGACCTAGTGACACAGGTTTTCAAGCTGCAGGTGAATTTCCGAAAGGGTGAGTTTTAATTACATTTCCTGATAGCCAAATTTGGGGAGCAGAATCTGACATCAGAAACGTAGTCGTCTGTGTCCGCATTTGGCTGCGTTCTGAGGTGCAGGGCCTGATGTCAGATCGGCAGCAGGTTCCCAGCAGATTCTGCCGTCTGTTACGGTTCTGACGTCAGACTCTGCGCTCTCATGCCAGAGCCTGACCCTGCTACCAATCTGATGTCAGACTGGAAACAGATGGTTATCAGGGTTATTGGCGACTAATATTTTTTTAATTTAACGCAGGCTGTGGCTTATTTCCTGCGATATTTCTCCAAATTTCTATACGTCAATTTTTCTTCGCAGTTTTTAAACGGATTTATTATTATTCATTATCAACAACAGTGTTGGCCGTTATTGAACTACCGATTCTTATGACAATAACGAACTACGATCACTTTTCACTCGTTCCATGTTGCATTACCTTTTCGTTTGTACGTTATTAAAAAGTGAAATTTACGCGTTCTTTATCCTCTCACTCCAAATAATTATTATTTTCGATTCTTCTAAAAAAAAATCAACTGTGTATTCGTCTTTTTACGTTACACATGATTTTCATCCATTTATCCTTTATTCATTATTCACTTTAAATGGCAAACAAACTATGGCAAAAGGTTAGATTTTTTTGTTACGTCTTTGTCATTTGCCATTCTACGCAATTTCCTTCGATGCATGCGCCTTGCTTGTTCGTAGTCGCAGCGCGGCCCGGCGCGCGGCCACGCTAGCGCGGGAGCTCCAGCGGAAGGCTCGCGCTCTGATTGGTCGGGGTTTTTTTCTTAATATCTCGAAAATGAAACCCCGGATCCAAAAACGGTTAAGGACTTTTCGATGTTTTTTTACATCAGGATATTGCATGTTCCGGGATGTCCCTCAACTCTGGGACACCCTGTATATTCACATCACACAAGTGTTTTCAAAGTTATCTAACTATACTTAAATCGCTTATTAAACGCCTGCATTGTCTCGCTGGTTTGGTGAGCAAATAAGAGAAAAGTTCGATAATTATGTTAAAAATTAAAGGTTCTAATTAGGATAAGTTGTATCTAACAGTTCCCTTCTTCTCCTCTATTTCCACCTGGTATATTTGCCCCATGTGTATTTAGCGACATCCAGTTCAGATTTCACGTGAAACCCCGAATTTTAGAAAACATTATTCATATTTTTGTTTATAACTTTTTCTAATTGTTTAAACAATTGATAAAACCTTTACGATTTGATAGATCAAATTAAAAGAAATAACTTTTGTCTTGAAACTTTTTTTCTATCTCTTGCAGATTGTTTGTTACAAAATAAAATAAAAAAATAACCGAATCTTCAGGGGTTAGTTTCACCTCTGAGAGTGATTTTGGGCAGCAAAAAAATGCGTTGTAATCAGAAGGAAATCCCCTACATATCCACAAAGTTTCAGAATTTTTTGAATTTTCAGGTTCGGGATCTTCCTTTGTAAGAGAAGATCGATGAAGAGGGTGTTCAGTTCTGGTATGAACTCCGTTTTGTGATTATCAGGGGCGTAGGCCGAAATTATTATTATGTTTTCGGAATTTGTGTATTTTGTTTCTATTATTGTTGCTTCTAGATTTGTGAAGGTTGTTAGGCCTTTGTGTTTTATTGTCTTGCTGGCTAAAATTTCGGTTTCTCCTCCTTATTTTGAGTATATTCTGTCTGTTCTGTGTAGTGTGTATTTTGAGAATGTGGTTATTATTATGTTTAGTTTCGTTTAATAGTACGAATTCCGGCTTTTGTCTGTTGAGCAATTGTAGGAGGTCGTCTCTCTTTTGGTTGGAGATTTTATGTTGATTTCTATGATTGAGATATTTTGGTTTCTGTTTTTGACCGTCGGTGTTTGTTTATTCATTGCAGGTTGAGGGTTGGAACGGAATGCATTATTTGGAATAGTGTGTTAATTTTCTCGGAATTTGATTCTGTGATTTTTGCTAGCAGGCTTATTTTATTACTGATGACGACTAGTATATTGGTAAAGTTTTGTTGGGATGTGGCTGGGTATGGTAGGGGGGGGGGGGGGAGGTGGAAGGGGGTTAGTTGTTTCAGTTCTGATTTGGGGTTGGTGTTTGCCTTTTCGTTGGCGTTTTTTGTTATTTTACTGCACGTGAATTTTGGGTTTACTAGTTTTTCTATTTTTGTTATTTTTAATTCCCTGTTGGTTTTTTGATGTTTTGTAATTTTTTGTTTGTTGTTTGTTAATGAACGTTGGGCAACCTCTGTAGGAAGCGGGGTGGCCTTTGTTGCCACAGAGAACGCAGTGGAGGTTGTTCTTATTATCTAGCGGATTGTCGGTGTTGGAAGAGTCGATTTTAAAATATCCCATAAAGCAGCGATATTAGAGGTTACAATTAGATCAAGAGTGTCCAAGTCGCTAGCATTTCCAGGATTGGATCGTTGTGTGCGGTTTGAGCTTTTCGCAGGTGATTGATTGGTGTAGGATTCTTTTAATTTGGCTCAGATTGTTTGTGTTGCTCTGTAGGGAGAGGTGCACCGTGAAGATGGGTAAGATTGTGTTTGTCTCGTTGGATTTTTTGTCTGAAATCTTGCAACTTTTAAAAAGTGGAGGTCATTCACTTTTGAATTGACGAGTTCATTTAGAAGTCTTTCTTCGTCGAAATTGCCTTCTAGGTACTTTATGAGAAATATTTGTTGTTTTTCGCATTTTTGTGTGTATGTGAAAAAGTTGGTGTAATTTAGTTTTAGTAATTCTAGTGTGGCTTTGTAGTCGTTTGGGTGTTCTAACCGCTACAACCACTGATTGATAAGACTGTTAATGTATTCGAACTTATACTCCTACCGTGCAAAACTTTAAACTCAAATTATTCACAAACGAAGGCACGTTTTTACTAACTCCATTAAGGTTTTGTAACACTAGGTATGTACTACAACTTCCACCCTGTGTCATCCTACACATTAAAATATACAGGGTGAGTCACCTAATATTTAAACATAAAATATCTCTGTTGCTTTTAATGATACGAGAAAATGTCTCAGGAAAAAAATTATTGCTAGATGAAAAGGATAACATATTATCCATGGTTGAATTTGTATTTTTATTGGCTATAACGTTACAGTAATGAAAATACGTCATCATATTAAAAAAAATGGATGATTTTGAAATTTCGGGAAATATAATCTTGAGAAAAAAAATCGTGCAATATTGCACCGCAACAATGATGCAACGTTGCAGCAATAATTTTATGTCCGCCCCGTGCAATGTTGCACAGCGACGTTGCAGCAACGTTACAGCAACATTGCGCTTCAACCATGCAACATAGCAAGGTTGCTGCAACGTTCCTGCAACGTTGCCGCAATGAAGTGTGCTGTATGTGTTATTTCTTACGTTGTGTAACGTTTTTACGCGTGGCACTACGCGTGTTACAGGAATTTGGAACTGGTTTGAGTGCCGTGCGATAAAGAATTAAAATTCCAGAACAAGAATTAATCTTAATAGTGTTTATTCAAGAAAAAAAACTTCTACATTGTACATACAAACATAAATTAACGCTTTATGATACTAAAGAAATTAGTGTAATTAAGTAGGTTGCGACTCTCAGTCGGTACAAAAGAATAAAGTTGATCGTCTTGGGTTGCGACTCTTGGTTGGTACAAAAGATCGCCCATTTGATCGATCGTTGTGGAATAATGTAACTTAAATAACTAATAGTGACGTTTAGTCGATTGAAAGGAATTAGCTTATAAATAGTGACTCTTTTGGTCGATGTAGGAATTAGCTTATAGATCTAGGAAATTGAATATGTTTAAGTTGAGAATTGTTTGTAGTTGTTTCTTCGTTTCATCAGGGGCAGGTATTGCCAGTTGGAATAATCACACTCCCCCGTTGCTCAGAAATAATATTACTAACTTGAAAATAATTATTAATAACTTTGCTTCAACAAACTAAGGGGCCTACAAGGCGGCTTCCAAGGCAGGAATGTCTCGTCAAACTTGGCGACTATGGCCTTAGTTGGAACATTCAACATATCCGAGGGGCCTACCAAGCGGCTTCCAAAGTTGGAGCATTAATTTAGGTCGGGATCAGCTATTAGCTTTAACCCTTATGTACGCAACCGGGTACCCGGGTACCCATTTCTATGTTTCCTTTAGTAAGTTTTTATGTTCTGGTGAAAATATCGCAAAACCGCTCCGGATCTCCATTCTTTGAAGTCTTTTGCCCCGATATACGTTTTTGAAATAAAAATTTATGCAAAAGATTTTAAATAGTAAAGCTTCAAACTTATGTATACGGTTGTTGAATAACCAGGGTACCCGGGTGCCCATGTAGGGCAGGTTGTAGTTGGATAATCTATGAACGGAAGTTTTCTAAAGAAATTATACAGGACACAAAATACTTAACTAATACTATTTGTTTATTAAAATAAATAATATAAATGTTATTAATAAACAAGAGGACAATGTGCACACATTGTGAGTGTATTAGCGTGCTCATCACATATTGGTTTTAGGCACTTCTGACAGCACTTTCGAATTTTCCTACGTTTTTTCGCAGGATCAGCTTGACATATATAACAGGATCCTACAACTTTTTTTCTCCCGCTTGCATCTCGTTGCTGTGTAGAACCAGAATTCGAAGGGACGGCGTGCATTATGCCTGGCTTATGTAGCATACTCTCTATTGCTAATTTACTAGTAAAGTGTCTCATTACTTGAACATTCGATGATCGGCTTCCAATTGTTGGAAGACAAAGTTCTTCCCCTAATTATTCTTCCCCAACATACTATTATTTGACATATATATGACGTATGTGGCCAGAGCGGCAATGTCAAGGATGTTGTAGACGAATGCTAGTGGCCACCTGGCAGTTCGTCTTTGTGTACTATATCTCCCTATCATTTTGTCCATCATGTCTACGCCAGATTTTGTTTTGTTGTAAAACTGAATAATTTCTGGTTTTCGTTTTGGCCCAGAGACAGCATTGTCATTATGCATTGTTGATATAACAGCCTTTTCTCTTTTTGGCACACACGAACAGATCGTAATATTTTGGTGATGGCCGAATAAGGTAGAATACAGTTAACGTGACTTAGATTGTGCTATTTCTGTGAGAATATATTTCTTGTTTTTTCTTATTGTACCAATAATTGCCAATTTCCAAGATAACAGATGTTTGGCTAAAGGAAGGGTTGTAAAAAAATTATGCATCGTAATATTTCGGCCGGATCCTTTATAGGCAACAACTAAATCTTTCAATGTTTTTGATATTCGATTTGCGATGCCGAGAATGCATACCCTCTGCTTGGGATTATTTATTCAGAAAAAAACTGAAAATGTTCGTGAAAAAAATCAAGGAGAGAGAGCTGTAAAAGAACTTGCAGCATCATTCAAAGGAAGTGGCAGAAATATTACTATGGATAATTATTTTACTACTTTACCTCTTGCTAAACACTTATTGTCGTGGAAATTACCTATTGTTGGTACTTTGAGAAAAAATAAGCCTTACATTCCGAAACAAATGGCTCCCCATAAATCTGGAGAAGAATATTCTACTCTCTTTGGTTTGCACGAACATGTTGCACTCTGCTCGTATGTGCCAAAGAAAAACAAAGCTGTAATTTTACTATCGACAATGCACTCTGATTCTGCAGTAAATGACGATGAAAAGAAAAAGCCTCACATGATAACTTATTATAATAAATACAAAACTGGCGTAGATACATTGGATCAAATGGTAACCCGATACACTACACACAGGCGCACTTAGAGATGGCCTCTTGCTATGTTTTTCAATATCTTAGACGTAGGCGCTTTTGCTTCATATATAATTTATTATGAGAACAACAAAATGATCCAAAAGAAAACTAATCAGCGTAGTACTTTCTTGGGTCAACTGAGTGAAGAATTGGCAAAACCTTTTATTGAAGATCGTTCTGTGAATGGCCAAATAATGCGCAACTACAATACAAAAATTGCGATTGAGAGCGTGATCGGGCTACAGCTTGCTCCTTCCGCTGCTTCTGAAGGACAAACTCAACCTCGAGACAGTACTGGTAGGAAAACAGTTATGGGTTCTTGTCATATTTGTTACAAAGAAACGAGCAAAAGACGCAGAAAAACGCGGAAATGTTGTTCAGTTTGTGAGAAACCTATCTGCAATGAACACTGTTCATTACAATTAAATGTATTGATTGCGTTAAATAAATATAAATATACTTTAATTTACATTAAAAATTATTGTAATTGTTTATTTCTTAATCACTGTTACCTCAATAAAATATTCATCAATGATATTAATTCCGGAGTCAAAACATCATTTTTCATCTAGTGGGTACCCGGGTACCCGGGTGTGTCCCCTAAGCACATGTACTTTGACGTCATTTAGTTTAGGTTCAAAAAATTTGAAAAAAAATTACCAGTGTATTTTTGGCTTTTAAAAGAGTTAAATAATGGAGATCTGAAGGCTCAAGACGAAATTTTCATTTTTATTCGAGTTATAAGCAAAAATATGATGAGGTGGGCACCCAGATACCCGGGTGTGTACATAAGGGTTAATGGATGACCCTGTAGAATCATCTATCTGGCTTTCTATTACCTGTTGCCGTCGACCCTACATATTTCAGCGGATCGTGTAGCAGTAGAAGCAGTAGAACCTAGTGATCTTGTGGTCACTTGATTTCATTAAAATTATAGTAATTTCTTGTAAAAATATTTGCAAACTATTTGCACAAAACGTTTGCAACATTTCTAAGAATTTGTGATTAAAATTCATTACCCGATAGTTGCCTATAAGGGCGCACGGAACTTCCCAGTGTCGATAAAAATCGTAGCAAAGATTTACGACCTTCTTAGATTTACGGCCCCTTAACATCGACATCCTACGGCCAACGTTTCACCGCGAAACCATGTTCATAGTTATATGAGTCTGTACCGTGCCATAGCGGTCTTTCTGGATCGCGAACACTATCTGAGCTCAAACAGCGCTGTGCAGGTTTTGTTCGACTTCCGCTGTTAGATTGTATGAGCAGACTCTTTTTAGTTACTGCCCCGAATCTGGTCGCAGATCATATCGACAGATACTATTATATTTCTGCTGCCAGTCTGCTAACAGCACCGGATATAAAAAATCCTGTATCAAATCTGCAGCCTTTCTGTTGCCAAAAGTTTGTAGCATGCAGTAGGCAAAATCTGCATGAACAGATTTGGCTGACTTGGAACGCTTTTTTAGTGGTCAACGAAATGATTTTTATCGCTATACGAATCGCGTTACAATGTTTCCTCCGGAAATGAGTTTAGCAGGAAAGCATTTCAGTTGGTGGTCGACTTGGTGATGGATCATCAATAACCTGTAACGTTCTCGAACGAGACGTTGCCGCGAGTTACAGGAGATTCCACAAGTAGAGCGGTTTATCTGTGGAATTATGGGATTTGGTTCGGGTGGCGTGCGATTAAGAAATTTATTTCAAGATCGAGAGTTTTTCTTTTAACAATAAATAACAAAAATAGTTTATTCAAAAAGGTTATGACGAAAAGTATAGGTTCGTATAGGTCATCTACAAGAACCTATACTTTTAGTAACAGCTCATAGATGGCGGATGTATTGACATATGATCGTAGTAGTAAGTATGCGTGTGACGTTGTTGCCGTTCTCATTTGTATTGGCGCGAGCGCCGCCAGTCTTCAGTAGATAACCCTGTAGTACTTGCAGCTCATTTTGATTTCACATCTTCTTTTTATTTTGTAATTATTATTATTATCTTCTATTCTTTGTGATTTATTTGATTTCATGTACTTGGCGTAATTTTTTTTACTTTTTGGAAGTTTTTTATGGGGATCTTACTTCTTTTTACAAAGATAATTTGCATAGTAAGGAATGACTTCAAATAATTTTTAATATTATATTATATTATTATCTTCTATTTTTTGTGATTTATTTGATAATACTCTCTTCAGTCCTCGGCTTTTTCAAGTCCTTCGCGCATTTTTTTTTACTTTTTTAACTTTTAACACCAACGATTAGAAATATATCAAACATATCTGAGTTGATCGTAAACGAACATGCAAAGTACAACATTTTGAAAGTTTTTGGTAGACACTTCGTCTATGTTAACTATCAGTGAAAGTAGACCTTAACTGTATAGTTGGTAATACAAGATATTACACACGTTGAAACATATTCTAACTAGTAACACCAGCGATTAGAAGTATGAAACACATCCGAGTTAAAATATGCTTCTATGTATCCAATATGTTCTTGTTGTTATACTTGCTATACAGTTACGGTCTACTTCCATTGATAGTTAACATAGGCAAAGTGCCTACCAAAGACTTTCAAAATGTTGTACTTTACATATTCGTTTACGTTCAACTCCGATATGATTGATATATTTCAAATCGTTGACGTTATAAGTTATAGAATATGCGTGTGCAATACCTTCTTGTTTTGCTACTAGTTACAACTGCGAATCGTTCTATTCTAAAATAATGTTATAATACGTTACAGTTTTTGTATTGAATAATAATAATGGAGAGTCTTGTGAAGTAATAAGGAGAAAAATATTTTGTAATGTAATGTAATGAAATTTTTATAATTTCACATCATGCACAGTTTCAGTTTTCAAATTTTTATATTTCCTAATTCCAATTTACAATGGAACAATACGTACCCTTGCGCTACATGTATGACTTTCTTCTATCATATGCAATTTTTTTAGGAAAATGAGCACGACGCCTTAGCGGATGGTAAATATTAAAAATTTATATACCTACATTTATTTAAATTTATTTTTCCAGTCATTTAATGATGAAATTAATTTATTTAGACATTGATGCCGAACTAGCAAATTTTAACATGGCGGAGCCGCCACTGCCTCCGGCTCCGCCACCACCACCACCACCACTATCACCAGTAGCGACCTCGGTCACGGCTGATGGTAAATACATACATATACACATTTTAAGAAGTTATATGCTTTTAGAATGATTGAAAATAAGTCTAAATTTAAATACTAATAAATTTATTGTTTATTACTACTAATTACAGGACCGTACGTAGCGCGCCACGCGCGAAGCGGATGAAGAGTGAGGGCCCAGCAACAGTCCTGGGCCGCGGTACAGATGATGACGGCCCAGGCCCTCACCCTCCGGACGATCATCCAACAGCAATACCGTGGCCGTGGCCGTGACCGGGACTGTGGCGTGGACCGGGGCTTGGTCCGGGGCCGGAGCCGTGGCGGCCGCCAAAAATAAATAACTTTTATTGAAAAATAAATTTTTATTATTTCATACGGGAAAATGTGGTTATTTCATTTGCTCGTGGGGCAGGGTTATTTTCTCTTTCAGCTATTGAAATAATTCTCTTCGTCTGCATCGTTAACTCAAAAATAGGACACATTTATAGTCTGACGTAGATCACACTGCATCATCTTCTGCTTCGATTATCTGTAAATATATAAAATCCACATTTTAGTTATTTTAGTTAAAACTTAACGTAGAACTTATATAGAAATAGAGTGTCATTTTGCTATAGTAAGTGTAGACTACAAAATGTGTCCGAACGAGGTGAAAGCGTATGACAGAAAGTCTTGTTGCCGGAAATTTGAATGCTAATGGTAATAATTCAGCGAACATGAATAAAGAAATTCAATATTTTCCACACACAATTGATTAGTTTTGGAATAAAATTAGTTTAGTATGTTTATTGGTAAAATTAAATATTTTGAATGGGAACCTAAAAAATTAATGGATTAATGAATGCGTGGCAACTACTGTGGATTTTATTAAAGTATTACGAATGTCTTTCACAAAAGATTGAAAAGCAGGAATGGCGATGTGTTTTCAGCGTACTTTCTTCACTGATGTGACTTGCTCTACATTGCAAGCAGTCCACCATAAATAATCTATTTTCTTAATAATTCGTAATGCTATGTCTTTTGACAATTTTTGTCGATTTACCTTATTTGACAAATTTCCAGAAACTTGTGCGAAACAAGATGCTCTGTCTATCTACCTAATCTTTTCCGGACAACCTCCAAGCCTGTGCATCCCCTTCATTTCTATCCATCCAAGCCTGTGCGTCCCCTTCATTTCTATCCAAGCCTGTGCGTCCTCTTCATTTCTATAATATAAGCTTTACATAAAAACTCTAAATTGCTGGTATAAAAATATCTGGCAATTTAAATGCAATGCAATTTGTTACAATATATATTATTTTGTACATGCATGGTATTATTTTGTACATGCATGGTACAAATTTGCAGAAACTTATCTGAAAGAAGATGCTTCTCTGTCGAACCTTCTCCGGACAACTTCCAAGTCTGCGACTCTACATACGAAATCTATTTAAAAAAATTTGGCGACTTACCTTGTTAATTGAGACAATAATTCAGTCTCCTATTTAGTGTAAAAACTCGTGATATTTCAAATTCGGACAACTTACTCTATTTGACACTTAGCACTTGGTAGGTTATAATATAATTCATTAGTATATATGTATATGTATGTACAAAGACGGACGACGATCCCTGCCAAATAATCCCAAGAGTCGACGAACGAAGAACGAAACATGTGTTAGTTTCGTTTTGGCTGAAGGTGTGCGTGTAGCGTGTATAAACAGTATTGTCTCCCTGAGGGCTCGCTGGTTGGGACCGGCGTTGAGCCCGTATCGTGAGCAGAGCCCTAATTCCGAGTGTTCGCTTCTCGCTTCTTTCTGGCCGAAGGGGGGAGCGAGATGGAACGCCTTGTATGCGCGGCGGGCGTGCGTAACGGGTGCGAGCGCTCAGATGGAATCGTGACTGCTCGACACATGCGCGCGACGATCAGATAGCCAGGCACGGCATGAGTCTTTTTACGCCCTAGGCGAGCTTGCCAAATTCCGCCATTTATTATAATACATTTAATTGAGCTTCTTCATGTCCTTACTCTTAATTTCTACTCGTAGTTTAAAACCGTTGTAGTACAATTTGTAGTATTTCATTTAAACATTTATTTTACAATGCCAACAATGAAAAGACCGTTTTGCGACTCTTGTCAAGCTTACGCCCTAGTAGTTGCCTAATTTTGTAGAGTAAAATCATAAATAATCTCAAATAAATGTATTATAATAAAGGGCACAATTTGACAAGTTCGCCTAGGGCGCAAAGAAGACTTGAGCCGGGCCTGCGTCAAGATTTTGCGAACCGGTTCCCATGCTCACTGTAAGCGTTCGCAACCATCGCGTACGCCTGTCGCGCACGCAAATGACGGAGTGTCAGGCATCCGAAAGACGGAGCGAGACAAAACATCAACGCGTCGTCTGTCTCGTACCGCCCTCACTCGCTTCTAGTGTTTTTCGCTCGCTCTCGTTCCATCTCGTTCTCGCCTTCGTCGAACAAGAGTGAGACAGAAGTGGTGGGGATAGCGAAAAGCCCACATCGTGTGCACCAAATCGAGCCCATAGGCAGACAATACTGTACGTATTATGTTTGACGAAAAATTTCTTGGAGAAGGAAGAGAATCAGAAGAAAGATCTTACCGTTTCCGACTCATCCATGAGACAATATTACTATATCTCTGTCATGCGTGGACCGATTTTATTGAATTTGGTCTTATTCGAAAGCTTATATGCGGTTTATATAAGAAAAATACCTTTACATTTAGAAAATATTGCAGGCGTGATGAGATATTAATGAAATAAGTTTCAGGTTAGGTTGGATTAGCTGGGCGACGAGTAAATGATAGCGGTAGCGAAACATCTACTTGGCGTCGAGACGCTACCGATTCTCTAGATAAGAGATAATTATTCGGAGGAGAAGCTATTGTTTGTCGCCAAAATGAATCTGAGGAGGGAAGGTAAAGCAGACGTAGTAAAAGTTTTAGATTTTTTATTAAAAAATCCCGATGAGGCAGAAAGAATCGGAAAACTGTGCGATGAAGATCCATGTAAATCCGAAATTTTCTCTAAGGAAAAAGCCCTTTCCGTAATGATATGTTTAAATCTCTCAAAATGCGAATATGACGTTTTAAGGGATTTTTTAATTTCAAATGGAACAAATCACTTTCCATCATATTATCAAATTAAAAAAGCAAAATTAGATTGTTATCCTAAAAAGAAATATATTAAAATTGATGAACGGGAAGCAAAAATACATCTTCAGGCAATTTTAGATCACACTGTCTCGCGGATACTTGAAACCATACCTGAAAAATCTATTGATCTTCCAAATTTAACATTAATTTCCACGTGGGGATGTGATGGCTACTCAAGTCAAAGCATTTATAAGCAACCTTTTTCATCGGAAACTGGCCAAGGATTTGACGATTCATCTATATTTATAACTACAATAGATCCAATAAAATTGTTCGATATAATGAAGCAAACAGTTATTTGGGAACACTTAAGATCTTTTTCTGCACATTTCTGTACACCTATAAGATTTTCATTTTGCGAAGAAACTCCGGAACTAATACAAAAAGAAATTGAACGAATAGAGTCTGAAATTTCATATTTAATGCCTACACAAGCAAATCCATCAAAAGTAGTTCATCAACTGCATATGAGTATGATCGACGGCAAAATTTGCAATGTTATTACGCAAACAAGTTCTGCCATGAAGTGTGACGTCTGTGGAGCTACGCCAAAACAGATGAATAATTTGAAACTAATTGAACAAAAAATCCCGTGCGAAGAATATTATAAATTCGGTATTTGTCTTTTACATACAAAAATACGTTTTTTTTTTAGTGCATTTTACATCTATCAGTTAACTTGGATTTTAAAAAATGGTCAGCAACCTCTTCGAAATTTAAATAACTACGATCAGATAGAAAGAAGCTTATCCAAGATCAGTTTCATTCACAACTTGGCCTATATGTCGATCGCGTTAAACAGGATTTTGGGGCTTTTAATGACGCTGCACTTTTAACACTTTAAACACTTTAAACACTGCACCGAAGTTTTTCAAAGATCCGAAACTGACGTCTGAAATAACTGGCATTGAAGAAAGTCTAACTCGCCGATTTGTTATTATTTTACAAGCTATAGCTTCAGGACTCCAAATTGATTCCCAAAAATTTGGTTCGGTTGCCTAAGAAACTGTACTACTTTTTGTGAAACATTACTCATGGTATTATATGCCTGCTACAGTCCATAAAGTTTTAATTCATGGAGAAAAAATAATAGAACACGCCCTAATACCTGTAGGCCAATTATCGGAGGAAGCACAGGAAGCGAAAAATAAGAATATTGAAAATGCAAGAAAATCAAGATGCCGCAAATCACACCGGATTTATACAAATGAAGATGTTCTTAATAATATTTTAATTTCATCAGACCCTTTAATATCCTACCTTAAACCAAATAAACTTTATAAAATCAAACATGAGCCCATGTTCCCCGAAACGATATTGTTATTCAAGGAGAAGACAAATGAACGGAGAAGAACAAATGACAGAAGAATCGGTGGATGTGGTATGCTCTCTACAAAGTGATTTGGATAGTACATCGGAAACATTATGAAAGCATTTTTGTAAACAACTTTTCTTATTAATATCACTATACGTATTTATCTTCGATATCTGTTTTTTGACCGGTTAGTAGTTCAAGATCAACAAAAAATGACAAGAATAAAATAGTTTCTGTGTGTAATATTTATACCAATTTTGGTAAAGATATGATAGGTCACATACAAGAAATTTGAATGTCCAGCAATTTATACGTTTCGTCCCACTGTCTGTTTTACTTTCCTTTCTCATATTCATTTTTGCAGAAAATAATAGTTCATCTCCTGAAGCCCTTTATATTTGCACCGAAAACCAGACAAAACTATTTTAAAATTTGCTAAATTTTCAAAGTCTCATAACTTTGCTAAAATTCATCCAAAGCTGATGAAACAAAAACCATTTTAAAGTTTGAACTTTCTACTATCCGACTCGTAGAAACACATTTATCGAAATGGGTGTCCACGGGGTAAAATCCGCCCTCAAAGAAGAGTGTGCCAAACTCCAAAAATTTGTTGATGTTTGTCAAATGCTACGGAGTGCAAACAGTACATATTTTTTGCAATTTTTATGTTCACTGTCGGAAAGTATGATCATTTGCCTCTAAAATAAGTTAAAAAAACCTCATCGAAATAGGATGTTTTTTTTTAACAAAGATACGGCCATGTCCAGAAATGTCTACGTTTCGTCCCACTGTGCGTCGACGTGGCGTTGTTGCGGTCGTGAGTTCGATTCCGCCTCTCTGTGTTTATACATTTTTTTCACACTTTATTTTTTCCACTCTGTATGAACAGTGAGAAAGAAGGTAACGGTAATAACGTTCATTCTTAATTCTTTAAATGTATAAATGCAATTAAAGTTTTTTTCTCACGTGGAGTAATCTTCAACAGACACCCCGACACCTCCAGAGGGAAATCCGCGGGGGCGCCAAGGTAGTGTGGAATTTTTACACATTAAACGCCCACGGCCACCATCGCGCGCTGAGGGACCACCGGAAACTTCGAACGAGACATCGCAGTACTGCCCCCGAATAATTAATACACCTATAATATCAGAACTATTATATAATAACGAACGGTAATCTTGAAAAATCATCTCAAAATTAATATCAGTACACAATGAACATATTCGCTTACACAAGTAACAAAATGAGATATATATTTATGTTCTTACGTTTCTATTAACTGCAACACTCCTGGTGATATTGGTCATAAAAACATTCGAAGCATAAAATGATCCTGCATGCAGCACACTTTATAAATCCTGATTTGTCACATCTACAGTTCGATCGCCTCAGATCTGTTGGAAAACAAACTTTATTCACATTTGCGAACATAGACCTTGATGGAATTAATTTTGCCGCGAACCAGGCGTATTTAATCATATCTTCAAAAATTGGAGCAGACAGTTGTATGAGAAAGGTGGTGTATGAGAGAATGAATTTTAATTGCACCTTCCCTCGAAGATAGATGTTCATCTTTTGTAGAACCTCGACCGAATTCTACTTTTTTTTTATAAAATTTTTCATCTGCTGAAGGAATATACGTGCGATTTCTAACAGTGAATAGAAAAGCGGTGTCTGAAGAATGGCAACGAAACAAGCAGTAGTGAAAGCTTCAACAAGTGCAGCTTCCACCGAAACCATCGACGATGGAAAATACGACGACACGTTTCTGGCCTCCTATGAAAAAGACGATCTTGCGAACAGTTTAAACGTTTGTTGTGGAACTTTAGAATCATGAAATATTATCACAAGGCTAGCGAAAGAACCCGTATTGGAAAAGTCGATAGCTATAGGTGAAAAACTGGCTAAAGCTATCATTGAAGTATTAAAAGAAATGGATTTTCATGAAGAAGAGGAATTATTTTTCTGTGACGAAGATATTCCAGGAGAAGATAAAGAGAATATAGTGTCAGGTGTCGTTTCAAGTGCAAGTTTCGGCGTCCAGAACTTCATCTGTAATAGATATGGAGGACAGATATGAACCGGATAGCAAGCAGATAAAATCAGATTACATACCGCTGGACACAAAAATTAAAATTCTTAATTTTGTGAGGGAACATCCGAAATGGAGTTTGAAAACAATACATCGTCATGGAGGCAGGACACTTTCCTCCAAAAAGTATATACATAGATGGCGAAAAGAAATTGAAAAGGATGGAGGAGTAAGAGAAAATTATAATATAATAAATAAATGGATTCTCCACCGATTCCATGAAGCTCGGCAACAAAAACAGTCTGTAACAACCAGGATGCTGCAGCAATGAGCCACTCAAGCTGCTATGCAATTTGAAAGGGAAAATTTTCTGTTTTTCGCATCGCACGGTTGGGGTCAACAGATTTAAATTAATTAATTCAATTTGCCTACGATTTTAAAGGAAGCAGAAGATTTTCAAAAAAAAATTCAAAAATAATTCCACGTTTTAATCCGGATTTTGTGTTAAACACGGACTAATGTGGTTGTGAGTATCGGATGAATGTACAGACAGTTTTGTCGCATAAGGGAGAAAAAGTGAGAGAAGTGTTTTTTAGAGGTTTCAATAAGGTTACTCACAGTTATACTCACAGTTTTCCGTTTCTGGAAAAGTCCTTCCGAAAGTTTTCGTTTGCTTACAAGAAGCGAAAGGAACTTTTGGCCCTTGCGTTGCCACCACCGTCAAAAAGTTAACAGAAAGATACAAAAATGTATACTTAACGGCCTTCAAATCTGGAAAACTAGCAAAAAGTCAGTTTATGACTTTTCTGACCAACGTCCTCAAAGAGTATTGTGGGCAACATCTGCTCCTCCTCGATTCGTGGGGAGGTCAGACAGATCTGAAAGAAATGAATAGTATTATCACAGATGAGAAAGGGAACTGTAACTCCCAAATAAAAGGCATTCCCCCACACTGCTCGTCTTTTTGTCAATCGTTGGACGTGTATTTCTTCAGGCAGATGAGAAATTTTATAAAAAAAAATACAGAATTCGGTCGAGGTTCTGCAAAGGAATGAACATCTATCTTCGAGGGAAGATGCAATTAAAATTCGTTCTCTCATACACCACCAATTGTCTACTCCAATTTTTGAAGATATGATTGATTCACGCCTGGTTCGCGGCAAAATTAATTCCGTCAAGTTCTATGTTCGTAAATGTGAATAATGTTTGTTTTCCAACAGACCTGAGGCGATCGAATTAATGATGTGAAAAATCAGGATTTATAAAGTATGCTGCATGCAGAAACATTTTATGCTTCGAATGTTTTTATGACCAACATAACCCGGAGTGCTGCAGATAATAGGAACGTAAGAATATAAATATATACCTCATTTTGTTACTTGTGTAAGCGAATATGTTCATTGTGTACTGACATTAATTTTGGAATGATGATTTTTCAAGATTACCGTTCATTATTATATAATAGTTCTTATGACCCATTATCTTGGGACACCCTGTATAATATCACGGCATACATTTCGATTAGGAACCTACTGTTTAGTCTACTTACACATTATATTTTTATTCTTGATAATAATTCATTACATATTCTAAGATCTACGATGGCAATAGATGTGGTTTTCGGAACCATTACACTAGCGCACGAATTGTTCCATGTACACTAAATGAGTGAATCGTCTCGAAGACTAGAAACTTCAAGGAAAAATAGAAAGGATGCGCGATGAAATACACCGCATGAATAAACCGTCTAAAGTAAAGTGTAAGAAGAGTTGTTGTCGGCAAGAAATTTTCTGTTTATGGGCTGCAAAAAGATTATATTTCTTTTGAATAATGAGAGGATAGAGTCGCAAAAAAAATGACGCGAAAATCGGCATGAGATTTTTCGAGTTAGAGGGTAACGATTCAATTATCCTTCCGGCTTTTTCGTATAGTGATGTCGGGGAAAATAATATGTTGTCCTCGCGGAAAGACTGCTGCGCAAAATACTTGTCAACCTCACTCCTGGCTTCCGAGACATGCTACGGAAAACGGCATTCTCATCGATGACACAAAGGTTCATGGCGCGGTCGACAGTGCTACTGAAAGGGAATGACCCCAAGTGGCTTGGATTTTAACGAGCTTCTGTAAGATTATAGCATGCAGGTTCCTGGTGATATATATGGAATACTAGCCGTAGTTACTTGGCGGTTTTAATTTCTTCGATTCTTACCTTGATAATAATACTAATTCGATAATTATACCAATGCGAATAGAAAAGTCGAAGAAATTTTGTTACAGTACAAGTAAAAAATTCAAACGAGTCAATTACTCACAGAACGGCCACGGCGACGTGCATAGACATCTGTATGTACACAGGGTGTTTATAAATACGTGGCACAATATTTCAGATCTGTTCTACTTATCACTGTAATAAGAAAAGTTGGTATACGCATATGTCCGATAATGCTTGTTAGTGTTGCAGTTATAAGCATTTTTATATTTCGTAAAACACGGATCTGAAACACCTACTAAAGTGGTATTTAAAAGCCCAGCTGTGTTTCTGTGGATCAATATATAGATTATCATTTCGCCTGTTTCTTTAAAGGTGCGAAGGAAAGGACTGACGAACGCGCCTGTCTGCCGGTTGCCTTTTAATAGACATTTCGGGCCGGTATTTTACGGAATATAAAAATGCTTATAACTGTAAAACTAAGCATTATCAGACGCATGCGTATACCAACTTTTCTTATTATCTTGATGAGTAGAACGGATCCTGAAATATTGTCCCACATATTTATAAATAAGCTGTATAGATCAGCGCTCTCCAAGGTCGTGTACGCGTACACACGGGGTTCTCCCACTCTCGTCCGCGTTGGCAGGGATACCGCGTAACGCTAACCGCGAAGATGCTACCTCGGCTAGCCTATCATGGTAGCCTTCGTTGCATCGAGCGGTCTCCTTGACAACGGAAGGCACGCTGCGCGAAAGAAAGACCGCTGGTATAGATGGGGTCTAAGCTGAGGAGGGAGGTAAGATTCTGGGCACGGAGGTGAGAATGGTTAAATTGGGTAACTCAATGATTATGTTCGGAACACAGCATTTATTAACAAGTCAATACGAGTCGAATGCATCCGAAGGTAACCGACACGCCTGTACGGAACCTCTGTCTTTTCCGCTCTCATTCTACGTTTCCCTTGTCTATAATCGCTATTTACGCTCCGTCTATATACAGGGTGTTCAAAAAATGGTGTGGTTCCTTGAAGGCGGTGACTCAGGGGGGCAATTGCAAACAAGTTTATCCTTTACGAAAATGCTCTCCGAGGTTTCGTTAACGAGATATTAACAAAAAGCACCGACCAATCAGAGCGCGCGCCTTCCGCCCGAGCTCCCGCGGTAGCGTTGGTTACGCGGTAGGCGGCTGCGCTTGTACTACGAACGTACGAACAAGCAAGTCGACATGCATCGAAGGAAACCGTGTTACATAGCTTTTTTTTAAGCAGAATCTTAAATAATAGTTATTTGAAGTGAGAGGACAAGAAATACGTAAATTTGGTTTTCAAATAACGCATAAACGAAAAGGTAATGTAACAGAAAATGTACGACAAGTGATCGTAGTTCCTTATTGAGGTAAAAATCCGTAGTTTAATAATGGCCAACACAATTAAATTTAAAAAATAATATTAGGTGTATGAATAAATTCTTTCTGACTAGGTTTACATAATCAGTAGGTACAAAGCTACCGAATTTCTATCGAGTGGTATTAGTAAGCTGCCAGAAAAATGGCAAAAGATAATTAACAATAATAGAAATTATTTCACTGATTGAGTTATTTTCATATTTTTTAAATCGAACTGTCATTGTACCCTAAGTCGGAAAGAATTTATTTCTACACCTAATAATCACCAATAAATTAAATAAAACTCACCCATTTGGACATTCCTTTCCTTCCTTTTCGGAAACCTGTGTTACTGGGTCACTCTACCGATCCTGGTCATCGGTGGACGAAAAGATTTATGGTAGTGTAGCGCCCAGTGCTCAACTGATCGCAGGTACATACGACACCATCCAAAGTAAAGGGTCGCATCGTCAAATGCGTTCGGATTAATGTACCGAATATTCACTTCACTGCACGGCTACTAACACTAATCACTTAATTTATTTTTCATGGAACGTGTTGTTCCAACGTTATAAAAGTTTGTGAAAATGAATTTTCACTTGGCGTTCGGAGCCGTGGGTAGTTCCTCGCAATTACTCGCGCAGCAGCACTTGCGTCTCGTATTGTCTCCGTTGCTCGGGGGGTACACCCAGAACATCGCGTAATACTTTTGAGCAGAGAACATTTCTGCGACGTCATTGCTAGCTGACTGACAAGATTTTTCCCAAGCGACTTCCTTTATCCCCAAATAGTTTCTCTCGTTCCATTAACGAACGTTCCAGTTAACTCCAGTTAACGTTCCAGTTAACTCCCACCAGGCCAGCAGGTTTCAGGTAAAAAGAAGCCATCACATTTTCGAAACACATATGCTTCGCAGAAGTGCAACGAACGAACTCGTACACTTTCAAAAAAGTCGGTTTATGACCGTATTGTCCCACGAGTCGGCGATAGAGAACGGTTTCCTACAGTTTTGGGTAATTTATGGCTTAGCTAGTTCTGTCTCGAAGCAGACGCGAACTCAGGGTATCGGAAAAGGGAAACAGGAAACAGGATTTTCTTCTTTATGGCAGCTCTAAGGCTTTCTGTTTCTCTACTCTTAGGACCCTTTCGAACCGAAACACGTAGTGTCTGCTGCCTATCTCGAAGCAATGGGTACATAAGCAATAAAGGAACGGAGCAAAGGCTTTTTTGAAAGTGTCCGATGGTTCGTTCGTTGCACTTCTGCGAAGCACGTGTGTCGAAAATGTGATGGCTTCTTTTTACCTGAAGCCTCTTGGCCTGGTGGGAGTTAACTCATAATGGAAGGAGAGAAACTATTTGGGGGTAAGAGAAGTTGCTTGGAAAAAACCTTGTCAGTCAGCTAGCAATCACGTCGCAGAAATGTTCTCTGCTCAAAAGTATTACGCGATGTTCTGGGTGTACCCCCCGAGCAACGGAGACGCAAGTGCTGCTGCGCGAATATTTGCGAGGGAATACCCACGGCTCCGAACGCCAAGTGAAAATTCATTTACACAAACTTTTATAACGTTGCAACCACACGTTCCATGAAAAATAAATTAATTGATTAGTGTTAGTAGCCGTGCAGTGAAGTGAATATTCGGTACATTAATCCCAACGCATTTGACGTTGCGACCCTTTACTATGATGGTGTCGTATGTGCCTGCGATCAGCAGAGTGCTGGGCGCTACACTACCATAAATCTTTTCGTCCACCGATGACCAGGATCGGTAGAGTTACCCAGTGACACAGGTTTCCGAAAAGGAAGGAAAGGAATGTCCGAATGGGTGAGTTTTATTTAATTTATTGGTGATTATTAGGTGTAGAAATAAATTCTTTCCGATTTTAGAGTACAATGACAGTTTGATTTAAAAAATATGAAAATAACTCAATCAGTGCAATAATTTCCATTATTGTTAATTACCTTTTGCCATTTTTCCGGAAGCTTACGAATACCACTGCGATAGAAATTCGGTAGCTTTGTACCTACTGATTATGTAAATCCAGTCGGAAAGAATTTATTCATACACCTAATATTATTTTTTAAATTTAGTTGTGTTGTCCGTTATTAAACTACGGATTTTTACCTCAATAAGGAATTACGATCACTTGTCGTACATTTTCTGTTACATTACCTTTTCGTTTATGTGTTATTTGAAAACGAAATTTACGTATTTCTTGTCCTCTCACTTCAAATAATTATTATTTAAGATTCTGCTTTAAGAACAAACTGTGTAAAGCCGGGTCCAGACCTGAATGCGTATACGCTGAGCAGGCTGAGCGCGCACGAATGACGTATGCGGAGGGGTCGAAAATCCCATTGTGTCTTTCTTCCCCAACTTCTGTGCTTAGCTTAGCCCACTTCGCAGTCGTAAAGATGGTGTGATAGTTAGCTAAATAAACATTGTACAGCTCAACCCTCCGAGTCATCCTGTTTACCAATACAAGGTGATTCTCCAGCAACGCCAGTCAAAGAGGTGCCACCTGGTACGCCGTGGCGAGGATCTTGGCGAAAACGACGTCAATTGATTCCTTATGCTTCGCCGATGAAACTAACACCAAGAACAACGTATTTCGTACCATAATGAAGGAAATTTCATGAAAAATTCATTTATATCGTTTCAAGCTGATCATTTTCTTTTGATATTGTAGCGCGTGTTTATACCGAAAAGATAAGGGATCCGTCTCCAATTCAAAAGGAAGCGTCGCATGCAGGACCACGCGCAGTCAGCGAACAACCCCTTTTCTTCTTGCGTCCCTCCACGAGGCGTATTGCCGTCCCCCGCGAGTAATCTCGTGTGATTTTTTTTTAACACAACAGCGAGTCGGTCAGTCTGTATGAATTAAGAACACTGCAGGGCGAAGTGAAGAAAAGAAAGACAAATTATTCAGTAAAATAGAGCTTTAAATGGTTTCACATAGAGCTATATGGTAATTGCATTATATTGTTGAAAATGTAATTTTTAAATTTTTGATTAACTTTTATGACAATATTAGCAACGGATTAAATTTGTTCACATAGATCCATCCTTCATGATTGAAAAAAAGAAGACGCAAGTCTATACTTTCAATAATTTAGGTCATTAGAATTAATTTCTGTAAGCGGGTTTCATAAAAATCACCGGAAGTAGGAAACTTTGAAGATTTGTATTTTTTAAACAATTTCGAATATGCAGAAATGGGGACTACCATATATTTCAATATCATGAAAATCCGAGACACGGAGGATTTTAGAAAAGTATCACATCTGCTTCTATCTTCCACGCTGAACGCAATGCACTCCAACCTCCCTTTGATGTGTGAAAGAAAACCGACAACGATCGGCTCAGGCCATATGTCTTTGCCGGCATTCGCGAGTC
This sequence comes from Andrena hattorfiana, assembly GCA_944738655.2. Lineage (NCBI taxonomy): Eukaryota > Metazoa > Arthropoda > Insecta > Hymenoptera > Andrenidae > Andrena > Andrena hattorfiana. The sequence continues at coordinate 14,161,132 of OX122895.1, forward strand.
GGGTCGCATGTGCCGAGTCAGCACGAATGACACGTCCACACTAGCATATGCGTTCACGCTCGCCCTTTCTGACGTAGAAGCATGCGGGTGTAGCTACCGTTTCACCCGTCCACATTAGAATATTCGTGCGCGCTCAACCTGCTCAGCGTATACTCATTCAGGTCTGGACCCGGCTTAACGCGTGCTTATTCGTACGTTCGTAGTACAAGCGCAGCCGCCTACTGCGTAGCCAACGCTACCGCGGGAGCTCGGGGAGAAGGCGCGCGCTCTGATTGGTTGGTGCTTTTTGTTAATATCTCGTTAACGAAATCTTTACGAACATTTTCGTAAAGGAAAAACTTGTTTGCAATCACCCCCTGTGTCACCCCCTTCAAGGAACCGCAGCATTTTTGGAACACCCTGCATGTCCATGGTCGCGTGGCGGTCAATGGTTCTGTGGTCCGTGCCACAGACCCTCGTGTTATAGATGGAAATGCCGTTTCCCATAGCATGTCTCGGGAGACAGGACTGGGATTGACAAGTCTTTTGCACGACAGTGTACATGGGTAGCTATTTCGTTATGTTCACCAAATCGTTACTGTAATTAAAAATAACCCCTGTAAGTTTGCATTTGGACTCATTTTCCGTGAATACATTGATAGTGGTTTCCTGAATACACTTTCATTTGGAAATTGTATAATGCTTCTTAAAAATTGAAATTACAAACATAAATAGGTTCAACTTTACAATTTGATTATTAAACCAAGTACAATGTATTTTGTGAGGAACAGGTAGCAAAATTTGCGGTAATAAAAGGATTTGTCTGTTTCCACAGATCGTCTCGCCCAGTGGTATAGAAGATGACTGCTTTATTGAAGTCATCGATTCTGATACGTCCTCCGTACGATTTATGCCGCGCGAAAATGGTGTCCACAGTATATACATAAAATTGAATGGTGTTCATATAACCGGGAGTCCGTATCGCATTAAGGTTGGCAAGGTAGATGCAGATCCCGCCGCATTACATGCTTATGGAAATGGCCTAAAAGATATCAAAACTGGTCAGAAAACTGATTTTATCATCGACACTTGCAACGCTGGAAGCGGCGCGCTTAGCGTAATTGTCGATGGGCCAAGTAAAGTCGCAATGGACTGCACGGAAGTCGAGGACGGTTACAAGGTTCGATATACTCCCTTAGTACATGGTGATTATTACATCAGCATCAAGTACAATGGATATCACATCGTAGGATCACCTTTTAAGGTTCCGTGTACTGGTTCGTATCTTTATTACTCTTATCTTTTATTACTTTTATAGTTTATAACAACGCTGTTTAACGTAAAGGCCCCTCACGCGCCTGCTTCCCCTTCCAACCTTTCTTTCGTGCAACGTGCCTTCGTCGTCAACGACACTAAAGGGCCGACCATGATAGGCTGGTATCTCCGTCGTTAAGGGGAGAATCCCATTTTTGGGATAAAAACATAGCACAATTTGGGATTTTTTTCAGAATCTAGCAATTCGAATCATTTGACACTTGGATCCTGTTTTTATGCATCCTTGAAGAAGTTGCAGTTTTTTTACTCATTTTTAATAATAAATGTAAGAGCTGTGCATCACGCCGCGCAAAACTCGTCGTCCGCTGGTGTTAGCATGATATTTACCTTTTCGGTATTCTGAAATAGAAAAATGAAATGGCGTTTTACTTTACACCTATGTACAGTAAAGTCTCGTTAGCCACTCGCTGGTCGGGATCGGCGTTGAGCCCATATCGTGAACGGAGCTCTAATTCCGATTGTGAGTTTTTCGCTTCTTTCTGGCCGAAGGGGGGAGCGAGATGGAATGCTTTGCGTGCGCGGCGAGCGTGCGCGATGGTGACAAGTGCTTACGGTGAACACGAGAACCGCTTCGCAAAATCTTGACGCAGGCACGGCTCAAATCTTTCTTGCGCCCTAGATGAACTTGTCAAATTGCGCCCTTTATTATAATACATTTAATTGTGCTTTTTCATGTTCTTATTTTTAATTTTTACTCGTAGTTTAACACCGTTGTAGTACAATTTGTAGTATTTCATTTAAAAATTTATTTTCAACAATGCCAACAATGAAAATACAATTTTGCGCCTTTTGTCAACCTTACGCCCTAGCAGTTGCGGAATTTTACAGAGTAAAGTCATAAATAATCTCAAATAAATGTATTATAATAAAGGGCGCTATTTGGCAAATTCGCTTAGGACGCAAAAAAGACTTGAGTCGGGCCTGCGTCAAGATTTGCGAAGCGATTCCCGTGCTCACCGTAAGCGCTTGCGACCATCGCGCACGCAAAGGACGGAGTGTCACGGCGTCCGAAAGACGGAGCGAGAGAAAACATCAACGCGTCGTTTTTCTTGTAGTGTCCTCGCTCGCTCTCGTTCCATCTCGCTCTCGCCTTCGTCGGACAAGAGTGAGACAGAAGTGGTGGGGATAGCAAAAAGTCCGTATCGTGTACACCAAACCGAACCCGTAACGAGACTTTACTGTAGCTTCAATTTGATGAACCAGAATACTGCTAATTTCTATACTTCTTTTGTTACATAAGAATATTGGCGCAAAATTAAAAAACAAAAATTAATGGTTTAGACCTTTTAGTTTCAAATTCTCCACACTCCGCAATAATTTTTTTTTTGTTTTTTGCTGGTTCATCAATTTGAAGCTACATATGTATAAAGTATAACGCCGTTTCAGTATTCTGTTTCACATTATCGGGAAGGTAAATATCATGCACACCAGCGGACGACGAGTTTTACGCAGCGTGACGCATAACTCCTATAGTCAGTACTAAAAATGAATTAAAAAAACTGCAACTTCGTCAAGAATGCATAAAAACGTGATACAAAGTTCAGATGAATCGAATTGCTAGTTTCTTAAAAAAAAATCATAATTTTGCTACGTTTTTGGACCATAAAATAGGATTCCCCCCTTAACCAAGCATAGGCACTAAGCACGACTATCCGCTGGCCTGTCATGGTCGCCTTCTTAGCGTCGCGCATATCACCGACAATGCGGACGGGAGTGGAAGGATCACACAGGGCTCGCGATCCTTGGCTTGGATAGCGCTGCTTTATAACATAAATGCACGTTAATAATTTAAAAAGTCTGCTTACTAATCAAACTTATAAGACCTCTTCCCAAATAGTTACACAGCTATTTTTCAGGATTAATATACAGGTGATTAGCAACGGGTATGAATAATTTTAAGGGGTGATTCTAAAATAAGACGAAAATCAAGAATGACAAAGTTGCGTTTGGGACTTCGGTTTGCATTAGCCAGCTCAGGCATAGCAAGGACAGTATCATTGCCTATAGCCACCCAGACAGACCTACTTATGTACCTCATAGTTGTAGTGGTGTCATGACGCCCCGCATGTGGGTGTTTCACGGTGGCACTAGTCGCGCCACACCGAGCCTGGTCTGACTAACGCGTGCCGGAGTACTCTAATTGTAAATCCCCCGCGTCACTTACTGACACCTGTTGCAGAACACCCCGCATATATTTAATTAAATGTATTAATATATGGAAAATATACAGGGCGTCCCAGCAGAAGGAGACCACCTAAATACCTCCTTCCTTTTTAGTGATACGAGAAATGTTTAAAATGCACAATGGTGAATGGTTTCGAAGGTGGAATACCAAAGAAGAAAAATTGTTTTTCAAAATGGTTCTTTAAGGTCTGTTTTAAGCTCCTTTTACGGAGGTTTTTCCGAGGTCATCGGTATTTCTTTGCAGGAAAACATATATTCTTTCGATTGCATCTTATAGCGGATGATAAAATACATTTGAGCAAGCCTGAGTTATGACTTTCAGATGATCTTAAACACCAAAAAAGTTATCAAATTCTAAGACAGTGTTAGGATGGTATGTGGATTTATTGTTTATGTTACAAATGTTCAACGTGATGCCCATCGACAGTGACACACCTGTAACGTTCCCGAGCAAGGCGTTCCCGCGTGTTACAGGGGATATCCACAAGTAGAGTAGTGGGAGTGGGTCGGGTGGTGTGAAGAATTGTGGGATTGGGTTGGGTGGTGTGCGATTAAGAAATGAATTTCAATGGAGTCCTTCTTTTAACAATAAATAAATTACGACACTAAATCGGTATAATAGAACATAAATATGCTCAATTTCGGTTACGACACTAAGTCAGTATAATAGAACCAAAATTTAAATAACGGAAATGACGTTGAATCGAAAGTATGAACATAAAGTTAGGACGAAGTCGAAAGACGGTTCGGTCGATATAGTAGAATGAAAAGATCGTGTTCGACTGATTAGAATTATGACGCTTTTGGTCGCTACGATATAACTTACGAAATAGAATTTGAGACGCTTTAGTTGATATAGAAAATATAGTATAAAGTTATGACACTAAGTCGCTAGAATAGATATAAAGTCTCGACGCTAAGTCGGTATAATATAGAAACAGAGAATGACGCTTCGGTCGATGTAGAATGTTGAAGTTGAAAGTAAAGAGGATTCTTTCTCTCTGGATGGGAGTGGCTTCCTGTTGTCTAAAAGCTGATCCCCGCTCTCTAGGATGGAAGCTGAGGGGCTCGATTAAAAGCGACCTCAGTTGTAGATACCACGTGGCCCAGGGGCTCGTTAAAGCGGCCTAGGATGGAAGCCGAGAGGCTAGCGAAAGCCGTCGCAGATGGTAGCCAGATAGCTGGTTAAGGCATCCCCAGGTGGACGCCGAGGGGCTAGTGAAAGCGGCCTCGGATGGGACCCAGGATGCTGGTTATAGCAACCCAGTTGTTGATTTCACGTGGTCCATCGGCTCGTTAAAGCGGTCTAGGATGGAAGGCGCGTTGTTCTTCCGCTGAGCGGTTAGTGAACCGCAGCATCGACATGGTCTGGATAATACTTCGACTTAGAAGCGACGTTGAAGTGAAATCTCTCTGTCAGCGGGCCTATATTTATACTCGTTTGCGGGGCACTTGGCCTGCGTTAATTACTCGTCGCACTTTACGCGCACCAATTAGGATTCGTATCCGGCCCGCATCAAACATGCATTACAATTGCATTTCACTTGGCGTTCTGTTGATGGTCCATTCTTCCGCACTCGACTCGTTCGCCCGAACGATTGATACTACGCATGCGGTCGCATCACCTAGTTCGTTCACTTGACGATAGGGTGTACGCTGTTCACACGGTGGCTCGCGTGCGCGGTACGCTAACTTACTGCTAATACAAGCTCATCATTTAATCCTGCAACCCGCCCTTGCGCGAACAGGTAAAACGGCAACGGCGCCTCACGTACGCATTCCACTACTACCATGTACCGGCCCGGCGTTCGGAGAGAGTCGCACTTTTTTGCGACTTCTGAGTAATAAGCAATTATATTGACAGCAATCAGACCGCTTGCGCCGAAGAAGTAAATGTTTGGGACCCACCAACAAATAAAATTGTTTTATAGTCATTTTCTTTGGAACAGATGCAACAATGTATTCCTAAAGCATTTGGTAAAGAGTTGCATTTTCCATCTTTCTTTTTCCAAAGATGGAGCTTCACTGCGTGGCCGCGCTGCCGTTCAGGCCACGTGACTTCTACCCCCTCTCCTCGTCCCGAAACCGTCTACTGTTTTTTCCATTGTTGAGCTTCGGCGCTGCATCGATGCATATTTTTACCACATTAAAGTCGTGTTCAGATATATTGGCCGGTGGTTTCGTTTTAGCGAGCAGTGCTCGAGGAGAAATCAACTTTCTGACGATAGTGGATTGCAAGTTGGAGTTGCAGGGTCCCCGAAGGGTATGCTTCGGTGAAGGGAACGCTGCCCGGCTCCGCCTGAACGTAGCCGTGTGGCTGTTGTTTATTCTTAGCGTAATAGTTGTGTGCGTTACGAAGCTATGCGTAGACTAATACGAGATGAAGCTATCGAGAAAGAATCAGTGTTCTGACCCATAAAACTCCTGAATTTTTTCGGAGCTAACGCACACCTATCCTGATGTATACACGTCAGGAACTTGGCGCTATCTCCACCAGTTCTGGCTCACTCTTGGTCTGCGAAGGCGAGAGCGAGATTGAACGAGAGCGTGTCAGAGGGAGTGAAAGCAAGTGAGGAACGGTACGAGACAGATGATGCGTTGATACATACTTTGTCTCGCTCCGGTTTTCGTACACTTGATACTCCATCCTTTGCGTGCGCGACGGGTACGAGCGTTTAGACACGCTTTCATTCCATCTCGCTCTCGCCTTCGGCAAGAACGAAGCGAGAAACGATCGCTCGGAATCGTGTACTCAAAGTGGTGGAGATGCTTCGCTGCATGTCTACGTACCTCATGGACACCAATCCCCACCGTGTGACGACCAGGCGTAGCCCGAGTGATAATGAGAACGTAGAGAAAAGGAGTATCGTGGCATGCAAGCGATGGGAGAATACCCCTCACGAAACTCACCGGACAATATATCTGAACACGACCTTAGTGTTTGATGTTACTGAATCATGTGTGAAGTGAATGTAACACGTTTCGCACTGCATACTATGATGCTGAATTATTCCAAGGCAGAAGGCAAAAAGAATTGTGCACTTCTTTTTTTAAAACGAGCATTTCATGTAACGGGACAACATGGTGACGAGGAAGCAGTGAAGACATTTGAGGAACATATTAGGAAAAATTTTTTTGTTCCGTACTTCCGATTTTGGAAAGAATGTTTCCGTAATAATGCTATATTTTTAACGAAATATAATGTTTGGCTTTCCCAAGAATTTGATTGTACATCAATTCTTCCACGTAATCCCATAGCATCTTCAAGAAAAGGTCGTTTAAGGAAACAATTTGATTCATGCAGGGAAGCGTCTAAATGAGAAAAGATTAAAGATCTCCGTAATTTAATATCGCATTCAGTAATTACAGCCTGTGCCACAAATGCGTGCTCCTCGTACCCACAGCCTTGTACATTAAGAAGGAGTGGATGCTTGAAAATTCGGAGGAGAAAAGTGTTTTCTACTACGCTGATTGACACGTGCGGCATTTTAGTTTGTGATTTCGTAGAAAACAGGCGATTTTTAAAATGAGAGCTCTGTATTTTTTGTTGTTTTTGTATGACGTAGTAAGAAGAGAAGAACATAGTAACATTTACACTGGCCTGCGCAATCGTCTGATGCGAATCGAAAATGTTTGGGATCTCATAAAGCACAAGCTTCAACGAAAACGTATATTCACGGTCAAGCAGTTACCTCGAGAAATTCCAGAAATATTCTCTTTATCTTCGGAGTATGCAAAAAAGTTAGTTGAAAGCATGCCTAAACGGTGTCAAGCGATTATCGAAACCAATGGAGACTGGACCATATACTAGGTAATTGCGTATTAGTTCGTAAAACGTACTTTTCGGCAATATAGACTTTTTTAAATCTAATGATTCCTTCCGGAGACACGGGGAGCACGCTCTTGCGCGCAGAAGGGTACAATGCTTCTGCAGAATTGCTGTACGAGTGTAAAAGAACTACACCAACAAGGTCCAAACGGATTTTAAGGAACTGGAAAAATTCAGAATCAGATTCAACGACTATGTTTCCCGAAGAGGCTCTATCTTTAATAATATCTTTGAACTTAACAAAAAAATGCGTATTGCATTCTCAGATCTTCGGCTATTTTTCATGGACATAATTTATATCCTTCATATTACCAAATTATGCATTGTAAGAAACGGTATTACCCAAAAAGGTATTAGTAGCACGAAAAGAAAGTGTGAAGTGCCATTACAGGAATTACTTAATCAGACTTGTAAAAGTATAATACAGACAATTCCTGAAGAAGAAACCATCATTAATAATCTTGTACTATATTGTAAATGGGAATTCTACGGGAGCTCGGGATATTCTGTGTATAAACAGAAATATGAAGACAAACCATTACAAGACACCAGTGTATTTATAACATCTTTAGTTCCCCTTCGATTAGTCGAATCTGGCAATGATCGTATATTGTGGAAGAACCCCAGGCCGTCATCTACGAGATTTTGCAGACAAATTCGCATACAATGGACACACGAATCGGAAGAATCTTCACGAAACGAGGAGCAATACATCAGGAAACCAATAAAGGAGTTAAATCCATTTAATTCGAAATTGGGAATTTTTCAATATATTTAATGATGGTAGGCGGAAAGGATTGCAATGCCTTATCAACTGCATCTGGCATACGATGCTACATTTGTCGTGTAACAATTTTACAATTCGATAATACAGGACCTATGCGTGAAAGAATTGAAAATTCAGAAATGTATAGATTTGTTCTATCCGTTTTACATACATATATTCGTATCTTTGAATGGTTTTTGCACATATCATATAGGTTAAATCTAAAACCATGGAAAGTATTGAAAGAAAATAAAAATATTGTGGAACAAAGAAAAAGAGTAATTCAGGATAGATTTCGTATAAGAATGGGACTTGTTGTCGATATGCCTAAAACCTGGATGCGGAATGAGCAATGATGGCACCACGGCAAGAAGATTTTTTGCTAACCCATCATTATCAGCAGAAATTACTTGTATTGATGAAGAATTAATTAAAAAATGTGGCATAATTCTAAAAGTCATGAATTCCGGTTGTCAAAATTTTGAAAACTATTGTTCAGAAATAAGTGAAAGATATATTAGTCTATATAACTGGTATTACATGCCTGTGTCAGTGGACAAAATTCTGATTCACGGGGCTAATATCATAAAATATTTAATACTTCCAATTGGAGAACTTTCAGAAGAAGCACAAGAGGCAGGGAACAAAGATGTGAGAAGATATCGGAAACATTACAGCAGGAAAAATTCGCATTTAAAAACGAACGACGAACTATTTCGCAGATTGTTACTTAGTTCCGATCCACATTTAAGTTCGTTTTCGCATGTATCTAGTGGAAATAAAAAAAAATAGATTCAGATATTATGGAGTTAATTGTTCTGCATTTAACTGAAATAGAAACCGACGAGACTACAGACGAAACGCAGCATATGTGTTTAGAATGTCATGTAAGTCAATGTAAACCCTGATAGCCAGATCTGTGGCGCAAAGTAACCAGTGGTACCTATTAGGAGCGATATCAGAAAATTTTCTATATTTTCGATTTCTTTTTTTCTGTAGAATCACCATATTCCGTATTGTGTTAGCGCTGAACACAAATAGAACATTAATATAAAATTAAATGTAACGTATGAATAAACAGGATACATGCGATACTTACTTCAGCTCCATCTCCGTAACACACCCTAACCTAGAATTCAGATTTATTGGCCGATGAGTTTCGTGAGGGGTATTCTCCCACCACACCGCTTGCCTGCCTCGGTGCTCCCTTTCTTTACGTTCTCGCTCTCTCTCGAGTTACGCCTACTCGTCGCGCGGTGGGAATTGGTGTCCGTGAGGGTCGTGCACACGCAGCGAAGCATCCCCACCACTTTGAGTACATTGACGCAGGTGATCGGCGAGCTCCATATACCGCTGATGGAGGGGGAAACACCTACAGGAGCGGTAGTTATGTGTGCATGAACTGTGCCTGCGTGCGTCAGTCACGCACACATAACCAACGCTCCTATAGGTGTTTCCCCCTCCATTGGCAATAGCTGGAATCTGACGATTCCTGGTTATTTAGGAGCCCGGCGACTATCCCCACAATTTCTTGGAATTCTTTGGTCGAGAGTGAGCGAATCCGGGAACGATCGAGAGAGGACAAAAGAGTCATACGTAGTTGCTGTCGGCTACGAAAGAAAGAAAGCATGATAATTTGTCTCGCTTCGTCGTTCACGTGTAACGTATGCTCCAGAGTTGGGCAAAGGTTTATCTAAATAAAAATTTCAAATAACGAACAAAAGATAAATAATTTTTATTCGTTATTCGAGGCTCGAATAATCGAAGTTATCTTTATTCGAAGAGCAACGAATAAAGATATTTTTTTTATTGAATGAGAATTTATTCGACGAATAAAGATAAGATTTTGAACGCTTCACTGCACTTAATTTCGTTTTTCACGCAAAATTTCAAACAAACTCTCTGATCTGACATTTCACTACACAAAAAATCGCCGAACACAATAATGTACGTCTTGCTTAATCATTTTTCAAGCACCATCTAAACGTCGCAGCTGACTGAAACCTGACGCCAACGTCGTTGGCAGTGCTATCACTACACACACAAAAAAAGAATCAACCCGATAAACAATATATAGCGTGCGCAATTTGAAAATTCTCGTTACTTTTTGATCACACCTCGTATATGGATTTATAAATTTAAATATTTGTTTAGGAGTGTATATATGTATATAGTAGGCTTAAGATATAGTTCCGCGATCGCGGAATCCTCTGGCAGTCAGTCTCCTGGAGTCGGTACTTCTACACACTTTTTCTACTCGATTACGCTTGTGAAAAGAACGCCAGTTACCAATTTTACAGTATTCGCTAATTTGTTACGCGCGATTCCTATGTGCTTTTTGTTAATTCGCTGTGAATGAAATACAATACCGGTTACTACTAGTGCTGGTGAAAACTAGAATGTTACTTACTATTAACTAAGCCTAATTACAATTAATTTAAACTACTTAGTCTAAACCTAGAACTACTTAAAGCTAACTTATCTCGAATTAAAATTAAATAACAACTTTAACAATGTTCTTCCTCGAATTTATATGTGCTACATATATTATTCTCTGACAATTGTAAAGAAAGAATAAATATTTTTGGAAATAAGTAGAATTAATTATTTAATGAACTGCACAATCTGCTGACAGGTTATACAGGGGTAGGGATACACCTACAGCAATAACGCTACATTTGGGTTAGTGTGTAGGGACGGCCATGTGACGTCACGCGTATGGAATTGTTTGGTAATTCTGGCCCTCAGATAGCGCTGTTGGCTGTGCCAAGCAAACGGCAGAATCTGCTGCCGATCTGCTGCCTATCTGACATCAGGCACTGATATCAGCTTCTGCACCTCAGAACGCAGCCAAATGCGGACACAGACGACTACGGTTCTGACGTCAGACTATGCGCTCCCATGCCAGACCCTGCTACCAATCTGATATCAGACTGGAGACAGATGGTTATCAGGGAAGATTAACTTAGGCTTAGTTTTAATCTAATAAAACTTTTGTCTTCGGAATCAGATTCTGCGACTCCAAAACCCCTCGGAATGACCATCTTTATAATGATAAACGGTGAAATGTGAACGTAAGAGTTTTTTATCACGTTTCCGGCGACTCGGACCACTATGGGACGGGCGTAATGAGATGAAGAGACCGGGTCTCCGGCTTAAGAGGCGAAGCCCGCTGGCACTCGCCTTCGGTTGTACATCCCGAGCACCATGGTGATTTTACCTTCAGCACAGACGCACACATACATAGAGGCATACGTGACTGCACGACAATGCGCCTAGCAAGGCAGTCACTATCATTTCGTATGTACGACACAACACTAACAATAGAAACTTTTGTGCTCCTACTTATGAATTTTGAGGAGTGGTTTCACCCTCTAAATATGCAGACGGGTCAAAATAAAAAAACACATATTTGTTATTTTTCGGCCCTCGAAAAAAAAACAATCGGAAGCGGACACCTGACAACCTTTCTTGTAAGTACAGAGTGAGCGATTTCACTCTTCCTAACACTTCTAATAGATTCCTCAAATACATTTAGGAAAGTTCTTAGATCTTCTGCTTTATGTATATTGTAATCTTCGAACCTGTTTGCTTGTTTTACTTCAGGTAAAATTTCCCAAATGTGTTCATATTGACTTGTGACTGATCTCAACATTTCTATTTTTCAATTGCACCTTGTATTTGTTTCCTCATGGACTGTTCTTGGCAAACGAGATATAAGACCGGAGCGTTTTAAATATGATTTTTGTTGTTTCTAAAATTTGCAGTGCACTTGGGGTGCGCTCCGAAAGGAACTGTGCCTTGAACGCATTGCGTAGTGCGGAATTGATGCAATGCGCAGAGCAATTCAATATTTCAATAGTTTCCAGAGCTTTTATTATATGTATTGCTTCCCTGATCTGTGACAAATGTAATTGTATGTACCATATCCAATAGAAGTCTGAATTCTCCAAATCGACGGTTCAATTTCCGTCTCAAATTTTCGACGGTTTTGTTTTCTTCTGGGAAGATTGTCGCGAACAATATACTTGTCACTAAACTCCACGATTCATTAATGTAATGTACCCGTTCCGGATTTACACGTTCACGGCTTTTTGTTTCGCGCCGCCGCTGCACCTGCGCTTCGTGTGCTCCTCTCGGCGTTGCACATCTCATGTACAAATTGTTCTGGAGCGGAGCACTCTTCGTTTCCTGGCAAAATTAATTAATTTCTGCGCTAAATTCTAAAATCCGGAACCACTTATGCTATTAAATGCATGCAGATCTTGCTTGCAATACGTTACGCGGCCATCGAGTGTTTCCTTTTTGTCATCTGAAGAAATGGAAATATCATTTCTCCCTGGCACCATATTTATTTATTTATTTATTTATTTGTTGGTTTTTTTTTCGTTCGTTCATTCGTTCGTCCGTCCGTCCGTTCCTTCCTTTCTTTCTTTCTCTCTCTCTCTCTCTCTCTCTCTCTTTCTTTCTCTCTCTCTCTCTTCCCCTCTCCCCCCTCTCCCTCTCCCCCTCTCTCTTTCTTTCTTTCTTATTTATTTATTTATTTGTTTAGTTGTTCACCTGTTCACCGGTTCACCTGTTCACCTGTTCACCTGTTCACTTGTTTATTTGTTTATTTATTTATACAGTTTAACGGGTGCGCCCCATTTTTACTGTATAAAAAGATAAAATTACATTACAGCACACGAAATTTAAACCATCTAACCCAGTCCTGAACGGCTGAATGCCCGCCGGGCAAAAATTTTCGAAAGCCTAGGGACAGAGCATCTTAAAGCGTTAAGGCACGCCGTTATGTGTAACAGTTTCGTGGTGTGGAGTGATCGTGAGTCAGGATTTTTTTTGTGAAATAAATCCGGTTTGTTGTTCCTGGGAGCGAAGACCCCATCACCAACAGCAAATTGATTATGAGTGGATGACATTACCTGCCTGAGCTAGAAGGAGATTAATGGTCAGGATAGGAGCTTGGGCAAAAATTAAAAAGAACCAACATGAGACACGCATCACAGCGGTCATATAGGAGCAGGATAACGTAGAAGAGAAAAACGACCGACCAGAGTAGCTTGAGTGTTTCAACACGGCATTGTATGAAGAATCGGTAATCCTTATAGGGGCTGGGATGGAAATTTGTCCCGGAAGGCCAGCGGAAAGTGTACTTTAACCCTATACGGGATACGGTTGATATCATAGCTGCCCGTTTGTCTGCCAAGCGTTTCGATGGTCATCAACCTGATAGGATCCCACACTCCCCTTAATGTGGTCCAAGAAAGGCTCGACTCCAGCCTCATTGTTGAGGTCAACTGTAGGGTACCTCCATGGTCTCCCCAAGATGATTTTTAGGGCGCGGCTCTGTGCAACCCGGACAGAGGTCAGGGCGCTGTTTGACCCGCAGGCCCACACCTACGCTCCGTAAGTAAGAACGGGCCGCAGGCAAACCTTGTACAAGGTGATTCTGAGCCGACGACACAGAAAGGGTCGCAGGTACGGCGTGACTGCTGCCAGGACAATTCTCAACTTGTGAACCCTGTCCACGACAGCCGATCCCATGGTAAGACCTTTATACAAGAGTAAGCCAAGATAGCGAACCTCGCTGGACCATTTGATGTGGGTCCCGTCCACACTTAGTTTGAGGCCATTCAGAGGCATGGCCTGAGTCTTTGCGGGATTGACCGTCAACTTCCAATCCCTGAAGTAGGGGATGACCGTGTCGAGGAACACCTGCAATCTAAGCACAAGGGTCTTCGCCTGCCAGGAGGAGACAAACAGGGAGGTATCGTCGGCGTTCAGCGCCAGGGCACAGTTGTCCACCACCGGGATGTCATTGATGAAAATGTTGAAGAGCAAGGGTCCGAAGATGGAGTCCTGCGGGACCCCTGCAGAGACACGGTGCTACGAGGTGTCATTTTCTCTGATCGCCACATAGATGAAGCGGTCTGACAGCTAGGAGCGAATCAACTTTGTCAGGGCGACAGGGAGCCAACCCTGTCCAGTTTGTATAGAAGAGTCTCATACCACACGAAGTCAAAAGCCCTCGACAGATCCAGAAATACCATGGCAGCGTGACGGTTGACGTTCAACTCGTGGGCGACCACCGGGGCGACCTGGACCAGCTGGTGGACCATGGAGTTTTCTGAGCAGAAAGCCCACCATGCCTCGGTGGAGGCACCTCTCGAATACCTTTCTCATGATTGGCACCCGGCTGATGGGCCTATAGCCTTCGACGGAGGACCTCGGCTTTCCGGGTTTGGAGACCGGTGTGATTTTCGCCGGCTTCCAACCAACGGAGAAGTAAAAAAACACCAACGAGTATCTGAAGACGTAGTACAACTGGAGCCAAACCTTGCCAGAGGCGGACTTGAGCATCTGTGCGGTTATTCGTCGCCGCCAGGAGCCTTTCTCACTTGCAGTCTCCCAATGGCATCTCCAATCTTTTTCAGGCAGATCTGGAAATTCACCAGAGGGGACGAGCAGGGGTTCTCATCCAACCGATGAATGAAATCCTCAGCCAGCGGGACATGGGGGGACGCGAGCCCAGCCACTCTCCCGTGGGCCTCGGCGAAGGCCTCCGCGAAGACCTCAGCCTTCTCGCTGTCAGAGCAAACGAGTCCACATCCTAAGTTTAGTCGTGGAATAGCAGTGACCTTGCATGTGAGCTGCTTATATCTCTACCAGAACGTGGGGTCTGCCTTGTTCAAGGACCTCAGGTGATCGCTCCAGGATGTCCTGCGCAGTCACCTGAGCCTACAGTCTATTTCAAAAGTGAGGGGTTTCGCGATGTGGCTGAAGTAGGAATGTCCCATCCGCTGCCAAGCCCGCCTGGCTCCTCACCTCTGCCTGATGTATTCAGAGAGTCGAGGATCGTGGGAGAAGTCCCTGGAGTTGGAGGGTGAGACGAAAGTGGAAGATCGCCGGAGGCCGTCCTTTAGGAAGGCATCTAGGTTCTGTATGCATTGATTGATGTCCTCCGGATCCGAGATGGTGTGCCTCAGTCGAAGACTCCCGGTAAATCCACTGTAGGCCTTCCAGTTCGTCTAGCGAATCCAGCCGGAGGGGGGGGGGGGTGCATAACGCTATGCGTCGTCCTAACAGTCACTGGCCTGTGGCGGGTATTGAAGTCGTTGGTGACCGCGCAATCAAGAGCCCTATGCCATTCGACTAGGAAGACGTCTAGCACCGAGTGATTACATCCGGGGCCACCACAGTAGGTGAAATCGTCCTGGTACACTATCCTGTAAGATCCACCAATGGAGTGCCGGTAGAGGGTATTTCCATTCCAGTTGTTTTTTGCAGTTGTTCCAGGAGTGGTGATGGGCGTTATAGTATATAGAGTGGTCAAGGTGTTTCTTGCGGGAATGTAGACAACCCCAACGAACAACGAGGGGTTGAATATCTTGATGAAAGCTGCTTCATAGGCAGGAGAGTGAGAGAATCAAATCGGAGCGAAGGCGATGGAGTTGTGTGTAAGGGGAGTGATCGCGAGTCAGGAGTCTCACTAGTCCCATCTTATACCAATTACAAAACACGCACACTGCGTCAGCTAGTTACCACAGGGTGGGGGAACTGCTCACTGCGGCGCTTTTGAATTTGCTCGCGAGGAATCGAGAGCGGTCTTGCCCATCCCAGCCTAGCTGTGCAGGCCAGACCTAACCCGAAACTGTAAGATCTTCGAGCTTAGCACACTGACACTATAATTATTTGCCAAGGTACAAATTCTACCAATTGGATCAGTAAAGCTGAAACGTGATGAGAGAAACGACGGTCGGAAAAGTATAGATGCTCTGACGGGTCAAGCAGGAGCATTAAAATTGACAAGTGACGTAAGGGCAATATTCGTATGTCCGTAAATAACCTTAAAAGGAAAACCAAGTTTAGCCACAAGTCTTCTGTTTTCGAGAATTTGGATATTTAGACACTGCATTAGCGGACTATAGTCGTGATCCACTCGAAGCATAGGTTGGCCTCTCTTATAAGCCACAAAGCCATCTATGCTAGATTCTCTCAAGCTGAGATTTATACTTGATTGTATGCGGGGACCATATAACAGACGCATGTTCCAGAATAGGACGTGTAAGGGAGTAGTATAAATATACTATTGTATGCTGGTTTCTGAAGTCCCTGCGATTCTTATAGAGAAAACCTATTGAATTTGAGGTTTTAGATACCGCATGCTGGATATGCATGTCAAAAGACATTGTGGAGGTCGATATAACACTAAGACCTCTTGTGGTAAATTTCGATGCTAGCTGGTCCCCACATAGCGAGTAGTAAAAAATAGAGAGGCTCCTGCCTCTGGAAGACCTTACAATTCCATTCCGTTGCTTCCGCACCACTTATTCAACTTGCAGACTCGTATGATCAGCCTCTGAGTTTATGATTTTAACCTTTAGGGGACCGGCAAAGTCCCTTATGGGACTTTGAGTAAGCACACTATTTAAAAATGATTCAAAGTACAAATACGTATGTGTATGTTAGTGTTCGACTGTGTTTGTATGTATGTTCGACTATAAATTCGTTGTGTTCAATGTGTGCGAATGTCGTACAGAATAATAGTTCCGTTTCCGCCACTAGGATGCTCCGACTCTCACAAGTGAATTGTAAAACCTAGAGTATGTAATGAGTAGTTTCTGGACATTCTTATCATTGCAGAATTTTGGCATATGCATTTCGAATACTATAATTTGAGTTGATGATATTGTCGCCATCTCTGAAACTAGAATTTGATGTTTTTACTATATCTGAGGTTATTATTCAATATTGTTGTTACCACCGAGACTATAATTGTATATTTTCGTTATCTCTTTCTCTTTCTCTAGCTCTCTTTTTCCCTTATAATAGGCTGAACAATACAAAAAAACATAAAAGGACCCAAAAAATACGACAAAATAAAATAATTCCTGCAACAACACAAAAAACCAAAACTAATAAATGAAAACATGGAAAAGGGGAAAAACAAAACAAGAAAAGGTGATACAGAAAGTGTATACGTCTACGTCGTTAGCTCTGGGTAACGCTAAAAGAAAGTTCTTTGAAGTTTGGTATGTGTTCATTCGTGTAGATTATTAAAATTGCCACGTAGGTCAAACATTTTTACAATCCTGCTACAGATTCGAAATTAGCAGTATCAACCTCCCCCCCCCCCGTAACATACTTTTGAAATAAGGAAATGCTAATAATTTTATTACCATCCGGGACGGGATGTTCTATAAAAATATATGCTTCCGCTCTTTAAAAAAAATTCACATACATTCACCTCTTTTCGGCCGCCTGAGTAGGTATAACCCATTAATGCTGACAGTTTTAAACATTAATAATTTGAAGAATGGGACTTCCGTTTCCGGTCGCGTGTGTGACAGGTGTGAGTGAAAGTAGCGGTTGAATGAGGTGAAGGAAAGACGTGTGAGGTGGTGAAGGAGGGCTGGAGAGTGTGGGTGAAAGGTAGTGGAGTAGCGAGTAAGGGGCGAGGTATAAAGGTAAAGGGCAGGCGATAGGCGGTGATATGGATGCAGGAGGGGTTAGGGAGTTTACAGGTTAGGTGGTGGGTTAGGCGGAAAAAGGCAGCAAGGAGCGTGAAGAGTGGATAGTGGTGTCGCCGTGCGGGAGAGGAGTGAAGTAGGAAGAAGAGCGAATAGGCGAGAAGTTTGAACGAGCGAAAGGCGAAAGGTAAAAGGAAAAAGGGTGGAGGGTGCGGGAAGAGTGGAGTGGGGATAGAGGATAGAAGGTTAATAGGACAGGGAAGGGTGGACAGGAGGGGAGAAGGGCAAAGTGCGGAAAGGAAGGAAAAGAAAGAGATGGAGGAGGGAAAGGGAAGGGGTACGAGTGAGGAAAGGAAAAGAAAAGACAGTGTGGGGAGCAGCATGGAGAGTTTGGACATGTACTGGGGGAAAAAACGAGAGAGAGTGGAGGAGGCAGAGGTGGGGGCGAGGGAAGGGAAGGGAATATTTAAGAGGAGCGGGAAGACAAGGAGGTCGCCGGAAGAAGCAGATAGGGGGGTGGAAAAGAGTTGGAGGAGGGGGAGGACTGGGGGTGGGGATGCTAAAGGAAATGATGTTGGAGATGAGGGGGATGAGGGAGGAAATGAAGAAGGACAGGGAGGAGAGGAAAGAGCTGAAGGAGGAAATAAGGAGAGAGAGAGAGAGGGAAGAAATGAAGAAGGAGAGAGAGGAAAGAAGAATGATGGCCGAAGAGTGGAGAGTCGAGAGAAGGAGGTGGGAGGAGGAGATGAGGGAGGAGAGGGGGAGGAGAGAAGGTTGGTGGAAAAGTTGGGGAAGTTGGAAGAAAGGGAGAGAAGGATGGAGGAGGCGATGGAGAATGTAGGGAGATGGGGAAAGGAAAAAACGGGGAGTGAGGGGAAGGGTGCGTTGGTGGATGGGGGAGAGGAGCAATGGAGACTGAGAGTGAGAAGGATAGAGGTGTTGCAGGATACGAAGGAGAAAGAGAGGAAAAGAAGTAATGTGGTGTTAAGGTGGATGGGGGGAGGGCAGTGACGCGAGAGAGGAAGTGGGGAGGCTATGGGAAAGAATGGGGTTGGGGTGAGGGGAATAAAGGGGGCGGTGAGATTGCGAAGAACGGGGAAAGAGGGGGTGGAATGGTGCTGGTGAGCCTGGAGGGGGGAGAGGAAAAGAGGAAAGTGATGGAGGCAAAGTGTAAGTTGAGAGGATGAAGGGAGAGGGTGGAGGATTCACCTCATGGAGGAGGAAAGGAGGGCGAAATGAAAAATAGAAACACAGGCGCAATTGGAGAAGGAGAGCGGACGGAAGGTGCAGGTGGGATACATGAAGATGTGGGTGAATGGAAAGGTAAAAAGGTGGGACGAAATAAGAGAGAAATGGTGTGAGGAGCAGGGAAACGAATGAAATGGGGAGGGGGAATGGGAGTAGCAGAGAAGAGGGGGAATGGAAAGGAAGGAGGAGTTGGAGGGTGGCTTTTTGGAACGTGGCTGGAGTGAGGAGGAAGGACGAAGAGTTCTGGAGGGGACTAATGGAGTGAGATGTTATGGTGCTGTGCGAGACCTGGGTGGAGGAGAAAGAGTGTGAATTCGTGGAAAGGAGGCTGCCTAGGGGGTATGTGTGGGAGAAGCAATGGGCCAGGAGGGAAAGCAAGAAGGGGAGAGCGATGGGGGGAATGATAATGGGGATGAGAACGGGGTTGGAAGTGGGAGAGGGGAAGGAAGGGGATTATGGCGAAGAAAGTGGGGGAGGGTGGTGGAAGATAGTTGGTGTTTATGTGAATGGGGATCTGAAAGAGTAGTTAGAGGAGCTGGGAGAGTGGATGGAAGACAGGGAGGGGGGTAAGGGCGGTAGTAGGTGGGAATTTCAATGCGCGTACGGAGGAGGAAGGGGGAGAGGTGTGGGAAGGCGAGGAGGAGGAAGGGAGGGTGGAGAGGAGTAGGAGATCCAAAGATAAGGAGGTGAACGGGGAAGACAGGAGAGTGTGCAGATACTTAGAGGAAAAAGGATGGGGAATATTGAATGGAAATATAGAGGGGGCGAAGAGGGGAGTGGACTTTCACAGGGAGCGGGGGAATACGGTGATAGATTATGTGTTATTGAACCAGGATACGAGGGAGAAGGTGGAAAGGATGGAGATAGGGGAAAGGATAGAATCTGATCACCACCCGGTGGTGGTGGGGCTGAGAGGGGTGGGGAGTGGGTGGGGGAGGGGGGAAAAGAGGAGGAGAAAGGGAGGCAGAGGAGGAGAATGGGAGGCAGAGGAAACTGGACGGAGGAGGGAAGGATGGAGTTTTTAAGGAAATTTGGTAAAAGGGAGAGGAGAGTGGAGGAGGAATGGAGTGAGCTGCGGGAAAGGATAAAGAGCGCCATAGGTAAGATGGGGGAAAGGGGGAGAAAGAAAAGAGGGGAGGGTGGTGGAATGGAAAGTGTAGGGAGTAGAAGAGGAAAGTGAGTAGGGTAGCTGAGGAAGTGGAGGAGGGAAGGAGGGGATCGGAGGGAATATAAGGAGAGAAAGAGGGAGTATGGGGGGCTGTGTGAGGAAAAAAGAAAGAAGGAGGTGGAGAGGTGGATGTAGGAGGTGGAAAGTGTAAGAACGGAGGGGCAAGTGTGGAAGGTAGTAAATAGGGGGACGAAAAGGAGGGGGAGGGTTAACGAAGGGATAGGAATGGGAGAATGGGACGGATACTTCAGAAGGCTGCTAGGTGGTGTGGAATGGAGAGTGAGAAAGGGTGGAGAGATGAGGAGGAGTGAGGACGGAGAGGCAGAAATAGGGAAGGAGGAGATGGGAAGCATCATATGGAACTTAAGGGGGGAGATTACTGTAAAAAATTTGAAAAATTGATTTTTTCTTTTTTACATTTTCTAAAAGACGCATGTTTCCAGAATGCTGTCTCCAAATTTTATGAAGAAATTCGCAAAATTGACGGAGATATGTTGTTTTCCGTGAAGCGGTGTCAAACGCGCGACTGAGCCGCGCGGAACATTGAACGCGTTTTCCTCAGAATGACATTCTTCAACCGCGTTGACACTCTACAGAGAAAACTATACGTCCAATTGACACGAGCAAGGGCATTTATTGTACGGCAAACCCGTCTCTATTACCTGACGATCAGTTTTTTTTAATTAACGACCTCCTTATATTTTTTTTATCAACATTTCCCTAACTTTGTACCCCGAAAACGTGATTTTTTTTCAGTGGTCCGCCATTTTGTAATTCCTTGCGATTTTTTTATCGTCACGTATTAGAGGTAGGCTTCTAGTTTCTAAATATTATTGTCTTTTTGAATTCGGATTAACCATATGGCCAGGGCACTGTCAACGCGACAATTTTTTTTGCCGCAGCGCACATTTTGACGAAGAGTATACAGGAAACAGATTTATGAATTTGATGGAAAAAATTATTCTTTTTTTACCCTTAAATATGTAGGGGAGACCGGGGCAAAGCGGCCACTTTTTTTTCATTGATAAATTTAACAATAAAAAATTAATTTTTCAATTATGTGAATTATACTATCCGAAAGAGTAATCCCTATAGTACATAAATGCTGCAACAAATTTTCATTAATCTCCTTTTCTAAAGTCATTCCAGAGAATTTGTAATATAATGTAAAATCGTCGTTTCGAAATATGCCGGGGTAAATCGGCCACTCCTTCAGGGCAAAACGGCCCCCTTTTATTCGGACTGGTTGTTGATTAATTTTCAGTCATAAATGAAAATGAGTCGTTTATTTCTCAATTACAAATTACAATAGAGTCAAAAAACTGTTCGAAAAGTTGAGAAGTTCACGTTTTTAACGCACACATACTGCGGTTTAAATCTTGTTGCATTTTTCAGTTTCCGAGGTTCAGTTTCTCCAGTTGCTTCTTTTGGCTCCTGCGTTTACGCAATGTACGTCCAGTTGAATACCCTGTCTTCGTTAAAGGCTGAGATTCCAATTCTACATTGGTGGTCGTAACAGCTTTTCTTGGACGGCCTCTTTTCTTTGGAGTCGAATTCAAAGTAGCAGATTTTCCCAATCCTCTCACCCGTGGAGTAGTTTGTGCTATTTTTTTTTGTTTCGACGCGGCTTGCTCCGTCGCTAATTGTTTCATTTCTGGTGAATCCGTTACTATTGCAGTTTTTCGACGTTTTCGCCCTCTGCGCGTTTGCTTCCTTGGTCCCGCTTTTGGCAATGGTCGTATACTTTCAAGCGTAGAGTTTAAAACTTCAAGGTTTTCGAGCTCAATGGATGCTCTACTGCGTCTGCTCTCATCGTTCGAAACTGTAGAAATGTTGCCCTCGTCCTCAAAACGTGATGACGAGGAAGCAACTGACTCGTTCCCTCTCTCAACCGTTTCGGAATCTGCAAGTGACGGTAGCAGACTCTCATCATTTTCATCGGGCGCAAGCTCAAGAGTGTTTGGGTCCTCTCTATCTGTTACGCTACTTGGTAAAAATTCAAAGTCTTGAAAGATGTCTGGATTGAAAGGAGCGATCCCAGTGCATTCGAAGCCAGAAATTATGTTTTGACTTGTAGCGGCCAGCGGCAATGCTTTCGTCACGATGCTGGGAATGTCGTAAATGGTCATGGCTTTTCCCGGATTTGCTGTCATCCAGCTATCGCAGTGTGAATTCATCGCTCTCTTAAAGGGACCAAAAACAGTTCGATCGAGCGGCTGGAGTTTGTGCGAAGAATGTGGTGGCATTGTTAGCACTACTATGCCGTTCTTTTTGCAGAAATCTAGTGCATCAATCGACAAATGAGATTCATGGTTGTCGAGAATGAGTAATATCGGATTTTCCACAGATGCACACACGTGCTGTTGAAAGAAATGAAGAAATTGAAGAAAATGTAGCGCATTCATCCAGCCGCTAGGGTTAGCTGTGCCTTCACAGCTTGGTGGTCCACCATTCAGGAAATAATCCTTGAATTTTTTCCGGGGGAAGATGAAAAAGGGTGGTAATGCACGTCCTTCTGCTGACACTGCCAAGGCCATGGTGACAAGAGTACCCCGCTCACCTGAGGTTACGCGCCCAACTTGCTTCACCCCGCGCCGCGCAATGACTCTGTCAGGTCTGTGGACGGTAGTTACCCCTGTTTCGTCCATGTTCCATATTTTGAATGGCCCTAAGCGATGTCGATCCAAAACAGTCTTCAAATTCTCAAAAAATACTGATACGTTTGCTCGATTAAAACTAGTCGCCCGGGCCAAACTAGTTGGTTCGGGTTTTCTGATCGATAAATTTGGATGTCTTTTCAAAAAATACTTCAGCCACTCTTCTCCGGCCATATTCACTGCTTCCCATGACGGCGGTACATTCAGTTGTAATTTCCGAGAAAAGTCGTAAGCCAAACAGCGAAACTCCTTAGCTGAAAGTCCGAAGTACATGTCATTACAATGTGTCAAGTACTTTTCCAAGGTAACTTCTTGTGCCGTGTTGAAGATCGTATTCCGTCCTTTATGTTGTCCAATAACTTCGTTTTTCTCGATTTGTTCATCAGTAGTCCCTTTTAGCCACTGTCGCAACGTTGTTCTCGGTACATCGAACATTTTTGACGCAGTCGAAATTTTCATACTGCTCTTTTTCACAGCCGAAACTGCTGATTTGATCTTATCGATGTCGATTGGAGGTTTCTTGCGATTGTAATTACGGACCATGTTGTTGAAAAATGTAGACGATATTTATTTCTCCTCGTAACTATTCAAGCTACAATCGCTTCAATCAATATTTAAATGCACGGATATATGTAACTTTATGTTTCCAAAGATCGAACTGCACTGCGTAGCCGTGCTTCCGTCCAGGCCACACAACTCCTCTCCTCGTCTCGAAACCGTCAACTGTTTTCCATTGTTGAGCGTCGGATCCACTGATGGCGCTGCATCGAAGAATATTTTTACCACAAAAGTTAATAAAACTACTTATTTACTATGGTTCGGCATCATCAGTGAGTGGCCGATTTGCCCCAGACGTAAACTCTAACTTCAATCACTTAAACACAAAAGAGATTTTCCAAAATAACTCAAACTATCATCGGAATCGTAATCGGTACCGCTACTTTAATCAGTAAATACTCACCTCAAACTTCAGAACACCAATATTACAGAATAAAGACAAATTTTCCACAAGTCGCGAAATTTTTTTATCACTGCCGAAAATGTATTTTGCCTTCTACAAAGTGCAACATAATCTCAAATGCTATCAAGTTCCGTTGGTACTGTAGACAGATAGAGAGACGTTTACAAAAGAAAACACGAGTTTTTATTTTAACTTCCACTGGGTAAAACTTCCTGTGGCCGATTTACCCCAGTGGCCGATTTGCCCCGGTCTCCCCTACATATTAACTATACTAAGCAATAAATTGATTTGCTTGCACTGTTTGGTTGAAATTAATTCCCGAAAACACCCTTACTTTTCGGACCATTAAAACTCTGAAAAATCGACTGTTTCTTTTTTACATTTTCTGAAAGCCGTGCGATTCAAGAATGCTATCTCCAAATTTTATGAAGAAATTCGCAAAATTGACGGAGATATGGTATTTTTCGTGAAGAGGTGTCAAACGCGCGACTGTGCCGCGCAGAACATTGAACACGTTTTCCTCAGAATGACATTTTTCAAAAGCGTTGACAGTCTACAGAGAAAACTATACGTTCAATTGGTATGAACAAGGACATTTATTGTAGGGAAAACCCGTCGCTATTACGTGCCGATCAGTTTTTTTTCAATTTTCGACCTGCTTCTATTTTTTTTATCAACATTTCCCCAATTTTGTACCCCGAAAACATGATTTGTTATTTTTTGCAATTTTGACTTTTTCGATCGTCACGTAATAGAGGGAGGCCTCTAGTTTCTAAATATTGTTGTCTTTTTTAATTCGGATTAACCATATGGCCTGGGCACTGTCAACGCGACTAGCATGTTTTTGCCGCATCGCAAATTTTGACGAAGAGTATACAAGAAACGGATTTATGAATTTGATTGAAAAAAAATTTTCTTACCCTTCGATATGTACACTATTAACTATGCTAAGCAATACATTGATTTACTTGCGTTGTTTGGTTGAAATAAGTTCCCGAAAACACCCTTACATTTCGGAACGTTACAGTGGTCTCCCCCTTAAAGGATGGGAAGGCGGGAGGGTGGGATGGGATACCAAATGAGGTATGGAAGTATAGAGGCGCAGAAGTAGAAGAATGACTATGGGGGGTCTGCAATAGGGTGTGGAGGGGAGAAGGGTGGCCGAAAGGATGGAGGGAGGGGGTGGTGGTCCCGGTACTGAAGAAGGGAGGAGGAGGGAAGGTGGACGATTACAGGTGGATAACCTTAACGCAGACAGCGTACAAGGTGTATGCGTCTGTGTTAGCCGAGAGGCTGAGGGTAGAGATGGAGGAGAGTTGCCGCTGTTGCGGCTGTTGGAGGACTGTTGCCGCCGAGTCAAACGGGGTTTAGGAGGGGGTGGGGTGTATAGACAATATTTATGTATTAAATTATTTGATTAATAGGCAGCTGGGGTGAAAGGGACAAGATATGGTGGTGGTGTTTATAGATTTGAAGGCCCCGTTTGACTCGGTGGACACGGGGGTATCAATGAGGACAATGAGGGGGAGGGGTGTTTGCGGGAACAGCTGGTGGTGAGATGCGAGGAGGTGTTAAAGGAAACAATATGTAAGGTGCGGGTGGGGAATGAGGAGGGGGAGAGGTTCTGATACCCGTTCGATGTACGTTCAATACCCGTTCGACATACGTTCAATACACGTTCAAAGCCGTTCAATACCCGTTCGATGCATGATCAAGTGATATGGTTTAGTGAAATTATGAGACCAAAGAATGAAAGGATGATCTGTGAAGAATTCGAAGCAGATTAGTGCAAGGAGGAAGGGGATTGTCAGTGAAGAAGAAGGTGAAGAACGAAGGCATCCTACTTTGCAACGTATGCAACTTTAGGCATGGGTCCTCATGTGATAAATCCCGTTATTGTGGATAGAATAAAGAAGCTTGGTGATACTCGGTTGGTATAATTTCGGGTTTCACTAAATCGTTTTTGTAAGTATTCTAATTTGTTTGCTAACTTTATTTAATTCTACGGGGTGTTCGATTATCCTTTTAAGCTTGAAATTTGTGTTTTCATACGAATTTACAGTAGTCTGTGGAAGTGTGATTTCATCTGATGACAAAAAATTGTGGTTAGGTAAGTAGTACCATGTTCTTTCTATTCCGCATTGTTTTCTAGTTGTACATGATAATTATCACATCATTCGTGTCAAAGACACCTCTGCGATCAAACATGCAACCATTATCGAAATCCAAAAGTAAAGAAAACCATGGTCCCAAGAAGCCGCAACTTGTTGAGGAATTGCATGCTCCAGCTCGAAGACATTTCCCACGGAGGCGCGTCATAGTGCATGGATACGACGATCTATGGCAAGCTGACGTTGTAGAAATGCGTCCATACTCGCGATTCAACCAAGGTCACCACTACATACTCACCATCATCGATGTGCTCAGCAAGTATGCATGGGCGGTGCCGCTCAAGACTAAAAGTGGCGCTGAGGTGACCAAAGCGTTTGCAAAGATATTTAGAGATCGATATCCGAAAAATTTGCAAACAGATCAAGGAAAAGAATTTTACAACGCCGATGTGCAGAAACTCTTGACAAAGCATGGCATTAATCATTATTCGACGTATTCGGTGATGAAGGCCTCCGTCGTAGAACGTTTCAATCGGACTTTGAAGCACAATATGTGGAAAATGTTGAAATCGCTCATTCGTGACAAGAAGCGAGCGCACAAAGCTTACAAAACCTCAAACTCTCGAAGTGACTACTTGTTCTTCTCTAGTATTAGATCGCAGTGTAAATTACTAACCATGTCAGATTACCGGGCGTATGTCAAAACTACTGAATCTTCGTTACATGATAATGTAAGGAGTTTCTGGAGCTTTGTGAATGCCAAACGTGGTAACCAGGTTTTTCCTGCTTCTATGTGCAATGACAGTTCAACTGCTTCGTCGAGTTTGGCAATCGCAGATCACTTTGCAACTTACTTTGGATCAGTTTATACTACTCCTAGTGTGCAGTCATCGGCCTTAGACATGGACCATACCTCCGAAAAGAATCTTATTCTGAATAAACTCTCTATTTCTATTGGTGATATTTTCACTAAGCTCAGTGGTCTTGATATGAAAAAGGGCCCGGGTGCTGATGGCATTCCCCCTCTGTTCCTTAAACAGTGCAGCTTTATTCTGGCAAGACCTCTTTGGAATATTTTCAATGCCTCACTTACTACCGGTACTTTTCCTAAGAGATGGAAGTCTGGTCTCGTAACTCCAGTTTATAAGGTTGGTGACCGTGCTAAGGTACGTAATTATCGTCCTATCAGCAAACTATCTATATTGCCCAAGGTATTTGAGGAGATAGTCACCGATATGCTGTCCTCTCAGTTATCCAATGTCATTTGTCCTGAACAGCATGGTTTTGTCCCGAATCGTTCCACATCCACTAATCTGGCGGTGTATCATAGTTTTGTATCCAGAGCCCTTGACGAGGGCCAACAGGTAGACACGGTATATACAGATTTTCGGAAGGCTTTTGTTACCGTTGACCACTCGGTGTTGCTTCGTAAACTCTCTTTATGGGGGTTTGGAGGGTCCCTTCTATCCTGGATAGAAAGCTATCTAACAGGGCGTGAGCAGTTTGTCAAGGTATCGAATTGTCTTTCATCTCCGATTAGTGTTACCTCTGGCGTTCCTCAGGGGTCGCATCTGGGGCCCTTATTATTTAATATATTTATAGATGATATCGCTGATATTCTTTCAAACACCAATTTTCTCTTGTATGCTGATGACTTGAAAATGTTTAGAATAATTAACTGTATCGATGATGCTCGCAGTATGCAGGAGGACTTGGTTAGACTGGAGCAATGGTGTGTGACTAATGGGATGCAGCTGCACATGGATAAGTGTGTTGTTCTTAGTGCCTCTCGCTCTTGGTCGTGTGTCAATTACTCCTACTATTTATAGGGTGTTGTGCTTAGGGAAGTTCATGAGGTCATTGACCTTGGTGTCTTCATAACACTCTGTTTCGATTTCAGACCTCATTATATGCGCTCTATTAACAAGGCCATGAAAACAGTGGGTTTTATCTCCAGGTTTGCGAGGCATTTTAGGAAAATTGAAACCCTGAAGTTGTTATACGTGGCCTTGGTCAGGCCTCATGTTGAATATGCTTCGATTATTTGGAGCCCTAGGCATGCGAAACATATAAAAGCAATTGAAAGTGTGCAGCATAGATTTTTGAGATTTGCCTTATGTACTCAGGGTAATCCTATGGATAGAACAGACCATGATTATCGCCATGTACTTTCATCCCTTAAGTTAGCCACTCTGGAGGATCGTAGGCATATTGCGGATGCGATGTTTCTCTATAAGATTATTAATGGCTTCATAAGCAGTCCTTATTTGTTGTCCTTAGTTAAGTTCAATGCGCCAGGGAGGGGCTTGCGGTCAAGGCCCATTTTTGTCTCTAGTCTGCCGAAGTATCGGTATTATGCGTGTGACCCTATTAATAGGGCGATGACTATTGTGAACCAACATTTTAGCAGTACGGACCCCTTCCTGTGCTCCCTTGAATCGTTCAGGATGTTACTTCACAGGACTGTTTATAACCAGAATGGTGTAACGTAGTTTATCTGTTTTGTGAGATTATTACGATTATTATGCTTACTATGTATTAATTGTTGCTAAGTTTTGTGCTCAGACTCTTAGTATATTTCACTAGTTTTTTCTTTTTTATTCTTTCTTGTATACCATGGGATTTCCCGTATGATAAATAAATAAATAAATAAGTAAATAAATAAATGAATGAACGAACGAACGAACGAACGAA
Organism: Andrena hattorfiana; assembly: GCA_944738655.2. Classification (NCBI taxonomy): domain Eukaryota; kingdom Metazoa; phylum Arthropoda; class Insecta; order Hymenoptera; family Andrenidae; genus Andrena; species Andrena hattorfiana. Next base: position 14,189,534 of record OX122895.1, read on the forward strand.
CGAACGAACGGACGGACGGACGGACGGACGGACGGACGGACGGACGGACGGACGGACGAACGAACGAACGAACGAACGAACGAACGAACGAACGAACGAACGAACGAACGAACGAATGAATGAATAAATAAATAAATAAAATGTTTACGCTCAATGGAACATACAGATGGATCGATGCACTACCAAGTCTACTTGCAGAGTATAACACACGAAAACTCTTGTCAAAGCATGACATTAATCATTATTGGACGTATTCGGTGATGAAGGCCTCCGTCGTAGAACGATTCAATCGAACTTTGAAGAACAATATGTGGAATATGTTTACGCTCTATGGAACCTACAGATGGATCGATTCGCTATCGCGTCTTCTCGCAGAGTATAACGCGCGAAAACATAGAGCCATCAGAATGCGTCCTTGCGATGTTACCCCTGCGATCGCCGATAAGCTGCTAGCCACGTATATAGCAACATAAAGATCGCTGCTCCAGCGAGATTCAAGCTGGGCGAGTTTGTGCGCGTGAGCAAATTTAAAACCATATTCGATAAAGGCTATACGCCGAATTGGACAACGGAGATGTTTAAGATAGCCAAAGTACAAGCAACTAATCCCGCGACGTATCTGCTGGTCGATTCCTGTGGAAAACCTGTTGCCGGAGGATTCTATGAACACGAGCTGCAACGCGTCACCGATCCTGATGTACAGTATTGTCTCCGTATGTGCTCGCTAGTCGGACCGGCGTTGAACTCCTATCGTGAACAGATCCCTAATTCCGAGTGTTCGTTTCTCGCTCCTTTCTGGCCGAAGGGGGGAGTGAGATGGAACGCTTTGCGTGCGCGGCGAGCGTGCGCGACGGGTGCGAGCACTCAGATGGAATCGTGACTGCTCGACGCATGCGCGCCACGGTCAGATAGCCAGGCACGGCACGAGTCTTTTTTGCGCCCTAGGCGAGCTTGCCAAATTACGCCTTTTATTATAATACATTTATTTGAAATTATTGATAAGCTTACTCTGAATTTGTATTCGTAGTTTAATCCACTTATAGTACAACTTGTAATATTTAATTTTAAAGTTTATTTTCCACAATACCAGTAATGAAAATATCATTTTGCACCTCTTGTCGACTTTCCGCCCTAGGCAGTCGCCTAATTTTGCAGTGTAAAGTCATAAATAATCTCAAATAATTGTATTATAATAAAGGGCGCAATTTGACAAGTTCGCTTAGGGCGCAAAAAAGGCTTGAGCCGGGCCTGCGTCACGATTTTGCGATGAGGTTCCCGTGCTCACCTAAGTGCTTGCGACCATCGCGCACGCTCGTCGCGCACGCAAATGACGGAGTGTCACGGTGCCCGAAAGACAGAGGGAGACAAAACATCAACGCGTCGTCTGTCTCGTACCGTCCTCGCTCGCTTTCAGTGGCTTTCGTTCCATCTCGCTCTTGCCTTCGCCGGACAAGAGTGAGACAGAAGTGGTGGGAGTAGCGACGAACACCTATCGTGTACACCAAACCGAGCACATACGGAGACAATACTGTATATCTAGTGTAAAAAGTGTTGCATGGAAAGGGGGATAAGGTATACGTCAAGTGGCTGGGGTTTGATAACTCACACAATTCTTGGATAAATAAAAATAATGTATTGTAAAATTAATAATACATGGCTCAATAAATACAATGATACATATACATATACATGAGGGACCAATTTTATTTTTAAACATTATTTCAACCATTTATAATCCAGTTAATATATACAATGATACATATGCAATAATTCCACTATTTATAATAATTGCCATACATTTGCGAAGAATATTATAATACACAATAAATACAATAGTTTCTATTTTACATCGATATTTTTTTTACAACGGAATTTTATAACGGTATTTGATAATGTCCCCAGGGCAGAGTGTCGGTCGAATCGGGTACGATATGCCGCTTGTCGTCGTACGGACTTAGAGCGATTTTGGATTCCGAAATGGTGTACACTTTGTGCAATTTAGACCGCATGCATGATTGTCTGCGAACCATTTCGATCTCCCTGTGCAAACACTGCGCGTAGTCGTCGAAGGTTATCGTTCTGGCTATGACGTTGGTCTTGACGCCTTTCGCCTTTTTCGTATCTTTTTTGCCGTCTACGCGAAGTGCATACATTTTCGCTCTAAGACCTACGAATTCGGTCATTATCGCACCATTATTTTCGTCCTTCATCAGCCCTGGAACCTTCTTATTTACGCGCGGCATATTATATGGATCGTCAGTAGTATAATCACTTGTGGCGAATCTATCGATATTGTGTTTCATGGTCTCGTAGATATCTTCGCATCGAATGTGATAAATGAGACGGTCTGTGTCGGTGTATAGAATTTTACAATTTGGTCCGTGCTTGGGCGACATGTACTCGTGGTGAAATTCATACAAACAAATTTGTTATATGTCCAGAATGCACATACCCACGTATATCGGTTTTTTGAATTTTACCTCGAGTTTTCGCAATTCAACAGCTATTAAATTTTCCGAAAAAAAACACTTCTGCTGTGGAATTTCGGTTTCGCGGTCATTGCCTCCGCGCCATATCGCCCTTCCCAATGTGTCAAAAGTTTTACATCCACATGATTTCGTACATTTTCCATAGTTTTACCGAATACCGCGTTGTTCATCAATTTGTACAAATTTTTTTCAAAGTCGTTTGTCGCGCTTGTTCTAAACCGTGTATTGAGTTCGATGCAATCGCGGAGCCAGGGGGATTGAGTGAATTGAAGCACGCGATGTATCTTTGTAATATGAAGACCATGACGCGTGCACTGCTGCAGGTTGCGATAATGTATAACGTAATGCTGCTTATCGTATACCGTCGCGAGTAACTTGTCCTGTCTGCTGCCCGGTGGTTTGGCACGCGTCGGGCAGAACGGTGGATCGGCATGAGCGTAGTGCAGACTTTGTGGATATTCCAGATCTACCTCGAGAATGTATCCCGTGGGCGAATCGACATCGATTGAAGACACGTCAAAATTTGCAACATCTTCGACCCATTGAAATTTGGCGTATGGCAGGGGCTGACACATTGTCCATCCATACAAATTGTTCACGTCAAAGTACATCAAGTACGATGCCTGTTCCGATGCGTCGTAAGATGGCATGTACTTGTTATTGGCATGTGCGTATCTTCCGGAACATTGACTTAAACCGCCGCGTATACCGCGTTCGATAAACATAACCATATCGATGTCGGTGAGCAATTCGAACGCAATTTTGGTATGTTTTAGCATGGCATCCCACGTGAAACCGTGTAGAGTATAATAATGTGCTGAATCTAGTCCGTAACTCTTGATACAACTTTCGCGAAAATTTTCAAAAATATCTGCCAATAACAAGACATCTGTTTTCAAATACAAGTCGCTGTATTCGCCCAAGGTTCTAATGTCGAAACGCTGCCAGACAGTCTCCGCGTGCGCGTAATCGCTCTCGGATACAGTTTCCCCCGTTAACGAACTGTAGAATGACTCGCGCGGCGGTAAGCATGGGTCCTGCAGCTTGTTCGCGCAATCAAGGTATTCATACGGAAAGACACCCTTTCGCGTCAATAAATTGAAATCCTCGGCGGATAATGTTTCAAATTTGGATCGTAAAATTTTTAATTGATCTACACTAAGAAAAGATGCTAATTTGTCGATACTGTTATTTAGAAATTTGTACGAATCGATGAATCGCAATTTAATATAATTTCGCGAGTCTGGTTCAGCCGTATCTTCGATATTTTTTGTGAAAGAAATATACTTTTCTTTAGTTATGGGTAATACGTCAACGCTGCCTTCGAAAGCGGTAGCTATTTCCTCGACATTGAAATGTGAATCGTAGCCGGATAAATTATGGAAAACTATGGGGATGTAAAACGCATTTTTATAATTTAAATTGCACTCCGAATTTGCTGGGCCTCTAAACCGTCCGGATAGATGGCAATGATCGTGGACTCGTACATCGTCAGCCTTAAATGGCTCTTCGCAAATATGACAGTGTGTTGCATCGCGAAATGCCGTCCACTGTTCGGTGGTTAAATCGAGCATGGGAACATTACTGGCCAGGATGGGTTTAGTAAAATTCGCAAAATTTTTTAGTTCATCGACTAACCATGGAACACAATCCGCGTCGCGACGACATCGATACGTCGATAGCGATGTATCGTACGAGCAATGCATATAATATGCTATGCTATGCACATTGTGGTGTAGATACATATGTAATTTATTATCATCCATTCGGTGGTTGTCCTCTGTTTTTTCAATGATGCACTCGAGGTCTGCATATACCACGAAGGGGAGCCGCTCCTTCCTGCAGTGGTTGCCGAAACTGAGCAAATTGTTGCCTTCGCTGGGCAGTAGGATGGCACAGTCGTTCATCTTCCCGCAGTCCAGCGAATGAAGCTCCAACTTCGCGGCAGATCCGAAGTAGTGCATGCATCTGTAAACCCCAAAAATGTATTATTTAATTTGTTTCGCGAGACAATTCAACATTTCATAAGTTTATATACGTACCGATCACAGATAAATTTCTTTGTCTTGTGTCTGCTCAGCTGCGTGCTCACCAGCCGGGACAAGTTCTTGATCAGCACAAAGTGCCCTACATCACCATGCTCGTGATTCAGTGTGTAGAGCAAGTTTACATGCCGACCCCTCTTTTGGCTGGTGAGACGCAGCGGAAAGACTGTTGGTCCCTTCGTCTTCTCCGCCTCGAAGCTGTATACGTTGACGGAGATTTCGTTCTGTTGTTCAAACTTCCCAATTTGCACCAGGGACATTGGAAACTCAATGCCCTGGAGATTTAGCACGGAAGTATAGGCGGGGTACGAACTTGAGCAGTCAACGTGTCGTTCGGCAGGATGTAGCGCGGCGACCACTGCCCATGCGAAACACGCATTGTCCGGGGATTGCACGCTAATCGTTGCTCTCTTCAGCGATATTTCCCGCGGCAACTTCTGGTGACATCCCGCGCGCAGCGGATTATATTTGTTGACACTGACGGATAGGTTGAGAATTCTCGCCAATGCGAGGAATTCTTCACGCGAAATCAATCGTTCAGATTGATCCAACAATTGGCGTTCTCCTTGCGCGAATTTTTCCATGGTCGTAAATGGAAAGTAAATGTAATATCTTTTTTCAGTCAACACGTTGCAACGATTTGAGGCTTTGTGCAGTTCGGAGCGCGCTTTTAAGACTGATACCGCGATTTGCTATCTCTGTATAACTCTTTTGGTGTACCCCCTCCCTCGGGTGCATTGTATGCAAAAAACGACGATCCGTCCCAACATGGTTCTATGCAGTTTCTGCTGATATTGCATAATTCTTTCTATGATTCACGCGTATGACGAATTAGCGCGCAAGATCATACGACACAGTTTCTGCTGACACCGCATAATTCTAAGATTCGGCGCTTCCCAAGGTATTATATTACATTCAACACGTGTCGAGACTTTTATCCTTGAGGATGGGGATTAAATTACATGCAATCGTGTGATATGCTGCGACGTTAAGATTGAAACACATTAGGAAAAATTGGTAGCTTTAGAATAAATGCGGAGGTGGGGGAAGCAATTGCACCTCTATTTAAGCCGGCTCCAGGACGCTATTTCATCAATCGCTCAGTAGCCTCAATCTCTTTCGACGGAACAAATAGTGCTCTGAAAAAAATGTGCAGTACCAGTGCCGAAGGAAACGCCGAAGGCATGAATTATTTCGTTCCAATCATGCGGGATGATGGCATAGCTCCATGGCATACATGGAATGTGCTATTCGAAAACCATACATCCATCGAAGAACGTGCAAAATTGCCTGAACCAGACTCGATGCGGATTGATGATATAATGGTGGAATTTCTTCGGATCTTTGATTCACCAATTGTAAAGATGACACGAGCTGATAACTCACTGTATTTCAAAATGATTACAGTATAATTTTTTTGTAGTCTTGAACCATGCATAAACTATGTGTATCTGCGGCTGTATCAAACTGCGGAAGATGTGAGGATAAAATTTGAAACTTTTACTAACGTGTTACAACAGAGCGATGTTGCCTGCGAAACATTAGATACGCGTCGTGCTGCTGAAATAATACGTGATAGCGAATATTACGACGAGGATTATCTTGTAGATTGCGAACTGTTAGCATGTGCTATCAATGATATTCTAACTGATGCTCGTAGGAAAAAAAATGTTAAATTGTATTTTTTTTTAATTTTATATTCTTTTCTATGTAACAATATATTATCATTTTAAACCATATATTATTTTCCAATTTTATTTACCCGCCATCCTCCTTCTCTCCTCGCCACCTAATTTTAAGATTCAGCCCTTCATCATATTTCGTTCGCGCCTTCTTCGCGCCACCACATAACGTCATCCTGTACGGCTGCTCCAGAGGATTCGAATTACACACGATCGCGCGATACGCTGCGACGTTAAATCGGAACGCTTTAGAATACTGTTAGCTTTAGAATGCTTGCTGTATATCTGTTTGAAAAAAATATTTCTACATAATGGTTCGGTAGATCGCTGATTTAAAAATTATTATGCGTTGGGGGAAAATTTCTGTTGCATATCGGTTTGGAAAAAATTTTTCAGGGTCGGGTAGGGTCTGAAAAAGTTTTCGGGGTTCATTCCCTCCCTCTGAAAATTTTCCGAGGGTGGGCCAGGTCTGGAGAGGTCTCCGCGGCGGCTCGGCCCGGACTGATCCCCTCCATGATTATGGTTTCCCCACTCCGCGGCTTGTGCGCGCGCAACCGTTCTTCCACTCCCCGCAGGCCCCGCGCCCTTGTTTCTCTCCGCCGCGCTCCCCTCAGAGGACCTGGTCTAGAATTCCCTTAGCCTTACTACTTTGAAAGCTATTCGTTATCAATTATAAAGAAGTTTGACAATTTTCTTTATTTCATTGGGAATTACTTTCTTAATACAATATGAACTGTAATTTTTAGATGACGGTGTTAATTCGTAACGTAAGAGAATGCTCTTCATTCTAGACAAAAACGGAGAGGAAATATTAAACAGGTTCGTCAGGGTATCTCTAAGAAGGAAGCAGTTTTTTCTGGTGAAAAATGTTACCTTTAAAGTTTCCAACTTTAAGTGTTCGTCCCAATTACAATTATTATTAAATTTTATTAATATTTTCAATTTCGGGACTGGTGGACATTTAGGAAGTAGTATACATTCAATAGATTTCAATAGGAAAAAGTTTATTTTTGGGCCGAATGTCCCCTACAAAACCCTCTTCCGATCACTGTGCGGTAAAGACCCTTTTGGGGCTCTGTTCATGTCCTCTAATTTTGCACAACATATACGTTATATCGTAAGGGTTTATTAACGGATTTTTAAAATTCAAAATGGCGGATACGATACCAACGTGACGGCTGGGCATTCTAGAAAAGTACAAAGAAAACAGACGGAAATAAAATGAAATAGATGGTTGCTTCTTCCTGTTTTAAAAAACTTTTTCTTTCTGAATCCATCGTATTGGTTGTGCCTTCATAATTAGATATATCTTGTCATTCTTTTCGTCTTTTGCTAAACAATCGTTCATATTTTGCGGAGCTTGTACTGCATAATGTATTAATTATGAATTTTAATACTGTACAATGGTCATAGGTTCTGTTACATCAGAATATTTCATCACTTTTAATCACTTTTTTTAAATAGGTATAAATGCGTATAAAGGCCTATTTGAATTAATTAGAAGAGATGATTTCGGCGCATTGGTTCGGTCTATTGACAATTTAAATCAAGCTATTTTGCAATTTTTGAAAAATTTTAATCAAATTCCAACGTTTCGGTCCATGATTATGACCATTATCAAGGAAAGTTAGACAAAAATAAGGAATATTGCGTATGGTTTTAACAAATCTCACGTTGGAAAGGAAACGTGCGACGCACGAGTCGGTTGACCGGTGACTGAGGTAGGTAAGTGTTAGAGAACACAGTTACATAACGTTGAGAATGATATGTAAAAATAGTCAAATCATAGAAAATTAGAAACAATAGTTCAATAGAGAGATCACATCATACGTCATTACTTTTTCAGTAAAGTTGCGTAATAGTGTTGCATTTTAGGTGTTTCATACCTAAGATTTACGCTCGGTTGTTTAATCATGTGTAGTGTCTCTAAAAGAACTCTTTGATTTAGATTGGTTTCCTTATCTACAACTTTAACGTTGTCAAAGTCAAATCTATGATCAAACTCAAGTGAGTGTTTAGTCAAAGCAGTGTGTTGCAGGGGAGATGAAAAGATATTTCTTTCATGTTCATAAATACGTCTTTCCAAAAGTCTAGAAGTTTGTCCGATGTAAACCTGGTTACAGCCCATGCAAGGAATTAAATAGACGATGTTAGAGTTTTTTAACAAAGGAATTTTATCTTTGATTAAAGGAAATAAATGTTTAGTATAAAGGAGTAATTTAAAGATGGTGTATATTCCTACTTTTCTAAACATTTTTTTTATATTATTTGAGATATTATTACTAAAAGGTAAAACAACTGTATTCCTCCAACTAATTGGTCCTATTTTTTTTGTTTTTTTCCTCTTTTCGCTTCTCAATGAATAACGGATGATAAATTTCAAAAATGTGTTCTTTAATAATCGCAGAGACCATTTCTCGGTTATAACCGTTTCGTTTCAACGTGTCTTTTAAAAGAAGCAAATTATCCGGTCGAAACTCAGGGTCAGAAAGTAAGATGGCACGATCTATTAATTCCTTTATCATTCCAACCTTATGTTGTATGGGACGAGTAGAAAAGAAGTTGATATATCTGCCCGACCAACTCGGCTTGTGATACCAATTTGTGATAAATTTATTATTTGATCTAATAACTATTGTGTCAAGAAAGCTTAAACAAAAATCCTTTTCAATTTCAAAAGTGAATTGGAGTCTATAGCATGGAAACCGTTGAACACATCCAACAATGTTTGTAAATCTTCTAATTTAAGACAAGTAATGATATCATCTACGTATCTTTTGTAAAAAATAAGTTGAAATGGTACCTTTGAGAGAGAAATCGTCTTTAACCTTTCCATTACTATATTGGCGATGACAGGGGAAATTGGAGACCCCATAGCTGTTCCAAACACTTGTTTGTAAAAAACTCCATTGAACAAAAAGATGTTAGATTCCAATACAAACTTGACCGCTTGAAGAAATTCGTTTCGATCGATTTTGGTATGTTGCTTGATTTCATCCCAACGGTGATGTAATACCTGTATGGCTAGATCAATGGGAACATTAGTAAAAAGCGATACCACATCTAGAGATACTAATCGTAACGATTCATCGGGAACCTGGACATTCCTAATTTCATTGCAAAATTGCCAACTGTCTACGGTGTGATATGGAGATTTTCCTACTATCTTGGAAAGAATGTCGGCTAGAAAACCAGAAAATTTGTAGGTGGGACCACCAATAGAAGAAACGACAATTCTCCAAGACAAGTTTTCTTTATGTGTTTTAGTTTTTAGTAATATTTGCCTGCTTGTTCACTTATTTGTTTCTTTTTCACCATATTGGAAATAATAGAATTCGCTCTCCTCTCAAAGGCACAAGTTGTAAAAATCTTTGTCTACTAGCAGTGTGGTGTTACCCTTATCCGATTTTAAAACCAATAAAATATTATTCTTTTTAAAAAATTGCTTAATTTCTTTAATCTCAAATTCAGACATGAAATCAGGCCGAAATCATCTCTTCTAATTAGAACAATTTTTACTGTCGAAATTCAATTGGCCTATTTGAATGTTGATCACACGAAGCGCACAAGAAAATCTTTTATGACCCTTCATAGGTCCCTACCTCTGAGTCCTTTTATGACTGTCCTTACTGTAACCAAAGAATCGCATGTTTTGCGAATTACTTTTTTGCCCAAATAAAAGAGCTTCGAATGTTAAAAACGCTCTGATTGGGTAGACTTGTAAACTATAACGTGTTGCCTCCCTTCATAAGGAGGGAATCCTATTGTTTGGGCTAAAATCATAGCAAAATTTGGGATTTTTTTAAAAAATCAGCGATTCGATTCCTCTGAAATTTGAACTATGTTTTGATGCATTTTTAAAGAAGCTGCAGGTTTTTTTTTATTACTTGTTAACTAAGTAATAACTTGTCGTCCATTGGTGTGCATATTTATCTACCAGGTAATCTGAAACAGAAAAATGATACGGCGTTTTGTTCTATACATATGTAGCATGAAATTGATGAACCAGCAAAAAACAAAAAAAAATTGAGCAGCATGCAGAGTTTTTGAACTGAAAGGCTAAACCTTTAATTTTTGCTATCCAATTTTGCGCCAATTTTCTAATATAACAACTGGAGTATAGAACTTAGCGGTATTCTGGTTCATCGAATTGAAGCTACATATGTAAACGTCGTGTAGTTTTTCTGTTTCAGGTTACTTGGACGATGAGAATTAAAAGAAGGTGAAACTTCTTCAAGGATGCATAAAAACATGGTCAAAATTTCATATGAATCGAAATGCTAGTTTCTTAAAAACAATTCTTAAAGTTTGCAATGGTTTTAGCCCATAAACTAGGATTCCCTCCTTAAGGTTGCTTTAATACCGCCACATGCTCCTTTTCCATGTGTTGCAGCATTGAAGTGCTATTCAGCTTCAATGCCAAAATCGTCTTTGTGCTTCATCTGATTACTCATTTGGTATCTGTTTTGGAAGTGCTGCTTCGCACCATCAGAGACATGAATAATTTTCTTTACCATCTTGCAATAGCGCATTATGCAGTACAAAATCCGTCAAATATGAAAGATTATTTAGCAGAAAACGAAAAGAATGGCAGGACTTATTTAAGAATATGAGATCGGATTGTAAAACATTAAACTGGTACAGCCAATCTGATGAATCCGCAAGGAAAAAGTTTTAAATCTGTGGAAGATGTAACCATTTACTGCATTATATTTCCGCCCGTATGAAACCTTACGTGTAAATTTTTGTGAAAATTTTCAATAGTTTCAAAATTTTGGTCCGTCATATTGAATCCGCCAGTCTGAATTCGCCAATTCTCTCTTCACATTTGTAATCAGCGACTCGTTTCGATTTGTAATCACTTCATTTTTAAACCGTTCCAGACATTTTTGGATTTTTATTAATAGTATTACTAAACTATCTCCCAAATTAGGCAGTGTTTAGGACAGTGACGATATGGGGTAGTATAGGAAAGGTTAGGTAGGAAGGCAAGCTTTGTAGCACAAGGGGAGATGAGAGTTTTAGGTACAAAGACCACCTTCGTAGCACAAGGCAACCAGGGAAGGTTAAACTGTAATCGCGCACCAGGACGACACTCGTTAGAGCACAAGTGCTTTGTATTTAAGGCCTGGGAATTGGATTTACTGCTGCATTGAAATAAGAAGCCACACGTAATACTTCCGCGAAATATGTCTAGCCATATGGTCGTACCAAACCTACGCGAAAGTAAGCCTTGTAAACACTATAACAAATTCCGGCGTTCACGAACCGAGATCAGCCGTTGCAGTAGCTTGTTATGATTTGGAGGTTCCGTAACCGTAGGATCGATACAATAATTTGAAGTGTTAGTTAAAATAAGAGCGTTTATTTATTTTAAAGCACGAGAATATGTCATGCACTGTTAACACGATAGCGGTTGGTGAATATAATAATGAGTTAGACATTAAGCATTAGCATGTCACGTCCCGGGTGGAGGTCTTTAGGACGATGACAATGTGGGGTTAATGGATGCCAGGCTCGAATGCCAGATTCGTAACACTGGGGGTAAATGGGAGTTAGGCTCGAATGCGAGATTCGTAACATTGAGGGTTGGAGGAAGCCAGGCTCGAATGCCAGATTCGTAACACTGAGGGTTGGAGGAAGCCAGGCTCGAATGCCAGATTCGTAACACTGAGGGTTGGAGGAAGCCAGGCTCGAATGCCAGATTCGTAACACTGAGGGTTGATGGGAGTTAGGCTCGAATGCCAGATTCGTAGCACTGAGGGTTGGAGGAAGCCAGGCTCGAATGCCAGATTCGTAACACTGAGGGTAAATGGCAGTTAGGCTCGAATGCGAGATTCGTAACACTGAGGGTTGGAGGAAGCCAGGCTCGAATGCCAGATTCGTAGCACTGAACGACCAGGGAAGGTTTAAATAGTAATCACTTTGGTGGTGACACCCGTTAGAACACTTTGTTTTGGCTTAGTAATCGGATTTACCGTTGCATTCGCATAAGAAACTACACGTAATATTTCCGCGAAATATGTCTAGACATATGGCTGTATACGGCCTATGCAAAAGTACGTTAGTAAACACTGTAAGAAGTCTCGCGTTCACGAACTGAAATCAGCTGTTGCAGTAGCCTGTTTAGATTTGGAGCCTTCGTAACCAAAGGATATTCATAATAATTCGAAGCGTGATTTAAAGCAAAGAGGTTTATTACTTTAAGCACGAATATATGCACTATCAATGTATTAGCGTGGTTAAAATAATAATGCGTCAGACATTAAGCATTAGCACATAACATTTATATAAATGGTAATCAACAGCAATATATGTGTATGAACATGAAATACATGTGTATAATTCAAAGAAAATAGTATGAAAAGTAATAGGAATTTGCTACGCTAACAATATAAGACAATGAGCGTTAGCGAGATAATAATATGAATCAAAATAATATGAAAGGCAATAAGCGTTAACAATACAAAATATATGTAAAGCAATGAGCGTTAGCGAAATGATAATATAAAGCAATAAGCGTTAATACAAGAATAATAATATGAAATGCAATAAGCGTTAACAATACAAAATAATATAGATGAAGATGATACGCCGTATAAAAATAATGGTAATTATAATTTCTTACGGTAGTTGCAGTAGAGCACTGAATTTAACTTAAATGTTTTCGACGAATCGTATTTATTCCGCGGAAGTATTTCCTTAGAAGAGTGAGTTACGGTCTCGCGGGTCCTCGTATTTATAGGGTTTACAAGAATGTCAGGTATGAAGGGTGTGAGCGGTATGCACCTTGACCTATTTACGAAATATGCGTCGCAATAGGACTTCCGGGGTTTTTATGAAATATGTGTGTTGATGACTCATGCATGAAATATGCGTCGTAATAAGATTTCCAGGGTTTTATTTAGGGTACTGATAAGGGGATACTCAACCCATTGGATGGATTTTGGGTGTTTTGATGGGAAAGGGGTGAGAGTGGCTTTGACTCGGTGAGTCGTAAAGAGGGGGTGAGACGTGGTCTCGAGATAAGAGAGTTTTTGGGACGAGGGACTTGTTTAAATTTAAATAGGAGGGAAGTGGTCATGCCACGAAAGGCGAAGAGGGGATTTGGAGGTCGTAGTTGACCATCTTGAGATGGGGACCGCTAAGGTACATCGCCAAGGTGATCAGTGATTTGGGGAAAAGGGGTAAGACTTGAGTTGACGGATTTTGATGAAGTTGTGGAGCGATTTATGAGAGAGATGTTAGAATAGGACCGCGCGAAAAAATAGTGGGACGTCACAAGCATATAAACATTTATATAAATGGTAATCAATAGCAATATATATATATATAGATGAGCATGGAATACATGAGTATAAGCAACGGTCAATAGTATGAAGAGCAGTAAGCATTAGCAAAGATAATAATATAAATCAATAAGCAATTGATAGTAATATAAAGCAATAAGCATTAGCAAAGATAATAATATAAAGCAATAAGCAATAATTTCAAATATGAAACGCGTAAGCAGTTAGAAAGAATACTGATGGAGATGATATGCAGTCGTACAATAATTAATTATAATCGCTTACAGTCGATGTTGTAGATCAGCGATGCCCCGATGGGCGGCCCGAGATAAACGAACATTCATCGCGTTTTCCAAAGCTCGCATGGAAGGGGGTGCTCGGAACCAATGACGTTGCGGGCATGTCACGGATGGGGAAAACTCTAGTAGTGTGCGTGTAGGCTCGTACCCATAGGCTTTTTTACAACTGGGGCTCTTGGAGCCCTAATGTTCTACATTTTAGGAATTGGGAAAATAAACAGGAATTGACTAATGATTAAACAATAATATTATATAATTGGACGGAATAGACTTGAGCAGTCCCATTTACACATCTGATTAACAAACAGTTTCTTATTAAACGATTCAATCCTCTGTTTGTTTGTATGTATGTTTGTTTAGTTCAAATCTAGAAACTCAATTTTAACCCACTTCCAACTATCCAATAGACTTGAAACTTTGCAGGCATACGTATTTTGGATGACAATACAAAATTATGAAGAAAAAGAAAGCGCCCCAGGGGTTTAAAAAATTACCCAGTCATCAATAAATATAACCCTTAATCACAAATCCAAACGACTTGAAATCAGCCTATAACCACAAATCAAATCAATTTAATCGACATGAAATCAGCATGTAACCACAAATCAAAACTAGGCAATAGAAAGTAAATAAAGAAAAGAATTATTTTTTAGTTTTTAGTGCATTTTAAATAAAATCGTTTAACAGTTTAACTTAAACTTTGTTTTATATCTTATAAGTAAGATTACATACTGAAAAATAATTCTTTTCTTTATTTACTTTTTATTGTCTAGTTTTGATTTGTGGTTACATGCTGATTTCATGTCGATTAAATTGATTTGATTTGTGGTTATAGGCTGATTTCAAGTCGTTTGGATTTGTGGTTAAGGATTATATTGATTGATGACTGGGTAATTTTTTAAACCCCTGGAGCGGTTTCTTTTTCTTCATAATTTTGTATTGTCATCCAAAATACGTATGGCTGCAATGTTTCAAGTCTATTGGATAGTTGGAAGTGGGTTAAAATTGAGTTTCTAGATTTGAACTAAACAAACATACATACAAACAAACAGAGGATTGAAGTTGAATAAAAATCGTTTAATAAGAAATTGTTTGTTAATCAAATGTGTAAATGGGACTGCTCAAGTCTATTCCGTCCAATTATATAATATTATTGTTTAATCGTTAGTCAATTCCTGTTTATTTTCCCAATTCCTAAAATGTAGAACACTAGGGCTCCAAGAGCCCCAGTTGTAAAAAAGCCTATGGGTACAAACCTACACGCACACTACTAGAGTTTTCCCCATCTGTGACATGCCCGCAACGTCATTAGTTTCGAGCACTCCCTTCCATGCGAGCTTTGGAAAACGCTATAAATGTTCGTTTATCTCGGGCCGCCCATCGGGGCATCGCTGTTGTAGATTAATAATCCCTTGAGCACTGAATTTATATTAGTGGTCACTGAATATGTTTTAGTTTCAATATAACTGCTTACTTCCGCAGAAGAGCTTCCGTAGAAGAGAGACTACGAGCGCTGGACCCCTTGTATTTATATAGTGCTCCGGAATGTCAGGTATGAGGGGTATGCGCGGTATGCGCCACGACTCATGTGCAAAATATGCGTTATATATAATTGGGATGTACTGATGACTCATGGACGAAATATGCGTCGCTATAAAATATTAGGGGTTCTTATTTGGGGCTTTCGAAAGGGGGGCGGGGAGGCTCACCTCATTTGATGGATTTTGGGTGTTTTGGTGAGAAAGGGTTGAGAATGGCTTTGATTTGGAGGGTCGCAGAGAGGGGGTGAGGTGTGGTCTCGAGTTAACCACCTCGAGGTCTCCACCTCGAGATGGGGACCGCTAAGGTACATCTTCTGTATGGCCCGATGATTGGGGGAAAAGGGGTAGGA
Organism: Andrena hattorfiana; assembly: GCA_944738655.2. Classification (NCBI taxonomy): domain Eukaryota; kingdom Metazoa; phylum Arthropoda; class Insecta; order Hymenoptera; family Andrenidae; genus Andrena; species Andrena hattorfiana. The sequence goes on from OX122895.1 coordinate 14,205,229, forward strand.
ATATTGAGTTTTAGGGATTATGGCGGAGTTGTGGAGTGATTTATGGGGAAGATTCTAATTAATACCGCGCAAAAAATAGAGGGACGTCACATTAAATTTTTCAAAATGCCAACTTTCTTTCGAAAGTATATGTGCAGACGAACAATTTAAGCACTCACACGTTTGTCTACGTTTCCCCAAATTTTGAACTCGAAGGTGATCCGGTTGACGTGGAATGACCCATATACAGGGTGTCCCAGAATTGATGTACATCCCGGAACATGTAATATCCTCATGGAAAAAGACATCGAAAAGTCCTTAACCGTTTTGGGATCCGCCGTTTCGTTTTCGAGATATTAAGAAAAAACCCCGACCAATCAGAGCGCGAGCCTTCCGCTGGAGCCCCCGCGCTAGCGTGGCCGCGCGCCGGGCCGCGCTGCGAGCACGAACAAGCAAGGCGGCATGCATCGAAGGAAATTGCGTAGAATAGCAAATGAAAAAGACGTAACAAAAAGATCTAACCTTTTGCCATGGTTTGTTTGCCATTTAAAGTGAAGAATGAATAAAGGTTAAATGGATGAAAATCATGTGTAACGTAAAAGGACGAATACACAGTTGTTTTTTTTTTTAGAAGAATCGAAAATAATAATTATTTGGAGTGAGAAGATAAAGAACATGCAAATTTCCTTTTTTAATAACGTAGAAACGAAAAGGTAATACAACAGGGAACGAGTGAAAAGTGATCGTAGTTCGTTATTGTGATAAAAATCCGTAGTTCAATAACGGCCAACACTGTTGTTGATAATGAATAAGTCCATTTAAAAACTGCGAAGAAAAATTTTCGTACGGAAATTTGGAGAGTTATCGCCGGAAATAAACCATAGCCTGCGTTAAATTTCAAAAATATTAGCCGCCAATAATGTAATTAAAACTCACCATTTCGGAAATTCACCTGTAGCTTGAAAACCTGTGTCACTAGGTCACTGAACCGATCCTGGTCATCGACAGACGCGCCGAGTGCACAGCTGATCTCAGGTACACGACACCATCCAAAGTTAAGAGGCGCAACGTCAAGTGTGTTCAGGTTAATGTACCGAATTCACTTCACTGCACGCCTACTAACCCTTATCACTTAACTTATTTTTCATAGAACGTGTTGTTCCTACGTTATAAAAATTGATGGAAATGAATTTTTACTTGGCGTTCGGAGCCGTGGGTATTCCCGCACAAATTCTCACGCTGCAGCACTTGCGTCCCCGTTGTTCGTGGGGTACACCCAAAACATCGCGTAATACTCTTGAGCAGAAAACATTTCTGCGACGTGATTGCTTTCTGACTGACAAGATAGTTTCTCTCGTAATAGTTTCTCTAGTTCCATTATTTGTTGACCCCCACCAGGCCAAGAGGCTTCAGGTAAAAAGAAGCCAGCACATTTTCGAAACACACGTGCTTCGCAAAAGTTCAACGAACGGGCTATCGTGCTCTTTTACAAAAGTCCGCGTTCCGTCCTTTTACTGCCAATGTACCCATTGCTTCGAGGTAGGCAGCAGACACCACGTGTTTCGTTTCGAAAGGGTCCAAAGAGAAGAGAAACAGAAAGTCTTCGAGATGCTATAAAGAAAAAGAATCCTGTTTCCTGTTTCCCTTTTCCTTTACCCTGAGTTCACGTCTGCTACGAGGCGGAACCAACTAAGTCATAAATTACCCAAAACTGTAGGAAACCGTTGTCTACCGTCGACTAGTGGGACAATACGGTCATAAATCGCGACCCTAGCGAAATGCTCTGGCCGATCAGCCTGATTAATTTTTGGGAACTAGCAATTAAAACGTATTATTTATCATCAATACGGCTCGCGAAGAGATACTGGAAGGAAGAGAGCATGTAGTTCGCTCACTGTGCGTAGTCCCGCCTGCTTCGTCCTACCTTCAAATTAAAGACGGATTCCTTATCTCTCGTGTCTAAACACGGGCTCGAATTTCAAAACAAAAGCACGCGTCGACATATTCTATGCGACAGAAGGTGGGCTTGAAGTTCGATTGGTCCCAAACTAACCAATCGGGCCTGCTTATCTCTCGTGTGTAAACACGCGCTCGAATGTCAAAACAAAAACATGCGTCGACGTATTCCGTGTGAAAGAAGGTGGGCCTTGGGGAGGAGATATTGCTGTGAAGAGGGCCTCTTCAGAACAGTGGCCGTTTGGGAGGGATGCAGGGCAGATTGGTTAGATTAGTGCCAATCGGACTTCAAGCCCACCGTTTCTCGCACGGAATACGTCGACGCGTGCTTTTGTTTTGAATTTCGAGCGCGTGTTTATACTCGAGAGATAAGAAATCCCTCTTTAATTTGAAGGTAGGACGAAGCAGGCGGGACTACGCGCAGTGAGCGAACTACATGCTCTCTTCCTTCCAGTATCTCTTCGCGAGCCGTATTGATGATAAATAATACGTTTTAATTGCTAGTTCCCAAAAATTAATCAGGCTGATCGGCCAGAGCATTCCGCTAGGGCCGCGATTTATGACCGTATTGTCCCACTAGTCGACGGTAGACAACGGTTTCCTACAGTTTTGGGTAATTTATGACTTAGTTGGTTCCGCCTCGTAGCAGACGTGAACTCAGGGTATCGGAAAAGGGAAACAGGAAACAGGATTCTTTTTCTTTATAGCATCTCGAAGACTTTCTGTTTCTCTTCTCTTTGGACCCTTTCGAAACGAAACACGTGGTGTCTGCTGCCTACCTCGAAGCAATGGGTACATTGGCAGTAAAAGGACGGAACGCGGACTTTTGTAAAAGAGCACGATAGCCCGTTCGTTGAACTTCTGCGAAGCACGTGTGTTTCGAAAATGTGCTGGCTTCTTTTTACCTGAAGCCTCTTGGCCTGGTGGGGGTCAACAAATAATGGAACGAGAGAAACTATTACGAGAGAAAAAATCTTGTCAGTCAGAAAGCAATCACGTCGCAGAAATGTTCTCTGCTCAAGAGTATTACGCGATGTTTTGGGTGTACCCCACGAACAACGGGGACGCAAGTGCTGCAGCGTGAGAATTTGTGCGGGAATACCCACGGCTCCGAACGCCAAGTAAAAATTCATTTCCATCAATTTTTATAACGTAGGAACAACACGTTCTATGAAAAATAAGTTAAGTGATAAGGGTTAGTAGGCGTGCAGTGAAGTGAATTCGGTACATTAACCTGAACACACTTGACGTTGCGCCTCTTAACTTTGGATGGTGTCGTGTACCTGAGATCAGCTGTGCACTCGGCGCGTCTGTCGATGACCAGGATCGGTTCAGTGACCTAGTGACACAGGTTTTCAAGCTACAGGTGAATTTCCGAAATGGTGAGTTTTAATTACATTATTGGCGGCTAATATTTTTGAAATTTAACGCAGGCTATGGTTTATTTCCGGCGATAACTCTCCAAATTTCCGTACGAAAATTTTTCTTCGCAGTTTTTAAATGGACTTATTCATTATCAACAACAGTGTTGGCCGTTATTGAACTACGGATTTTTACCACAATAACGAACTACGATCACTTTTCACTCGTTCCCTGTTGTATTACCTTTTCGTTTCTACGTTATTAAAAAAGGAAATTTGCATGTTCTTTATCTTCTCACTCCAAATAATTATTATTTTCGATTCTTCTAAAAAAAAAAAACAACTGTGTATTCGTCCTTTTACGTTACACATGATTTTCATCCATTTAACCTTTATTCATTCTTCACTTTAAATGGCAAACAAACCATGGCAAAAGGTTAGATTTTTTTGTTACGTCTTTTTCATTTGCTATTCTACGCAATTTCCTTCGATGCATGCCGCCTTGCTTGTTCGTGGTCGCAGCGCGGCCCGGCGCGCGGCCACGCTAGGGCGGGGGCTCCAGCGGAAGGCTCGCGCTCTGATTGGTCGGGGTTTTTTCTTAATATCTCGAAAACGAAACTGCGGATCCCAAAATGATTAAGGACTTTTCGATGTCTTTTTCCATGAGGATATTACATGTTCCGGGATGTACATCAATTCTGGGACACCCTGTATATAAATTTTTCGGAACTGAAAACCACAATTTTTTTAAAAATGCCGGTCCTCTCAAGGTTAAAGACCTTAACGTCGTCCGCAAACAATAAAAATTCGCAATTGCTGATAGAGTATTTAATGTAATCCATAAAGGGCCAAGATGGGAACCCTGCTGTACATTAGAGGACACATGAATATAACGAGTGACACATCTGCCAACCCTCACGCACTGGGAGCGTTCACTAATATACAAGAATAGCCACCACAGAAAAATTCCTCTTAAACGCAAAGCTAGCAAGTTTATCAATCAAAACAAAATGGTTAACTCTATCAAAGGCTTTCCTGAAGTCGAAAAAAACAGTATTCAATTGTAAGTTATTATCAAGAGCCCTAGAAATTACATTGCAATAGACTGTGTAACAAGTTATATTGGTGAGACGCCAATCTTTCCTCCCACCAGTCGCGCTCGTGGCGGCCCACTGCTCGGCGGACCAAACGTCAGAGACTGCCATAAGCGTCAGGGCAACGGTTATCATTCTTCCAAAGAGCTCTGGTAATATCCAAGCTGCCTCTTTGCGTACTTTTCACTCCTCTTACCTCCACGGCTCCCTGAGGACAGCGAGTTCGCCTACCTTTGGACGACATCCATCGTCAATCTTAGAGACATGTTTTACCTGTCCCGGAGAACATCCTACAGCCGCCGTTTATCTCGCGAATTTTACCCACTGGGCGAACGGACCGCAGGCTTCCCGGTCAGGGCCATTGGTGGAGACCTAGAACCAGGGCACTAGGTACGAACATTACCCTCTCTCCTCACACAACCACCGACACGCCTCGCCACCGGCAAACGTCTAAAGGCCCCTATACATGAGTGAGCCGCTCAGCGAGTCGCTCGCTGAAACTCTCATGAACTGCAGGTTCGACGAGCAAGCTCGCTGTTGTGAAGGATCAACGAGCGGCTCGCTCGTGTATGGGATCAACGAGCGATTAAAATGTTCGGCTCGTGTATGGGATCGACGAGCGATTAAAATGCTCGGCTCGTGCAGGGATCGGCGGTCTCCAGCTACAGCTGATGGAGGGCGGAACACCTACAAGAGCGGTGGTTATGTGTTAGTGACTGACGCAGTCGCAGTTTACAGCGCACACATATTCACCGCCTCTGTAGGTGTTTCCCCCTCCATCAGCGGTAGCTGGAACCCGCCGATCCCTGGGCTCGTGAGATGCCCGGCTCGTTGGGAATGGCCTTCGAGCCGAGCAGGCACCCCAACTCTTCAAATTACAGAAGGATCCCTTATCGCTTGAGTGTGTAACGTTTCTACGCGTGGCACAACGCGTGTTACAGGAATTCGGGATTGGTCGAGTGGCGTGCGATAAAGAATTAGAATTCCAGAACAAGAATTAATCTTGATAGTGTTTATTCAAGAAAACATTTCTAATTTATATATACAAACATAAATTAACACATTATAATACTAAAGAAAATAGGTTGCGACTCTCGGTCGGTACAAGAAAATAAAGTTGATCGTCTTGGGTTGCGACTCTTGGTCGGTACAAAAGAACGCCCGTTTGATCGATCGATTTGGAGTAATGTAACTTAAATAACTAATAATGGAGTTTTAGTCGATTGAAAGGATTTAGCTTATAGATAATGACTCTTTAGGTCGAGGTAGGAAAATAGAATAACTTAGGATCTAGGAGATTGAATATGTTTAAGTTGAGAATTGTTTGTAGTTGTTTCTTCGTTTCATCAGGGGCAGGTATTGCCACCTGGAATAATCTCACTCCCTCGTTTATTCAAGAGTAATATTACTAACCTGAGAATTATTATTATTAGCTTAGCTTCAACAACTATGGGGCCTACAAGGCGGCTTCCGCGGCAGGAACCTCTCGACAAACCTGGCGACTATGGCCTTAGCTTAGAACGATCAGCACGACCAAGGGGCCTACCAAGCGGCTTCCATTCTGGAGCATTAATTATGTTGGGATCAGCTATTAGCTATAAACGATCCAGTGTAATGTCTCGGGTGGATGTATGAATCTGAATGCTTCTCTCTGGGCTATCTTGCCCGTATTCATACATATTCGGAGTAGTGAGAGCGCACCAATAGGAATGGAGCTAGACTATTACGCATCGGTTATTCTCTGCTCACATGATCCGTTCTCCAATCGGCTTACTGAGCGACTGGTTAATGCGCAGACGCGCGTGGAACGCTCGGTTTCCTCTCTCATCGCTATGCACACATCACAGTTCCCGATCGTTGCTCTTGCCGATCCGCCGATCGACTGAGCATCGCGCATGCGTTCAATTCTCCCACTCCTTTACACTCAATTCTCTTTCATTGTACTCGCGTCTCGCGGTATTTTGAGTTAATATTAATATTTTCGCTAAACACCCCTTATAAAAGTAAAATAATAAGAATATAATAATACCTTATGTAGTACATTATTGTGCCCCCTTGGGGATTACAATTTTTTCGCCCCTCCACTCTTCTCTCGGTTAAACCTACTTACTCTATCCTTAAACACTACTCCTTAAAACTACTCGCCCGCTCGCTCGCTGGCCACCGCCGCACCCGCTTCTCCCGCGCAACCTTCCCCACTCCGGACCCCCGCTTCCGCACGCCGCCTCTCACTCTCATTCCTTACCCATTCATTCCTCCACCTCCTCCATCCCTCCACCCTCCTCATCCACTTTTCCCCCTCTCCACCGTCTCCCAACACTTCCTCCACCACCTCCTGCCAACCCCTCCCCTCCCCCCAATTCGTACACTTCTCCCATACATGTTCCCATGTTTCTTCCTCCCACCCACATACCCTACATCTCCTTTTCTCCTCATCCTCCCAGTATCTTCCCCCCTCCCCATCTCATTCCCCAACCTGAACCTAGCCACCTGTTTCCATCTACTCCCCCCCACCCCATCTTTAGATAGCCTGGAACCCCCACTCCCTTTGCCGCTCCATACCACCTGTTATACCTCGATTCCCTAATCTTTTCCCACCTATCCACCTCCTGCAACCTCCTTTCCCTGCTTACCAACTCCTCCCCCCTCATTTCTCCTCCAACCCTCATCCTTTCCACTTCCTCTACTGTCCATGCCCTTTCCTCTCCTCTTCCCAACCCCCAGGACCCCCTCTCCTCGCCCGCCCCTTAATCTCCTCCCAACACATCCTTGCCACCTCCTTGTCCCTCCTCCAGCCTCCTCTCATACTCCCACGCCCTCATCCCCGCCCTTCCCTTCAACATCCCCCGTTGCAACTCCTCCGTAACCATATATCCCGGCGTACACCTCTCAAACTCCCATACCCTTCTCAAAAACCTGTCCTGCAACCCCTCCACCCTCTCCCTACTTTTCGAACCCCAAACTTCCACCCCATAACATACCGTTGCCCACACCAGCCTGTCGAACAACCACAACCTTTTCCCCCAATCCTTTCCAAACCTCCTCTTACCAATCCCCCACACCTGCCCCTTCACTGCCACCGCCTTCCTCACTCTCTCCCTCACATGCGCCTCCTGCCCTCCATTTCCCATCAAGGTATACCCCAGGTACTCGAATTCCCTCACCTCTGCCACCTCCTTTCCCTTCCACCTCCATCCTACCTTTCTCCATCTACCCCCCCCCCCCCTCCTGCACTTCATCACTTTCGACTTTCCAACATTCGGCTGTAACCCCTTCTCATCCATATACTTTTCCAATTTTCCTATCATCCCCTTCATCCCTTCCTCATCCTCCGCCATCACCGAGATATCGTCCGCATACGCCAAGGTGTATACCTTCTTCCCTCCCAACCTCACCCCACCCCAACCTCCCTTTTCCAGCTCTTCGTCCAAGTCCGCCAACAGCAAGGTGAACATACTCGGAATAAGCGGGCATCCCTGTCTCACTCCCCTAGCCGTCCAAAAAACCTTCCCTACCTCCTCCCCTACCCTCACCCTACATACTGTCTCCTTTAGCACCTCCTCACACCTTTCAACTAACCCCTCCCTCACTCATATCTTCCTCATCGCATTTACCAGTACCTCCCTGTCCACCGAGTCAAAGGCCGCCTTCAGGTCTATAAAGAAAACTATCATTTTCTTCCCCTTCCTACTGACTTGCCTGTTTATCAAATAGTTCAATGTATACACATTATCTATTGTTCCCCTTCCCTTCCTGAAGCCAGCCTGACTCGATGGCAGCAGCACTTTTCCTCTACCTCCTCCCTCAGCCTCTCTGCCAACACCGACGCATAAATCTTATATGCAGTCTGCGTCAATGTGATGCCCCTATAGTCCTCTACCTTTTCCCCACTCTCCCTCTTTAACACCGGCACCACCACTCCTTCCCTCCATTCTTCAACCCATCCTTCCCCCCTCCACACCCGTTTACATATATTCCAGAGCCATTCCTCCACCTCTTCCCCCCCGTATTTCCAAACCTCATTGGGTATGCCGTCCCCCTTCCCGCCTTACCCTCCTTCAAACTCTTTACCACCCTCCTCACCTCCTTAATCCTTAATTCTTCCTCTTCGTCCTCCCCTCTCTTTCTCTCCCCCCTTTCTCACCCTCCACTCTACCCCTCCTAATAACCCCTTAAAATAATCTTCCCACCCTTCCATTTTAATTCCTTCCTCCACTCTCCTCCTCTTTCTCCTTTCTCTATTTACCACTTTCCATGCCTGTTCTTCCGTCCTGATCCCCTCCACCTCTTTTTCCCATTTCTCCACCTCCCTCCTTCTCTTCTCTTCACACATTCTCCCATACACCCTTTTTTCTCCCTATATTCTGATCCTTCTCCTCCCTCCCTTGCCCATCTTTTCAGCTCTCTCCTTACCTTACTTTTTTCCTCCCTACATTCTTCGTCCCACCAACCCCCCTTTCCTGCCATCTCACCTCCCTTCCCCCCCTTCTCTAGCGCCCCCATTATTCTATCTCTCAGCTCTCTCCATTCTTCTTGTATTCCTCTACCCCCTCCCTCCCTCTTCCCGAACTTCCTTACAAACTTCTCCCTCCCCTCCGCTGTCCAAATCCCCCTCACAACCTCCTACCCACACCTTTTTTCTCCCTCCTTTCCCACTTCTCCCCCTTCCCCCTCAGCCACACCACCACCGGGTGATGATCCGACTCCACCCTCTCACCCACCTCCGCCGTTTCCACTCTCTCCCTTGTGTCCTCATTTCCTATTATATAATCTATCACTGAGTTCCCTCTCCCTGCCGTGTACGTGCACTCTCCCTCCTCATCCCCCTCCACATTTCCGTTCAAAATTCCCCACCCCCGCTCCTCCAGAAATCTACATAGCCTCCTCCCCTCCCCATTCACTTCGCTATCTTTCGATCTCCTGCTTTCCACTCTACTTTCCTCTCCCTCCTCCACTCCCCCCCAGATCCGTCCCCCTTCCCTTCCTGTCCTCGCATTGAAGTCTCCACCTATCACCACCCTAACTCCCTCTTCTCTCCCCTCTAGCAACTCCTCCAATTCTTCCAATTTCCTCTGCATATCTTTATTAATGTAAATTCCTACTACCCTCCACCACTCTCCCCCCCCCCCCCCAACGACACCTTTTTCATCATTATCCCTTCTTTCTCCCCTCCCTCCTCTTCCCTTGTTTCCACCTCCTTTCTTACCCCCATTACCATCCCCCCCATCGCCCTCCCATTTCTATTTTTTGTCTTTGCCCACTGCTTCCACCACACGTATCCCTTTGGTAGCCTACTCCTTACGCATTCCCAATCCCGTTCCTCCACCCACGTTTCGCATAACACCACCACCTCCCATTCCTCCAGTCCTTTCTAAAACTCCAAATCCTTGTTCTTTAGTCCCTCCACGTTCCAAAAGACCACCCTACATTTTTGTACTCCCTCTCCACCCTCTCCTCCCTCCAATCTCCTCCCCCCCTCCTCTCGCTTCCCCTCCGTTTCCCTGCTCCTCTATCCATTTCTCCACCACCTCATCCCATTTTCTCAACTTCCCATTCACCCACATCTTCATATAGCCTATCTGCACCACCTTTCCCTTCTCCCTCTCTCTCTGAGCCTCTCTTTCTATCTTCCACCTTCCCCGCCTCTCCTCCTCCGTGAGGTCGTCCTCAATCCTTTCCCTCCCGCCCTTCATTTTTTCCTCACCTCCATCACTCTCCTCTTTTCCTCCCTTCCCGTAAGCTTCACTAATACCATCCCGTAGCCATCCCCTCTTGTTCTCCCTATCCTGGTCACCTCTTTAATTCCTCCCTCCCCCAGACCCATCCTGCCCCAAAGCTTCTTCACCTCCTCCTCCACATCTTCTCTCTCTATCCCTAATCCCCTTATCACCACGTTGCTCCTTCTACCCTCTCTCTCCTTTTTGTCCTGTTTCACCTCCATCTTTCTCATCCTAAACCTCCACTCCTCTACTTGCTCTTCAACCATCAACTCCTTTAAATCTCCTTCCCAATCCTTCCTTTTCCCACTTCCCCACCTTTTCTACCACCTCTTCCATCCTCTTTCCCCTTTCCTCTAGCCTCTCCACTTTTATTTCCAACCCCTCTCTCTATGTCCCGTCCTCCTTCATCCACTCCTCCCACTTCCTTCTATCACTTCTCCACTCCTCTTCCACTCTTCTTCTCTCTTCCCTCTCCTCCCTCAACCCCTCCTTCATTTCCCTCATCTCCTCCTTCATCTCACTCATACCCCTCACCAACTCCCTTATCATCCCTTCTAACACATCTATCCCCCCTCCAGCTTCCCATCCACTAACTTACCCCCTTGTGGCGATCTCGCCGTTTTCCCGCTCCTTTTAAAACCTCCCCTTCCCCCCTCCCCCACCGTCCCTTCCTCCTCTTCCCTCTCCCTCTTTTTTCCCCAATATGTCTCCAGACTCCCTACACTATTCCCTACACTGCTCGTGCTGTCCTTCCTAACCCTTTCTTCGTTCTTTCCCCTCCATTTCCCCTTCCCCCCTTTCCCGCCCCCCCCATTCCCCTCTATTTGCATTTCTCTCCCGCCCTCTGCCCCCCCCCCCCCACCACACTTTCCTTAACCCGCTTACTCCACTCACTTCCACACACCTTCCATACAACGCGTCCGAAAACGGAAGTCCAATAAGAATATAATAAGAATATAAGTATTTAAGTAATTAATAATTATGTTTCTTGATGAAAAAGAAAAGGGTAGTTTTGTTACAAGTGTATAAACACGCGATCGAACATCAAAACAGTAGGACGCGCGACATATTGAGTGCAGGAAAAGATGGACCATGAGGAGGAGATATTACTATAAAGAGGTGAAAACTTCGGCTCTGCAAGGAATACACGCCCGATTGGTCATAATATAATGTCATTCCTATGGCCCATCTTGCACGCAATACGTCGCGCGTCCTTCTGTTTTGATGTTCGAGGGTGTGTATATACTCAAAGGATAAGGGATCCGTCTCCAATTTGAAGGGAAGCTGACACAGGCGGGGTCAAGCGCAGTCAGAGGACTACCCCTTTTATTCCTGTGTCCCTTCGCAAGACATCCTTTCAGCCACCTTTGCACAGTAGGATGGTCGTAAAAAAGGTATCTCTTCAATCAGTACCGCTGCTCGGTTCTTCACTATGCAACCTTGCAAGTGTACTCTTTACATATGTATACATGTCACTTGCATATATGTATTTATTGCGTACCAATATTACTTATTATATTAAAAGAAGCAATAACATAATAATTATTGCTGTCAGTAGTAATATTTATGACCGTCACCGCAGTGAATGTGTTAACTGTAATTTCATTAGCCATCGCATTGCCAGGAGAACGTGTAGATATTTTTGAATGCACGCAAGTAAAATTTTACAGTCGTTTTCTAAAGGCTCCTGCGAGCATGTCGACGAGCTTAACACGAGCTTTTCGGCGAGCGGCTCGCTTGTGTATGGGGGCCTTGAAGTCGTGTTCAGATTTATTGGCCGGTGAGTTACGTGAGGAGTATTCTTCTACCACAGCGCATGCCTGCCTCGGTGCTCCTTTACTCGACGTGTAAGAACGTCATCGTAATGTCTCTCTCATCCGTTAAAACTGCAACCTGCGTACACGCGAACACACGAAAATGGCAACACCGCCTCACGGACGCATTCCACTACAACGATTCACCGGTCTGGCTTTCGGAGGCTTGCCAGCGACCGCTGGACAGCGGTGATGCCCGAAAATTTTAGGGTGCTCTCTTTCAAATTAACGTCGCATAGAGCTATTTGAAATTTCCCGGCCCGGGTTGAAGAATTTGGGGCCTTTTCCGTATAACTTTTGAACTATGAAAGACATCGGAATGCAATTTGCGCCGAAAAAGGAGGAAAAATTATTGTCTCTTAATGATGGATAATTTAAATTATTTTACGTTTACTTAATTTTTCTTTTATCAATTTTTTAAGCATAATTGTTCTGAAAAGCTTTTGCAAACTGTTATTTGAAGCTGTAGTTAATGCTCTTTTTAAAATTCATGGTATTGATAAACAATAGGCTAATTCTTTCTGTATCATTAGATTCATAAATTGAGAAATTAAATTTCTATTCAATTATGTGTTAGTTCTGCAGACCTCAGATTCTAATGATCTGGTTTTGTTTTTTCTAATTTTATCCTTAATGCGGTACATGCATAGATCGGGCGTAACGGGTAACAAACGGGGACATATCTTTAATTGTAGCGGTGTTTGAATTCTTTTCTACAATTTATGTGTCTGAATGTTTTAACCTTTTAGCTACTCAACACCACGCCTATACCGGTTTCCGTTAATGTCATTTTGTGGAACGATACGCAATTATTTCAGGTTTTACACGCAGGTGGCGAAAAATCTCTCCGTACAGGGGTATAGCGCCGCGGTCAACCCTGTCGTAGCTAAAATTTTTTATATTCAGAGAGTTATGAAACTAGTTGACATTGTTTTCAAACCTCATTACAAGAATCTGGGGTGCGAGTGGTAAACCGATTATAAAAGCAGAGCGCGTGGCTTACCTAGGCCGGGAAAGTCAGCACAGCTCTTTGCGACGTTAATTGGAAAGAGATCATCCTAAAATTTTCGAAGCTCGGGCATCAATGCTGTCCAGCGGTCGCTGGCAACCTTCCGAATGCCGGGTTGGTGAATGTTTGTAGTGGAATGCGTCCGTGAGGCGGTGTTGTCATTTTCGTCTGTTCGCGCGCATGTAGGTTGCAGGTTTAACGGATGACCCTGTATGTATCAGCGTGTCATCTTTCTCGTACCGTTACTCGCTTACTTTCAGTCCCTGTGACTCGCTTTCGTTCAATCTCGCTCTCGCTTTCGCAGAACAAGAGTAGGTCAGAAGTGGTGGGGATGGTGCCAAGCTTCTGGCGTAAAGGCCAAACCCAGCTGTCAGCGTAGAAATACACATATCAGAATAGGTGTGCGTTAGCTCCGAAAAATTCAGGAGTTTTATGGGTCAGAACATTAATCCTTTCTCGATAGCTTCATCTCGTATTAGTCCACGCACAGCTTCGTAACGCACACAACTATTAATTAGAATAAACAACAGCCACACGGCTAGGTTCAGGCGGAGCCGGGCAGCGTTCCCATTACCGAACCATACCCTTCGGGGGCCCTGTAACTCCAACTTGCAATCCACGATCGTCAGGTGGTAATGGCTGATTTCTCCCCGAGCGCTGCTCGCGAAAACGAACCCACCGGCCAATATATCTGGACACGACCTTAGGTTTAAGAAAATAGTTCAAGGTAGAAGTAAGGAAGAATTGTAAGACGATTATAACCCTGAGGGGAGTAATAAAGATTTATACAGGGTGTAACCGGTATACGTAGCGATGTTTTAGGAGGTGGTAGGGGAGATCCAATGGAACATAAAAGTCCTATGACATACTGTCGGATCTGTCTCCATTTTACAGTAATAATACCTTATAGTTTGCACCATGCCTTTGAAACGGATAGTAGGTAGCGCATATTGGTGAGACTAATACATTGAAATAGGGTGTTGACCTTTGACCTATCATGTAATTCCCAAAGTTGTGTGTTTTTCGGAAGGAAAAATTCTTAAGGGTGATCCTCCAGTGACTCGACTCAAGGAGATGCCGCCTGGTACCCCGTGACGAAGACAACACCCCGGGATGCCTCACCGCATGTTTATGGCTTTCGACCCGAGAAGGAGTTGAAATACCCATTAAGAAGTGAGAACTCTTCCAGCTCCACATTTCTTATCGGATTTTTGCGAAAACGACGGCAATCAATACCTTTCGTCACTTTTGGTTGCCATTTAACGTGAATAATAAATAAAAAAAAATCGAGGAAAATCATGTCAAACGTAAAAAAACGAGTACACATTTTTTAAAAGCAGAATCGAAAATAATAATTATTTGAAGTGAGAGGACAAGAAATACGTAAATTTCGTTTTCAAATAACGCATAAACGAAAAAGTAATGTAATAGGAAATGATCGAAAAGTGATCGTAGTTCGTTATTGTGATACAAATCCGTAGTTCAATAACGGCTAACACTGTTGCTGATAATGAATAAGTCTGTTTGAAAACGCCGAAGAAAAATTTACGTACGAAAATTTTGAGAATTATCGCTGGAAATAAGACATATCCTGCGATAAATTTAAAAAATAATAATCACCAATAAAGTACCTAAAACTCACCCTTTCGGAAATTCACCTGCAGCTTGAAAACCTGTGTCACTAGGTCACTGAACCGATCCTGGTCATCAACGAACGCGCCCAATGCACAGCTGGTTCCAAGTATACGACACCACCCAAAGTTGAGAGTCGCACCTCAAGTGCGTTTAGGTTAATGTACCGATGTATTCACTACACTGCACGACTAGGTACTAACACTGATCACTTAATTTATTTTTCATGTAACGCGTTGTTTTTACGTTATAAAAATAGGTGGAAATGAATTTTCGCTTAGCGTTCGGAGCCGTGGGTATTTACGCGTATATTCTTGCGCAACAGCACTTGCGTCCCCGTTGTTTATTGAGCAGAGAACATTTCTGCGACGTGATTGCTAGCTGACTGACAGGATTTTTTCCAAGCAACTTTGGCTACCCCGAAGTAGTTTCTCTCGTTCCATTATGAGTTACCTCCTACCCGGGCAAGAGGCTTTAGGTAAAAAGAAGTCAGCAAATTTCCGAAGCACACGTACTTCGCAGAAGTCCAGCGAGCTAATCATCGTACACTTTCTCAAAAGCCCGCGCTTCGTCCTTTTACTGGCAATGTACCCATTGCTTGGAGATAGGAAGCAGACACCACGTGTTTCGGTTCGAAATAAGAAAATGCATACCATTCTTATTTCCCTTTTCCGATACCCTGAGTTCGCGTTTGCTACGAGGTGGTACCAATTAAGCCAGAAATTACTCAAAACTGTTGGAAACCGTTCTCTATCGCCGACTCGTGAAACAATATGGTCATAAACCGCGACCTTTTGTGAAAGTGTACGATGGTTCGCTCGCTGCACTTTTACGAAGCACGTGTGTTTCGAAAATGTGTTGGCTTCTTTTTACCTGAAGCCTGTTGTCCTGGTGGGAGGTAACACATAATGTAAAACTACTTGAGGATGGAGGAAGTTCCTTAGCAAAAATCCTGTCAGTCAGTTAGCAATATCGTCAGAGAAGTGTTTTCTACACAAGAGTATTACGCGATAAACGCGACATAAACCCAAAAAGACGAAGTCGCAATTACTGCTGTACGACCATTTGCGGGGCTGTATCCACGACTCCGGACACCAAGTGAAAATTCATTTCCACCAATTTTTATAACGTAGGAACAACACGTTCCATGAAAAATAAATTAAGTGATTAGTGTTATTAGCCGTGCAGTGAAGTGAATATTCGGTACATTAATCCGAACGCATTTGACGTTGCGACCCTTTACTTTGGGTGATGTCGTATGTACCTGCGATTAGCTGAGCACTGGACGTTACCCTACCATAAATCTATTCGTCCACCGATGACCAGGATCGGTACAGTAACATAGAGACGCAGGTTTTCAAGCTGCAGGTGAATTTCCGAAACGGTGAGTTTTAGTTAATTTGTGGGTGATTATCATTTTTTTAAATTTAACGCAGGATATCGCTTATTTCCGGCGATAAATCTTCAAATTTTCGTATGTAAATTTTTCTTCTTATTCTCGATACTTCTTAAAAAAACTGTGTATCTGTCTTTTTACGTCATGTATGATTTTCATTCATTTATGCTTTATTCATAAGTCACTTTACAAATGACAAACAAATCATGACAAAATGTTCCACTTTATTTGTTACGTCTATTTCATTTGCCATTCTGCAAAATATGCCACGTTCCTTCATCGGCGCTTACGTAATTTATTAGAAGATGTGTGCCTTCGGACACCAGAAGGAGAATGTGGCTTTTGCACGACGGCGTCCCAGCCCATATGGGAAGAGCTCGCGCAGCTGTGCAACCCATTGTAGGGAACCGTGCAATTGCACGCAACGGTCCTGTTTTGTAGCCGCCAAGAAGCTCGGATTTAAATCTAATGGATTTGTACTTATGGGGCCACATGAAGACATGAGTATACGGCGACACCGAATTTGAAACGTTAGAAGAGTTGCAGGGTAGATTATTTCATGCTGCTAACGTTACACGCGAGCAGTCTTGAATATTCACCCGCGTTCGCGACAATTGGTTGCGTCGATGTCAGGCGTGTCTAGATGCAAACGGCAATCATTTCGAGCATCTTTTGTAAATAAATGTATGTAGCGAA
The DNA here is from genome assembly GCA_944738655.2 of Andrena hattorfiana. NCBI lineage: Eukaryota > Metazoa > Arthropoda > Insecta > Hymenoptera > Andrenidae > Andrena > Andrena hattorfiana. Next base: position 14,221,886 of record OX122895.1, read on the forward strand.
ATTTGTATTTCTTTACTACATATTAACGTAAGAGTATCCACGCATTGACACCAGCTTGTCGCGTGACAGTTTAGTCACACTCAAAGGAGAGAAACGGTTTTGTCGCTTTCTGAAAAAAAAACAACACGTTTTACAGTCACGTCTTCAAAGGAGCGTACTTCCATGTAAATCAATGCATTTTTCGTGAGCGTCAAAACTGTCGCGCAACAAATTGCCACCACTGCGCGCCAGGCTTAAGAACACGTGTAGAGTTTCCGTTCACTTGTTTGTTATTTTCTAGCTGACGACTCTAAGTGCCTCCGCCACTCCAAACAAATCTTCAATGGGCCCGCTACTGTAAGGGGTCCGTACTTTTTCGGTTACTGGGTCATCTTGAACAGCTCGCAACGGACGGTCTTTGTGCTGCGGTTCATCTGTGTGTGTGTAGCGACGATCATTTCCACAAACATCTCCGATGTTTAAACCTTTATAACAGCTAAACTGTTCGAGATACAACAAAATGTATTAAGACCCTTTTATTCCACTGGTGGTCTCCAATGTATTTGCAAAAGTATGGAATCCTGCGACTATTAGTTTAGCGTATAGACATGTTAACATTGAGGCATTATTACTGTAAAATGTAGACAGATCGGATACTATGTCACAGGACTTTTATGTTCCATTGGACCTCCCCTACCACCCCCTAATATATCGCTACGTATACCGTTTATACCCTGTATATTTGATAACTTGTGTATAGGGCACTTAGCCATTACATTATTCATACTGTTATACTTAGTACTAACAATTCACAGTTTATACCTATCCTGGATAATCATTTGCTCGTGTTGCTGCAATTGTACGCAAAATTGGTCTCAGTCTTGTTACACGCGGCCACCAAGGGGCACCGATATATCACAGTTGTTTAGAAAGATGATCTTGATAACATATTTCAAGGTCATCGAAATCGGTGATGAAAACCTTAAGTACATAATTACCGCATTTTTTCATCCGCTACAAGATGAAAATGGAATAAATATGTGCTTTCCTACAAAAGCTACCTGTCACGTTGGAAAAGAACACGAAAAAATGTCTTTAAAAAAAAATTTCTTTCACAGTATTCCTTCTAAGGAAATATTCAAATTGTGCTTTAAAATTTAACGTATCATTAAAACGAAAGGAGATATTTAGGTGACTTCCTTCAGCTGGAGCACCCTGTATATTAGAATTTAAATGTGCAGGGTGTCTCAGATTATTCTTGCAAATGGTTTCCGAAAAACAGACCGCTGTTACTTCGTATTTTTGTTGTAACTTTTTAATAAAGTATTTATCAACCCGTTTATACCACACTTTTTTCTTATTTTTACCAATGGAATATGCTGGATCCGTTTTGCAGGAAAAATCTGAGACATCCTGTATATAAAATATCAAATATAAAAATATATACAAAAATTTGGTAGTTGTAAATAGTATGTTAAGGAACATAATATAATATATGTACGAAAGCAAAGAGACAGAGAGGGTTGGAGGGACGCAAATTTAGGGGCGTTACAGTTTTCCGCAGTCTGACGTACATTGTCTTATAACTGAGACTTTGAATATTCGTCGACTAAATTTAATATTCCGCTAATGCTTTGCTTATTGTAACATTAGAATCTTAGTAACTTTAGAATTCTAAGAATCTATCGCTGTAAGTGTTCGATAAGATTCTGTCGAAGATGAAGCATTGTTCCAATAGACTTGTATGCGTTATAAAGGCCTTTACCTACTTTTTGGTCACATAAGTGTTTAATACCTTTGTGTGCTTCAAATAAACTACTTTTATGGTAACCGGAATTTCTTGGTTTCTGTAGTTCAACTTATTTTGTGTTCGTAAGCAATTAACATCTGACCATGTATATCTTATAGGTGCCGATTTAGCCGAAAGAGGTGCTCAAGAAACAAGTTCGATTGCGGTCGAGACTGTGACAAAAATTTCAAAATCCAAGCAAGCTGGACCAGTTTTACCGCTGTTCAAATCAGACGCTAGTAAGGTGACAAGTAAAGGAATGGGGATGAAAAAAGCATACCTGGGAAAACAAAATCAGTTTACTGTACACGCTAGTGATGCCGGTAGAGTATTTTTAATACTATTAATTATAGGCTAGTTCTAACGTAGTAAATTGTACAGCGAGTTCCCTTGATTCTTGGACACCAACCGCACTCACACAGTGAAAGCGCCGGTCTATCGTTGGCCGTTCTCTGTGTATATCCCTTATTCAGAGCGCGAAAGCCAGCTCTTTCACTGTGTGAATACACTTGATATACGAGCGTCAAGAGACCTATTTGTCACAATTTCGGTCCTCTATATATTTAAGTATGTATGTTTTTCCAAATATATTGAGCCACCGAATGTAAGAAAATCCGATGGACGCCCATTCAAATGGCACCCCGGAACCACGGCCGGAACCACCCGGAAGCCTAAATACACTGGCTAAGACCGTTCGCGCGGGAGAACTTGGGGAAAACCCAGGCCCAAAGGAAGCGTCACGGGAGAGACGCTATGCCCGGGCCGCCAGGACGCAGCCACTCTTGTACGGTCTTCGGACAGACTGGTCGCTACTTCAGAAGCCCTCCGCGTTCTTTTGTACGATTCGCCTGACTTTTGTGAATTAGAATATAGTGAGATATCGATAGTATACACTGCGCGTATTTATTTCTTATCGTAAGAAAAGCATTTCTTACAAATCAGAAGTGGGATGTAGCCACGTGCTGTGACGCGTTCGCGGAGTTTTCTCTGAAACTGCTGTGAACATTTGCCTCGTAGTGACGCGATAGAGACGCCATCGTGCTACAAGAAGTGTATATATTTAAATAGATAGCGTTTAGTGGAGTGTGTATATAGTAGCTTGTAGTGCCGTGTACAGTTTAGTGACTAAGAAAACTGACGACATGGGCCGTAATTCTCATCGGAGCAAAGACGCCACCCTCGAGAGGTCGAAGGGGAGCCAGCATGACTCCGCTTCTGATACGACCATCGAGGAGAGCGTAAGAGAGCAGAATGCGCGACTTAGCCGCTTAGAGCAGTTAATTGAAAAGAACTTAAGCCGCAGATCGCGTTCACGATCGCGTCCTCCTTTGCATCTACGCTCGCGTTCTCCGTCGCGTCCACGTGCGCGATCACGCTCGCGTGCCGCCTCACCATCGTATACAGAGTCATCCGTTAAAACTGCAACCTACGCGCGCGCTAACAGACGAAAATGGCAACACCGCCTCACGGACGCATTCCACTACAACCATGCACCGGCCCAGCGTTCGGAGGGTTAACAGTGACCGCTGGGAGCAGTGATGCCCGAGCTCCGAAAATTTTAGGATGGTCTCTTTCAAATTAACGCCGCAAAGTGCTGTGCAGAATTTCCCGACCCAAGTAAGCGAGCCGCACGCTCCGCTTTTATGATCGGTTTACCACTCGCACCCCGGATTACTGCAATGAGGTTTGAAAATAATGTCAACTGATCTCGTACCCGTCTTAATTTAAAAAATTTTAGCTACGACAGGATTGACCGCGGCGTTATACCCTTGTACGGAGAGATTTTTCGCCACCTGCGTGTAAAAGCCACAATAATGACGCATCGTTCCAAAAAATGACATTAACGGAAGCCGGTATATGCGTGACGTTGAGTAGCTAAAAGGTTAAACATTCAAACACAAAAATTCTAGAAAAAAGATTCAAACACCACTACAATCAAAGACCAATCAAAACCAGAACAATAGATTCTGAGGTCTGCAGAACTAACACATAATTGAACAAAAATTTAATTTCTCAATTTATGAAAGTAATGACACAGAAACAACTAGCGTGTTGTTTATCAACATCGTGATTTTTAAAAAGAGCATTAAATACGGTATTAAATAAACAGTTTGCAAAAGCTTTTCACAACAATTATGGTTAAAAAATTGATAAAAGAAAAATTAAGTAAACGTAAAATATTTTGAATTATCCATCATAAAAGGGAATAATTTTTCCTCATTTTTCGGCGCAAATTGCATTCCGATGTCTTTTATAATTCAAAAGTTATACGAAAAAGGCCCCAAATTCTTCAACCCCGGTCGGGAAATTTCAAATAGCTCCTTGTGACGTTAATTTGAACGAGACCATCCTAAAATTTTCAAAGCTCGGGCATCGCCGCTGCCCAGCGGTCGCTGGCAACCCTCCGAACGCCGGGCCGATGCATGGTTGAGTGGAATGCGTCCGTGAGGCGGTGTTGCCATTTTCGTCTGTTCGCGCGCACGTAGGTTGCAGTTTTAACGGATGATCCTGTACTCCACCCTTGTCCACACCGAACACAATTATAGATCGGTTGGACCGATTGGAGCGGATAATAGAAAGGATGAGTCGCCGACGCTCTCGTTCACGGTCGTGAACATCATTCCACGCTAGAGCAGGATACGAGTTGATGATTCCCGTATACGACTCGGAGGAAAACGATCCGACAATCGAACAGTGAAACAGAAATGTGAACGTATTAGTGGGAAGATATCGTTGGAGTGACGACACCATTATGCGTTTAATCGCAACGCGGTTGAAGGGCCACGCTCGGAGGTGGTATGATGCGCGATAGGACGTTGCTGCTACCTGGCGTGAAACCCAGGACGCCCTGAAAAAACAGTTCCGCGTCACGAGATCGTTCAACCAACGGTTAGAAGATGTCTGTGCATATAAAGCGAGACCGGGGCAGAGGCTAGGGGATTATTGCTTCTGAAATTGCGAAAGCTGGAGTATATTCGGTGGTATAGCCGATACAGGAATAGCCCGCGCTATTCGTTCTGCTAAAATAAAGGACGTGGATGAATTGTATCTGTTCATGCGACGCATGGGCGACATGCTGACGCAAAATGGACGGCGAACGACAACACCAGAGCCCTCGCCACAGGTGCAACCATCCTCATCGATAGCAGCGACCAGCCGAAAGGAGGACAAGGAAGAAAACCGTACCAAGACTACCTGTTATAATTGCGGACGGGTCGGACATAAGGCCAGGAACTGCAAGGAGCCATAAACGAACGAGGAAAAGCACCGCCGAAGACCTGAAGCCGATACGTGTGTGGTACAAAGAAAAGGATCCTTGTAGACGGGCGAAGTGAACGAGAATGCTGATAATAATGGAATTGGAGCAGCCTTTGAATTCGATCCAAAACAGGGCCGATGATCAAAAGAACACGAACATGTGTCGTATTTGCGTATCCTTTCACCCTGTAAAGTGGTAGCTGCGATAGCTATAGGGAGGTATGTAAGCAAATATTTCCATCGTTATATATGTGTTTGTGTATGTATGTACAGACACAAAACGGAATGGTTGTCGGTGGCCGCTCGTAAGACATCGAGGGTTGCGGCGTTACGAGAGACAGAGTCGGCGTTCGTCGGGGACAACAACGCATCGGGATACCTGAAGTACCTGACCGCAGCGAGCGACGTACGAGTGGACATCGGACGTTACGTTACGTCACAGTATCATGCCGCAACGGGGGATAAACAACCGCTAACGCGTACTGGGTGCTCTAGGTCGTGGTGGAGTGGTCGAGGATGAGTACTGGGTACTCTAGATCAGGTTGATCTCTGGGTACTGGGTACTCTGGATCAGGTTGATCTCTGGGTAATACTGGGTATTACGCCGGGTCAACGGGAGAAGATTGATCGAGACAGACACAATATGGTGTTATGTTGAGACAGTCGGGGATGGTTGATTCTGACTGACGCTGGGCGTTTTATTAGGTCAAAACAACTGAAGACAGAAAACGGCATGCAGGCGAAGCGCAGTAACGCTTCTTCTTCAGCCAGTGCAGCAGCGCTTCTCCTTCAGCGAGCGCAGTATCGCTTCTCTCTCAGCACACGCAGCGGCGCTCCTCTCTCAGCACACGCAGCGGCGCTCCTCTGTTGCAACGAGCGCAACAGTGCGTCTTCTCCAGCCAGCGCAGCAGCGCTTCTCCTTCAACCAGCGCAGCAGCGCTTCTCCTTCAGCGGGCACAACAACGCTTCTCTTGCAGCGAGCACAGTGGCTCATTCCACAAGGCAACGCTGAATTTCGCAGTAGCGTAAGAGCGCCTACCTTTCACCGAGCGCAGTGGCGCTCATTCCACAAGGCAACGCTGAAATTCGCAGTAGCGTAAGAGCGCCTACCTTTCAGCGAGCGCAGTGGCGCTCACTCTACAAGACAACGCTGGATTCCACAGCAGCGTATGGACGCCTTTCCTTCAGCGAGCGCAATGGCGCTTAATCTACAAGGCAGCGATGAATATCGCCGTGGCGTATAAACGCCTACCCTTTCCAACGAGAGCAGTAGCGCTGTCCCTTCAGCGTGTGCAGCGGGACTCCTTTTTCAACGAGCGTAGTGACGCTCAACCGAATGCACTACCGCTAACCAGCGCCTAACACACAACGGGAGCCACCGTTGAGCGTATAAGCGCTCGTATTTCAACGGGGAACCAGAATACACCACACGAGAACCGCGTGTGGCACAGACAAGAGACAACAACAGTTTCTGTGTTAACAATAAACTGATCGAAACCAAGCTTGTCTATCACGCTATACAGGCTAAGTACCCTCTTCCTTAAACATGTAGCTTGCTCATTAATAGCTTGTTTGTCAATGAACTAATACCGTTCGCATTACAGAGGACACGTCTGCGGACAGACTTATTGTCAGGATTGGCCGAATGTAAGAAAATCCGATGGACGCCCATTCAATTGGCGCCCCGGAACCGCGGCCTGCCACCCGGAAGCCTAAATACACTGGCTAGGACCGTTCGCGCGGGAGAACTTGGGGAAAACCCAGGCTCAAAGGAAGCGTCACGGGAGAGACGTTATGCTCGGGCCGCCAGAACGCAACCACTCTTGTACGGTCTTCGGAACACACTGGTCGCTACTTCAGAAGCCCTCCGCGTTCTTTTGTACGATTCGCCTGACTTTTGTAAATTAGAATATAGTGAGATGAAAAAGCATTTCTTACACGAAAGAGATCAAAGAAGTTTCGTGTAACTGCCTACAATATTTATTTATGGTCAAACATAAGCATTGAAATATACTATTTACAACAGCGCCGTTCAGGCTACCGTTTGGCGGGCAAGGGCGCCCGCCACTGCTCGGGACAAACGTTGTGGGCAAAGCTCCGAGCAGTGACGTCAGCTATCGTTACAGTGGAATGGGGAGGAATGGTTGTGGTGGAAGTACAGGCTCGTAGATGCGTAAGCAGGCATGTGTTAGTAGGTTCATTCGAATACTGTTGAGACGACGCGACGGCGCTTGCTCATCTTGGCATCTGTACCGCATTGCCCGGTGAGGCGTGACTTGCCCGTCGCCGACAAGTGTTTGCCCCGGGTAGTCTGACCTGTTGCCCTGCCGGGCAACTCCTGAACGACGCTGATTTACAGTATTCATTCGCTGGGAGCTCACGGCTCCGGACTGGCGGTGAGCATCTAACGTAGGAGGGAAACGATTCCGAGCGGCTGTTTCTCACTACTTTCTTGCCGAAGGCGAGAGCGTGATGGAACGAGAGCGAATCCAAACGCTCGTGCAAAGGACAGAGTTTTAGGCGTCCGAAAGACGAAGCCAGACAAAGTATCAACGCGTCGTCTGTCTCGTACCGTTCCTCGCTCGCGTTTAGTCCCTCTGACTCAGTCTCGTTCTACCTTGCTGTCGCCTTCATAGGACAAGAGTGAGGCAGAAGTGGTGGGAAATAGCGCAGACTTTCCAACGCAGCGCTCTCCAAGGTTGTGTACGATGCCTCTAGGAGCTATAGTGACTTAAGGTCGTGTTTAAATTTATTGGCCGATGAGTTCGGTTTCGCGAGCAGCGCGCGAGGAGAACTCAGCCACCACCACCTGTCGTGGTCTGATCGTGGATTGGCAGTTGAAGTTGCTTGGCCCCGGATGGGTATGGTGGGGTAACGGGAACGCTGCTCGGCTTCGCCTGACGGTCACCAATCTCCACCGTGCGACGACCAGCCGTAGCCCGAGGGAGAGTGAGAGCGTAGAGAAACGGAGCACCGAGGCAGGCAAGCGGTGTGGTGGGAGAATACCCCTCACGAAACTCGCCGGCCAATAAATCTGAACACTTAGGTGTGAGGTCACTCAGCGGGGTCTTAACCCTGTTGGGTACGGGTCGCTAAACGTACCCCCTATTACCTCTTGCAGGACTGTGTTTAGGGGAGACCAGGGCAAGACCGGGGCCCTAAAAATTAAGTGTTATAACTTCGATTTTATAAAATAAAAACGAAATTGAAGTTACTGTTCTAATGCAGTACACATACTTTATTAAAATGGATTTGTCTTTAATATGTGCTGACAATGAGACAATTTTTAATAGCCAGTAGCAAAGCTTAATTGATAAATTAAGTCTTTTAATAATGATCAACCGTATCTTCAATTCCTTTAAAATTGGCACACGCCTTCACAGCCAGCCAATGCTGCTATTTCCCGCGAATTTCGGTTTATTCTTAGAGAGAAAGAAATTAAATTTGTATTCATTCGAAGTTCAGAGAAAAACGCAGAATATATCATATGCGATAAAATATTGCATTGTAGATGTACCCCATTTCATATTTTGCGGCATTATATATCCTTGCATAAGAAAAGATATCAGAACTTTTCACCAGATGAAAGACGTGTGTTGCGTACAGAATATCGGAAAAAGACACTGTAAGCGAGCATAATCATGCTACAGCAAGTACCCAGCGTGCGATGATAACAATATGCAAAGTCTTGTCGCGTCATGTGCCGTTAGTTTACAAATTGAGCGCGCGAAATAAAGTTGTAGTGATGATGTATTAATAAAAAAGTGTGCCATTCCCATGGCACACACTTCTAAGAATGATGTTTTGGCCAATCAATTTTAAACCGTTCTTCTGTTCCACCAAACTGTCTCCAGATGGATTGTAGAGATTGATAATTTTTTAGTAGAGAAATTACGAACTTTGATCCAAAACTGTGTTTATTTTTCACTGTGTTTGGATGAAAGTACGGATATAACCGACATCGGCCAATTAGCTATTTTTATTCGTACGGTCCAAAATGACTTTTCTATTAATGAAGAGTTACACTCTGAACAGTCTAAACATGGAGGAACCGGGTGACTGGTAATGGGGTTTGTGCGGCCCGTGGCGGCGAATAAGATGCTCAGCCCTGGCATAACACCACGAATGGGCTGGATGTATTTATCGTTCTCCGCGCAGAAGTTGCAAAATTTACAAGTTTTGAAAGATGCACATGTGTTTAACCGATGGAACACCGCTAATGACTTGGACAGTAAACGGTTTATTTAGACTCCTGAAAAAATTCTGTAAATTGTTATACATTTCATTACATAATACATCAGAAGGTATTATGCGCCAAAATTTTAAGTCTTTCCAATACAATGAAACCGCTCGCCTGCTCACTGTAAGTTGTTCATTTCATGTATTTCTGAAAGAACACAAAGCAATTTTTGATGATTAAGTTTCATATACAGAAGTTCGTTGGCTAAGTGCTGCGAAATGCCTGCAACGTTTTTTCGCTCTCCGGAAATTATTAATAGATTTTGTTCGTAAGAAAGTACAATCGATTACTCCAGATATACAACAAGAGTTGCAGAGCCCGGAATTTCAGTCTGCATTGGCGTTCTCAACAGATTTAGCTTCACATCTGTAAAGCTTAAATTTAAGTATGCAGAGCAAGAAACGAAATATTGTTCAATTGTTCGGAAATATAAGTAGATTCCGAAAACAATTGGAAGTTTTTGCAGCACAAGTTCAGGAAGAAACGCTGTCTCATGTTCTTTGTTGTTTAAAAATTCGGGAAGAACATCCCAATTTTAAATCTTTCGTTTTTCGCGAAGATGTTCTTCATATCATGCATGAAGTTAATGTGCGATTTAGTGATTTCGATAATTTGAGTAAAAGTACTTATTTGTTTGCAAGTACCTTGGCAGCAAATATAACGGATGAGGATGTTACATACGTTACAATTAGAATTCTACACGTTGCAAACTGTTTGTAAATTACAAACTGATCTGTTTCTTGCGTCAAGGAAGCAGACAGGTGAAGACTTGTTTATGTTATTGTTTTTTCAAAAGTATCCGATGTTTTACAATTTTGACCTAAAAATTTGTTCCATGTTTGGATCTACTTATATATGTGAAACAGCTTTTTGCACAATGGTAAATATTAAATCAGATGCTCAAAATTCTCTTCATGATATTTGTCTTTCAAGCGCGTTACGTTTTGATAGTACGGAAATATATGTGGATGTACAAAATCTCATTGACAGGAAAAAGCAGTGATCCATATTTTCTATCGACAATAGAACTTCCATTATTTATCGAAACTAATCGCGGTACCAGGTACACGATCATCGGATAATCGAATTCTCTTTTAGCATAAAGCAAGATTGTTTATTTTCTTATTTTGTTTGGTTTGCATTAAACTATTTTATGAATATTATTCTTAAATACAAGCAAAACGTTTCGAACATTTTTTTCTTTTTTTACTCGATGTGCCGATGATATTGATCATTTTGTTCATTTTTTAATCGATGTGTCGATAATGTATCTTTTTTATATTTTTTATGGATAATTTATATTTTTTTATTTGTTTATTCGATGTGTATATAATATCAATTTACAGCTCTTTTGTGCAGCAGATGCCACTATCTTTTTCTTATGTAAAATGGCCAGCTGGTTCCGAAAATATGAGGTCTAAATTTTTTCTATGGATAAGTACCTACGTTTTCAAGATATCGACAGGTGAACTTTTTACCTGTCGGTCAAAAAGGTTATCCCACTTAATTGTGAATATTTCGTGTTGCGAATGGCTGATGTGGTCGAAAATTATATCAAATTAAAGACAATGGAATCACCAACATATGCTTCTTACAAATTTTTCAAATCGGTTCAGTAGTTCGGGTGAAATCGATGGAAATATATGAAAACATAATTTTTTTCGACCGAAATTGGAATTGACAATTCATTTAATCATCTAGAAAATATCTGAATCGGAAAATGGTCTCAGTTTCTCATTTCTTACGTTGAGTCTGCACTTTTACGAAGAAAACAAGATACTATTGCAGAAAATCTATGGATAAATACCAAATTTTTCATTTTGTAAACTGGTGTAATTTATCTTTCCGTTAATCGAAGTTCTACTATATTAGGCCACCTGAAAGTTCATAGTTTCGTTAAGCTTCAGTTTTAATATCTTTTCATAAAAATAGTATTTATACTGCGGTATCTATATTGGACTTTTATTCATTCGAATTAAAATATATCACAGCCCGTACTTGTTATGGTGAATTTCACTTTGAAAAATCGTATGAGCTTTTCGGATAGATTAACGTTTACGTTCGACGCTTGCATTTGTCCGACAGCTTGGTACGAAAGTCAAGGAATTGACTTGGAATGACCCATATCCGAGTGATCGGCGGCTCGTCTGACGCGTCACCAACACATAAGTACGACTTAGTTGGGCGTCCGAGCCCCCCTAACCGTGGAGACGCTAATCCGGCCAGCCTGTCATGGCAGCCTTCGTAGTGTCGTGCGGTCTCCTTGACAACGGAAGGCACGCTATGCGAAAGAAAGATTGGAAGCGGAAGCAGGCACGTGAGGGGCCCCACCGCTGCACAGCGCTGTCCAAACATATAGGTCAAGCTGAGCTCTACTATACTCCCGGTCATTTTAGAAGGAACCCATTTCCCGCACGTAGAATGAGCTCTTCGATTGTCGCGTGGTCTCTGTTCCCCCACTTTACTACCAGGCTTCCCTCTCTCCTTGCACCGTTTCGATTCTCTTTCATATACCGGGTAACCAGATAAAACGTGTATTCTACTAAATTCGTGACACATTACGAATTTATTTATTACTCGTATTATACTGAAATGTTTACGGTATTAATATTATGAAATGTAACAACAAAGTATGACATATAAAAATAAATTTTATTATACAAAACTTAACTAAGGTACAATTTGTATATATTTATAAAACATTGGTTTCGCGTACGTACAAGATATAATCGTTTAAACATCGTACTTTCCCCAATGATGAAAAATAAGAAAGGAAAGATAAATGAAAAAGGTCCACTCTGGACAAAGAAAGATCATCATCAATATTTATAATGAAAAGAAAGCTCAATTTCCGAAAATGAAGTATAAAGACATTATCAAATTGGTTGGAAATACATGCGGCGTGGACTATCCGCTATCGTACCGTCGTCGACAGTCTAAAAGAATTTAAAAGGACGGGGCCGTGACTTCACCTTCGAAGAAACGGGTAAGGCCCGATATAATGCAGAAGATGTCGGAAGAGGAAATTGGAGCAATAAGGAAGCATGTGCACGCTTTTTGGGAACGAAGAGAACTGCCGACAGTTCCGAGAGTTTTGGCGGCGATCCGAAGAGACGAAAATTGACCAATTATATCTCGGAGTACGTTACAACACCTCTTGAAGAAAATGAAGTTCAAGTACGTACAGAGACAACGCAATAGTACCCTTATCGAGCGGGAAGATATAATTCGTTGGTGCCGAACGTCCATCACCAAAATTTGAGAATTCAGAGCGGCGGGAAAGCCCATTTATTATTTGGACGAGACATGAGTAAATGCGGACGATACACGGAAGCGAGTGTGGGTGGACAACACCATAGCTTCGGCATCGAACGTCAGAGAAAGGGGCCTGTCGATTGGCCCACCTACTCCGACTGCGAAAAGAAAGCGCCTCATCGTACTCCATATTGGATCGGAGGATGGTTGTATCGAAAACAGCTTGCTGTGTTTTGAATCGAAGACCAAGAGTGCTGTTTAAGCGCACTGTACCATATTTAAAACCAAACGCCGTTATTGTGATGGATAACGCGCCGTATTATTCTGCGAAACAAGAGCGCTGTCCCGTAACCAGCTAGAACAAACCGCAGATAAGAGAGTGGCTTACCAGCAAGGGAATACGAATGTCAGATACAGCACTGAAGTGGCAGTTATTGGACGAGGTTCGCAGAATTAAGCCCAATTACGATGAATTCGCAAAAACAACGGAGAGAACTATTCTCCGACTACCGTCTTACCCTTGCGACTTGAATCCAATTGAGCTCGCGTGGGCGGTAGTAAAAGGCCACGTAAAAGCCAATAGCAAGACTTTCCACTTTGATACAAGGGGGAAAGGTAATACCCGAAATGTGTAACCAGGTAATCGACGATCCTTCACCCGATGAGCATCCTTCACTCGATGAAAGTGACGCAGACTACGAAGGTGCACATTCGGGACTGGCGCCGGATCCGGATTCAGATTGAGACTTCTACAAGAATAAATAAAAATCACATTAATTCCAGATTCAATGTTCTATTAGCACACCTAGTTCAAAGATACCATACTTCTCTGGCTGATCCGGGAACTCTGAGTGGTCCTTTCTCAAAAAAGTTTCTGAAAGAAGTACAGAAGTACATAAATATATATACATAAGAAAGATTGGATTGTTCCAATGAAATGCAGCTTACCGGACTACTGTGCAGTGTGTCTCTCCCTTGATGTTTCAATCTGAATCCGACTCCAATTTCAAATTCGGTTCCGGTTCTGGTTCCAAATACGGATCTGGCTCGAATTCTGAATGTGCACCTTCGCCATGGTCAGGGTCGTATTCATCGAATGAAGGATCATCCGCGTTATCCTGCATATCGTCGATTACTTGGTCCAGGTCATATAGTTTGCCCACATTTCGGGTGTAATATACCTCAAGTTACTTATAATACTTCAGTTGCTTATAATACTTCAGTTACTTATAATATTTCAGTTGCTTACCTTTCCTTTTTTATTTTTTTTCGTGCGGGAATGCGCGTTTATATCCATGTTTTTTCTTAATTTTATTTTCGCAATACATTTTGATAATCATTTCAAAAGACATTTGCAGTAAAAAAGAGACAATCAAATCCGACAAAAAGTCGGAACACGCGGTATATACGAAAGTGGCGTCACGCCAATGCTTTCGGCGCAGAACGAATGTGCAGCCGAAAGACCATTGTTGGTGGCATAGCCAATGAGCGCCAACATGCGCAGAACCGGTCTAAACTCGTCGATCGGCAGGTTCCTTCTAAAATGGCCGGGAGTATATTGCTGCACAGAAAGAAGGCTGCTGGCAGGCGGTGCGGACCGCCGCTGTGACGATTGTTTTTTGTCACCGATTGGTGCAAACTCATATAGACAGGGCATACTTATTTTTGTTATTGGCAGAATCGGCTACATTTACTTATACTACAATGTAACAGACGGAGCTAATGGCGGACTGCATCGCCTGCCAGGAGCCTTCTTTCTGTGGAATAAGCCCCGTTACGCACTTGCGACAAATTGCCGGTGAGGAGGTCGCCGACGATCACGAGGTACACGGGGACATATGAGTTCGTACGCACTTGATCGTGGCGAACAACGAAGCGTTTTGGTCTCTCGGCGATCACGTTGCCGGCGACTGGTTGCAAGTGCGCAGCGGGCCTAATAGTATATGTAAAGCCGTGATATAAAGGACAATGTGAAGTCCAAAAGTCCAAGATTACTGGCATACGAGCGTGCACCATTGGAAAGATCTCGTCAAAACGAATCGATTGATTCTAATGTCAGAAAAAATTTGAGTTATAAAAAGTAAATCATAAAAATTTGAATAATTTCAAACGAATGGTTAATAATACTTGTTATCAAGTATTTCGAATTTCAAAGTCATTTATATATTTTTTGTTTACACAGGTAATAATATCCTCTTTGTTGGCGTATATGGACCTAAAGGACCATGCGACGAAGTGTTTGTGAAACACACAGGTCGCAACAATTACAACGTGAGCTACTTGGTCCGAGAGAGAGGGGAATACATTGTTATCGTAAAATGGGGTGACGAACATATCCCTGGATCACCATACAAAGTTGAAGTATAAATAAAAGTGTTTTAAGAACATCGCTGTCCAACAGAAGTTCTGGAGATTATGCATCTTGCCCCACTCTGCCTTCGTTAATATAAGTACAAATGATATATATGTAATTGCTGATGCAGACATAGCGACGTCACAAAAACAGCAGGCAATGAAATGGGAGTGCATTTGAGTGTCAGCAGTGAGCCACTAGCATGATGACGACATAAGATCTTTATAGCCGCAAACATGCCGGGATGGGTAGTTCTTTTGAGTCTCTGGAGTCCTGCTGGGAGTAACTAAACTACATTTGGTGGCTTCCACACACAAGAGAGTCGCTTCATACACCACTCCAAGGTGCATCAAGTACATCACTATATCTGTTTCAGCAACTGTTCAGGTAACCCGCGTATAACACAGTGGTTAGGTTTCTACAAGACGCAGTGTTACACAAAATTGTGTTATATAAAAACTGACAAAAATACACTATTTTTCTTTCATAACTATCAGAAATATGTTTATTATAAGTGGCATTAAGGGGAGGTTCTGGTCTAAATGTCGATATATTTTTTATTTCATTTTTCGAATGTTCAACCTTTTAGGAAAACGTGTTTAAAAGGATTTGTTGAAATTCGTAAAATTCTCGAAGTTATAGGCATTTGAGTAGCGGCAAATGCATGGGTCACAACCGGTCACTCGGCGCTCACGTAAAACTTTAAACGCGTTTTTCCCGAAACAGTGTTCTCAAAATCGGTGGGACCTGTATCTCCAAAAGTTATTATCCGATTCGACTGAAACTTTTTTTGTTTTGAAGAATATACTTCTGGCTAGGGGGAGAAATAAAAAAATTACAAAAAGTGGAAAATTTATAATTTTCAAAGGCGTTGAAAGGACGAAAAATACATGGAAAAGTGATTTCAAGCTTGAAGTGTTGTTATTCTCTCAAAAATGTAATTTTTGTAATTTTTTTTAGTCCCCCCCCTAGCCAAAAGAATTATCTTCAAAATAAAAAAGGTTTCAGTCGAATCGGATAATAACTTTTGGAGATACAGGTCCCACCGATTTGGATCAATTTTTTGACGCCTTGACTTTAACGACTCCCCAGGGCTGTCTGCAATGATTAATTATAAAACAAAAATATATTTCTATAATTTAAGACATCCTTAATACAATGCAAAAAGTCCCATTAAATTATATATAGTAGTTTTCCTTTAATTAATTCCTAAATATCACCTATTTTTTGGGGCTCTAGACCAGAACCTCCCCTTAACTGATCAACGGTATTATTCATTAAATAATACACTCTCACTTTTTTCTTCTTCATCACGGCTAAGTTCAATTAGGCGAAAGCGTTTTCTTTATTGCAAAATATCTTCATTTTTTAGACTTGCATCCGCAACATCTAAATTTCCATAGATTCCTGTTTTGCATTTTTAAAAAAATCGGTTACATTGGTTTGCATGCTTTTTCTAAGCAGATATTCATAAATTTCATAGTATACGAAACATACATTACATTTTTGAAGATATCTTTTGAATTTTGCGCTCCATTCACTGAAAGGACCCGTATTCAAAAAATAGAATTCCTATTGTTCGGCTAAATTTATATCTTCCTGTGTGCTTTTTAGGGTCAAATTTTGGATTTCAGAACTTTCTAACCGTGTTAAAGCAACGCCGTGTTTAGTAATATCGTGTTATGCGCGGGTTACTTGTGTTTAATACTGGTATGCGATACGAACACCATCAAACAAATCTTGGTCGGTAGTATAATATGTATAATATAATTACTGTGTAAAGGGGGACACAGCTGTGTAAGGGAGGAGGCCTAGCCATGTACAGTACTGTTGTAGGAAGAAAGAGCAAAATGAGAATGAACTTCTGGATTGATATTGTTGTAGATAATGGCAAGATTTCTGCATCAATTATTTGAACTTATACTTTTAACAGCGTTAAACAATATGTAGTTAAAAATATACAAGCAGAAAACAAAAAAAATGTAAAGATGCAGAGCGTCACTTCATTACAGAGTTTTGTCTTCCTGTCTTAAAATAATTTTGAAGAGTTTGTTAAGAAACGAACAACGATATCTCGGAGAAATACATTGAGGAGCGTACTCGACGCCACTAATGTGCAGGTACTATACGTTTCTCGTGCGTTCTCTACTGATATTTATGTGAAGGCTCGGGCTCCTCGAAGGCTCCCGATCGCTACTAAATCGGTATACAGATTGGCGAATACCGAACTGATCTCTGATTGGCATTGTCTATTCCCTCTGGATGCGCCATTCGAGATCAGTGATATATCTCTCTCTATAAAAACGAGCCTCACGAGACCCGAGTCAGAATTGAACTAATCACATTCACAGGCGATTCACGGGCTGTTTAACCCTTCGGTGGGCGCGCTCTTCAAACTTGCATGAGTGGACGCGTTGCGGTTTTTACCCCGCAATCGGTGTTCTCGTTCTTTTACCTCTAAATTTTGACAATTTTAGGTCTCACAGAAGAAAATTGAAATTACATTAGTTGCTTAAAGTCGGGCGAGATATATTACCCGGTGAATTCGTTTTCTCGAACAGCGCTCGAGGAGAAATCAGCCACCACCATCTGACGATCCTGGATTTGTCAGTTGGAGTTGCGCGGCCCCCGAAGTGTATGGTGGGGTAACGGGAATGCGGCTGGACTCCGCCTGAACGTAGCCGTGTGGCTGTTATTTATTTTTAGCGTAATAGTTGTGTGCGTTACGAAGCTATGCGTAAACCAATACGAGATGAAGCTATCGAGAAAGAATCAATGTTCTGACCAATAAAACTCCTGATTTTTTTCGGAGCTAACCCACCTATTCTGATATGTGTATTTCTACGTTGACAGCTTGGTTTGGCCTACACACCAGAAGCTTGGCACCATATCCACCACTTCTGGCTCACTCTTGTTCTGCGAAGGCGAGAGCGAGATGGAACGAGAGCGAGTCAGAAAACGTTGAGAAAAGGAACAACGAGGCAGGCAAACTGCGTAGTGGAAGAATACCCCTCGCGAAACTTACCGGCCAATATATCTGGCCCCAACCTTAATAATATTTATGCAATGAGCATAGAACATAGCCGACGGCAACTTCGTGTCGACTCTTTCGTTTCCTCTCACTCGTTCTCGGATTCTCTCAGTCGCGACCGAATGATTCCAAGAAATGGTGGTGATAGTCGCTGGGCGTTCAACTCCTCGTAGAAACGGGGTAATAACGAGTGCGTACTATACACAATTCTGCAATTACTATACACAAACTAATTGATTTTCCGTATTTCGATGTCTGAAAGGCGAAGGGGAGAACGGGAAGACATAGGAAACCACAGACAAAGATAACTAAAAGCGTGGAAAGTAACATTATTCTCAAATACATAAGGGCCTAAGGACGGGACCAAATATATTGGCCGGTGAGTTTCGTGAGGGGTATTCTCCCACCAAACAGTTTGCCTGCCTCGATTCTCATTTTCTCAAAGTTTTCTGACTCGCTCTCGTTCCATCTCGCTCTCGCCTTTGCAGAACAAGAATGAGCCAGAAGTGGTGGGGATGGTGCCAAGCTTCTGGTGTGTAGGTCAAACCGAGCTGTCAGCGTAGAAATACATACATGAGAATAGGTGTGCGTTAGCTCCGAAAAAATTCAGAAATTTTATTGGTCAGAACATTGATTTTTTCTCGATAGCTTCATCTTGTATTAGTTTACGCATAGCTTCGTAACGCACGCAACTATTACGCTAAGAATAAATAATAGCCACACGGCTACGTTCAGGCGGAGCCGAGCAGCGTTCCCGTAACCCCACTATCCCCTTCGGGGGCCGCGCAACGTCCACCTAACAAATCCACGATCGTCAGATGGTGGTGGCTGATTTCTCGTCGAACGCTGATCGCGAAAACGAATTCACCGGCCAATATATCTGTCCCCGACCTTAGTTGCCTAATGCGACAGCGACAAAAGTAATGAAAAGCAATCGGAGGCGAACATCTGAAAACCCTATATCCTTGAGTGGTGGCTTCACCCCTAAATATGAAAACAGGCCGCTATAAAAAAACACGTATATCTTTTCTTCGGTGCTATAAAACATATTCAAAAATCAAAGCAATTGGAGGCGGACACCTAGGATACTCTTCGTGAGTACACGGGTGCTCGCCGGCAGGATACGCGGTATAATTTCGTTTTCATTGAATTAGAGACACTTGCAAACTGAATTTGAACCTGCCAAGTACGTAGTATGATGCAAAAATGTCCGCTGTAGGAATCCTTAACTGAAAAAAATTGCGGCTAACTGCCGCGGGCGCGCCCACCGAAGAGTTAAAAGACAACAGGTTATAAATGACTATTTTACTCAATAAATTTACATTTGTTCACCTATTCAATCATATCATTTGACGATGTGTAATAACGAGGAAGTGAAGACGCTAATAAAGAATTGCAGAATTGCATTCAAGATAATATCTTTACTTTTTTCTCCCGCTCTATAACAAGAGTTCAATCAAAAGTTAATAGTATTGTTGCGCCGGGGTGTTTCCATCGCCGGCCACCCCGGCGCAAAGGGATATAGAATAACCACACGCGACTGCGCATTGCACAACTCCGCTATATTTCACTATACAGACATCGGTTATAGATTCATAAACGTAGACCGACACGACCGCTCACGGTCGCGTGTACTAGAAGACAGTCCTCTTGTCGGCCTCCTGAGTAGTAGGGCTAGGGGGATTCTAACTCAAATTTGAGTTTCAAGGTCGTGATAAGAATTTCCTCCGACCTTGAAACTCAAATTTGAGTTTCAAAAGTCGGCGGAAAACTCCTGCGGGCGGGCGGCGTATGCCGCCATACAGATGGCGAAGTGGTGAGGGTAATGGCGAAGTGGTGGGGGTATAGCGCGAGAGCAGAAGATATCGAATCAATCGATACCGAATCAATACCGAACCGCATCGAGGAGGAACCGCGGGTGTGAATTGCTGCTACTCTGGAGCGTGGTACCAACCACAGTCGGTAAGGAAGGAAATATTAATTTAAGATATTAAGAATAATCGAAAAACTGAATCTCGGGCGACGGGGTTCGAACCCAAGACCTCCGCGTTACGAGTCAGCCGCCTAACCAATTCCCCCAACGCCCACTCTCTAACATTAGTCTTTAATGAATGGTACATATACCGAGCGTCACCAAGCATAATCCATTATTTTTTTATCGGATGATGTCGGGCAATGTCGGGAAAGATCGGCGTTTTTACGCACCGCGTCTTCGGAGGAGGGAAAGAGAGAGCATTATTTTAAAGTTAAATTCGAGGGAGGGAAAGAGACAGCACTACTTAGAATCACAATCGCATGCATTCTATAGATAACAAGTTTTTAAAGCGCCGCAGCGTATCGCGCGATTACATGTAACTTGAGTCCGACTCTCAAGGATAAAAGTCTCGACACGTGTTGAATGTAATATAATACCTGTGGAAATGTCGAATCTTAGAATTAGGTGGTGAGAGAGGGAGGAGAAAGACGGGTAAATAAATGGAGAAATAATATACATTAGGAAATTTATTTTAAAATTATAAATAGAATTTTAAATTGTATAAATAGAATAGAATTATTTTAAAATACAAATAGAATATAAAAAAATGAAAAATATAAAAGAATATAAAAATACAATAAAATATATAGAATACAATAGAAAAATAGAAAAATAGAAAAAAGAATATAAAAATACAATATAAATAGAAAATAAAAATATAAAAATATATAAAAGAAAAGAAAAAACTAATAAATAGGAAAAAGAAATTAAAGTTACGATGGAGGTGGGGGGGGGGCATGGGGATGATAGTGGCGATGGGGGCCGCGGCACCCAATACGGGGCCCATCTTAACGCAGCCGGTATTTGTACCATCAGCCGCTGCAGCCACACCCGCGCGGCCATGATAGGGTCGATCACCGGCCCCGATCGCCGCATCTGCACCCCTCGGGGTGCAACCTGGAGCGTACGAGCCTCCAGACCCGCCAGCCATGCCCTCAATATGGATAGTGGTATGTCCTAGATCACAAACACAAACGTTGATATAACACTGATACATTAAACATATTAAACATATTAAACATGAAGCACACAAAACAATGCAAAGTATTACATACTTGCGGAGGCGGCGACGGTGGCGATGGAGGCGGCGATGGCGGCGGCGACCAACGTGGTGGTGAGGGGGGTGACGGTGGCGGTGAACCCCAATCACTCGACCACACGGGTGACGGTGGTGGCGAGCCCTACAACATAATTAGCAATATAACATTCGCACGAACACCTGATTTAATCTCACTCTGTATCAATGGTTAAACGCGATAAATGTAAAAATATTGATAAGTACATACCTCGGGGTCGCACTCCGGCGCAATGCGCAATAATCGCATTGTCACTATACTATTTGTTGCACAAAAAAAACTTCGACTGGTCTCGCTGCATCTCCAAGCTCCCACATGTGGGCCCATGCTTAAAGTTGCATCCGTTGCGAAGTAAGATGTCTTTGTTCTTCACCTTCTTCTTCACTGACCACCCTCTCCTTCTATGTACTCCACCTGCATTTTCGCTGACCATCCTCACCTTCGAAGCATCTTCTTCGAATTACTCACTGGCCATCCTCTCCTTTTTCTTCTTCACGTGTATCATTTGGCTGAATCGTTTCTCCTTCTTTCAACACATCATTCGACTAGACCATACCACATTGATCGTTTATTAGACGTCTATCATACCACTTCGATCACGTATTAGTAGATATACTACGTGAGTTCTAATCCAACGCGTGGCGAGGGTTGAAGCGGGGCGAGGGGAACCACACCGAAGGCGAGGGGGAGGCGGGGCGAGGGAAACAGCACCGAAGGCGAGGTGGGAGGCGGGTGGGGGGAACGCGACCCTGGAGCAGGGGGGGATGAGTCTGTGGCGAGTTAGTGGAGGGGGAAGACGGCCCACGGAGCAGGGGGAGGGGGAACGCGCGTGCGCACTCATTCTGTCCCTGACGCGGGGACTCATCCTCGCGGCCCGTACACAAAAGATAGGGATGATTGTCGAAGATGAAATTTGAAACCGCTATTTTGGTATGACGCAAACACCGTACCAAGAAAAAAAAACATACTGAGCGAAGGTCAATTGCGGAGACTATTGCGCGACATCTCCGAACCGCGAAAAGTCAAAGCGAGCCGACGCGTGTCAGGTTGCGAAAATGATGATGATAAAAGGTAAACTTTCGAGAAAGTCGCCACCTGCATTGTGGTATGACGCACCGAAAACTATAGAATTGTAACGAGGGAAGGTCAAGTTCCAAGAATAATGCACGCGTCATCTTCGAATCGCGGAAAGTCAAAGCGGACCGACGCATGTCAGGTTGCGAAAATGATGATGATGAAAGGTAAACTTTCGAGAAAGTCGTCACCTGCATTGTGGTATGACACACCGAAACTATAGAATTGTAACGATGGATGGTCAAGTTCCAAGAATAATGCACGCGTCATCTTCGAACCGCGAAAATTCAAAGCGGACCGACGCGCTTCCAATTATCGTCACCCGAAGGGAGATCGCGCCCGCGATAGCGGCGGTGGACTAGAATCGACGTTGTAGGATGTGGAGATGAATGGTAAAACTATAGAATCGTAGGAACGATAGTTTCTCTTTTATAGTGTTTTAATCAAATATATTTTTTTTATATATATTATTTTCTTCATATTAAATAGTTTTTATATAGTATACTTTTATGAAAAAGAACAATAATAGCACAGCGTCTAGGATATACGAGGAGGATAAAAACCGTACTGCTCGTGGTCCGTAGAATCATCTGGAAACAACAACAGACGAAACGGTTAAGCAGATCGTAGGATGGTTTTCACATAGACTGTAGGAACTCGCCACTTACCTTAAATTTCGGAACGCATATACTTCCAAATTTTCTGCACGTTTTCCAGCGCGCACATACAACCGCCGCCGTTGTGGAACGCACATCGTACGGTGTTCGTTACAGGCATTGCTTTCAAGTTAGGAACGACCGTATCAGACAAGATTCCACGATAATCATCGTCAACGTCGGAGCCATCGGTGTCATCCTCGTTGTCGGAGTCGGAGTCGGTGTCGTTGTTCTTCTTCTCATACATCTCAACGATATCCACGATGGTTAGGTCCGTTCGTCGTCGTAGGAGCAGTTGCGATAACCAGGTCGTTTTCTCCAATCCCTTCACGAACACCACGTCGACGGTTGCGAACTCGCGGGCGAGCAGTTCTGGAAGCCTGTGGTACGGTACCCAGCCGTCGGACCAGCGAAGTCCGTGATGATGTGCCGTGAGCCAGGTCGCTTGACGCTTCTCGAACGGTGACAGACGAGCGTAGGAGTACGGAGGTTCGAAAATCCAATGACAGATGGTCGTTTCCGTGTTGCGATTGTTCGCGAGAATCGCAATTTCCTTAGCGACGAACGTGTTGCGTTCGGTCTAAAAGCCTTGCAGGTCGACCACGACGGATAACATTCTTATTAGGCAGTAGTATGTAGTAGTACAACAACAACAACAACAACAACTGTTACCGGCGGTTGCAGATGAGCAACTGACGTTTTTTGCGATTATCCTCATCGATATAGTAGTAGTAGTAGTCATAGATGTATTCCTTGGAATGACGTGAGTTTTCGTACCACGTTCGTCAAAGGGTTGTATTGGACTATACGATCGTGTATGAGTAGGCAATACGCGGTGGTATTAGTGGGTACGTTCTCTTTACACTCGAAGTCGATTCGCACGTCCACCGTTGCACTCTTCACCGACTCGTTTTGTCGAGAACAATCTATGATTGTGATATCGTAAGAATTCGATCGTGTTCAGCAACGGTTCGCCGTGACCGTAGTACGAACGGGTAAATTTCGCGTACATATCGTACAGGAGCGCGTATTTAGATTTATCGAAATCCAGGTTTAGGTCGTCGTACGGATACGTCTCGGAATTCAGAAACAATCGTACGTTCGCGAGTTTGCACGCATCGAATCTACTCGTGCTTGTCTTGAGATTATTCTTTCGATCGGTTTGCATAGCGAGGAACACGTATCGTGGTTTCTCGAGCTGCGACGAGTCACGGTCCACGTGTGTTTCGTAGTCGTTTGCAGCAACGGATACTCGTGCAGTTCCCACGATCGAAAACTGATCACGATCGGTCGATCGCTTTGCAGGAGACGTAGCATCGACAGTTTTTGCGTATCTTCTAGCGTGACGTGCGGCATACGCCATTGTATCTTGCGTACCTCCAGTTTCGGTATTATCGTGGGGTTTAGGGAGGCAGCGTACATCGCGTTCGTATCGAGTCGTGCGCGAATCAGGATCAACTCGTGTCGCGCGTTCAGTACGATGCGTCTGTAATCTTCGCAGAATCCCAGTAACGTGTTCATGGGTACCCAGAAATTGAACGACGCGCTACTAAAAATGTCGCGGTCGTATGCGAAGGTATGGTCCCAACCGGCGTTCATCAACGCTTTGCTCCTGTCGATGGACAACGACGCGTACTGTTTCAACGCGGTGGTGATTCCCGGATTCCTGGAACGATCGATCTCCACTCCGTTCAATTCGTATCGAATGTCGTCGAACATGAACGCAACGCAG
Source organism: Andrena hattorfiana (assembly GCA_944738655.2). Lineage (NCBI taxonomy): Eukaryota > Metazoa > Arthropoda > Insecta > Hymenoptera > Andrenidae > Andrena > Andrena hattorfiana. Next base: position 14,246,364 of record OX122895.1, read on the forward strand.
TTGGTGTCCAGAAAAACTCTCGCAGCTTTCGCGTCCTGTTCCGTTGTCGCGGGTGCCATCACAGAGACGCGTCCTTCGATGTAGAGATAACTTTCGCACGGGAGCGTGTACACATCTTGTTGTTGAATGGGTATTCTTATCTCATCGTTATTGTCGAACGTCGTGTTGGCGTACGGATTGTAAGCGTGCACCTCGATCTTCGTGATACGATCGTCGAAAGTCGGTGTACTCGTCACGTCCAGTATGGTATACATCGTGTATGTGTGAATATAAGTGGTACGTTAGTACGTTACGATAAATCCCAGGGTTCGTAGGAAACGCGCGTTTCGATGCGTCAACGGTTTGTAGCTTCTTCTTCTTAGTTTTCCTCTTGTTCCCGTGTCGCTTCCTGTCTTTATCAGTGTTGTCGTTGGTGTTTCGTCTTGAAGATAATGCGTGGCAGAGACCACAGGAGCGGTAGCAGCGGTGAATGATGATGATGATGATGTAGGCGAATCGTTATTTCCTCTCCGCGAAAATCTATAGGACGATCGTATTGATCGACGATGCGTACCGTTAGATCGTGTATCGCTCGTGCAACGATCGACAGGTAAATCACGTGTCGCGGAGTTTCCGATATCTTATATCCCGGGGGAACGCGAGGTGAAAATTCGTGAATCGTGTGTACCAATTTGTCGTTGCTGTACGCACCGGTAGTGAGGTTGCACGTTACTCTGATCACGTTAACGGTTATAATGTTCACGGGTTCGTTTGATTCGTGCCAGATTCGCGGCACCAGCGTACGAGTCGGGGAAAATCCTAGCAACGAGCCCACGTTGTTCGGTTGCGTAAAGTCTACGAAGAACGAGCAGTACAGTTCGCTTTTCATGATGTTGTTGTTAGCTCGTAGCACCAGTGGAAACTTGTCGTCGTAGTCGTCGTTCTCGTTCTCGTTGATACCGCGTTTTCGAGGATATCGCTCGAGCAATCGTTGCTTCAAGTACTTGGCGATAGCGTCTAATTCGTAGGAGCCGTGGGGGATCGTAATGAAGTCGCGGGGGATGTCGACGCTTGTGTCCATACCGGTGTCATAGTTCACGACGTAGTAGAATTTATCGTTGTTCGAGTCGATGTTCGGTATCGTGTGAAACGTCTCCAAGTCGGCGAGTCCTAGTTCGTACTGTCCGTCGCTCAAATCTATCGGTGGAAAGTAATTGACCGTGAGCACGCTGCTCCGACCCGTTAACGTGAGCGTGAGCGACATTGTACCACAACCACTGTAAGTTATGTTAGCGAGACTGTGGGAGAGAAAGTGACTCGAACGTACGGTTACGCGTCAATTTATCTCTCGGGTAGTGTCGAGGCCAAAATTCCAGAGCTTTTTGTCGCAGAAATTGTACGCACAAGTGACCGCAATTGGTCTGGTCGAAACGTTGAAAGCGATCGTGATTGTACTTGATCGTAGGCGGCGTTCCCCGTCCGAAATAATCGATCAGTTCCGCGGGCGGTCGCAAATTCCCAAAACTATCGAAATACTGCACCCGTGATCCGCGTTTCGCGTACGCCACCCAGTGCGTGCCTTCGCCGCGATTCCCGTCAAGATTCGCGATACCGCATTCGTTCGATCATACGCGCGCGGGGAGCGTGTCGCGCATAAACACCCCCCGAAAGAACGGTACGTCGATGCACTCGCGCTCTAATTGCAGGTTAGTCATAGGTTGTTGTCGCTGTAGCTGAGGACGCGTTATCGCCGTTGCCCGGCGTTTTTTTTTCCTCGACCATCGTCTCAGGTTCATGCCGGCGCCGCGCTTGTACGGTGCCAGATACATTCCTCGCCCTTCCATCGCTCGATTATGACGTTCCGTTTCTTACAGCTGTTTTCGCGCAGCCTGCGCGTCGTTGACCGCTTTGGCGATACCCGCCGCTCCACCGGCTAATGCCCCGATGGCCGACAGAGCGGGTAGGAGAAGCGGAAGAAAGCCTCCGCGTTTCGCTACCGGCAGGATACGTTGCTGTCCTCTGGACTTGCGTTTCCGTTTCGTAGTTCCTCCTCCTCCTCCTCCTCGTCTTCCTCCTCCTCCTCTTCTTCTTCTCATACCCATACCGAGTTTAGTCTTAGCTTTCATCGCGGCCCACACTTCGGTAGCCGCTGCTTTTTCACCGAAAGTCGCGTCGTTCGCGAACACTCGTTCTCGCGCTCGTTCGGCTAACGCGCGATCCGCCTCGTGTCGTCCCTCCAAGTCTTTTCGACGAGAGTACGCGATATCGTGCTCCCGACAAGCGGCCTCCAGCGGATTTATACCTTTATCGCCGCAAGCCAATCGCTTCAGCAAACGCGTCCCCGGTCCGCAGAACTAATATCCCGGAATGTGTAGCTCTATCGGTAAACGGTTTATGATACCGTTCACGAGTCCCGATCCTGTTTTCATTGACTTCTTCTTCTTCTTCTTCGTCGGTGGTGGTCTACGCGTTACCGCAACCATACACGTGAAAATGCAGAGACACGGGGATGCAAGGGCAGTCGTAATTCGACGGTTCTTCGATAGCTATCGGTTCAAGGAGCGCTACGATTCTGATTCGCTCGACAGGTGTTGCGGGTATAAATAGCAGTGACGGTACGGTTTCAGTGGGTGAAAGAGAGAGAGAGAGCATGCAATTCGAGAAACAACCGAACGCTATTCGAGTGACCGCGAACAGGACGCTGGAGGATTCTACGTGGGATGAGAGTACTCGACGTGATACGTGTGACACGAGGATACGTGTACTCGAAATCGTTGCGACAGCCAAAGTATCGGTATCTGGAGCGAGTGTTGTCGCGCGTCGGCGGACTCGGGTACTTTCCCTACTCGGACACTGCCGAGATCGTCCCGCCGAGAGACGCTCTACCCGATTCGATCTTCGTGTTCGATGACGTGGCGTGCGACGAACAGAACGCGATCCGCGAATACTTCTCCATGGGCAGGCACGCGAACGTGGATTGCTTTTACCTGTGTCAATCGTACGCGCGAATACCGAAACACTTGATCAGGGACAACGTGAATTTTCTCGTGCTGTTCAAACAGGATGGGACGAACTTGCGTCGCGTGTACAACGATCACGTGAACACGGACATGACGTTCGAGGCGTTCAACGACCTGTGCGCGAGATGTTGGAAACGACGCTACGATTTCGTGGTCATCGATAAGGATCGTGCCATGTACGATGGTCGGTATCGACGAGGATTTAACGAGTTTGTGGTAGCACGCGGACCTCAGTAGATCGCGAGTCCTTCATCGAGCAACACCAAGATGTCTAACGACGCAACGACTAGTGGTGTCAACATGGAGAACACGCAACAACAACAACAACAAGGATTGAAACGGCGTCGTAGACAACAGCCGCGAGACGTCGAGACGAAGAAGAAAATTGTTGAAATCAGCGACGCTATACGAAAGAAGTATAGGAGCCTGAAACTCGGTAAAATGTCGATGAAAGCTGCTGCGGAGGAGAGCGCGCGTCCGATCGTCGAACCGCTGAAACACTTGGTGGAGAACACTGCGGTGTTACAAACGAGTACAGCGATACCATCGAAGCGAAAACAACGTTTGAAGAAGAAACGATTATCCTTTACTCCGTCCACAGTCGAAGCGACGATACGTCCCGAAACGACTCCGCTTCC